>OY728159.1:365874575-368374575 GCA_963277665.1 Viscum album | reverse complement strand
TTGACATGTGAGTGGTTGGTATTTCAATCCACATTTCTCATCAGATCATCATTCTTGAAACTCCATCATTCATTATTTATCTCAATATCCTTGTATAATCCTCTAGCCTTAATCATTATCTAATCTTATTATAAGTCATGAATTCACACTAAGGATCTATTCAGGTTGAGAGATTTAGAGAATTGGGCTATAACTATTATATAACAATGAAAAAAATAGAAAATAGTAAAATCTACTAACTATCCACTTTTTTACAAAATGTAACTATTTGAAATAAAACATGACTTGTATTTTATGATACACATATTCATGCCATTAATCTCAATTTCCTCCATCCTCTTACCCATCCTAATCCCCAATACAAAACAATTCAACATCATGGGATTAGCACAACAAGATCATCATGGGATATGAAGTAACGAAATAAATTTTTATCCCATGAACACTTCAAACTCAATGAAAACATTCCCAAAATATCAAACTTTTCACCCATAGAACATAAACTCGTAAATATACATCATGAAATCATATTATTTATAAAAAACTTATATGAAATCATAAATAATAATTCATAAATAATAATGGAAACTTTTAGCATCCATATCATACTTACATTATAGTATTACTATCAATATATGGAGTAAAATTCATCGTTAAATTAGGAATACCCATAATAGTATATTTTGTAAATATTATAGGAGAAAAATTATCATTTTACCTCTATCATGTAACCCAATGCATTTGAGAGCTATCACAGGCTCACCCACCATAGGCTCACCACAGAACCACCCATATACATATGTAATTCCCAAGAACCCTAACATAATAATAACACAAGAAAAAACATAATGAAAAATTACCATTTCATCATTGTAATTAACAAAATATCATTTAATGATATTAATATAATAAATCGATTTCTTTTTAAAAAAATAAAACATTTAAAAATATTATTTTCCAATCAATGTGTCCAATACCACATTGAATCCTTTTAAAGGAATTATAATTTTAAAAAATTCATGTCCATATATATAAATCATCAAAACCATTTTAAATCATGTACATTAATGAGTATGATTTTGAAGAATAAATCATCAAAACATTTAAAATGATGTTTTAGTTGAAGAGTCCCTTGGAAAATGAAATATAATTGGAAAAAATAATTAATTAAAAAATTATAGTAATCATATAATATCATTATTATAATTATATTTAGTATATAATAATATATATGGAAGTATATACACCATATAAAATTTTATTATTTCATTACGAAAAATAATTCTTAATGGAATGTAAATTGAGATGAAATCCTTTACAAAGACTATATCCTTAGATTGAGGAAAATTAATTGAAATAATTAGTTATGAAAGATATAAATACACCCAATATAAGAAGAAATTTGTTATAAAATAATCATAGGTCATTTACCCATATTCTAGGAAAACAAAACCAATGGCGTGGATATTTACCATAATTAAATGAGATTGAGTTAAGATTTAAATTACACTGGTCATTTTGTTAGTAAAATGGATTGATTATGTGTATTCACTATAAATACCCAAAAATAAAGTATAAATACAAAATAGGATATATAAATTTAATTCTGACATTACAACAGAATGACATAATCAAGAATTAGAATATTAACCTAAAGAATGGAAATTGGGTTAAGAAGCACCCCTACACTGAGTCTGACATGACTTGTTCGTTCTTATATTTTTGGAATAATAAAGTAAGGTTAAATTATAAATGGTTAAGAAATTTTTCCAATTTTATATATCATTTAATATCACATATTAACATGTTATAAAAATTACATAATTATTTATCTTCATATAAATAAATTTTTCAATACTACATAGATGAGTTGAAAATGAACATGTTTGGATGTTAATTGTCCATGTAATAAAAATACCAAAATATACCTAATATTATTAATGATTTAAATATCATATTTATAAATTATATATGTATTTAGAATAGTCTGTAACATTTGGGGATATGAAATGGAATGTACCATTCATATAGACAGTATGCCGTACGTATACATGAACGCTACATTCGTTTCATTGTCATATTAACGAAATAAAAAATAAATGATACATTGGTATATTGTAATTATAGTGTATTATATATGTTATATATATTACATAAAATCATTAATTTCATATTATATACATTCCACGTATGGAATGAATGAGTCATATCACATTGAGGGGGCAGTAGTCCATACTACCTCAAATGAAATTGTAGTATTTACTAATTATAAAAAGAATAAAAGTATGTTTTATACAAAAAAAATAAAAATAATAGAGATAATATAAATAATATATATATAATATATAAATAAATTTCCATAATAATGGTCATCATAAGAGGTTGTAGGATAAAATTGAACAATCATTATTTCGTGAGGCAATAGTTCGATGTACATAGAAACTGTATGTTCTATATCCACAAGATGTAGGTGTGAATATTTAGGTTGATCACAAATCATAAAATATTCATAGTATATTTATAATTCTGGATTTAATAAAAAATAATCTAATAAATATATGTTACAGGTTTCGAGAAGGAAAATAAATGATAGGAGTTTGAGAGAATACGTTATCTATAAACTGTGTAACTCTATTTTATTTGGTGCAAAAGGATTCATTGAGATGTATTATTCATATGGTAAGGATTATATTAGGATGGGAGGGATAATTTGATCATAATTTATTAGAATTTTTACAAGACATTGGGCTTTATAGGTGTGAGTAAATCCATTGGGGTGGTGGCCTTTTATTAGAGGGAGGAGGGGAACCTTAAGAATTTCTTTAAATATTATTTTATTCTAAATTAATTATCAAATTATAAAATCTAAGAACTGATATATTTATAAGATAATATTATTATAGGTTTATAAATTTTCTACCAATAGGTTTTAAATAAGTTATGTAAAAATATGTCCTTATCATTTGGCTTTAACCCTTAGTAAAATAAAATAACTTTTACCATGTCTTCTTCTATTTTGAAACTACCTGGTTTTTATAGTTACTATAAAATGCCTAGTAAACATAAAATTTAAAATTAATAACATTTTTACATTATATAATCCAATTTAAATAATCTTAATTTTTATGAATATTTTATTATTTAATAACTCTTTAAAACTCTTTTATTTCAATTTTGACACTATTTTGTAATTCATTTTTGTTAAATTCATAATAACTTGATTAAAAAAATATAAATTTAATATATTATAACATGTCATAATAATAAATAAAAAAATTAATGAAATATCAATTTTCCAATTACTTTTATTTTAATATTTATAATATCATTTATTTGAATCATTCATTAATATGGTAATTACAACATCATCAATTTTTCATTAATTTTTTTTATTAATGTAAAATAATTATAAATAAAATTAAATGATATAGGAAATATTTATATATTTATAATTGTTATTTATAGTCAAAGAGATCAGTTATATAGGCACATATTACAATTGATTTATTAAGACGATTAATTTTTATGTTATATTTCACTTCACATTAAATTAAATATTATAACATATCATTGTCATACCAAAGTGGATCCAAAATTAAAAATTTTCATCCTATTTATTTAATTGGTCTCCCATGATTCGTAAAATAAAGTTTGGACATATGTTAGGCTAGTTTTATATTATTATAATATTATTTTTAACCTTATTTTCCTAATTTACCATTTACCATGGTAAAAAAATAATTTCCGAAGTTACAATTCATAATGTACAAAAATAAAAGGTATTTATTTACATGATTTTTAAATATTGATTAAAAATATTTAATACAATTTTCCAAATTTGAATCACAAAATTTTTATTAATTATTTTGAAATTACATTTTGTTGTCAAAACAAGAAAGCACGTATTTATGAAGTAAAAACTATCAAATGATTAAGATGTGTTTATTTATAATTTAAATGTGGAATTACGTCCAAAAAATAAATTATATTAGATGATAAAAACATAATAAAATTACACATAAATCTAAATGAAAATGATAAAATAACATTATAAGGAAATTAGATGAAAATGAATTATTGAATTAAAATGTAGTGTTTTTCACTATTCATTACAAAATGAATTACATTAGAAAAATATAAAATTTAAAAACAAGGTAAATTATGATGCCTCTCTTCCGAAGAAGTATTTTATTATTTCATAATGAAAATTTATAAGTGAAAAAAGTAATATTTTCTTCTGGAATTCTATCAAAAGTTGGTAATACTATGTTTTTGAAAAACATATCATTAATCTGAAAAATTAAATTTGTTCCTATATCATATCTAGAAAATATATAATAAGATTTTTAAAAATTAAATTGATTATATAAAATATACTTTTTATTGAATAAAAGTATTTAAATAATTATATGATTTTATAAATACAATTATTTTTTTAAAGAGGTTTTCATAAAAAACACTTCCTTTATATTCAATTGGTTTTTATTTCAATATATAATAAATTTTTCAACTAAAAGAATAACAATTTAAACATGTGTAAACAATATTTTCACAATTAGTTTGATACTATTTATTTCCACCATTCCAAATACTATGAAACAATGGTAACAATTAAATAATAATATTTAGTTGTTCGTTTGAGCTCGATGTAGCGTATCGTGTATGCAATTGAACATAGTGATTTCTTATTAAAACTCATGATGTTACATCCTCCCCCTCATTAATAAATTTCATCACCAAAATAGTAATTTGGGTTTGGTAACTAGGATATGTATTTTTAAATTACAATTATAGAAATCCCATATCGGAAAAAGGGTAAATAAAATATCTACTATAAAATTAAGAAAGAGAAGAACAAAGATCACCCAGGATAACACATAATACGGTCCCATGTAAGAAAACATGGATATTTAAGAAAAAATAATTTTCATTTTTTGATGGAGAGTTAGAGAATATATGATCATGATAATTTTAACAACAAAAAACAGAAAATTTTAATGGGTTAAACAGACATTGATTTCACAGTAGGAAAATTAATCAAAAAACTTTTTTAAAAAATACTATTTATAATGTCCATAAAACAATATTTGATAATGACTAAAAGCATAAGGAAACATAGTTACATGTCAATAAGAGTTTCATCCTTTAATAAATTTCTACCAAAAGCTATTATTTTCTCCAAATCATGAGTATTTAAGATGACTTGGAAACACGTGAAGCATTTGAATAAACATCTAGAGAATCTCACAAACCACACAAGATTAATAATCCATTCATCATGTCCTGAAAAATCAATCTTCTTAATAAAAGATCATATAATCTCCCAAAATGAATAATTCTTTATAAGGACAAGTGATACATTTAATCTCAAAAATTTTATAGTAATACTCATGTTCTACATAGACCATTCATAAATAAATGTCTTTAAAATTCCTTAAAAATAATCCAAACTAGGAATAAAACGAAAAATTAGGAAGGATTTTATTACATAGTTTTCCCCGATAAATGTTAACATATATTTCCAAATAACATTGACTAATCATAAATATACATACCAAAAATTCTTTAACATTATCGCATATTCTCCATGATTGGTTAGTAATATCCATAAATAACCAAAATCTCTATATGAACATTATAAAAACATATATTCTCCCAAAATAAAATTCATCCATTATTCCTCAAATGAAATTCCATCGTATTCTATTTTCCTTAGGCATATAGTGTTCCCAAAATAGAGAACATTTTCCATAATAACATTTATCACTTAATCACCAAATCATTTTCAAATACTAATGATATCTATTTGATAAAACAGAAGTTACAAAAATGAACTTATTTGTTATTCTATAAATACATTTAACTAAAAATAATAGGCCATATTAACTAGGGATATCGCGATGTCCAGTGGTAGGTGATAAATCTCGGTCACACTTTTGTTGTGGGTTTGGTTCTCATAGCATTGTCTGACATGATCGATTGTCACACAATCTGTGTCTTTTCCTTTTTCAAAAATTAGATAATTTTATAACATTATCAAATATGAGATAAAATCTGTAACAATAAAACTAACACATTTTAACTATAATGATTAACTTATTCCTTTCATTTAGAATCCCAAAATGTAATTACCATTAAATACCTCAAAAATGTATCTCTAAAAAAATTCTAACTATTACATTGATATTTCATTAAATAATACTCAAAATAAATTTCTATGATACTTGTCTTGTGATCAACATAAAAATTATAAACCCATAATGGCAACACTAACTCTTATAAAAACATCCTAATCACTAAAGATGTCTAAATCGACTACTAATACCAACTATGAAACCACAAACGTAAACATTACATATTCTCGTTTTAATTCAATTATTCACACTAAGGATATTTTTCGGTTTAGAGTATAATATAATTATAACATAAATATTACATAAAAAGTCAGTATTTACAATTTAGCCATGTCTACTCACTATAAATTGTTTCAGAAAAAGAAACTGTTTAAAATATAACATGAATTATTTTTCATTATAGAAATTATCCTAATATTATTCATGATTTCTTCTATCATCTTAACCTCACATATAACCTATGGAAATAATTTCAACAACTTGGTATGAGCACATAAAGCTCATTGTGGGATATCAAATAAGAAAAGAACACGTTATCATAGGAATATTTCTAACACATTGAAAACATTCTTAGAAAATCATACTTTTCAAGAATAGAACATAAACTCTTAAAAATACTTTATGAAATAATAAGAATCAATAAAAATATATTATTCATCATAAATAATAAAACCTAAATAAAAATGGTAACACTTGGAATCCATTGTAGTATATTCCATAAATATCATAGGAGAAACATTATCATTTTACCTCTATCACATTACCCAATTTTTCAGAGAGTTATCAATGGATCACCCACCCACAGTTTTTCATAGAACCATCCATATTGATAAGAAATTCCCGAGAACAATAAAATAATCAGAACAAAAGAATAAGAAAAAATAATAATTAACAATTTCATATGGGAATTCACAAGATATCATTTCAAGATATTGATGTAATCAATAAATATTGAAAACAAAATTAAAACATTAAAAAAATATTATTTTGGAATCAAAGAGTCCTATAAAACATTGAATCATTTTAAAAGAATTAAATTTTAAATATAACTTATCTCTATATAAATAAATCCATAAAACCATTTTTAAAGCATGTACATTAAGGAGGATTATTTGGGAAAATAAATCATTAAAAAATTTAAAATGGTGTTTTTGTTAGAGTCCCATACCACATGAGAAATACATGAATAAAAATATTTAAATAATAACATTAAAAAACATATAATCTTTGAATAATTATGATATTAAATATATAATATGTAAAATGGAATTATATACAACATATAAAAGTGAATTGTTGCATAACTAAAAAAGATGCCTCTATGGAATGTAAATTGAGATGAAATACATTAAAAGGATCATATCCATAAATTAAGGATAAATAAATGAGATAATTATTTGTGAAAAAAATAAATACACCCAATATGAGTTTCTATTTAGATTAAAACATTCAGAGTTCATTCACACAAAATGTTGGAAAAACAAAACCAATGATATAGATATTTAACTCAATGAAATGTGATTGATTTTAGATTTCTATTACAACGATCATTTTGTTAAAAGAATAGACTGATTATGTGTATTCACTATAAATACAAGTAATTAAACTGTCTATAAACGATAAGAAATAAAAATTCATTTCTCACAAAATCATATCACAATATAATCAATAAGTATATTATTGACCCAAAGTATGTAAATTCGGTTAAGAAATTCCCTAACCATTAGTTCAATATTTATAATTCATTATTTAATTTATTGAATAAAAAAATTATGTTATTTACTACTTAATTAAAAACCTTTTTCATGTTTATAATTTATTTTATATGACTTATTAAAATGTTATAAAATATTCATAGTCATTTTAGTTCATATCAGTCATTTTGTCGATGCCCTGTACTTGAGTAGAAAATGAACATGTTTTGATGAAACTTGTCTACGTGGTAAAAAGTAAATCTTATCCACAATATTATTCATTATTTAAATATTATATATAACCTTTATATACATATATATAATAGTAAATCATATTTGAATATACGAAATGAAATGCACCGTTCATGGAGACGGTAGGTCGTACATACGCATGAATGATAATTTCATTTTTTTATACTAAAGGAATGAAAATTAAATTACAGATATGTATATTATAATTCAAGTATATTATATATCTTATATATATTAAATAATTTCCTTAACTCCATCTTTTATATGTTCCATGTATGGCTTTAATGAGTCAAATCACATTGAGGGGGATGTAGTCCACACTTCCCCAAATAAAATTATCGTATTTACACATTATGTATATTATAATGGTATTATTTAAAGAAAAGTTAAGTAAAAATATATAAAATATAATTATAATATATATAATATATATATAAATTTCAATAATAATGGCCACCTTGAGTGGCTGTAGGAAAAAATTGAACAACTGTCATTTCGTGAGCTAGTACATATCCGTAAACAGAAACAAAATGTTCAATATCCATTAAATGGTGGAGTGAGTAAGTTTTGGTCAAACCCATATCATGATAATAGTATACTAAATTTCAGATACTAGTTTATTTATTAAATATTGGATTAAAGTGTGGTTAGTGGTTTGGATAAGAAATATATATGAAAGGACCTTGAGAGAAGATGTTACCTCTAAATCAGGTAACTCCTTTGTATTTGGGCCAAAAGGATTCATTGATTTGACTTATGTGAAAGGAAAGTCTTTTAGGAATAAGGGAGTGATTCTGATAGCTTATTTGATAATAGTTTTTTTCTGAAAAGTCTCATGATTGGTGTAAGTATGTTGGTAGAGTTTGGTGTCCTTTTATAAGAGGGGGAGGGGCACTTTTAGAAAGTCTTGAAATACTATTATATTTTAAATTGATTTTAGAATTATAATATAAATAAAGTGATATATATATATATAAAGGATTATATGAGTATGGTTCTATATAATCTCAAAAAGTAGGTTTCAGATATGTTTATGGAACAAATTTAGCATTATCATCTGGATTTAACCCTTTGAAAAATAAATGTAACCTTATATTGTTTTCTTGTATTTTTAAACTATATGGGTTATATAGTTAATATAATATTACAAGTGAACATAAAGTTCATAATTAATGAATTTTTTAACACTATCAAATTCAGTTTTATGAATTACTGTTTTCTATTACTATTATATCATTTCATAAAATAGTTTTTGTTTTAAAAACTCATTTATGTCAATTTTGTCACGATTAAATAATTGATTTTTATTAAATTCTTAAAAAATGATTATTTAAAAATAAAATAAATTAAATAAAATATATCATTCTGTAATCATACATAAAATCATTGGATGACATCAAAATTTTAATTTATATTTATTTTAATATTTATAATATCTTTTATTTGAATCTTCCATGAATAATGTAATCATTGCGTCATCATTGTGTCATAAATATAGTTATTAAATTAATGTATAGAGATTAAAAATAAGTAACCATGAAATATAAAATATTTATATATTTATAACATCTATTTTTAGTAAAAAATATCAGTTATATAACCCATGTTAACATTGTTTTACTAAGAAGGTACATCATTATGTTACATTTCTGTTTACTTTAAATTAATTATTATAACATATCATTTTAACTTTAATGGTTCACCCAAATTCAAAAAGTTATTCCTATGGAATGTTATAAAATAATATTACTCGTAAAATAATATTTTTACAAATGTTATGGTAGTTTTATTTAATTATAAGATTATATTTACCTTTATATACCTTTTTTTCCATTTATCGTGACAAAAAACAATTATAAAAATTACTATTAAGAATGTAAGAAAATAAATATATAACTATTTACATAATTGGTACCTTATTATTACCAATTTTTAATCCATATTTCCAAATTTAAAACTTAGATGTTTCAGTAATTAATTTAATATTAATTTCCATTGTCAAAAATAGAATGTGAGTTTTTGAGAAATAAAAACTATCAAAAGATTGACATAAGTTTATGTCAAATTTAAATGTGAAATTTCATAAAGTGACAAAAAATGGATTTAATTATAATAATTCATTACAATTATACATAAAACCAATTCAAAGTGTAACATAACTATATAAAAAAATTAGACGAAAATGCAGTTTTGAATTAAAATGTAGTATTTTTCACTATCCCTTAAAATATGAATTTCATCAAAATATTACAAAAATTTCATTTGAGGTTGATTTTTATGTCCCACTTCAAAATTAGAAATTTATTATGTCAAAAAGGAATTATAAAACTGAAAAAATCTACATTTAAAAATGTTTTTCCATCATGAGGTAGTAGAATTGTATTTTTTTTAAAATACTAATTTAATCATAAAAATTGATTTTTTTTCTTATGTAAAATCTAGTAAAAATATCAGAAAAATTATAAAAATTACATTGAATATATAAAATATATCTTTCGTTAAATAAAAAACTATAAATAGTGATATGATTTTATAAACACAATTATTCTCTTTTATATAGGTTTTAATACAAACACATTATTAATATTCAAATTGTTTTTATTTCCTTTTCTAATAAATTTTTTAACCTAAATAATCTTTATTTATACCTTTTTAAACCATATTTTGGATAAATATGTTTATATTATTCATTCCCTCCATTTTATCAACTAGGTTATTATAGTAATAGATAATTTATAGTGTTATGTTGTTCATTTTATCTCTATATAACATATCATATATGCTATTGAACATAGTGTTTACTTCTTAAAAAATGGGTTGTTAAACCATGTGACCATTCTACAAAACTCATCTCCACATTGATAGATCATCGATTAAAAATTTATAACTCTAAAATTCTCTAGTAGCTAAATTTTTTAGAAGGTGTTGTTTTAAACCAATAAATAAAATATCTATTTTCATATCATTGATGATAAAAAATATATGGAATATCTTTAATTCCTTGGGATAATTTATTTGTATGATCTGATAGATTCATCTTCCATTTTATTCTAATTTATGAATTCTCTTACAATATTTTTATGATGATATTTAAGTAAATAATTTTAAAGAATTAATTTATTAATGACTTCCCACTTCATCTCAACAATTTAATCCTTAATATATATTTTCTTAAATAAATTAACATTATTGATCAGCCTATTTATCTAAAATATTGATGGATTGAGTCACCTTCTCATTCTCAAAATGGTGGAGCGTAGAAATTATCTTCACCAATGTGTTAACCCACCATTCTATAATATGTCGATCATAAGATCCACTAAATTTTGGTAGTCGTTGTATTATAAATGATTTTATTGCCATTTTATCCATCATAGGTGTTAGTGGGTGTTCACCATTTTTCATGTTGCTGATAATATCTTGAGATATTTGATTGCGCATCTCCATTAAATTTGGAACTACATATCAAATGGTATGGAAAATGTTGTTTGAAAAATCAATATGTTGTCCTTTATGGTTACATTTGGGTTAGTTTCTCCTGATTTCCACCATTTTATAATGAAAATTATTGAAGAAGTTGAATTCAATATGATATAAATAAATAAATTATTCTTCTGTGAAATTAACTTTAAAAGAATATATTATCCTATCCATGTGCTTAATTTTTTTATATAACAAAACATCATGTATACATACATTTAATTAGTCTCATAATAAAAGTTTCCAAAAATATAATCCTATCTTAATTCTAAAACAAAATAAACTATACTCTATTACCAACAACATAGACATTCTTTTTTCTTATATAACTATTACATCCTATTTAAGATTAAAAACATAAAGGCATTAAAAACCATGATAAAAATGATTAGTTTTTCAACATCCAAAGTAAATAATGAATATAAAATTTTCATATTTATTAAATTTTTGAATGAAATATTATTTTTTATTTTAAATGGGGTGTTATGTTTAATGGTGTACACAATACACAACAACGAGTATCTTTAAAATCTTATGTTGCACACAATGTTGAGTCATACAGAAAAATACTAATGTAATATTATTTTAAATAGTAACTACCTCTTAGCCATTATATTTTTATGGATTGAAAGGGAAAACTTAAATAGGAATATACCTGTTTTTTAAATAAAATTTACATTAATAAAATAAATTTTAGAGGCTGAAAAAAAGAAAGAATATTATTTTAAGATTAAATACTCAAACATTCGTTATAAGGTTGATTTACATCCTTCTGATGGAGAACCCTCTTTAAATATAGTTTTTTTTTTCACTTTTATATATTGTATTTGAAAAAATAATATTCTTATTTTGAATCTGGAAATCAAAAGTAAATTTTGGTAATGTTTTTGTATTTTTGTGATAAAGTTCATTTTTTATGAATAGTGAAAAAAATATATTTTAATTAAAAACTATCTTTTAATCTAATTTATTTATATGGTTAGATTATCATTATAAATGGTTTAAAGGTATAATTATATTTTATTTTTACCAGTTAATCCAATGTGGGTCATTGGAAGTAATTTCACTTTGAAATTGGATATAAAAAAGTTTCAATCTTTTGATAGTTATTATTTCATAAAAACACAGTTTGGTTTTGACAATAGGAATTAATTTTAAATTATTTTCTGCCACTTATGTGTTTTGATTTTGTAAAAAATGATTCCATATTTGGAATCAAGAGGTCCAAATTGTGTACGTAGGTAACTTTTATTTTTAGACATTTTAAATATTTATCTCAGAAAGTATTTTATTTACCATGGTTAAAGGGTATGTCTGGTAAATAAGGGTAAAAAAATTATATTATAACAATATTAAATTAACCTAACATGTTTCCTAATCCTATTGGTTGATACATTTCTGACACTAGGCATCTGAGGGTCAATATGGGGTCCCCATGGAGAAACCTGTGAGTGATAATGACACTTTATATAAATTAATTTAATGTAAAGACAAAAATGACAAAAACATATATCATTTAGTAAATAAATTTTTTCAATGGGTTATATATATTACCTATTATAATATAAATATTTATTGTAAGTATAAAACAATTTCATACATCATTTATTTTTTTTATAATTTTTTGACATCAATTAATTAAAATTATTAGTGGCACAATAATGATAAAGTGTTTTTCCCATTAATGAATGATTTTAATAAATAAGATTATAAAGATAAAAACAATATTCAAAACCTTTCCAATACTTATTAAGTGATTTTATTTCGAACATGGTTCATATTATCTTTGTCTTTAATATGTTTTGGATATTTAAAAACCGAAAAACATTATATAATAATATAATATTTTTAAACATTTTTAAAGATCCCATATTCCACCTTATTAAAATCCCTCAATTCTAAACCATTCCTCGCACTTCTCAAGCCCATTGGATAATACAAACTCTACCCAATTAAGCCTTATAAATCCCATTGTTCTTCATAGATTCCTTCCCATAAGAATAAGGTAATTAATGTTTTTATATTGGTTAAAACCAATGAGAGATACCTAATTTAAAGGTAATGTCTTCTCTTAAGTTATTTTCAGGTATTTTACATATCCAACCCCATAATCTATTTTATTAAATTATTTTAAAACAAAAAAGTATTATCAATATACTAGGTTGTTTTTATGAGATGTATTTTAGCTATACATACACATCACTCCTTGTAATGGTTAAAGAACATACTATTTCTGTGGACGACGAACTATTGCCTCACAAAAAGATGATTGCTCAAATATCTCTAACCGCCTCTAATGGTTTGAATTATGATTTAACTCTATATATATGATATATATATTATATTTATTTTTTCTTTTTACTTATTAAATTTTCATAGTTATCACACATTATGGTTTCCATAATTCAAAAATATGATAATATCATTTGAGGAAGTGCAGACTACGGCCACTCAAAGTGATATAAATCGTTCATGCCATAAATGGAACTTATAAAGTATAGAGTTAATAAAATTAAATATGATATTATAGAGGAATTATAATATACCTATGTATCACTTTGTTTTTATTGAATTAAATATGAAATAGAAAAGATAGTAGTGTTCATGCGTATGTACAGATTATCGTCTCCATGAACTGTGTATTTCATTTCTTATCTCCAAATGTTTTATACTGTTATAAATACATATATATATGACATATATATGATATATATGTTATATAAATCAATAATATTATTATTTAGTTAATGGGATTTTGACCACATGGACAATTTATAATTATTACAAGTTCATTTTTTACTCAAGTTTGAACTTCAACAAAATGATCGTTATGAACTCAAGTAATTAACTAATTGTTATAGAAAGGTAATAATTGATATGAAAGGATTAATAATCATGAAAAAATGTTCTTATGAAAGTAAAAAATTAACTTTAGTTTATTATTCTGGTGAATAAAGAATGAGAGAGTCATGTCGAACACCAGGTAAGGGGTTTCGTATCTCACTTTTAATTCCGTGAAATTTCCATTGGTCTCCACTTATTTCATGAATGTGGTGTATTTATTACTAGCATTTGATATATATTATCATGAAACTTTTTATACTTATGGTATTCTATGATTCATTTTTTGGTTATTAACTTTTGTTCATAGGACTCAAATGATTACAACATGGTAAGGGTTTTTAATCTCACTTATTATTCCCGTGAGATTCATACTATATTATCCAATATTTCCTTTTGTGTGATTTATGTACTACCCATGATTTTATTAATTGAGTAGTATACTTTAATTTATTTGGTATTTACACCTTCATTTTATGATCCTTCTTTCATGGGCCATATGTATCGTATGTTACGAAATCAGTGAGGGAATGTTTCACCCTTCTCTTTTGGAATGACTTCATCTATGTTATGTATTTTAATTCGCACTTTATTATGTAAGGATATGTTATTAAATATAATTTTTTATGTTAGTTTTGTGTACATGTTATGATATAAACATTTCTCTCTCATCAACTCATTTTATGAATTTTAATGTGATGTTGTTAGATAGTCCAATTTCTATAAGGGAACTCATTAACCCAATTTACATTCATTGGGTTAATCATATATTTATTAATAATGTCATTATATGTTTATATGGGAATCACCATTTATATATTTATGTTTTGATTTCCACTCTACATTTTGTGGATATAATTTTCATACACATAATCACTATATTGGTAAATTCTCATGTCATAAAATATAAACTTGATAAGAGTAATTTTAACTCAATTTCTATTCATTGAGTTAAGAATCAAAGTCATTGAGGTTGTTTTTAAGAAAATGTGTAAATGTTATGTGAATTATTTACACTTAATATCCAATAATATTTAGTGTATTTATATTTTTCACACATTATTAGGTAATTGATTTATCCTTAATCTAATGATACATATTTTATGAGGGATTTCGTCTCAACTTATATTCCACTGAGACATCATTATTGGTATGCACCAGTTAAATCTTATATTTTTTATATACTATCCTTTGGAATATTATATGATGAATTCCTTTCTTCTCATGATATTATAAGATTTGATTGAATTTATTCCTAAATTGATTGTATTCAAGCGTGTCTCATTTTGTAAAAAAAACTCTTCAACTAAAATAGTTGTAAATGTTTTTAATATAAATTATTCTAAATATTTCTCATTAATGTCTTTGTTTTAAAAATTGTTTTAATGATTTATTTATATTGACATTGATGTTTTAAAATGATAATTCCTTTAAATTTTTTAATGTTTTATGGGACACTTTGATTCAAAAAAAAATTATTAAATTTTTTAAATGGTTTTGAAAATATTTTGATAAAGCATTGATTATGTAAAATATATTGAAATAATATATTGTGATTGCAATATGGAAATGTTATAATTATATTATTCTTGATTCATGTATTATGATTGTGTAATGGTTATTGGGAATTGTTAATGTATACAGGTGGTTCCGTGATAAACCTAGGGCGGGCGAGCCTGAGATTGATCTCTAATTAATCAGGTAAACTGACGAATGTAAACGTTAATGTTTCTCCTAAGAGATTTAGGTAATATACTGTGATGGGTATTCCAATGTAACTCTCTATGTATATATGATATATATTAAGTAAGTATGATATTGATGACACAAGTAACCTTTATGAATTATGATTTATGTGTCTTATTCATAAGTTTTATGATTTCATGAGGTATGTTATGATTGAATTGTATGGTTTCATTGATTTGTATTTATTGATGGGCTGATGTTTTGTTTCATTATTTTATAACACTTACTGAGTTTTTTATGTTCATACCATGTTTTTGAAATGTTTTCTGCATGAATTAATGATGAATACAGTCATGTACGGGATCAAGGATAAGTCATGTTGTTTAAAACAAGGAACTAGAAGTGTTTATTTTAAGAGTTTTTATTAAAAAGAATGGATACTAAGTAGTAGTTTCTAAAAGTAATTTTCAAGTTGATATGTAATTGTTATGGCCTAATTCTCAAAAAATCTAAACCAAAAAATTTGATCAATGTTAATTATTCATTTTATTCAAGATTATTTAATTTTTTAAGGCTAATTGTTTATAGTTGTTATCAGAGGTCAGTTTAGAAAACATTAGGTATAATGAGTTTTAGTTTAACACATTTTTGGTCCCTATGTCTATTATTTTTGTTAAATCCTTATTTTATAAATTTTTTTCAGATCATGGAAGTTTTTTTTAAAAAAGGAAGGAGGAGCGTCTTAAAGAATATTCCTATCTATTCTTAATGACATGCTTACAATAATTATTGTAAAGTCATGTTGAGATGGTTGTGAAATGTTTTCTAGAATACAACTCATTTGCATGTAGTTTTTTTAGATATAAAACACCCCCACTATACCACGATATCATCATGGATCATGGGTTGTATTTAATCAAATAATATTTCCTCAATATTCATATATTATTAATAAAGGTAAATATTATCACAGAACTATTCATTATTTTACCTTATCACAATATTTTGAAGCATATTCTGATTTTCTAAAAGGTGATGAAGAAGGAAACCCTTGTGAAACCTATATATATTTTCTTTTAAAATATAGTATCTCATGAAATACTTATAGTATTTTAAATTGACCATTGATTGAATCATTCAACTCAAACTCGATCTGATTGTTTTATAAAAATGATGTTTTATCACATGTTTTAAAATTATATGTCATGCATGATTATTTTCAGATATTATTTTTCTACGAACTAACATACGACCTATGTTGTACAAGGGGTATTTGGATGATGGAAGCAAATGATTTTTAAGGATCTCTAAATCATTTTTTCAATTCACGGAACTTCTACCTACGTGAACATGTTGATGATGAAACTATATGGACACTATGAACAATGTATGATGTTATTTCAATTTGGAATAGTTTTATTTTATCATATAGTGGTGAAAAAAGTGAAAATATATAATATGTTGATGACTTATTGTATTGGGATGAATATGAAAGGTATAATAAAACCTTTGGGGATAAAACATTTTATGTGTATTTTTGAATTTTATAAAAAGGACATCACGTAATATGGCTGACAACCCATCACGTCTGGTAAGGCCATATGAATCGAACCCACAACCAAATGACAACAAGGGTGCATCGCCTACCACTATCCTACGTAAATTCCCTAGATAGTATGAATTATTATTTTATGTTAAATTATTTTATAGATCAGGAATGAGATTATTTGGGATCTTATGTTTTATCAAATGGACATATTTAGTATAGAAAAATGAGTTGGTGATTATGTTATAATGGTTATTTTGGAAGACATACTCTCTTTTGGGAAAACTATTTGTATAAGGAAAATAAAATAATATGGGAAATAATTTGTTGAGTAATAGATGAAATATACTTTTAGGATGAATATATGTTATTCTTGTGGATATATAGTGATTTGTTTTATTTATGGAAATGATTGGTCTATCATTGAGAATATGTGTTAGGTTAATTACACTTCAGTACGAGACGTTAAGAGTAGTCGATTTTTTTGTAGATAAATTTTAAGATTTACTGTGGAAGAATATAGGAATAAATCCTTCTGTGTTTTGGGTTTAAATATTAGTTTGGATTATTTTGATGAATTTTAAGGACAATAGTATATTGAATGGTCTTTCTTGAACTTTGGGTTGTTTTGTTGAATATTGAATATTAAGATTAGTATTACTTTTTATAAATGATTATCCTTTTGGGGATTATTTGATTTTATACTAACCAATTTTGGTTTTGGTAGATGTCTAAAGATATGGGACATATATATATATATATATCATATTTTGTATATTATGTGATACTCTATATCTTTATTCTTTCACTTCTGATGTGATCAAGTTATCTTGAATACATACATTTTGGACAAAATATGAATTTGTGGAATAATTTTATTTATGGATTACACTCTACATGACAAGTTATTATATTTCCTTACGATCATATTCTAGTTATTAATAAAATTATTCAACTCTCTGAAAATGATATTTAATAAAAAATGATATAATCTATATTTTATCATCAGACATTTACGAACAAAAAATTTATGGTATTGTGGTGGTTAACATTCTTTGATAAACTTCTCTATCACTGTCTATAAATCAATGAAAGTTAGTTTCTCTTCTATACCCACGTTTTCATGGAGTCCAACTTACTCTTGTCTTGGGTGACCTTTTAATTTCTCATTCATTCTTTTAATGTGATATTTTTATTCAATCTTTTTCTAATTTGGGTCTTTCAATGAAGTTTCCAATCCCAATTTTATAATTGTGTGGATGCAATTCCCAGAAGGGGTGAAGGAAGTGACATCCCAGGTAAATAAATAATATAACATTTTCATATTTATTTAAATTTGTGAATTAAATATTAATTTTAATTTGAAGGGGATTCTACATTTTATGGCGTAGCCAATATGGAACAATAGGTTTCCTTGAAATCTTATGTTTCACACAATGTTGAATCATACAGAAAAATAATAATATAACATTATTTTAAATGGCAGTTAATTACTAGTCTTGGTATTTGATGGAAAGGATAGAACTAACTACAATATTAATATACATGTTTGTTAAATGTTTTTACATTTTTCCAATAAATTGTAGATGCTTAAAATAAGAAAGAATTGGATTTTAATCATAAATCCTCAAATATTTATTAAAAGGTTTATTTATCCCCTTTTGATGGAGAAACCTTTTTGAATATAGTTTTGGTAATTTTATACGTCATATTTGAAAAAATAATATTCTTATTTAGAATTGGGACATCAAAGATTACTTGGAAAAAAGTTTTTTATTTTTCTGATAATGTTCATTTTTTATTAATAGTGAAAACTACTGTATTTTATTTCAAAACTGCCTTTTAATCTAAATTGTTTATATTGATAGATTATCATTAAAAATGATTTTAAATTGTAATTAGATTATATATTAAACATTTAATAAAATTTTTGTTATTTAATGTAATTTCACGTTGAAATTGGACACAAATAAGTGTTAATATTTTGATAGTTATTATTTCATAAAAACCAATTTTTTTGTTTTTTCGGTGGTAATTAATTTTAAATTAATTTCTTCCACTTATATGTTTTCAATTTTGAAAAATGGATTCAATATTTGGAATATAGAGTTCCAAATTGTGTAAATAGGTATCTTTTATTTTTTTACATTTTAAATATTTACCTCAGTATATATTATATTTACCACGGTTAAAGGGTAAATTTTGTAAATAATTGTAAAAAAATGATATTATTATAATATTAAAATACCTTGACATGTGTTGTAATATTATTGGTTGATACATTTCTGACCATGGTCATCCTTATACCTATTTTGGGACCCCATAGAGCCACTTGTGAGTGATAATGACACGTTATATTAATTAATTTAATGTAAATACAAATATGAAATAAACATATATATTTTTGTAAATCGACTTTTACATATTGATATATAAGTTATCTCTTGAACAATAAAACATAATTAGAAATAAAAAAATATTTCTTACATGATGGTATTTTTTTAATTTTTAGACATCATATAAATAAAAGTATTATGTCACAATAATGACGGAGTGTTTACCTTACTAATGAATAATTTAAATAAATAAGATTATAAAGATTAAAACAATATTCCAAACATATCTAATTTTTATTGTATGATTTTATTTCAAACACGTGTTAAATTATCATCTAATTTAATTAGTTTTGGTTCTTTATAAATCTAATATCATTATATAATAAAATAATATTTTTAAACATTCCTAAATAGACCCTCCTCCCCTTATAAAAAGACATCATTTCAAACCAAATACTCACACTTATCAAGCACCATGGATCATCCACACTCTAACCAATTAATAATAATACATCCCTATCTCACTCCTATAAGAATTCCCCCAATGATAAGGAAATTCAAGTGGATCTTTTGGTTCAACCCCAAGGGAGACACCCAATTTAAATGTAACGTCTTCTCTTAAGTTATTTTCTATTATTTTACTTATCCAACCAACTAAAATATTTTAATTCAATTTTTATAACAGAAAAATTATACTTAATATACTAGGTTATTTATATGATATTTATTAGTTCTAAACTTATACACACCTCTATCTAATGGTTAAAGAACATATTGTTTCTGTGGACATTGAACTATTGCCTCACGAAATAATGACTGTTCAAATATCTGCAAACACCTTTCATGGTGGCCATTATGATTGAACTATATTTATATGTGATATATATTATATTTATGTTTTATATTTATATTTATTTTCATTTATATCATGCCATTATGGTTTCCATAGTGGTTTAATACGATAATTTCATTTTAGGAAGTGCGGACTACCATCCCATCAAAGTGATATGACTCATTCATGGCATACATGGAACATATAATTGATGGATTTAATTAAATTATATATGATATTATACAATAAATATAATATCCCTATGTATCATTATGTTTTTATTCCATTAAATATTAAATAGAAATGAAAGTAGCATTCATGCGCACGTACGGCTTACCGTCTCCATGAAAGGTGCATTTAATTTCTTGTCTCCAACTGTTCTGTACTATTATAAAATAAAAATATTTACTAGATACATATTATTTATATGATATCTAAATATTTAATGTCATTCTTTATATATTATTATTTTGACCACATGGAAAATTTATAATTATAACACGCTCTTCTTTAACTCATGTTCTGATCATCGTCATAATGTCAGATATGAACTCCAATAATTAACTAATTGTTTTAGAAAGGTAATAATTGATATAAAAAGGAATAATAAACATGAAAATGGTTTTTAAGAAAGTATAAAATAACTTTATTTTGTTATTCATGATATTAAAGAATGATCAATTCATGTTGGACACGAGGTATGGGGTTTCTAATATAACTTTTAATTCTATGATATTTCCATTATTCTCCACTTATTTCGTGAATTTGGTGTATTTTTTACTTAAATTTGATATATATTATCATTATTATATTTAAAGTAATTGTATTATGTGATTCATTTGGTATTTTTTAACTTTGGTTATATGAATCGATTGATTACAACATGGTAACGAGTTTTCATCTGACATTTTAATCCCGTGAGATTCATGCTATATTCAACACTATTTCATTTTTTGTGGTCTATTTATTGCAAATGATTTTATTACTTGTGTAATATAATTTAATTTATTGGTATTTACATATTCATTGTATGATCCTTCTTTCATGGGGTCTATGTTTTGTAAGTTACCAAATCGGCGAGGGAATCTTTCACCCTCATTTTTTAAAAGGACTTCATTTATGTTATTTATTTTAATTTTAAATTTGTTATGTTGGGATGTGTTATTATATATCCTTATTGTTGTAAATTTTGTGTCCATGTGATGATATAATCTTTTCTATCTTATAAAATAATTTTCATAATTTTAAAGTTACATCGTTAGGAAGTCAAATTTCTGTAAGGGATCATCTTAACCCAATTTCCATTCCTTGGGTTAATCTTATAAATATTATTTATGTCATGTTATGATTGTGTGTAGAATCAGTGTTTATTTATTTATGTTTTAATTTCCACTCCCCTTTCTGTAGATATACTTTTTATACACATAATCACTCCATTGATAAATTTTCAAGTCATCGATATGAACAGGATAAGATTGATTTTAACTCAATTTCCATTCATTGAGTTAAACATCCAAGTATTCGGTGTTGTTTTTACAAAAATATATCTAAATGTTCTCTTATTTATTTACACTAAATATGCAATAATATTTAGTGTATTTATATTTTTCACACATTATTATTTGATTGATTTATCAATATTCTAAGGGTACACTTTTTATACGGGATTTCGTCTCAATTTATTTTCTATTGAGACATCATTGTTTTTATGGACCAATAATCTATTATATGGTGTATATACTGTCATTTGGAATATTATATCATGAATAACTTTATTATCATGATATTATGAGCATTTAATTTTGTTATTCCTCAATTTTTTTTCAAGTGTCTCTCGTTTTGTTAATAACTCTTTAACTAAAATACTGCTTTAAATGATTTAAATATTTATTCTTCTAAATCTTTCTCATTAATGTCCATGTTTTAAAATGGTTTATGGATTTATTTTTATAGACATTATTGTTTTAAAATTTCAGTTCCTTTAAAAGATTCAATGTTTTTTGGGACACTTTGATTCAAAAAATATATTTACTAAATTTTTTAAATGGTTTTTAAAATTGTTTGATAAAACATTGAATATGTCAAATATCATGAAAAAAAATATTGTTATTGCAATGAGGAAATTTTATATTTCTTTTCTACATTTTAAGTGGTATTAATGGGTTTTTTTATTGGGAATTGTTTACATATATAGGTGTTATGTGGTAAATATAGGGTGGGTGAGATAGAGATAGCTCTCCAATGCATCAGATAACATCAACGAGGTAAACATTAAGGTTTCTCCTAATATATTTAGGTAATATACTATGATGGGTATTCCAACGTAACACCCTCCATAGTTGTGATAATAAAATTTAAGTAAGATATGGGTGCCACATGTTATATTTCTGATTTATTATTTTTGTGTCTTATTCATAAATGTTATGATTTCATGAGGTGTGTTATGATTGAAATGTATTGCTTCATTTATATATATTTATTGATGTGACAATTATTTCTTTCCTAATTTTATTACCCTTAGTGAGATTTTTATTTTCATCCAATGTTTTTGAAATATTCTCAACATGACTTAAAGATGAATAGAGTCAATGATGGGATCAAGGAATAGCCTTTCTATATAAAACAAGGAACTAGACATGTTCTTTTAATATTTTTTATTTTTTTAAATGGATATTGATTAGTAGTGTCTATATGTATTTTTCATGTTTATATGTAATATTTATGGCCTAATTCTCTAAAACTATAATCCAGAAAAGATCTTCAATGTGAATTATTCATTTAATTCAATATTATGTAATGTTTTATGAATGTGTCCTTATAAGTATATTGGGAAAATTAGGACATATATCACATATTATAAATAAAACATAAAAATTTATTTTAAATATCTAAATTTGTATCTTTATAAAGCACATGATATCATTAGAAAATGCTTTCACCTAATGGTATACATAAAAAAGGGGTGTGCTGGACGCCTAGTAAGAGGATAAATTAGGAAATGAATAAATAAAAAATGTGGAGAAAATTATCATATTCAAAACATAATAATAGTATCATCGTCATAATAATCAGAGGTAGAATTATATAATGTAATTGAATGTTTGAAATCCTATAAATTAGAACCATGTCTTAGTAGTCAAGTACCAAACATATTTTTAGACAAAGATAGCGTCATCTCTATGCATAAAATATGTTCCTATTCATAAAATCATAATTTTGAAAAAAATAGAATCTTGTAAATAAATTATACACATCATATCATGAGAAACATTACATTATCCAATGCATTTGAGAAATATACAATTATGAGTGAACCCGTCACATTATAACATTAACATAATCATGGATACCACTTGAATAATATATCAATCAAGGTAATGAACCATCCCATTTAATAAATTCGTTATATAATATTAACATAAATCAGGATGAATATTGGTTTTCTCAAAAAAAAACATATTGGTTATATGACCCATAATTCTTGAACGAAGAAAAAATCCATCACGAAGAGTCAAAATGTGCATTGGAAAGAAGAGTTCTTTAAAATCCCTATATTTATCCAAAAATTAGAATGAAATAATGTATATCCTAGAAAAGAAAATGTATGTAAAATGAAATTATATTTAATGAATATTAAAATAATATAAAAACTTGTATTTTTCCTGAAAGAAGAATCACCCAAAGAAAAGGTGCTGGGTTTTAGAATTCCTTTACCTTATGTCTAAATACATTCTTAAAATGAATATATTTGATAATCATATTAAATTTATTAATTACTAAATAAATAAGATATTATATATTTATTCTATTTAACATAATATAATTATGTTCTTTTATGGCCATTTTTATTAGTTATATACTTCAATTCTATCATTCCATGAGAGATTGTTTTCATGGTATTTGTGGTCAATTAACTAGTATACATGTATAAAAGATAATAATAAATGACAAGAATTTTTAGAATTTTTATTTTTTTGTTTATTGAGATTCCATAAATTTAAATCATTTTATATATAATTTAATTATATGTTATGAGGAAGATTAATAAAATAGAACATTAATTAAAATTATTTTAGTTATGTTTGAATGTTTTACGATCATCCCAAACATATATCATTTTATTTAATATCATGTTTATATGTGGTCTATAAAAAATTAAATAACATATAATATGATAAAAATTTATTAATTAATAATTAATATTATTTTATATAAGACATGATAATGTTAATAAAAAATGATAACTCTTCGTCCATGAAGGCGGTGAACCGACAAATAACTGAAGATATTTTCATTTTTAGAATAAAATAATGAGTAGAAGAGGATTCGTGGTCCATATTTAAATAATATAATTAAATTATAAAATATATGTTTTATTGGATTTATGAATCCACATTGGGATATTGGATGTGAGAAGTGAATAAGAAAATAAAATAAAATAAATTAAAGGACAATGTAAGAGGATTTTATCCCTTGAATTTATTCTTCTTGAGAACCTCTTATAGGAACATGGGTTTGAAATTTTGTTTAAATGAGTAGACCTTGTTCATGGGGAATTGTATTGGGAATATAATTTGGAATATTTTATTCAATATTAAAGTGTTATAATGTGTGAGGATAAGTGGGTGTGAAGGGTGGTATTTATATGGGAGGAGAGGGGTATTTTTAATTATATTATTAATTATTTTATAATTTTGGAAAAAAATATCAATATTGTTGTTACATATCTCTAAATATATTAATTAAATTTAAAAAATTATAGATTCAGGTGCTTACATCATATATACATCATCAATGACTAAATAATTCTTGTATTTTTTAAATACTATAAATTAATGTATTTCACTATTCAAAAAATTTCAAACATTTTTAGAAAATCCAAAAAAAATTCTCCTACCATTTTTAAATGTGTAGAATTTAATAATAAAAATAATTTAATGAAAATAATTTTATAAATATGATAAATTTAATTTTTTATTATAATCATCATTTATTTGAAAAATACCAATTTTTCTATTATAATCGATTTTATCAGACTCTGAAAAATTAATTCATTTCTCATAAAAGTATATTATAATTAAAAAACATAAAATGATAACTTTTTTAATCAATTTCAGGGAAAAAAATTCACTAAAATTATAAAATAAACATAAATTTTTTTTAAAAGACATGTAGGTTTCATAGAAACTCAAACACTTAATTTTTCTGTTTTGAAATGTTTATTCAATTTTTCTTGATACAAATGTATCATATTTTATTTTATAAGATTCCTAAATTTTATTCATACATTATTAGGTTATATTATTTTTCTATTGACCTAATTTTTTATTCCTATGGATAATGTTACTATTCCATCTGAATGGGTTTTATAATTTCTATAAATACCACTTATATCATTATTAATTATAAGAATTATGTTTTTATAAGGATTTTTATTCGATGTATATTTTTTAAAGAATATAACATAATTATAAGAATGAAAATACCATTGACAAAATACTGGGTCATTGCAATTTATAAGTTATCATTTATATGATCATCACTACCCTTCTATATTATTTTTAATCCGAATATCTGCATCCCAATTTCTTGTATATTTTATTTCATTTCTAGTAATGATGTGAATTATGTATTAAACTAACAAGATAATAGATGTAAAATTATCATAAATTTTATGCCAATTATTATATTTTTAGAAGATTAAAACATCATTAGATTACATTATCTTGTGATCTATCTTGTGAATAATAAGACAAAACATTTGGATAAACCATGTCTTTCAATGAATTACCTAATTTAATTCAATATTTCTAAAATTTCATCAGAAACCTTCTTATAGAACATCATTTGATAAAATATTTATTGATACAATGAAACATTCCATAAAAAAAGAATATTATTTTCTACAAGTTTCTATCTAAATGAATATAATCATAGATTATAGTTAAATACACTAAGATGACTATTAGAGTTTGGAATGGATATGATTATCAATATATTTATTTTAGGTTATTAGTGAAAACTCTTATTGTATAATCATTGTATCTCTTATATTTTACTCTTCTATAATTATAAATTGTTGGACAAATCTTCTATAAAATATAATTATTCACACATATTTTGGAATGAGCTCTATATTATACATGGAATTTTTGTCCTTATTTGGAGATAATATAGACTTCCATGTGTGGGAATCACCATCAATATGCTAAAAATTATTTGATTCAAAACTACTGTAAGGTGATTTATTAAACATTGCTAGAGGCTCATTCTCATTTGTATGTATTATTACCTTAATATCAATAATATCTAGATGAAATTATTGGCATCGATGAATGGATTATGAATGTTTACATGAAACTTACTATTGAATATATTTATTTTTATAATATTTTTTAGCCTCCATCTTGATGGAGAGGGTGGTATATAAATAAAACATGTATATAGATAACTTACAAATTTAATGTGTCCCTACAGAATTACCCCCATTTAACTATGAGTACTAAAAAAATAAATTAATAGGAAACATGAAAATGTGTTATATATACCCTAATTAATTTCTATGGTGTTCCACATTACCATTGCTAATGAAGAAGTATAGGTATGTGGATCTTTATGTTTTTTAAGAAGAAAATAAAAATGCCATGGTAAAAATTATGTATTCACTTCCATGTATTGGTATCCCATTTCACATGCTATATAAGACCATAAAATTAGTAAAAATGGTCATCAATTAGAATATTATAAATTGAAGTTGAAATAGAGGATAGAATGAGGACCCTATTTGATACATAATATAGAAAAACTATCATTTTTTCAATGTTTCTATACTCATTCATGGTTTACAAATGGTCTGTTTCCCTGCTTAAGAGCATCAATCTATCTATCAATTACATCATCTGGAGTGGGAGTATAGATGGGTGAATGAAAATTACAATCCCTTAGAAGCAATAATGTCAAACCATTTATCTTAGAGGACTTGAAATTTAAATCATTATAATATCAATGAATTTTAATATTTAAATTATATGTGGGGGTTATCATTGAGATTATAAAGAATATTTTCTATGATAGATTTTAATTTTTAACCAGTCTCAAATCTAAAAAATTTAATTATGTGGAATCATGCATACATCCTACTCATTGGTAATATATGTCCAATATTTCATTATAATCATATTAGATGCTCAATCTAATCCTTTTTCTCATATTTAAGTCAAATAAATTGATAGGTACACCCTTATTGAACTTATTAAATTATAACAATCAATATATGGGCCAAAATTATGATATCCATGAGAAAATGTACGCCCCTCTCAACGTGTTCCTAATGAGACCTCAACAATTGTTGGCATTCATAAATTCACTAATATATATTATTTGATTATCAAGGTACTGTCCATTAATGGGATGATCACATCTAAATGTTTCATATTGAAATCATTAGATGCAAATTGGCACATCTATAATTGATTGATAAATAATTTTAGGATATCTCATTCAAGAATCACCCTACTACTTATGATGGAATATTAAAAGATATATATTTCTCATTTAGTTGAAATTTGGAATTCTAGTATTGTCCAAATGTAAGATATTCAGCCAACATATGGACAAAAATAAACATTTTTCCTAAACTATGACACTTTATCAATGATATATCATGTTTAGATTAATATAATTGTCATGAATCCTTATTATACCATCTCTATCTATGAGCTTTTTTAATCCTAATAAATGGTACCTCTCTTTCTCTATAGTTACTAAATCTATTTTAGAGGAAATTGCATAATTTTTGTTCTACAATATGGATGATCAAAAAATAATATATTGAATGAGAATACTACAATTAACCTTCAAAAAAGCCATGTATTGATTTTGGGTGTGGTGAATAATTTCTACTCACATCAAAATGAAAATTATAATAAAAGAATTCATGAATTTTAACTTCATAAACATCATGTCACTATTGGCAATTTCCTAAATCCTTATGGGACTATTCAACTTGTATGGAATCCCCAATTTCATAGATTGACAAAATATAAATATGATAAGACGTCAAGCAGGAATCAAGTACCATTTGGTTTTGGTGTATTCTTTAGGAATTATAATGTGATATTATGGGATGTATATATGGTATATGTGTTGTTTCTTCATCCATTGATGCTTAAATGCTCAGCATGGTCAACATTGGTGATATTTAAAGGAAATGAGGAAAGAACTATCCATGGATGTATTATGAATATACATACATTCTCAATGATATAATAGATGTATGTATTCACCTTTAATTAAAATTGAATACTATATTGATATGTGGATTGAAAATTATTTCATCCATAAACATTACCATAACACAAGAATACTATGAATCCACCTATTTGGATTTGGTACTGGAGAATAATGGGGTGTGTGAAAATGACCTAATGTGGTATAATAATTTACTAGATGATCATTTTTCATTTAATTTAATGTGATTATTGTAAAAGGCCATATTTTTCCAAATTCATTTGTTATTTAAAAAATTCTGACTTATCCCTTGGATTAGATATAATCCTATCCTTCATGATTTTGAAATTATGAATTAATTGTGGTTCAATTCAGATACACTAATTATATAATAGTATGCATGGTCCTGATAAATTTGGCCTATAGATATTATGTCTAAAAATATGTGGTAATTTGTTTCTAAAATTCTATTGTATTCAAAATTTATATAATTTCATAACGATTTCATGGGGTGTTTTACATACATTGTTAATGATATGATTCATGAAATGTATTGAAAATGTGAAATATGGATATAGTATGTCACATTTATAGGGTATGTGATAATAATAAAATGGATTTTTGTTGTATCATTATGGAAACATTATACTAATGGGTGACCCTAAATATCATCAATGATTGAGATCAATTGTCTTTATGGACTAGTTGGTCATTATTAGTGGTCTCTGAGAAAATATACTGGTTTTAAAATAAAATAACTGATCCATCAAAAAAAGGATGATATTTTTCTACATAGATGGATGTGAATATTTATTAAATATGTCATTGAATGGAAAATTAATAACTTTTATAATCCAATTATAGTAAAGAGGGGAATGATTTTTGTTAAAAAAGAATCATTTCAAATATTTGATTTTGTAATCATGAAAAATGATAAAGGGATTTCATCAACTAAATAAAATTGATTACACAAATGGAAAATTACACGAATCATGATATATTATATTTAGTTGTAATTATATCCATTGATAATACAGAAAATTATATCCATATAGAAAAGCCTAAAATATATAATAGTCAAAAAAAATTAAAGTATATATTAACAAAATGTGATAATGTAGAATTCCAATGAATATGTACTGAGTGGATCAAAGACTAATTTTTTTGTCTCTGTACAACCATAGAAAAAAATGGGCCAATTCTCTATGGAAAATGGATTCTGTAATTATAACCATGAATAGGTTTTAATGGGATCTAATCATAGTATATATGTAAATGATGGACACAGGAATCATAATGGAATGTAAAACATCCTAGAATTCTAAAATTATTACCAATCCCACTATCATTAAGAATACATCGGTAGAAGAAAGGGAAGCTGCAGATATTAAAAATCGAATAAGAATCCATAGTTGGAAAAATAAAATAGTTATACATTGATAAAGTTGGATTTATATAAGCTATGATATAATTATTTTTTAAATAAATGTATATGATAAATAATGATAAATCAAATGATTCTCTTACACCACAATTCCCAATCCATATAGTGTAGATATATTTAATCTGATATATATGGAAATATTTGTGGGATAAAATGAATAATGATATTAGTAAATTTATAATAAATTTTATTGTATTACACCATGATTAAGATTATTGATAAACATATATGAGGATAAGATAAGGGTTAAACAAAATAATCTCAAAATTGGATAATATCAAAATTGATTTTTTCAATGGACTTTAAATGATATCTAATGGATGAATACAAAAAAAGTGGATGTGTATTTTGTCATGTTAATTGATTCATCTATATATCTAGTGAAATATCACTCACCAAACATGGTAAGATATTTTTTATTGCAATTGATAATTATCAAGATAATCCAAAATTGATTGTATCATATTATGATTTCAGAATTAGATTAGTGTTCTGGAAGAGTATTTAGAAGATGTTGAATATTATGTTGAACATATATACAACATATCATAATCAAATAGAATGCTAATAAAGGTCATTATTCAAACTATAGAGGATATGCATTTATGAGATCAACATAATTTTTTGGTTGACTTCTCATATAATAATAATAAGAAATAAAGCTCTCTAATGGATTCTTATCACTCTATCAATAGATGAAATATAGAACACTAACACTCCAAGATGAAATTTATTAGAGTATTTGAAGGGGAAAACTGATGAAATATATATCAATGTCTAAAAAATAAATCAAAACATTTCAGAAGAATATTCTTGAACAAAGAGATATAATGATAATTGTCAACAAGGAAAGGTGTTTGAGGATGGAAATAAATTATTCCTTTGAATATATTTACGAAACTGTGTTATGAGGTTGGAATAAAATATAAAAATTATTCTTATATACATGGAATCCATGGTGATTATTATATTCCTCATTTCTCTAGCCTTTAAGATTTCTCACCCACCAGAAAAGTACCTAGTGTATAATGAGAGTTATATATCCTTATTTATATAGTATATACAAAACACCTAAATGAAAGTAAAATAAAAGGTGGTACAGTTGGGGAATTTTATCTCTTATAATTACTTGTATTTTTATATATAGGAGAATATATATAACGTTTTGTTAAATATGAACACATATCATGTTAATGTACAATGGTGAAATATTATATTGGAATATGAATCTCTCTTCCGCGAATATGCAATGAAGTAAAAATGTACCCTCATATAATTTAATTATACTATTTCTGTATAAATATGAAGACATATGTTTCTAAATGGGTGAAAATGAATCCTCCTATAATATTTATAAATGGGAAATAATTTCCATCTATAATTATATTCATGTAATAACTATATATAATTTAGCATATAAATCATATATAGGACATAATAAAGAATATTTTATTTCCACATCAGAAAACATTAAATATGAATTATAATTAAACAAAATAATATTAAAATATTTTATAAATAATAGAAAAACCAATATAGTATATTACTCGAATTCGAAAATACATAATGTTCTGGTCAACTAGAAATATCAAAACTACCAACATCCATAAAAAATTCAAATATAACATTTGAAAAATGATGAGAATATTTTAACTGAAATATAAGTAAAACTATAAAATTACAAAATTATTAATAAAGAAAATAATATTTCATTTTTGGTCCTATAAAAAAAATTAGGAATTTTGAATACTTTATGACCATTAGAATATTAACTACCTATTGGAATAATAAATTGATAGATAATAGAAATAAAAACATAAATATTAATGTTTCTAATGAATATTATAATGAAAAATTTGTATGATAAATATATTTTTTTAAAAAATATATAATGTAGAGAATAAATATTTTCTAAATTTTTGTTAGGGTTATCTTAAAATGTGTTGTAAGACATTAATTTTTTAGGTTAAAATATAAATATCAGAATTATGTTGTCCTAAAAATTATTTTTTATGATATATTTTTTATTAATAATCAAAAATTAATGTATAATTAAGAATTATTAATTTATAAAAATATAATAAGTAATCATAAAATATATTGAAAATATTTGTGAAAAAATATTTTTTCCAGAAATTATATTATATTATTTTAAAATTATTTTTATAAAATATTGACCATTATTTTTAAAAAATATATTTTATTTTTGAAATCACATTGTCAAAATTAATTTTATATTTTGTTTTTTTATATTTTATTAATTAATTTAGTTTCACATAAAATAAATAAATATAAGTTTTACACATACTATAATTTTAATGAAGTCATCTTCATATAAGTATATAAAAAGAAATAAATAATTTTTTCCATGCAAGAAAATGTTTTTAATGAGTAAAATATATTATTTATAAATTGAATAATTAATATTCAAAACAATCAATTAATTTAGAAAGTCTAAATTATATTTTTTCCACTATGAATGTATATCTAATTTATTAAGAGATATAAAATTTTTCAAATTTACTATTCTATTTTATCTGTGTAAAAAGTCAAGGGAACCATTATTTTCTAATAAAAACTCAAAAAATTCATTATAGTAAAAAATATTCATATCATCATATCATCATAACTATTTATTGGTTCAGAAGAAGAAAATATTAAATCCTGAGCTGGAAAACAATGAAACGGGTTTACGGATGCCTAAAATAATGATGTCTAAGGCCATCCCCTCTTACAAGGTTCTCCCACGCAGTTATCATGATGTTAGTGCTTCGGAAGCATATGACCTGAGCTCCCTGGTCTACCATGCATGGATGATAGACCAATATATTACTTCCCGAGAACCAGGTCTGGAGAACAATGCTATTTTTGTTGACTAGATTTTCACACTTTTATACAATATATGAAATCAACATTTGGATTGAACCTTTACCATAATTAGATTTTTGAAAAATAATCAAGTTAGTTTCCACTTTTATTAGGTCAATATTCATTTGGAGTAATATGATTAAAACTATATGAATATCCTTGTCCGCACCCTATAAGGATTATGTATAAAAAAGTGATACATGAAATCCAGAACAATAGATCCTCTATGGACTCTCAGTTACCCACCAATCCCCACATATTACCTTTTATAACAGATCCAACCATGTTCAGCTTGAGAAACATAAGGTCACGAGACCAGTGAACCCAGTGATCCTATAAAGCTTTGTTCATGTATTGATCGGGATGGACTGTCATTGGAATCCATCTCAAAAAGGGAGTGCCACTCCAATTAAAAAAATATTAACCATGTCGATGATAATGCGCCTAGTTCGGATGATAGGTGACTTTTTTTAGCCTGAATGAATTCATAATGGTTATGGTCTCTTCCTTTCCATATGCACCATCAACCTACATTTAGGATCATTTCCCGAACTATAATTTCCACGCCCACAACACCTATACGATGAATCAATTGTTCTAGGAAGGGAGCACTGAAAAGCTCCTGGGATGACGAGGTCGTAATGCCCACAAAAAAGCTCCATATTACACGTTCCCACTCACCTTCCAAAAATAGTTCTTTCAAGGTATCATCCAGATTATTCATATAGAACAAACAACAAGATACTAATGGGATTCTTGTTCTTCTGATGTTATCACAATTAGGAACTTCATTGTTTCTTATTCTCTATGATTAGAAATTATATATTATGGGAATCACTTTTCACCACATAATATCAATCCAACAATAAATTTATTATTATATGATCATATACTATATAAATTTCCTCATTGTGAGGTTTTATAAGTTCTAGGCTATAAAAAACGTTTTTTCGTAGCAATAATGATTTCAATGAGATTGATAGTCAACTGTTGGTCTTTTTCCAGGATAACCCATGTAATTAACGCATACATACTGGCCTTTATGAATGATATTCATAGATTCATACAACCTAGAATGATAATTAATGATATTAAATTGTTATGGTTCCAAAATAGAATATCTCATTTTCCCATAATCCTTCGGCTAATAGGATTTAGGGTCCATATGTGAGGATAAATCACAGACCATGAAGGAGGCATATTCACACTCAACATTTTAGTTTCACCTCTTTATATGGTAGACATGTACTTGAAAAAGATTGTGTGTTATTCTATAAACATAAACACTAAATATTAATTCATCCAATGTACAGTGTCATATTTGATCCTCACATTAATGCCCCCTTCCTGAATGGACATAGACATATTGGACGACGATACCTAGTGTCGGTTTCCCTTTAAAAGTAAATCTCACATAAAACATACTAGGATCCTCTATAAATTATTTATTACACATATTATAACTTCCATGGTTGCAAGATAATGTATATGTATGGACAAGTGGATTTTTTAAAATAACTCTATCCAACCTACAAAACATAAGTAATATTTTTTTCTAATTTTGATCACATCTCGTGATCCTATTCAAAATTTAGTTAATGTGGTGAATATGCAACCTATGAGAAGGCATCAGGGTGGCATGATAATCTATTGGAATGTAAACCCTATTCATGTCTAGATTGTTTCCCAAGGAGATAATCTTCTAGTCTAAGCATCCATTTGAGATATAGAGGAATCTCTTTGACCAAATGATAATCTATCCACTACACTGGTAGTACTCTTCCATAGTCATATTAATTCCATAAACCAATATTATTCTATAATTAATGGAGATAATAGTGGAATTTGTGAAAGTGTGGTGTGATATGTAAGGGGGTCCAACCTTGATCACTATGGAAGAATATGTCATTTAGACATGATTATGTTAATATGGTGACTAAGGGCATATTTTCCTGGGAAAATGATTCATGGGGGATGGGTGTCTCATTTTCTCAGCCCACAAGTTTTCTTTCGATAATCCATGAATATTTTCTATAATAGAAAGACCTCACCATAGATAACTATTGCACCTAAAAATCAGATCAAAGTCGTAATAATAGAAACCCATACCTAATAACCCTTGATGATACATATAAATTCAATTATATCATGTTCTTTATTCAATTTTTGTTTTATTTACATGTTTGAACCACAGGTATTGTGGTTTATTTCTCTAACAACCCTATGGGCCATATCTATCAAACCATTTACTCATCAACGAATGATAAAATTATTCTTCCTTATGGAAACCCAAATAATATGGTATATATCTAACCTCCTATTAATAACTGTAGCCAGAATTGTGTACAAATAATTAAACATCCCCATCAACCTAAAATGATACAAGGAGGAAGGTTCCTTGATTATGCGTTTATATAATAGGGAGGTTTCACAGGAAACACGTGTTATACTTCCTCGTCAAATGGTTGTAATGAATACCCCTTTCCATGTCAACCCTAACCGCATTCCTGGACCCATTTAATGAAGAGCCCAAAAAATGATCAGGTCCATGCACACTCTCAATAATAAAGCACATCATGGCCTCATGAATTTATATCTCTAAAGGGACATCTTCCAAGAGAACATTGTTCAGGCTGGAAACTATATTTTGGATCAAATCCATAAACTCATTATTTTCACTCAGTTACCCTTCTAGTATACTTAGATTTGTTCTTGAAATTATTTCATTGAAAAAAGAAAAGTATATATCATAAAAAACATCTCATTCCTAATATTATGAGCCATATTATATAAACATATCATGTTTTTGAGATAGATTTTATATCTAATGAATTCATGGTAATATGTGGTATTATTATAGCCTTCATAAAATATTGATTTTAAAATTCTCATTCACAATATTCTCTTGTCGTATGATCATATCTGGCATTCAATTCTTATTACCAGTGATTTATTTGACATTGAATAATTATAGACTTCTTCAAGGATACATTATAGTATGTCAACATCCGTATTGATTTTTTCGAGGTTTGGGGAACTAGGCGGTGTTCAATAACCCACACATGAAGGTCATGTTTCGAGAATATCATCTTTTTTCCATCCCGATCCATTCATATCCATGAGTAGATTTTTTCTAATAATTTCACATTTCCATAGGATATCCTAGAATGTGAGTCCACTAGGGGGATAAGCTAATGCTTTCATAGCCCTCCTGTATAGAAGAAAAGGAATCTAGAATAAGGGAATAATCAGAAATTCATCATACAAGGTGAGTTACCTATCTATTAAAATTGGTAGATATGAAATGAACATTATCTAGGGATTTATAATGGAGACTCCAAGATCAATGGCCCAATTTTCATTTATTTCATCAATTGAATCAATAGCCAATTTATCATATGTCCATCAGTCCATTTCCGCCCATGAATTGAATTATATACAGGTTATCCTTTGTGAGGAAGACCCTTATAAAGTTGTTTTAATCCAATTCATATAGTTTATTAAGGACTCCTCCAACAATAAAAATGTATTATTCTGGAAAAAAGCATCGATACCCTTTCATAAGGATACTATTATATAGGGATCAAAAAATCTATAGAAAAAGGAATCATACATGATCTTATTGACTTTGTGAATATATGTAGTGACGAATTGGTCTTCTTCTTGTAACATATCCACTAAAATATTTCTATTCAAAAATATAAGTATGTGAATATTAATGGGGTTATCATTAATAAATGAATTCATTTTAATTCTTTGGGAATACACAATTGATTTGTATGGACTTATCTTTATCTAATGTACGATAACCATAGAGGACATGTTCTTTAGAGATTTTTTAGAGATGAAATATTCTTTTAACCTAGAACCCAGTACATGGGAATTCCAAATGAATATAGTTTTCATTAAATTATCAATATCTTGTCATTTCCCCCAAGAATATTGGTCACATTCAGATGAGGTGGGGAACACTTCCAAAGATGTCGGTATTTGGATCTCATACACACTCCACTATAGTGAGATAAAGGATGTGTAGATGGTGTGGTTTAAAAGGAATGTATACTGAAATTTTGATTATGTATACTATAATTATTTTATAACAGTAAAAAAAATTTCCCTTAACATAAACTCATATAAATACATTATTTTCCGGTTTTAGTGTTACGCCAACATTGTGAATAATTATATTCTTTTATTCACCAATGTATTTAATTTATAATTTTCAAAATCTATTTTTTATGTTAATATAACATTTTATAATAAAATAATATCATTTTATCATTCTATAATGATAAAATACGTGAGATAATAACGATATTGAAATTAAAAGATCGTATCCATTTTAAAATTCTAAAATAAGATAATATTAGATGATTAAATAAGTTGTAACTATATTCAATAATATTAAACTCAATTACATCTAGGATGAAATAAATAATCATCCATAAATTTTCTAGAGCATATGGAACTACTCAATATTGGGATTTGAATGTTACCACTTCATGAATTAGGTTTTGGAACTATAATCTGAACAACCAAAAAACAATTATTTATAAATATAATATATTAATAAATTAATAAAAATTATTATTAATAGAATTTAAGAGGATAAATAAATATGAATAATGATTTAAAATAAGTGAATATAATATTTAACATAATAATTCAGGATATTGGATCTGCATCTAGATAATGTTGTGACATGAGATAAGGTGTTATTCTATCTGCTTCATGTTCAGGTGAATATATTCATAATCAAAACATCAAGGTATATCTCTTCCATCTTCTATCATCCTCACAATACTACATTCTATCATTGTGATTCATTTTTTTTCCATTTATTTATAATATATATATAAATATATATTAACTTTCCACATCTATTTTTATATATGTGAAACCCAATGAAATAAATAATGGGAATATTTTCAATTTTTTGTATCTTCCCCATTTCATTTTAAGTTATTCCTCCAACATTATGTATTCATTCGTGGGAATAATCCATTTTTATATGCTTATTTTTATCTTTTAGTAAATAATATGATATATCTTCCAACAATTTTAAATTACAACATAATTAAAACTTTTGATATTATTGTATATCACATATCATTAACATTGGTCTATTTGATGTTTATTACTCATTTATATTTTATTAATATGGGGAAGATATAAATGATATATTATTATGTGATAAGGGAGATTGAAAATATATATCCCTACTATCAATTGGTTAATGTTAAAATATTCCGAGATACTATGAATTGTGCATATGTAATGAGATTAGCATAGTATGTTATATTGTAATAGAAACATGTCTTGAATTATTATTATGTTTAGGTTTCATATTATTTTTATATATAAAAATGTTTCCCATGATTAAAAATCTACTATTAAATAATTTATTTCTTAAATATTTCAATGTGATGGTTTATGATAATATTGTTTACTAAAAATGTGTTTTTATTATTGGGTCATTTAGGTATATCACCCCATGATTTTAAATTTTAATATTCATAAAATGTGATATAAATAACAAAATTTTATGAATTTATTTTATATTTATAATTCAACGAATGAATTATAATGAATTATAATAGTTTTATTATGATGGGAATACAGGTTTATGTTATTTATTTATAATATGTGTTTATCTATTAAATATCCCAAACATAATAGACCTCATAATTTTTATCTCGGATTTTTAAATATTATTTGATAAAAATAACATATAAATATATATATGTTGTCTTGGAAATTATTTTTAATTCATTCCACTATTTTTCAAGAAATTTCAATCACTAAATTTTTTTGATTATAATACTCATTGATATAGGAAATTTATGGTTTAGTGGGATAGACACCTCTAAGAGGGTGGGAATAGAAAATGGGATATACTTATATTATACGAATTATTAAAAACAGATTTTACATCAAGGGATACGTATAATTCATTTATTGGATGAAACCTATAAGATTTTTTCCTTGGTAATTAGGAATGTAGCAGTTTGGTTGGTGTGAAAGGACATGTAATAGAATGAGTTGGGATATCAGTACAGTGGTACAAAACATTATTGAATATCATTATAAAAAATGAATTTATTTTTTTCAATATATACATATATATAAGAGATATTATTTATATTAATTATATTATTAATGATATTTAATTTTTTTAGTGTTCACGTTCCATAGAGAAAAGAGAATGTGTGTTTTTATAACATGTGAAATATATAGTATGGATGATGGTACAGATTTTGAAGTGATTTTGGTATTAAGTATAAAAAGTTTTTATGTAAAATGGGTTAATGAATATTTAATATGGATTACAGAGATGTGTTTCTTGAGAATTAATTTTATTCATTCTATGGGATATTATGGTCACTAATGAGAATATTTCGGATGAAAATGTTTTTATCCAATATGATTCTATTAATACTCTTAATCTAACTTGAATGTCTATGTTTTTATTAGATTTTTTTGGTGTCTTCTTATATATGTAATTATATTTGGTGTTAAATACATGAAAAAATGTTTAATGGATTACATTAAATTACCATTTATTGTGTAACCTTGTGTGGGTGTGCAACATCATAGTGGAAGTAAAATGAGAAAAGTTAATTAAATATAAAATATTGTTTTTTGATTTGAATTCACAATGAAAAATACATCCCCTTATAGAAAACATGTTTCTAATATTTTATATACTAGATTATGGGTTAAACAATGGAGTAGTAATTAAGGATTGACTTTATATAAACTCTTCACCTAACATAATCAATCATTTAAGGATTTCTATAACATTTTTTTTAATTATCAAACTAATTATTAATAATATATATTTAGTAATAGAATTTAATTTTTTCTAGGATATTAGAAATTGGTAAAGTAAGTGTGCAAACTGATAAAGTAACAATAAGATAAAAATTTTGGATGTTTGAATATTATAGAGAAATTGAGTAATGAAATTGAGAGTCAATCTCCAGATCCATTATGTGGTGGAATAAATTTTATGAAAGGGTTTCCATTTCGAGAAATTGATTATTCTTATTATGTTCCTTATTCAAAGACAATATTAAATTTTATTGTTGAATTTGATATTTTAAGGGTAATTTAACTAATTTTTCGATATTATAGTAATGCAATTGTATAACATACGGTGTATTAGATGGAGTTCCATATGACATTTGGAACAATATCTAATACATTAGAGGTTTTTGAGTAGAAATATGGGTATACTATATTCAAAGAGAATGCAAAAAAAACTCAATATCCTGACCATCTGAATATATATGGATTATTATAATAAGTAAATAAATTAAAAAATATGGAATATTATCTAAGAGATGACAATAAAAATTAGATTTCAAAGTGACAAAAAATAATAACCCATGACATAAACATACATCAATAAATATGATCATATCAACATTAGTAGTTGACTATGGATTAAAAAGTTTTAAATAACATCATACCCTGTTATAACATGGGCCCCCAAAAATATTCAAAAATCTTAATTGACTCCCGATTATAATTCCCCATAAAAACTCATAAAAAATGTCCTACCATAGCCAAAATAGAAAATAATATTCATACCAATGATTATATGTAAGGTGTGTGTTAAACACTATGAAGGACACCACCAAGAGGGATTAAAAATGATTCATTCAATCTGAGAGTTCATGTATATGAAATAAATAAATTGTAACCAATATGAAAACTTAAGTTATTTAATTGTGTCCTAACTTAGTTTCTTGAAAACCTAACCCTACTTCATCCAATTCCACGACAGTTCAAAAACATAAACTAATAGATTCACGGAATGTAAAATTATTTAAGAGAATGATATTATAACCATATTCGCATATATGAATAAACATAATTTTGAATAATATATATCATATACAAGATCTTATACTACAAATTGTAAATTAAGATGGTTTAACCATCCATCAAATGTTATAAAGTTTTAACCAAAAATGTAAATTGGTTCCAAGCCCCAACTAATACATGGGGGTTATAAATATTGAAGTAATAGGGAATCATATGGAAAAATCTTAACGCACTCTAGGGGATGAGAGACTATACCCAAAATTATGATATTTGGGTTATTTATGATATCTCAAGAATCGATGAAGTCTTTAAAAAAGTTAATCTCTCTCTATGTATGGGTGAGCGCTATGCCACTATTGAGAAACTCCTAACACTAAAATACAATATATGTCATATCCTATGGGATAATCTTATACCTTTTATCTAGTTGAGGAGATTTGTGGATAAATATTTCACCCAATCAGTATAAATTTTGTGAGAATGGATAAAATATATCCCTTTGAGCATGGTAGAATATTTTGGAATGAGTGGGTAACTATGAAAATTGTAAACACTAAAAGAAATTTTAACTGATCCATTATTATCATGGGGAACCCCACCTCCCTGTAAGTAAAAAATTATGCATGAACCCTCAATGTTTAGTTTAATTTATGTAATATGGGGAATCACTATCACCCATTTACCATGAAGTGGTTTAATCGGATCCATGAAACCATTACATCAACCAGTCACATTCCACTCTCGATCATGCTGATAGCTCACACTATTTGAGTAACAGAGATAATTCCCTAACACATCACGTAGAAATAATCTTCACATCCAACCAATAACTCATGTTTCATTCAAATATATCATTTTTTAGATAAATCTAGACACTCAAACATCCTTCGGTGGATATCAATGAAAGATTCTTATGCTCCTAATAATTTTCATCATATATGTCAAATGAGGAGTGTAGAAAATAGACGAATGATATCTATGGAACATCCCACCTAGGGATACTATGAAGTACATTCCAGACCCTAATATACAAATAAAATTTGATGAAAATGGTGTAGGTTGTCCTGAATTTCTATATTTGACAAAATGAACTCATGGAAATGATGGATACCCCCTTGTTCCAATGGTTTTGGATGTTCCAAATAAAAATGTTATGTTTATAATGTATGTAAATGCAACATGGTATACCTACTCACACATTGATAAAATTGTTTGCATAAAAACTAAATTGATACACATTTTAGGAGAACCAAAAATTTATCATGGAATTGTAAACCAATCTATCCTGTTATGTATAGAACAATGATAATTGGAGGGTATCATGATACCAAAAATTGAGAATATATTTGCTAAATTTGGGGAAGCCTATAACATGATAGAAGTTGATTTATTTTACCTAGAATTCAAGAAAATATTGAACTATACCCACACAATTATCATTGTAGATGATAATTAATCCACCTAGCACAATTCACATAGAGTGTTGTTGTTGATTAAGAATGTTACGATAGGTAATATTTAATAGAATGGAGTATCATCCTACAGTTTCATCAACATGTGCCCCATATTTATTTTATCTGAAACATGACCATATAGATCTCCCTTAAACTATATGTCATGAAAAGTTATCCACAAATAAATTCATAGTCTCATTATAAATTTTGATATTAATTCCTCCAACATCAACAATATATTCTCTTATTATCCATGAGGCCCATTGGTATTTCATATTTTCCTGTGAAACCTATATGAAACAAACATTACATTCACAATTTTAGAAATCCTCACCTTTTGAATAATGACAGCTGATAATATATCTATTGGAATTGAGGTTAATTCACAATTCTACATTGTTATATTCACTCCAAAATAGAGAAATTTTATTTCTAATTATTGATATGATAGGAAATAATATCAAAATTGAAAAATAAATTTTGTATATAGATCATGCCAGTGAATATTGGAGTTCCTAAATATTCAATGGTAATCTATATTCTAGAGACCTTGAGCCTTTCTTCCATTTTCTTCCCCTTCAAATAGAACATGACCTTGATCTATAAATGATACTCTTCCATAAATTGATGATCTAACTAAAACATTTCTTATAAGTACTATGAATATTATTATTCTCTTTGATGGGCCTATAATTTACATTGATGAAACTGAGATTATCATCTAAATAATGGTGTGGGTAATACCATTGAGGTTTGACATACACTAGAATGGAAAAAACATCCATCACTACACACATATTCATATACCTACTAAAGGAGTCATGAATCATAATAAAAAAGGGTGTGAGGGATACCCCTAAAATAGCCCTTGGTCTATTTCAAATAATCCATTGTTATATCTGATGAAGTTGATAAAAAACCATGGAGATCCAATACATCGAGAAAAAAGAGGACCTGTTCCATGAATCCCATGCACCTCATGAAATTTATGACGTAGCTACACATAAATATAGAATAGGCTTTATACATGTAAATGTTGATGGAATTATTATACTTGTGAACAAACTTATTAATGACACCATCCATTTCTTGGTCCAATGTAATGTAATTTTAAGTAGACCTTCTCCAGATGAAACCATGTATCTTAATAGTGATACAATTGTGGAGATTCATGAAAATCCATTGATTGATCACATAAATAACATTTTTATAATTTAATCTAAACATTTTGATTGGAATGAATTATTTCAAATAGGGAGAATCATGTTAAATGGGGATATGAAATGAAGGGGTAGCTTTAGCCACGCAAGGTAGACCCACTCAATGGAAATAAGCAAACATAATACCCACCAGCATGTTATTTAGGTGATACCAAGGGGAAATATACAATGATCTTATAAATCCATCTAGATAATGGGTACTTCCATAGTAGAGGGATTTAACTACCCCAGATATATTGGTCAAATAGGATTTCGACAATGAAAAAATTAATATTATATTAGATCATGTGAGTTATGGAGTAGAAAATTTTACCATGACTACTGGGGTATTGATATTATATGTGAGGGATTCCATCCACATGTAAGGAGTGAAAATTGAATGAATCTAAACCTCTAACTAAAATGGGATAATTGGTTAATGATATATCTTATAAGAGGATATTTGGAGCATTTTATCACTTTCTCTTCTTGATGTATACCTATCTGAACATAAAATTTTTATCTAGCTCTTTATGACATTCCATCCAATATATCTTCTTCTATACACCTTTTTGTTCAAGGATATCATTAACTATCTGGTTTCTCAAGAAGAATATCGTGTTAACAAATATCATCCCACCAAGCTTCTGCTCTGATTCGGCTTGTTCAATGTCATTTATTAAGAACTCAAAATTGGGAAACCCAAAAGGGGTAAAATTCACCCAAAATTAGATGTAGTCCTTAATTTTTATTATTATGTTATGAAATCCAATCCAAGATCCATCATTCGAGAATTTATCCCAATATTCTCGCACTATAGTTTGATATTCGTGGTTAGCCACCCATATTCTAAAGTTATAGAAACCATCACTAGGGAAGATACCACCTGAATGGTAGATCAAGATTATATAGTGTCTAGATAGCATATGAACTCATCATTATACATTGAAATAGATAAAAAATTATTTGAAATGGAGGTATGCTAATAATTGGTCAATGTGGCTCCATACACAGATATTCCGTTTATAATTATTACACATTGTATGTTTTCCCCGGAGTACCCCAAATCAATAAGTCGATTTTGTGATATGATTATCATGAATGGTTTTCTATTATTCAAAGGGAAGACCGATCCTCTTTTCCTTTTAGATTATTTCATAATGGAATTAAACTTCCCCCAATGATCCAAGCCTCATCCCTTGGGTTGAAGCTACTCAAGTCCCTCTCGAGGAACTCTATTTTCCTCACATTATATATAACACAAATAATAGGGACGTAACAAGTAAATCACCATGAAATACAATTATTTGAAATATTTTGATTCAAGGAAATTATAGTATCAATAGATAAGAATATTTTCCAAAACAAATCCATGTATTATTGTTGTTTTCTTATCTTTACATTATAATAAAAAGGAAAATCATGATACAAATGTCACATTTTTTAGAGGGGTGTTATTTATATTCTATAATAGAAAACAGAAAAAAAATTAGATCAAAAAATTATGCAAGATAGAAAATATTAACTTGTTGCCATAGGCCCTCAGAATCCAAAATGATCAAAGACATAATTGAAGAGGGAGGTATCTGTCTATTCACTTAACACCAATGAGAAGCTAGATTAGAAAGTATATAATGTTTGATCCCATTTGGTCCATTCTTGGGAGTGGTCAACACTGTGCGGAGTTTGAACACAACTAAAATCGACGAAATTATCCACATAAAATAATAAATAGTACCCATTTTTTATGATAGGAAGGAAGGCTAATTTTATGGGACAACTGGGTGATATACTAGAAAAAATGCATTATTTCCCTCTTATGGTGACTATTTAGTGTTACATCGAAATAGGGGCAACCAATTACATGACCAGAGGTTGTTCCTTCTATGAACCTTGGGACAATCCAAATCCTTAGTAGAGGAAAAAAGGCAGACAACAGACCACCATGTAAGTGCATAAATTCAATGTTATGATGGTGGAAACTCCCCTAGCCCTAGATATAGGTTCTAGAAGAGATAAGACATGGGGGATGGAAGGATATATCATATCCTAAGGGGAGTAGCTCAAAATATCATTGGGATGGGGGGGTATATCAGAAATAAGAACTCTTTAATTCCTATTATCTGAAGGGAGGTCTGAAATAGTAGGATTCTTAGTATAATGGTATACCATCATGGACTTGGGGTTACGAACAGAAATAAGGGAGTGACCATGTAAAATTCATGCACTGTATAACCACATGGGTGGGATATATAGCGAAAAATTTCTACCATGAGACTAATTCACCATCCCTTAGGAGGATGTGGTTAAAGAGGGGGAGAGGTACATCCAAATCAACACAAATTCTCACCACCACCATGTCCTGGACATGTAGGGTATTCCCTTATGGTATATGTAAATCAATGAGATTATCTCTATTGCCCCAAATAAAAGAATGGTTGTAGAAGGGAAGATGGATTCTAGAAATTTTAACCCATAAGTCTTCATTATGATATTTCTAAATGATGTGAGTTTCCATTGTTCATTGGAATATACTAAACCTCATCTTGCTGACTAATAATGGGCTTTGGAACAATGGTTTGACAAAATCATCATGGGCGGTAAGAAATTTATATAATCCCTTTAAATTAAGGATAATGATGTGAGTCAACACCTCTATAAAACCTGAGAAAACAAAATTATGAAAATTGGGTAGGGGAGGGTTGTCCAGTCGAAACTGTTCTTCCAACATCCACTAGTGAGCATTCATAGTTGGGCTGAATACCAAAGAAAGCATAAAATAGAAAACCAGTAAGATACCTACTACCCAATCCAAATAAATATGTGTTATTTGAAGACAAATTCTAGATTAATATTAACATACATATTATAAAAACCCATTCTTAACATACATAGGTGTTACATTATTTTTTCAGAATACATAAAATGTTATACAAACAAAAAATTAAAGACCATATTATACTGGTTTCATTGGAATCATGGAAACATAAAAACTAGTATATAAAAAAACTACATTATATTCTACTAGATTTGATATGACCATCACCCATATTAGTAACATCATAATTAATACACATCTTTATATGATGGAGAAGGAAACATAGAAATGGGTGAACATATATGATCAGTCATAGAAAACATGGGAGATATGTAAACCTAAGTGTGATCATATAATTATGAGAATGTGATAATAAGATTAGAAGATAATACACTAAATATCAAATATTTTAAAAATAAATCTTGGATTAAAGATAAGTAGTTCATAAGACATGAATCATAAGAGAAATATGATTAGATTGCGTGAATGATTTAAATTGGAATATGACCTATAATTGGGGCATACAAACGAACATGTTATATCATTACATATATTTTAAATCACATTTCTTGAACATATTAGGTAACTTCATCAGGAATACACCTATTGGTCAGGACACGCCACTACCCCTAGTCATAGAAATTTCATTATAAGGGATCAGGATTACTGATCTTCCCATAGTAGATCGTGTTTCCCCATCTTCCCATATTCATTGAGACTGTGCCTACTCTGTTAGACACACCACCATCCCCAATCATATTCCTTTCCTTTAATGGGATTAGGTGTCCCCATATACCGATAGTATATCAACTTTCCACATCATCCCATAGTTTATCAATCTCATCGATGTGACTCCCATCATTATCTCATGAGATATAAATCCATACATAATTTATTAGTGGGATATATAGGTCCCAAAAATCTCATAATAAATTCATTCATATATGTTCCACAATAAAATATAACATTCATCATATAATGAGACATAAAATGAGATGGGGTTCATAAAAATCCTATCATAACCCAGGAAATGAAATTGTTTTCGTATACATGTAATCAATTCTTAACCTATAGATAAAACATGTTACATATTTATTTTATCAATGATTAAGACATGAAAATTAGAGGGTTTCATAATCATATTACCCATAATAATAAGTGGGTTTCATATGAAAATAAAATCTAAAAATAACTGTAACTCAGAATCATATAGCCCACAAAAAAAGTGGGTTTCAAAAATTATAACTCATGAATATAATATGGTTTCATAAGAATATGACCCATAAAATTTATCAGGTATCATAATAATATAACCCATTAAAAGAATTGGGCATAATAAGAATATAACTGATCAAAATAAGTGTGTTATATTGTCATATGAACTATGAAATAGAAAAACATTTCATAAACATAATTCCATCAAATCAAAACCATTCAAAGAAAGAATAAGAAGGGAACCATTATATAATTTCTCAAAAAGTCATTTTTAACATAATTTTTTTTCATCAAAGATTGAAAATAATTTTTAATGATCCTTTAAAACCATTCCATTATAAAAATATATTTTATTCATATAAATTTTATTTTCAAAATATAAAACCATTTTAAAACTACTAACATTAAATTTTATTGAGGAATCTAGAAAAAAATTGAAAATTGTGTTCCCTTAATAATTTATAAATGAAGAATGAAAAAATTTTGAAATCCTATTTACATTAAAAAAATATAAAAGTAGCTTGAAATTTTTTGAAATATTTTTTCCTTCAAATTTTATAAAGGAATTTTCAAAACATTTTGAAAATTTTTTTCCTTGAAAACATATAAAAGTGTCTTCAATGAATTTATGAAAACCTTTGGACCGGAAATCTTACCAAAGAAGCATGCCAACATTATGAAAACCAAATTTTTTAAAATAATTTTAATCCATATAAATAAATCATAAAATGATTTGGAAAATCATTTATTTGAAAAAAAAATTAAAACTTATAATGATTTCTTGATTTTTTTTATAAAACATTATTTTGAAGAAATATTGATTTCTGACCAAAGTGAGAGGAAATTTATAGCATTATTAAAAACATGTTCTTGATCATAATATATACCAAAAAGTGGAAATATTTTATCAATAAATGAATATATCAAGAATTATAGTCGGATATGAAATTTAATGAGTGTTTATGAGATATGGAGTATAATATATCATCAGTGGAAACATACTCTTAAACAATCTTGCAAAATGATGAGTTGTTTCAATAAAATATTACAACTTTATACCATTGAATGAAAATACCCATGTAACAAAATATTGTTAATTTATTCTTAAAATATATTGACATTAATAATATTAATTAAAAATATTAAAAAATTATTAATATACTCCTCGTAATGGATAATGGTGTATGATAAAACATACATCTCAAAGAAGGCAAATTGAGGCAAAAATATCTTACTGATATGTTGATATTTGGAAATTAAAATTCCATGGAATATATAAAACCAATTGGATATATAAATAACCATAAATTTAGGTATAATAATCACATAATACAAATATTTTAATTAAATACAACACATATAACAAATTGGTTTTGAATATTCCTTGTGTCTTGCAAATAAATATGAGATGAGAAAAAACTTATTACATGAGTAACATTGTAATTGTGTAACCAATGAAATTGTTAAAATAATTAAATAATTCAAAACATTAAATAAATGAAATTAATGATATTACATGTCATAGCTATGTATATACAACACACAAAATATGTCAGTGGTGAAAATGGAAATATCTCTGGGAAATAACAAACTAAGATGAAATTATCTTACATTAAGACTTGGCTCTCTTTGTATTCATAAAAAACCATTGTATAATAAATATATGATTATTATTAATAAATTAAATAAAAATATTATTATATCTAACTGAATATATAGTTTTATTATGATATCATCATACCTTCTTAATAACAATTCTAAGTTATGTTTTTTCTTTGAGAAATATCCGTTTTCTTTTTATCATGTCTCTTAATTTGTTATATTTTTTGTCCTCATACATATATCATGATATCTAGAATGTAAAATAGGATGTAAATATAATGAATTTTCATTATTTTTTATTTTTAATAATATATGGATATAAATATATGAAATGAAATACATAGTTAATTTACAAGATGGGTTGTATGTACGCATAAACAATATTTCAATTTTTTATCATATTAAGTGAAATATAGTAAATGAATTATATGTATATGTATATCATTAAAGATTACTAATTTTTTCATATATATCATATATTATCACTGAAAACCTATTTATGTTCGAATAAATCACATCACTTTGAGGAGGTAGTAGTCCTCACATCCCCAAACAATGTTATCATATTTACGCAAAATGAAAAGAATGAGTTTATGTGTTATATCATAATTAAAAAAGAATAAATAAATACTATATATCATATATATCATATTAACAAAAACATTTATCATAATTTCAATCCTGAAAATGTAGAAATTTAAAAATAAACAACATCAATTTTTGAGGTGGTAGTTAACCATACAAAAGAGTAGTATGTCTGTTACCTATTAGATGAATGTGTGTGTAAGTGTAGGTCAAGACTTTATAATATGTAAATATAAGAATTTATAAGACATTGTAGATGTTATATATTCATGTAATAAGAATAATATAGGTAGTAGAGAAATGAAATTATGGAATTGAGCTTGAGGAAGGACGTTATATATATTTTTGGGTAACCCTTTTTAGTTCACACCAAATTAGACACATAGATGGATTTATACCAAAATGGTGTCATCAAGAATAATTTTTTGGATTTTTTTAATTTAATTGGTCAGATATAAGACGATTTTATGTGGCTTTAGTGGATTTGAGAAGTGATACAGGTTGCATCCATTTATAAGGGAGGGAGTGGACATATTATATTTTTTAAAAAACAAGTTATGTTTAACCATGTTTTTACAAAACAATAGAAATCAAAATATAACAAAAATCAATAATATATGGCTTATGTTTATAATATGTCCAAAATATGGGTGGTTTATAAGTGTATAGGTCATTTTTCCACTAATATTATGGTATGTCCCTTATTAAGCTCAATTTTATCATAATTTTGGTGAATTATTTTAACCAATTTGACTAATATTTTCAATCAATAATATAGTTGATCAAATAAGAATATAAATATAATAATTTTTACAACAATTTATGTCCATTTTTATAACGTCAATTTACATATGATCAATATTTTTATCTAAATCAAATCACGTAAATGTGGTGAGAAAAAATATTTTTTTAATGATTTTGTTCAACTGTTCATTTTGATTTTATATATAAGACCTATATAAAAATAATTGAAATAAACTAAATTGTATTAATAAAATTATATTTGATATATTTTTGATTTAAAACTAACTTAAAATAAAATTTTATCTATATAAATAAATTTATGAAAAAGTAGGATTTAATTAAAATTCATTGTTTGTCAATATTCATCGAAAAATGATGCTTCCTAGAAAAAACCTAAAATTCACTATACAATAATTATAATATTAAGAATTAAAATATGATTCCTATTTTATTAAATTCAATTTCTGATATAGTTTAATATTATTTTTATTATTGTTCACATAAGGACATAAAAGTAGTTGATTAAATAAAACATTATTTTAAAACATATAAAGACATTACCAATATGACATGTTTTATTTACAATATGTTTTATTTATATAAAATCATTATAAATATTATTTAAAAATTTCGTATTTTTATATATATTAAGTCTAATATTTTTTATAACTGTATAATTATAATAATCAAATGATGTTTTATTGAAACGCAGTGTTGCATGAGACACAAGCCATGTTGGTGTTGCGTATACTAAAATATTATCATGAAGTATAGTATAATTAATTGTTTACATAATGTAGTATGGAACACAATGAATCAAAACAAATAATTTAATCAAAAAAATGTTTCCCAAAAACTCTGGGTGTTACATTCTTCCCTATAAGATGAATTTCGCCCCCAAAATTCATCTTTGTAAATATAGGATAAATACATCAATGTTCATTCATCCAAAATCACATCGTATAAATAGAAAATAATACATACTTTAAAATTATGATGGAGATATTAGTGTTACCCAAAGTAACTCATCACATGGTTTCCACATGGGATAACATTGATAGAATGTTGAAATATGGACTTTTATGAAAAGAATAAATTTCTATAAAGAGTGATTGAGTTCATCAATGAAAAACATGTGAATTCTAATTGGAATGTTGATGGACTAAAAGTAATAATTATTTATGATATAAAAGTCCATAGGTTAAATAAAAGTTAATTTATTATGGATTGTTTATATTTCTTCATAATTTTCATAAATGTGAATGATATTTGTTAAAGGATATACCTGAATAATTTTAGGAAAACCTCACCCTTTGTTGTTCCTAGATCATTTTACACTTCACTAATTTATTGAAAAATAAAGATGAATTTTTTATTGTTCAAACATTATCAGATCATGTGATATAAGATAAGCCATCACATTTTTCATCAGTTATCATCTACACAAAGTCGTTATAACTAGTTATCCAATATGAATAAATCCTCATGTGGTAATATAATACTTTAATATCAAAAACTTCATCTAAATATTAACATAAAAATTACATGAATGGTTAACCTTATAACCCTTCCAAAATATGGAAATAAAAAATCTATAAATAAGTTAACTATATTTCTCAAAAATCAACTCATCCTTAATCCACCATATATAATATATTACCCCTTATCTATAAAATAAAAAAATATTTAATACCACGATTAAGTATTCTCATGAAACATAGTAATGACCTAAAATACCATAAATCCTTTTTCAAAACAAGCATGTTTATTTATTTCAAATTATATTGGATTTATTTCCTAAAACAAAAAAAGTTTTATCCTTTATGAATGACATTAGAAACAGCTAGTTAGCAAGTCCTTAATCTATTCCATGGTAATTATTACCTTCCCATATAGTTATTAACATATAAAATATATTTATCCAGACAATGTTATCTAAAAATATGTAGCATATTATGTATTTTCATAACTTATTCAAAATATTATATTTTCATAAAATAAATTTTACAATCCATCAGAAACCCTAAACATAATCTTGAAAATCCTTAATGAGAAACATAAGAGGGAAAATTCGTATGTATTTCACCATCTATATAACATAATTTTTTATTCCAAATACCCAAAAAAATAATTATTCCACTTCATCCTTAATACTCATGAAGTATACCACTCCTATTACATAATACTTCTTTCCTATCACATTTTATATGTTTTATGGTCATCATTAGTAATAAAACCATTACTCATACAAGAATAATGATTCTCTTCCATATTTTTTCACATAGAAAAACAATATACAATGTGACCATTCATTCCACACTTAAAGAATCTATCCTTTTATGATGTATTAGGGAGGCTAATATTCCCATCCATTTTTAATTGAACCCTTCAATTTGCATTTATAGCTACATTCTTTATGTCCTTCTTTTCAATAGTGACAATTTTTTAGATCCTTTAATACATTTAATTGGGTGATTCATTCATAATTCATTAAACAAAGGTAACTGAATCATCTTCTATCCATAATACTTGTTTCCATAAATCTTAGAGAACTACTTCATTATCTTACTTGGATAGTATAATAGTTTTTTAAGGTACAATGTATCAATCATGTTCACTGAAAACTAACTAGTTATGATCACAACGTCATTCAATCTTGTGTTCATCCCATTTGATAGTTCATTAACAAATTTTCTTTCATATTCAAAATTTAAAATGTTCATTCTAGTTTCCAAAATTTACAAAAACCAGATATCATTGGGTGAGAAATTAAAATTATAGGGAAGAACCACAAAATCATGAAGAATAATATATATTATGTTTTAATTATGATACATTATAAAATCTATGTCACCTTGGTTTATCCTAGGTAATTAGTAGACATTTTTTAAAATTTATCAATCCATTTTGTAAATAGTTTGTGATTTCCCAAATCATATCCCATTGAAGTGTGAAACCATTGGTGATTTAAGTCCCATTTTCATGTAATAGGTTACACTTGAGTCTAGACTGATGTTCCCTGTTAGAATTTTTACTATGAGGTACATCTATACCAAAACCATATCCACTATTAGTGTCCAGAATGGAATGTTTTTTAATAAACTACTTTAATTATCCTTCTCTAAATGTCCAAGAATATTTCCTATAGTTTTCCTTGACATTAATATTATCCTTAGATAAATCACTAAAAATATCCTTAGAAATAATCCTCAAGATATCACCAATGGTTTTGCATTCCGAGTTTTTAAGGGTTGACTAATCCCTTTCTCTGATACAAAATATTAAAACTGATTCATAACAAACATAAAATGTATGTATTTTTTGAGGAATACTGAAAATTTTATACAAATTGATGCCCAAATACTATATTAGGATAGTGATTTTAGAAACATAGAAACAGAAGAAATTGCACATAATTGAGATAAATTTTCGTCCCCATCATTCTTCATGACTAGAAACTATATTGGGCACATCATTCATAATTCATATCATCACTAACTAGGCAGGGAAACAAAAAAATAGTGACATTAGATGCATAGTAAGGGTAAATGGGATATTTTTATGCATAAACACGAGCATAAGGGTATAATAATGAGATTATTACATTAGAAGATCATACCCTTCCTAAAAAAAGGTTATTTATATAAATCATGTAATATTGATAAATAGTTCTTAAGATATGGATCCTAAGGGGATAAAGAGTATCAGTAATTAAACCATAACATCAGAATAAGACATGGAATTATATAATACACATTAATACATAATATAATTCATTGTATGTCAATATGGATTACATGAACTTATTAGGGAACTCCATGGGTACTACACCAACTGGTCAGTACACACCACCATCCCCAATTATAGTCCTAACATTGTAAGGGATCAGTTTTCCCAATCTTCCTATAGTGAATGGGGTTTTCCCATTATCTCATAGTGTATTGAGTTTCCCCATATTCATATCTTCATGGGGACTATGCATGTCAGGTGGAAAACACAACCATCCAAATTCATAGTCATTTAATTATAGGGGATTAGGATTTCCCATATTTCTATATTGGATCTGTATTACCCATCATTCCATAGTTGATCAAGCCTATCGACATTATTTGCATAATTATATCTTGAGATATAAAAATTTACTCAATGTTTTAGAGGGAGATTTTGGTCCAAACAATTTCGTAAAAAAATTTCTGACAAATGTTCCACAACATAGTAGAACATTCAACATATCATGGCCCATAAAAAGATATTGGTTTCTTAAAAATCCTATCATAACCGAGAAATTGAAATTAAAGTGATAAAAATGTTATCATGTCTTAACCTATGTAAAATGGTCCAGAACCCTTATCATATATTCAATGAATAACCATAGAAAAAATCCGGTTTCGTAATCAAATAACTCGTGACAAGAATCGGGTATACTAAGCATATAAAAAATGAAAATAAACGGTTTCCATATGAATATAACCCATGAAAAGAATAGAATTTCACTATCATATAACCCATTTAGAGAAGCTAGTTTCATAAGTATATAACCCATGAAATTAAGTATGATTCAATATAATAGAACCCTTGAAAAGAAAAGGGTTTCATAAGCACATAACCCAAATAACCGGCATGATTCATCATCATATAACCTATGAAATAGAAATGTGTTTTATAAACATCATGACATAAAAACACAATCCTTTTAGAAATTTAATATGAAGTGATACTTTACATAATTTCTCATAAAGTAATGTTTAACATCAATAGATGTCATATTAGATATATAATAATATTGATTAATCCTATAAAATAATTTATTGATGTAAGTATACCTTCATTATTGATTTTTTTAAAACATAAAAACTTTTGAGAACCATAAAAATGAAAGCATATAAAATTGACTGCAAAACCTTTTAAAAAAAATCTTTCAAAACATAAAATATTACATTGAAAACATTTTTAAATCCTTTTTCCTTGAGGAAATATAAAACAAGTTGGAAAATATACTAAAAAACTTTTTCCATGAAAAATTATAAAACAATCATAAAAGCATTATGAATTTTTTTTCTAATAATATAAAAAAAAAGTTGGTTAAAACGATTTCTGAAAATAGGTTTCCTTTAATACATATTGACTATGATTGAAAAAAATTTCAAAAACACTTCTATAAAAACATTTTTGAAATCTTATATGTAATTATTTAAAATTTCTTTAAAACAGTTAAATTCATATTAAATTGAAAACATATAATGAAATTGTGAACATTTTTAGAAAACATGGTTTTAAAAGAAAAGATATTTTAGAAAAAATGGAAAGGAAATGTTAGACTACCATAAAAAACATTTGTGATAATATAATATATGAAAGAGTGGGTAAATGATAATAATAAATGAATATATCATGAATAAAAAGCGTAAAAGAATTTTTTTTATGACTCGTCCAAGTGGGGTCCATGCCATGACCCCCCAAGCCCGCTGCTAATTGGCTATGAGATGGTGACTAGAACTGAGTAGGTATATCAATAAAATGGGAGGCATTGCCTTTGTTCCAATACACACACAAACATCTATAATATCACAAAATGTTTAACCAAAAAAACAACTAATAACTAAATGAAATCATTCCACTATATCCTAACTATAGTAGAACTAGAAAATAATGTGTATTAACGTAAACTGGGAAAAAACATAACCCCACTATAGAAAGTCTATAAAAATGTTTCCAACCTTTAAAGAATATTATTGGGACTGTTGTATATAGCCATAGGAACACCTCGACCGGCCTGATCTCGAAATGGATCGTCTCATCTTGGTCCACCTAGGACACCATCAATAAGTCTTTCATATGCAAAAGACATGAAATGTATGATAAAATACAATTTAGTAGTGAGTATAACATGTAATAACTTGGTTTTTACTAATGTATTAATCAATAAAATTTCAGTCTAAATATTTACTTTAGACATAATATTGATGCCTAATGGTTTAGTAATGGTCTCAGGGGTGTACAAGGCCTGTTCAAAACCGGGAACCCGTCTTTTTGGAAATAATAGTCCAGGCATATGGTTTAGTGTAAACCATTTAGGAATGCGTATAGTTTGGAAAATTGGGTAGATTATGTTTTTTTAACAGAACTACCTCACATGGTTGGTGCGCGGATGTGCAGTCTAACCGTGCAAGTGCCTCTTTTGCCTATGTAATCATGCAGAGTTTCTATATGGTTTGTGAAACAGTGTGGAAAAACCGTTCACATGGTAATTGTTTTGGTCAAATTTACATTTTTCCCTTAATGATCTTTTAATCATTCTTCATCCTCCTAATATGAGAATTAGTAGGATTAACACATTTTTCTCTCAATGTGAATAATTTTTATGATATAAACTTTGTATCAAGAATATTTCATCATCCAACAACTAATAATGAATCCATTCGTCACATTAGATTCACAACGGTATGTACTTGAGAACTTTTGATCTGTTCTTCCTCTCTTTTTCTCTCAACCTAGTTATCATAATTTGATTTTGTTTATCCTTTTCATAGATCTACCCTGATCCAAGGCAAATCAATGGATGATAAAATAGGAGTAGAATCATACAAGCCTATGGATGGTGGTATATAACGCATCCCTATAGTTCGTTGATTTTTGATTATCATGTGGGGGCCTACGATTTCATTGGATGTCATCTAGGGAATTAATGTGATATACATATACATTTTAGAACCATATGGTAATTATATTTCTAAATATATGATTAATATTTTGTGGCTCTGACCACAACTCTCTCATTCCCATGTCAAATGTTATTCCATGTTTTATGTTTAGTGTTTTGACATGTTTTCACCATCATTCGGGTATTCCTCATCATGACAACTCTAAGGGTAAGTATTTCTATATTGATTTTCTAGAGATATATTGTTTTTTTCATTATATAAAGTACCATGTATTCTCACCACATGACACATATAAGGTAAGTTATTCAATTAAAAATTAAAATTGTTATGTGAATTGGCAGTTAAAATAATTATTTGACATGGACATAAATGTAAATGAAAAGGATGTTCCATATCTACAGCCATGCTTACACCATTAATGGAAGGTAGTGGATTGAACCATTAATTTGGAATATGCCATAAATGGATTAAAATTGGTACATTCTACTTGTCCTTGTCACACTAATGAAAGGAATGGATTGAACCATATGAATTGATAAAAGGGTTTCCTGGTACATTCCATTTTCACACTAATGAATGGAATGTCTTCAACCAATGGAGATATTAAAATATTTCATAATTAAATATTAATGGACTGACTCAAGCTCTCCATTAATTATAAATAGAGAATACTATGATCCCACAGGAACCCCATTCTAATTCAAGGATACGACTTGCAATTTTTGATACCCACCTAGATCCTAATCTTTTGCCTAATATTGGATTCCTGGTATGACAAAATAGTATCCGTTGATATTATCATAGGATTGTTGGGACCAAGTTGAATGAAGATGACAGTTTGAAGAATTAGCTTTTGCATAGTGTTGTATTTTGTTGTCAAAGGCGATAAATCAATTCACTTTGTAGAAGGATCATAAATCAGACGATGCTTTGCTGGTATGTATTTCACACAAATCATGAGTTAGGAGAACTTGTGATGCAAGCCTTATGAAGGAAAGGGGGAGAAATGATGATGCCAGTCATATAATGTTTTGATTGGAAGGAATGATGCTGCTGGAAGATAGGAAAGATTCAGTTCTCATTGCAACTCTGACGATGCTTAAGCTGATCTATCAAAGGATAAATATCACGATAGTGGGATTTGTGATAAGAGCAGAAGAATGGTTATGGGAAGCAGTAAAGAGATAAAATGGAAAAGCAATAGACAATCTGGGGATGGCAGAAAAGCACAGTTTAAGGTGGCGCCGTTTTCCAGTGTTTGCCAAATATTAGGGCCTGAAAATCAGGAGATGAAGAAATGTGCTTGGAAATGGATGTTGCGCATAAGATTGAAGATGGTTTATACGTGAAAAAGAGTTATTCAAGGTCAGAACGTTGAAAAATGACAAAGGAATGGAGTGCGCGGAAATTTAGGCATGTTTCGCGCAAAAATAAAGTGGTGCGCGCAATATCTGCGGGATGCATGAAATAGTAGCGGGTTGCGCGAAAAATCTGCGGGATGCGCGAAATATTGGCATGGTGCGCGAAATTGAGGAATGTAGTTTTCGTGCAAATGATGGTTCGAGATCAGAAGATCAAAAATTGGCAAAGGCATAAAATGCGCGAAATATTGGAGCAATGCGCGAAATCTGATGTTGCAGGAAATATTGGGTTTGCGCGCAATATGGAACGCGGTGCGGCATTTTGCGCGTAATTTGTGCATCATGCTTAGAAGGATGAAAAATGGCAAAGGCATGAGGTGCGTGAAAACTTTAAGCATGGCGCGAAATATGAAGTTGCATAAAAGAGTTTTTACGCGCATGGAGGAGGTTTTACGCGCGAATTAGTGTTTTTCGCGTGGGTTCAAAAATGCCTATAAATATGAGGCTAATCCTTGTTAGTTGTTAATGCTCGACAATTAGAAGAAATATCGAGCTCTGGTGCGCGTAAATTTGAAGCTAAGTGAGTTGCGCGAAAAGAGAGAAAGTTGCGTGCAAAAGGAAAGTTGCGCGAAAACGTTTTTCGCGCCAAAAGGAGTTTTTACGCGCAAGTCATTTGAATTGCGGGCAAGTCACCCTAAAGGATGTGCGAAATATTTGGGGTCTTCGCACGTATTCAGTTTTGCATAAGAGGGTTCTTACCAGCTTCTGGGTAAGAAAGTGAAGATTTGTACTTCAGAGAATACATCTGTTCAATTGTAAAGAAGCACTGCAACATTGTGTTACCATATTTGTGCTAAGAGGGAGGACATGCACTATTAGATTGTTTTTAAAGTGATGCACGAGTGTAAGGGTATATCCTACTCATTGTATTCCACATCAAAGGATTGTTTTCTAGTGGATTGTGTGGTACTAGATTGTTTCTGTACCATACCAAGGATGTAGCTACTCTTGTTGAGTAGTGAACCTTGTAAATCTTGTGTTCCTGTGGTTGTGTGTGTTCAGCAGGGAAGAAACTCTTTAACAAGAGGCGAAGGTTGTTTCAAAAAGGGGAAACATAAAAAGAAAAAGATATCACTGATTCACCCCCTCCCCCTCTCAGTGATACTTAGATCCTGATTGGGAACTTCAAGGATGAATAATATACACTCCTTAGATCCCACAATGAAATGTAGTTCCCATGGTTACAACCCATAGGTCCCTGTCGCTGCTTAGCCCCATTTTTCCTTGGACGATCAGCTGGGATTCGGTATGAACCGTATTTGTGGAATTCCTTGGAACATGCTCCTTAGATCAAAATTAAACCCATTATAGTATATATTTATTACTTAGTTGGTGACCCTTGATTTCTACATAACATGGTTATTACCTTGGGACTTCACACTTATTGATTATTACTAGTTTCCTTGTTACATCTTGGATCATTCATTATGTGTACTATCATGTGGTGATGTATGTGTTGGTTATTCCTCCTGATACCTATCAATATAAAAATGGTAATTAATTAATTAAATGAAGGTGTTACAAGTTCAGATAGTAGAGGAGGTCTGAAGAAGGTACGTGGGTATTTTGTTATATTGTATTGCTTGACATTATATATGTATGATTGCAAAATGTTACATTCCCATTACATGGGACCTTTGTTATAGACACCATTGGTGGTTGGCCAATTAAATTTATCTCACAACCTCTCTGGGTGTCGTTTGGTACCTGTTTAAGATTACATGGTTGCAGGTGTTGAAGAAAGGAATCATATGGCCTCAAACACTTTACTTTTTGATGTTTATTATGGAGTTTGGTTGTATAGGACCGAGTTGGAACTCAGGATTATTGGGATAGTCATTGATTTACTTTATACATTGTGGAACATGTTATTACATGTGATATTATCCATGATTTACATGTTTCTAATATATGCCATATTATCATCTTTTTTTGAATATTATTATAGTTGTTTCAGTTATTATTACTATCATCTCTACTTTTATGGTGATCCATTTTTTACTTATATTTCATCTACAATTATCCAATGTTTACATTCACCTGTGGTTCTACACTATGGTAACAAGGTAATAACCTTCACATGGAAACACCTTATGCCCTCGCTACTAGTCAGAAGACTCTAGTGTTTGAGAAAATTTTCTTCAGTCCATGTGGACCACCTTGCTCGGGGTAGCCTAATGCGGTATCAGGGTCTAGGTAATCAAAAATTGGTATTAGATTAGTTTTCATTACTTTCCTTACTATTTGGATATAATAGATTAAAGATTAGGAATTCATTGTTCTTGGTTATAAGCCATTCTTGAGCATCGTGAACGCATGTTTGGGATAAAAATCATGTTTCCTATACTATGATTATTGTTCTTCCTTATCCTCTTATAGTTGATATTATTTATCTATTAGGTGATAGACATTAAGTGTGGAGTTGATATTATTTCACTATTTTGTGATGAAAATCATGTGTGTAGTTGTTTATAATTACAAATTGGAAAAGTGCCTTATCAGGTTAGTAGTTCTTTCAGTGGTTGGAAAGGTTCCCTATAGGATTCATGTTAGGTAAGTGACAACCAGAGATATCATTTCGATGGAATATTTGTGGTTTATCAGTGGTGATGATGGGGGGAATTCAAAGACTTAGTGTGATAGAGACCCACTAGAGTGCATGGCTTGTGTATCTATAGGGAATCTTAATCATTTCTCGATGACCTTTCTACCAGCTTCTAGTGGGAAAGGATCTGCACTAGATCCACCTTTAGAAGCATTTCCCTTTACTCTGTGTCATCTGGGGATTTGAAATAATATCAGCAGGTCAGGCCAAGGAGTTGGTTCTGGTCAGGGTAGCCACACACCAGATCACTAATAGTGCTAGTAGAACTGTTATGATCATGGAAGTCCATTTATTTCACAGGGTCATGGATCAGTTTAGTTTCATTATATATAGACAATACCTAAGGATCACGATGTAGGACCATCTAAATTTCGAGTTACTATTCATATAGTATTTATTATAGTATATTTTTTATTTTATACTAGAGCTTAAAACACTTTTATCTATATATATATCATTGAAAGCCTCAGACTATAGATATACTGCCAATATAGTTTAATGACCATAGACACACTATTAGTGGTACGAACAGAGAAAATACATTAGTGTATGTATTGTCCCCATGAGGTATGAAGTCACCCTTTCTTATAGAACATATTTTATATCAATATGTGTGCTTCGATTTCATTTTCATGATAGATTGTTTGGTTAACTTTCATAATTTTATACACTACTATCAATGCATGGTATCTTTAACATTACTAGAGGGAAGAATTTATCTACAAAATTATGAGTGAGAAGTCTAGGAAGTCATTGAGGGACCATAGTATCATTGGCTAGGTGCATTGACCACCAAGATTGAAAATCTCTTCATAGAGGATCATGGTTTATGTCAAGTTGATTTCCCTCCAATAGTGGATCATTTTAGGGATTTAATTCCCAATGATTTTTCTGGCTTACCACATGAGATATAGGTAGAGTATACAAATGAGTTTATTCTAGGAGAATCTCCAATGTACATTCCACCATAAAAGATACCAACTATAGTGTATTAGGAGCACAAAAGGCGGTTAGAGGATTTAGTGTCCAATTGTTTTATATAGCCAAGAAAATTGTCTTGGGATTCACCCAAGATTTTCTCAATGAAGGTGGATGGAACCTTAAGTATGTGTATGTATTAAATAATTTTGAACCAATATATAGTCATGAACCAATATAAATATCCTTTTATATATGATCTCTTTGACCACCTCAGAGAAGAAAACATCTTCTCAAAAATTGACTTGAGATTAGTTTATCATCAGGTGTGGTTCAGATCATATGACATACCTTGTCATCATTTTTGTTGTAGGTATGGTATGTATAAGAACCTTGTTATGTCATTCGGTCTTACGAACACACCCATCGTTTTCATGGATTTTATGTATATGGTTTTCCACCACTATTTAAACTCTTTTATGATGGTCTTTATGGATGAAATCTTGGTGTATTCAAACACTCCTAGCAAAAATGCCAAGCATCTTGAGATCCTTCTATGTACACTGAGAGGGAATCTAAGTTTTTCCATGATATATAAGTACCACTTCATGATCAATAAATTTCACTTCCTGGGTCATATTATCTCAAAATCTAGAGTATTTGTTGACCTGGAAAAGGATAGTGCTCTAGTTTTCTAGGAGTATCCCAATAACATTTCTTATATATGGAGAATCATTGGGATGGATGGATATTAATTTCATTTCATACAAGTCTTCTCACACTTTTCATCACCTCTTTCTAGTATTAAAATGAAGTTTGTCTGTTGAAATGGTCAGCGGCACGTGAAAATCCATCTAGAAGCTTCAAGGGAGTCTTGTCTCAGCACATATTATAATTCATCCCAGACTGGGTATTGGTTATACCATCTTCTATGATGCATCAGAAATTGTCCTAGGAGTAGTTATAATTTAGGAAGACAGATTAATTACATATTGTTCTCAGTAATTGAGGCCTCATGAGAGGAAATAAACGACACATGACCTTGAGAAAGTATTATTTGTCCATGCATTATGTTTTTTGAAGACATGATCTGATGGGAGATCACATTGTGGTGTACACGGACCACAAAAGCCTCGGATATATCTTTTTTCTGCATGACTTGACCCCCATACAATCGATATCGGTTGAATATCTACAATCCTTTTATTTTGAGACATCCAATACAACATGGAAAATAAATTTGGTCGAAGATGAACTGAGTTGGAAAACTCAAGAATATGCCATATGGGAAGATAGTGATGAATATGAGTTAATTGACCTCTTTTCTAAGCTACATTTGATGTTTCCAAATAGTCACGAGCAGTCTTACCTATCATACTAGATAGTTAAATTTTAGTCTTTTAGAAGGTGATGGGTATATAGTTTTTAGATCCTAAATGCTTGGTTATATGTGAGAGTATATCAGGAGATAACCCATCTCCGGATTGGTTTGTGGATAGCGTCGACGTCCTGTGTCTACATGAACATATCTGGGGTCCTATAGATAATTGAGAGGAGTTGATAAAAGGGTACTATTCTTCATAGTGGGATGTTTATACAGGCATCTCTAAGTTATATCAAGATACGCAATGCTAGTGTTGGAGGACTTGAATCAAGCATCAAGTAGGATGACTTTTCACTTGGTTTTCCACCTATTATAAAGTGAATTTGGAGAACTAGAGTCATGTTGGCTTGTTACATCTGCATCCAGTCTAGGAATAGATTTGAGAATTCTTTCTATGGATTTTGTAGTCGACATACCTAGGTTAATGTGGTGTAGTGATGTAATCGGAATAGTCATTGACCAACTGACAAAATCATCCCACTTGGTATCAATTTAGGATACTTTTTCAGTTGATGATCTGGGAAGACTGTATGTCTGTGAGATCATACGATTACATGGGGTCCCACATACTATTGTTTTATATTAGGAATGTCATTTCATGTCACAGTTCTAGAAAGGATTGAAAAATCATATGGGGAATCAGGTTCTTCTATAAACCAATTTTCACTGTTAGACTGATGGTCAATTAGAATAGATAATAGATGTGCTAAAGAATATTCTTTAGGCATGTGTCCTTGATTTCGGTGGTTCATGGGAGAATTATATCCCCCTCATCATCTTCTCTAATAATTATAGCTTACATGTAAAAATTCATATGGCTTATTTTGAGTCCATATATGGTAGGTCGTGCCGCTCAACCCTATGCTGGCTATAGCTAGGTGAGGCAGTGCTACTGGGTCCACATCTAGTTTAGAAGACATTTGATCTAGTTCAGATATCCAAAAAGCATATGACAACTGATTAGAATAGACATAGATATTATGTGGATCACCATCGATGACCTCTTGAGTTCGAGATCAAGGATCATGTTTCTCTTTAGTTGTGCACTAAACCTTAATGGTGGCATGCCTTATAGAATGAGATAACCCAAGGACCTAACCAAGTTGGTCCATTGGTCAATACATACCACAAACCAGATCCGAACACATGAGGTGAGCCACCAGATTGGCATACAGAACCTTTTCCAAAAGAGACCATTGATCAATGCTTTATTCAAACTTATTGATGAAACACGAACCCAAAAAATCATTTAAAAATGATGTGTTATTTATCTCAAAAATTCCAACAGTAACAATCCAAAAATCACATAATTCACATCTCCCAATCATTCATTTTCATAATAAAAATGTTTCCTTTAAAATCATTCTTAATATACTGTGTTAGTGGGTTGTGGATTTAATAATGGTTTCTCATGAGCCTCAAACATTCATGTTTACATGCCACATCTTTAACACACATCATATCCATATCAGCACTCAACCAATCTTGAAATTAGCCATAAATCATTTTATACAACCCCATTCATGTGGTCACTACCAGAAAGAACAAATATCAAAACAAAAAAAATACTTCCACTTTTCAAAACTAAAAAATAAAAACCGAGACATCCCTTTTTCCCAAGACTGCTAACCACAAAATCCAAATTCCAATTTAAATCTAAAAAAATTATAAAGGCACAATTATTCAAATAAGAACTAACATAAATTTTGTGCACAACCATATTAAATCATTTAAATCCATTTCAAAACACATCTAATTTCCTGAAAATCATCATTCCATAAATTTCCATTCAATTAAGAACTCATCTCTTTTCATTTCAAAACACAATTCTATAATATCATAAAACGTTTCAAATGATCAGTTTTTACCAAATAAAAATCATTCATCAAACCCCACACATGAATTCAAAAACACTTTATTCCATTCAATAGAAATTTCAATAGACCGGATAACTTTATTTGAAACATATTTTCAAAACCCTCTTTAACATAATTTATGTTTTAAAAGGATTTGTAAACACACCATTTACCATTTCAAAACCATTTTGAAAATTCATTTCCTTACTTTCTGAAAAGAAAAAACATCCACTTTATTTGAAAATCATTTCACAAAAAGTACACATTTAATAAAACCATGGAATATTTATATTAATAAAAAATTTCCAAGATTCCTAAATAAGAAGTCACAATATAATACCAGGGGAAAGTAATGTCGGTGGGTGATGTGGAAATAGTGTAGGTGTCCATACTCCAATCACGTCATCCTCACAGATAGTGTTCTAGGTAAATATCCTAATCACTACATGGCTTTCCATGACCTGTGAGCTCATTGGGAAATCAAACAATCTCTATTTTCATTTCCCAGAATCATGAACGAACCATGAGAAACAAAGAACTCAAATAAAACTCGACTTCCTCTGGCGACTTGAATCTCATCACGAGGTGTGCTATCTAGGAACCCTACTTGTAATCGAAATATCCAGTCCCGGAAATCCTAGCCTGGAACTATCCCTACCCTTACACAAATAACTTATCTTTGGAGGGAAAACCTGCTCTAATACCATTGTGTCATGAACCAAATATGGTCTCCATAAAAATAAGCACCAAACTCCGCACGTCGACAGACCCGAAGGGCATTCCTAATCCCCATGGGCTAGAATAGGTTTCCAGGTAACAAAAAATGATATTTGGGGATGATTTACACGTGTTTATAAAATTAAAACAACATACACATCCAATAAACCAAATTTGGATTTTTCAAACCAAAAGACCTTTTACAAAATTTCAGAATTGAATTACATAATTTAGAACAAAACTCAATGATTATAAGAAATAAAAAATTTCCAAAATGATAGCCCAAGAACCTCCTCATGGCAAGAGGCATTGCCCTCAATCCATCTCCACAGCACCACACCATGAAGGACTGCAATAAACCTGTACCATTAGCACTAAAAGTTGTACCCAAACCTGAAACAAAATAAACAAGTCTACATACTCCCAATGGCATAAGTATGGTGTGAAACAAATCCTAATAGGATTAATCCAATAAAATATTACTTGTGATAATCATTATAATACCAAAAATTTTCATGATTTGTAAATAAATAAATGATAGTAAAAATTTCTAAAACATGAAACATTAAATAAAAGAAGCATTCACATTGGATACATTAACAAATAAACACTTTTAAATAGAATAAAAAGGATACTGAATTTTTTCATCAAAATAAACCATATGATGACGATGTGATTAAAATATACAATGAGGACTAACAATTGGATATAACACCAAGTCACTAGCTCATTGTGGGTCCCAGGTACCTTGTATCTCGGTGAAAGTAACCATCACAATATATGTCCTCTTACACATGAGCCAGTAGTAGGGATCATACCAATAAGCTAGTGGTCCCCCATCTTTATCATCATCATCATCGTCAAATTAATAGTTCAATTAGTATTTTCATCATCAATGTTTCTTGGTGAAACTGGGGAAAACCCCCCACGAGATCACAAGTACACTAGTACATGTCCTCCAACCAAGATACTCGAGTTTTCCCTCTTATGATCAAACATCTTTGACAAACCATTAAATACAAAATCACAATTAAAATAACACTTCCAATCCACACACAAAACAAAAAACTCACACACATTCCACATGATTAAATTTTTCATTCAAATTCCTTATGGAAATCATACTCACACCCTAACAACCCACATCATTTTTCACCTCTCTTTCACACTATGTCAAATCATTTAAAAATTTTATAAATACATTTTATGATAGTAAAAATAAAAAAAAGGCCGTCCACTTTAAATTATACAATTTAAAAGTACAATCCTTCCAAAATAGTATGGAATCATAGTTTCACCTCTTACATTAACCAAGATAAAATTTAAAATAATTACAAAACAATTATATGGAATATAACCATATTTTTCAAAAAAACCTTCAAAAAACCCCATTTTTATTCCAAAGGCATGCCAATAAAACAAAAACCCGAATTAGAAGCCCTAAAAAATTTAAATAAAACCATTTTAAGGATCATATAATAACCCCACTCGATACCAAATGAAATACATAGAAAAAACAATGATTTTTGCAAATGTTTCCACTTAAATACTAATCGTTTAACAAATGATACCAAAAATAATTTTCACTCCACTCGCAATGAATGATAATGATTATGAAAATATAAGTATATAAAAAAAACTCATAATATAAGGATTACACATGGAATCACCAACTATTTGTTCCAAAAACCCCCCAAAAAATTGTGTGAGACATCAATCGCACCACCATCGCACCACATGAGGGTGAAAACCAACCGAGAAACCAAAGATTTCATAAAAAAGAAACCAGATTAAAAACATGGTACAATACCTATCTTATGGAAATTTTCTAACCTCACCTAAATATGGATGAAACCCTATGTAAAAGGAAGAAACCCAATGCAAATGGGAGAAGAAAGGATGGAAACCCACTTACATGATATATATTGAATAGAAGGCCCCAAATAGACTAGTATTTGAATTGCAAAAAATCAAAAAACGAATGTGAGGTGAAAATAATAATGATTAGGTCATTTTAGATGAGAAATGGATGGAATAGAGTAAACGTTATAGGAAATTTGAATGCAATAAGTGGCCTCTTTAAATCTAGATGATTTGAGGAATACATATATGTTTTTCACTAATTTGTGATGGATATGAGCTCCATATTTGGGAAAAATGGAATGTTGAGTTCCTTGGGTATGTGGGATCATTTTAGAATTATGATCATTGAAAATCATTACAAATTTAATGACAAATTAAATAACATGTTATTTCTATGCTAGAAATGGGCTTACAGGCTGACCCAATACCGTAATAAAAAACCGAAATCGATTATGATTATGGATTCCTATGAGGTCCAAATACATATGGGGGTTTTAATATACTAGGGGATGCCAATTTCGATGTGGAAGGTGAGTAAAATGTTAGAAAAGAAATTATTCACAAAAAAACAAAATTTTTGTTTAAAACATGAAATTGGCTCATGGTTTGTCCCAAATCATAAAAATACATCCTTTCCTCCAAAACTAATTGGTAAACACCCACAAACAAATAAAAAATAGTAATTAAATGAAAAATACCTTTAAAATAAATCATGGATGTGACTTTTGGTCAGATTATGATAAAGAACCACTTTCAATATTGGCTGATATTCCATGCATTGAAGCTATAAGGACATAAATTCCTATTGATCAAAAGTAGTCATGAATTCGATTCATACATGATTGAAAATTGTTCCCATTGAATATTAAAATTATTTTTTCCCTGAAAAACCATATTCCATAAACTGAGAATGAGCCTCTAATATTCATCCTACTTCTAATATAAAATTTTAGCCCAACAATGTAAAATACCCTGTTAGGGGGTGAATAAATTTATGACAAATTAAAACAAATTCACCTTATGATTTTTTTGGTTGTTTATAAAAAACCCTCCTCTCCTTCTCCCAAAGAAATTTATGAATATAAATGATATCATGCATGAAACAAAACAATTTTACATGGTTCACCCAAATATGGAAACGTCCAAGGACTATGAAATGATGTTTTTTATGCTCCAAATATAGTAAGGATCACTGTAAAAATACAATATTTGGATTAGATCACATATATACACAAGATCACTGCCTTTATAAGGTTTTGAGTCAGGTCACTAGTTTTCAAAGGGTGACTCCTAGAGTTTATTTCTTTATATTATTACTAGTGGAAAGGGTCACCGTCTTCCTCTTCTTTTTCTCAGCGATCGTAGAAGTGATTCACCAACAATTTATTGTCATTTAGGTCCCTTAATTATCACTATTTAATACTTCCACTATTTTTGATAAATTCTCTATTGAAGACCCACATTCATCCAATTTATGAACACTACATTACAATACATTTACTGAGAAATATATTTTTGAATACTTTTAATATGATCACTACCATTTCAAGGATCACTACTATCATGAAAATCAATAAGCATTTGTGTTGTGAACTCCTTTCATGAAGATTACTTTTCCATCGCAAATCACCTTAAATTCAAAAAGTGTACATATCATTTTCAAAGGCTATCTCTTTTGGTAGGATTATTATAGAATTTTATAACATCAACATTTTTATGATTAATATATATTTTTTTTAGTTTATATATATTTCCATATCCACCTTCCATCGCGAATGTTTTCGCAGGGCCAACCTTCATGAACCACCTTTGCGAATCTGGAGCCTTAGAATCATTGTTATGTATTTATACCATTATAAAGAGGGTAGAGGATTATTTTAATAATTTTCCATTGATTTTAGAAGATTCCATGTACATCATCACCATAACTAAATTCTCCCCAATTTTATTAGATATGATCCCAATCTTTGCGAAGCATCATTGGAATTTCCCATTCACGAAGATTATCGTATTCAAGGAGATTACCATCTAACCTTTCGTGATTCACTGTTCTCATTTAACATTCATACCCACCTTCATGAAAAACCCTTCAAAAACCCAATAATCATGAATCACTTGAATTTTTCATTTTTTTACAAGCCCTTCATGGAAATCCATCTTTCATAATGTCATCATTCCTCTAAATTTTGGACCCCAAAAATGTGGCATCACCTTTTGTACATAATTTTCAGTACTACATCCATGTAATAAATTTCTTTTTTAGGAATATTTGACAACATATCATGATTAAAATATCCTTATACCTCCACAAATTCTTGAAAACCCCTTCTTTTTCAACAATCCCACTCAACATAAAATCAATGCAATTTTACATTGATGGATTGTTTTACAACAATATTCAAGAGTTTTCTAAAAACAACATAGTAGTTTTTAATGATATTTTTTATTTAGATATATATTTTTTATAAAAATGTATTATGAATCATTTAATTCATTAATATATTATTATAATATTATAAATGTGACAGGTGTAATCAACTTTTAAAAAATTACTTTTCAATAGAAAAAAAATGTTTTTGAAAAAAAATCCATAAAAACATCTTAGGATAACATTGTTATTATAAATGAAAAAATAAATATTATCCTATCATAATAATAGTATAAAATTTATTTATTTATTTATCTTTATAAAATAATAAAATATATTAAAAAACTATTTTAATTGCAAATTGATATCTTGAATTGTTATCTGTGATTATAAATATTCCATATCATTTTCAACCTAAATTGTTGTAAAATAATTATTAATATAAAAAATAATTTTTCATCAATAATGATATGTTTATTGAAATATAAATTAATATCATATGTATTTTTTTTACAAAGGAATAGTTTCAAGTTATTAAATTGTTTTACTTATGATATTTGTTAAACTAATTTATCATGATTCATATTAAAATTATATTTATTTAATTTAAAAATATATATCATTCATATATTAAAATTACACTTTTTTAATAACAAAATATCGATGTTTTAAAAGTTATTGTTAAATATTTATATTTTATTTAAATATATCTATGTTTAATTTTGGTTCGGTGTTACGAGTAGTGAAAACTATAAAAAATAACATATTTAAAAATAATAAGATACAAAAATCATTATGCCCAATATTCTATACCCACATAACTAATTAAAACCACATAAAATTTGACATTCCTATTTGATGAAAGTGGGTGATTGTATCTTAGAATTTTTATAATTTGGGATATTACATTAAATTAGACATCTACCTTACACTCTTATTATATATTAATTTATTTAAAATTCTCACGTAACTTTTATTACTCTTATAGTTATGAAAAAAAATGCATATAATCTTATCATATATTTTTTAGAACATTATTTTCCTACCGTAATCTGATTTTCAAAGTCCTTAATCCATAGAAAAGTCATATATTCCCACAAAATTTAACTATATTACTAACAGATAAACTTATCAAAACATAGTAAATATAAATCATAATTACTAAAATGAGATTAGAATCCAAAAAAATATCATGGATTATATTTTAATAAAATTAATAATCAATTAAAATTCAATCAATACTATCTAGCTCACTATTCTCAAAATCAATGAACCATTTAAATATATTAGTTACTTATCAACAAATAATTTGTTCATTTACTATTATCAATAAAATATAATATAGTAATAAAATTCCAATTCAAATTCATTGATGTAATTTAATATATGATTCAAAAAAATTATATCCAATCAAATAAAGTAGAATAAATATTCTTTTTCACATAGTCAACATAATATTTAAAAATATAAATAAATTATTATTGGTAAATATAATTCAGTTGGGAAAATAAATAATGGTGTCAAGATTTTATCTCTAATCATATATCAATCTCACTACCATGGGTAAGACAAATAATCCTACCCTTTTATATAATAAATTGAATATACTAAAATTCTCAATAGTTTATGCATGATCACATATTCTAATGAATGAAAAGGTGATTTTTTATTATACATTCCCTTCTCAACCTCATTTTTATCTAGTTTCAACCAAATTCACAACCAAAATGGACATTATAATCTCAAATATTATAAAATAAAATATCCATATGAATATATTTTCACCAATGATACCTAAATTTTTACCATTTGAAACATTCTGTTAAACCATGGACCAATTTTTATAATCCATGTTCATTCATGATCATTTTCATACTAATTTATATAATATAATTAGTTACAATAATTAGAAAATTCATTATAGGTGTTTATTAAATGGAATGTGAATAAAGAATAGCATATCCCTCTAGTTTGTCAATGTTTAAGATGTATTCTTTTTTATATACTATGTAACAACTATGTTAATACCCAATCTACCCTTTGGGGTTATTAATCAATGTTACTTATGTTTTAGAGCCAATATATATATCTAGTATCTAAATTGGGATTTAATTTCAAGGGAATCCACACAGTATATACCTTGTCATAACATTAGGACGATATTGTATAATTATATTTATAACTCAAACATACGCTTTAATTTGAAGTGATAGTTATTTTTTATAATCCTAATATAAAATATTCAATATTAACCTGATGTTAATTCTTATAAAATACAAAATTATTATCCTTAACTTTTAAATTATGATCAATCATAACATATGTACCCTTAAATTATCATTATGAAACTCACTAATCTCCAATTTCATCTAAAACATATTTAGATATCAACATTGATGTCATAGAATAAAAAAATGTATCTTATGACTGAAATACATGTTTTATGTACTTGCACTGAAACCAACTACAAATTATCAAACAAAAATATCCTATAAATTATATTCAATAATTAAAATCATGAAATATATACATTACCATGACCATTTAGGTTTTTATAATTACAAAATTAATAAAAAACACCTACCAATAATTCCCATGTAATTCTTAAATATTTGGAAATTTTCCCCATAGTATTAAAACCCAAATAATACATAATATGTCATTATCATCTCCCAAAAATATACCAACTAGGCTATCATATTTGATGTACCTTGTTTTATATATTTATTTATAACCTATATAAAAAAATATAAAATGGTGTTGTTATTAATGATCAGTTTTGTAAAACCAAAAACTGATGTAATCATCCAAAATAAACATAGAGTATACAGTTTGAAATGAATTTATAATAGAAAATATTTATATAACAGAATGAAATTGAAATCCAAATATATCCCTACATGAAAATCAAATTAACAATGTTTATATAGAAAAAAATAACTATTTTTTATTAATGAAATCTATTATACCAGAAGGTATGATATCATCAACTCAGACATCATGATGTTAACATTATAGTAATATCTTGTTTTGGTAATGCATATTCCAAAATACCTAAACATTTTTCTATCAAGAGATATACTGATGCATTGATTGGCTAAATAATTTCAATACCATTCATCACTTGTTTATGACTAATTTATTATTTGTAGAAGATAATAATTAATCAATAATTAATCAGCACATCCTATAATCATTCGTATTTGAATTATAAAATAAATTACACCAATATAGTTCCTTTTTTAATAAATTTACTAGATGATCATTAGCCATCCAAAAAAGCATGGTGGTTGGTGAAAATATACATATTCAATTTTCTTGATAAATGATGAAACATCACTAAAAAATAATATTTATATTTTAAATATCTCCCAAATCATGAATAGAGTTGTTTTCTATGTAATCATCCCTCAAAATATAATAGTATAAAGTACTAGTATATGGATAATTAAATAAATCGTCCAATAATTCAATGTATGAAATATTAAAAAAACACACATGAATCAATGTAATGAAAAGTATTGTATTCAGAATGAAAAAACATTTAATGAAAAAACATTATTATTCTGAGTTGGTAGTTTGGTAAGATAAATGTAGGGATAAAATATTCATAAGATATAAATGAAATGTTCAAAAATAATAAAAGAGAATTAATTTCTATTTTTATAAAATAATATATCCATTGTGTATCATTGGACTCATTATTATAATTAAATAAAAAAATATGTCCTTATAAAAGTATTCTTCAAAATGTATCATAGAACAAGGGATCGATAATTGAAATTTTTTATACCTTTAGTTCAATTACCAATATTATAAATATATATATATAATTTTTCAAATTCCACAACAATTATAGGCATATATAATAAAAATAAATGTACATTAAATCATTTAAGATGATTATTAAAATCATTAAAAATTTACCTGCCTGAGGACTGAAATAATTTAGTGTAATTGGATACATGGAAAAAATATTATAACATTGTGAAATGTCTTCAATTTTTAACATAATGATCGTCCAATAAAGTAACCCTGTATAAAAAAAATTCTTCATTACCTGTGGATAGGAATCATATGTATGGGTGATCTTAGATGCTCACTAAGGGTATGTAATGTAGATACATATGAATAAAATAAGCATAGTGGTACGATAACACAAGGGTAATAAAAAAATTCCATGAATATCATATAATGAAAAAATTAATCATGGAATAATGATTAGAAGTTCATAAGACATGAATCAATGGGGAAGAAATAGCGCATACCCTAAAATCATAACATATGATTGAGGTAGATAAATTTAAGAATTATTTTAAGTATATAAAACCATTCCATAAATTTCTAGGATCATTTTAGAAAATAGTAAGAAACTTCATGGGGCTACAAGTACTAGGTGGAGCACAACACTATCCTTAATTTTATCCCATCTTTTAGATGAATGTGTTCTGTTTACAAAACAATACTCATAGTGAACGTTCACTACCTAAAATATCATAGCAGTCAAGGATTTGTCTCAATACCATCTTAATGGGAGAAGTCAATTACTGAACTATGTTCACACCTAGTTTTCTCTATGTATGTCTACTAATATATAAATAATTATATGATTAACTTTAAGGATATTTAGGTCTAACATGTCTCATAATGATATAAAACCTTCATTTTCTATATGACAATAAAACATTCATCATATCAAGAACTATATAAAGAGATGGGTTTCATAAACATTATTTAATAACCCATGAAATAAAATGTAAATAATAAACTGTTTATACTATAATAACCTATGTAAATGATATAGATTTCCTAATCATTTCATCATATAATATCCCATGAATGCTGGTGGGTTTCTCAGTCGTCTTATCATGGTCTAACCAGTAAATGAGAAATGAGTTTCATTGAAATCTTGTAAAAAAACATAATAAATTAAATAATGATATCTGAATGGTTTCCATGTATCAAATCCACAATAAATAATAAATTATATCAAATTATGTAATCTTAGATGATGGATGATTTTTTAACAAGAAATTGAGACTTTATTAGTGAAAAAACCATTCTTTAGAAATCATTTTTTATAAAATAATACATTTAAAAATCATTTTCATTGAAAAAACATTAAAAATTTTGGAATTAAGATTTATTAATCATTTTAAACATTTCATGATTAAAATATCTTTTTAATGGAGGGAAAATGCATTCTAAAACATAAAATATTTTGAAAATTAGTTTTCATTGAAAATAATCATTATATATTATAAAGGATGGTTAAAAACATTTTTTAATATTTATATAAAAATATCATTTCAAACATATGGGGTGTTATATAACTTTTTGAAATACTTTCATTAAAAAAATTAAAAATTTGTAAATAATTATTAAAAAATATTTGGAAATGTTTTGCTTTTAAAATATATAAATAATGCAAGAAATCATTTTGGAAAAACTTTTATTTTAGGTTATATATAAATATATTCAATAAATAGTGAATATAATTGAAAATCATTATCTTTGAAAATAATTTTAAAACCTAAAAATAAATCTTCAAAACATTTTAAAAAAAATTATTGAAAATTTATTGAAAACATTTAATGATATTATGATAATTTTTTGAAAATATTTTCATTTAAAAATTACTCAAATACAACTGATTTCCAAAAATATAATGAAATGAATTTTGTTTAAAAATAACTTTATAAACATGAAAATTAATCTTCAATAAAATGGTGGATATTGTTTTTGGTAAATCCTTACATGGCAAGCATTCATTTTTTTCACATAAATTGCGTCAAAAGGTTCCTTGTTCATAAAAACACTAGAATATTATTTTGTAAAGGAATTTTTAAACATGTAAATCAATTTTAAAATATACTATTAAATAACATAGGATAATATTAAAATAAGTTTGGAAAACATTATCATAATACATGAATTTATGGAACACATTTTTAACCGAAGATGAAAATGATGTCAAATATTCATAAAAACTATTCCTTAATTGTCAAAATTATGAAAAAGTTGGAAAATAGTACCAATACATGAATATATCATTAATAAATATTGTTTAATAAAATTATTGATATATCTTAAAATATGGTGCATAAAATATCATCAATGGATGTTTAATCATAAACAATCCCAATAAATGTTGAGATTGTGGAAATAAATGGTTCCCGCATGTGAAACATTGAATCATAATCCACATAATAGAATATAATTAAACGAACCATAAAAATATATTAAAATAAATATAGTAAATTTAAAACATTTCAAGGGGTATTATATGATCTTTATAAAGTAATAGATTTATATAACATAACATGTGTCCTAAAGAAGAAAAATTTTGACAACATTTCCTTACCGATTTGGTAGCATTCAAACCATTAAACATATGAATTATACATCATAAAATTGATATGTAAATATTAATTAATTTATTTATAATAATAATTTAAATAAATATTCTGAAGTATATACATAAGAACAATAAATGATTGGTTGATAAGAAATTTGTCTAGTAGAAATTAATGTGAGACTAGAAAACCCTTACCTTAAGTATTGGATTTTTTTAAATGTTAAATCCTTATTAGTAATAAATATAAGTTTGTTATAAATTTAAAATTGAACCATATTATTATGTTTCAAAAAATTTAATATTTGATTTTGAATTTATATTATATTTATATTAACAAATTCATGCTAATGTTAGGTTTGAGATAATAATAGATTTGTTTTCATACATGTTTTGACATATTATTTCTCATTTTAATTAGATTATGATGTAATTATATTCAGAATATAAAACATGATATATATATATATATCATATATATTAATTATATATGAATTAATAATAATAATTAAAATTTTAAAAAAGGAAATTAAATACACCATTGATGGAGAAGGTTGATCATATATATGCATGAAAACTATTTCCATTTTTATTGTGTATTAAAAGAAATGAAGTAAAAGAAATTTATATGTATTATCATTCCATTATAATTATTATTTCATATATATAATATATGGTTACTAAACCTATCATTATTACTTTCTATGTAATGTTTTAATGAATCAGAGTGCTCTGAGGAGTAGGTAGTCTACACGTCCACAAACAATGATATCGTATTTCCAAAGAAGAAAATCATAACGGTATGTTTAATTTAATAATTATAAATGAATAAATAAATCATTAATAACATATATATTATTTATAAATAGAAATAAATATATTATTATAAAAGTTCAAAGGTGGAAAAGTAATATTGAATTACATATGCTCGCGAGGAGGTAGTGTGTCGTTCACATGCAAGATGATTATGTATCCAATTTGATAGAAGTTCGTCTATGTTTAGGTCCTATAATTAAGAAAAAAATTATTATTTTATATAGGATAATATTTTTATTTAATAATTAATTACTACAACGAGTTTTTGTGGGGGTAATGAAATAAACTAAAAGATTGTGTTGTTTGATGTTACCTAATCTTTGGATAACACCTTTTAGTTTGCACCATAAGGATTCCATGATTATATTTCAAACCAAATTTAGGATTATAGGATTAATGGTGGTATTTTGGAATTCTATTTCCATACTTTTTGGATGATAAAAAGGTTATTAAGTGTTATGAGTATGTAAGGTGGTTGGGTGAGTTCCATTTTTATAGTGGATGATGATTGACAATCTTATAGATATAAAAATGTAAACAAAATTGAGAGTTAGACATTACATAATGTTCCACCAATAATATTTAATTTTCTATAAAGTAGCACTCTTTAATTAAATATGTCTAGAGAATGTACTATAAAAATATTTCTAGGATATTTTTCCTATTTATTTAATGTTTAACCACTATGTGAACTCATTTTTTCCATAATCTCTATAATTAATTACAACTACCATCACAAATAACATTGGAAAAAATTAATTAAACCATATCAAAAAGTATAAATAATATATATTCTAAATTTGTAATTTATTTTTCCAAAATCTAATAACACAAGTGGCATATATGAATTTGAAATCAACCACGTAGACATGTTGAGAACTCAGGTGTCCACAAGCGAAATGTTTTAAAGAATCTATTATTTCTAATTCCATTTTGAGCTGAAATTTTTTCCAATGAATATAACTGTATAAATTTATATAAAATTTAACTACTTATACTACAAAACTAAATAAAAATATAATTTATCCATAAATATATATTATATGAAAATTCTAATTTGAAATAAAATTCATTATTTTTCGCTATTAATTAAAAATTAAACTTATTATAAAAATAAAAAAATATGCAAAATTAAATTTTGATATATTTATTTTAAAAATAAATTTTTTTTCAAATAAAAATTACAAATGTGTGAAAAAATATATTTATAATAGGTTCTCAATTAAATGTTTGTAAAATTACCTTTTAGAAACATATATATTTTTATTTATAAAATTTTATTTATTATTATCTATTTTATAGATAAAAAATAAAATGAAAGTTAAATAGTTTAGTAGATAATATATATATATATTTTTTATTATATTCATTTATCAAAATTTTATTAATTTATTTGTTGAATTGAATTGTATTTTATTGAAGAAATTTAGTTTTGAATCAAAAGAATTATTATATTTTAAAAAGGATTTTATTTTCATTTCTAATTAATAAGTTACTAATTACTTTTTTATATAAATCAGTAAGACATATTTTCATAATTTAATGAATCTTATTCATAACCTCTATTTGAATGGCTTGGTGAAAAATATAATAATATTTCAATAATCTTATATTTTATATTATAGTTCAATATTACACAATCTATTATGTAATGAAAATAACAAAAGGAACTCAAACTTTTTATAAAAAATCCTAAATTAGTTTTGCTTGTTTGAAAATATAATCTAATTGTAGTTTGTAGTTCAATATTAATATAATTATTCATTAAATACAATAAAATTGTAGCACCTTCTTATAATAGAATATATATTCATTGTTTTGTGAAATGTAGAATGTTGAAATAATGAAATTAATTCCACAAAAATATATCACCAAATCTCATGTCGTTTCATATACTCCCCTTTAAAAATAATTTCCCCTTATAAATTAATTTTCATTGTAAGAGGTGTAATTTCTGAATGTTCATTCTATAGAAACCCACATTATGAAAATTAATAAAAAAACATCCATTAAACATGGAATGTTGGAAGCATAACATTTACCCAAAAGTGACATATCAATTAGTTGCCACATAGATTAACCTAGTTAAAAATTGAAACCATTGGAATGGAAGAGAAATATAAAATTCATGTTTCGGATGGAGAGTGATAGAGGGCTTGGTCAGGAGTATGTTAATGAACACATTTCCAAAAAAACAATGTTTCTTGAAAAAGGACATTGATATAATCAAAATAATGATAACATGAAAAAACATTTATCATGAAACTTTTCCCAAAATGAATAATTTTAATGAGAAGATAAACTTAAGTGATTTTATCACAACCTTTACCTTTGGCATTCTCTGAGAAATTTTCACATCGACTCTTATTCTATGAAGTAAAGGTGAATTTTTCATTTTTGAAGCATTATAATATAATGAGATCCATAATTAAAATGACATATCATTCCAAATATCATTATTACAAAAAAATGTTTAGTATAATTTATCAATTGTGAATAAATCCTCATATAGAGAGATAATACATTGATCTACATAACAACATTCACTTTTTTAAATAAACCTTTCATTAAATTGTTAACCTTGTATCCCTTCTTGAAGATGAAAATATAAATATTTGAAAATAAGTTCACTAAATTTCTAATAAAAATATAATCATTGATCTCCCATATATCATAATGTTTCTCAAGGTCATCACAAACCAAACATGTCAGTTCCTTTATTATGTATTCACATGAATCATGGTAAAAACCTAAATTACCACAAATCTATATTGAAAAAAATACTCACTATTATTCTAAAGATTATTGGATATATTATATATGTTAAAAAAGATATTAACTCTTTAAATGATATAATTAATAACTTTATCAGAAAATCCAAAATCATTTCTGAGGTAATAATTACCATCCAGTTTACTCATTATATAAAACATGACTTTATCAAAAAAAATCATTTTCTCTACATTAGTCACATATTAAGGGTAATCATTCAATTAATCATGTGTTTCCCTACAATACCACCATTCTATTAAATTGAATTTCTAGTCTATCAGAACACTTCAATATATTCTTTTAAATCCTTGGTGAAAGACATAAACTTATAATTTCTTATATATATCACAATTTATATATCATAATTCTGGAATCAAAATATAAAAACAATTTGATTATTCCTTTTCATCCTTAATAATTTAACAAGGATTCGTCATCTTATTCCCTAATACCACTTCCATAAAATATGAATTGGGAATCATGTATCAACATTCATGAAACTAAATTTAAACTTGATTATAAACAATACTATTAAAAAAACATATTGTTCATATGTTATCTTTGGTATCTTAATCATGAATAAAGAAACTATTTCTCATACAATATTTTTTATAAACATCATTAGATTACACTTTTTGAAATTTAATTAATTAATTCCCATACATTCCACATATAAAACATTCAACAATTGATAATACCTCTGAAGGACAATATTTATATCCATTGTATTAACTAAGATTTTCATTTTAACATTCTAGTTTTTTTATACCATTCCACAAATAAAATGACTTCCTTCTAATTTGAGACATTCACTAGGGTTATTCATTTCACAATCTCTACATAAAGGAAATAGAATCCCCTGTTCTTGGTGGTATCCATTACCTGAAATCCCTGTGATCTTTTTCTTTATCTTATTTAGTGATTCCCATTGTTGGTTATGGTACAAAATGTTACTCATGATCCATGAAAGATGATTAGGGATGATAAAAACATATGTTAATACAATTATAATCCCTTTTTATTTCTTATCCCCAAATTTTCCCAGACATTAAATGTTATCATAATTCCATATGGTGTCATCCAATGAATAAAACCCTAATACATTGTATGAGAAGCACCTATTATAGTATAAGACAATATAATCATGAAAAATCACATGAAATATGTATTAATTATGACACCTTCTTCTAATATATTTACACCATAGGCTTATACATAGAGATGTCCCTAGAAATATCCATATATATATCCCTATGGATCTGACTATGGTATTTTCATAGTATTTTCAATAGATTGACAAAATTGTTCCATTAATAACATCTATAGTTACCTCGGATAAATATATATGGTCATTATGTATTTTATATGAATATTCGTAACATTAAAAAATTACTTTCTCGTGGACTAAAATAGTTTAGTGTCATTGGAAACATGGAACACAATCTTCTAACATGGTCATATATCTTCAATGTTTCCCACAAATATCGTCACATTTACTAATACTTTATAAAACATTTCTTCATTACAAAGGGAAAGGAAACATACGAATGGATTAGCTCAGGTACATTTTAAGGGGATATAATGGAGATACATAAGAATATCATAATCATAAGGGTATGATTACATAATCATTACATTGGAAAATAATACCCCAAATGTAAATGAACATCAACATCAATCATGGAATAAATAGTGTAATTTTATAATACATGAATCATATGGGAATCAAGACAATTATCCATGAAATTAGAATATAGTAATAAGAGATAGTATTTGTGGGATACACATAAGCATATAAAATGATTCTTTATAAGTCAAGACTAATTTAAAAAACCTAACAAAGGACTTCATGGGGATATAACTATTCTTTAGTGAACACCACCATCCATATTTACAACCCTTTCCTTGTATTTGAATGGGTTCACTCCAAAAGTCTCATAGTATTCATGGTCACAACCAAGACTATATTAGTCATATTGGTTCACTCTTAATACCATAATAGAGGAAATTTTAATTTATTAAACCATGTTCAATCCCCATTCCACTAATCATTAGAACATAGGAGAAACCTGATTTAGCAGTGTTTTTTTGAAATTTTTTTGGAAAACTATCCTTAAATGTTATTTTGGGAAACGATTAGGAGTGTTTCTTAGAGGATTTTTTTTAAAATCAACTAAATGTATTATATATATATATGTATATATATATTAAAAAATATATAAAACAAATTATTTTGTTTGAGTGGTGGTTTAAAAACCTCAAGTAAATGTGAGAGGATTTTATAAACCGGTATGAAATAGATGTGGTTTTGAAAAAACCACATCTAAATTAATGGATTAAAATATAATATTTTTTATTATAATTTATAATTATTATCTATTATTTACAATAATATATTGTATTTTATTATTAATTTTAATTAATTACAATATATCAATTAATAATTATTTATAATTATTAGTCAATAGTTATTTGAATATTAAAACAAATTTTCAATAAGTTGAAAATCCGACTTTGACATCAACAATCATAACTAATGATTTTAGAGTCCATTTTTGCTTCACCACCAGTCAATATTAATCATATTAAATAAACTCAAACCATATTATATTTAAATTTAAAAATATTTGAATGAATAAAATTTATTATAGTTTCAAGAAAATTAGAAAACTAAAAAAACATAAATCTACCAAAAAATTTGATCTAAGTGTCTGTTTGGGCTCTACAACATATCATATTTAATCCTGCATCACAATCTATACTATAATGGATGGGGGAACAAATGTCAATATTTTTTTAGGTCAAAAGAGGACCTGAAGTCCTCCAAAACTGAGTTTTTTAGTTTGGGTATCTCAATTTTTTAATATTTAATTTAATTTCATCCTAGTTATATTGGATTATTGAATGTTTTCAATGGGTATTTAATTTATTCCCCATTATTACATCCATAATGGTATTATGGTTTTCACATTTTATAATTTTTTACAATTTAGTTTTTTATAATTAAATATATGTTAATTTTCATATATTTACTTATAATAAATCACTTCTATGAATACATATTTATATAGAAATGTATTTATAAACATACAAACCATATGAAGATAAATATTTATTATCATTTTATTTTAAAATAAATAATTTTCAACATTATGGTCCTTATAAAAATTCATTAATAATTATATATAAACATATATAAGTAATTTTTGTTGATGAAGCTTAATAACTAACATTGGTAGATATTATGCGAGGCCATTATCATCTCTACCTTTTGAATGGAATATATTCTATGAATCTCTTATAGATTTTAGAAATATTGTTAGGTCCACAATGCTAAATACCATGAGAGGGGGGGTGGTGAATCAGGGTATGACTAATTTAAAATTAACACCCGTTCTGATCTTGTTTCGCTATTAAGAAAAACACTCTTCTCTCTATTTTCTGTTGCACAAAGTAGACAGAAAGTAAAGCATGTACATGACACAAAAATTTTACGTGGTTCACCGCAAAGGACTATTTCAAAGGAGCATACGCCGACAAGTTTCCAGTCGTACCAATTCCACTAAACTTCACTAGCTGTGGATTACAATGTTCGGGCTAGATCACTTATATGCCCAGGCTCACTGCCTTTACAATGTTTAGGGTCAGCTCACTGCTTTCCCAAGGTTCACTCCCTGTTTCTCTCTCTCTGGCTCACTGCCGGTGGAGAGGATCACCTTCTTCCTCTTCCTAACCTCACTGCTCTGTGAAGGGAATAAACTCATAGATTATAGACATGTAGGTCTCTTCATTTTCATGAAATAATGCATCTTCAACTATTGATAGATGTTGTGTTGAAGTCCAACTATCATCCACTGATGAATACCCCTTTGCCTCTTAACCACTGGGCAATTCCTTTTGGGAACACCTTCGCAAAGCACCCGACTTCGCTAGGCTCCCAATTTCGTGAACCTCAAACAAGCCTTTGCGAAGCTCCTACCATTTCATGAAGCAATCTCATGTAGCACTACAGCGAAGCACTACCACGAAGCTGAAGCCGTTGCAAAGAAACGTCCCTCGAGAATCTTACTAAGCCAATGCAGAGCTCGCAGTTTTTGCGGAGCTACAATAGCCTCCGCGAAGCTCCTCTTTCACGAAGCACACTGGCTCCGCGAACCACCATCACAAATCAAGAGCAAAGGATTTTCTCTGAAAATTCTCTCTACTTCTCTAGAGGGGGTCCGCCTCTATTTATTGGAGATTCCACCGACCCTCATCCCTTCCGCGCGAAGTCAACTCCACGTCATCTCAAATCGTGAAGCTCCAACATTTCTGCCAGAATTCTGTCCAAATCGCGAAGCACCACGGAAATTTTCCGTTCGCGGAGCTCATCGTAATCGCGAAGAATCACCGTCAACATTCCTTCGCGCCTTCGCCGCGAAGCTCCCTCGCAAAGCCCTTCACCGCCGCGATGCGCTTCAACTCTGACGTTCATGAAGCTTTGACCTAATCATGAAGCATCACCACCTTGATTTTTCTGGTCATTGCGATATTAAAAACATGCATCCTATATTCGATAAATTCATGCCTTTTCCATATTAAATTATGACCTTCATGGAAATCATATTTTTGGGATGCTCACAAAATTCAAAATTTTGTACCCAAAAAATTTGTCTAACACTGGGAAACGTCGCCACCTTGTACTGCTCTTTTTTATCGCCTCCAGATTCTCCTATCCTTTGTCATCGTTCTTAGTTAACAAGGATTCTCAACAACTTCTTGGGAACTCGACAAATATCCATGAAAACCTGCTTTGTGAACAAACACAATCAACCCAAAAATACTACAATGTTACCTTGAGGGATTTTTGCCCAATAATCACCCCATTTGGGTTTGTTGACAACTCTTCACAACTCTAATCAGCAAGATTTTCTGAACTTTTATACCTCACTAAGTCTTCTTCTAGTTGCTACCACCATTCGCCTCTTGCGAATATGATAGCATTCAAGGATTCGCTTAACATGTACTCTAATCCCAGATGAGAAATGATCGGCGTGAGAAACAAGAGTAGTATGAAAAGTTCATCAATGACTCATTTCATGTCAAACACCAATTGGTGATTCCAACCTGATACCAATACATAAATTGATACCATTTGTTGAACCACACTGATCCCAATTGGTGATAGCTGGACACCTTCTCTCACCATTCCAACACCATTGTTCTGCTTTTATCACGACCCTAAGATGTGGTGATATCTCTGCTTTGATTGATCACTTCTAGCATCGTTAGATTTAATAATCACCCTCTTTCTCAATTCTCCCCTATCTAGATGCTCCACTGGTCACCTTCTCCCCCTTGAACAATCATTATTTTCTCCCCCTTTGTCAAAGAACCCAAAGGTCACTCCTTTGTAGTCTCTAACATATTAAAGAACACATATCAGCACATTAGGGAGAAACACATCATACCTTCGGGAGAGGGGGGGTCCACATACACACTATTGTAAGTGCGGGGAGTCGACTGAAGTCCCAGAGCCAGTCGATGCCTTTCAAATACTTCCTTGGGTAAGGCCTTTGTCAAAATGTCTGCAACCTGTAACTCTGTAGGCACATACTCCAACTTCACGATTCCCTGATCAACCTTCTCTTTGATAAAATGATACTTTATCCCAATTTGATTTGTCCTTCAGTGATGTATGGTATTTTTGCTGAGATTTTTAGCACTTGAGTGATCGCACTGGATTCTGATTGGAGACTTCACTTCAACTCCTATGTCTTCAAGTTGCAGCTTCATCCATAATATTTGGGTTCATGGTTGAGTGGCCGCAATATACTTAGCTTCCGCGATGCTCAACGAAATGCAATATTGCTTCCTGCATAGAAAAGAAATACACAATCTATCAAGATTGAAAGCACCACCTGATGTTGATTTCCTATCATCCACTGAACCGTCCTAGTCTGCAATAGTATAGACCAATAACTCTGTCTGAGATTTATAAGTATATGTCAATCCAAAATCCACTGTGCCCTGGATATACCGAAGTATTATTTTCACTGCAAGCATGTGGCTTTCCTTGGTATTGCTCTGATATCTCACTGCTTGGCATGTGGCGAAAACAATATCAGGCCTTGTTGCAGTCAAGTACAACAAACTTCCAATAATTTTCCTATATTTTGTGATATTAACTGCCTTTCCATCTACATCTTTCGATAATTTCATCCTGGTGGCAACCAGAGTGTTCATATTCTTGTAAATTTCCATTACAAATATTCTCAGAACCTCCTTGTAATATTTAGATTGAGAAATGAATGTTCTATTCCTTCCTTGTGTCACCTGTAGACAAAGGAAAAACGTTATCTCTCCAATCATTGACATTTCAAACTCATTTTTCATGAATTCGGTAAACTATCTGCACTAAGCTTCATCTGATCCGCCAAAAATTATTTCATCGACGTAAACCAACACCATCGTCCTTTGATTACTGTCATTACTGAAATAGAGATTGTGATCAACTCCTCCATGTTTAAAACCAATATTCTTCAAGTACTGATCAAGCCTTGAGTACCATTCCCTTGGTGCTTGTTTTAGCCCATACAATGCCTTCTTCAGCCTGTGAACATTGTTCTCATCCTCATGAATGAGAAAACCATCTGGCTACTCAATATACACCTCCTATTTCAAAACACCATTCAAGAATGCAGATTTGACATCCATCTGGAACACTTTGAACTTTCTTTGCACTACTATGGCAAAAAATAATCTGATTTTCTCCAGCCTTGCAACCGGTGCAAATGTCTCATCAACATCTCTTCCCTCTATCTGGGAGTATCCCTTTCACACTAGTAGTGCTTTGTTCCGAATCACTATTACATCTTCATTCATCTTGTTGTGATAAACCCATTTAGTCCCGATGAAATTCTTGTCTGGTGGTCTCGAAACAATCTCCCATGTCTGGTTCTTCTCAGTCCGATCAAGCTCTTCATTCGTAGCCTAAACCCAGTTTTCATCTTCAGCTGCATTGGAAAAACATTTCGGCTCAACATGAGACAAAAACAATGTTTGCTGTAATGACTTCATTCTTCGAGTCTGAATTGGTGTTGTTTGATCACCAATGATATTCTACCTATCAATTTCAGCTCGACTCTTTGGATTCCTTGGAGACACAGACTTGACACATTCTTCTTCATCATCAGTATCTTCCTCTGAGACAGCTTCTGCCACTTCTGCTCCCCCTAGGTTGCTTACCTCATCATCACTTTCGTCCAGGAACTGTTTACTTGATCGTTGAGTATTCTGTTCAATTTCAACTATAGTGATATCATTTCTCTCAATGATTTTTCCCAGCATTTTGATGAAACATTTATATTATTTGCTTTTCCCTGAGTAGCCAAGGAATATCCCGTCATCTCCTCGTGCCTCAAACTTCCTGTCATTTTCATTGTTGAGAATGAAACATTTACTTCCAAGGATTCGAAAGTATTTCAGTGTTGGCTTTGTTCCGTACCAAAGTTCATACAGAGTCTTCCCTTTCTTCGGACACAACAGAGACCTCTTCGCAACATAGACCGATGTCAAAACTGCTTCTTTCCAAAATTTATCTGGAAGGTCTTTATCAATATGCATCGTTCTAGACATGTTGTTGATGATCTGATTTCTCCTTTCAACCACTACATTCTGTTGGGGAGTTCTTACCGATGAAACTTGATGCTTTATCCCATGTTTCTCGAGATAGTTTTCAACTTGGCTGTTTGTGAATTCTGTACTATTATCAGTACGAAACTTCAGAATTTTCTTCCCAAGCATATTTTCTTATTCCCTCCTATACTGCTTTATGCAACTAAACACCTATGTCTTATGGGTAATGATGAATACCCAGGCCATTCTGCTATACTCATCAATGAAAAGGACATAGTACCTTTTCCCATTTATAGCACGTGTTGAGATAGGTCCACATACATAAGCATGAACCAGTTCGAGCACTCAAGTTGATTTATATTCCTTTGGCCTGTATGTCTCTTTGATGATCTTCCCTTGTTGGAAAGCATCACACGTATGAGTGCGATCACGTGATATCTTCAGAAGGTCACTTGCAGCATCACACTTTATGAGATCCTCTATAGATGGTTGGCATAGATGACCATGTCACTTATGCCACATCTGGTTTACTTCCTCTCTGGATAAAAGACATGTATCTTCTTCCCACCTACAAGGTAGAGATTTTCCTTTGACCTTTTTCCTTGCAGAACAGTTGCTCCATAATTTCCTTTCAGAACACACATCTTCTCGGTAAATCGGATAGAGTTCCCAGAGTCACATAGTTGACTCACACTGAGTAAGTTATGACTGAGACCCTCTACTACCTCGACATCAGCACGTCTCATCTCTTTTCCCCCAAACATGGCTTTCCCTGATCCAACAATCTTTAGGCCTTCATCATTTACAAATTTGACAACTCCTTCTTTGTCATATTTGATGCCTGTAACAAGATCTTTATTACCCGTCATGTGGGATGTGCAACCACTGTCAAGGATCTAAACACCAGATCGATCTGATGCTTTAAGGGAAATCTCTTCCACCACGGCCTTCTCATTTTTCTTCTTTTTGGTCTATACTTTTTCTTTCACACTCAGAATGGATTGGGACTTCTGTTCATTCTCAGAGTATGATGGACCGGCCTCATCTTGCAAAGCCGCAAATCTATTCTATGTTTTTAACTAACCTGTCGGTTTATGGTCCTGCTGTTTGTGAACATTTTGATTCTGCTTTGGCACATTTCTCTGAATGGTCAATGTATAGTACCTAGCCATGTGTCCAAATCCTCTGCACCAAAAACAGTTTCCTTCAAAATATGTTCTGGAAAACCGTTCTCTATTTGGCTTCCATCACTGTTCTTATTCCCTTCTATATCTCTTTTCTATGGAACACACATACTTTGAATGTCCCCTTTTCCCACTGCAATAGCTCCTGATATAGGATACATTCCTTCCTGATACTTAAGCACTATGATTTTCCCTTTGGGATCTATGAATATTCTGATTATTTTTTGTGTCCAAATCAACCTTCAATTTTGAGACGGGTGCTTACGGTCTGACATTAACTGCCACTGATTTTTGTTTCATATAAATCCCTAAATCAACCTTAGAATTTGAGCTTTCTTGCTGCTTCACTCCTGCTGAACTACAAGACTCCACTTTTATCTTCTCTGTCTTCTGAATGGCCTTCTTTTCTGATATCACATTGGGGGTCAAGAGTTTTTCTTTACCCTTCATTTTTCTTCGCAGACTGGGCACTTATTCTTCATGATCTTTGATACATCTGACCTACTCCTTTCCTGTGTTGGTGAAACAATCAATTTTCTTCTCTTGTTCCTCAATTCTAAGCTTATGCTCAACAATATTTTCTGATCTCTCTAGTGTTGAGGATTTTAGTCTTTCAATTTCTTCTAATAGTTCTGACTTTTCTTCATCCTTTTGTTGCATATAGAGTTTGGCATCATGAACCAATTTATTGGCTTTTTGCGTTTTGGCTCTCCAAACATCTATCTCTTCAAGAGCTGCTTCCAATTTGGCTTCCACACCAACTCTACTTTCAACTTCTTCTTCCTCTTCTGCAACGTCAGTTTCTTCCTATTCCTAGGAATTACCAACAACCACTACCATAGAATTTTTTCTATGATCTTTAAAATTTTCAAACTCCTCAACCTCTTCATCCTCAGACTCATCTGAACTGTCTATTTCTTGTGAAATAAGATTCTTCCTCTTGAAGAAATGTCTCTTGAACTGCTTCTTCCCTTTCACATAGGCTAAAGATTTCTTCTTGGGAATTTCAACATCATCATCATCATCATATTTATCTTGAAATTTCTTGGGGCATATTACTGCAAGATGACCAACCTTTCCACATCGAAATCATTCTAGTGGAAGTTTTTCTTTAGACTTTCCTCTTCCTCTTTGTAGATTTGAAGAAAGGAATGACATCACCTCATATGTCTCTTCTTCTTCATTAGAAACTTCGATGGTGAGTTTCATCATGGCCTTGAAGGCCACCTCTTTGGTTTTCCCCTTTTCCACAGTCTCGTTATCATCGTTTCTCATTTCATATGCAACAAGAGTGATATGTAGGTTATCCAATGTCATTTCTTTTGGGTCTTTATCTTCCAAAACATAAACTTTCAGATTGAACCGAGGTGGATGTTTTCTCAATATGTGCTTCACAATTTTTATATCTTCGATAATTTTTCCAAGACCCCGCATGTCTTCTACCACAAAATATTCCTTTTCAAATAATGCATCAACAGACTCATCTGGGTTCATTCAGAGAACTTCATACTTGTTCCACAACACTTGCATCTTTCCCTCTCTGACTTTTGTATCCCCTTCATAAATATTCAAAAGATTTTCCCACATGGCATGTGACTTTCTGCATGACATCACCATTGTATATATGGGATTAGAAAGGGACCCCCCTAAGGCATTGATTTCTTTGTAATCAGCATCCAACTCTTTATGCTCTGCTTCTAATAATGCAGCACTAGTAATATCAGCTGTGATACCAAGCAGAGCTGCTGAAAACACATCCATTCCCAAAGATCAGAAATAGTGTTGCATTCAATTCTGCCATATCTGAAAATTACATTCGTCGAATATTGGAATCCCTCTATGATTAGTGACCTCTGTTTGAGAGAATAACAACTGTCAACCTTGCTCTAATACCAATTGTTTGGTCCACAATGCTGAACACCCTGAGAGGGGGGGGGGGGTGAATCAGGGTATGACTAATTTAAAATTAACGCTCGTTCTGATCTTGTTTCGTTGTTAAGAAAAAAACTCTTCTCTCACTTTCCTGTTGCACAAAGTAGACAGAAAGTAAATCATGCACATGACACACCAATTTTACTTGGTTCACCTCAAAGGGCTAAGTCCAAGAAGCATACGCTGACAAGTTTTCGGTCGTACCAATTCCACTAAACTTCACTAGTTGTGGATTACAATGTTTGGGATAGATCACTTTTATGCACAGGCTCACTGCCTTTACAACGTTTAGGGTTAGATCACTGCTTTCCAAAGGGTCACTCCCTGTTTCACTCTCTCTGGCTCACTACTGGTGGAGAGGATCACCTTCTTCCTCTTCCTAAAATCACTTCTCTTTGAAGGGAATCAACTCACAGTTTATAGACATGTAGGTCTCTTCATTTTCATGAAATAATGCATCGTTAACTATTAATAGATTCTCTGTTGAAGCCCAACTTTCATCCACTGATGAATACCCCTTTTCCTCTTAACCATTGGGAAATTCCTTTTGGGAACACCTTCTCAAAGCACCCTACGTCTCTAGGCTCCCAATTTCACGAAGCTCAATCAAGCCTTCGCGATGCTCTTGCCTTTTCACGAAGAAATCTCGCGAAGCACTTCCGCGAAGCACTACCGCGAAGCTCAAGCCATTGTAAAGCAACTTCCCTCGCGAAGCTTACTAAGCCAAAACGAAGCTTGCATGTTTTGAAGAGCTACAATAGCTGCCGCGAATCTCCTCTTTCGCGAAGCACACTGGCTCTGTGAACCATGTTCACAAATCGAGTGCAAAGGATTTTCTAAGAAAATTCTCTCTACTTCTCTCGAGGGGGTCGGCCTCTATTTATAGGTGATTCCACCGACCCTCATCCCTTCCACGTGAAGTCAATGCCACGTCATCTCAAATAGAGAATCTCCAATGGTTCCGCCGGAATTCTGTCCAAATCGCGAAGCACCACGGAAATTTTCCATTCGCGGAGCTCGTCGTAATCACGAAGAATCACTGTCAACATTCCTTCGTGCCTTCGCCGCGAACTCCCTCGCAAATCCCTTCACTGCCGCGATGTGCTTCAAATCTGACGTTCGCGAAGCTTTGACATAATCGTGAAGCATCACCGCCTCAATTTTTTTGGTCATCTCAAAATCAAAAACATGCATCCTATCTTCGCGAAATTCATGCCTTTTCCCTATTATATTATGATCTTCCTGGAAATACTATTTTTGCGATGCTCACCAAATTCCAAATTTTGGACCCCAAAAATTTGGCTACCACTGGGAAATAGCTTCACCTTGTACTCCTCTTTTGTATCGCCTCCAGATCATCCTTTCCTTTGTCATCATTTTTTGTTAACAAGGATTGTCAACAACTTCTTGGGAACTCGACAAATATCCATGAAAACCTGCTTTGTCAACAAACACAATCAACCCAAAAATACTGCAATGTTACCTTGAGGGATTTTTGCCCAACACATATTTTCAAATGCATTATTAAATAGAATGTATGGTGTGGATTACTGTCGAATTAAAAAACTTAATAACATATATAGAGAAAATAATCATATGTTTGTATCTGAGGTTCTTCATCAATGGATACAACAATATATATATGAGTATCTCCATCACGAGTATCCTCTTATATACATATTAGTGATTAATTTTTCATTATTATTATGATTCATGTTTCATAGAAACATATAGGGTCACTCTATATATTTGTATCATCTATGGAAACTGATGTTAATTTGGAATTTATCGTCATCTTGGAAGATGGTATTTGTTTTGTTGTCGGGATAATTCCCAAAGATGGGCTTCCAATATATCAATGTGAAAGGAATCAGAACCCATGTTGATTGATGTTGTTTAATGAGTAATGACATTCTTTTTAAGGACATGGGATGAAGCAAAAATAGAATAGCTTAACATAATTTGGTGAGGATGTCTAGGTGTAAGATTCCTAGTTATGGTTTGGATTGGGACCTATGATGAATCTACCTTAGTAACCTAGTGGGGTTGTGAATTTACATGTTGAATTATACCCTGCTGTGAATATGGACTAGATAAAATAGGTTTTATTAGATTGTAAGGATTTATCTTCATGTAGGCATCCTATGCATCTCATCTAGAAAGGAAACAAATCCCATGTAGGTCAGTTGTGATGACTCGTGCTTATAGATGTCGTCAAATTTATGTATCATTAGGAAGTATATCCCTTTCAGCAGATTATGTTAGGGCATCATCCTAAAGAGAATTCCCTTATAAAGAAGGCCATGTGGAACATTTTTAATCATGGTGGTTTGGGGATTAAAATGGGGCTTATTCCTATGGAGGATGCGCAGGTTAAGGGATTATGATTGGGGATTAATCCTTAGGAGGATTTATATTGAGCTTGTTCATTTTATAGGCTCACCATGTACCTTGGTAAGCAAAAATTAGAGTTACTATAGCTCAATATGTTTCATGGATCATGTGAATTTCTAGATCTCCATTACCACGTAAGCATGTGTGAGCCATGATCTATGTGAGAAACCAGTGGAAGTGGAAGATCTAACAATCCACATACATTTCATTATCCTTTGGTGGAAAATGAGATTGATGGTGGTGGAAAATATGGTGATATAGAACATCCAACTATTTACTCCAACCTAGATAATAATGTAGTTGAAAGATGTTGTGGTATAAAAGAGAAATAATGAAACCTTCAATAATAAATTTTAGGGGAATACACCATAACGGATTCCCTACAATCGGTTATGTACTGGGATGTGGATTTGATTGCAAGTTGAATGGAAAAGAAAGAATAAACTCTAACCTCCCTACTGGTAGATAGATTCCCTATATCATAGATACATAAAGGGAAAGACATGGTCTATACCCTAATCTCTATGACTGAGACCTCTCTGTCACTTCCCTAGTGTAAGGGTCCTTGTGACCAAGGAGATATAAAACAACATGCACTATGATGACGTAGACCAGTGAATCAGACATGTGAGGGAAACCTCTAACCATTTGAATACAAACCCAAATGGAGGATACTCTAGTGTGCCACATTCGAGGGTTGTGATAGTCCATAGGTAATTTTGGAGATTTCAACTTGGTCCCTTTCATAAAAGGTATACAAATATTTAGGGTCCCTTCCATTGATGGATTTTAAGAAGACTTCATGAATGGATCATGCATTCTAAAGGATAAGGAAAACAAAGGAGGCTCATGTAGTAGGTGATTTACGTGGGAAGGCTAAGAATAATTGTTAGTCCCTTGGGTGACAGACCACTAGGGGGACTACACTGGGGAAAGACTTTACTCGATCCTTCAAGGGTCTCTATTGGTTTTCATTTAGGTAAGTCACATAAGACACTGATATTATCAGGGAACCCCACACTGGTCTTCGTGATATAGGGGTTGGGAGAATTCCTTTCATAGAGTCTTTTTATTTGAATCCCCAAGAGGGCATTATTTTCACTATTCACTTTTAATTCCCTCTTCTATTGGTGTTAGAGAACTACTTAAGAGGTTATGGAGGGATAGAGGGAAGCCCCAAGGAAATAAAAGAATCAAATGGACTTCTAGTAACTATTTCCTAAATAATTAATTCTTCAAGGTCATATTAATAGAAAAATATAGTCCCCTTGGACGTATTTTAGTTTCGTTCATGTGTTACAATCAAGTCATCTACACAAGGTTCTGTGTAGGATACATTCGTGTCAATGATATATGTGGAGAATTACGGGAAACGGCATTGGGACCATTGTGAAACTTAACATTTCCCACTCCTTTCCTTTTGATTTCAATAAGGTATTTCACTTTTTTCTCTTTTTATCCATGTGAAAAAATGGAGTTTCAGTAAAAGACCCACACCCCACTCAAGATTTCATCAGATCTGAAAGAGGTGGACCACATTAAATAGCGAAGCGATGAAAAGTATGAATGGTTCATGGAGGGTATTTTCATTGGGATCATGTATTGGTGGTATTCTTTAGGTTGTCATATAGGTACAAAACACATTCCCATCATGTAGGTAGGATTCCCCACTTATAATTAGGGTCATCATTTCTGCAACCAAATGTCATGACTCGATAAATTATGATCTCTATACACTAGTCTACCACCCTAGTATTTCTCCAACCCTTTTTTTCTTAAGCCTGTGTTCATGAAGACACTATTTATATGGTTATATATAGAATAGTCTTGGGTGATTGACTTGTATAGGGATCAGGATCTGTGTTCTTACCAGAGACACTCGCACGATGCACATGAGCATGCCACTTGCACGAAATCCTGAATTTACCAAATATTCACATTATTGTGGAATTCTTCAAATGAACCTACAGTGAAACATATTTGATACCTCTATGAAAGTTCAATGGCCATGATTAATATTTCTTTTTTTATGAAAAATCCATTAAACTCATTTAAGATATGATGGATGTCATAGAAAATGATTATTGAAACATCTACGAGACTACTCTTCCTTGTCTATTGTGGTATTTTATGAACTTTAAAAGTGAGTTTTTGAATACTTCCTCTCTACCACTTTATGGTCATGGCTATCTATGATATATCCCCACACTAACTCCAAATAATTTGATCATGGCCCCTTGGTTTCTATGATAAACAGAATTTCACTACTTCAATCATTTCTACATGGAAGCATACATCAATGTTGAGATATAATTCTTATTCCTTGGTATAAATAAAAAACCATGTAATATTTATCTAAAACCCAAAAAGGTTGAATTAAATCCCCATTAATATTGATCGATCTATCTAGATTCATAGGAAGATCAAGAATAGGGAATGACGAATGTTTGGGATTTTTTTCCCAGTGTGGCTGTTAATACTGCATGTATGTGGGTGTATGTGGTGTGATATGATTGTAAATAATTAAAAATAGATCTTGAAGATGTTTGAATTAATGAGGCCATGTGGGTTGGGCAGATTTATGTGTATTGGAATGACAGACTCATTTTGGAGATATTGTACCAGTGGATCCCATAGATGAATTATTTCCATCTGATGCATGGAGAAGTCAACATCAGTTTGTGGGAAGATTGAAGATCTATAAGGATCCAATCCATGAATATATGTATGAAACATTCAACCCTTATATGGAAACATTGGATGATACCAATAGGAATACATCTTTAGTGTGTGATCTACTAAAAATATATATCAAAATATTTAGAAGGAATCCATCTATTAAAATGGGATATTCATTTGTGAGAATGGAAGGAAACTTTCAGGATGACGAATGGGGAAGTCCCCATTTGCAAGAATTCAATGAAAAATCCCAATTTGGTGATGACATGTATACCTGGAACCTTCTATAAGATGTTTGGAAATGGATAAATGATAAGTGGGCATATGAAATCAAGACCACAATTCCAGATAAGATACATCTATTAGTCTTTATACCCATGTAAATTAGCATCGATTTGCTTCATATATGTGATTCTGAGGGTGGAATAAGGCCAGGAACATTTGTTGTAGAATCCATGATGGAAGAGAAATAGTTTGTGGGGGATTCTACCCCCATATTGGAAAAAACGATAGGATATTGCTTCATGATCCTATAGGGAAGGCCCCATTTAGAATTTTGGGACCATTCTAGGTTTTTTGGGGATGGATCATATCCCATTTCAAAACCTACTCTATGTAAAGTAGGATAAAGGTCATCATGAGAGAGTTTAGACCCTATGTATAAGTTTAATTTGGTATTCCACCCCATTCATTGAAACCCTATGAAATCCAAATATGGATGAGCTTATTTAAGGAGATCAACTTATTTCCCCATGAGAATCCAATCAAAGGGATATTTACTAAAAATGGGAAGGCCAATATTGAGTTTTGGTCATACATGATGGCCTTCATTAATAGGGTGTTTTTTACCAAGATCAATGGTGATATTATATGTGATGTGTATAAAACTTACCAGTTTTCATGCCAGTTCAACTTATTGTATAAAATAATCCCCCCCAAGTGCACAACATATTAAAAAACATATGATGCTCGATCGATAGTTATGGATTTTGACTTCCATGGAATTGACAAAGGTGGTGATCAACCTCCACCAATGAATGTAATTAGTGGGTGGACCTCCAATTATACCAATTATTAGAGTGCATGATACCTCAACGAGGAATTAACCAAAACTATTCCTATAGTTAAGAGTATGAAGTATAGAAGTATATATTAACCTATTTTTGAGGGTGCATCATTTCCTTTGGAGGCTGAATGGTGCACGTAATTACACTATGAGAATGACGAGGTTCCAAGTTCACCCAAGTGGCCTCATATGAGATTGAATCCTCTATTTATAATCAAAAGGGATACATCAACTGATATGGAACCAAGGTGATCTAGTATTCTCTTTAAAGAAGTGGTTCAGGATCCATTTTATCTTATATAATTTGTGACGGAAAGGGCTGGGAATCCCATGAAGTACAAGGATACTAGATCCTCTTCATAGAAGAATAAGATGTATTCAAAATTCATATGACTAGATGTATTCCAACTGTGGAAGGATTTGTCTTATGATGCCAATATCACATGGAAACTCTTTCATAAAATATTATAGAATTAGGGTATAGTAAATTACCAGGTCTTATTTCATATTCCTTTCAGGTATAATCCTATTTAATGGAGGATTTACATCCAGGAGTTGGAAATGTTCATTTACAAAATAGACGACTGGATTCCTTCCATGAGGCAGGTGAGGTATGTAGTGAAACAATGTGAGTCTGTAGGGTTTGACCACCCTCTTCTAAATAATGGATTGATAATGATAATATCTATGATTTATGTTCCTTTTCATTAGTCTCATTTCAATTTCTCTCACATTAAAAAAATTGTGGTGGATAAGGTGGAACATCATCTTGAGTTTTATTTTACCAAGTTGAAAACAACTGAGGTTCCCTCTTCATAATATGACCCTACTGACATTTCAATTTGTGTTGATAAATCACCCCATAATTCATGATAGTTATCCCTTGTATAAAATTAAATGGATGATTATATGGTGGGAGAATCCCATTCCCACCTATAATACCTATTTTCGGGGAAGTAGATGTTATCCCCCCTTTGATGAAGATGTTGAAGAAGGAATATTGAAGTGTGATGTCCATGGATAGATTCCTTTTCAATGGTTGTATGTCATCTCAGATTCATTAATCTCAACCTATAAAAAGTATCTAAACATCCTTGGATCGTATAAACTACTTGAACTTCCTCTCTCAGGGGAGTAACAAATGAACCTACATGTACTAAGGATGTCACTTCAAAACAAGTGAGGTTCGTTATTAGTGAATTGGCTCCCTCGACTACAAAAGTTTCTAGGGTGTAAGAAGAAACAAATTTTTCTATAATTTATCCTTCCAAAGTAGAGATAGAGAGAGGGATCCTATATATATATTTAAGATATTTCATAATATTTCACATTCTAATGACTTATCTCCACTTTTGTAAAATTTCCATTTCATATCATGCAATATATAATAATATAAAGAGCATATCTATCCCTATAAGTATCACCTAGGATCCTTTTGGGGTCCCAAGACATCGTTGGAGAGTCATGAACCATATCCTCCATGTGTACCCATGGGTGAGGCTACCATTATAAGGCCCCAGCCTTAAACCTTACTTAATCTTGAGTTATTACAAGATTACACATTGAGGATCTTTTCAGGTTTAGAGTTTTAGAGAATTAGATCATGAAACTTGCTTTACATTCCACATTTAAACAAAGTGGTTACATAAAAGACAGTATTCATTCTTCCCATCAACGGAAACATATTTAAACTATAACACGGATTCTTTCTTGACACATCCTTGACACTATCATCACATCATGTACCTTTCCCTTGACCTGTGGAAAACATTTCAAAAACTTGGGATGAGCACAAAAAGCTCAGTAAGGGATAGAAAAATATGGAAAGGAAACATGGGTACACATATACATAAGAATGAGTTCATACTTTACCCATAAAACATAGGCATATCAAATCATGAATAAATCATAGAAAACATAAGACATAAAGGTAACTTGAGGCATTCATAACATTATTACGTAGGGAGTAACCCTCTTGGTTACGTTTTGAATACCCATCACAGTATATTCCCTAAATCTCTTCGGAGAAACCTTAACGTTTCACTCCTTCGCGTTACCCAATGCATTGGAGAGATATATCGGGCTCACCCGCCCTTAGTTTATCACGGAACCACCCGTTTTCATAACAATGCCCAAGAACCATAACATAAACGTATCACATGAAACATGCATAAAGGAAACAAAACATTTCCACATTTCAATCACAATATAACATTTTAGTATTTTGAAATAATGAATCCAATCAAAAAGAAACCATTTCCAAAACCATTTAAAACATTTAATAAAGAGATTTTTGAATCAAAGTGTCCCATACCACCTTGAAGCTTAAAATTTTAAACCATTAATATCTATATAAATAAATCCTTAAAACCATTTTGAAAACATGGATATTAACAAGAACAAATAATTAAAATATTTAAAACGATATTTTGGTTAAAGGGGTTTTACCAAAATTAGAGACACTTGAATACAATAATTGAGGAATAACATTTAGTAAGAACTTTATAATATCATGAGAATAAATGGATTCATGATATAATACTCCAAAGGACAGTATATACACCATATAAGAGTGAATTGGTGCATAACAACAATGAACCCTCAATAGAAATGTCAAATGTGATGAAATCCCTTATAGAGAAGGTATCCTTAAATTAAGGACAAATAAATCTCAAAAATATGTGTGACAAAAATAAATACACCCAATACAAGTGGATATTTTGTGTAAAACAATAAAAGGTCATTCACACATATTCCATGGATGACATATTCAATGTCTACATGTTGAACCCAAAGAAATCGAAATTGGGTTAAAAAGTTCCCTTAACAGCCTAACGACATCACATCAAAATGAGTTGATGAGAGATAAAAAGTGTATCTCATAACTTGGACATAAAATTTACATCAATAAGGATATATGAGAACATATCCCAACATAACAATGTTTAAATTAAAAGACCCAACAAAAGAAGTCTTTTAAAAAAAGGAGGGTGAAAGGTTCCCTTACCGACTTGGGTATCTTTCAAAACATACACCCCATGAAAGAAGGGAAATAAATCATTGATGTAAATACTCATAAACGAAAGTATATTACACAAAGAGTAGAATAATGGGCAGCACATACACCACTCAAAGGAAATTGTGGCAAATGTAGCATAAATCTCACGGGAATAAAACTGAGATGAAAAATCCCTTACGAAAACTCGGCAACCTAACGGCGCCACATAAAACTTCCAAAAAGGATTGATGAGAGAGAATAGGGTCTCTCATCACATGAACATAAAAATTACAGTTGTAGTAATATAAAATAACATCCCAATCATAAGAAAGATGAGCTTAAAAGAAATTACATAAAAGAGTGTACTTAAAAAGAAAGAGAGGTGTAGGATCCCTTACCTCGGGTCAGACTTGACTTGATCGTTCTTTAATCTCCGGAATAATAAACATGAGTTAATTTCTACTTCCTTAAGAACCTTTTTCAAGTTCATTATTCCTTTTATACTACTTATTACCATGTCATAAACATAATGTAATCATTTAAGTTAATAATATTTGTTTTGCCGATATTTGGTTCTTAAGTCGAAAGTGGACTTCTTACAATTACATGTTGTTCGTGTGGCCAAATTTTTATTATAAACAGAATTGTATTCATGATGTAGATATCATATATGTCATATATATCCTGTACATGCATGCATTTATAACATTACATAATCATTTAGAGGTAAGAAATGAAATGCACCGTTCATGGAGACGGTAAGCCGTACGTACGCATGAACGCTACTTCCATTTCTATTTCATTGTTTATAGAATGGAATCATAATGATATAAAGGTATATTATAATTACAGTATAATATCATATATAATATCATAGTTCCATCCTTTATACATCCCACATATGGTTTTTAACGAATCAAATCACTTTGAGGGGGCGGTAGTCCGCACTTCCTAAAATGAGGATATCGCGTATACCAATAATGGAAACCATAAAGGTAAGACACAAATGAAAAATACAGAAGCATAAGTAAAACATAAACATATTATATATCATATATAAAAATAGTGACATCATAATGGCCACCTTTGAAGGTGTTAAATGAGTATTGAACAATCATCGTTTCGGGAGGCAGAACTTCGCCATCCACGGAAACCGTATGTTCTTTAACCATTTGATGTAGTTGTGTGAGATGTAGCTAGAATAAATCTTATAACAACATCCTAGTATATTAAAGATACTGGTGTTGTTACAAAAGAAATAAATAAAAAGAGTTTAGGGGGTTGGAGAAGCAAAATAAAACAAATGAACATGAGAGAAAGAATTACCTTTAAAAGTGTAACTCCTTTTGATTTGAGCCTAAAGGCTTCATTTGAAAGGATTATGCCCAAAGGGAATCCTCTAGGATGAGGAGAGGGATGTGGAGAGAGTAAATGGGCAGGGGTTGGCCGAGCCAAAGGCTTGATGAGTGTGTGAAAAGAGGTAGAGGTGGGGGCCTTTTATAAGAGGAGAGGAGGGGCACTTTGGGAAAGTAAGAAATATTACTTTATTTGAAAATGTATTTCGGTTTTAAAAGGTCCCACATTGATATAGGTCGTGGATAAGGTGATACGGCTTCTAAATCCACTCATCCAATAAGTTTTGGCCTTGTGTAGTTCATAGATTTTACATTATCTTTCCATTTTATTTAAATCGTCAAATAATGATGTCATCGTTAAATCATTTTTATGTCATACATAATTTAATTTATTTAATGTCTAAAAATTATAAAAGAACTACTATGATGTAGGAAATCTTTTTATCTTTCCAATGACTATTTATAATCAAAATTTGGACTTGTGTAACCCCACTTAAAAATTGTTTTAGTAAAACATATCATGTTTGTGTCAATTTTTCTTTTACATTAAATAAAATGTTATTTATGTCATTTCCCAACCAAAGTGGATCCATGGGGCCCCCAAGTTAACCCATGGCTTGTCTTGGTCGGCAATGACACAACCAATAAGTTTGGGACATGTGTCTAGGTCATTTTATATTATTAAAGCATTATTTATACCTTAAACTACCCTAATTACCACTAATCGCGATTAAGAACTTAATGAGTTACTATTCACCAAAAAATTATTATAATCTCATTGAACCACATTTTACTTCTTTATGAAAACCATGTATGTCGGATTTTCAAAATTCAATACACATTAGTGGTAAAATTTCATTTAACTGAAAAATCAGTTTGCTTGATTACCACTTAGTGGTTTCACTATTCATCAAAAATTGAAGTTTTTCAGAAAAATCCCAAAAATTCACCCTAAGCTATAATTGATATTCCGAATTCAAAAATAAAGTCCATTTTACAAAATTCAAAACATATTAGTCACATTAATTAATTTAATAATTAATTCCAGCTGTTAGCGCAAATAGCGTGTTTTCATAAAACAATAAGTATCAAAAGATTGACACTAGTTTAAGTCTGATTTCAAAGTGAAATTAATTCCAACGACCACTATTGGATTTAATGGTAAAAATATTTTAAAATTTCACTTTAAAAACAATTCAAAATATTATCTAATCATATAGATAAATTAGATTAAAAAGTGGTTTTGAACTAAAATACAACATTTTACACTATTCATTAAAAAAATGAACCTTATCGGAAAGATACCAAAAAATTACACAAAGTAAAATTTGATGTCCCAATTCTTAGTAAGAGTTTTATTTGGTCCAAAATAATGTTTAAGAGTGAACAAAACTATATCTAATTATGGTTCAACATCAAAAGGTGATAAGTGAACCTTTAGTGAAAACTAGGGCATATACGCCTGAAATTGAATTCTTTCCGTATTTTAAGCCTCTATCCTTTATTGGATAAATGTAAAAACATATAAAAACATATATAATCATATCTCAGTTATTTATATCCATTCCCGCCAATACAATGGCTACATGTTAACTACCATTTAAAATTATTTTATTAGTGTGCAACGTAAGATTCCCAAGAAACTCGTTGTTGCGTGTTGGGTACGCCGTCGAGCATAGCATCCCCTTTAAAGTCATATTAATATTTTATTCACAAATATGGACAAATATTAAAATGTCATATTCTTTATTTACCTGGGGTGTTACATCCTTCCCCCCTTTTTGGGAATTGCGTCCTCGCAATTTTAAAATTGCTCTTGGAAACATCCTTGAAAGTCCCACATCGGAACAAAAGTCGGTAAAACAAACACTTTAAAATAAAGAAAGATAAGTACAAAGGTCACCCGAGTTAACCCATACTAGGATTCCAAGTATGAAAATATGGACATGGAGGAAAAAACAAAGGGTCATGTTCTGATGGAGAGTGACAGAAAACATGTTTAGGAGAAAGTTAACCACGAGAAAATCACAAACTTGTGATGGGTTAAACGGTATTCGATTCCCCAGTAGGAAAATTTAATAGACAACATTTTTGTTTTGCGTTACTTTTTATTGAAGAATTTATTCATAAGGAAACATAATCACTTATCATATTGACTTTCAACCTTTATTAGATTCCTTCAACAAACTCATATTTTCTCCAAAAGATGAGTATTTAGGAAGACTTGTTCACATTAAGAGTACTATAATCAACTTTTAGAGAATCACCTAATCCACAAAATAGAACTATATACTTCCCATGTCTTTAGACTTTAACCAAATCCAAAACCAAAAAGGCTAGTACAAGATCAGATAATTTAGAAATGGATAACCCCTTATAAAAAGAAAATCTATTCTTAATCTCCAAAATTTGTCCAACAAAACCCAAAGTTCAATGAGGACCATCCGATAGACAATTTGTCCATAAAATTCTTCAAAGTAAACCAATATAAGATTGAAACCCAAATATTTGAAGGATTTAGTCACATAGTCTTCCAAGTTAAATCGTAACATTTATCTCCAAACAACATCAGTTGCTCCTAAAGTCTCACATTGAAAAGTAATTATCCTAATCACATATCCTCCATGATAGGTTAATCATTTTCATAAATAACCCAAAATCAACTTACTCTTAATTCATAAAATCATATAACTGAAAAGAATCAGTCAAACTAACCAGGGACTTCACGTAGTCCAGTGGTAGGTGATAAATAACAGTCGCACTTTGGTTGTGGGTTCGATTCCCGCAGCTTTGTCCGATGCGACGGGTAGTCACACGGTCTGCGTGTTGTCCTTTTTTCAAAACTATATAATTCTCAAATCATTACCCAAAAAGGGATAAAATCAGCAAAAATAACCATAACATAATTTAACCTCAATTTTATCTCATGCCTTTCACTTCAATCATAACATACGGTAACCCATAATTACCTCAAAAGTAAGGATCATATAAACCCAAATGGTTCTTTATAACTATGTCCACAAAAGAAAAGATAACTATTACTTGAATAAAATTTTCCTATATTAAACATCAGGGTTACATATAATATAAAAAGTCTTCTAATGTAACCCCATCATCAAAAGAGACTTAATACTCTTAAGAATTTCACCCTAACTCTTGAAGCCCTTATATGTTGACATCTTACTCATTCAACATTCTTCATGATCCATTATCCATTACTTTCCAACTTATTCTGAAATACCTCTTTCCTACAAACAAAATCATGAATCATATCCTAAGATTCCAAAATAAGAAAACAATAGTCATGAAATAGTACATACCTTTGATTGGTCATTGTCAGTTTCTTCATCCTCAATCGGAATGGCATTAGGTATTGGTAAACGAATATTGGTACGCTCTTGGTGACCCCATTCACGAAACTTCTTCATAGGACATGTGTTTGCATAATGACCATGCACACCACATTTAAAACATTCAATTAATCCCTCAGAAAGAACTTCTTTCCCTTTCCTCGAGTCAACTGGATGCTTCCTTTTTCCATGACAGGTTCTTGATTTATGACCTTCATTTCCACATCTATAGCATATTTCTGTCCCTTTGAAACATTTTCCTAGGTGTTTCTTTCCACATCTTTGACACATAGGTTTTTGAACACACATACCTTTATGATTATTTCATGTACTTCCGTAGGGATTTGTTTCTTGCATATATGATTCCTTAGAGAAAACTCCAAGGTTTAGGTGGTCAATCATGACTCCAGATAGTTGGTTGAGGATAATAAGAAGAGTTCTCATTGCATCTCCCATATCATTCAGTTGCTTGCTCGAAAAGCTGTCACAGTTTCCTTCACATCCACTGTTACTTTGGTGCCTGCTAGATCCAGCCATTTACTAAAACCAAAAAGGTCAGTGTGAGTATATCAACAAAACCATCATGTACTAATGAGGAAGGTAAACACTAAGATACACTTACTCATTCACTTTATCTAAAACTAGGACTCTTTCTGAAATCCTAACCATTATGGTAATGTCACTTATGCTTAAAGAATACCCTAACCTCTAAAGTTATCTAAACCGACCTCTGATACCAACTATAAGGCCCCAGCCTTAAACCTTACTTAATCTTGAGTTATTACAAGATTACACATTTAGGATCTTTTCAGGTTTAGAGTTTTAGAGAATTAGATCATGAAACTTGCATTACATTCCACATTTAAACAAAGTGGTTACATAAAAGACAGTATTCATTCTTCCCATCAACGGAAACATATTTAAAATATAACACGGATTCTTTCTTGACACATCCTTGACACTATCATCACATCATGTACCTTTCCCTTGACCTGTGAAAAACATTTCAAAAACTTGGGATGAGCACAAAAAGCTCAGTAAGGGATAGAAAAATATGGAAAAGAAACATGAGTACACATATACATAAGAATGAGTTCATACTTTACCCATAAAACATAGGCATATCAAATCATGAATAAATCATAGAAAACATAAGACATAAAGGTAACTTGAGGTATTCATAACATTCTTACGTAGGGAGTAACCCTCTTGGTTACGTTTGAAATACCCATCACAGTATATTCCCTAAATCTCTTCGGAGAAACCTTAACGTTTCACTCCTTCGCGTTACCCAATGCATTGGAGAGCTATATCGGGCTCACCCGCCCTTAGTTTATCACGGAACCAACCGTTTTCATAACAATGCCCAAGAACCATAACATAAACGTATCACATAAAAGATGCATAAAGGAAACAAAACATTTCCACATTTCAATCACAATATAACATTTTCGTATTTTGAAATAATGAATCCAATCAAAAAGAAACCATTTCCAAAACCATTTAAAACATTTAATAAAGAGATTTTTGAATCAAAGTGTCCCATACCACCTTGAAGCATAAAATTTTAAACCATTAATATCTATATAAATAAATCCTTAAAACCATTTTGAAAACATGGATATTAACAAGAACAAATAATTAAAATATTTAAAACGATATTTTGGTTAAAGGGGTTTTACCAAAATTAGAGACACTTGAATACAATAATTGAGGAATAACATTTAGTAAGAACTTTATAATATCATGAGAATAAAAGGATTCATGATATAATACTCCAAAGGACAGAATATACACCATATAAGAGTGAATTGGTGCATAACAACAATGAACCCTCAATAGAAATGTCAAATGTGATGAAATCCCTTATAGAGAAGGTATCCTTAAATTAAGGACAAATAAATCTCAAAAATATGTGTGACAAAAATAAATACACCCAATACAAGTGGATATTAAGTGTAAAACAATAAAAGGTCATTCACACATATTCCATGGAAGACATATTCAATGTCTACATGTTGAACCCAAAGAAATCGAAATTGGGTTAAAAAGTTCCCTTGACAGCCTAACGACATCACATCAAAATGAGTTGATGAGAGATAAAAAGTGTATCTCATCACTTGGACATAAAATTTACATCAATAAGGATATATTAGAACATATCCCAACATAACAATGTTTAAATTAAAAGACCCAACAAAAGAAGTCTTTTAAAAAAAAAGGAGGGTGAAAGGTTCCCTTACCGACTTGGGTATCTTTCAAAACATACACCCCATGAAAGAAGGGCAATAAATCATTGATGTAAATACTCATAAACGAAAGTATATTACACAAAGAGTAGAATAATGGGCAGCACATACACCACTCAAAGGAAATTGTGGCAAATGTAGCATAAATCTCACGGGAATAAAAGTGAGATGAAAAATCCCTTACGAAAACTCGGCAACCTAACGACGCCACATAAAACTTCCAAAAAGGATTGATGAGAGAGAATAGGGTCTCTCATCACATGAACATAAAAATTACAGTTGTAGTAATATAAAATAACATCCCAATCATAAGAAAGATGAGCTTAAAAGAAATTACATAAAAGAGTGTACTTAAAAAGAAAGAGAGGTGTAGGATCCCTTACCTCGGGTCAGACTTGACTTGATCGTTCTTTAATCTCCTGAATAATAAACTTGAGTTAATTTCTACTTCCTTAATAACCTTTTTCAAGTTCATTATTCCTTTTATACCACTTATTACCATTTCATAATTATAATGTAATCATTTAAGTTAATAATATTTGTTTTGCCGATATTTGGTTCTTAAGTCGAAAGTGGACTTCTTACAATTACATGTTGTTCGTGTGGCCAAATTTTTATTATAAATAGAATTGTATTCATGATTTAGATATCATATATGTCATATATATCCAGTACATGCATGCATTTATAACATTACATAATCATTTAGAGGTAAGAAATGAAATGCACCGTTCATGGAGACGGTAAGCCGTACGTACGCATGAACGCTACTTCCATTTCTATTTCATTGTTTATAGAATGGAATCATAATGATATAAAGGTATATTATAATTACAGTATAATATCATATATAATATCATAGTTCCATCCTTTATACATCCCACATATGGTTTTTAACGAATCAAATCACTTTGAGGGGGCGGTAGTCCGCACTTCCTAAAATGAAGATATCGCGTATACCCATAATGGAAACCATAAAGGTAAGACACAAATGAAAAATACAGAAGCATAAGTAAAACATAAACATATTATATATCATATATAAAAATAGTGACATCATAATGTCCACCTTTGAAGGTGTTAAATGAGTATTGAACAATCATCGTTTCGGGAGGCAGAACTTCGCCATCCACGGACACCGTATGTTCTTTAACCATTTGATGTAGTTGTGTGAGAGTGTAGCTAGAATAAATCTTATAACAACATCCTAGTATATTGAAGATACTGGTTTTGTTACAAAAGAAATAAATAAAAAGAGTTTAGGGGGTTGGAGAAGCAAAATAAAACAAATGAACATGAGAGAAATAATTACCTTTAAAAGTGTAACTCCTTTTGATTTGAGCCTAAAGGCTTCCTTTGAAAGGATTATGCCCAAAGGGAATCCTCTAGGATGAGGAGAGGGATGTGGAGAGAGTAAATGGGCAGGGTTTGGCCGAGCGAAAGGCTTGATGAGTGTGTGAAAAGAGGTAGAGGTGGGGGCCTTTTATAAGAGGAGAGGAGGGGCACTTTTGGAAAGTAAGAAATATTACTTTATTTGAAAATGTATTTAGGTTTTAAAAGGTCCCACATTGAAATAAGTCGTGGATAAGGTGATAAGGCTTCTAAATCCACTCATCCAATAAGTTTTTTCCATGTGTAGTTCATAGATTTTACATTATCTTTCCATTTTATTTAAATCGTCAAATAATGATGTCATCGTTAAATCATTATTATGTCATAAATAATTTAATTTATTTAATGTCTAAAAATTATAAAAGAAATACTATGATGTAGGAAATCTTTTTAGCTTTCCAATTACTATTTATAATCAAAATTTGGATTTGTGTAACCCCATTAAAAATTGTTTTAGTAAAACATATCATGTTTGTGTCAATTTTTCTTTTACATTAAATAAAAAGTTATTTATGTCATTTCCCAACCAAAGTGGATCCATGGGGCCCCCAAGTTGACCCATGGCTTGTCTTGGTCGGCCATGACACAAACAATAAGTTTGGGACATGTGTCTAGGTCATTTTATATTATTAAAGCATTATTTATACCTTAAACTACCCTAATTACCACTAATCGCGATTAAGAACTTAATGAGTTACTATTCACCAAAAAATTATTATAATCTCATTGAACCACATTTTACTTCTTTATGACAACCATGTATGTTGGATTTTCAAAATTCAATACACATTAGTGGTAAAATTTCATTTAACTGAAAAATCAATTTGCTTGATTACCACTTAGTGGTTTCACTGTTCATCAAAAATTGAAGTTTTTCAGAAAAATCCCAAAAATTCACCCTAAGCTATAATTGATATTCCGAATTCAAAAATGAAGTCCATTTTACAAAATTCAAAACATATTAGTCACATTAATTAATTTAATAATTAATTCCCGTTGTCAGCGCAAATAGCGTGTTTTCATAAAACAATAAGTATCAAAAGATTGACACTAGTTTAAGTCTGATTTCAAAGTGAAATTAATTCCAACGACCACTATTGGATTTAATGGTAAAAATATTTTCAAATTTCACTTTAAAAACAATTCAAAATATTATCTAATCATATAAATAAATTAGATTAAAAAGTGGTTTTGAACTAAAATACAACATTTTACACTATTCATTAAAAAAAATGAACCTTATCGGAAAGATACCAAAAAATTACACAAAGTAAAATTTGATGTCCCAATTCTTAGTAAGAGTTTTATTTGGTCCAAAATAATGTTTAAGAGTGAACAAAACTATATTTAATTATGGTTCAACATCAAAGGTGATAAGTGAACCTTTAGTGAAAACTAGGGCATATACGCCTAAAATTGAATTCTTTCCGTATTTTAAGCCTCTATCCTTTATTGGATAAATGTAAAAACATATAAAAACATATATAATCATATCTTAGTTATTTCTATCCATTCCCGCCAATACAATGGCTACATGTTAACTACCATTTAAAATTATTTTATTAGTGTGCAACGTAAGATTCCCAAGAAACTCGTTGTTGCGTGTTGGGTACGCCGTCGAGCATAGCATCCCCTTTAAAGTCATATTAATATTTTATTCACAAATATGGACAGATATTAAAATTTCATATTCTTTATTTACCTGGGGTGTTACAACCATGGGGCTTGGGATGTTAATAGAGGGCTTAAAGAATATAGGCATGAAATTTGGTGAAATATGGGAACATATTGTGACTCCTGTTACATTACAAGACATTGAATATCTTAATAGAGAATTTAATGGATGTGAGTATTTATCAATTGTTTAGATAGTCTTTTCGCCTAATGATATGACGATACGTCTTTGGACCGAGCAGGTCCATCCTTAGATTTTGTTACAATAGAGAAACCAGTGAAATAACTCAAAGTACATCTTATTCACGCTGTTGATAGGGAACAGTTCAGGTAAACCACGAAATATGAATTATTAGTGAGACTTATTTGGTGATCCCGGATCAAATCCAAGAGAATACACTAATAAAGAGGTGTCAAATCAGATTGTTGATTTTGGGGATTCAAGAGATGAATCCTCTCTGGTCATTGACCTGTTTTGGGTAAAGGGTACACACGATTATGATTATTCCCCATATCACATTCTTTTGTGGATAAAAATTATTAGAAATCATTATTTATGATTTTCAATTTCAGTTACCAGTTTTGAGGGAGGATCTACTATACCAATTCATCCAGCATCATGATGAAAGGAAGCCACTATTCTGGAGGAAGTATAGGACATAAATTATTTGAGTGCATTGGTTCTGGAGTACATTTATCCAACTCAAAGTATCTCTGAGTCATATATAGAACTATAGTATGAGCCTAGTGGCACATGCGGAATGGCGTGGTGGATTATCTGGAAGATAATTTATGATACATCTCTCGATGACCAAACAATATAGTTCAGCCAACATCAAACAATTTTTGTAATCTTTGGATTTTGTGGATTATATTTCCACACAATCTATTCTTTCGTGAAGGATATTTTTTTCACAAGGGAGAAATAGAATAAACGTCTATACGACCTCATAATGGTAAAATTGCATGCCAACATTGATGACATATGATCTTCACTATACCAAGATGAGGGTAGTCATAACAAAAAATGGATGGAATTTTAAAAAAAAGGTCAAGGATAAGACTATTCAAGCATCATTCCATTAGAATGAATTGGATGATTATCAAGGGGAACTCATACAACTTACTCTCCCCTTAGGGAATTCCAAAATTGGAGGTTCAACTACCATTACCATTGCAATCAAGAAACTTCTCCAGGTTGAGGAGACTAATGTCAATCAGTTGGATTATCTTTAACGAGAAGATGATGAGGAGCATGGGTCCATCCAAAAAATGAAAAGTTGTGTTTAAGGATTTTTGAAAAATATGATAGATATACTCTATCCTGAGAATGTTCATATGGAGGACATTTCTTCTTTCATTCATAAATGATATTATTATTATTTTCAATCATATATGTATTAATACCTCCCATCTTCTTGTTATTATAACATAAAAGATGAATTTCATTTTATGGCATATTCACACCATATAATCATAATAACAAAGAGAGTGATGGTGATCTCTACTATTTACTAAAGCTAAGATTATTAGTGAGAATTGATTTATTATTTAAAGGGTCTTGTAAAAAACAAAAAAAAATTGTGTTTGTTGTGTCATGAACCCAATGTTTTCCAAATCATGGTATAAAGTTTTTCATAGAAACTAAGACATGTAATTTTATTATATAGAATGTTTCAGATTTTTATCCTAACAATTTTTGTTCCTTTTACATCATTATTTCTCAATATTTCATAAAACATAAAAATGTGGGACTATCTAGCTGGATATAGACTTCAACCCACAATTCCCAATATGTGTTTTTCAATCTTGTGAGTATTGTTTCCATTTTTTTGTTGGAAGATTAATTCATGAAAGATGGACTATTAATATTAGTATTTTAATTTGAACTTATTTTCCCATAAGTCATGAAATAATGACCCAAACAAGACATGTTTCGCGATAATGTTCTGAAAATCATCAGAAAACCATTATGGAGTCATGAACTCTAATTTTTTGGTTCCATAATCTAAAAAATGATATCAGTGAATATATGAGGTCTCTCTTGAGAATTACATTTCCAAATGATCACAGGCCCATTATGAGGGCTATATTATTCATTAAAAACTAGGGAATATACTACATTGAAAAATAGTGAAATCCTTTGGATGAAACTATCATCATACGAGTTGTTTTATGAAAAGACGGCTGGGGGGATTATAACAATGTTATGAAAACGAGCTATTAGAAATTATGCATTCTTCTATCAATGGTAAAATTAAATGGTTTGGACATATGAATACAAAAATGGTGGTTTTTTTTCAAATGAAGTTGAATGATAATAGATGTAATATCTATATTCAAATTGGCCATGACTAGGAAACTGCTCCTACCTGAATATGGATTGAGTGAAGGAGGGTAATTTTTAGATATTTAATATCTTGGGTGAGGGCCACTTTATGACAAAAGTAAACCCATTATGTAGATAACATTCAGGTGAATATGAAATTAACATTATAGTTTTGTTTATTATGATGAGTACATTATGCTTTGTATTTTAATGTCATTCATAAAGTACATTAGGCAATGCAATATAATGTCTCGCAGTAAGGATGTCATGTTAGGCATTTTAATGTCATACTGGAAGGACATTATGGGGTTATGATTTATGTTCTTTATCCATGAATGCAAGATTTATTGTTCTAACATTATTTTCCGGGAAATATATTTCCTTATTTATGAATGAAAAGTTGATATTGTAATTTGTGATTTGGGGATTCCTAGATCCAAAGGGTGGTATAGGGAAATGGGTATATGACATTAGAGGGGGCCTCTACCTAGGAAAAAATTTAACACTGCTTGACAAGATTATTTATTGGATAATTTTATATAAGTCCAACTGTGGAATATATTTCATAATCAATAGTGTCATCGTTTGGCTTACAGAAGCCTTATAAGGGTCATTTTATGTAAATGAGACTAGGGTGTATTACAACATAATCAGGAAAAGAATTCATTAATAATTATTCTATTATATCAGTAAGATCCAATGAATTTTTATTGAGATTCAGATCTAACCAAGAACATAGTTTGTTCTATTGTAATAAAGTACTTGGATGTGGAAGAGGTGTTTAGAGTAATTATTTCCAAATAATCAGCGGGAATTGGCTCCTTATGAAAAGACAAACCATGAATAGGATGTATTTTTCATGTTGTTTTTGGTCATATAAATTGAACTGTAATTTTATGAAAATTATGGATGATATGTTGTCAAATGTACCAAGGCTACTCATGTATACTTTCAACACAATATGGGGAAAAATTAAACAGTGGTGTTGGAGACATTCAGATTGAGATGGATGACATAGTAAAAATATTCATGTGAAGAAAATTGAATTTGAATCAGGGGTTCTAGTATACCATGGTCCATGAATAATAGGACAGGAGATGATTCTCCTAAAGAACAATTTACCAATGATTTAAAATCCCTTTATGAGGATTTTTATATATAAATCCAACTACGGTACATATTTCATAGCCAAATAGTGGAATACATTGGCTGAAAGGTTCATTATTAGAGTTGTTTCTAAAAATATGACAATGTCATATTACACCATAGACAGAAAAAAATATCTCAGGTGTTAGAAATTCCTCTACTAGAAGATAAGAAATGGTTATGATGATTTTATTGTTTTTCAGATTTGGAGTATGGCTTGTGGAAGTGATATTTCCAATAATAACGGAATTATTCAGAATTATAGAGACCATGAGATGGATTTCCCATGTATGGGTCTCACTTATACATAGAAATAGGACATCCCTATATCCTTTGTGGGCCCACTAATAAGGGAAACCTGAATAAAATTTCCAATATTCATTTTATATTATTCTCAAGAAAGGGTAATTTTTTATATGACTCATAGATGGGACTAGGACCAATGTCTATGTTTCACTACATATCATAGTATGATGAGAATCACGCCACAAATATTTCTCATAATGAGGGTCCCTCATAGTGATTGAATTTAAGAGTGGAGAACATGGGGTGATTGGATACTAGTTCGTACATAAGGTGTGGACTCTAATTATATATCCTTATATTGATCTAAATCATTCATGGGAGAGTAGAGGATTTACCTTGTTTTGAGATAGGTGGGACCGATATTTATGATTTGGATGTCACTACATATCTCATACGAATGATAATCAAGACAGATATCATTCTTGAAATGTTCTTACAAATTAATGTCTTGTGAGGAGGAAAAATGGTGTTTTTTTAGGTATTGTAATAAGGATAATGAAAACCCCCATTTATTTGACCATAAGTAATTATGAATATAAATACTCTACCAAAATCTAGATCCCATGAATTTTTCTCAGTGTGAGAAACAAGATGCGGTAATGGTATCTTTTACCTCGTAATAAAAGCACGAGGGAATGATTGATGTATGTTGATTCCATAGTGGCTAGGCCCTGATATATGATCCACTTTTTACTGTGTATCTCATTAAGATGTGAATAAAGTCCTGATATAGTTATTAAGGAACCAATACTTTTATGTTCATGCAGAATAGATGTTGAATTTATGATATGAAAAGGGATAATGAGGCTAGACCTATGGATGGAAATGTATTGTCTCACTACATATCCCATATGATAGGAATCAATCTATACATTATTGTAAAATGAATCCTTGTGAAGACGTGATTCATATATATGGAGTAAAGGGTATTTTGGGTTCAAATGTGGCTTCACATTAAACTATAAGTACTTATTATGTATCATTTTAGAGCAAGAATTAAACCACATGTGATTCTTGAAGAACTGTTCAATTTAAATTCATACCATAAGGACATTGTTAACCTAACTTGAATAAAGTGTGGTTGCTGGACAAGGGGATATGATAAGAATGTCATTATGCATTTTTCTAGAAAAAGAATATTGCCACATGTAGTTCCTGGAATGTCTCCCTGTACAGGTCTGATTCAGACAACGGGAAAAGGGGATATATTTCTTTGTCATGGATGGACCCGATATAAGTGATCTGAGCATCACTACTTATCTAATTGAAATAATATTCAAGAAAATATATTCCATGAAGGATGTTCCCCACACCATTTGAGATTTTACCTGAAGAACGTGGTTTTTATCCTTCCATAAAAAATGTTGGTCTTGAGATGTGTGGTCTAGTAATCACTGTGAATCTCATTTGGATGAGAATCAAATCAGATTCCTAGAAAAGATCCCAATGTAATTATACTTCATTCACATGGAATGAAAGGGGTTTTTCATTCCCAAAATTATATCTATACCTAGTATTCTAGATACTGGCATCATTAAATATCTCATTGTAATGATAACCATGAGACACATAGTTCTTCAATGGATCGCGTTGTTTATTGTAATATGATGAAGATATTTGACGAGTAATTTTTTATAGTTTGGTAAGGGTGTCAAAATTTTGGGAATTATTACTATAATAAAGAGGCCCAAATCCCATTATAGAGTGGAAAGGATATGATATGTACATATTCATGGGGGAATCCCAGAATTCCTCCTCAAGTTAAGACAAGAGGGAATCTTGACCCACTAAGGGGGTAGAGTGATGTGATTGGGACCTACATAAGAAATGGAGGCCAATTTTTCTATGGTATCATGGGGTATTTCTCATCTCATTGAATACTGGGTTCATCATAATGTCAAATGAAAATAAAGTTGAACAAGCAGTTTAATGTCATGCAGTAAGGGAAAAGGGTGTCTCGTAGTTTACTATCATGTGACAAGGACATTGTCCATGTTTTTTAACGTCATGTGGTATGGATTTTGTGCTATAAAATTTAAAGTATTATTTTTAGAAAATTATTTCATTTATTATATTGTCACATGACACGGATATTTTTATTCATTTTATGGTCATTTGATAAAGAACCCATATTCAGTTTAACATCTTGCAGATTCGATGCAGATTGTGTATTTTCAAAAAATACTCTTATAGTAACCTTAAATTGGTGGGGTTCAAATGAATTCCCTATCCATTAATATTAATATGCATGATCCATTAATGTAGATATTATGTAAGGAATAATATCCCTCCAACATTATCTCACATTTCAGATACTTCATTCCTAGTAACATTGGATTCCAACGGACCAAAAACAACTCTCCTTGGATGAATGATTGGATGTAGGACTTCATGTTAAAGGCTTGTTATATCTAGTTCTGACAGACATCCAAATGATTTAAGGTGTGTATTTTCATTTCATCTAGTCATTACAATTCATCAATCCATTTTTAGATTATTCATATATTTATATCTTGTCCAAAATGGTAATATGGAGTTGTAGAAATTGAACCTCAATGGGTGTGAATTATTTTTTCCCTACACCAATGAGTACGGGGTTTACCATGTCAAAGTATGAAATATAATATGATAGTACCATATGATATGTAAGAGATTTTCAAGAAAAGATATTTTATCATTGTCTGCCATATTCTATAGTATATTTTGCCGAGTCTTGTTGAAAACCAAAATATATCTGTTGGCCTCCACATGATTGCAATACGAACAGTTAGATTTGATAGTGTAATTCTGATACAGCTTTTCTAGTTCATTTGTGTATAATTGGTTCCATTTTAAATCAATAATATTTTAGGGAAACAAAATTACTAATTATTTGTGCCTTGGGGATGCTAACAATTATTCTCCTCCTTATAATCTTTAAGGTGTACTGTCTCAGCGTATTTGTAGAAGATATATCTAGTTGTAAATATATACATGAACTACATGCCCATTTCTAGATGGTATGGCCCCACTAAATCCATTCACCTATGGTTAATGTCCATGAGTATTTGAATATATTTATAATCATAGATGGTTGAGGGATGAAGTTCGGATGCACCTCCTATGAATGACATTTCATGGGGAATTCTTTGAAATCTTGTGTCATCTAAGGCTATAAGTATCCAAGTATCTAGATATGATCAGAAAGCTTGTACCCTAATTTTTTGGAACCATAGATACTACATGTACTACCTCTATTAAAATTAAATTCTCTGTTACATCGATCCATCTTATAAGGATTCCATCAAGGCCTCCTTTGAAGATGACCTTCTGGTGATTTGGGGCATCATAATGAGTGATCTTGGTTACTCACAATCTGATCTATTATTTTCTAGCTCTATCTGATGGGAGAAATCCATTTTGGAGATAATCCTTTATGGGATTAATCCACATATTGGTAGGTTCAAATGGCTCGGGGTGGGGACTAATTTCAATCACCTCATCTTTTCTATTCCGAACAAATGTTGATACAATTTGGTAGTGGTCTTTTTTCCTGATTTGGATATTCCAATGTTGTTGATGCATTTTCTAACACACCATCATCGGTATTCAATGATTGATGGATGTGGTTAAATGTTTGATGTGAGGTGAATTCTTCTATTAACCGTCAGACATAGTCAAATAGGGGAATTAACCCCATTTAATGATGGTGTAATCTAATTGATATGATTTATTACCAACTTTAACTCTCCCTTTATCTTCAAGTGGTTCATCTGTACATGGAGATACAATTCAGTTCTTCTAATTAAGCCTGATATTCTACCTCATTGTTTGTAAAAACTCTTATGAAAAGGAAGGAGTATGGATACACTTCCTTCTTGGGAGAGGTAAGAAAAATCGGTAACCTTCATTTATTGAGTGTATGGTTTTCCATTATATTTCTTATTGGGATTCTGGATATTCCATCAAAATATATCTCCCATTAAAAAGTTATGTACTCAATAAATAATGTCACTTCATTTTTTAGCTTTGTATTCAATGATGTCTCTTGTGAAGATGAGTGTTTTGTGATAAAATCCTCCAATGCATGCCCTTTCCATTATTTTTGTGACATAAAATATTTATCCAACTACTACAGAATACCTTCCAACTATGATAGGCATCCTTTAAATATTGGGTAACTAAAGTTAATTTTTTTTGGGTTATTGTGAGAAATCAATGGTATCTCATTGCGCTACAAATAGTGTCTCGGCTTCTAAATTACAAATATTAATTCTATACATCTCTTCTCGATATTTAAATATCAATTATCAGTGTTGAGTATTGTTTGATTGAGATAATAAAGGATTTTCTCAATCCCAACATCATTATTATTCATAAGGTAGGCACCCAATGATCACAACAGATCTATCACAAACAGAATGAGAAGCATTCCCACAACATGATGCATTAATAATAGTGGGGTCAAGGGATATTTATTGAGTGTGTAAAATGCTACCATAAAGTCATTCTTTCTTTGATATGTGATACCCTTATACATAAATTTGTTTAAGGGTAGACACTCTCCTAATATTTTGGATATGAAGTTCCAAATATAGTTTATGTACCCTAGAATTCCTCTGAACCCTTTCTGTTTTTGAGTTAGGGAAATTCAAAGGATATATTTTATTTTCATAAGATAGACTTCAATATCAATATTTTTTTCTACAAAAGTAATAATGTTTCCTACGGTTACCATGAAAGTAAATTTCAATGCATTCATCATTAGGTTATGTTTTCACGATCAGTTAGAGATGGTTTCTAGTTCAACCATGTGGTCAGAACATTGATGGTACAAAACACATAGATAATTTATGTAGAATTCAATGAACTTATCCATAAATTGATTAAAGATTTGATGCACATATAATTGGTATATGGTAATGATATTCTTCAAGACAAATGGAATCACCTGATAGCATAATACTCTATGAGGGGCTCTAAAGTCAGTGGAGTTGTCATATTCTTGGGACATCCATTTTTGTTTATTCCTGGATAGCTATCCATGAAGGACATGGCTTGATACACAGTCATTGTATCAATCATTTGTTCTATGTTATGAACCATGAATTCATCATTGGTACATTGCCGGCTGTGATCTCTAAATTCAATGGAGACTCTAATTCTCCCATTTTTATTATTAATAGGGAAAATGATTGATTAGATTTTTGGAGTTTATAAATCTAGATGAAGTAATCCTTAATGATATTATCCACTTCATCTTCAATAATGGATGCATGAGTCAGTTGTATCCTTCTAGATTCATGTTTTTATCCCCTATTATCTTCTAGAAAACCCAAATGGTGATTGGACACATTGTGGTTGAGACCTGGAATATCATTGTAATTATAGGAAAACATGTCCCTATGTTGCTTCAAAAATTATTTATATACCTCATCTTCTTCTAGATCCATTGACACACTAATTAGTGTAGGGAATGGATATTATTGTGTACATTGTTTTTTCACTATGGGTTTTTCCACAGTGGTGGAGATGCCTTCCTCTAATGATGTAGGAGAATATCTGAGATCTTCATCATTTTCCTCTTCCTCATGCATTAATAGTTTCTCCTTTATTTGGGAGGTAGGTGGTGACGAATGAGTCTTATAGTTATGAGGGAAATTTTTAGTTGGACATTTTTAAGATAAATGAATCATCTTTGGAACAACTGGTGGTTCTAGGTCTCATTTGAGTTTCGTGGGGGAGATGCGGTGTTGATGATGATCATATTCATTTTCACCAATTGAAAATGATACTAATTATATTCCAGATAATGAAATATAGTTTTTTTGAATCTCGAGGGATGGAATGGTTTCATTTTCCTTCAATATATATTTATCACTCATGGAGTTTATAACTACTTCTGCACTATCAGGCTCAACTACCCTAATGGACATTACAAAGGGGTATAAATGAGTTGTTGAATTCATTCTAACCCCCTCAATATTTTTAATAGGCAGAATTTAACCTCCACTGATCTTTATTAATTGTTTAGCTGGGATCATCTACAATTCATTTTTGGAATTATTCGATGTGACATCGTTAGTCATGGATTGTCTCCCTCCATTGTGATAGAGTCATACATCAAATCATTGAGTCTCATAGGATTTTAATGGGGCCTTGTCGCCATATAATGTCCCAATTTGACCATTGATACAATATTTAAGTCATTTTTGTTATGAAAAACTAATGTTCAAATGATTATGTGGCCAACGACTTCCTCAAATAACATAGAATGTTGTATCCTTCCAAACAACCATGAAATCTGAGTCAGAAAAAATATTTCCAAACTGATTACTATGTGTGATATCTCCAAGAGGCTATTTTTCCTTCTTATCATAACCCTATAACATTAGAGTGGATGTTGACATGTGATATTCCATGAGATATATTTGGTGATGTTTCCATACCCGAAGGAGGTTGACACCAGACTCATTATCAATAATGGTCTTTTGAATACCAATGGCATTTATCACTCTTGACATATACAAGGGGACGATGTGTCCTTGTATGATATATGTGACATTTGAAGACGTTAATTTACATTCCATTTTGAATAAATATTTTTTTTGTTATCATACCTTATACAAAAATTTATTCTTATGCTAAATAGAAAACATAATTAACTTTTGTTACACAGAAAATAGAGTTTTAATGCCTTTTAATGGTGAACCTATTTTAAAATAAATTTTGAATCATTTTTGGGTTTTATTTTTAGAAATTAAAATAATTTTTTAATTCAAAATATTGAAATAATCGTATGGTATATTTTTGGTATTTTTCTGAGAAAACTCTTTTTTTGATGAATAGTGAAATTATTGCAATTTAGTTATATATTGATTTTTTTAAATAATCATTAAATAAAAATTATATTTTAGATTTTTTTGAGTCACATTTGATCTATTATAAATAAATTTATCAAATTATATCCATTATAATTAATTTCACATCCAAATAGAATATTGAAACATAACAAAAATTTGAACGTTTTTATAATATAAAACACCATTATTTCTCCCTGTCTACAGGAATAGCGTTAAACATTATTTTCACACGTTTTTTATTTAAATTTTTAAAATGCGAGATACAAATATTTAATTATTATGATATATCTCTTCTAATAACATCAACTTAATTTTTTCCCCAAAATGATTACTGGATGTGATTAATATTAATTACATGGATTATGGTATGATTATGATTATTAAGGGACTAAACATTGATATTACGGGAAAAAAAACATAGAAACTTTTCCAACATCTATTGGTCTCAAATAATATTACAGTTTCAACACATTGTTCAAAATAGATGGTTATTGGGTTATTGTTAAAAGAAAGTTCCCTATATAAAATGTTATGTAAGGAACAAGACAATGAGGGAACACTACATACCATTAATATTTATAAAATTTTCGGATATGTAAATAACATCATATTTTCATTTATACATACAATTTTGTAAATTAAATATCTTATTTATATCATAATAATTTATCATTAATTTTTATAGATGATATAGTTACATAAAATTATTAAGAAATTCCAAAATTGTGATTATTTAATTAATGATTAACAAAAATAAATGTTAAAATAAATATTATAAGTGATGTTAATTGATCTAATTATTTCCTTTAATTATTTTTTAAGATAAAAATATCATGTTTCACATCATTAAACCTAATACATTTGGGTTACAACATTAAAATAATAATTTAAAACTGACATTATGTAAATAATGTCAAAATTGTTATTATTGTTATTTTAAAATAACTGAATCTTATTCAATGATTTAAAATTAATAAAATTACTATATTACCACATGTGATATTTTAGTGGTAATAAATATTAAATATTTTCTATTAATGGACCCATTAATCATATATAATTATCCTATTGACCAATATACTGTAAAAATGTTGTTAACACGGTCCGAGATCAAGCAGCGTTTTAGTGCGTCACATGCACAATTGTTAAAATCAATTTCCAAAACACATAATAATTTTAATTTATAAATAAGATATAATATTAATAACTAAATGGATATATATTTTACAATAAATCTCACATTAATTAAGTCTTAATTGTGAAATTATTTAGATTAAAAAACTAGATTCATTAATAAAACCAAAATGATAAAATTTGGATGTCTTATATTGTAAGGATCCAAATTATTAAAATGAAAATATTTTTGTGTGGATGAGGCTTTTATAAACCTTTATTTACCTTTAATTCATTAGATATCTATTTTAGAGGTACATTAGGTATATATACCACCCATTATTAAATACCATTTGGTATTTACAAAAGTCACTCCTGCCACCCAATAAAAGGCCACCAACTCTACTAATTCCTCACACCTCTCAAGCCTAATAATGTTATAGACCTCTAATTATCATTGTCTTGAGATTGCAAAAAGTCATAACATGGAATTAAGAGTCATCCCAAAGATTCCATAGGATTACCATAAATTCCAAAGGGTTTCACAATCAAGTGGGGGATGATTTACCCTTTAACATATAAACCATTAAACCAACAAACCATAATCCAACCATTCACTAAATAATGCATTAATAAAAGAATGACCACTAACAACTTCTTGTATCTCAAAACCACATCAATGTGTGATATAGAGGAAGAGTAATCCAATATTAATGTAAAAAATAGATAAATAACAAAGGACTCGCAAGATACTACAGAACTCTATTCTCCTCAATATCCATGCTCCACAATCATTAAATAACCCAAATATTACTAGGAAGTGCTAAAAAAGTGGGAAACATTACCTTTTCCCATGTCCTGGAAGATACAATCTGCAAAATCACCAAATTACCAAAGAAGGGTTGAGTCTAAAACATAAAAGGTTTTCCCCCAATGACTTCCCTACCCATGCCACTAGGATAGAAAAGTTATCCCTAATTATATAAAACTGTTTAAATAAAATGATTTGCCAAGGTAGTTTATAAACAAATGTAAAAAACATCCAAAACCCATTTACAACCATTTAAAAGAAAACTCAATGAAACCAATTTATAGAATGTTTTTTCATAAAAATAACTTATAAAAGCTTAAATACAATTATTATTATTATTATTATTTGGAATACTCGTTCCATAGTTCACCACACAGCCACACAAGCATGCTTCAGATGAATGTTTCAAACTCGTGATCATCCTAAAATACCATTAACTTGTGTCCCAATGACACACCCCCCCGATCCATGGTCACTTACATTGTACCCCAATGGTAATATTCCCTTATTACGGTCCTATTGAACTTGATGTAACACTAACACCAATATGAAAAATATTTCTATTTCAACAATAAACCATTTCAATAAAATGGATCATTATTTTAAAAAAATAAATAAAAATATTCAAAGAAACATTTAATTTAAATAAAATATTCCATTTTTTTGAAAAAATTTAATCCCAATAATCTGCTAATAATCTTGGAAAACCACACGATCACCTCGGTCTTCATATTACATGTGCATGTCAGATTTGATCGACATCAACTAACATTCATCCAATGATTCTTTCTCCAACTAATCATATGAATTTATTCTCAATGCCTCTACCATGGAATTCCATTTTCCTTGTGTATACATCAAGTGAATATCCAAAATATTTATATAATCTATCCATATCATTTTCCACATATTCAAATCTTTCTATAAGAAAATACATTTCAATAATTTGTGGTCTATTAACATAGTAAATTTCCCACCATATAGACCATGTCTCTAGGTTTTCTTAGAATGTATGACTACAATTAACTCCAAATCATGTGTTGGGTAATTACTCTCATGCACCATCAATTACCCTAAACCATAATCAACCACATGGTCTCTTTGCATGAGAAAAAACCCCAACCTTGATCCCTTTGCATCACAGTACACCACAAACTATTGTCCTAATTCTAGAAAAATCAAGATATGTTCCATTATATGACGAACTTTTAGTTCCTACAAGGAAATTTTTTATTCCTCTGTTCATTTTAATTGAGCATTATTCTTTGTCAGAGTTTTCATTGGTGAAGCTAGAACTGAGAAATCATGCACAATGTGCCCATATTAACCATCTATACCAATAAAATTTTGTATCTTGATGATAGTATTCATTGGTTTCCACAAGATAACAACATCTATCTTTTCAAGATCAATAGACACACCTTTTTCATTAAAGTCATGGCCATGGAAACATACATACTATACCCAAACATTACACTTTGATAATTTGACATATAACTTGTGATCTCTCATGTTTCCTAACACTATTTCTATGTGTTCTTCATTGTCATCCCTTGACATGGAATACACCATGATTTCATCCACTAATACCACAATAAAAGTACCCATATATCACAAAAATACATGGCTCATCATTTAAATAAATACTATTGGTTTATTCGTTAGACTAAAAGGAATGATTACATATTCATAGTGGCCATATCATCTTTTGAAAGCTGTCTTCAGAATATCTTCTTTCCAAAAACGCAATTAATGATATAATGGTCTTATATCAATCATGTAGAACCACTAATCTCTCTATAATTCATCGAATAGATCATCAATCCATGGATTTATATATATATTCCTTATCATAACTTGGTTAATAATACTATAATAAACACACAACAGAAGAGTTCGATCTTATTTCTTCATAAACAAGATCGGTGCTTCCCATGGAGACATACATGGCCGAATGAGACCCTTTCTTTCCATATCCTCCATCTACACATTCAATTCCCATAACTCTATTTGCTCAATCCTATAATACAGAATGGAAATAATAATTTTCCCTAGAAGTATACCATTCATAATATCAAATTCGCTCATAGGTGATAACCTTGAGATGTTATCATGAAATAAATCTAGAAATTGATCCACAATTGAGGGAAAATATTTTCCTTGATCTCTTCGATTTATTCAATGTAAACACTTCCAACTGGTTAGATATTGTTCCCACTGTTGGTGTCAAAAAGATCTTTTCACTTTTCAATACTTTCTTGTCACCACTGAAGAGATGTTTGATGACGTCTTCAGTCATAAAACTAATTTTTCTACTATATCAGTTGACGTGTCCCTTGAATAATGTCAACCAATCCATAACTAGTATTACATATTAGAAATTCATGCCCAATATCGATAATTACCATTTCATCTCAACTTCATCAAACATTATAGACATGCTCTACACACAATGGACCGACATTCTCTTTCCCCGGGATGATTTTATAGTTTTAAGATAGAAGGAATCATTCCCATCATTATATATAGAAAATAAAAATAACAAGAAGAAATGAAATAATGTGATCCACCATTATAGAAGATAAATTTTACAAGGGTCAAATTCAATAGAATTGTACCTCTCACCATAGATGGCCCATCTTGATAAATAAAAATCATCTGCTTAGATCCATACAATTGGATCATTGATGCATTATTCTACTTGTTGCATTGATAATATTTCCTTGGTTGAAGAGCCATGGAATTTCAGGAATCCCCATGTCTTTCTCTACCTTTCTTACAAGATCGATTCTGTTGTCCTGACCTTGTCGAAGCATATGATGCATACAACACTTGAGAATTGTCTCAATCACATGAACATTGAGCACATTGAAAATAGGGATAATGATGTCCCGTCTTTTTGCAATTATGAAATTATCTTGGTTTTTCCACACACTCTCGCTTTATGTGGTCAAGAGAAAAATACTCAAAACAACCTTCTTTTATTTTGGGTCATGGAAGAAGGTTCGCTGATCCAGCCATCGGGTTTTGATTCACACTTCCACCATTTGAAATTTGTGTCATGATTATTATTTCTCCCAGATATTGAGTTCCCACCATTCCCCATAGGTATCATCATACATACTTGTATATGTCATGATATTCCACGTTCAGCCATAATCACTATGTTCACTATTGTTGTATAATCTGTAATACAAAGCACTGCAATCAATGATCAAATATCAAGTCGTAGACATGATTAAAAGATGTTGACCTTCAAGGATACACATTCCATAACATCTGGTGCAACGTGTACTAAATTGAAGAATTTATCTACATACTCAATGTTAGAGAGATCCTCTTGTTTCAAGATGAAAATTTCCATTTTTTTGGATTTTGAATGTATGAAGATAGGATTGTTTTTTTAAAAATTACTCTATATCCTCAAATGTAAGGCCTTAATCCAATTTATAATGCACTGCTATATCCCACCACATACGTGAATGATTCTCAAGAATATATATCACCATATTTACTCATAGCTCCACTGGTGTGCTGATGAACTCAAAGATACAATTCATCCTATCGGTCCATACCTCCACCTTCTTATGTTCAGAAACATATCGGAAGTTAGGTGGTCTCTACTTCATGAACTAGATGGTATGATCCACATTCAGTGGATCATTCCTCTGGTTCCCTGTATCCATAGCATGAAAAACATGGAAAATAATCTAATGTTGCTCTTGGTTCACCCATGGTTTAGGTGAAACCACATTCTCCAAAGCTTCATCGGATTGTTTTCGATGACGTCTACCAGAATCCATTTTCTAAACCAAAAAAAAACTCTATCAATATCATTATCTAGAAACCGCTGGCCTTTCATTTTAAATTATATCACATCATCTATCATAACATTGCTTTTCACAGATATCCTTGTTCCATGTTCAAACATTTTTGAAACATTACATTCTGAATTTAAAAATTATACCATATTAAAATTACACCAAATATCCTTTTTTCAAAATATTTAAAATGAAAAAAATCAACATTTTTCAAAAATTTACCCCATGAACAAAATCATAAACTAGTACTACAAATGAAAAATAAATTCTTAGTGGTACTTAAATCCTCTACAATACATGCCATTCTCATCTCATTGGTTATACCCATGATAGTGAGATTTTCTACAATCTAGAAGTGTATCCAAAACAATTGTGTAGCCCACACCCTGGTAACATGATTCTCATCATAAAAAGGGTATGCTATGTCCTTTTATGTGATGCATTTAATGTTCTAAAAATACTACTCCTATCTAGGATTTCTACCAATGGATAGACCATAAGGAATTTCAACTCCATGACCAAGAACACTAATGACTACTCATTAGGAAAGGATCAAGCATGTTAATAACATTTGTACCACAAAGAAAGGACCAAATGGGTACCATTTGTAATGACCTATGATTTCTTATTTTATTAGGAGTACAATAAGTCATTACTTGGCCTTAAGTGACATCCCCATGATACTAGAAGATTGTAAATAAATGATGATGGGTTTCATATACAAGTGGGGGTGATTTAAGATTTAATAAATAAACTATTAAAAATTAAAACCATAACTAGATCATTCAGTTAATGAAGCCAGAACAAAAGAAAGACCACTAAAAAACATCATGTATCTCAAAATCACATCAAATTGTGTAACAGCGGAAGAATAATCTAGTATCAATGTACACAATGGATAAACAACTCAACAGCCTCAAGACACTACTGAACATCATGTCCACAATCTCCCAGCTTCATAATCACTGAACATCCCAAATATCACAAGGTAGTGATAAAAACATTGGAAATGTTACCTTTCACATGTCTTGGTATATAGAATATACCAATGAACCAATGTGCAAAAGTAGGGTTGAGTGTAAAACTCAGTAGGTTTTCCCCAATGACTTCACTTCTCATGCCACTAGGATAAAAAAGTAAGCCAAATTTAAATAAAATAGTTTGTATAAAACAATTTACTAAATAAGTTTATAACCCAATACAAACAAGTTCCAAAACCCATTTACAAATAATATAAAACAAAAAAAAAATGAATCCAATTATAGTAAGTTATTTTTCTAGAATCATAATTAACCAATGTTTAAAACCAATTCTTTTTATCATTTTGAATATGCATTCTACATATCACCATGAACCAACATAGGGATGCTTCGTTTTACCGTTACATACTATTGAGCAGTTACTTGTCCCAAAACCATCTGTCCAAATGACACAAACCCGAAATCCATGGTCTCTCCCATTTTACCCCAATTTAACCCATACCTTATTAAGGGCCCATTAAGCATGAACTCATTCTAACAAAAATCAGGTCAAATACATCCATTTACACATTAAACCATTCTAATAAAACCAAAATTTTGTTGAAAACCAAAGCACAAACAATTTCAAAGAAATAATTATTTTCAATAAATCATTCTCTTCTATTGAAAAATATAATTCCAATAATGTTCCAAAAATCTAGGAAAAAAAACTTTTAAAATCAACATATTAAAATCATGAACCAAATCACTCATTCCAAATCCATAATTATCTAGACTACATAACGATCATCAAAGATGGTTTCCAACAACTTTTCAATAACCAAATCACAATAAATTCAACACTACACATTCAATTTGAAAAAAAACCAATCAGTTCTACTAAGGAGAGTTAATAAATAATCCTCCCACCATGAAGGTTTTGATGAAAACCGCAATGAATGAATAATTCATAAGAAACCTTAGTCACTTTTCTATGAACTCGCCATAGATCACTTATCCAACCAAGAACCAATAAAAATTTCATTATATTTGACATCCACACACATAGATCTAACCATAATGTGAATAAATATAAGAATACATGGGAATAGTAGAAGTAGTTCAGAGTAGATATAAGAAACTGAATGTGAACAATGAAGAATGATCACATATCTGAAGAATACTGCTTCGATTCACCAAGGGAAGCCTTCGGATCACCTCCGGTTTAGTGGGAAAAAATTCTTTGTCCTTAGGAGAATATGAATCCTGAGTATGGTCTTGTTTGGTCAAAAATGAGGGAGCTATGAGAAAAACGACTGAGACCATATTTTTTAGGATATCATTTTGACTCTCTGCACAGTTTGGCCACACGGTTATGCAAACCATCTGCTAACCCCAAAGTAGCCACTGCCTGCACGGCTTCAACTTTCATGGTCTCACAAACCATCCCCCAACCATGTTGTTGCTACTACCTCGAGAGGACTATTATTTATGGTTTGACTGCAAGGTTAGGAAACCAGTGTGATGCTTGTGCCACATCCCTTTTAGCCCCAAAAACACTTACAGTGTTCTCCTAACTCTCCCAACCTCCACCATTACACCTTATAATCATAAAAGGAATCATGTAAAGATTATATAATAGAAACTATAGGTATTGAATTTATTTATGGCCAATATCTTCCCAAATTATCTCCCAACAAACATACCCACATCATAGACCCTTCTCTTTGGTAATAAATCAATCCAAAGAATCTTTTCCAATACACCAAAATAAATTACCTAATTAAAAGGTAACACATTCTCTCATGTACTATAGTTTCATTTCCCTTCCCCACTATCTATAATATTATTATAATATTTCATATAAAATAAATTATAAAAAATATAGTAGAATTTTTTTATGTCAATATTTTGACCAAAACATTAACACACCTCCATTTAATGGGTAACAAACATACTCTTTATGTGTAAGGTGAACTATTGTCTCACGAAACGCTGATTGTTAAACATTCCCTACCGCCTATCATGGTGGCCATTATGATGGAGACACTATTTATACAATAAATATTTCAATTAAAATGTATTTATGAATCTTTATTTTTTATTTTTAATATACATTTATTCTTCCATCATGTGTAAATATGATAATTTCTTTTGGGGAAGTGCGGATTACCACCCACTCAAAGCAATATGACCCCTTAATTCTGTACATGGAACATATATGGGTGGTAATAATAATAAATTGGAAAATAGATAACATAAATATGATAATGGACATTATAAAATCCATATGTATCATTTATTTTTAATTCTATTAATTTAATAAAAGAAATGGATGTAGTATTCTTGCCTACGTACAGCCTACCGGCTCAATGAGTATTGCACTTTATTTATAATATGAAAATGTTGTTGACTATTAAAAATAAAAAATTACTGAATATATATGATAATATAGTCATGTTTGACATTATTAAGATAATTTAACAATAATATATTTAATAAGAACAAAAAATAAAAAGCTAAAACATACATGGAATAACAAGGTAATTAACACCCAAAATAGGAAAAATAAGGAAAGAGTGTTAACAAACAGGTACTAAAATATTGTAACTAGGTAATATAAGATATTATATACAATATTTTGTTTCTTTAATTAGTTATTAATATATTTCAAACCATTATACATGATTTTTAAGGCCACACAACAAGAAAAGGATAAGGTATGGGATTTTCATCTCACTTTTTAAATATGTGTGATTAATGTCATATTCACTACTTACTTATTTTGTGTGTCATAACTACTAAACATTATAATATAAAATAGATTTAATCCTATTATTCTCAGAAAATTATAGGATTAATTTAATTACTTACCTTTAAGGTGATTTTGATTTTAATGTTACAGTGTTTTATCAGACACATTGTAATGATTAAAGATTATTCTCCTCAAGAATGTTATAAATACCCCTTACTTTTGTGATTGTTAAATATTAATTCTATAAATAACACTATTTTAATAATTTTTCACTGAAATTTAAATTTAATATACATACACTCGTACAATGGATATTGGTATTTCCTAAACTGTATACCATTATTCATACGGTGGTTACTTTGATAATTATTTGATTAATTGCGGAATTATTGATAAATCCATATTTCTCATTTAATTTGTATATTTGTTATGGAATATTATTTATTTGTATTATTTAATATGATTAATTATTTGGACTGGCAATGATAGGTGGAGGCTGAACTTTTTATATCTTCTAGATGCATTGATAGGTTCACATGAGACAAATAAGTTGACCAAATTAAATGGTTTTATATTTCTGTATTAAACCATCATATGAAAAATCATGATGGTAATAGGTTTTCTTATTCTTGAGAAATGATGTTTTATAAAAAAGAAATTTCCCTCATATTGTTTTTTTATTCTTTATCCATGATATTTTTCATCGACGTATCTATGATTACAGTTCATTCTTCGTTAATTGATTTACGAAATGGGTATCAGTTTCTTACATTCTATATTATTTGTGCCTTATATAGTTTATTATATGGAATGTGTGATCATTTATTTACCTTTACATATAGATTGATTCATTATTTATTCTTCTTTACATACCCTTACTGAGGATTTGGGATCACCCTTGTTATGTATCTTTCCCCATGCTATGATGAATAAATATTTGAATAAGAATTTTATGATGAGGTTTATTTAAATTTATTATGTATAACGATTGTATTTCAAATTTCTCAATGTGTTATGGCTATCAATTTCGTAATCTACATTTCCATGAAAATTAAACTGAATGGTCCTTCAGGATTTTCTTCCTTGTAATAAATCCATTGTAATGTTATAATGCAGTAGCTCCGGGCTTCTAGGGATGGGGAGTTATAGTTAGTATCAAGGGATGTTTAGTAACAACCTTGGAAACTAGATTTCAAATAAACATATTAGAGAGAAAACCCCATAGAAATACATTGATATAAGTATACAATAACATCCTAGAATTTAATTAAGGTAGATATTATGATGGTATTCTTAAAAATACATCAATGACTGGATTCAAAAAGTGGATGTTATTCTAGCACAGATATACCTTAGAGTAAAAACCCTAACAATGACTTCTAGGATTGACACTGGGTAAATGGGAACACAAAAATGGTACTAAATGTGCATCTGGTTTGACACTCCCTGGGGATTTTCATAGGATGATTCATATTTTATTTACGTACCATTATGAAGGATTTAGATGTAATTAATTCTCCAAAGTAGACAATTTTTATGGTTTAAGGGATTTATGATGCATAAATTTATGTTATGTATTATATAATATTTATTGTTATACAATTTTTATGAATTTATAATCTAATCTAGTCTACCCAATTGTTTTGAAATGACGCCTAGTCTACGGAATGAGAACTCCACCAGTGCATGAGATGTAATGGGTAATAATGATCATATCATTTATGGTCTTAAGCCATCATTTCAAAGGGAAATAGTTTCCCAGGTACTCTCATCATATTTGAAAATAGTACCATGTGATAAAAATATAAGTAATGGATTATCCAAGTCTAATGGATATGTATGGAAGAAGGGGATGGAAGATAAAATAGTGGATAATGGTAAGAAGGTAAAGAAGGATTTCCCACATGGGATTTCTATGGAAATAATCATTCGGGTAAATGCATGAAGGGAATGGGAAATTTATTTAATTATGGATAAAAAGGACAGATTATTTGTCATTACAAGGTTATGAAAAAGGCTTCTAATTTTCAATTCATCCACTTCAAGGATAAGAGACACTATACAGATCAAGGTACTAGGAATCAAAAGAATATACCGTTGATAATGCTATTGGATAGTGATGAATTTATTATACATCAGTAGATGAAGAGTAGTGATTAATATACTTGTTCAATAATTATTTCATTTGTATATTTTTTAGAAATGTACATGTCATAAGAATTATGAAATATTTGAGTAATGTACTCTAGTACTTTTTGTAAATGATTTGGGATCTTATGTTGAATGGTACTATGAAAATTTTTTCAGTAGAAAGTGAAAATATTCAGAAAACACATGATTGGAAGAACAAAAACCATAAATATATTCCTGATTTTAATAGAATGTTTAATAAATGATTGATTTGTATAAGTTATTACTACCTTGTAAGTGATTAAAGGCATGTAGACAGGTGGTCTATGATATCATTGATTGATTTCACAACACTATTGAATTTATGTTATATATCCAATGACATGTGTTTTTCTTAATCAATAAGGAAGAATGAATGTTTATAATAAGTTTTATGTTAATTTGAGTTATTACCATATTCCATGTGGATACATGATGAAATTTTTCACATGTTTGGAAAGTGAAAATTAAAATTTTCATCATGTTGATTAATGGTTAATGATATGTTCACATTGTAAGTTCGGTGACTTCATTTAGAATTGATTGGATGATAATATGATAAAAATATTATCGTTAATAAAATGTTCTTATAAAATTATTGATTGATATATTAGATGGTAATGTATAACATCAATATATGTTTTATCATGTGATAAGAGATGGTGTAGAAATAGTTCAAGGTGTAATCAAAGGAAATTAATATGTTTTTAGAATCATATATTTACATATATTCCTACATAGTTAATGAATTCCTTAACTATAGAAAAATAATGGGTTTGAAAAAAAATGTAGTCCTATTATCATCAATCTTGATGATATAAATGATGATTACTCACACTAATGGCTTATGGTCTTGTGGGAAACAACTTTCATCTAAACATGTTATCTATTACTCTCCATTTGAATTTGATAGTTGGATTTTTCTTCCATGTCAATGTTTCCATTCTCTAACAATGTTCTACAACTAATGAGCATAGTTACGTGACAATTGTTCTTTATTTTCTACCTTATTAATAATATATAATATTAATCATTTTTACGATGTGGGTCTTTCAGAAATAGTTTATTTTAAATTCCTTGATTGCTGAGATCAATTTTAAATTGTTAGGGTGAAATTTAATTAAGGTTGGGAGATTGTGAAATCCCAAGAAATTTTAATATTTTCCTTTTTTAATAAATATAATTTTTTTGTTAGCATGCCTTATAAAAAAATATAAGCTTATGCTACACAGAACACCAAATTAACATGCATTACATGCATGACTAAGTTTCACAGCCTTTTAATGGTGAACCAATTTTTTTTAAAAAATTTTTTTTATAAATTTTATTTTTGAAAATAAAAAACATATCTTAATTAATATTTTCGAAATTTTATTGAGCTAAATATTTAGGATTTTTATGAGAAACATCATTTTTTATGAATAGTGAAAATTTCTATAATTTAGTTAAAAATAGAAATTTTGATTAAATAATTGTTGATGCAAAATAATATTTTTGATTTTTTTGGAGCCACATTAGATAAATTATACATATATTTATACAATTAAATTAAATATAATTATTTTTACATTTAAATTTAATAAAAAAGTTTAATAAACTTTTGAACATTTTTCTAATATAAAAACACTTTATTTCACCCTGTCTAAAGGATTATATTTTGTGTAAATTTTTTCTATTCGGTTATTCGAATTTTGAGAATCGGGCATACAGAGATGTAATTAGTACGATATTTATGGTATAATATGATTAACATAATTTTTTGACCAAAATTATTAGTGAATGTGATTAAGACAAATTATGTTGACTAAGGTATGATTAAGCATAATAAGGGAATATATGTTAATATCAAGTACATAATGGCATAAAAAATTGTCCAAAATCCATTGTTTGAAAATAATATGACCATGTACCCACTTGGATATAAATATATGGTTATTTATATATTATTAAATAATATATCCTCATATAAAATTTTTAAGTTAGGAAAAAGACAAAAAGGGAACATTTCATACCATTAACATTTATAAAATTTTGAGAAATGTAAAAAACATCATATTTTCAATTATACAAAACCTTTTGTAGGATAAATAGATTATGGTAGTAAAAATAATTTAACATAATTTTTAGATATTATTTATTTACTTAAATTTCAATCGAAATGCCAACATAGTAATTAATTATTTAATAGTTGACTAAACATTTTATACTATAAATATTAAAAATGTATTTAATTGAATGAGTATTTGTCCTTATTTATTTTTTAAGATTAAAATATAATTTTCAAAATATTTAAACCTAATATATTTGAATTATAATATTAGATTTATATTTTATAACTACCATTAAATAAAGAATGTCACAATTGACCAAATTGTTAAATTAAAAAATGAATCTTTTTAAATGATTTAAAATTAATAATATTATTATATTATGAATATTAATTTTTAATTATTAATGAATATTAAATATTTTAAATTAATGGAACAATTAATCTTTTATAATTAATATATTCACCCTTATACTGTAAAAAAGTTGTTAACACAGTGTCGGTTCAAGCAGCGTTTTAGCTTGTCACAAGAAATTTTTTTTCATTTACTTTCAAAACAAAGGGGAATTTTAATTTATAATTAATAAATATTATTAAAAATTCATTGGGTCTTTATTTTATATTAAATCTTACATTAATTTATACTTAATGATTAAATTAATTAGATTAGAAAACTTGATGCTTTAATAATTAACAAAATTAGAAAAGTTGGGATTCTTAGAAGTTAAGGAACCAAATAATAAAAAAGAAAATATTTTTTTGAATGATATTTTCAGGGACGAAATTATACTATAATCCATTAGTTTGTCATTTGTTAACAACTCTAGGTCGAACAGACCACTGATTATTGAATAACATTTTATATTTAAAAAAGTGACACACCTCCTTCCATATAAAACGCCACCACCTCTACCCATTTTTCACACCACGCAAGACTCTAAAGGTCAAAAAAGACCTACCCCAATTATCTCTTAACATTATTAACCTTGACCTAGAATCCCCCCTTTCTTCATAAATCAACCCAAAGAAGATTATGGTAAACACCAAAATAAGTTACACGATTAAGATGGAATGAAATATCTCAAGCTCTCTAGTTTCATTTCCCTTATACATTCCCTATAGTCGTATTATTATATTATTTAATTTTTAAATAATGTATCATAAATATATTAGGATTTGGTTATGTTATTATTTCTACCCACACCTACAAACACCTCTATCTAATGGCTAATGAACATATTGTTTCTGGGTACGGATAACTACTGTGTCACAAAATGATGATTGTCAACATTCCCTATTTCCTCTCAGGATTTCCATTACGATGGAAACTATATTTATTTAATAAATATTTCATTTATAATGAATTTATGTTTATGTAATTTTTTTATAAAATATCGTTATGCTTCCATCATGTGTAAATATGACAATTTCGTTTGAGAATGTGTGGACTACCACCCCCTCAAAGCGATATGACGTGTTCCTACCATACATGGAACATATAAAGGTTGGTTATAATAAAAATATGTAAAATATATTACATAAATATGATAATATAAATTATAAAATATATATTTATCATTGATTTCAAATTCTTTTAGTTAAACAAAGAAATGGAAGAAAAGTTCAAGCCTACGTACGACCAACAATATCCATGAACAATGCACTTCATTTCTAATAATCAAATATTATAGACTATTATAAAATAATATTTAATGATTTTATATAATTATATGGTAATGTTTTACATTATGGAGATGATTATCCCTAGAAATATTTAATAAGAACAACAAATAAAAATTCAAAAAATACTTGAGAAAACAAGACAATTAACTCCCAAAACAGTTAAATTAATGAAAGAATGTTAACAAATGGGTAATAAAATTTGGTAATAAGTTAATATATGGTATTAAAAACCTTAATTTGGTTTTTTTATTAGTTATAAACATATTTTAAAACCAAATTTAAGAGGTCAAATACCACAGAACAAGAATAAGGTTAATGTAATGGATTTTCATCTCACTTTCAAAATTTGTGAGATTATTGTCGTATTCACTACTTAATTACTTTATGTGCCATGCCTACTGCATATATTGATATAATATAATGAAACCCCTTATTATCGTGATATTAAAAGATTCAATATTACCTTTCTGTTGATTATGATTTAAATGTTTCAAAATGGTACAGGGCACTTTCGAATGTTTAAAGAATATTCTCCTCAAGAATATTCTTTGTATCACCCCGACCCCAGTTACCCAGAGTTGGGGAATTATTACATAACATTTGAATGATCACAAAAGATCACATCTTGAAACACCGATTAATTTAGTAGCCTTGGAAACACTAGATACATTTATAATGTTTACATTACATTATAATGTGAAAAATACAACCACATATTGTATCCACCCTCATATCCCCTTATATTATTCCTACATGTCATTCATAAAAAACATCTTCACATCCTGGGAAAACTAAAACATACAAAGGGGTGATATCAGATGCCCAATAAAGATAAAAATATAGCGGAAACTTTCATAAATAAGCATAAACATTTAAGGCAATGTACAAAAAAAAGCCTTTTAAATTTGAACATCAGAATAATATGGTAGATATAAAATGAAATAATTCCATTTACTTATTCACATGGATATTATATTAGTAGAATAATCACATTCCATATCAATAACCACTTTCATAATGTTGGAATGTATAAATCCAGACTATCATAACCACATAGTCAAGGCATTGTGACAAGACTACAAATATGATTTTGTCAAGTCCTTGTACCGAGACACTATTTTGTATCATGATACCTAATGATGCATCGAGGAGCTATAGCGGGCTCCACCATTCACTTATTAAGTCCAATTCATTCTTCATATGAAAAGATTTAAACATAACATAAGTATTCCTATTAAAACCAGCATACGAAATGTCAATATTTTCTCCATAAACCATGAATGGTATAAAAATAACACATCCACAGTCAAACATATCAAAAAACCTTAAATAAATATGGAAGTTTTTTATCATAATAACTCAACTTCAAATATGGTTAAAATCAATCAAAGGATGTTGACATAGATGAAATCAAAACTATTTGAGAGAAATATCTTCTTTTTTTGAAATCATTTAAAAGTCACATAATTATTAAAGAAAAAAATTACATTGAAAATATTCTTATAATATTGTAAGGGAAGGTTTGACAATTTTATAACAGCGGAAAATAGTTGCACCCGCTGTATAAGTTAAAAAAGACATGCTTACCTTAATTTGGTCAAAAAGGTTAAAAACGACCTTGTTTGGAAGATGAGAGAAAGATTACTTTATAAACATCTAATAAAACATCAACAAGGGTATAAATTACTTTAACCCATAGTATATAAAATTTTAAGAATGATTTGAAATACATTTTTAAGAAACATGGATGTGGATGATAAAGAGGTCCTAGTAGAGAATTACGTATAAACAACCTCAGATAATGATAAGATTGTGAAATAAACCCTTACCATGAACATTTCCTTGGTCGAGGGTAGGTTCACATTCTGTATAATGGTGAAATAATTATTATTAAATTATTAAATAATAATATACATTAATATGATATCATATATGATCATTTAAAATTACTTTGTTAGTAATATTTTTTTTATTATCGTTGTTTTAGGTGTTAACTGATTTATTTTCCTTTATATTCTTTGTTACATAAGACAAGTTTGTTATGGATTGGTTGTATCTTATTCATATACATAATGATATTAAGTCTTTAAATGTTATTTTTAACCATTAAATAAAAATTATTCTTGAATGGAAATGACGGATAATGAATATCATCGTGTTCGTGGAGACGGTAGTTCGTACGTACGAACGAGCGAAAATATCATTCTTTTAATATTAAAATAATTTATAATTTGGTGGTTTATCATATAGAAATAATAATTATAATGATATATTTATTATTTTCATGAATTACATATCATTATTATACCCATTAAAAAAATAAATTATTGAATAACAATTACACCATGACGTGGAGACGGTAAGTCGTACGTACGCATGTATGTTGACATGTAATTAAAAGTATGGATATAATACATAAAATGGTAGTTACATATTTATAATAACATCACAGTATATAGAAGATATTAGATTAATTATTTTAGAATGAAAATAACAATGAAAGAAGAAGTTGAAGAAGAAAGGAACTTGATAGAGGGTGGTGAAAACATTACCTCTTCTTCGAGTTCTTCCTTTTAATTTGATCAAAAGGGCTCAATAGGTTGTTATTCTGATCAAAATGAGGCCTATAGTTTTAACTGAGTGATGTCGAGGTAATATTTGGTCAGGGATTGGCCGAGAAAAAAGGCTTTAATGTTTTGAATTAGAGAGAAGGGGATGTGCCCTTTTATAAGAGGGGTGAGGGGCACCTTAGGAACATCTAGAAATATTATTTTATAATAAATTCATATTAGATTTAGAATGGATCAAAAGTGGATTATTCAAAGTTTAAGGTGGTTATATGTCAAAAACCACTCAACCAATAGGTTTTAGATAGGTTTGTGTCACCATATTAACTATATATTTTTTATTTAACTCTTAGTTAAATTGTTTGAAATTTACCATGTCTCTTTGTGTTTTTTTATTATATAGTCAATAAAATTACTATAAACTTCAAAAAGACCCCCAAGTTTCCCAATAATAATACATCTATCATTATGTAAGTATTTTGGTCAATAATTATATTTTTAGTAATATAATATCAATTAATAATATAATATTTTTTTTATAAACTCATTTATGTCAATTTTGACACAATTTAATAAATGAATTTTTTTAAAGTTTTAAAAACATTATTAAATCGAAACAAATTTATTTATCGAATACTAACTATTCATATTAACATATTAAATTCGTGGATGTCATAAAAACTTTTACGTTATATTTATTTTAACATTTATAATATCAATTATTTGATCCATTCATTAATAAGGAAAATACTGCATCATTATTGTGTCATTAATAAATTTAATTATTCAATGTCTAGAAATTATAAATAAAATATCATTATTTGGGAAATATTTCTATTTTATAATAAATATTTATCTTCGAATATATAACATATATAACACTATTTAAAAATTGTTTTTCTAAAAGATATATTCTTATGTCATTTTTTGTATTTACATTAATTTAATTAATATAAAGTGTCGTTATCACTTACAAGTGGATCCATGGAGACCAAAAATATACCCAAAGATGCCCATGGTCAGAAATGTATCAAAAAATAGTGTTTGTACGTGTTTTAGGGTATATTAATATTATTATAATATTATTTATTACACTTATTTACTGGATTTACCTTTTAACCATGGTAAATAAAATATTTACCAAAGTAATTATTCAAAATGTATAAATATAAAAGTTATCGGTTTAAAAATATTGGAACTCCTGGTTATAAATATGGAATCCATTTTTCTAATTTCAAAACATAGAGGTGGCAGATATTAATTTAAAATTAAATACCGTTGTCAAAACAAAAAACGTGTTTTTATGAGATTGGCACTTGCTTATGTCCAATTTAAATATGAAATTTTGTCCAATGACAAACATTAGATTAAATGGTAAAAATACAATCTGATTATACTTTAAAATCAATCAAATTTACAAATTATCACTATTAATTATTTCGATTAAAAAATATTTTTTTTATTATAATTTAGTAATTTTCACTATTCATCAAAATATGAAAGTTATCCGAAAAGTACCAAAAATTCACCATAAGCTAATTTCGATATTATTAATCCTAAAATGAAGTCCATTTTGAAAGATAAAATGTATAAAATTTCAAAATGTGGGTATTACTATTCATAACGGCTAGTTTTATTAGTTGTGGTGTGTGTTAGAACTTGAAGTTGCGTACAACACACACTATTGTATTATTAAATGAGAAGCGTACCGTTAAAGATTAGGGTGTTACATTCTCCCCTACTTCAGATAATTTCATCTTCAAAATTTATAAAATATTACTTCATAAAAAGACTTTGGTGATTCTTCATCATAAGTTCCTCAGGTTTCCACATTGCCTCTTCCATTTTATGGTTTATCCATAGAACTTTTACCAGACGAGTCACCCAGTATCTCAACACTTGTTCTCTGGTATCAAGAATCCTGACAGGATTTTTGAAATAAGACAGATCGGGTTCCAGTTCTAATTCCTCTTATGTGATTACATGCATTGGGTCAGACATGTATTTTCTTAACAGTGATACATGGAACAGATTGTGAACTTGGGAGAGACTTGTTGTCATTTCCAAACAGTAATCTACAACCCCAATTCATTCTAGAATTTCGAAAGGTCTGATATACCTGGGACTCAATTTACCTTTCTTACTGAAATGTATGACTCCCTTCCATTGGGATAACTTCAAGAAAAAATGATATCCTACCTGAAATTACAAATCATTACCTTGGTTATCAGCATAGCTCTTCTACCTACATTTAGCAGCTTTGATGTGGTCTTGGATTACCTTCACCTTCTTCATTGTTTGCTCCAACAATTATAGGCATACGAGTTTTCTTTCACGAACTTCATCCCAACAGGTTAGTTTGTGACATCATTTTCCATATAATGCATCATATGGTTCCATCTGAAAACCTGAATAGAAGCTATTGTTATAGGAAAATTCTACCGGAGGTAAATATTGATGCCACGTACCCTCAAATTCAAGTGATAATGATCTAAACATGTCTTTTATGGTTTGAATAGTCCATTCTGATTGTCAATCTGTTTGTGGGTGTCATGAAGTGCTCAAACAAAGTTCAGTATCCAAGGCCTTATGAAGAATATTCCAGAATCTTGAATAAAAATAGAGATCACGATCAGAAACAATTGATAGGGGTACTCCATGAAGTCTCAAAACTTCATTAATATATATCTTTGCTAGACGTTCATGTTTTAAATCTTCCCTTATAGAATGAAAATGTTCTGACTTTGTATGACGTTCAACAATGCCCCATATTGCATCGATCTTTATAGGAGTATTTGGTAGTCCCATGACAAAGTCCATCATGATATTATCCCATTTCCACTCAGGTATGGGATGAGGTTGCATGACTCCTCCAGATTTTTTTCTTTCTATCTTTCAATTGTTGACAAACCATACATCTTGACACAAAATCAGCAATCCCCCTCTTCATGTTGTCCCACGAAAAATGATCCATCAAATCTCTATACATCTTGGTGCTCCAAGGGTGTACAGAGAAATTGGAACTATGAGCATCGTCCAAAAATTCCCTTCTTAGATCAGGTATATAAGGAACACAAAGTCTCCTCCCAAATTTCAGAATTCCATAATCCTACACAATGCTACTCAATCTCCTATCATTCCTAGCTTTAATCTTCTTTTGAAATTCTTCATCATCGGTCTGAGAACTCTTAACACTTTCTAGTAAATATGGTTTGGAAACTATTTGAAATAGTTTCAATGTTTCACTTTCAATGGTCATGCCAATATCCATCTTTACTAGATCCATGAAGATAGGATCCCTCTCAACTCTCATCTTTTTCAAAACTCCATGATCTTATCTACTCGAGGCATCTTCCACATTATTTTCCTTCCCCGAGTGGTAGTGTATTGTGAAATCATAATCCTTGAGTAGTTCAAGCCATCTCATTTGCCACATGTTGAGTTCTTTCTGTGAGATAATATACTACAAACTCTTCTGATCAATATAAATCTCCCATTTTGATCATAGATATAATTTTTCCATATCTTCAAAGAAAAGATTACAACAACTAACTCAAGATCATTATTAGGATAGTTTTTATAATGAATTTTTAGCTGTTGTGATGCATAGGTAATAACCCTATCATTCGGCATAAGGACACAACCAAGTCCTGTCTTTGAAGCATCACTACAAATAACAAACCCATCATTCCCTAATGGTAGAGTCAATATAAGATCATTGACTAATCTATTCTTCAGTTATTCGAAACATTCTTCACTCTCTTTTGTACAAACAAATTTAACCACTTTACGTGTGTTCATTGTTAATGGGTTATCAAACTGGGAAAAATTTTGGATGAAATGTCAATAATAACCTTCCTAACCAATAAAAATGTGTACCTCAGTTATACTCGTCGGTGCTGGCCATTTTTGGATTTCTCTTATCTTAGATGGATCAACAAGGATTCCATCCATAGAGACTATATGGACATGAAAATAAATCTCTTGAAGCTAGAATTCCCACATTCTAAACATCTAATATAATTAATGTCTTCTAAGAGTCTTCAAGATAATGCGCAAGTGATTTTCATGATCTTCCTTGCTATTGGAGTATACCAAGATATCATCACTAAATACTACTACAAAATCATCGATATATTCCTTGAATGATTTGTTCATTAGATATATGAAAACAGAGGGTGCATTAGTCAGACCAAAAGGCATTACTATAAACTTGTAATGCTCGTACCTGGTTCGAAATACATTCTTTGGAATTCATTCCTTCTTCACACACAACTGATGATATCCATATCAAAGGTCAATCTTTGAAACATATTGAGCTCCATGTTGTTGGTCAAATAAATCATCTATGTGAGGTTAGGGATACTTGTTCTTTATTGTTATAGCATTGATCTACTTGTAGTCGATACATAACCTCATAGATCCATCTTTCTTCTTAACGAAAAGGACATGGGATCCCCATGGAGAAACACTAGGGTGAATCAATCCCTTATTACTCAATTCATCTAGTTGTTTATTTAGTTCCACTAATTCCACACTTTCCATTCTATGATGGGTCTTTTATATGGGCCTTGATCTAGGAATTAAATCAATGGAAAACTCAATTTCTCATTTTGGAGGATGTCTAGGTAATTCATTTGGAAAAACCTCAACATATTCTTTCACAATAGGTACATCCTCTATTTGGACATTCCATTCCTCACCCACAGTTATTTCATTCTCTTCGTCCCAAATAATTGAATTTTGTTGAGCTACTGGGGGTGGATCTAGATAAGAATTAGGTGGTGATGATTCTTCTCTATAGATATGGTGTTCCTTGTCATCATCATCAAAAATCATAACCTCATTCTTCTTACAATAAATATTTACATCATAGTACAAAATCGAATCCATACCAACGATTATATAAAACTCAATCATAGGTATGATGATGAGATCAGCAGATAAATAAAATTTATGTGCTCTAATGGGAAATGATTAATTGAACATTTTAGTAGTGACACTTCCATTAGGAGTTATAACTGAAAACACACTTGTTAAATCAAGATGGAAATATCTATTGTCTTTTGCAAACAGGGAAGATATGAAACAATGTGATGTTCCAGAATCAAATAATGCACTTTCCAAACTTTAGGAAACCATTAAATTACCTACCACCACATCTTTCGGAGCTTCTACCTCATTAGTAGTGATAAAATAATCATGGACTTTATCCATTGGCCTTTCAGGAGGTAAGATCCCCTGAAACATAAGACATTTATTTGTATAATGTCCCATCTCCATACAATTGTAGCATTGAATATTGGTAGCTTCTTTCTTCCCCTTAAAATCACGAGCTTGGTGGCCTTTTTCACCAAACTTGTAACAAACTCCCATTCCCTTCAAGAAAGTACCAGGGGGTTCTTCCCACATTTACTGCAGGATGGATACTCAACATTTCCCTTCTTCCCCTTATTTCCATTCCCAGAGTGATCAACAGATCTCTTCTACTCTTGATTTTCTTTAAAGTCGTAAGACGTAGAGAATTCCTTTTCTGGTTTGATAGCACATGAGACAATGACTTCGTACAACGAGAATTATTGTGAGACTAATGTTTGATGAAGAAATGGTTTTAACCCATAAAAGAAATGATCAATCTTACTCCTCGGGTTGCGTATATAATTTGCGGCATGCCTCGCTAACCTTGTAAAATTAGCTTCATACTTTGGGATATTCTCATCCTCCTTTTGTCTCAGAGTCAAAAATTTCCTTTCCATATCTTCTCAATGGTCATGAGGATAGTATTCTTTTAATAAAATATTATTAAACTCCCTCCATTCCATATTTGATACTTCATCATCTTCCTTCATATTTTGAATCAATTACCACTATTGATCAGCATCTCCAGTGAGGCGGTAAACTACCATGACAATTTTTTCCCTTTCACTACTACCCAAGTCCTGATATATTTTATCTAGGGACCTTATCCATTGCTCAGCTACCAATGGATTTCAACTCCCATTGAATGATTGTGGATGGTGCCTCATGAAGCGATCTAACATTGTTCTTCCATGCTGTTGATCAGTGTGCTCCATAATGGTAAGGTTATTATTCATAACATGAGTGAGTTGTCCCAATATAGTGATAAACAGATCAGATCAAGATGAATCACCAATTCCACTATAATTATCTTGAGTAGGAGGGAAATCCCTACATGGAGTTTGTGCATTGATACAGTTTCCATATCTTCCACTAGGCGCCATTTATAAACAATGGTAGAAACTAGATCAGTTTATGAATCAAAATATATAATTCAAAACTTGTAAAACACTGAACATAAATTGAACAGTTTATGGATATAATCCATAATTATAAAAATGTTTTCTTTGAGTAATTATATACTCATAAACCCTTCATAATGGTTTGTAAAGAAAATGATAATTATCCTAAGCATATTCCCCAGGAGTGTCGTAACAAAGAGTGCAGCAAGGCCCGTTGTCGTGCACCAGTTCGCATTCGAGTCTAGTTTAAAGCGGTGTTTTCGGGTTTTACCCCTATGTACATCTCTTTCAGAGCTGCCTCTACCTGCTCGTATCCAGACAGGGATGTATAGCTTGTAAAACTCACATAATATCTACAATACCAATATTCTATGACATTATTTTATACTAATCCTCATCGTCTATCTTAGGGCTATGTGCTCTAATCAGAGTTTATCAAAATCAAGTTTCCAAGGTTTTTACTAAACATCCTCTCATACAAACAATAACACCCCGACACCAGTTACCCAGAGTCGGTGCATTATTACATAACATTGGCATGATTACAAAAAAATCTTGTCTCGAAAGACCGATTAGTTTAGTATCCTTGGAAACTTTAGATACTTTCATAAAGTTTACACTAAATCATAAAGTGAAAACTACACCAATATATTCTATCCACTCTCATATCACCTTATACTATCCCTACAGGTCATTCATAGAATACTTCTTCAGATCCAGGGAACACTAAAACATAGGAAGTGGTGAGCTCAGATACCCAGTAAGGATAACAATATAGCGAAAACTATCATAAATAATCATAAACATTTAAGGTAATGTATAAGTAAAACAAAATCCTTTTAAAAATAAACTTCAGAATAATATGGAAAACATAAAATTATATAATTCTATTCACATATTCACATGGATATTATACTAGTCGAATAATCAAATGCAATATCAATAACCATTTTCATAATGATGGAATGCATAATTCCAGACTATCATAACCACATAGTCAAGGCCTTGTGCCAAGACAACCAATAAGATTTTCTCAAGGCCTTGTGCGAAGACACTATTTTGACTCATGAGACCTATCGATGCATCTAGGAGCTATAGCGGGTTCACCCGTAACTTGTTAAGTTTAATTAATTCCTCATATGAAAAGGTTTAAACATAATATAAACATTTGTATTTAAACTAGCATACGAAAAGTCATTAAATTCTCCATAAACCATGAATAGTATAAAAATAACACATCCATAGTCAAAAATATCACAAAACCTTCAATACAATGTGTATGTTTTCTATCATAATAAATCAATTTCAAATAAGCTTAAAATCAATCAAAGGATGTTGGCATAGATGAAATCAAAACTATTTGAGAGAAATATCTCATTTTTTTAAATCATTTAAAAGTAACATAATTATAAAATGAAAACATTTACTTTGAAAATATTCTTATTATCTATTAAGGGAATATTAGACGATTTTATAATGGTGGAAAATAGCCTCATCCTCCATATAAGTTAAAAAAGTCATTCTTACCTTAATTTTGTTGAAAAAGGTAAAAAGGACCTTACTGGGAAAATGACCAAAATATTCCTTTGAAAACATCTTATAAAAAGTAAAAAAGGGTATAAAGTAAATTAACCCATAGTCTGTAAAATAGTTAGAATTATTTGAAATATATTTTTAAGAAACATGGATGCAGATGATAAAGAGGTTCCAGTAGATAATTACGTATAAACAACCTCGGATAATGAAGAGATTGTGAAATAAACGATTACCTTGTACTTTACCTTGGTCGAGGGTAGGTTAACCTCATTTATAATGGTGAAATAATTTTTATTAAACTATAAAATAATCATATAAATTAATATGATATCATATATGATCTTTTAACATTTCTTTGTTAGTAATATTTTTGTATTATCGTTGTTTCGGGTGTTAACTAATTCATATTCCATTATATGATATGTTACGTAAGTCGTGGTTTTTATGGATAGGTTGTATATTATTCATATCCATAATGATATTAAGTCTTTAAACATTATTTTTAACCATCAAATTAAAATTATTCTTGAATGGATACGATGGAGAATGAATCTCATCACGTTCGTGAAGACGGTAGTCCATATGTACGCACGAGCGACAATATCAATATTTTGATCTTAAAATAATATATAATATGGTGGTGTATCATATATACAGTATAATTATCCTGTTATATTTATTATTTACATTAATTACAAATCATTATTATACCCATCCAAATAATAATGTATTGAATTACAATTAATCCACGACGTGGAGACGGTTAGTCGTACGTACGCACGTATGGAGACATGTCATTCAAAGGATGGATAGAATACTGAATATGGTTGTAAAATATTTATAATAACATCAAATTATATATAATATACTTTATTTATTATCTTAGAATGGAAATAACAATGATATAAGTAGTTGAAGAAGAATGGAACTTGAAAGAGGGTGGTGAAAACATTATCTCTTCTTCGAGTTCTTCCTTTTGATTTGATCAAAAGGGATCCATAGGTTGGCTTTATGTTCAAAATAAGGCCTCTATGTTGAATTTATGGAAGTTTAGAGAATATTGGGGTAGGAATTGGCCGAGCCAAAAGGATTTGAATTTGTGAATTAGAGAGAAGGGGGAGTTCCCTTTTATAATAGGGGTGAAGGGCACCTTAGGAATACCTAGAAATATTATTTTATAATAAATTCATATTCAGTCATAATGGATCCAAAGTGGATTATTTAAAGTTTTAGGTGGGGATATGTCCAAAACCACTAAACGGATAGGTTTTATATGGGTTTGTTTCACTATATTATATTTATCTTCATTATTTAACTCTGTTAAATAGTTTGTCATTTACCATGTCTCTTTGTATTTTTATATTATATTGTCAATAAACGTACAATAAAATTCCAAGATACCCCCATGTGGTACCTTATTAACACACCTATCATTATATAAGTCCATTGGATGATCCTTATATTTTTAGGAATTGAATATTAATTAATACAATAATATTAGTTTTAAAAACTATTTTTTGTTAATTTTGATACTATTTAATAAATGATTTATGTTAAAGTCTTAACAAATTTATTAATTAGAAAAAAATTCATGTACTCAATCCTAACAAGTAATATTAACAAATAAAATTCTTGGATTTCATCAAATCCTTTAAATTATATTTATTTTAACATTTATAATATCAATTATTTGATTGTTTCATTAATAAGGATAATACTGAATCATTATTGTGTCATAAATAAATTTAATTATTCAATGTTTAAAATTTATAAATAAAATACAATTATGTATGAAATATTTTCATATTTATAATTAATATTTATAGACGAAAATATAATATATGTAATCCAATTTATAAATTGTTTTCCAAAAGATATATGCTTATGTCATTTTTTGTATTTACTTTAACCTAATTAATATAAAGTGTAATTATCACTTACAAGTGGATCCATGAGGTCCCAAAATCAACCCAATTATTCCCAAGGTCGGACATGTATCATCCAATATGGTTAGGACAAGTTTTAGGGTAAATTAATATTATTATAAAATTCATTTTTACCCTTACTTACAGGATTTACCCTTTATCCATGGTAAATTAAATATTTACCGAAGTAATTGGTCAAAATGTATAAAAATAAAAGTAAAATATTTAAAAAAATTGGACCTAATGGTTATAAATAAATAATACATTTTTATAAATTCAAAATAAAAAAGTGGGAGAAATTGATTTAAAAATATTTTTCGTTGTCAAAACAAAAAGCGAGTTTTAAAGATATTGGCACTTGCTTATGTCCAGTTTAAATGTGAAATTCTGTCCAATGAACAACATTAGATTAAATGGTAAGAATATAATCAAATTATACTTTAAAATCAATCAAATTTATAAATTATCACTTTTCATTATTTTGATTAAAAAAGTTGTTTTTAATTAAAATTCAATATTTTTCACTATTCATCAAAATATGAAAGTTATCCAAAGAGTACCAAAAATTCATCCTATGATAATTTCAAAATTCTGAATCCAAAAATTATGTCCTTTTTAAAAGGTAAAATGTGTAAAACTTCAAAAATTGGGTATTACAATTCATAACAGCTAGTTTTATTAGTTGTGGTGTGTGTTAGAACACGAAGTTGCATACAACACACGCTACTGTATTAGTCAATGAGAAGCATACTGTGGAAGCTTGGCATGTTACATTCTTTATTATAGTTACTTTTTTTATCATTCTCTTGAATCAATCAATTTATTATTATAATTTTTAAATGAAAATTTAATTTTATATACATTCTCTCTTAAAATACATATAGCTATTTCTTTAAATGTATACCACTATTCATATAGTGGTTACTTTGACAATTTCTTAATTAATTAGGGTGTTTTTGATAGATCTGAATTTATCATTCAATAAATATATTTGATAAGTCATGTTAGTAATATTTTATATTCAATAGAAGGAATGATTTTGAATGGAAATGATGGGTGGATCTTTAAATTTATATAGATCCTCAATGAATCAACATGTTCTCAAGAGACAAATAAGTTGTCCAAATTAACTGGGTTTTTATCTATGTTTTCAACCATAATGAGAGAGGTATTTATAGTAATAGGATTTCGTGTTCTTGATACATGACTTTAGATAGGAAATTAATTTCCCTAATTTAGTTTTATTTATTCATTATCCAAGAGATTTTAGGTCGACATATCAATGGATGTAGTTCATTCTCAGTGCATTTATTTATTCTAGGGGTTTTAGTTTCATACAATCCATATTATTTTTTCCTTACCTAGTTTTGTAATTAGTAACTGTGATTAGTTATTTATCATTCCATATAAAATTAGTCCTTATTTCTTCCCCTTTAGTTATCCTTATTGAGCATTTGATCTCACCATTATTAAGTTTACTTCCCTAGGTTATGAAGAATAAATATTTGAATAAGAATTCAAGGACACAGTTTATTTCATTTTATAATTTATCATGACATTATTTCCTTTTTACCAATGTATTATGGGAATCATGTTTATAATATTGAATTGCAATACTACTAAACTGAATAGACCTTCTAGATTTTATTCCTTGTAATTATTCAATGTAATATAATAATGCACCAGATTCAGGCTTCTGGGGATAGGGAGTTATAATAAAATCCACATCATATGTAGTGAAAGATATACAAACATGTTATTTTTAAGGACTATTCTCCACACGATATACTTCAATGGGAGCAACCACAACTTCAAATTCTTAAGGGCTTGACAAGGCCTCAATAAGTGCTTATTATAGGTCCATTGACTGACTCCTAGCATCTAGGATTGATATCATAGCCCAAACATTGTCCAATTTCTTCAACGCATCATATTAATGATCCAATGGTATATTATTCCTAGTATAGTGGTGTTCATTCATAATTTTATTTAGAGATGATGTTCATGTTGTGGATGCACAATCCCTTAGAATGGGAGCTAAATGTGCTTATGCTCTTTGTGGATTTGTCTATTCGGGTCTTCTTACCTACGAAGGAGGTTGTGGAATATCCTCTAACCAGTATTTAAGGATTGTCTTGTATAGTGAGACCCTATCATGTCTAGAGGAAGAACCCACTTTTTTATGCTGAGCTCATTGGATAGCTTTCCGTTGAGTTCTGGCTGCATATATTGTTTGAGCAGTTGTTTGATTCATGTATTGACTTCTAGAATGACCAAAACAAACTGATGTATCCTCAACCATAACAAAATCATCCCAATGTTTCCCAATACAAAATATGAAATCTAGATTCATAAATAGAATCATCATTTTTGAAGGGATACATTTAATGAATAAAATTAACTAAAATTAAGTCCAATTCTTCATCTGATAAATATTCATTATGACAGTCTTATTCTTATAATACCATTTGGTGGGGTGGTGCTGGTGTTTTTGGTAATTTAGGAATGAATTATTATATATTTTAATATATCATTGTCTTTGGAATGAGTTTTTCTTCTCACATTTTCTTCTTATCTGTATGGTTATGTATCTTTTTTGATGATTATCTATCAAAGGAATGTGCTACCAATTAAGTTTTATTTTCCATAACAGGAGTTCTAGGATGCATAGTTACATGTTTCAACCATTTTCCTAGAATAGTGTGAGCATTGTTGATAGTTTTTCTTACCATCAAATATCTTAAATTATTTTCACCCATTATCTGAACTTATTTGAATTTAAAAACATCCTCTATAAGGAGAGTGATAGAAACACATTCCTAATGAGTAGGTTAATTTACAAAAATCACTTTCTTAGAGTCAATCACATTTTTCTTGATGTATTTGAAAACAAAATAATCATATATTTGGTACCCCACATAGAATATAAGGGGAAATAATTTGGTTTCTCATCATGACATTATTTATAGGACTTCATGGGATTTGTAATTTTGATTAAGTTTCTTCTCAATTCCAAGATGAAGTATTCAAGGACATGATTATCCCAAAAATATTAGAATCATGTTTCATCTCCCTAAATTACATTTTATATTTTCTCTCAAATCGTATTGGGGAGGATGGAATTGCTGTTGATGTTAAGGAGGCAGAGTTATACAATATTTTACCATCTTTGAATGATGAGCGAATACTAGATCCTACTAATGTGTTAGTAAAATGTGCTATATTTTTCTTATTATCCTTCTCAGAGTTTATGGAACAATTCAAGACATTTATTTGGTATATAGTATTGGAGTTTTCCACTTGTTTAGAAATTGAGGAAAGCACATGAAACCCAACTCTGTACTTCACATGGATTTAGAATGTGTGTAACTCGTCATGAATATTTTCAACATAGATGGGAAACATCTATTTTTGAGGGATTGGTATATTTAAAGAGTATTTCAATCCAATCAACCTAGAATTTAATCAGAGAACCACTAATTAACCAGTTTTTTGTAGTTTTTGAGTTCAAAGACTCTTGTCTTCTACATCGTTGAGCTAAATATAATGCGAAACATCTGAAGAAGGTCTTCCCACACCTTGATTTACCATGTCTGCAAACATGTGTACAACCTAAATGATGGTACTTGTAGTTATAGAATGAACCAACAATGTCTCACCACATCCTATAGTTTAGGGGTACCCATATTTGAATCACAATGAGAGATGAAAATCATTAGGTGCTTCTCGGGGTTTCCCGAACCATTAATTATTAGAAATTCAGGATTATCCATGTTTTTAAGGGGAAGAGTTGGACCTACTCATTCTAAGTAAGAAATATTTTGTAGTTGTATCAGAGCAAGAAATCCTTCCATGAATTACAATTTATTCATTAATAAATCAATGGTGTTCATAAATATTTGATGAAAATATGGTTTAGTTGGGACCTGCGAATGGGTAGCGGCTGAAGCCTAAATAGGCGCAATGACAGGTAATACCATTGCTGGTGGAACTGCAGGTACTTATCATGGGTAGCCTATTATGGAAGGCATGTATGAATGTGTCAGACCATGTTCTGGAAGTTTACCCAATGGATATAATTCTTGGTCTCCTTTTAAGAGATCCAAATATATTGGTGGTTTATATCTTCAATTGAAATGATGTTCCCATTCTGGATTGGTTTTTGAGGTGATCTCTCTTTGTTGAGGTGGTACAACTAGAATTACATGTTGGGGATCTACATACAGTGTATTACTGGTAGGAGGGTTACCTCGAAGTAACTCTGTATTGAGTCTTCTAAAATACATTGTCTCATTCTGTTACTATGTGATTCATTCCTATAGTGAATGGGATCAAGCCTCTTCATGGGTAAGGAAAGACCTAATCTAAGCCTTACATATATCGCTATGAAGTCCCTTTCAAGGAGTTATAGGTGGATTATTCTTGGGGATTCCCACATTTTGATCAATCCTTTGGTTTTAGTTATGCACACCTTCTTCATTTGTTTTAGTGTGGACTTGATTTTGAATTACAACATCACTTTCTGACACCTCTGATTTGGAATTAGGTTATGTAGGATTTTTAGGGGATTCATTAAATTCATTAACTAATGTAAATTTTTTTGTAAGAATTCTGTTCGTATCACTATAAGATCGAATTTGTTTATTCCCTATAAGAGGCTTTATCATCTCTTTTGTTGATCCCCCATGATCTTCGTGGAAAATAATAACCTGAAGGGAATCTATAAATAGTTCTATAATTCATGTTCAATGTGAAGGTACTAGATCAAAGGACATGATGAATTTGGAGGATTCATTCTATAGTATCATCCCAAACTGGGATAAAACTGATTCCCTCTAAGGATTGGATTATTGAGGTGAAGAATCACCATCTATGAGAGATGTGACAATTCATATTCTTCCATCACACCCATTTATATTTAGTGTGAATCCATGAGGATTGGGTTAAAAATCCTCCATCCATATGAGTAGGGGTTTCGCCAAACTGATGTGGCTTATATCACCATAACTTATCTTCTAATTTTACGGATTCTGCTCAATTGTGGGATGGGTACATCATACAACATGAACATCAGTTTTTTATTTCATAAAACTATTGAGATATTTATTACATGTTCCCTATCTCATGACTAAGATCATTTAAGAGGGATACCTACTCAATATTCTCAGATCATCGGTGTATAAGTCTCTTAATAGATTTCAGCCTTATTGCTTGGCATTGCCGAGAGTCAATCTGGTCCTGTAATTTTTTATCATATCTTCTGTTAGGAATAGATTTAATTTCATTTAGATGGACCAATCCTATTAAATTTTTTGTTACATGTTTCTATGAGATTTAATGGATAATGAGTATAGTGAAATGAAAATCTTCATGTGCACCACATTCTCTGTTATTAACACCATATTGGGTATCGATGACCAACTATCGTATCATCATTAATGCACTGTGGAATGATTTTTGAATGGATCTTCATTGTTTCTAGATCTGTGGATGTTGTAAGACTAGGATATATGAAAAGTATATTTGGAAATGAACCCTTCAATTTCCATTACTTGAGTTTGATAAAAAATATTGGGTAATACAATTTCCTTAAGGTGATTAATATTTTTCCATATATTCATGTAGATTTCGTGCATACAATCATCCAGCAACACATAAAGAATGTTTTATTTAAGGGGTGGATACGGTCTAGAAAATAAACGGTTTATCATATTAATTCAAATTTTTTCTCATGTTTTTCATATCTTCTTCATATTACACCCGAGGGTCCTTGAACTGGTATAACCATAGTGGATGCATAAAAATTATTTTACAACAAGAAATGGGAATAATTCCAATTTCCACTACTATGTTATAAATAAAGAGATAAAAAACGAGTTTTGGAGATTGACTATCACTTTGGGATGTCATCAGATTGAGAAATGATTTAAACCTTCTAGTGATAAATCATTAGACATGAAATGCCTTGTGATCGCAAGTGCCTCACAATAAGTGTGCTTTCTCATCACCAGATTTACAACTGGAGAATTATATTGTCAATGCGCAGAACAAATATGGAGATAAGATTAGAAGTTAATTCCTTCATGGTGAGGGCCACTATATGGGATTAATGAAAGGAAAAAATTTACCTTACTCATTATTCTTGTAGTCACATGGATGGTAGTTAATGTTTCCTTAATGATTTTTTATCTTGAGATCGAACAGATTGTTGTCATGAAGCAAAAATTCAGGATGACTTTCCTATAAGGAACCTTAAAAATTACAATTAATACAACCATAATTAAGTATCAAGAGGGTGGGATCTTGGGCTAACATATATTAACATTTTAGGGATTAAACAAATCTAGCATTAAGAAGAGCTGGATCATTGAACATCTCTTGATCTTCCAATCTTGTTCATTATGGATTATTCATGGGAGCATTCATACAAGAGATTGGGGCCACATGCTGGGGTATATGGTTGTGATGGGTAGGGGTTTGTACATGCCTTGGAGTGGCCATTGGAATAGGATTTTTACCTCAGATTGGAGTAGGTGTATTTTACCAAAATAGTGGTTCGTATAATGTGGTGGAGTTTTTTCCAATGATCCTCCTGGATTAGAGCATAGGATTGTGTATTCTCCATGGTTTTATGTTAATGATACAACCTATCTTTGAGGAAAGAGTTGTGTATATGTCCCACATGCACTAATTTTGTCACTGTTATGAAATCCTAACATGTTTACAGGATATGAGCTTGAATATTCATAATCTCTTTCACCATGACTCAATATTTTTGGTGAATTAAGAAACTAAAATGATGATATATTCCGATTATGCATCTGGAGTAGGGTTTATGTGTTCACTATTATCCATACTAACAATATTCTTTTGTGGGGGGAATAGATTTGTGTCTACCCCCTTCTTATCATCATGAATTTCAGACTGACTTCTCCAAATAGAACTAGATATGTCCAGTGATTGGGTTGATGGGGTAGGAAGGTGTATCATTATATTAATGTTACTCGACTAGATTTGGGTAGTTGTTTACTTTAATGAACACAGGTGAGTCTGCTAAATGGTTGAATGAAGGTGAAGAGGTGTATGTCCCCATTCACTATTTTCCACCGAACTAGGTTTTTGGGATTATCCAAAGGGGGAAGAGGTGTGACCATGCTACAAGTTTAATTGTTTTCATCTCATCCATGTCGTCCTTCATGCCATAGTTTGAAGGTCTAGGGCTGATTGACTGAGGATAAAGCCCTCATTAGGTTGAGGGGTAACTATCAGGCGATGTTGGCAGCAACGATTTCTAGAAGGAGAACATGATAAGAACACACGTTTCTCCTATATGAGGCCATAAGTGGCATCTTAATCCTCCTACATGAGGTACAGTAGGTAATTGTTGTTGTGTTATGAGGATAATCTTGCAAAATAGTTTAAGATAGTAGCTAGTTCCTTCTAAATCAATACCAACAGTCATCATTGATCAGATGATCGGTTGTGTTTATTGAGCTGGAGGGTCTGTTAGGTGGCCTCTAGGGCAGGGATTGAATCATTTTTTTGATGCTCTATACCAGTGAGTTAGATGTCCACTAATGAAGCCACCGGGTTGGTGATGGACTCCTTCAGGTAGATGGAGACCCAACATGAACCATATCCAAAGAGATCATTGGTGAAACAATGAATGAAACTATTGGATTTATGGGATTTCTGAGGGTAGATTCTATAAATATGATAAAAAACATGAAAAATAAATCAAAGTATCATATCATCTGAATGAATACATTAATGATTGATTATCTTATTTTTCCCTTCTCTTATCATGCGAAAGGGGACAAATAGGTGAGTTACAGTATGATACTGGTTAATGATTCAAGACGAGTTCAAAATTTTATGTTTATGATGGAAATGGGTCTTTATGTTTGGTATTAATATTCCTAAACTGTTTCCAAGGTGTTTATTCAGGGAAATATATACAAAGAATGGTTCTATTCCAATGGGAACTACATTCCATAGGAAGGTGTTGATTGGTATGTTTGCCCAATTATGATTAAGAACTCACATTAGTTGAGAGGATGGGAGTTCAGTCTTATCGCAGCCCTTTCGGTTGAATTATTACTAATGTTGGGACTTTCTCATTGATTTAATACATATCTATGAATCCTTCATTAAATACCTTGTATGATGTGGATTAAGGTATAATTAATAATAAATAATTAGCATATATAGATAGTAGAATCACTTTTATGTATATGAGGTTCTCCATCACTAGATAAATTTGTATATATTTGATATTCTCCAACAATGTTATCCTCTTATATAATTTTTTTTTATTCATTGGATATAATCATAACAACGATGGATTATTAGCCACGTAGTGGGTTGATCTATATTTTATTATCATCTAGGGAGTCATATTTTACTCTATATTGAATTATAATCTATGAATTTGGGAGTTATATTGATGTTTGGATAGAACCCATATATGGGATTCCTAAGTATCCTTTTTAAATAAATCAAAACCTACAAAGTATGGTGTCGTTTAAAAATTAAAATCATACCATTAATGGTCATGTGATAATGTCCCAACAATAAAATTTAATTTCATGTTCATAGGATCTATATGAGGAAGATGACTTGTAAAAGTTTGGTGTGGGACCTTTGTCGAAGATTCCTAATGATCCTTGAAGGGATATGAATTTCCCATGTTAATTAGAGATTACCGTGAATATGGCACTAAGAGAACATGGTTGATGAAATTTTTGTGTTTGAACCTCTGGGAGGCTTCCTACATATCACATCTACTTTGGAATCGAAGACAATATAGTTTGGTTTTGAATTCTTATGATGTTATGAACTAAAACAAAAATATATTGAAATATATATAGAATATTTATGAAATATCTAATAATTAATCAATGAAATGAGTTATAATTATATTTCATTATATAAAATACATTAAGTATTATCTTATGTTATAGGGATATTATTCGATGATTTTTATGCAATTTATTATGCTTATTAAATTTTATCTATTTTATATATATTATCATATATCCTCTTTTATACTATTTAATGACTAATTTTAAAGATGTTATGGATTTTATTAGTGGATTTTGTAATGATAAAAAATTTAAATGTTTTTTTATTTTATTAAAAAATATTATTTGGGATGTAACATTACATTCATAATTGTTTATAGAACCATTGGTTTCAATATACCCTTTTTGTGTCCATGTATTCCTATGTATAGTTTTCTAAATATATAGAGAATAATATTTCACACATTTTCATATCTTTAATTTTTTCCACGTATTCTTCATTATCCTAAGATAATAAAACGTTAGTGAAAAATAAATGATGCCAAAATTTAAGGTTATTATTTTTAATTTATTATTACATACCTATATTGTCTCGATTTAAGGTGTTATTACTTCTCTATCTCTATCAAACATTTAAAAAATATATGTTTTCCCTTAAAATAAATTTTTCCATATTAATTTCATTTCATCATAATATCACAATGTCAGATAAGGATATTGTGTTTTATTCAATCCTCAATTTTTACATAATATTGTACTATAAAATCGAATATATTAAAAATCATCGATAGATAGTTTTTTTGCATTAAATAGTGTTTTTTGATTTATTTTTTATTATATAGTATCATGTATATGATGTTTTGTTTTTGTGAAATTTTTTGAGGAAAATATTATCATTTGAAATGTAATGGGAATATAGTAATTTATGAATGGTTTGGGTATAAATTTTAGTTCCAAATTTATTCAAAATAATGTTATAACATTAATTTATGTGATTCAGAAAAGTAGAGACAATTAATGTTTTCGTTAAATATATATAATTACATCTATTTATTTAGTTATTTTATAATAGAAATTTAAGGGATACATATTATGATAATTTTTGTCATTGTGTGGGAAATTTAAACTAGAAATTATTATGCAACAATATTTTAATTTTATTTATTCTTGGATTACGCAAGAAATATAATCAAATTTTAATTATTTTAAATTTAAACATATAAATTTATATCAATTTTAATGCTTAATAAAGCTGATATTTAAATCATTATAGTACTAATGATAATAATAATATTATTATTATTTTGAATAATTTTCAATGGAATATAAATTTATTTGAATTTTAAAAATTAAATTTCATAGTTTATGGATAATAAATTTAGGAAATTGTGGAATATTATGGTAAAATCTATTTTATGAGTGAAAATGGATGTTTTTAGTATTTAAAGGAAACAAAAGTGGAGATAATACATGGAAAACTATTTAATTTTAACCAATCATTTAGATTTATAAATTTTAGATTAAATTTTTAATTTTACTCTTTATGTGTGAGGAGTTATTTTGAGGTGAAATTAATACTCAATTCTATAGTTTCGAGATGAGGTGTTAATGATATAGTAATTTATTAGAGTAAAATAATTTAATTTTAGAAATTGATTTTGGTCCTGAATGATTCTTATGTGTTTTTTTAATGAAAGTCTTGGTTTCATTATTCTGTGGTTGTCCATTTTTGGAAATAAATGAATAATAAGTGAGTAGTATTTAATTATTAATTAAATTATTTAAGTGCCATGATATCATAAATAAATTAATCCTTTTGAAATTGGAAAATTATTATTATCTATAAATTAATTGCTGAAATGTGATAAAATTGGTAAAATGATGTTGTTTATCTTCATGATTAAAATATATAAAAATGATATACTTTTTATGAAATATGAATTTTTATTGAAATGAGTTATTTGAATATGATTGAATCGGTTTAAGAGAGTCATGTCTTTGACATGATGATAAATATATAGGAGTGAATTTTTATAAAAATATATGTTAATATTATTTGATTTAGTCAATATTAGTTTAAATATTTAATAATTTATGATATTTGATATATTTTACCTTAAAAATAATTTGTTTTTGTTTTATTTCATGGTGGTAGTTTCCATTTTATAGAGGTATGAAACTGTTAAAAAATTATAAATTTATGGTTTTTAATAATTTGAATATTTGTGTATAAAATTATAAATTTGGTTATTTATGGGTAATAATATATTACTGATATTATTTATTTCAATGTAATAAATGATTAATAATTATCAATATATTATTTTAAATGTTATTATCATCAAAAATATCGTAACGTTATTTCAAAACAACTGTTATATATATAAAACAGAATCATGTTGTTTGACTATAATGGTGGATTGATGTGATGATGAAATGGATATTATTTTTGATATTGAATAAGATATGATCATTCCAATTATAATTTTATGTTATTTATTCAATTATTATACAATATTTATAGAAATGAGACCAATATAATACGTTTGATCTTGGTGTGACTCAATATGCAATAACATGGATGAAAATTGGATAACATACCATTCAGAACTATTTTTTCCTAAATATATATATATTTGTGTGTGTTAGGGTGATTGTGATGATCATTGTGGATACTATATATAATGGTTTTTTATTATTTTTAAATATTGTATTCCATTGATGAATTGGTGTTTTATTCTATCATTATGATCAGGTGGTTTGGAGGAGGAAAATACATGTTATTTTTTAAATAATTGATAATATATACATATATATATTATATTTATGTGATTTTTAGTGAGTATTTGTTTAAAAAATAATTATTATTCAAAATTAATAATTTTAGAATGACAGGATATTTAAAAAAATACATTTTTAGATGAGTATTCAACATGTAACATTATGACACATGCCAAAAAGATAAAGTGTTATTCTCATTAAGGAATAAATACAAAATAATCTTATTTTATGAATATATTCAATAAATACAAAAATAACCTCTTGTACAGTACTCTTCCTAAATATACCCTACATGAAATATTTCATCACAAATTGTGAAATGAAAACATATGAAACTGGGAGCTCTCATGCTCAGTAAGGGTAAACATAAGAGATATCAATTGAATACAATATGAATGAATAAGATAATAATAATTATATGCTATAATGAAAAATAAATAACAAATTCCTAGAAAATATATCACAGATCATAAAAATGATTTAGGAAACAAAACATTATAATTTCAAAATACATGAATAATGGGGGTGATAAATCATCCTAAAGCAATCATGAACCACTAGATCACTTTGTTAGTATAAAAACATGTCATCAAATAATGGCACCAAATAGGTATATATTCCAATTTATATTTCATGGTTATCTGCCAATACCATAATATCATATTGTATTAGTCATCAACACATAATTACATGACATAATAGATCAAGAATCATCATATATTTCTCATATTGGATCATTCAAATTGACTTATTTCGTATAATTGACGAAGCACATCACCTTGTTTCCCATAGTAAGAAAAACATATATATATTTTTCCCATAGATATATCCAGTGATATAACAATTTATGTATTTCATTGGGGGTTTATATAATTCCATTCCCACACATCACAAAATTAAAACCATTTATATGTTTGTTAAAATGAAATATAAATTTCATTATATCGTCATTTCCTAATACATGGAAAGAAATAATTATTTTCAATCACATCATTATCACATGAATAAAAAATATATAAATAATAATAATTAATTTATGATTGGATAATATTCCTAGTAATTAATATTTTAAATAAATAGATATTATCATACTTGAATATTCCATTAAAAGTTCACCGAAACATTCCGTTACTAATATAACATTATTATTTCTAAATATTATAATTAATATATAAATATAAAAAAATAGATGATATTATATTTGAAAACAACTATTCAAAAAAATTTAGGATGATTTAGAATATTGATAGTTAATGATGAAAGGAAATTCTATTATTTCATTAAACAATAAAAAATCATTTTACATTTCAATTAAAAAAGTTAAAAGTACATCATTATAAAACTGAAAATAATATTCCTTTTTGATTTTTATGTAGATTTAGATATTGAAAAAAATAACATAAAAAATCAATGAAGAACAGTAAAAAATTTGATTTATTTCCAAAAAAGGAAAATAGGAAAAACAATCCTAAATAAGTAATAATACATAGTCACTATTCTTAAAAAATCACAATATTGAGTACATAATGTCAGTTTAATGAAAGGAAGACATGTATTATCCAGAAATTACTAAATGAGAGAAAAATGACATGTATTTATTAGATAAAAACCTATAATTTTCATAATAGAAATTCGATCGTAATTAATCAAGATAAAAAATGTGATTGAAACACAAATCCATTACCTCGAGTATTTTCTCCATTCATATGCATTCAAACAACCTTTATAATAAATATAGTTATATAAAAACATTATTCTAGAGTAATAATAATATATATTATGAAATATATGGGTCATATATTATATCTTACATCCAATTTATTAACAATATCTTATTAAAAATCAATTTTTCGAGTTGTAAAGGAGTCATTTTCCTTTCATGTTTTATTTTGGGAGTAACAATATTTATATATTGATGATGGTTCAATATTATATATAATGTTAATATTTAAATAAATATCATATTTGTTCCTTATATCTATTTATATTCATCCATTATCTGTAGATATTTGAAAATGTATTACACCATTTATGATTTCAGTAAGCTGTACATGGGAATTAATACTATTTTCACATTTCATCATATGAAAAAATAGAATGAAATATAACAATTCACTATTAAATTAACATTTTTGAATAATTTATTTATTATATATTCATAAACTATATTCTTATTACAATACATTGAAATTGGAAATGAAAAAAATCACATAGCTTTATGGAGATGGTAATCTATATGTTCACATGAGTGTCATCACCATTTTACAATTGGTGGGAAGAAGATGAATAATGGGTTTTCCATTTTCATAATGTAAAATAAGAATATTGAAATTACTATAGTCTTTTTTAATATATATCATGGATTTAAAATTATGTGTAAGAAGAATGAAAAATCAAAATGACCTTTTAAGAGTTATGCATATTCATTAGGGATCTTTTTTTCTTACACATGTGTCTTGAAAATAGAGTATTTTGGAAATAAATAAAACACTATTACGTGTATGTGGAATATAATATTGTAATATATCAGGTATTTGATGAGATATAAGGATGAAATTATTTGTGAAAAATATGATATGATGTGTCATTTTACAAATTACTATAGGAGAACTCTGGGAATTACATAAAATAATAAAATATAAAAAATAAATTTGCAAGAATATGCTTCCAAATTGTTAAATATTACAATATTAGGTGTGATTTATATTAAATAAAATGAACAAAAATATGAGTTTATATTTAATTATAGTTTTAAACAATATCTTTTGGCTTATCCTCTTAGTTAATATATTTCATCAAGAATCCTAATAATGAATTATACACCTTTAAATGGTTAAAATATAAAATATAATGTTACAATTGGCACATAATGTACATGGGATAATAATAACATTGAAAATTTTTTAATGTGTGTTTCTAATTTCAAAATTCATGGATTTTCAAATCATTTAATAAAATACATTTTCTATAATATATATTAAATATTATTTTTAATATTATAAACATAATTTGATTCGTACACAACAAGGATGATATATTATTATTATACAATCCTCTAACATGTATATAATATAATATAATTATTCTAAAAATCCATGTATCATTATATATCATCCAAATTGTATAATATTTAATATTTTTAAAATCAATTATTGGATCTATCTATTAATTGAATATATATTATTCCATGATTGCATAATAATTTAGGGTAATTATTCAATGTCTAAAAATAAAAAAAACTTAACATTTTTAAAAAATTAATTAATATTGTACATAATTATTTACAACCAAACATATCAGGTTTTTATTAAAATTTTAAAATAATACAAATTTTAAAGTCAAGAGATTTAACCTCTGTAATTATTCTTTTCATTAATTATATTAATGAAAAAAATTAAATAAAAACATCATCATATTTCCATATATTCATTTAATTTATGTCTATGTCTGAACTCTAATAATTCAATAGGATAAGGGTAGGTGTTAAGGAAATTTTAAATCCATATTAAGACGTTTTAACCATATTTTAACTAATTTAGTAATACCATATGGATAAAGATTTCAAAATGTTTATATTAATAATCATATGAAATAAAAGATATATATTTAACAAACTAGTAACTCATGATTCCAAATATGGAATCCATTTTTCATAATAAAATTTCGAAATTTGATTTTTTTAGAAAAGTTCCAAAAAAAGATAAATATTTTTACGGAAGAATTAGTTTTATTTAAACAAAATTGTTATACCATATTAGTCCATATTAATTATTCCACTATACATAATAGTAATATTCATAACAAAAAATAAATGATGATATATATTGACCGTTTGAATAAAATGGGACATTGATCTAACGTCCCATTTTTTCATTATATTAATTTTTAATTATTAATTAGATAAAATTTGTGACTAGGGACTAAGATGACATGCTATTTGAGACTTAGTGGGCCCATAAAAAATGTTTATAAAGTGTTAAAATTTTAAATATCATTAGATATTAGTTATCCAAAAAAAGTGTAAAAATATATAAACTTGTTTCTGGATCACAAATCTGAGGAAACCATTATGTTCATAACAACTACATTAACCTATGTGTGATGAAACATTGGTCACCATATGGAATGTCATCATGATCATTTTAAATGAATAAAATAAATTAGAAAATTTTATTTTTATTTATTTTTTATACCAAATGATAGTGTTTCTTTTAAATAGTCCTTTTAGATGAGATGCAGGGATAGTCTTGTAACCATGGAATTCCTTGGATACGCTAGGAGGAACCTCTGTTGAATCCTCTCGAGCAGGAAATGATATCAATTCATATCAAAGAATGATAAAATCTATTCATGGTAGATATCTCCAATAGTGAAGATGGTGTGATCGATATTTATTAGATAGTGATTTAAAATCCATGTTTGATGCATTATTTTCACTCATCATTCACGTTAAACATTCCTACACCTAACACAAACTGATCAATGAACATCTTATCATGCATATAGATCATAACTGTTCGATGATATGATATTTTCGGGTTCTGATGGAAGATTTAACTTTTCATTATCTTATTTATTTGATTATTTTTCAAGTGGTGATAGATCCAAATAGACATGAACATCGATCGAGGTTCATTCTCCCATTTGATTCTTGTTCTTTTCTCCCCTTTTCATCATTCGTTGCGGGAATTATTCTCATGAACCATGACTCAGCATAGCCTGATAAATTGATCATTGCACACCAAATTATTTGCGTAATGATCAGATATCATAGATCCCAGATTGGGATGATGTGAATGAGATGCGATGACAGTCACGGTGTGATTGAGAAGATGTTGGATCCCAAATTCTGTGTTCATCAGTATGAAATTAAGAATGGCAGTTTAATTTGGTTTGTGAACATATCTGAAGATAGAATGAATTGATTTGGTGATGACATGACTCAATGATATTGGATATCATTTTACATAAAGAATTGATCTAGGGATCATGGTTCATTAGTGGATGGTGCATGCTGGAGAAGCTCTTGTGATTCAAGAAATTTGTGAACCACAAGGCATGTAATTTGGGATTACACATTGTCTGGGGGGCTTGTGGTGACTAGATTATTAGTTTAATTTTAATGATCACACAATTTGTGACACCATCAGACGGTGTGTGACCTCTCCTAGGTAACTTAGCATGTACATGGGAAGTACACAGGCATGGGGTGGAGTACACAAGTTTCATACACTGTCTTCACTACACCAAAATGCATGGAATGAACCAGTTACTAGTACTACATTGTGTACTTATATAGGGGAATGTGTACATGGGATGACATCATGTAATGGCACACGTCCAGAGAACAAAGGCGGACCCTAGATGGACGGGCACCCTTTGTGACTCCTTCTAAATTTTTTATACCCATATTCAACATGACATGGTTTGGAATGACATGAGATGTTGTACATGAGATGTACATGAGATCAAGGGGAATAGTTTGTGACCATACTACATTCCCTAAACCATTTTATACATAGCCTAATTCTACTATGTTATGTATCTTGGACTAGTTTCTTTATGTTTTGTTCAATTTATCACATCCCTAAAATTAGGCATGAAACATATCCTAATGATCGAACTATGAACCATTAAACTAGGATTTCTATATTGAGTTATTGGAATCCCCTCAGAGGATTGGATTAGGATCATCTATTTATACTTCATTCCCTATGTGGAGTACTTGATATTAATTAGACCAATGCTACGCTGGTGTCGATCCTCTACTTGGTGGGTTAATCAAGATAGAGTTTTTGGTGTTATTGCATTGCCCTATCTGTGATCATCATATGTTTTATCATATATATCTTTTAAGATCTATAAATTTATCTCTCTCATGGGAAGAACTGACGAGTACTACCTCTTGGAAGGAAGTGATCAATGCTATCTGACTCAAGTGTTTGTTCTCCAAGATGAGTGCTTCGTGAAATCATCGAGCTGAATTCCTAGGTTTGTTATGTAGTAGTTATGGCTTACCTCTAGAAAGTGTGTCTTGGTTGTGTATATCTAGATATTCATGTTATGTGTTCTGTAGGCATATACATGTTAAGTGTTGACTTTATCTTTCCTTTTTTGTATTTATTTGAGGATTTGGGTGTCCTATTGATTATTGGTATACACACCCATGAAAATTATTTTCCCTCATGTGTCATGTCTTGTATAGAAAATGGAAATTTTTATAGAGTCCTAGGTGGACTAGGACCATATGGTGCTTTGTGATAGCAGACAGTCTAAGGTGTGTTCTTACAGCTATATCCAGTAGTTCCAATAAAATTTTCTTACAGGTTGGACTTGTGGTAATAGGCTCATTTTCATGGGATTGTATCATTTACAAAATTAAATTACATTACATTGATTCCCATAATACTCTAGTAGTGTGATATAGTGGTATGAGTTAATTGTTTTACTTAGTGTTTTTTACATTTATTCACTTTGTGGGCTTGGAGATGTGTTTGTGCCTACATCTACATAAGAAATTTCACTGATTCTAGTGATACGTTTACTCGGTGCTAGTCATCAGCCCCTGGACTATTGGAGATAGTATTAGGGAGTACTGGAATGGACCCCACTTGTACGAGGTGTAAATGAGTGTTATTAGAGGTGGAACTCAGGTCTACATTAGGACTGGGAGTCTATGACATTAGTTTGGAGCCATAGTGTTAAGTGTTTTAACTTAGAATATAAGGACATGGACTCTAGTGTGGGTGAATCGGCTGATGTATCCATACACCAAAAATCTATTAACCTGATTTTTTAATCATTTCATGAAAAATTTTGATGAATTGAAAATATTGGTACATGGATCATATATATAAATGGGATGTGTTTTCCTTTTTCTTCGTGAGTCATCACTTCGGTTATACTCATGATCCATGGTATATCTTTTTTTCTTACAGGATGACACTATGAGACATACATGTTTGGATTTAGTAGTTTGATCATGAGGATATCCCCCTCAGTGATGAGGCTTCGATATTGGGACTAGTTCCCCAGATGTCACATCCAAGTGGTTCATCATTCATATAGTTACCTTTAGAGAAGCAAGTGGTTCCTTTAACACCCGTGGATGAGGAGTGAATGATGAGATTTCTTCATGAGTTTTAGAAACAGATACCCTTCAGGTTCTGAGTTGAGTCTCTCTCACATGTGGCTTAGGACTGGATTTATGTGGTAACCTATGTTTTTTCTCCAGTCAAGATACCAGTAGATCAAATGGTTTTCCTTAGCGGTGAGCCTTTTACACAGATTAGTGGGACGATGGTGGAGTTTATCTATCTGGACTCATGAATTGATGAATCCTTTTAGTATAGAGTTCGATAACATATTCAGAGAGGAGTTCTCATGAGTTATGATAAGAATTGTGATTCTATAAGAGGTTTTTCATCTCCATCAAGGCACATTATAGTGGATGATTATTCATTGAGGTTTACCAATATTTCCAGGTACTCGTTTAAAATTTTTAGAGAATAGTACTTCTGGTATAAGATTATAGAGTGAGGTCTTCACAGAGAAGTATGAGCTACTGTTATTCCCTATGCATTCTAACATATGTTAGGGCTGCTTGAGAAAGATTTGGGGATTGAAAGCTTCATGTATGATCAAATATAGCTGGTGATAGTTAGAAGTGAATGGGCATGAGTAGAGACCTTTGAATCATGGATTCAACGTCATTCTGAGGGATCATGTTGTGTGATATGTTTCAAGAGGAGGTCCTACAATAGAGTATCTACAGTTCATGGCTGATAGTGTGGGTTCATTCATCATAATGAGAGGAAATGTTATTCATTTAATGGTTGTCGAAATCTCTCTCTAGATTGCCCAACCAACCATACTGTTGACATAAAGAATGTGGATGGACCATTGTTGAAGAAATAATGATCGGTTTAGGGGGATCCATCTGGTAGAAGACATAGATGATGATTTGGGAGAGTAGTAGGACGTTTTATACATTTAAACTTGCTACCACCACCACCCTACAAGTGGTCCACACAAGACTTAGGGATCTAGAGGACAAGGTAGTGGACAACGAATTGCTGTTGTGTCTTTTGACCAGGAGTATCCCATAATGATTTGAGGTATGACCAATATCTATTTTACATTATCTATAGTACTGATACACATGTTTTCAGGTCATTCCTCTCTCTCAACATATAATTTTTGATACATAGATATTCCAGTTGATCCGCTAATTCGACCCTTATGCTTGGACGAAACTACATGAGAATACTCAATGATCACACACTTGTGATGATAGTGTTCCCAAACCATTAGAGGTGAGAGTTTCAGTTCTAACATTTTTATGAAACAATTTAGAATTACAATTTCATACATTGTATGGATTGGGTATCTACATTCCATGCCCTGATTGATCTTTTTAGTCAGTGGTTGCGATTTTTCCATAGTGATGGAATGAAGTTTAAATTTTCAGGTGAAAAGAAAACCCATTTAGAACATGATAGACTCATTCATAGGAGGGAGAATCCAATTAATCATTACTTGTATTATCTGACCATCAGTTTAGGGGAAGTTGTGAGTCTCTAGTTTCTTATAGTATTGGTGGTGTATAAGGATGTATTTCTTAAAGCTTTTTCCCGTTTACCTCGCCTCCGAAAGATATAATTATTCATTTATTTAAAATTTAGGATGGAATGGATATCTAGACTAGATAATTGGATGGTTCCCATAGATATTTGTGAGTTGAAGGAGAAATTAGAGGAAATTTAGAGGATGGGCATCGTGAGCCCCAATGTTTCACCTAGGTCCACCCCATTATTGTTTTCTAAATAGACAGACTGATGTTTTAGGTTATTTGTGGACTAATGGGTCGTGAACCACGTGAATGTGAATAATAAGTATCCACCTTCAAGGATCGACTACTTAGTTGATTAGTTGAATAGGGAATGACGGTTCATGAATGTTGACCTCAAATCAGGCTATTACCAAATGTGAGTATGCGATGAGGATACAATGAAGATAACATTCACATGTCGTTAAGATCATTGTGAGTACATGGTGATGCCCTTTCACACCCCAAATTCACCAATAGTGATCGTGGTACTAATGAATTAGATATATCAGTCTTACATAGATTGTTTTTTGGTAGTCATTGTCAACTATATTCTTGTGTACATGGAATCTGATGACGTGAACACAAGACACATAATGATGGTTCTGGACAAACTCTGAGAGCTCCATCTTTTTAGGAAACTCTCGATGTTCTAGTTTAGGATTCAGGTGGTCCACTTTATGTGACACATTATCTTTGCAGATGGAGTTGATGTGGAACCGACCATGATTGAGGCAGTGTTAGAAATTGATCCACCGTAGAACAAGACAGAGGTACAACGCTTCCTCGGGCTAGCCAACTGATATAAAAGATTCAGATATGATTTCATATGTATAACAACACCCGTGAGTGTTTTGACTCAAAAGTGGAATCCAATCGTTGGGATATAGAATTTCACATAAGAGTTTTAGTAGGTAATGATTCCCACATTACATTCTGGTTGTGTAAGGGATTACATGAGGTGATTGGGACCCATTTTTTACATGGGAACAATGTTGTACCCACAAAAATATAACCAGTCAGAGCAGACCATTCGGGTTCTTGAGGACATGTTATGAGATTTTTATTTCAACTTCAATTGTAGTTGGGAGGATCCCCTACCATTGGTGGAGTTTGTGTAAAATATTATATACCATTCCAACATTGGTATAACACCTTTCAAGGCATTTTATGGGTGATACTGTAGGTCACCACTTTATTAGACTGACCTAGGAGAGTTAGAACACTTGGGACCAGAGTTGATGTGAGATACTAACAAGAAGGTGTAGATCATACATGAGTATATGAGGACTATAATGTTCCTTCAGAAGTCTTACGCTGATAGGCGACATGGGCCTTTAGATTTTGATGAAGGAGACCATGGATAACATTTAGGTTTCACCTCAATGTGGATTATGGATATTAGCCCGGGATAATTATAAATCTCTGAGGTTTATTATCCCTTTTGAAATACTTTTTTGAGATGGTGGGGTGGAATACCACTTACCTCTACCTCCATAATTAGAATGGTTACACAACATCATCAACGTGTTACATCTGAGGAAGTATGTGCATGAACCATCCCACATCGTCAACATGGGTGATATGGGAAAAGGGATGGTAGGGTCTTTTGCGGAGTACAAAATAGAGATCATGGATTGGTAGGAGAGGATACTTCATAGATGATTGATTCTATTAGTTAGGGTCCAGTGGTAGTACAAGAATCACCAAGATAGAACTAGGGAGTAAGATGCTCAGATTCATGCTTTGTACCCATATATTTTTTAGTATCTTTTTTTTTGTTATTTTAGGGAGAAAAATACCCAAGGTTTAGAGAATGAAATGACCAGGATATTTTTTTTACTATTTTCATAACACCCAATGATACCACAATATGTTTCTCCCTGAATAATGCAATAGCATGTGCTGTATACAACTTGGAGTTTTAGCACACTACAACCAATCAAAATAGGTATTATGAATAGTAATACCCACTTTTTAATATATTATAAATTTTATTTTATAAAATAGACTTCATTTTTGGATTTGGAATATCAAAATTAGCTTTGGGTGAATTATTGGTATTTTTATGAAAACATTCAATTTTTTGATGAATAGTAAAAAACACTACGTTATTTTTTAAACCCTTCTTTTATTTAAATAATTATTAATTTTATATAAGTTTTTTTATGTCAGAATAGATACATAATACCTATATTTGTTCAGTGTAATTCATTGGAGTCATTTTTATAATATTAATATATATAAATAACATTATTGACCTATTTAATGCCTTTTTATCCACCTTCAATGCACATTTGAAAATTTACTGAAAATGTAATTTTACCACTTCTGTGAGTTGAATTTAAAAAATTTTAAGACACTTTTTTCATCAGTAATTTATATTTGTTTTAATATGATGAAAATAGTTTTTGTGAATAATACCTTTTGAATTTTATTTATAATTGTTAAAAGTAAATATGGTAATCAAAGGTAAAAATGATATTTTAATTTTCCTAACACTTGTCCCAATTCTATTTGATTTGATTATTTAAAAAATATTCAACCTGAGGAATAAAATATTATTCTTTTGGTCCACTTGGATTATATTAGGAAATTTATCATTATTTTATTTAATGAAGAGTTAAAAGTGTTAAATTCAATGATTAATAGCTAAAAAAATTTTAATATAGGGTTATACATAAGATAAATTATACTATAAAAAATCATTATAAAGATAAAAATAATTATTACATAATTTTATTTTAATTTAATTTTTTGACATTAGATAATTAAATTTATGTATGACACAATGACGAGGGAGTAATTACCTTATTAATGAAATATTTAACTAATTGATATTATAAATTTAAAAGTAAATAAAATTTTAGAATTTTAATGAATTAAAGAATTTTCTAGGTTAATATGACATTTTATGGTTGATAAAAAATTCTATGTGATAATTTTTTTATGGGTTTCACAAAAATAAAATAACAAATTTTGTCAAAATTGACATAAATGAGTTTTTAAAACGAACACTATGTTATTAATTGATATAATATTACTAAAAATATAATGATCAGCCAAAGAACATGGATACGGTTATATATATCAATAGTAAACCACTTGGGGTTATCTTGGATATTATAGTATGTTTATTAACCATTTATTATAATAAGACAACAATGCATGGTAAAAGATAAACAATTTAACTAAGAGTTAAATTATTAATATAAGGTTAATATGGTGACTTAAACTTATCTAAAACCTATTGTTTGGGAGGTTTTCTACCGAAACCCACCTAATACTAGAAATAAATCCTTTTGTATCCATTATAAACTGAATATGATTTTATAATAATATAATATTTCATTATTTTCCTAATATGACCATCACCTCTCTTACAAAGGTGTACTTTCCCTTCTCTCAGAATCACACCTCCAAACCAATTTTCTATGGCCAAAACCTGGTCAAATATCCTCCCAAAAACACTCAAATCACTCGAGAGTCAATACTATTATCATAAATCCAAACTGATGAGCCCATTTTATCAAATAAATAAATAATCACTTGAAGAAGATGTAATAATTTCACCACCTCTTTCAAAGTTATTTTCCTCTTACACTTCCTCTTTATTGTTTTCTCTATAACAAAATAACAAATCCAGTACCTTATAGATATTTTCATGTTATTATAAATATGGTAAATCCATATTCATTATTCTATCCATCCTATGAATGACAAGTCCCCATATGTGCGTATGTACGACTTACCATCTCCACGTCGTGGTGTAGTTTCTTATTCAAACAGTTCCTTATTTGGATTGGTTTAATAATGAGTATAACTGATGTAAATATTACAAATAACTTGTTATTGATTTTTTATATATGATATACCATTCAATTATATACTATGTCACCATAAATAGAATGATATCATCGCTCGTGTGTACATATGGATTACCGTCTCCACGAACGTGATGAGATTCATTCCCAATCATAATCATTCAAGAATAATTTTAATTTTTTGATTAAAAATAATGGTTAAGAACTTAATATCATTCTGGATATGACTAAAATACATCCTATCCAAAAAAACATGACTTATGTAACAAATCCTATAAAGGAAAACAAATCAGTTGACACTCAAAACAATTATACTAATGAAATTTTAATTACAAAAAAATATTATAAGAACATATATGATATAAAATTTACATATAGGGTTATTTTATATTTTAATAACAATGATTTAACTATTATAAAATACGTTAACGTATTCTCGATCAATGAAATGTACAAGGTAAGGTTTAATTCTAAAATCTCTTTATTAACCGCGGTTGTTTATATGTGAGTATCTATTGGGACATTATTATCGTCCACATCCATTTTTCAAAAGATTTTATTTCAAAATAAATTTACTGTCTTCTAGACAATGGGTTATAGTCATTCATACCCTTGTTTTACTTTTGATAAAATATTTATAAATAAATCATTTTTTTCCAAACAGTGTCCTTTTTGACATTTTCATCAAAATTAATGATAGAATATTTTTTTAACACATATGGTGGGTGAAAATATTGTTTTCTAGTATAAAATCATCAAATCATACCATAAATGTTTAAAAGGTTATTTTGAAAATAAATTTTATCTTTTATGATTATGTAACATTTACATTTTTTCAAAATAATGAGATATTTCTCCAAAATTGTTTTGATTTCATCTATGCCAACATCCTTTTATTGATTTTACACTTGTTTGAAGTTGATTTATGATGATACAATATTCCATATTGTATTGATGTTTTTGTGATATGTTTGACTTTGTATGTATTTTTATACCATTCATGGTTTATGGTTAATGTATTAACATTTTGTATGCAAGTTTTAATGCGAATGTTTATGTTATATTAAACCTTTTCATGTTAGGAATGCGTTACAATTAGTAAGTGATGGGTGGAGCCTACTATAGATGCTCGATTAATCGATAGGTCTCCTAATCCAAACAATTTTTTGGGAACAAGGACTTAAAAAAATATTTGTATTCTTAGAATCAGTCCTTGACTATGTGGTTATGATGTCCGACATTATTCTTTCCATCATTAAGAAATATTCAATTGATATTACATGTTCTTATTCGACTAGTAGAATATCCATGTGAATAATTAAATTGAATTATTTGATTTATCTTTTCTATATTATGCTGAAATTTAAGTTAAAAATTCTTTTTATTTAGTCTTATAAATTTCCTTATATTTTTGTGCTTATTTATCAATGTTTTTTAAATATTGTTATCCTTACCAATCACCTGATCTTACCCTTTCCTATGTTTTATTTTTCCATAGATGCGAATAAGTATATTATTACTCACATGAAGGTATAATCAAAGAGATATGAATGTGTTAAAAAGAGACACAATTTTGTAGTTTTTCATTTCATAATGTAATTTAAAACTTCTGTTTGTATCTAGTAATTCAACGGCTACTAAACTGACCGGTATTTCAGGATTTAATCCACTGTGATCATGAAAGTTTTGTGTAATAATGCACTGCCATTGGTTAACCAGGGTTGGGTCAATACAGTTGGTATCAGATAATGTTTAGTAAAAACCATGGAAACAAGATGTAGGAAAACTCTGGTTAGAAAACATTACCCTAAGATAGACGTTGAGTATTAATATAGAAGAACTTCCTATAATTTTGGTAATTTATAGATTTTGGGAGTAATCCAAGAAATATATCCATGTCTGGATATGATCATGTAGATGCGGCTCTGGAACAGATGTACCTAGGAGTGAAAACTTTGACAAGGAGTTTTGGGCTTGACCTGGGGTATCCCGGTACATGACAACAAGAATTGCGACACTCTTGTTTACGACAATCCTAGGAGATATGCTAAGGATAATTCACGTTTTCATTACAAACCATTATAAAGGAATTATGGGTATATATGTTCTCAAGGAAAGCATTTTTATGAGTATGGATTATATCTATAAACTGTTTAATTTATGTTTTGTGTTTTACAAGTTTGGAATTATGTATTGCTATTCATAAACTAATCTTGTGTATTTCATTGTTTTGAAATGGCACCATGTGGAAGGAATGGAAATGTATCAATGCACATAATCATTTTGGGGATTTCCATCATACTAAAGATAATTATAGTGGAGATGGTGATGCAACTAGTGCTGATCAGCTTATCACCATACTGGGACAAATCCCTCAGGTTTTTAATAATAACCTTACTCGCATGGAGCACCGTGACCCACAACACATAGAATCAATGAAAAACTCTTCATGAGGAAACAACCACAAAAATTTAATGTTAATAAAAATAAATTTTTAGTTGATAAACGGATATGTTCTTTAGAGAGAATTTTTCATGATTTTGGGAGTAGTGAATGGGAAAAAGTTATCATGGAAGTTAATCGCCTCACGGGAGATACAGATCAATGGTGTTTATTAATTCAAAACACAAAGTAAGATGAGGAATTATAATATATTGAATGGAGGTAGTTTAAATACATTTCATAGAAAAATACTTTCCTCGTGACCATTGAGTGGATATGGAAAGATAATTTATGAGTCTTAGGGAAAAGGAGGATTAGAATGTCACAAAGTGTGAGGCTAACTCTACAAGGTTATCAAGGCATATAGAAGATTATATTTGTAACCCAATTTGTATGATTGATCGATTCTTTGATGGGTTAAAACCAATTCTTCATCAAGAATTAGCCTCATAATCCTTCGCATTGTATAAAGAGAATGTCTCATCTGCTATCAAGATATAAAATGAATTCTCTATGTCTTATATATAAAATCATGAGAAGAAGAGATCTATTGAACACTCTAGAAATGGAAAAAAGGGGAAGAATGGAAAAGTTGAATTTCCATTTTGTAGTAAATATGGGAAGAAACACCCAAATAATTTCTTGAATGTAATGGGTATTTGTAACAAGTGTGGCGAAAAAGGATACTATGCTCATGATTGTGAGGGATCAAAAGATTATTTCAATGTTGAATGCTAAAATTGTAGAGAAATGGGGCATTATGAAAATGAATTTCCTAAGAGAAAAGGAAAATTACATTAGAAAAGGATAAGGAGGAAATGACAAGCATATGAGATCACTACTGCTGATGTTGAAGCTCCAAATGATGTGTTGGCAGGTAATTTAATGGTTTCCTCAAATTTATCCAATTCTTTATTTGATTCCGTATCATCACATTAGATCATATATTTCAAATTTTCTATGAAAATTAGATATTTCCAATTTGATTTAACATGGAAGAACTTAGTCAAATCAAATAAGGTAAGTATCATTGCAATAATTTTTTGTGATTCAGTCCCCATTATGGCATATAAATGTTCATTATCAACATATCTCATCATCATAGCCGTGATAGAATTTGATATAATCCTCTGTATGGATTGGCTTTCGAACCATGATGAAAAAATTTATTATAAGAAGACGGAGTTAACAATTTTAAATGATGACAAGTAGTACATTATATTTATAGTATATCAATACCGAATTCTTATCTAGATCCACTGCCCAGTAACTCTACTAAATTCAATTATTGAATAAGAAGAGAGTGAAATAACTATGGTTGAGGAATGAAATGTTCAAATAGAGGATATACCTATTATGTAAAAATATGTAGATGTGTTTCTAGGGGATTTACCTGGACATCCACCAGACTGAGAAATTCTGTTTCCCATTGATTTAATTTCTGTTTCGAGGCCTATATCGAAGACCCTTTTTAGAATGTCCACTGTGTAATTAGTGGAACTAATGAAAAATTGGAGGAGTTGAGTAATAAAGGATTTATTCTACCTAGTGTTTCTCCATGGGTAGACCCCGTTCTTTTTTAAGAAGAAATATTGATCTATGAGGTTGTGCAATTACTATAGGGAGATCAATGTTATTACAATAAAGAACATGTATCCCCTACCTCACATTGATGATTTATTCGATCAAATTCATAGAGCTCAATATTTATCAAAGATTGACCTTCGATCTGGATATCATTAGTTGTGTGTGAAGAAAGAAGACATTCCAAAGACTACATTCTGTACCAGGTATGGGCATTACGAGTTTACAGTAATTCCTTTTTGACTAACTAATGATCCCTCTATTTTCACGGATCAATTGAAAAATTTTTCATAGAATATCTTGATGAAATTGTAGTTTTATTTATTGATGATATAATGTTTTAATCCCAAAGATATGAAGGTTAGGAAAATAACATGCACACTATTCTAAATACAGTTAGAAGAAAAATATTTTATGGAATGTTTAGAAATTGTGAATTTTGGATTCCGATGATTTCTTTTCCTGGCCATATTTTCTCTAAGAATGGAATCTTTATTGATCCTTCTAATAAAAGAGCAATACAAGAATTGCCAGCACTGAAAAGTTTAAATGAGTTATGAAGTTTTATTGGTTTAGCATGTTATTATCATCGATTTTTCCATGATTTTTTCTTTATTGGCTAACCCATTACCGAGCTCCAACATAATGGGGATAAATTTTATTGGACAAAAGAGTGAGAAGAATGTTTTTTAGAACTGAAGATATGATTAGTCAATTCTCTTATCTTGACCCAACCATCAGGATATGATGGGTTAGTAATTTTAAGTAATGCATCAATTAAAGTACTTGATTATTTACTTATGTAGAATGATAGGGTTATTTTTTCTGCATCACAACAGCTAAAATTTCCTGAACAAAAAAATCCAACTCATGATCATGAGTTAGAAACTGTAATCTTTTCTTTGAATATAGAGAGACACTACCTCCATGGTATAAAAATTTGAGATATATACCGATCACAAGAGTTTAAAATATATTTTCTCACAAAAAGAACTCATCATGAGGTAAATACAATGGCTTAAACTACTCAAAGATTATGATTTCACTATACACTGCCACACAGGGAAAGAAAAATAGGTGGAAGAGGATTTAAGTAGAAAGGAACATGGAGTTTTGAAAAACATGAGAGTTTGAAGGGATCATTTGTTAATAGATCTAGTAAATATGGATATAAGAATAATCAGGGAATGTTAAACATCAATACATTTTCAAATGGATTCCAAACAATATTTATTAGAAAGTATAAAAATTTATCAGGAAGATTATGAGGAGTTCAGAAAGAAAATTAAAGCTACGAATGATGGGAGATTGATTGAGTTCGTATATGAAGATTGAATTTTGAATTTTGTGAAGAGAAATTGTGTTCCAGATATACTTGATCTAAAAATGAAATTGTTCAGTGATTCTCATAGATCCAATTTCTCTATACACCCCATTAGCAATAACATGTATAGATATTTGATGGAACATTTTTGGTGAGACAACATTAAAATGTAGATTGTTGATTATGTGTCAAGATGTATGTTTTTTCAATAGGTTAAGGCGAGAAGAAAACATCTTATAGGAGTCATGCAACAACTTCCCATACATGAGGGGAAATGCGATGATATTACGATGGATATTTTCCTAGGGCTACCAAAGACTCCTAGAAAGAATGATGCAATACGGGTCATTGTTGATCACCTCACTAAGTCAGAACGTTTTCTGGCTATAGGAGAAGACTTACCACATGAAATTTTAGAAAAACTATATATTAATGATGTTGTAAGACTTTATGGTGTACCCATATTGACTGGTTCTGATCGTGATCCCCATTTTACATCATGATTCTGAAAAATTCTTCAGAAATCCTTGGATACTGAACATCATTTGAGAACTGCATACCACCCTCAAAATGATGCACAATCTGAATGGACTATTCAAACCTTATATGACATGTTGGGATCTTTTTCACTTGACATTCAATGTATGTGTGATCCATATTTACCTCCCATAGAATTTTCCAATAACAATAGCATCCATTCAAGAATTTAGATGGCACCATATGAAGCATTATATTGAAAGAGATGTCGCACACCAACTTGTTGGGATGATGTTGGTGAAATAGAAATCGTATGCCAAGAAAATATTGTGAAAACAGTGGAAAAGGTTATGATTCTCCAAACCCACATCAAAGCACCTCAAAGTAAGAAAAAGTGTTATGCCGATAACTGAAAGGAGGATATAGAATTTCATGTAGGATATCCTATTTTTTAATGGTATCTCTATGGAATGGTGTTTTATGATTTTTTTTAAGAAGGTTAAATTTAGTCCCAGGTACATCAAACATTTCAAAATTCGAGAATGAATTGGCTTTGTAGCTTACCATTTGGAAATACCACAAAGTCTCTCTAAAGTTCATGACGTGTTCCATGTATCACAGTTGATAAAATACAAGCCCGACCCAACACATGTAATCACCTTTAAAGAAATAGAACTAGAACACTATCTATATTATTGGGAAGATCCTGTCAATATTCTTGATACCAGAGAATAAGTGTTGAGAAGTTTGATGACTCGTCTGGTAAAAGTTCTATGGAGAATCCATAAAATGGAAGAGGAAACATGGGAACTGGAGGAACTTATGATGAGGAAGAACCCAAATAGATTTTTGTTTCGATATTCTATAAATTTCTAGAACTAAATTATTTTATGTATGGTAGAATGTAACACCAAAAGCTTCTGTGGTACGTTTCTCTTTAACTAATGCAATAGCTTGCGATGTACGCAACTTGGAGATTCAGCACATCAAGACCAATCAAACTAGCCATTATGAATATTAATACACACTTTTTGAAATTTTATAAATTTTATTATTTAAAATGGAAATCATTTTCAAATTCATAATATCAAAATTAGAATAGGGTAAATTTTTGGTATATTATTGAAAATATTCAATTATTGATGAATAGTAAATGAACTGTGTTGTTTAAAACCAACATTAATTTAAATAATTATTATTTTTATTTAAATTTATTTTAAAGTAAAAATCGATACATATTACCTATTTTAGTTAAATATAATTCATTGGATTCAATTTTTATAATAAGATTTGATATATAAAATTTTATTGATCAATTTCACACCTTTTTACCCACCTTCAAGGCACATTTGAACATTTGCATAAAAGGTAATTTTAACACTTAAGTGAATTGAATTTTAAAAATATTAGATACATGTTTGACATTAGAAAGTAAAATGTGGTTCAATAAGATGATAATATTTTTTTTGTTAATAGTATCTTTTGAATATTTTTTACAATGATTAAAAGTAAATAGGGTAATTAAAGGTAAAATGATTATATAATTACCCTAACACATGTCCTAATTCTATTAGATAAGTTTATATTGAAAAAAATGTTCCTTAGGAATAAAATACGGTCTTTTTGGGAAACTTATATTAGAATAGGACATTTATTATTATTTCATTTAAAGAAGAGTTAAAAGTGATGAATTCAAAGATCAAAAAATAAACAATTTTTAATATAGAGTTATTCATAAGAAAAATATTACTACAAGGATTTATTATAAATATAAATTTATTTCCTATATAAATTTATTTTATTTATAATTTTTATACATTATATAATTTAATATATTTATGACATAATGATGATGCAGTAATTACCTTATTAATGAACGACTAAAATAATAGATATTATAAATATTAAAATAAAAGTAAATTGAAAATTTTTACACATTACAAGAACTTTCTAGTTTAATATGTCATGTTAAGGTTTATTAAATAATTTTTTTTCCATTTTTATACATTTTTTATGACTTTCATAAAGACAAAATACCATGTAGTGTCAAAATTGACATAAATGAGTTTTTTTAAAACACTCTATTATAAATTGATATAATATTTCTAAATATCTAAGTCTTGGGAAAAGGACATAGATATGCTTATATATATCAATAATTATCCACTTGGGGTTCTCTTGTCTTTTATAGTAATTTTATTAACCATTTATTATAATAATACAAGAATACATGTTAAAAGTTAAACTATTTAACTAAGAGTTAAATAAAAAATATAAGCTTAATATGGTGACTTAAACCTATCTAAAACCAATTGAATGAGATATATTTATTAACAATACCCACCTGAACTTCTAAATAAACACATTTGGATCCATTATAAAGTGAATATTATTGTATAGTAAAATAATATTTCAAATTATTCCAAATGTGACCCTCACCTCTCTTATAAAAGGCACTTTACCTCCTCTAGAAATCACACCTCCAAAACCATTTTGATCAGCCAAACCCTTCTCAAATATCCTCCCAACTACCCCCACATCTTTTTATAGGCCTTAATTTGAACATAAAAATATCCTAAAGCATCATTTTCATCAAATCAAATGGAAGCACCCAATGAAGAAATAATAATTTCACCACCTCTTTCATTGATCTTTTCTTCTTACACTTCCTATTTCATTGTTTTATCCATACCAAAATAATAATTTCAGTAAGTTAAACATACTATGATTTTATTAAAAATATGGTACAAATTTATTCATTATTCTATCCATCCTATGAATGACAAGTCAACATATGTGCATACACACATTTTACTGTCTCCATGTCGTGGTGTAGTTTGTTATTCAAACAATTCATTATTTGGATGGGTATAATAATGAGTTTAATTGATGTAAATAATAAATATAATATGTTAATGATTCTACATTTATGATATACCGTCCAATTACATATGATGTCACCAACAATAGAATGAAATTACTGGTCATGCGTACGTACAGATTACTGTCTCCACAAACACAATGAGATTCATTCTACATCATAATAATTGAAGAATAATTTTAATTTTATGATTAAAAACAATGAATATAAACATAATATCATTTTTTATATGAATAAAATACATCCTATACATAAGAAACATGACTTACATAACAAAATATATAAAGGAAAACAAATCAATTAACGCCATAAATAATGATACTACAAAAATATTATTAACAAAGAAATATTAGAAGATGATATATGATATCATATTTATGTATGTGGTTCATGTATAATTTCATAAAAATTATTTAACTATTATACAGGAAGTTAACATACCCTTGATCATGCAAAATTACAAGGTAAGGTTTATTTCTACAATCTCTTCATTATTTGAGGTTGTTTATTTGTGAGTATCTAGTGGGTCCTCTTAATCGTTCACATTTTTGTTTTTTAAAAATGTATTTTAAACCACTATTACAATTTCCTATACTATTGGTTATTTTCATTTTTACCTTTATTTTACTTTTTATCAAATGTTTATAAAATAATCTTTCCATCATTCCCAAATAATGTCCCTTAAGAACTTTTCGAAAAAATTAAGGAAATAATGTTTTTTAATGTGTACAGAGGGTGTGACTATTTTCCACTGTTATAAAAACATCTTAGCATCCTCTAAAATCATATAAGATTATTTTCAATATAAATTTTTTCTTCTATAATTATCTAAATTTAATATTATTTCAAAATAAAGAGATATTTCTATAAAATCGTTTTTATTTCATCTTTTTCAACATCCTTGGATGGATTTTACACTTTTTTATTGTGATTTATTATGATACAATCTATCATAATTTATTGAATTTGTTGTGATATTTCTTATTTTGGATGTGTTATTTTTATACCATTCATGTTTTGTGGTTATAATATTAACATTTTTTATGCTAGTTTTAATACAAATGTTTATGTTATGATTCAACATTTTCATATGAGGAATGCATTGGAATTAGTAAGTGACAGGTGGAGCATGCTATAACTCTTTGATACATCGATAAGTCTAATTAGACAAACTAGTGACTTTGAAAAAGGCCTCGATAATGTATGTGATTATTTGACTAGTAGAATATCCATGTGAATAAGTAAATGGAATTATTAGATTTATCATTTACTTATTATTCTGAATTTTATGTTTATAAGGTGTCTATTTTTTCATATACATTGCCTTAAATGTTTATTCTTATTTATGAATGTTTCAACGATATTGTTATCCTTACTAAGCCCCTAATGTCATCACATTTTATGTTTTCTTTTTACTAGTATATGAAGAAGTATATTATGATTGACCTGTATATATAGGCTAAGGGAGAATAATGTGTTCCAAAGAGACTCAATGTTGTTTTTTTATTTAACAGTGTAATGTAAAACTTATATTTGTATCTACTACTTCCAACGATACTAAATTGATCAGTATTTATGGATTTGATACCTTGTGATCATGCCAATTTTATTTAATAATGCAATGACTCTGGGTAACTCGGGTCTGGGTGATACATTTTTTAAATACTATATGGTTTAAATTTGATACTATGTTCGGAGATGCTGTGAAATTATATGGCCTGGTGTGCTTATAATAAATGTTTGAAAATATTTATATATCAAATAGCATTTGCATGTAGTGTTAATGAAAAAAGTGGAATAGATTTTAAATGGTATCCCAGATCCAAAATTCAATGACACCATTACATTTATAATAGAAAAATTACCCTAGGCATGCCCTAGAATTTTTCATTATCAGACTATTTTGGGATGTCATCCAAAAAATATTAAATAAATAATAAAAAATATAATTCTTTTTCATCGACACAGCGATGCATCAACACTGTTTCTTTAAAATAATCTATTTTCTAGATATCTAGGGTTAGTCTCATAACCTTGTAATTCTCTATAGATGATGTGAGTAACCTATAATGATTCCAATCGAGATGGAGATGCCATAAAATATGATTAGAGATCAATGAACACCATTCATGGTAGATTTCACCAACAGCAGTGATGCAATGATCGATCTAAATTAGTGAGAAATATAATATTTAGTTAGGATGCATTATTATGATTATTCATTCCAGTTCGCAAATTCCTATAATTAATATAGACTAATCCATGAATATATTTTACCACATATTGATCATACTTGGGTATGGGATGATATTTGTGAGTTTTGTTGGGAGATTGTCATTTTGATTATTTATTTATTTTATTCATGTTTTAATGATGAATGATAGAGATTGACAGGAACATTGATCAAGGTTTGAAATTCTCTTCGATTATTGTTCTTTTCTACATTATTCATAATTCATAACATTCATTATTCACTTGACACAAGACTAAGTAAATCCCAATAAATCGATCGTTGCACTCCCGATTTAAGGTGAAATAATCCAGTGTCACGGATATGGGACTGGAATGACACAAAAAAGTGAGATGACAGAGATAGAAGAAATCCCATGATTGTGGATCCCTAAATCCAAATTCATCGGTATTATTCAGTAAAATTAATAATGAATATTTAATTCTTTTTGACCAGATAGGAAGATTAAATTCATTTATTTAGCGATGACACGACTAGATGTTCATGGATATAAATTTCATGTGAAGTTCAATTGATGGATTGATATTCAGTAGTAGAGGGAGTATGCGGGGGAAGATCTAGAAATTATGGAAAATTATGAACATAAGGATGATTAATATAGGATTACAATTTTTATAAGACCCCATGTAATGGATAGGGTTTAAGGAGAAATTTTTGTATCACACGGAATGCGACCCCATAACATGGAATCTGACCTATCCCGGGTAACTATGTGTGTGTAAGGGAAGTACAAAGACATGAGATGGATTACAAGGGTTTCCTACATAACTCGTACTACTCTATTATACATGGAATGAACTGGTTACATGGACTAGTCTATGTACTGGTATAGGATCAGGCGTACACATGATGATATTGCAAATGGGAACATGACCAAATAATAAGGGCAGACCCTACATAGATGAACACGGTGTGTGACTCTTTCTACATGTCGTGCACACAACTTCTACATGACATAGGATGGAATGACATAGTCTATTATACACCAGCATGTACCATAGGTTAAGGGAAATAGTGTGTGACCATACTAAATACCGTGTACCCCTTTATACATGGCATGAGTATCTTTTTCTCCGTATATTGGATATGATTAATTATGATTTTTCTCTTTATTGATTTCTAGAAGGTATGTATGAATAGTTTCCTACACATAGTACTATGATCCATTCATCAAGTCTTCCTAAAAAGACATTTTGGAATCTCCTGAGAGGCTCGGAGCAGGATCCCCTATTTATTCTTCATTCCCTGGGTGAATTTTTCGATATCAACATGACCAACACTATTTGGACGCAGATCCAATACTTGGTGGGATAATCTAGATTGAGTTATTGGTATCACCCCATAGTCATGACTATGATGCCCATCTATTTTAATATATATATCTCTCTTTTCATATCCATTATTTTATTTATCTCATAGTGAGACCCATCGAGCAGTACCTCTCATGTGAATGTCATCATTGTTATCAGACTCTGGAGTGTGATCTATCAGATGAGTGCTACATGGAATATTTGAGCTAAATTCTGAGGGTTGGTTTGTAGTTGTTCTGAAATATCACTTGGATGTATGTCTTTGTAGAGCATATATGAATATTCTTGTTTTGTGTTATGTAGCCATCTACTGGTGTAGAGATGACTATATCATTATATTATTGTATTTATTTTTAGATTTAGTGCTTCGTACTATGTACTTTCATACTCACCCTACCTGTGATTTCCCTACATGTGACAAGTCTTGCATACATAATAATCCTTTTGATGAATTTCTAGGTGAAACAAGACCAAACAGTGCTTTATGAAATTAGACAGATTGAGGTGTGTTGCTGTGACTACAGATATCAGTCCCAAAACCATTTTCTTATAGGTTGGACTTGTGGTTACGTAATCTTTTTGGCGGTCTTGTATTCTAGCATTGTATACTTTACTTTATATTACTTTTTTCATACTATAGTTGTGGGATATAGTGGTATTTATGGATTTATTACTTTTAGGTTTTTAAATTTCATCATTTTGTGGGCTTGGATATGTGTTCTTATGTATCGGGGCATAGTAAATGCCTCCCATGATAGTGATATTCTTACTCGGTGCTAATCACCAGCCCCTAGCTTATTGGAGGCAGCCATGAAGAGTAATGAAATGGGAACCACTAGGATAGATCATGAAAATTGTGAAAACTTGAAAAAAATATTGTTTTTAATAAAATTCAATATTTTTCTCTTCCCACAAGAAAATTAGTATTTCTAGAAAAAATATTTCTCAATTATTATTTTTAAATGATGATTTTAAAAATTAATTAAGATTTCTTAATTCAATTTTATAAAAGTGTAAAAAATTATTATTTTTAGATATAATAAATAAGAAATTTTTAAATGGAAATTATAATTTTTTATGAATATAAACACTTTATTAAATTTGTAATATTTATAAATTTAAATTATTTAAAAATATTATATTGATTCTTCAAAAATAGTGTTTTCTTTTTCACTTAATTAATGAATTGAATATTTTATAATGGTATAATATATTATTTTTCATTTAGATTTAGTTTTTCATCAACTAAATGATATCAAAGAAATTAGATTTATTTGAGGATAAATATATATCTTAAAAACATGAAATGTTACATTCTACCACTAATTTAATGAAAATTTCCCCAGATAAATATACCATTACGATATAATAAAATAATTATATCTACATTTCATTATATACATTGGTTCAATGATTCTTTCCCTAATAAAGGGTTTTACCCTAATATAATGACAAGGTGAGTGGGTTTACTTCATAGCACTTTCTCAGTACGATCTAAAATATCCACATTGTGTTCCTCCGAAACATGATATTTCTATAATGGTGAAACCTTTTAGTTTATCAAATGGATTATGTATTTATATTCACAATTTAGATACATGGAACACATTTTGACCTAGAAAGAGATTTAGTTGATCGATCAAGTGATAAGTTACTATCTATACTCAATCAACAATTTTGAAGTGATATATATATAGCACTCATATGTCCGTTAAAACCAATTATTATAACAATTCTCTAAAGTGATATTTATAGGAATACCATATCAACCAAATTGAACGCCAAATGTCATTGATTTTTGGTATAATAGATTTTAAGTAGACATTTATTTTTCTATAATTTTTTCACAAAAAAATTGACCTTATCTACAATTTCCTCATCTATCAAAGGACCCAATAATTTTGATTCTCTAAATTAATAAAATTTTGATAGAGTTATACAATTTTGGTCATGGAGTTCTTTATAAGTTGATGTAATATTACTTGAATGAAAGATATTATAAAAATAAAAATTCCCATAAATTAAGGCATCGGTCACAACCACCCTTAAAATCTAAATATTTTAATGTTGAAAAATGTGTATAGAGTTTTAATAGTCCACTCATAATATAAAAATATATGAGGATGAAATTATTTACATCAACTCTAATCTGTTTTAATATCGTGGTAATGACTTTTCCATAACATCAAATTAACCATTGGATCCTTATTAGATACAACATAATATTTTAATATTCGTAAAATTACCACCTTTTTAATGTTTAAACTAAAAATAAGGATAAGAGAGAAATATTATTTCATTATTATAAGTTTTTTTTTGAATTTATAAGGATATTAAATATAACTAAAATAGAATTGTTCATTAATGATTTTTTGGGGTGTCTGACAACAAAATACATTGTAATTGTTTCCCATTACATTTTAGTTATGGGTAATGGTTATAACATCCCTTTAGAGTTATGTATCTCAGACCAACCATGATGAAATTAAAAAAATGGAGATAAATTATCTATAATATCCCTCTTCATTTATTACAACATGAATTATTATGTCAAATAATATTTCATCTTTGTACTTCTTATATGAACTGAAAATGTTAAACAATGGGATTAATCCAAAAACACCTATAAATATGGAATGGATATAAAACATAAACAGTCTTGTAGCATAAAATTCCCACAAAATCATAGTTTAACATAGTAAAATTTACACCCTTGTATTTCAGATTCTTATCAACCTTATGTCTCTAGTTTTTCCTCACATATTCAGATGTATGAACATTAATATGAGAGTCATGATTTGTCCACATTAGTTTGGATTTAAGGTTCCAGCTTCAGAAAATCCATAAGGATTGGATCTTTTTCAATACTTGTCTTTGTAAATCAATCAAATTCCATAAAAAATAGTGTAAATGAATCCTTTTTTAACATCATAGGGTTGCAATTTATTCAAAATTCAAATTCTTTAGTCAATTCTAACCATTTAGTATGGTTCATATTAATCTCTTTTAATATTGAATGTATACATATACTCTTATGACCAGTATATATTTTACACCAATCTCTATAAATGTAAATTTTATATTTCTTCAATGGAAGAATGTATAATTTATTGTTCCAAATAATGAATTGTTTAATTTTCCCATGTGTTTTTAACTAGCGTTATTTATACAATACCACCATGACATTCTTCAAGAGGATACATCACATACCCCTCTTTGATTCCTAACTATAGACCATAACAGCTTCTCCAATATAGTGTAGTACAATCATATATGCAATTACCAACATTATCCTAAAATCCTTTAGAATCTATTTAGATTCATTTATCAATAATGACATTCTCCAATTTGAGACAACTAGTCCAGTAGAAAAGGTAGTCGTGTTATATCTATCAAAAAGAATAAAAAATAACCATCATACCCATGGAAACCAGATATCTAGGAAATAATGGATGTTTTGTATAATATATTAGTAACTTCTACCTTTGATCAATCCCCTGATATACCATGAATGTAAATTATTTGAACCTTTAATGGAACCATATTTTTCCAACATTCATAATTTTTAAATATACTACACTGCATCTCTTTCCTCGAAAACTTCAGCCGGAATTTCAAATGATATTTAGAAAATTCATTTCTCATTGAATATATGGGAATCTTATATATAAATTGTACCATTATATAATCATTGTTATTTATAATGATGTTGTTCAATATATACATAAATACCAAATTGGAATTTGTATGTCTTAGTGAAATCACTACAAATTTATATTTCTTATACCACGTAAAAAAAAATCCTATTTTGAATATCCTCTAATATACACCTCGATTAATTATATATAGAGAAAATTTAAATCATGTAAATGTATTAAACATGTCATAAAATATAAAATTTTCATTGATACGGTGGGATGATACTTTTTATTTATAGTGATCTATTTATATTCTCTAAAAATTATGAAAAGTTTCATTGAAAAAAAATTTTACATACAAAAAAGAATCACCACACCATATGCTGGTGGACTAGGTAATATGAATCCACTATATATATTATCCTGAAATTTCTTCATGCATTTCTATAAATCAGTTGGATACATACTATAATAAGAAGTGGACAAAGGAGTATCTCATGGTATCATTTATATTAACAACTCAACAACATTATTCAGAGGAAGGATGTGAGTATTTTCTACAAATACATCAACAAAAACCTATAAAATAAGTAAATATTTGATGTTGTGATTCTCTTCAACCATCATAGATAGATACCCATCAAGGATGAGAATTAATACCTAAAAGATAGTATTAATTTTCCATGGATGTTCATATATATGCTTCCACAGGGAAATGATCATAAGTTTATTCACAATAGGAAATGTGACATCTCATAATCAATAATTGAAATGGGGTTAATATATATAATTCAAATTGTTTCCTATATTTATTTAAAATTCAACTATATTGGTAATAAAAATATTATCTCGAAAAAATTCTACAAATACATTAATATGAGAGGAGCTATATAATTGAAACAATAGAATCATTCCTAATGAATTTTCCACAACTAAGTCATATTATAATTTTTAACGATGTATCTTGATTACCTTATAAAATTACTTACATATAAAAGTGTTTGTGTATAGAAAAAAACATGACATCATTAATTATGGAGTGATAATATATCTATATTCCACCACGTCATTCTCATAACCCACATTGGTAGTCATAATCACATGATATTTCCCATTGTATTTGTATATATTAGCTGGTTGAGGATATTATATAAAATAATCAATTGGATTCATTCATTGGACGGTGGAACTCCTATACACCATTTATTTTAAATTAGAGTAAGGGTAGTGTATTAGTTGGCATCTTCTTCATACATTTTATTAAGCTGTCAATTTATTTCCATCTGATATCCATGGGTTTTTTGGCCTTCCTTTACTGATTTAAATAACATTCATGTTCCATTCATGCAACTAAATTTATGATCCATTCAATATTTCTGAAATACATATGGACATAATTTCTTTCAGTCATGTGATTTCATCAGGTTTCCTTGAGACACAAACTTATTTTTCTTATCAGACTCATTTTAATGATTGAAATATCCAATTTCCATTTGTATTATTGGATCATGAAAAAGTTATTGGTAGATTCATAATTATTTTTTAAATTAATTTATCCTTATTTTTTTAGTCCAACAAATATTTGGTGAAATTTTTCTCATTCATCTTGATTAAACTAGAGTCATTCCTTTTTACCCATGTTAAATTTTCATTATATATACCAATAGATTCATTATAAATATGTGGTAAATCTGGTTATCACATAATTATATTTTTATAATGAATAAATGAGAATTTCATTCTGAAAAATATTTTTTTAACACAACCAATTCCCAAGGATAGAAATTCTTACACTTTCAATGTACTAATAATAAGATTCTACAATTAATGTACATAACCTTATAAATAGTAAATAAATTTGATTTTTTTAATGTTGTATGCACTGTTGAAATAGATATTCTTTATTAATTGTGTTGATATATCTCCTAACAAACAATGGTTCATAAGATCCCCAAAAATATGTTGGATCTTTCCCCATGAATTATCCAACGCTAATTTTCTAACACCATTGATTATTTTTATGATCAAAATGATTCATGACTTGATAAATCATATTGATCATAGACAAAAATATCATTAAAAATCATATATAATTTGGTTTCTCATGTGGACAATCTTTTTATTAACTACCACAATATTTTCTAGAACAATGGATTATGTTTCTATCCATTGACTAAAATAAAAATGAAATGTGTCATAATAAATCTATAATAATCATATTGAAATATCATATAATCCTAACATGTAATTCATATTATGCTTAAATATATTCACCTTCTTCTTAATCTAGAGATCCTTTTTATCAACCTTGGTTATTAAATCTTTTGGACGTTATCATATACATAGAATTACCCCCAGGTATTTTATAAAATTTCATTAACACTAATATCAAAATATTAACTAATCCCCACAATGATACTAACATTAATGTCCTAATATTTTTATTCATAAATTTTTTATCCTTTTAGATTAATATTTTGTAAACATCATTATTATCAAGTCCAGAACCATTACATATTGGTTTATTTGGCGATTTGATACAAAATATTATTATTTCAATAATAATATTTACCATCTCCCAAAATTATAAACCATATTTTAATCTTTTTATAATTTCCCTATATTAATCCTTTACTCTTAACTTTGGGAAAGTAGGCATTAGATATTGGATCTCATATACTTAGTAAGGGAAAATAATGTAGATATCAACCAAGTATCATGTGAAATTATAACATAAAAATAGGCATAAGATATCATGAAAATAACTATAAAATTTCATACAAAAATCATCCATAGATCATAATAATAAATTCAAAGAAAATAAATATATCATTTCATATGAAAATAATAAAAAGTGTGAGAAATATTTTAAAATCATTCATGAAAAAAAATTATACTATATAAGCATGACAAAATATCATAAAAGTGTCACAAAATCAATGGTATAGAAATAATCTAATATGACATGGTTAACTGTGGAGACAATAAAATCAAAGTGGGTGTGTAATCAACACTTATTTCTTATGTCATTAAATATCCAAAATAATCTCTTCTTCCATAGTGGATAATGAAAATTGACTTGTCTCCCATACTAGATCAAGAACAGTACCATATCTCCCGTTATAGAAAAACAGAATCATTTTTCCCATATTAGTCTCACGATATATATTACATTACCGAATTCTTTATAGGAAGGTATAATTATTGTCCTGCCAATATTATATTTAAGACTATGCATATCTGTTCCATAAGATTGTAAAACATTAATTATATCATCATATATTAAATAGTAAAAAGAAAATATCTTTTGAAACATATAATGTCACAATCATAAACAATATAAAGGTATAAAGTGAACCTTCTCTGGGCATACATCAAGAGCCTATTTTGGGCGGAATATGTTCCATAAACTCTTCGCACAGTGCACATACAAGAGCTTCTTCATCTGCAGTAGGGCAACATGACTATGGCTCAGAACTTAGCGAGGTTCACTGACCTCTCACACAACTCCACATATATGGTGTAAGACCCATTCATTAGGGGCCAGACGTACGATTTGGGACTCAGGTGAGAGATCAGGGCTTCGATAATTTTTCTTAGCATCCCGACGTAGGCGGGGGTGTTAGAGAGTGCCCTATTGGTGGAGAGTTTCCTTGTTGAGAAGTCACCGGCAGTGAGACCCACAATAAGTCATCACATAAAGAAGTATTATGCAGATTGAAACTGATAGATGTCATAGAGTTCCAAGAGGACCAGACCAATATGTGGATGAATACAGGATTTAGGTTCTGTTGTGTGGGGTACCAGAGATAGAGCCAGACATGCAAGGAACATGCAGTGTTACACGTGCGGCAGGCGGGGTCACATGGCTCATGACTACCTGACCCAACATATGGATGATTATCATACGGTCAAGGGAACACCAAGGATGAGACAAATGTTCAACGGAGGAGGTCCGCAGGGAGCAGGAGGACATGGCAGAGGAGATGGTCATGTAGATAGTGGTGGGCAACGATTTTAGATGTCACCACCACCACCACCAGGAGGTCCACCAAAACTATAGGGAGCAGGTGCACAGGGGCGAGCTCAGCTCCATAAATCTGAGGCCTATGACCATGTTGCTCTGATGATGATATGATGTACGATCTATGTCTACTACACATTAGCTATAGTACTTATAAACACATGTTCTAGTCATTATTTTATTTCCACTACCCTTGTTCAGAGCTCCGAGATTCTGACAGATCTTTTGGCTCAATTATTACTGCTAGAGACCCCTACGAGAGCGGATTTTATGATTACGCACTAGTTCTAGTAGTGTGAGATTACCCTAACTGGTGAGAGGTTTAGTTGCGATCTCCTAGAAGCAGCGTTGAGGCTATACGACGTCATCTTGGGTATGGAATGGTTATCTATAGTCCATGCTCAAATTTACTGTATTTGGTGCAATGTGTGGTGTGTCCACACAGATGGGACAATGTTTACCATCACCAGTGAGAAGAGAGCCAATGAAACACAAGATGGACTTACCCGTAGGAGAGTGCAGCTGAACACTCATTAGTTAGCCATCCATACCATCGGTGTAGTTGATGTTTAGTTTCCGAGATTTCCTATAGTGGTCAACCAGTAGGAGGATGTTTTTCCCGATGATGTTCTGGATCTACCACCTCGCAGAATGGTGGACATTAACATTGACTTGCACCACGGGATGACATCGATCTCTGCACCAGTGTATCGACTGGCTCATGTGGAGCTTTGTGAGCTATGGGTACAGCTAGAGGACTTGCAGGGGAATGGATTCATTCGGCCATGTGTTTCTCCTTGGGTAGCCCTGATTTTTTTCACCTAGAATGTGGATGGGAGTTTGAGGCTTTGTGTTTACTATCAGTTCCTGAAAAATGTGACTTTGAAAAACTTGTACCCACTTCTGAGGATTGATGAACTCTTTGATCAGTTGAAAGGATCACGATGGTTCTTGAAGATAGACCCCAGATCAGGCTATGACCAAGACATAGTATGAGACAAGGATGTTCATAAGACGGCTTTCAGTTGTTAGTAAGACCACTACGAGTTCTTGGTTATGCTATTCGGCATGACTAACACTCTATAAGTTTTCATGGGATTCATGAACAGGTTCTTTCTGCCACACCTTGGTCACTTTGTACTAGTCTTCATCGACAACATTCGTATCTGCTCGACTACTGAGGAGGAGCATGCCTATCACTTGTATGTAGTACTGGACACACTCTGAGAGCACCTGCATTATGGTATTCTCTTGAAGTGCCAGTTCTAGATTAGAAAGGTTCACTTTCTGGAGCATGTCATATCGATGGTTAGAGATTTAGTAGATCTAGTGAATATTGAGGCGATACTTTCTTGGGAGCCACCCAGGAGTGTGGCAGAGGTAAAGTGTTTCCTGGGTTTGTCCGGATACTTCCGGAGATTTGTGCCAAGTTCCTCTAGAGTTGCAGCTCCACTATCATCATTGATGAAGAAGGGGAAACCCTTCATTTGGTCGTAGAAATGCCAGCAGAGTTTTCAGGTGTTGAGGACGAGGCTGACTAGTGCACCCATCTTGAGGGTACCATAGTAGGGAATAGGGTATGTAATCTACTGTGATATATCAGGGACCAGACTCGAATGTGTCCAGATGCAGGAGTGAGAAATGATCACTTTTGGTTCTCGATAGCTGATACAGCATGAGAAGAACTATATACCCCATGACCTTGATTAGCAGCAATGGTCTACACTATAACGTCCCATAGTTTACATACATTTTTAATACTTCAAAATTGAAGCACACTTATTACAACATATGACAAAACCACAAAGGACCGTATAGGTATAGTGTCTTTAGAAACTGGGAAACATAAACAACTGGTTCATAAATCTTCTACAGTGTCTCCCGTTTATTTCATCATATCTAGGGTACCTTTAGAATATTCTACTTAATATCCATATTCCTGACATGGGGAAAAGAAAACATAAAAGGGTGAGCTCAAATGCTCATCAAGGGCAAATAAAGGAAATAAAAATCATATCATATCTTTTTGAAAATCATAACCTGCAAAAGAGATCATAAAATCTTAACATGGAACAAATCATAGAAGTGAAAATGAGATCCCTATAATCATAACATAAAACTTGAAACTTTGTGGCATGCACACATAATCATGGAAAATCATTTCTTGTTAGTCATGACTCATTGCCAAGACTATCTTAGTGGACAAAGTCCCTTTCTGAACCGAGTCACCCTCATTCCAGTCCTGTTTCACTGAACCGGTATAACCTACCATTCCAGCCATGTCTATCTCATGAGATATAAAATCTTTACCCAATGCATTGGAGGGATATATAGGTCCCACCCATCTTATAATGAATCCTTTCTTATGTGTGCCACATAATCATAAACCATACATCATAGCGTAACCCATGTAATAAAAATGGGATTCTTAAACAACATGACATCATAAAACAATTCATATAAGATAAAGGAATTCATAAAAATATTTCCATCACAACATAATCAAACCATTGTAATAATAGGGATAAAAACAGTACCCTTTTATTATCTTAGATGGAAAATAATTTTGATAAAATACTTGAACTCCATTCTTGAGGAAAATATCCTTTCTACTTCAAAAACATTATTCCTTTCATAACATGTCATACAACATTAAAATAAAATAAGTTGATTAAAAATAAACATGAAAACTTGTAAAGGAAGTTTCTTGGAAATAATGTTTTAAAAATCCATTCATTCCGTATAAGTTAAAAAAAAACATTCTTTGTACTTTTTTCGGAAAAGTCAAAAAGTACCTCGTACGAAAAACGACAAAAGATTCCTTTCGTACATATTACTAAAAAGTCAACGAAGGGTAAAAATGGATTTAAAAAATTGTAGGTGGATGGAAATAATATTAAATATTGATGAAACATGGATGTGGATGATAAAATACACCCAGTAAATACTTACGAATAAACAATCTCGGATAAAAATGAGATTGTGATATTTCCATTAACTTAGGTCTGATTTGCTTTGTACGTGTCCGAAGCTCCTGTATAAAGGTTTAAATAATGTTATTGACTTATTCCAGAATCATAAATATTGATATGATATCATATATGGTCATGTTCTTAGCTTCTTATTAGTAATATTTCATTGTTACTTGTTACTCGGGTCTTTATTGCCTTTTGTTCTTATGCGTGTTTTGTCGAATAAATTCTTATTCATCTTTTAAGGTTATAGATACCTTATATCCAGAATGGTATTAGTGTAACATATATCATATTTATTCAGTCAATTCATTTATATAATTACTATGTAATGATGATCATGTAGAACGAGTCGCATCACATCGTGGAGATGCTATTCCGTACGTACGCACGAGTGATGATATCGTTCCTATGATCGTGGAATTGTGTTGGAGTATATATATATATTATTTCAGTATAAATATTACTTAATAATAATTATAAATAGTTACTCATTACACCATTATACCCATCCTTTTAAAGTGATGGTGGAAAATAGATTACACCATGGCGTGGAGACAATATTCCGTACGTACGCACGCGCGGTGATTTCATTTTTTCGTAGGATGGATAGAAGGTGAATTAGAGTTGTTTCATATTTATAATTACATATCAGTATTTAAGTAATACTGATGTTATTACTTTATCATGAAACAACTAAAGAAGAAGAAGTTTAAGAAAAGAGAAATTGAAAAGATCGGTAATGGATATTACCTCTTCTTTGAAATGCCTCTTTGAATCCTCTACTTAGGGAACTAAGATTGGTATTTGAAGAAGACCAGGACCTCTAGGATTATTCTATGGAAGTGGAGAGAAGAAAATGGCAGGGGTTGGCCGAGCTTGAGTGCTCAAATTGGTGTGAGGAGGAGGGGGAGGAGGTGCCCTTTTATAAGGGAGGAGAGGGGCACCTTAGGAATATCTCAAAATATTATTTTATATTAAAGTCAAAATCGGTTTATAATGGTTCCAAAGGGTCTTATTTCGAAGCTAAAGTGGGGATGTGTCTAAAGCCTATCAAAAAATTGGATTTAGACAAGTTTAGGGTATTAATTTAACCATATCAATTAGATTTAACTCTAAGTTAAATAATTTACCTTTTAACGTGTCTTTTTGTTTTCTTTCACTATATGGTTAATACACTTACTATAACATGCCAAAAGAACCCCAAATTGTTTATTATTAATATATATATCCGTATCTAAGTCATTTGGCCGAACCTTAGATTTTTAGGAATAAAATATCAATTAATAATATAATATTTGATTTAAAAACTATTTTGTGTCAATTTTGACACTATTTGATAAATGATTTTTGTGAAAGTTATAACAGAATTATATGTTCGAACCAAGTTGATTAAATCAACACTAGTATATCATATTAACCGATAAAATTAGTGTAATTCATAAAAAGTCTCAAATTACATTTATTTTGTTGTTTATAACATCAATTATGTCAATATTTCATAAATAAGATAATTACTGCATCATCGTTGTGTCATAATTAAATTAAATTATTTAATGTCTAAAAATTATAAATAATATACCATTATGTAGGAAATATTTTTATCTTTCTAATGAATATTTATTGTCGAATTTATCTTATGTATAACCCCATATTAAAAATGATTTACTTATTAAACATTGATTTTAACTATTTTAACCCTTCTTTAAATAAATTAATAATAAATGTCCTAATCTAACCCAAGTGGGCCTAAATGGTCATATTTTATTCATAAGGTTGTTTTTGGTCGAATTACACTTATCCAATAGAATTAGGACATGTGTTAGGGTAATAGTAATATCATATTTACCCTTAGTTACCCTATTTACTATTAACCGCGGTAAAAAAAGTAAAAAGTTACTATTCACCAAAAATTATTTTTATCTCATTGAACCACATTTTACTTACTTATATCAACCGTGTCTATCGGATTTTCGAAATTCCATTCACAGAAGCGGTAAAATTATGTTTTATGCAAAATTCAGTTTTTAACCTACCACTTAGTGGTATCACTATTCATCAAAAATTGAAAGTTTTCAGAAAAATACCAATATTTCACCCTAGGCTAATTTCGGTATTCCGAAACCAAAAATGAAGTCCATTTTGAAAAATAAAATTTATAAAATTTCAAAAATTGGTTATTACTATTCATAACGGCTAGTTTTAATAATATATTAATAGCATATCGTTGTTTAGTGAAACTCGGTATTGCGTACGACGCAAGCTATCGAGGAAGGTCGTGATTGCGTGTAAAGTAAGCCAAGCTAGTTTGTAGTGAAAGATTCCTTTGATGATATATAAAAACAAAATATTACTCATAAAAATCTCGGGTGTTACATTCTACCCCCCTTAAAAAGAATTTCGCCCTCGAAATTCGTCACTTCGTAACAAACAGATGAGGATACTTCTCCCTCATCATATCCTCAAGCTCCCATGTAGCTTCTTCTAATTGGTGGTTCCTCCATAAAACTTTCACCAATCGAGTGGTCTTGTTTCGTATGACTTTTTCGCTACGATCCATAATCTCTATCGTCTGTTCTTCATAAGAAAGATCTTGCTCCAGCGGTACAACTTTTGAGCTGAGTACATGTGAAGGATCGGGTATGTACTTTCTCAGGAGAGATACATGGAACACATAGTGAACTTGAGAGAGATTCAGTGGAAGCGCCAATCAGTAATCTACCTTCCCAACACGATCCAGTATTTCGAAAGGACCGATATATCTAGGGCTCAACTTCCCCTTCTTTCCAAATCTCATAACCCTCTTCCAGGGAGATTTTCGTAAGAACACATTATCACCCACTTCAAACTCTAGGTCTTTTCTTTGGTTGTCGGCATAACTTTTCTGTCGACTCTGAGCTGCTCTTATGTGTTGTTGAATAGATCTGACCTTTTCTGTCATTTCATCAATGAGATCAGGTCCTAATAGCTTTCCTTCCCCAACTTCATCCCAGCAAGTTGGAGTCCTGCATTTCACTCCATAGAGAGCTTAATAAGAAGCCATCAGAATACTGGAGTGAAAGCTATTATTATAAGAAAATTCCACCAAAGGTATGTGTTGATCCAAACCTCCTTTGAAATCCATAGAGCAAGCTCTCAACATATCTTCTAGGGTTTGAATTGTTCTATTAGACTGACCGTCTATCTGGGGATGATAAGCAGTGCTGAAACTCAACTCTGTATCCAGAGTATGCTGAAGACTTCGCCAGAACTTTGAGGTAAATCTCGGATCCCGATCAGATATAATAGAAAGTGGTACTCCATGCAATCTTACCACTTCCTTTACATATATCCTGGCAAGCTGATCTAGAGAGAAATCCTCTCTAATAGCAATGAAGTGTGCAGACTTTGTAAGACGATCAACTATGACCCAAATAGCATTATTGCCTTTGGATGTTTTAGGAAGTCCTGTGACAAAGTCCATAGTGATGTTTTCCCATTTCCATTCGGGTATGGGCAATGGTTGTAACATCCCCTTAGACTTTTGTCTCTCAACTTTAACTTGTTGACAAACCCCGCATCGAGAGACATATTCAGCAACATCTCTTTTCATGCCATCCCACCAGAAGTACTCTTTCAGGTCCCTATACATCTTCGTGCTTCCAGGATGAATAGAGAATGATGAACTATGAGCCTCATCCAGCAGCTCTTTCTTCAATTCGGGGATGGGAGGAACACAAACCCGATTCCTGAACATTATTATCCCATCACAATCAAGGTTGAATTCAGGAACATTTCTCACCTTCTTTTGTAACTCTACATCTTCTTTCTGTGCCTCTTTAATCTTCACATGTATAGATGGTTGAACATTCAATTGAGAAAGATAAGATTTTTCCCCTTCCATTATAATTCCATGATCCATCCTTTGTAAATCCATAAATATTGGATCTTTTGTGATCCTCAACATGGATAAAATAGCATGGTCTTGTCGACTTAATGCATCTGCCACCTTGTTTGCTTTCCCAGGGTGGTAATGGATTGAGCAGTCATAATCCTTAATCAGCTCCAACCATCTTCTTTGACGCATATTCAGCTCCTTTTGTGTGAAAATATACTTTAAACTTTTATGATCAGTATAAATATCACACCTTTCACCATAAAGGTAATGCCTCAAAATCGTTAATGCAAAGATTACCGCAGCCAACTCCAAATCATGTGTTGGGTAATTTTGCTCATGGATTTTCAACTGTCGTGAGGCATAAGCTATCACCATATCATTTTGCATAAGAACACACCCCAATCCCTTCTTGGATGCATCACTGTATATCACAAACCTTTCTCCACTACAAGGTAGTGTGAGCACAGGTGCACTGGATAACCTTCTTTTCAACTCCTTGAAATTCTCTTCACATTCTTCCGTCCAGACAAACTTAACTCCTTTCCGAGTCAACTTGGTGAGTGGATTAGATAATCGTGAAAAATCCTTTACAAAACGTCGATAATATCCAGCCAAACCAAGAAAACTTCGGATCTCAATTACTGTTGTTGGTCTTGACCATCTTTCGATAACCTCTATTTTTGTTGGATCCACAGATATCCCCTCTTTTGAGATTATGTGACCCAAAAATGCAACTTTTTGAAGCCAAAATTTACACATGGTAAATCTGGCATAAAGCTTTTCCTTTCTCAGGGTCTTCAATATAATTCTCAAGTGATCTTCATGCTCTTCCTTGCAGTTTGAATAGACAAGAATATCGTCTATAAAGACTACCACAAATTGGTCAAGATAGTCTCTAAAGACTCTATTCATTAGATCCATGAAGATAACAGGGGCATTAGTAAGACCAAATGGCATCACTATAAATTCATAGTGTCCATACCTTGTACGGAAAGCCGTCTTTGGTATATCCTCCCTTTTGACCCTTAATTGATGATACTCTGAACGAAGATCAATCTTGGAAAAGTATTGAGCTCCGAGTAGTTGGTCAAATAAGTCATCAATGCATGGGAGAGGATATTTGTTCTTGATAGTGATCTTGTTAAGTTCTCGATAATCAATGCGGAGTCTCATTGATCCATATTTCTTCTTAATAAAAAGAACAGCTGCTCCACAAGGTGATGCACTAGGGCGTATGAATCTCTTATCAAGATTCTCTTGGAGTTGCTTCTTCAATTCCTGCAACTCAATTGGGGCCATTGTATAAGGTGTCTTTGAAATAGGCAAAGCACCCGGTACGAGTTCTATTGAAAACTCAACTTCATGATTTGGTGGAAGACCTAGTAATTCCTCTGGAAAGACATCATTAAACTCCCGTACGATGGGCATATTCTTAATCATAAGTTTCTCACCAACCATTTGAGATAAATAACCTTCATTTAGTGGTATCAAGACCCATAAGATGGAAGGAATTTCCACTGGAAGGTTATGTTCATCCTTGCATCAATAGACGATCGTAGATTGATCTGGAATATGAAATGTGACTTCCCTTCTTTGGAAATTGATATGAGCTCCATGTAGAGAAAGCCAAACCATGCCAAGAATCACATAAAATTTCACTAAAGGAAGGATCTCAACATTTGCAGGAAGCACTTTCCCACAAACTTCGATCAGAGAAAAATTATAAACTTTTGATGCGTCTGTTTTGCCATTAGGTGTTGTCACAACTAACTCAACATCTAATTGTTGAGGTAATACGGTGATACCCTTAGAAAAGTTTTCAGAAATAAAAGAGTGGGTGGATCCAGAATCAAATAAAACATTTTCTACTTTAGAGTGGATGGTAAGTGTACCTTTCACCACTTCGTTATTGTATTCCACATCGCTGATAGAAATTGCATGTGACTTTCCATTGTCTTTAGCCTTAATATTTTGCTGACGTTGACCATCATCATCAACCCTTGGATTTGGGCATTGATTGGCATAATGCCCCATCTCCTTGCACTTGAAACATTGAAGTTTACTAGGTTCATTCTGTGTATCCCTTCCTTTTTTTGCATCATTAGACATCTTATTCCCATTATCGCGGCATTCAAATGCCCGATGAGCTTCCTTTCCACATTTGAAACATTTACTTGTCCCTTTAAGACAACTCCCTCCATGTTTATTTCCACACTTTGAGCATAAGGGAAAGCTCATCTTCTTTTCAGTTTGCTCTTTATATTTTCCTTTGAATTCCATCTTCCACTTCTTATCAAACCCATGTGACTGATGGGTTACTCTAATCTCCATCTCGACATTGAGAGCACATCGAATGATTTCCTCGTAGCTATTGAAGTCCCTTATGGCTAACACCCTTCGAAGACTAGGTTTTAAGCCACTAAAGAATCGATCGATCTTACTCTCAGGTTGGATAATAATACCATAAGTGTACCTTGCAAGTCTTGTAAAATTTGCTTCATAGGTACCAACAGATTCATCATCCCTTTACTTCAGTTCAAGAAACTCTTTCTCTATCTTTGTTCGGAGAATACGAGGGAAGTACTTATTGAAAAATATGTTCTTGAACTCGTCGCATTCCATAGACTCAATTTCATCCCTTTGCCTCGTATTCTTAATAAGATTCCACCATTGATCATCATCTCCTTCCAAACGATACACTGCTAGGATGACTTTATCATGTTCAGAACATTGAAGAACTGAAAATATATTTTCAGTAGTACTAATCCATTGTTCAGAAACTAATGGATCAGTAGACCCACTAAAAGAAGGCGGACGCTGCCTCATGAAGGATTCAACAGAATGTTGCTCCTTCCTTTGCTCGGTTGGATGTCCTGCATGATTCATAGCGTGAGAAAGTTGTGTGAGCATGGCAACAATATTTTGCATTCCATCTCCCATATCCTTTGGTTGCTCAGGGGGACAATCATTGCATTTCCCATCGCATTCCGCATTAACACGGTTCCTTCAGGTTCCAGCCATTGACTAAAACCAAGAAGACAAGTGTGAGCAACACTAATTATAATTAGGAAAACCACATATTCAAGAATAAAATTTCACACTTAAGGTCTTATCCTAGGGTATTCATGGCCATTTCTAAAACACTAAGATTGTGTTCTATGCTTAGACTAATCCTTAGGGTTCTTACTAAGGCTTTCACATCCTAGTTTCCAAAGGTTGACTATACCTTTCCTCTGATACCAACTATAACGTCCCATACTTTACATACATTGTTAATACTTCAAAATTGAAGCACACTTATTACAACATATGACAATACCACAAAGGACCATATAGGTATAGTGTCTTTAGAAACTGGGAAACATAAACAACTGGTTCATAAATCTTCTACAGTGTCTCCCATTTATTTCATCATATCTAGGGTCCCTTTAGCATATTCTACTTAATATCCATCTTCCTAACATGGGGAAAATAAAACATAAAAGGGTGAGCTCAAATGCTCAGCAAGGTCAAATAATGGAAATAAAAATCATATCATATCTTTTTGAAAATCATAACCTGCAAAAGAGATCATAATATCTTAACATGGAACAAATCATAGAAGTGAAAATGAGATCCCCATAATCATAACATAAAACTTGAATCTTTGTGGCATGCACACATAATCATGGAAAATCATTTCTTGTTAGTCATGACTCATTTCCAAGACTATCTTAGTGGACAATGTCCCTTTCTGAACCGAGTCACCCTCGTTCCAGTCCTGTTTCACTGAACAGGTATAACCTACCGTTCCAGCCATGTCTATCTCATGAGATATAAAATCTTTACCCAATGCATTGGAGGGAGATATAGGTCCCACCCATCTTATAATTAATCCTTTCTTATGTGTGCCACATAATCATAAACCATACATCATAGTGTAACCCATGTAATAAAAATGGGATTCTTAAACAACATGACATCATAAAACAATTCATATAAGATAAAGGAATTCATAAAAATATTTCCATCACAACATAATCAAAACAATGTAATAATAGGGATAAAAACAGAACCCTTTTATTATCATATATGGAAAATAATTTTGATAAAATACATGAACTCCATTCTTGTGGAAAATATCCTTTCTACTTCAAAAACATTTTTCCTTTCATAACATGTCATACAACTTTAAAATAAAATAATTTGATTAAAAATAAACTTGAAAACTTGTAAAGGAAGTTTCTTGGAAATAATTTTTTAAAAATCCATTCATTCCGTATAAGTTAAAAAAACATTTTCGTACTTTTGTCGGAAAAGTCAAAAAGGACCTCGTACGAAAAACGTCAAAAGATTCCATTCATACATATTACTAAAAACTCACCGAAGGGTAAAAATGGATTTAAACAATTTTAGGTGGATGGAAATAATATTACATATTGATGAAACATGGATGTGGATGATAAAATGCACCCCAGTAAATACTTACGAATAAACAATCTCGGATAAAAATGAGATTGTGATATTTACCTTACCTTAGGTCCGATTTGCTTTGTACGTGCCCAAAACTCATGTATAATGGTTTAAATAATGTTATTGACTTATTCCAAAATCATACATATTGATATGATATCATATATGGTCATATTCTTAGCTTCTTATTAGTAATATTTCATTGTTACTTGTTACTCGGGTCTTTATTGCCTTTTGTTCTTATGCGTGTTTTGTCGAATAAATTCTTATTCACCTTTTAAGGTTATAGATACCTTATATCCAGAATGGTATTAGTGTAACATATATCATATTAATTCATTCAATTCATTTATATAATTACTATGTAATGATGATCATGTAGAACGAGTCGCATCACATCGTGGAGACGGTATTCCGTACGTACGCACGAGTGATGATATAATTCCTATGATCGTGGAATTGTATTGGAGTATATATATATATATATATTATTTCAGTATCAATATTACTTAATAATAATCATAAATAGTTACTCATTACACCATTATACCCATCCTTGTAAAGTGATGGTGGAAAATAGATTACACCACGGCGTGGAGACGGTATTTCGTACGTACGCACGTGCGGTGATTTCATTTTTCCGTAAGATGGATAGAAGGTGAATTAGAGTTGTTTCATATTTATAATAACATATCAGTATTTAAGTAATACTGATGTTATTACTTTATCATGAAACAACTAATTAAGAAAATTTGATGAAGAAAGAAATTGAAAAGATCGGTAATGGATATTACCTCTTCTTTGGAACGCCTCTTTGAATCCTCCACATAGGGAACTAAGATTGGTCTTTGAAGAAGACCAGAACCTCTAGGATTATTCTAGGGAAGTGGAGAGGAGAAAATGGCAGGGGTTGGTCGAGCATGAGTGCTCAAATTGGTGTGAGGAGGAGGGGGAGAAGGTGCTTTTTTATAAGGGAGGAGAGGGTCACCTTAGGAATATCTCAAAATATTATTTTATATTAAAGTCAAAATCGGTTTATAATGGTTCAAAAGGGTCTTATTTAGAAGATAAAGTGGAGAAGGGTCGAAATCCTATCATCCAATAGGATTTAGAAAAGTTTAGGGTAGTATTTTAACCTTATCAATTAAATTTAACTCTAAGTTAAATAATTTATCTTTTAACGTGTCTTTTTGATTTCTTTCACTATATGGTTAATACACTTACTATAACATGCCAAACGAACCCAAAATTGTTTATTATTAATATATATATCCTTATCTAAGACATTTGGCCGAACCTTATATTTTTAGGTATAAAATAACAATTAATAATATAATATTTGATTTAAAAACTATTTTGTGTCAATTTGGACACTATTTGATATATGATTTTTTTCAAAGTTATAACAGAATTATATGTTCGAACCAAGTTGATTAAATCAACACTAATATGTCATAGTAACCTAAAAAATTAGTTTAATTCATAAAAAGTCTCAAATTACATTTATTTTGGTGTTTAGAACATCAATTATGTCAATATTTCATAAATAAGATAATTACTGCATCATCATTGTGTCATAATTAAATTAAATTATTTAATGTCTAAAAATTATAAATAAAATACCATTATGTAGGAAATCGTTTTATATTTCTAATGAATATTTATTGTCTAATTTATCTTATGTATAACCCCATATTAAAAATGATTTACTTATTAAACATTGATTTTAACTATTTTAACCCTTCTTTAAATAAATTAATAATAAATGTCCTAATCTAACCCAAGTGGGCCTAAATGGTAATATTTTATTCATAAGGTTGTTTTTGGTCGAATTACACTTATCCAATAGAATTAGGACATGTGTTAGGGTAATAGTAATATCATATTTACCCTTAGTTACCCTATTTACTATTAACCGCGGTAAAAAAAAGTAAAAAGTTACTAATCACGAAAAATTATTTTTATCACATTGAACCACATTTTACTTACTGATATCAACCGTGTCTGTTGGATTTTCGAAATTCCATTCACAGAAGCGGTAAAATTAAGTTTTATGAAAAATTTAGTTTTAACCTACCACTTAGTGGTATCACTATTCATCAAAAATAGAAAGTTTTCAGAAAAATACCAAAATTTCACCCTAGGCTAATTTCGGTATTCCGAATCCAAAAATGAATTCCATTTTGAAAAATAAAATTTATAACATTTCAAAAAGTGGTTATTACTATTCATAACGGCTAGTTTTAATAATATTTTAATAGCATATCGTTGTTTAGTGAAACTCGGTATTGCGTACGATGCAAGATATCGAGGAAGGTCATGATTGCGTGTAAAGTAAGCCAAGATAGTATGTAGTGAATGATTCCTTTGATGATATATAAAAACAAAATATTACTCATAAAAATCTCGGGTGTTACATACACCGTGAGGATTTACTGACATTACTTGATGGGTGAGCTTTTTATAGTGTACTCTGATCACAAGAGTCTCATGTATAACTTCTCTCAGAAGGACATGAACCTGATACAGTGATGTTGTCTTATGTTCTTCCAAGACTATGACTTTGAGATAGTCTATACTCCTAGAAAGGGCAATGTTGTAGTATATGCACTCAACCGGAGGTCTGGTATACATCTACTAGGTGTGGCGACGTTGCAGCTGGCCACTTTGTAGATATCCTTTGTGGATCGAGATGGAGTAATTTGTCTTTAGTCTCTTACAGTCACTCCCCCACTTCTATAGTGGTTCAGGGAGGCATAGCACGAACATTCTAACTGTGAGGCTTTACATGCTCAGATATCCACAGGGTAGGCATCTGATGGATTTTCTGAAGGTGGGGATCATGTCATCCTCTTCAGAGGACGTACCGTGGTGCCAGTGTCACTATAGGAGGAAGTGATGAGGGAGTTCTATACATCCCCTCTAGTGGAACATCCAGTAGAGGAGAAGATGTACCAGGATCTCCAATGACAACATTGTTGGTCTGGAACAATGAAAGAAGTCATAGAGTTTGTCTCTCAGTGCCTCACATGTCAGCAAGTGAAGGCATAGAATCAGGTACCAGCAGGCATGGTTCAGCCTTTAGAGTTCCCAGGCTAGAAGTGGGATGGGATATCGATGGTCATCGTGACAGGACTTCCACATACATCCAGAGGCCATGATTCTATATAAGTGATCGTTGACTGACTCACCAAGTCATCCCACTCCCTACTGATCAGAGAGAGAATGGTTCAGTAGAGATCTTGGGACGCCTCTATGTGTAGTAGATCATGCGGCTACATGGAGAAACTACGACGATTGTCTTTGATTGTGATACACGTTTTACTTCCCTGATATGGAAGGGGTTGCAGGAGGCTTTCAGGACACAACATCATTTGAGCACCGCCTTGAATCCGCAGACAAATGGCCATACTGAGTGGACAATTTAGTCCCTCGTGGACATGCTGGGTACTTGCTTCCTTGAATTCAGTGACAGCTAGGAGGATCACTTTACTTTGGTGGAGTTTTCAAACAACAATAGTTATCACTCCACCATTGGGATGGCACCATTTGAGGAATTTTATGGGCGACCATGAGGATCACCTCTGTGCTGGACTGACCCAGGGGAGTCCACACTAGTGGGACCAGAGATGGTATAGGCTACCAAAGAGAATTTACAGACCATCTAGAAGCGGATAAAGACAACACAATGTAGGCATAACTCTTATTTCGATAGAATATGGATACTACTAGAGTTTGTGTATGGTGACCACATCTTTCTACGGGTCTCACCCCAACGATGTTTGTGGAGATTCGGCTGAGGCGACATGTTATCTATGAGGTTCATTAGACCCTTTTTGGTCCTCTGTAGTGTTGGGGATGTGGCTTACTACATAGCCCCTCTACCTCAGTTGCACCTGGTTCCCAACGTCTTTTATGTATCCTAGCTATAATGATACGCACATGACCCTTCCCACGTCATAAACCACAAAGAGATAGACTTCGATGATGGGTCGACATTTACAGAGGTTCCAGTTGAGATTGAGGATTGAAAAGAGTGGGTCCTTTATGGGCAGTCAATACCTTAGGTGCACATTTATTTGGAAGAATTGGAACCTCCTGCAGAAAACATGGGAGCAGGAGGCTCCGATACATGCTAAGTACCCCCACCTGTTTTCCTAGTTTTGTGATTTGGCTTACAAGGACAAAAAGACCTATGGTGGGGAGAATGTAAATACCTGAAAATTCTATCAAGTTTTTTTTAAATGGGAATTTTACGAGTCTGTGAAAAAAGAAGACACATGATTTGGAGACCTGCAGTTCCTGAAATGAATTTCTGAACAATTTTTTTCGGGTACGATTAGTAAACATGGGAGTGGATTTTTCTAACTTTTGAACTGTTGCAAAGAACTGAAATCTGATGGCACTTTTGAACTCGAAGCACCAGTAGTCGCTTAAGGAGACCCTCACTCAGACCACAATAGATCGAGGGTGGAAGTTATTTTTTCACTTATTCGTGATAGAATAAAATAAAATAAATTTGTGTAACATTTTATTTTGTTTTGAAACTCACATGTAGTTGTTAAGAGGTGTGGACCACCAGAACTAAACCTCAAAGTTGAGGTCATGGACATGTGTATCACCAAAACTAAATATCCCAATTTGAATTTCAGGGTGGGGACCACCTGAACCCTCATAATGGGAGAATCCTCTTGAACTCCCTCTTTAATGAGGGAGGTGGCCTTTAGGTTTCCTCAAAATTTATTATGCCAACCTCAATGTAATTATGATTCCAATTTAATTTGTAGTAGTAATTAAATTGGGGAAACATATCATATTGGAAACCTTTTCAATTTGGTGGAATTGGGGGGGGTGTTGGGAAAGAGAAATTGGGAGAGAACCTTGGATGAATTCTTCTTTTCCCATAAAGAATGCTCCTCCATCTAAGAATGGCGACGCACGACTTCGTCTTCTTCCTCCGAGCATCCTCCAATGTAGGATGTCTTCAATCAATTACCATACTTCCCTCCTCATCGATGTCTACAAACGAACGAGTTAGGGTGGTTTTTTGAGTTTCTTCTCCTTAACCGTTTTTGATAATTCATCGTAAAATTAGGAAGATAATATAGTAGCTTCCTACTGCTGTAACACGAAGAGTGCTGGCCAAATATACATGGCCTGACCTCTCTGCAAATCCTGTGTCTAATTTTTGTATTCATCGCAATGGAGGAGGACGGAAACCATCGTCGGTGGGGCGCGAGAACGGAAGATGTCACAACCACCGGTCGTGATGAAGGTTGTGGCACAACGGCACCGCCCCGCGACCTCCACCGCCTGCGGCCTCCGTCGTCCCATGGCCCCGTGCCGTCCACGGTCTCCACCACCCACAACCTCCGCCACCCACGACCTCTACCGTCACGTGGCCTCCCAGTGCCCACGACGTCACGCTGCCCCGCGACCTCACGTCATCTGCAGCCTCCACTATCGGTGGCCTCCGCCACCCCAGGAAAAAGCACCACCCCTGGTCTCCATCGCCCTGCAGCCTCACGCCGTCTGCGGCCTCCATCGCCTGCGGACTCTACTGCCCACAGCATCTGCAACCCCGCGACATCTAGCTGCACGCAGCCTTTGCCGCCCCCGCGGCCTTCACGGCCCCACAACCCCCGCAGCCTACCTTCCAAACGCCCCCACAGCCTCACCGTCTAGTGGCCCTCCGCGGCCCCCGGGGCCTCACTGCACTGCGGCCTCGCCATCCCACAGCCTCCCCACCTCTCCGCCTCACGTCCCTTTGCAGACCCTGTGGCCTCACCTCCATCGCGGCCTCCGAGATTCCATCGGGGTCTCCATGCCACCCTCATGGCCTCTACGCCTCCATCATGGCCTCCACGCCACCCTCACAGCCTTGCGCCACTCCGCGGCCCCCACGCCATCTAGCATGGGTCAGACCCAGTAGGTCGGGTCGACCTAAACTGGGTCAGGTCAGCCTGGGCCGGGTCGAGCTAGGTTGGACCGGACCCAGACCATCTATGAGCTTTTCACTCTATCATCAATAACTTTGGAACTAGGCGTTTGTTTGAAAAACCATCAACAGCGATGTAAACCATGGAGCGAAACAGCCCCTTTGTTATACCCCACATGAGATTTGGATTATGTTGGGATACGATCGGGTTGGATCGAGCATCAATTCAACTAGGCCCTCAGGACTAAAAGGATAATAACTTACAGACCGGGCATCCAATTGATGCACCATCTCTTGTGTTGACACCCCTATTACGTGGTGGTCCTTTGAGATACTTCTTCATCGGAATTCGTTGAAGTTGGAGTATCGACCTAGGGATTCCGGAGCAGACTCTCTATGATACAAGCAAGATTTGTGCAAGAACCCCAAAGCTGGCTGTGATGTGAAGAGTGAATAGTGATTCAGTGTGGGTTAGCACCGAGTGATCCTGTGAGGATAATCACTGAGAGATCCTATGTGGGTCAGCATTGAGTGATCCTATGTAGGTCGGTACTGAGTGATCCTGTGTGGGTCAGCACCGAGTGATCCTGTGTGGGTCATCACCTAGCAATCCTATATGGGTCAGCATCTAATGATCTAATCTGGGTTAGCACCGAGAGATCCTATGTGAGTTAGAAGCAAAGCCTCTTAATAATGTATGATGATTTAGTAGTTAGATCTAATCCTTTGTAATTTTGTACCTAAGGTATGCCTGCTGTGAGATGAGTCAGTACCTTGGTGGTATTATTCTGTGTGGCATACCTCTATGGTACTTACCTTCACGATGTTCCTTCCATTGTGGAACAATTGTGCTTTGGGATTTTGAGTTTTACTCTATGTTTCCTCATTATTAAGATTAGTATACTTGATAACTTAAGAATATGTATGGGAAAATACCTAATTAGGGTTATCACTTTTTTAAATGCTATGTGCTTTATCCTTGGTGGACTTTTCCAGGCCTCTAGGGTCTCGGGGTCCCAACTGAGTATCATTATACTCACCCCTGCACGGGTTATGACCGCACCTCATTGTGTTTGGTCATGATGACAGAAAACACTGAATGAGGATGAGAGTACCCCTACTAGAGGTAGTTCGAAGGTGGACCTTAGATGAGGAGTACCCCAGAGATGACCGTTCGAGAGATGTACCTACACTTCAGGTGGGAAATTTGGTGGGTGATCACAATAGCTATTCCTTTATTTGTTCTTTCAATTTCATTTACATTCTAGTGGGGCTTGTATTCTGGCCCATTTTAATTTTTGTACTCACTCTATTAACTATTCAGTTTACTAGAGTTCGTATCTTGTTGTGCACTTGGTTGCGTGAGTTTACAGGTTATAAAGGCAATGTCTCCCCAGTTTTAGGGAATATTCCTTTAGTGCTAGTCACAATCCCCTAGCCTATGGAATGAGGGATTGGGATAGTCCTGTAATGGGCCCCGAGGGACGGGTCGTGACACATAAGTACACAGTGTGTACAACTAAAATATTCAAAAAGAAAAATTTTCCAAAAAAAAACACCAGAAAAAAATATTCATACCTAAAAAGAATATTTGGGTTCTTATAATCTTCCCCCCATAAATAAATGATTCCCTATATTTTCCTAAGAAAGTGTCAATGAAAAATCATCGAACATCTATGGCCACTAGAATCACATATCAGTCTCCCTCTCTTAAGTCTCGTCCTGTACTCGCCCATGCGGCCATAGCACCCGTACAAGAGGAAGAGTATGGCCATGGAGAACCTTTGCACATGAATTTACAATATGAATAGTATGATTATCAAAAGATGCATCTACATAAAACATGACCTCCTTTGGTGTGAAAACATGAGACGGTTCTGAGATGTAATGTCATAGCTGAGAAACATGGAAGACATCGTGAATGGCTTGGTTCCTTTGAGGTAACTGAAGATGATAGGAAACCAATCCGACTCTCTCAAAAACCTAAAATGGCCCATCATATCACAGTGAATGATTTATATGTCTCTTGATCCTCCTATTTACCAACCTTAGTGTGACTGGTAAGAAAACATGATCACTAACCCTAAAATCCAAAGGTCATCTCCATCGATCGTAATAAGGCATTTGTTGTGACTGTGCAGTATCCATCCTCCTATAAATCATCTCCACATCTTCTATGGTCTCCTAGACATGTTATGGTCCCATCATAATTGATTATCCTACTTCCATCCCAAATAGAGGTGATCATCATGGCCTACCATACAATGCCTCAAAAGGTTCCAGCCGATTAGTTTCTTATAAACTATAATTATAGGGAAACTCTAGCTAGGGTATGTTCTTCACCGAACAACCTCCAAAATCTCGGATACATGTTCAAAGCATGTCATCCAGCACCTGAATTGTAAGATCAGACAGGATATCTATCTAGGGATGGTATGTTGTACCCAAAAGTACATATGTACCTAGAGCCCATTGTAGTCCCTACCAAACCCGAGAAGTAAAATGGGTATCCCTGACGGAAAAAATGTAGTGTGGAACACAATGTAAATTTACAATGTCTCGGATGTATGACCCTCCCATCTCATCAACATTAAAGGTCTCCTTGATCGGTAAAAAGTTCTCAACATTCATGAATCTGTCCATGACAACCCAAACAGTATCATTCCAGTGAGGCGACCTTGGTAAACATGTGACGATGTCCATCATGATATCATTCCACTTCTACTCGGGAATAGGTAACTGCTATAAAAGTCTTGTTGGCCACTGATGCTCCACCTTCACCTATTGATAGGTGGAACACTGCATCACAAAACCAACAACATCTCCATTCAAACCCGGACAATAATACTGACAGTGTAGATCTCAACACATCTTGTGGACACCAGGATTAAATTCCCAAACTAATGAATGAAAATATTACATCAACTCCTCTCTTATGTCTACTAGAACCCATACGCTCCAATTAAAATTCCAGATATCATCCTCGCATATTGTCTATATATGAATATTTTTCTCTTCTGACACATTCTCTCGTTGAAATTGGCCTTCAAAATTTGATATCATCCTCATTTCATGTAGTGTAGAGGTAACAAATATAGAAGAAAGAAACATCTGCCCCAATCTATCGTGCACCTCCAAATATATCTTATAGAAGAGATCTATAAACTTCAACTCAATGTAGGCCTCATGGACTGCCTATATCTGAGTCCTCCTACTTAATTCATTAGCCATTGCATTGCCTTTTTGAGACTTGTAGCAAAACTCAAATTCAAAAGATATAAGGTTCTCATCCTACCTTCTCTCTCTCAAATTTAGGTCACACTGAGTAATGATATACTTGAGACTTTTTTGGTTAGTGTATTGCACAAAATTATCTCCCAAAAGGTAATGTCTCCAATAGTGTAATTCATGAAAAACTACATCCAACTCAAGATCGTGTGTTGGGTTTTTACTCTAATGTTTTCTCAACTACAAACACCCATATGCAATGACTCCTTCCCCCTACATAAGAACGTCTCTCATCCTGATACCTAATCCATCAAAGTAAAAAAGTAAAACTCTTTCCCGGTTATGGAAAAACAAGTATCGGTGCTGATGTCAACCTACCTCTCTAGTCCTAAATGGATTAACAATAGTAATATTTTCCCTGTTACTTCACACCCTTCTCATTATAGCCCATCGATGGTGCTTTAAAACATGTAAAGTCTTGTATAAATCATTTGTAAAAACAAGCCAGCCCTAGAAAACATTGTACCTCACAAAAAAATTTCAGATGCTCCCATGAAACTACTACTCTCACATACACTATGTCTGCAGAGACACTTATCTCTGAGATGTCATGATCCATGAAATGAATTTGGTCCATCCAAAAGTGACATTTTGAGAGCCTAGAATATAAGATGATTCTATCTCAAGGTACTAAAAAAGATCTCAATATGGGTATCTTGTTCATGTATTGTGTGAGAGTACACCAAGCTATCATCCAAAAAAACTACAACAATTGAGTCCATGTATGGATGGAAGACTCAGTTCATTTGTTCCATAATAATTAAAGGCGCATTCGTGGGACTGAATGGCATAACCACATACTCGTATAGACCATACCAACACTGAACCGCTATAACATGTATATCAGATGTTCTAAAATGAGATTAATGATAACCATATCACATGTAAATCATCTAAAACACACGGAATGCTTGAAGGATATTAAATAAATCATCAATCAAAGGAAAGGGATATTGGTTCTTGGATATCATATAGTACAACTTATGATAATCCACGCAATTTTTGAGGGTACTGTCCACCTTCTTCAAAAAAAGGACATGTGAACCCTATGAAAAAGTACTAGGATGGATGAAACCATTTGCATGTAACACCTCAAACTGATTCTTGAGATACTGTAACTCTTTTGTAGCAATCCTATACAGTGGAATAGACACTTGTGTTACTCCTAGAAAAAGATCAATTGAAAAGTCCACCTCCTGCTCCAGAGGTAACACTAATAATTCACCTGGGAAGACATATCGGAAACGATCCACCAATGATGGAAAATCCATTAGTAAATATCCCTGGACATCTAGATAAAGACTAGAATTATAGGTTATTACTCCTCTCAACCAATGATGCTCTGGTCTAGCTCTACTCTTCTGGACATCCCATTCTCCCTTATTATATATGACATGCCCTCTAGTGACGTGAAACTCACCCTACGACTATCGAAATAAAAATCATCCTAGAAATGAACTAATCAGTCCATTATGACAATGACATCATATGAAATAATCTCTGAGACATAAAGTTACCATAATAAGTGACACACACCAAGCTCAAGAGGGTACTCATTCCGCTAATGTAAACTAGTCGTTCTAGTCCACAACAAAGTTTACAGCATCAATATATTAGCAAAATTAATTATACCAATCCCAATTATATCCACAATATAAATAGATATGAATCTATGGAAATCCCCAGTATCGAAATGTGTATAAGATAAAAATGTGTAAAAAAAAATCGTACCTCTAACCATATAGGGTCTATGATCCTTATGCAGTTGGATCTCCTCCACCACAATAGTCTGACATATGTCGGGGCCCAGTGAAGCTGTCTCAGATATCTAAATGGATCCACCTTGAGGCTATCGAAAAAAATGTGTCTGACCACTATGTCCATAACCTCCACCTCGGCATGATTGGCCAGAAGAACTCTAGATCCATGACTGAGGAAAAACTGGAGGTCCTTATCTTAAATGTTGAGTGACAGTAAATATCAAATCACCTGATGTTGTGGAGAAAAACTCATTGAAATACTGAAGAGGACCCATAATGTTGCAATATTGGAAACTCACATGGGTCTCTAGATCATTGTGGCCTCGTATTTCCGCTTATCTCGTACTGGTAGCATACATCAAGCATACCTGAAGGAGTATCGCACCTACTCGGATCTTCGCATGTAGACTCCATGTGGTGGTTCCTGCTATCAGCTGGAGAAGTACCAACTCTGGATGTTGAGTCACCCTGGCTCACAGCACCATAATCCCTCAGTTTGTGCTATGTGATATGTTCCTAGTTAACTATAGAGGATATGGAATTACACCTGAATATGTTCACTTGGTATTGGATTTCATGCCTGATACCATCCTCAATATTCCTTTCCAAGAATAACTCATCACCCCCGGAATGGGTGTAAAGCGTGGTAGCACTATGATGCAAGATGAATACTCCCTGACTAGAAGAGTACCCTATTTTAGACTCATGAACACTCAGGCTTGGTCGGCTCTCATAGTCTCTAGGTAGATGTAGTCAAAGATTTCATGTTAGAACTTATCCCATGCCATAAATGGCAAGCATCCCGCTTGTGATATCAAATCCCACCATCTCTTTGCAGAATCCTAAAGCAAGTTCGTATCATGTTTCAACCTCCTCAAGGGTGGAACCTGGAGATGATCAATGATAGAAATCATGGATTCTAACCATGAGTTTGTAGCTCTAGGTCATTCAACCCTTGAGAATGTGGTATGCTACTAATGATGAAAAACCTGAGTCAAGTGTTACATAGATGGGGAATGATTTAGTGCTTCCTGGAAGGTCTACATAAACATAATAATGCATTCTCGTCACTGTGCAGTAGTACCATTGTTCAGAATGATGGATGGTTCCATGATAGGAACGATGGGATGATCTATTTCTAGTCTATGTTCTTCCATTTCTGGTGTATTAATGTTCCCATGCATTTGACATACATCCAGATGATGTCATGGTATCATGACTCTGCAAGTTCAAGTGAAGAACTCAGTTCATAATTATCAAGGACTGAAACTTATATGTTTAAGAGAGGAACAGGATAAAGAAATATTCAATATTTATAAAACACATATACACAGCATGCATACCCCCTACAAAGTGTGTTCCCTTAAGGATTTACAAGGGAATGTACTTTTACCAAACCCGGTCGTGTAACACCCTAGAACACAACATATTCAACTTTAAGCATGTTGTGTGCTTGAATCATCCCCCCTTTCCTGAGTTTTTCTACACAACTTCTACCTGGGAAAAACAACAAGGTGTGTTCAACATAAACCCAGCATATACAACCTATGTTCAAAACCACCCATGTAGTTGGTCACACCGTCAGAGACACGGTCGACTCCACACGGCTTGTTCAAGATGGACACAATGTGATATTACTTAATAAACATCCAATCGTGTCGTCAGTCACAGGATCAGTGACACGATTGACTCTAAATAGTGTGTAATACCAAAACACCACATGTGAAACCTGAGTTTCATCCACCCATGTTGTTGGTCACATGCCTAGATACAAGGCTCTTATAACACGACGTGTACTCATAGTACATGGAGTTTTCCTCAAATCAATTCCCAACCCCATTTTCCTGCTCTCATTGTTAGTCAAATGGTTATGGATTACATGGTGTGTACGTATAGTACACACTGTATACATAATAAAAACATTTCCTTCTCAAATAGAATGATAAATGGCACGTATTCATGAATAAAATCAATGTATTCTGGGCTTTTTCAAAAAGTAATCCTTAGAAACTAATCTAGAACCTATAAATACAATGAAAAGAACATTAAACATCCAACTTTCAATCCATGGGGCGCCAAAATCCTCACGAATCAAAGCTTGGAATCATATTCATCTCACATAACATGTATAATTGTGTAATAAAATAGATGATCCACCAAAATCTGATCCAAGAGAGCCCATAACACATGATGTACCAATGTCTGGAATTAATTCAAATGAAACCGTACACAATTAGAAATATCCTATAAAATTGCAGATATTCTATCAAAAAATCTATCACAAAATTATGCATATATAGCACAACATCAATCATAACAACATGCATTCGAGAATTCACTCTAAATACCATGACAAGAATGCATGACATGTGATATCTAGAATGTTCTTATATGATGCATGAGATTGAATAACCTCATCTCATCAGGTTGCAACAGAATTAGAACCTCAATTATATCAACAATAATATAACAAAATGAGTGAATCACCCAATGGAGAAATCAAATCATCATTAATAATTGAAGAACAAAAAAAATTCAATATTTGTGGAATATTGAATTTTACCTACACAAAAGTTAGCTACTCCTTGTAACAACTTATTACCAACTCCATATTCCTTAATATCCCTATCTATAGGCTCCAAATAGTAATTCAATGAAGAAAACATTTCTTTGATACCACTTTGTGATTTTATAGTTCCAAAAGCTGCCCAATGGTTCCCATTAGCCGGTTGGTCAAATCGACTCAAACACATTTCCCCGAATTCCAAAGGCTTCCGAATAGTAGTGAGAGCCTTAGGTGTGATAGTGGGAAAACTATTCCATCATTAGCAGAGTAACATTACAAAAATAATACGATTACAGTAGCAGAATAAGTAATATTATACAATAAGTAAACAACAAAAGACTGAAATTAAATAGACAAATAGAGAACATATATTAATGATGCATGTCATATATTTCAAGGAAATAATTCAAACAAGTCGCAATGCAGAAATACTATACGAAATCAATGTACGGAAAAACAAATAAACTCCCACTGCATCGCAAGACTTGTCTTGGATCAATGATCTCCAGCTCCATAGGAATCAAGTACCTATAGTAGAAGATCCCCTGTCTTTATCTTGACCTCTAACAATATAATCAGTTTGGGCCCAAAATCATGACCGAAACAGGGTGTGAGATGAATCCCAGTAGGCATCCTCCCAAATATCTATGCCTAACTATCAGTGAATATATATATATATATATATATATGTATATAGTAAGAAAATATAAAAAAATTATGTAATAAACAAGGAAGTAAAAACTGTAATCAATCATATAGTTTCAACTACATTCTTTTACATTTTCCAATTATTTAACAAACTATCACAAGAAAACATCTAGGAAGTTATAAAAGTCTAACCCCTATGATTCAGCTTAGATAAGACTCTCCAGGGAAGCACGTGTCCTTAATTCCTCCTTTTGTCTTTTAACGGAAAACTATTGACTCTATGAGGAAGAATTCAATGTCCAATTGCCCCTATGGTCTTGCAATAATATACTAAATAATCTATAAGGGAGAACCCAATGTCCACCACCCAATGGTCTCGCAACATGAAAATTAACACACGCTGGGGAATCCCAAAATGTCAATTCCCTCTTTGGTCTAACTACAACAGGTTCCCACAACCCTGTGTAATAAAACCATGCACAAACGATATCCAACCACCAAATTAAATCTCAAATACTACTGGGATAAACAACTAAAAATCATATTAAAATATTTTCATATAATAACAACTTCATCCTAATATCATAATGCATGGAGTAAAATAGCCTAACAAGAAGTTATACACCTAATAGAAAAAATCATGAAAACATGGGAAAACACATCCATAGTATGGTAATAAACCCTATAAAAATTTAAAGCTCCTTCTGATGAACATAAAGAATTTCAGTCAAAAAACATTGTTAAAATTTCCAATGAAAGAAATAATCAATACTAGGGTATTCAGAAATTTTTTCAAATATAATTCAAAAATAACTACGGAAAGGCACAAACCACCTATATCAACATTGTAAGGTCAATAATGTTAAACATCAGCCTTTGAATCGACATAGAATGTTGTAGATATACAAAAAAATCCAAAACACTCAACCTCAAATATCTCAAACAAGAGGATAAATAAATAGAAGAGACACTAGAAGAAAGAATAACTCGCAGTGGGATTCTAATGTAATTGATAATGTCTGATTCAGAGAACAGACGAAAAATCAGTGGCTCAGAGAAGAATCGTGGATCTCAGTCACTCGTGGATGAGATGGGGTTAAAAGAAGAAGATTATTTCGATTTGATTCCTCCCTGATTAGATTTAACAAATAAAAAAGAAATGTACACAACATTTACTATTAATGAACACATAATGTATTCTCCTCCACTGACCCCTGACATTAGCAGTCTGCCAAGTCACCCCATACGGCCATGTCTCGACCGCTACCCTCCCATGAAATGGTCATACACGGAAACATGGTAGAGGATGTGTACTTTTAAGTACACGATGTGTAGTTCTAAAATTTTGAAAACCGCATTTTCCCCCAAAACACTAGAAAACAAGATCCATACCTGAAAAGAAGATCTCGATTCTTACATGTGTATCCTCATTTAATATCACGATACGTTAATACAAATCCCCATGAATTGTATGTGGAAGAGAAGATAATATATAACATAAAACAATACCCATGAATATATTTATTCCAATCACCAAAAAATTATGGGTGGAAACTAGACATCCAATTAATTTAGTTTGGTTCTTATAAGAACACCAGTGCAGAAAACGTTTTTTACGTCACCATTTTTACGTCAGTTATATAAAACCAACGTCATAATATGTAAAACAAGGTTTTTTACTTCGGTTATTTAATAACCGACGTAAAAACCTGTGTTTAGTACACCTTTAACGTCGGTTATTTTTATAACTGACGTTATTAATCGCGCGGCTTCGTTTTTTACGTCGGTTATACATTAACCGCCGTAAAAAACAGAAGCAGGGGGCGTTTGTTACGTCGGTTATTCAATAACCGACGTAAGAAACGCGGTTTTTGAAGGCCTTTTTACGTCGGTTATTTTATAACCGACGTAACAAAAGAATCCGAAGATGTTTTTGACGTCGGTTATGGAATAACCGACGTAATAAAACGCGGATTTTGAGCCCTTTATAACGTCGGTTATAAAATAACCGACGTAAAAAAAGAATCGGAGGAAGGTTTTTACGTCGGTTATTGAATAACCGACGTTATAAATGTTTTTAAAAAAAATTTAACGTCGGTTATTGAATAACCGACGTGATAACTCATTTAAAAATTTACCTAGACCCGTGGATTGTCATTCGCGAGTTTACCTTCGATAGTCGTGACTCATCTCTCTCGCACGTAAACCCGAATCGGCTCGTCCATTTCGTGTGTTTAGATTCGTTTTGTGATCATTGTTTCTCATATTTAATCTCCTCGGATCAATCATCTAAACTCGCAGCACTCAGGTAATCCTCCCACTCGTTCGTTTTTTTTTCACGGATAGTATATATATATATGTTGTGATTTTTTTGTTGAAACTAGCTAAGATTCTTCGATTGCGAACCCTTTTAACTCGTTTTGGCACCATAATCTTATTTATCATCCCTAGATCTATTAGTTCGTCTTGCAATATTGACTAATTTTATGATTTCACTAATTTTCATCGTTTTCTATAAATCCCCGAGAGGGTTGGGGCGTGTCCATTTGGATGGGTTGCCCTTTTACAGTTGTTACTACTTTATTCACACACAACCATGGCATAGGTGCATGGATTTGGGATCACATCACCATTTTCACCCCATGCAAACAAAGTTTCACGAGGAGGACTCGCCGGATTTCCCCTCGGCATGTTAAATATTTTAGATACCCTCTTTTCAGCAAGTAAAAAATTAACTAGTTTTTTCTTCACTACATATCCTAAACAAATAAAACCACCATTATTTCTAGAACCTCTACTAGATCCATTGCATCCATCAACATACATATTTGGATCTGAAAGCATCCCTTAAGCCTTATGTTCGATGCTAATATCCTTTACGGATCTATAGAAAATATGATGGTCTGCTAAGCTCTCCATTTAAAAGTCAAACCCCACCAATTATTCATCATCGTCATGAAAAAATGGCACAACATCTGAATTTCCGATTCAATCTCTTGGGTCACTGAACAAACATTAACTTCTTCAAATCCACAACTGGAATAGACAACCTAATGTCGAGTTCCTTCTCTATCTATTGAAACTCAGTTCTTCCTCCACACCTAAAAACATTCTTTGAATGGCCCAACTTCTTGTTATGGTAAATTTTCAGTGATTCCAGGGATGTGGGAGGGCTATCAAGAGGGTAGGGGGGTGTCCCGGGGGGTGTCCAAGGGGTTAGGGTGTGGGGGTGGTGTCCAGGAGGGCTGGGGGCTGTCCAGAGGGGTCGGGGGTGTCCAGGGGGGTTTACAAGGGGGTGGGTGGGTGTGGGGGCTGTCCAAGGGTGTGGGTGGGTGTTGGGGGGTGTCCAGGGGGGTGTCCTAGGGGGGTAGGGGGTGGGGGTGGTGTTTAGGAGGGGTGGGGGGCTGTCCAGAGGGTTGGGGGTTGTCCATGGGGGTGTCCAAGCAGGTCGGGGGTGGGGGTTGTGTCCAGGAGGGGTGTGGGTGCTTTCTAGAGGGGTCGGGGGCTGTCCAGAGGGGTCGGGGGGTGTCCAGGGTGGTGTCCAAGGGGATGGGTGGGTGTGGGGGGCTGTCCAAGGGGGTGGCGGCCTATCTAGAGGGGTCGGTGGGGTGTCCAGGGGGGTGTCCATGGGGTTGGATGGGTGTGGGGGGCTGTCCAAGTGGGTGGTGGCCTCTCCAGAGGGTATTTGGGGTTGTCCGGGTGGGTGGGGGGGCTGTCCAGAGGGTTGGGGGATGTCCAGGGGGGTGTCCAAGGGGGTAGGGGGTGGGGGTGGTGTCCAGGAGGGGCGGGGGGCTGTCCAGAGGGGTCGGGGGGTGTCCGAGGGGGTTTACAAGGGGGTGGGTGGGTGTGGGGGGCTGTCCAAGGGCGTGGGTGGGTGTTGGGGGTGTCCAGGGGGGTGTCCAAGGGGGTAGGGGTGGGGGTGGAGTTTAGGAGGGGTGGGGGGGGCTGTCCAGAGGGTTGGGGGGTGTCCAAGCAGGTCGGGGGTGGGGGGTTGTGTCCAAGAGGGGTGGGGTGCTTTCTAGAGGGGTCAGGGGCAGTCTAGAGGGGTCGGGGGGTGTCCAGGGTGGTGTCCAAGGGGATGGGTGGGTGGGGGGGGGGGGTTGTCCAAGGGGGTGGTGGCCTGTCCAGAGGGGTCGGTGGGGTGTCCAGGGGGGTGTCCAAGGGGTTGGATGGGTGTGGGGGGCTGTCCAAGTGGGTGGCGGCCTCTCTAGAGGGTATTTGGGGTTGTCCGGGTGGGTGGGGGGGCTGTCCAGAGGGTTGGGGGATGTCCAGGGGGGTGTCCAAGGGGGTAGGGGGTGGGGGGTGGTGTCCAGGAGGGGCGGGGGGCTGTCCAGAGGGGTCGGGGGTGTCAAGGGGGGTTTACAAGGGGTGGGTAGGTGTAGGGGGTTGTCCAAGGGTGTGGGTGGGTGTTGGGGGGTGTCCAGGGGGTGTCCAAGGGGGTAGGGGGTGGGGTTGGTGTCCAGGGGGGTGTTATATCTTACTATATTTTGTTTAAAAAATAATATTCATGCATATTTTTTAAATACACATCGATTTGTTTTATATTTCAAAATTGTTTACATTCAAATTATGATTTTTTTCATATAAACATATATTTGTCTTATCTAAAAAATATATATATATTTTCTATTTGTTATAGGTAATAATGAGTCGAAGTTGGATTACGGCACATCAAATGAGCAATGAATATGAGGAAGGTGTTGATGCCTTTTTGGAATTTGCTAAACGAAATGTTCTAAGTAGTGACATTTTTTTCTGTCCATGCCTGAAATGTCTGAATATGAAGAAGTTGAAAAGTAGAGAGTTAAAAGATCATCTGATTTGTCATGTTTTCAATCCGAGTTACAACACTTGGATTTGGCATGGCGAAACTGGACAGAATGTCACTGATGATAATGAATCGCAAGATGGTAACTCCGATGGAATTGAAGAAATGATTCGCGATATTGTAGCAGAACAAATTGAGATAGAACCGACAGTTGCACGTCTATATGGTGATGCCGAAAAACCATTATATCCTGGTTGTATAGATTTTACGGTTTTGTCAGTGGTGTTAAGATTGATTAACCTGAAGGTGAAACATGGAAGGAGTGACAGAAGTTTTACAGAGCTGATACAATTGATGAAAGACATTCTTCCAAAAGATAACGATCTTCCAGATTCACATTATAAGGCCACTAAAATATTATGCCCGATGGGATTGGGATACAGGAAAATACATGCCTGTCCGAATGACTGCATTATATATAGGAAGGAATATGAATTTCTGAAAGAGTGTCCTAAATGTGGGACATCACGGTATAAGGTGAAAGAAAAATCACAAGCTGATGTAGAGATTACAAAGCTCCCTTCAAAGGTATTTTGGTATCTTTCTATAATTCCTCGTTTCAAACGTTTATTTACTAATTTACATGATGAAAAAAGGTTAAGATGACATGCTGATGAGTGGGTATGTGATGGAAAAATACGTCATCCAGCTGATTGTCCACAATGGAAGAAAATTGATGCCCAGTACCCTACATTTGGAAATGAAATTAGAAATATGAGACTAGGCTTGTGCACAGATGGAATGAATCCATACCGAACCCTCAGTAGCACACATAGTTCATGGCCTGTTTTATTGGTAATTTACAACCTCTCTCCTGAAGTTAGTATGAAGCGCAAATATGTCATGTTGAGTATCATGATCTCTGGTCCAAAGCAACCCGGCAATGATATTGATGTTTACTTGTCATCGCTGATTGATGATTTGAAACTGTTATGGGCTGATGGTATTAGGGTGTATGATTCTTATAAAATGGAATATTTTCAACTGCATGCAGTGCTTCTATTCACTATAAATGACTTCCCAGCATATGGAAATTTGTCTGGATACAGTGTTAAAGGGCATAAAGCATGTCCAATTTGCGAACAACAGACGTCATATTGTCAATTGCATCATGGGAGGAAAACAGTATACATGGGTCATCGAAAGTTTTTGCCTATGGATCACCCTTATAGAAGACTAAAAAAGGTATTCAATGGCTCACAAGAATTTTATACTGCTCCAAAACCTTTATCCCCAGATTTGTCTTTTGAGAGGGTGAAAAACCATGATGTGACATTGGGAAAGAAACAGAAATCTGGTAATGATAGACATATTTGGAAGAAAAGGTCAATATTTTTTGAGCTACTATATTGGAGGTATCATGAAGTCAAACATAATATTGATTTCATGCACGTGGAGAAGAATATCTGTGATTCTTTGATCGGAACATTCCTAGATATTAAAGGAAAGACAAAATATGGGTTGAATGCAAGGTTAGACCTACTATCAATGGGAATACGTTTGGAGTTAGCTCCCACTCCTAAAGGAAGACGAACATTTCTTCCACCGGCTTGTCATACATTATCGAAGAGGGAGAAAAGTAGCTTCTGTCAGTGTCTTCATGATATCAAAGTTCCTCAAGGTTATTCTTCAAATGTAAAAAATTGTGTCTCATTGAAAGACTTGAAGTTGATAGGTATGAAATCACATGATTGTCACGTCATGATGCAATAAATTCTACCAGTTGCACTGCATGGAATATTGCCCATCCGTGTCAGAAAGACTATAATGAGGTTGTGTTATTTTTTCAATTCAATTTGTAACAAGGCGATTGATGTGAATGCTTTGAACATTTTGGAAAAGGATGCAATTTTTATACTTTGTCATTTGGAAATGTATTTTCCTCCAACTTTTTTTGATATGATGGTGCATTTAATGATTCATCTGGTTCGAGAAATAAAGCTTTGTGGACCTATATATCTTCGTTGGATGTATCCTTTTGAAAGGTATATGAAAATATTAAAGGGATATGTTAAAAATCCATATCGACCTGAAGCCTCCATTATTGAAAAGTATATTTCTGAGGAGGTAGCAGAGTTTTGTACGAGCTACTTGGCTACGGCGCAACACATAGGTTTGCCTCCATCTCGCCATTAACGGGTTAATAATGAGGGAAAGGGGATTCGTGGCTTGAAAGTCAAATCACTGTCAGCTGAACATATGAAGAAGTTAGAATCATACATCTTGAATAACATAGCGGATGTTCAACCGTATATCACATTGCATATTAATGATTTGAAACAATGTCATCCAAAGAAGAAAGAAATGTGGATTTTGAATGAGCACAACAAAACTTTTTTGACATGGTTTAAAAAGACCTTGCTTGGTAGATCAGATGTATCAGAGACATTAAAATGGATAGTGGGTGGTCCATCTTTAAATATGATAACATGGTCCGCTTATGACATTAATGGCTATACATTTCATACGAAAGCTCAGGACAACAGAAGTGCAGTTCAGAATAGTGGTGTATTGGTGTTTGCAGAAGCAATGCATTTTTCGAGTGCTAAGGACAGAAACCCAATTTCGGCATCAAGTGCATATTATGGAGTGATTGAAGACATATGGGAGGCTAATTACTTTAAAATTAAAGTTCCTGTTTTTAACTGTAAATGGTTTATCGGTAACAAAAGTGTCAGACACGATGAATTTGGAAAGACACTTGTTAATCTGAATAGATTGGAAGACACAGCTGATTCTTTTATAATGGAAACACATGCCAAACAAATTTTCTATGTAGTAGATCAATCAGATATGTAGTGGGCTGTTGTTTTACAAGGGAAAAAACAATATGTTGGTGAGGATGAATTTGATGAAGATGCTGATTTATGTGAGATCCCTACTTCCATGGAAAGATTAACAGAACATAATGATGAGTATGTTGAAGACATGGTTTGTGCCATAAGGAACGATCACGACGAAGGAATTTGGGAAAACAATCCAACTGTACATTACTAAAATTACAGGTAACACATGTTTATTTCTTGTTTACATTTAGTTTTTTCATATAATGTTAGATATTGTAAATTTTCTACTTATTAAAACATGTATCAAACCAAAACGATAAAAAAATAAAAACCGTAAAGAGGAGAAGTCCTGGGCGCACCGGCCGGCCGGTGGTGATCCAGCGGCCGGCCGGTGGTCCAGAGCAAAGCTCTGTCTGGTCCACCGGCCGGCCGGTGGTGAGCCAGCGGCCGGCCGGTGGCACCAGGCAGTGGGAAAGTCTACTTCCTGGGTCCTCCGGCTGGCCGGTGAGCTCACACCGGCGGACCGATGGACTCAGTGAGTCCACTTTTCAGCTTTCTTGGGCCAACTCCTTGGCAACCTTTTGCCTGTGTTTACCATGTTTATCATTGTTTAACATGCTTACCATATTACCAATGTTTACTATTATGTAATTTAGTACACTTTTCTATTTTCTGATTTAGTAGTATTACAATATTTGAATTTGTATATTTGTGAACTAATGTTTGTTTTTTTGATTTGAAGGAAAATGACAGATCAATCAGTTGATCAGCCACATGATTCTGGAGATGAGCATATTGGTCATACATCTGTGGAGGAACATTCACATGCTCCTATTACGAAAAAGAGTTCAAAGGTTGGTAAGCGTGGGTGCACACATTTACCAAAATTATCACTTGCCCGTACGAAGGAGGAGAGAATAGTCGTGGAGTTTGATGATGATGATCTTCCTAGTGGTCCAAATGCTAAAGATTTTAAGGGTTTTGTAGCAACTCAGGCTAAGAGCAAAGTAAGCATTCTCTATGATGATTGGAGAAGTATGGATAAGGCGATAATTTCTCAGCTGTGGAAGACCATTTTGGTAAGATCTTTTGCTATTGATTGACTGTTCTTTAAATGTTTCTAGTATATATAATATTTTTAACCTCTTTTTTATTAGATGACATTTGATATTCCTAACACTGGAGGAGTCAGGAAGAAATGCTTATCATTGGCTGCTAGGAGACGGAGGGATTTCAAATCAACCCTCTCATCTGATTTCATTTATGGTCATAGGAGTCATGAGAATCCATGTCGTATATATCCTTTTATAGATGAAGACACATGGAGACAATTTTTTGAAAGTAGAAGAAAAGAATCATTTTTGGTAAGGGAAATGTAAACTTTTATAAGATTTATTATATAAATGATCTTATTATTGTTTTGTTAATGATTACTTATTCTTAATTTACAGCAAACAAGGAAAGCTCATCAAGAGATCCAATATAAAAATGTATACCCTCATAGTTTATCTCGGGGAGGGTATGAATTATTGGAAGAACAAATGATGGCAGAAAAATTTCAACAACTAAGAGCTGAGTCTTCAAGCTCTGGAGAGGTGGCCCCTCCATCCCCTCCATCTAGACATGAGAAATGGAAAAGAGCTCGGAAGGGAAAAAAATGACAATATCTTTCGGAAGAATCAAGACTCGTAGTTGAGAGGATTATAAGATATCTATTTTATTTATTTAAGTTTACTATTTTCGTTATATATTTCCAATCATTATAGAAATGTTCACTTAATTATTACAGGACTCTCTTGAGGAGAAGAGTTCACAGGGGACATTTACACCATCTGGGAGGGAAGATATTTTATCTGTGGCATTGGGAAAAGACGAACATCCTGGCCGTGTAAGAGGATATCCGGCAGGTGTATCGGTAAGAAAAGTGTTGCCACGTTCCTCAACATCTAAAGTTGAGAGAGTTTATAAAAAATAGAATCCTTGGAGGCTGAAGTCCATAATATTAATGCGACAATGGAGGACATGATTAGAGCATCGGTGCAGTTTATGTTTGCAGACTTGCAAAGACAATTTCAGGGTGCCGCTCCCACTCCACCTCTCCCAGTAGCTCCCACTCCCCCACCTCAGCCTGTGGACCCCATTTTTTATCCTCCTCCTCCGCCGCAGCTACCTACTTATTGTGAGTTGTATGTTGATGATCCTCAACATCATATAGTTGCATATGGGATGGTATATTGTATAGGAGATACAGTTCATCATCAACAGTTAGATGTAGAGAATCAGAGGGTCACTGTACAAGATATTATAGATAGATCAGCTCGGATACCATTACCTACAGATGAGGTGACGACAGTTGGACATAGTATCGGCCATTTTTTACTTTGGCCATCCAGACTTCTTCGACTCATTACCATAGATGTATGGATGTTATATCTTTTTATTTTATATTTTTATTAATGTTTTATCATTTGAAAACTAATATAATTTTCAATTTATTTTTACAGGAATACTTCAAAGGTAAAGAAATACTGTATAGACAACAACAAATACAGATAGCTATGACATCAGATGCAGATACTAGCAGTCTTGAAAAATTGTCATGATATTCAAATTTGTTGGCGGATCATTATGACTTTACAATGGAAGCTCATGTCTGTGGACGTGAACTAAGTGTGGGGATTATGAAAACTGATATCATGGAGTTTGTCACTGGAGATAAGTTGGGCATCAACGTGGTGCAAATTTTTATCATGTAAGTCTTAACACCTTGTACTTGTGTTATATTTATTAAAAATGAATACTTATGTCTGCTTTGTATTAGGTATCTGTATAAAATTTGTGAGAGGAATGAGCTGACTGATGTATATGGATTCGTGGACCCACAATTGATTTCCCCTGAAGCATGTGCATTGGATGAGGAACAATGAATGCTTTATATTGCTGATAGATTTGAAAAGAATGTATTCACACAGTGTTGGATGATGCCTTTTTGTGAGAGGTATGAAACACATCCCTCTCAAAGAGTTAATTATATTTAAACATAAAAAACCACTAACGTTAAATTTCCTTTTATCAGGGATCATTGGATGTTAGGGGTTTTTTTCCCTAGGGAGAAAACACTTTATTGGATATGCTCTCTCCATGATGATGTACGAGAATGTTTTAAGAATATATTGGAAACGTAAGTTTCAATTTCACAATAGTTTTATATATTATAATGAATTTTAAATTTACCCCATTCGTATTATTTTCTAACAGGGCATGGGTCCACTTTCGAAAAAGCGCAAAGAAAAGGAATTTCAAGATCAAATATGTACATGCGAAGGTAAATATCCATTTATAATTTGTACATTTTGATTTATTACATAAAAATAATATATTGAATTTACACTCATTCAAACAGAAATGTCATGAGCAACAAGGCATCATCGAATGTGGATATTACATGTTAAGATTTATGTATGAAATAATAACAACTGGGACAGTTCTGAGTTTTGACCTGGTAAGATTTCTTCTTTCTCATAATATTTCAATTTGATTTATTCATTATACACATTGACTACTATCCTTTTCCTTTGTAGCTTTTTGATGACCCTCAACCCTTTACTAATGAAGATATCAAACACTTACAAGTGGAGTGGTCAAATTATTTTACAGGTTTGATTGACTTTTAGTTGTTTGTAATGTAAAATGTAATTTTGAATATTGTCAATGTAATTGTGTATTTCGTAGTCGTTTAGGTTGGATTTAGTTTTTTTGAAGTTGACTGTGTAAGTTTTGAATGTTATATAAGTGAATGTTTAATTTTTCTCTACTTCTTGTTTTGGTCTACTGTTGATGGCTTTTCTGGTCTGGATTTTGGTATGGGGGGAGAGGTTCCAAGGGGGTGGGTGGGTGTTTGGGGGGTGTCCAAGGGATATGGGAGGGGTGTCCAAGGTGTGTTTGGGGCTGTCCTAGGGGTCGGCGGGGTGTAAATGAGGGTGGGGGGGGGGGTGTCCAAGGGGTGGGGGTGTCCAAGGGATATGGGAGGGGTGTCCATGGTGTGTTTGTGGCTGTCCAAGGAGTCGGTTGGGTGTAAATGAGGGCGGGGGGGGGGGGGGGGGGCTGTCCAAGGGGTGGGGGGTGTCCAAGTGGTGGTGGGGTGTCCAAGGGATATAGGAGGGGTGTCCAAGGGGTGTTTGGGGCTGTCCAAGGGGATGGGGGGGGGGTTTCCAAGGGGTAGGGGGGTTTCCAAGGGGTCGGGGGGTGTCCAGGGGGTGGGGTGGCTGTCCAAGGGGTGGGGGGTGTCCAAGGGATATGGGAGGGGTGTACAAGGGGTGTTTGGGGATGTCCTAATGTTCGGGGGGTGTAAGTGAGGGTGGGGGGCTGTCGAAGGTGTGGGGGGGTGTCCAAGGGGTGGGGGGTGTCCCAGGGATATGGGAGTGGTGTCCAAGGTGTCTGGGAGTTCTGTCCAAGGGGCCGGTTGGGTGTAAATGAGGGTGGGGGGGCTGTCCAAGGGGTGGGGGGTGTCCAAGGGGTGGGGGGGTGTCCAAGGGATATGGGAGGGGGGTCCAAGGTGTGTTTGGGTCTGTCCTAGGGGTCGGGGGGTGTAAATGAGGGTGGGGGTGTCCAAGGGGTGGGGGGGTGTCCAAGGGATATGGGAGGGGTGTCCAAGGTGTGTTTGGGGCTGTCCAAGGAGTCGGTTGGGTGTAAATGAGGGTGGGGGGGGGGGGGCTGTCCAAGGGGTGGGGGTGTCCAAGTGGTGGGGGGGTGTCCAAGGGAATAGGAGGGGTGTCCAAGGTGTGTTTGGGGCTGTCCTAGGGGTCCGGGGGTGTAAATGAGGGTGGGGGTGTCCAAGGGGTGGGGGTGTCCAAGGGATATGGGAGGGGTGTCCAAGGTGTGTTTGGGGCTGTCCAATGAGTCGGTTGGGTGTAAATGAGGGTGGGGGGGGGGGCTATCCAAGGGGTGGGGGGTTTCCAAGTGGTGGGGGGGTGTCCAAAGGATATAGGAGGGGTGTCCAAGGGGTGTTTGGGGCTGTCCAAGGGAATGGGGGGTTTCTAAGAGGTAGGGGGGTTTCCAAGGGGTCGGGGGGTGTCCAGGGGGTGGGGGGCTGTCCAAGGGGTGGGGGTGTCCAATGGGTGGGGGGTGTCCAAGGGGTGTTTGGGACTGTCCTAGTGTTCGGGGGTGTAAATGAGGGTGGGGGGCTGTCGAAGGGGTGGGGGTGTCCAAGGGGTGGGGGGTGTCCAAGGGATATGGGAGTGGTGTCCAAGGTGTCTGGGAGTTCTGTCCAAGGGGTCGGTTGGGTGTAAATGAGGGTGGGGGGGCTGTCCAAGGGGTGGGGGGTGTCCAAGGGATATGGGAGGGGTGTTTGGGGCTGTCAAAGGTCTCGGGGGGGTGTCCAGGGGTCGGGGGAGGGGGGTGTCCAATGGGTGTTTGAGGCTTTACTAGGGGTCTTGGGGGTGTAAATGAGGGTTGGGGGGGCTGTCCAAGGGGTGGGGGTGTCCAAGGGGTGGGGGTGTCCAAGGGACATGGGAGGGGTGTCCAATGGGTGTTTGGGGCTGTACTAGGGGTCGTGGGGGTGTAAATGAGGGTGGGGGCTGTCCAAGGGGTGGGGGGTGTCCATGGGTTGTGGTGGGGATCCAATGTGGTGGGGGAGGGCTGGTCAGGTTGTTAGGTGGGTATAGATGAGGGTGGGGTTTAGTTGGGGCTTGGGGGTGGGCTGGCATGGTTATTTTTGTTGTTTGGTTTCTGGTTGCTTTTTGGTGAGAGCAGTGCAATTATTTTAAAAAAAATATCGCTTTCACGTCGGTTATAAAATAACCGACGTGGTAAATAAATCGGCAGGGGTTTATCACGTCGGTTTTTTCGAGAACCGACGTGCTAAACCGTTCCCGGGCCTTTTATCACGTCGGTTCTTCATATAACCGACGTGCTAAAAGGCCTGGGAATTGATTTACCACGTCGGTTATTGGATAACCGACGTGCTAAAACGTTTCCCATGCCTTTTTATCACGTCGGTTATTTGAGTAACCGACGTGATAATAGGCCCGGGGAAGGGTTAATCACGTCTGTTATGTCATAACCGACGTGATAAACGATATCCCAGGCGTTTTATCACGTCGGTTTAGAAAATAACCGACGTGATAAACCCCCCCTGCGCATATTTATCACGTCGGTTATTAATGAACCGACGTGATAAACATCGTGATGTTAGGGATGTTACGTCGGGTTTTAAATAACCGATGTAAAAAACGTTATTTATAACGTCGTCCGTATTAACGTCGCCTAAAAACCGACGTAAATAATGAAAAATAACCGATGTAAAAAATGTTTTCTGCACTTGTGGAAGAAGATAAGGAAGTGGTCCAATACATTACTATTAAAAAACATTATGGATTTAACATCTATAAATTCATTAATTTTTTAGAGGGTTGAATTATCTCATATCGTCATATATATAATCTAAATGAAAATTAAAAAAATCATTATCATGCCATCAACAACTAAAATTTTTTGAAATGTTTCCAAAAATGAATTTTATAGCTATTTAATAGTCCAGCCTATCATCAAAATTGACATTATAGGATATAATGCTCATGTGATCAAATCCTACTATTTATTAAATCAATTAATGAATACTATATCTTTAATGTTTCCATTATTATTTGTTATTCCAAAATCATATTACAATAACCCATTGAATGACTACCAATATGTATAAATTTATGTTTAATATTTATAAAATATATTTTTGGTTATTTTTTTAGTATTAGTAAGAGATTTTAAATTGTATTCTCATGTTCTAATGGGATTTTATTGTTTGGATCTTATTCCATAGGGAGGAGGTTATGATCATGTTTGGGATGTTTTAACTAATTCCGTTTTTGTATAATCAAGGGTAAACATGAACTAGAGTGTTATTGAAATGGTTATGTATGTTTTTGGGCTCTGATAGAATACAAAAAAGCAGTCAATCATCTCAGTGGTATCCCACAAAGAATTTGGTATGTTATGTATTGTAATAGTACACATTTCTTTACTAATGAAAACACTATTTTAATCCATCGATATCTATATATCGCATTAAAAAATATGATGGGGTCACCAAGTGATATATATTGAATAGATTACCCCATTAATATTATGGTGTTGTTAACTTTTCAAGGGTCACTTTATTATGTGAATCCTTGGTTATAAGGTGTATCATTGTCTTCTTATCCTCTAATATTCCCAAAAAAATTTCTATAAAGGAATTAGAATAGTTTTTCCTTATAAAATTATGTATATCATTATTATTATTCAGCACTTCCTCTATCATAGATGGTAACTACGTTTTATAGTGATGTTAGATGCTATGAAAACGTATATTTTATAAGATTATATTGAATGAATCAATTTTGATAGATTTTACCTATGTTTTTATAGATAATGATATATAATGTGTAATATAAATAAATTCTCAAAATTTTGATGATGAGAAATCATAAACTGTACTAAGGATGTGTCATATTGAGACACCCTAAACAAACAATCCATGATCCAATTCATGAAATAAAAACGTGAAACATATTATTTGATACTAAGTGAGATGGCCAAATCCTAACACACATATATATTAAATTATTTATATAAATTAGAAATTTCCCTAAAAATAATACAAAAATCCAATAATAATTTTTTTTACTATGTTTGGAGATTAGCTGGATAAAAATTGTATTACACATTATCACTTCAATATTTGATTCAACCATCAAAATATAAAACATCTTTATTCACACATTCCTACGAAAAATTTCATGTGTAATTTAAAAAAATATCATTTACCTCTAGAACATAGACTGGGGGTACTGATATATTATTCATAATGTATTAGATCATAATAATTTAAAAATCCTAGTAATGTTAGAAACTAAATGTTAGAAAATATAATGGATCATTAATGGATGTTCTGATGGAATTATATAAGGACATAAATCCCCAAAATATAAAATTTATTACATTACAAGAGAATATAAAAAAAATTAGTCCTGGAATGAGTATCAAGACTTAAAATCATAATCATTTTTTTTTCCATGGTAATATACTAAGAAAATCATTATCATATTTTCTTAGGTATCACTACCATAAAATAGTCGAGCATGGATCACTACATATTCCCCATTATGGAATGAGTATCAATACACAAACCATATTGACATACCATGGGATATAGAACATTAATCAAAGTATTGGTGTGATGTATTGGATTTAAACCATCAGGTAACCACAAACCAATATTATATGTTCCCTAAGGAATCCACCATTTCATAAAAAACCCCATTTTATGAAAAGGGGATTCATAATACAAATAGTATTAAATATAAAAACAACTAGGTTGAGATTTTCTTTGAACAAAATAAATTACCCCAAAAAATAAATTTATCATAAAATAACATTGAATTTCATTAAAATTAATCCATATGGGATTGATAAATCAGATCTTGAGAGGAAAAATGAAGGGAGGTTATAAGAAATTACATAATATGTCATTATTATCATTTATATAGATGAAATTTTTTTAGGTGAATATAAAAATCCATTTGTATGGAATTTGAAAGATGAAATTACAAAAAAATAGATAAAAATTTCCCAACTGACATGTCATTAATTTAAATAAAGGTTTTGTATTTTAATTTATATTTCAATATAAACATATATAATAATCAAATAGTATTCATTTTATCATTTTGAATATTTTTCTAAAAAAACATACTTGAAATAAAGGGTTAAAATATAAATTTTTTAAAATAAATGAACATAACGTTTTATTATTTTACTAAGAATATAACATTTTTAAACTAATTAATAAGAAAATGGAGGAAAAATAGAACTTATAATTGATATAAATTATCCTTAACAATTAAAATTTATACATAATGAAATCCATAAAAGTGGATAATATTGAGGCAATGATGTATTTTCCTTGTATAGAAATATATAATAAAAATGTGAATAAATTTTATTTAATTTCATTGATGATTATATTTTCATTGTGAATTAATAATGATTATGATACAATTAAAAGGAAATTGGGTTGAAAAAACACAAAAATATCTGATTATCAATAATAAAAAAAATGGATCATGAGAGGAAATTAAATCACTTGAATGAGACATTAATAATATTTATACAAGACAAATAAAAAACATATAACCCCTAAATTGAAAATAATAGTGTACAACATGAAAAATCTATCAATAAATTATAATTTAGAAAATGAACCCCTACCATGGATTCTCGATTAGTAAAATAGACTCAAACATGATTTATAATAATCATAGGCACCTTAAATATATATTTTAACAATATTTACATTCAAAAAATTTCATATAATTATTTTATATTAATTTTTTAATAGTTCTAATTGTTTTAGTTAGTATTTATCATTATTGTTAGTTGTTTTTTCATTTCCATTATAGTTTCTATAAATTAGTTTCTCTTACCAATTGATGTTCATGAGTAAATTAATTTTTAAACTATAAGTTACATTAATAATTAATCTATAATTATTTTTGATATTATAGGTTTATTCCATGTATATTTTTACAAGATTTCTTATGATTAAATCTAGAACATACATGTTTCTATAATTTTTAAATAATAAAAGGTTGTAAAGTAACAATGTCAAAAATAATTATTATAATATTTTTTATTCAAAATTGTAAAATAATTTGCATATTACAATCATATGATAACATTAATAATGTTTCTAAAACTATCTATAAAAAATATATAGTATCATTCATGTGCATGGTTTATCTAACAAAAAAATAAAATTATACATTCAATAGATAACTGCGATAATAATGTGATTTAATTTTAAAAACATTATCAAATAAGAATTATGGAATTAGTTATATTTTAATAAATTGATTAATATTATTTTAATAGTGGATGATGATGAATATAAATAAAAAAGTTACATGATATAAATCCCATTATCCCATACAACATAGATATGTTTTTGATTTATTTAAACCCATATTATTTTTTGTATACCACATGTTAACCTTTTATGACTCAAATCATTGACACACATATTTCACTCCATAGGGGTTTTACAATTATTTATATGCGGTCATGTGACAAAGGAACAATATATTGATTAACTTTTCAACCATTTCTTATTCAACAAGACTATTTTATACAATTTTGTGTTTTTTTAATAATTTAATAAAATATATTTTAACATATACTATCATTAATGTAATTTTTGGGACAATTAAATTTAATATAATTAATGATATAATGGAAAAAATATTCAAATATAATAATATTTTCAATATATTTACAATATAATTACTTTTTTTTATTCAGGGAATGATGATGTTCATCCAAATAATATTAATTTTATTAGTTTTAAATTCATTTTCCTTGATTTAAATTTTACATGAACTAGAACTATATCATCATTACGTAAGAATTTATAGATTGGGTGTCATTGGTAGAAATTAAGAAAATTAAAATTATACACATAATGTAAAAATCATTTATATTTATTCATAATTTTTTATCAAAGAGAATACATATAATAAAAAGTAGAAGTAAAAGTGTTGCATGTTTTTAGTTATCCTTTTCTTATAATAAAATAAATATTATAATCAAAGGAAACTATCTTTAAATTTCCAAATTTTTGAATATTGGAAGTTTTTTGTTGAACATAAATATTAATATAAAATTAAAATAAGTATTATTCCTAATTTTATTCCTTATTCATTAGTTTTACATGAATTTAATTCCTTTAATCTCACTAATGTGACAGATTAGTACCATTGTTTATATTCGTAATTTTTTAAAAAAGGGACCTTTTTTCCAAGGTTTACCATCCTCATTCTAAATATTATGTTCCTATTTCTTAATTTAAATATTAAAATTGAAAAAAATAAATTTTAATATAAGTTAGGAAGCATAGAAGAAAATAGTTTTTTAGAAAAAATGTGTTTTTAGCCTAAAAATGGGCATATACTGAACTCAATTATAATATTAGATTTTATGAGACTAATTAGACTATTTATAATTAATTTATGATTATGAAAAATTATGACTATATCCAAAAAATTATTATTTTTTCAATTACATGTTTTAAATGAAATTAATGTCAGTTTTTTCACAAACTGTAATTTTTCACTATTTACACAAAATTAATACATTTTTGGAAAATAATAATTAAAATTTATAAGAATATTTTGACATGAATATTTTTAAAATGTATAAATTTGATGAAATAAAATTTAAAAAATTGAAATAAATTATTCATGATACCCAAGAAGAAAATTTGATATAACCCATATTTTAATACAATAAAATTTTTACATTGAAGATTAATCAATAATCATTAAATTACTACTAACTAAATTCATATGATGTTTTATTTATTAAAATAAATACATGTTTTATATTATTAATTTGGAAAATTATTATATAGTAAATAACAAAATTCATTTTGATAAAAATATATTACCCACATAAATATGTTTTCAGAAAAATATCACTCTAAAGAATACATGATTATTTTCACATTTGAGTTCCTATTGCCTAATTATTAATATTATAAGAGGAATTATTTAAAAATTTATTTAATTATGTGGTTATTATTATTTTCACGCACTACAAAATAGTTATGTTATAATGGTCATTTTTATGGAATAATATTTCTATAGTATATCACAGGTAATTTATTCTTGTTTTTTTATATTCTATATTATATAAAATATAATAAATAATGATAATAAATTAAAATATTTTTTGATGTCCCTTATATTCACATATGAAGACAACGTCATTAGATAATGAAAATGTTTTGTCTATATTAGCGACATTGGTTTCAAAATCATTTACTATAAAAGAAATAAAAATAATGTCTCTAATTAATTAAGGAGAAATGATGCTAGATAATTTTTAATGATGAATATTTCATTGATGCAATATTTTTAGACATAAAAATTATGGGAATGAAAATTATAATGAAATATGTATTGTTCTATAATTTTCATATTATCTTTGAACCATCAATCACGGAGAATATTTTGGTTGCACAAAAAGATGATGTGGAGATTAGAATGATGGGAAATTATTTAGGTAATTGAAAATAAAATAATTTAGAAAATATAACGATGAATTTATAATAACCATGAAACAATTTTTTTTTATTTTATGCAAAGATAAAATATGTACAATTAGATGAATCATAAAGATCATAATTCTCTTTCAACATAGGAAGTATAAAAATTTATTGAAAAAAATGAGAACAAAAATTTGTCGAATACTTTAAAGAATTATAATAATTCGTATAAATAAACTTTCTAGGTAATATATTAATTATATCCCATATGATAAAATTATATAAGGAAAATTAAATGGTTACCCATAAAAATATGGATATTTTAGATTATCATTATTAATTGATTATGTTTCTTCGAATGATATATGATTAAAAAGATACATCTGGGTTATCATTGATTGCATTATAATAATAACCTTGTTTATTAGTATTTAGGATGATTTCTCACTCAACTAAAATTCCAAGAAATATTTTTGTAATGAGGTGAGTCTACATGAAATACCAATATCAATTTAATTTAATTTGGATTTAAGATTTTGTTTAATGTTCCAAAGGACTCTTCAGAAGGTATTGAACATCGTGTTAAAATTTTACAAAACAGATCATATATATATAATAGGTTAATCATAAATGGCCATTCAATCATTATGGGAACATCTTTTACAATACTCTATAGACATATGGGGATGTTGTCATTGATATATTTTGGTGGTCAAACCTACAATGAAATACAAAATCACTAATACATTTTTATATATCCTTGAGAATTCATATATTAGATGATTTATATTACACCAACATATTTGGATGAAAAAATTGAAAAGATTCTCGTATGAAAAAAATAAATACAATATATAACCATTAAATCTTATTCTAATCAATAACACATTATAGATTCATTTTGTGGGATATATATTTATATTAACAATTCTCAATGAGTCATGTAGTTTGATTTTGTGGATATATTGTTCTTTTGAATAACTCCATGGATGAGAGTTATGATGATTGGACAGAATAAAATGATATTTCATAGGTACACAGTCCCCTTGGATATATTTTATTGAATTGAAGCTATGTCTTAGACACTTTCCCCTCACCATACATGTATGAGGTATATATTATGTTCCACGTATTTTTATTTATAAAGACCAAACATTAAACCTCACATATATTGAATTTGTATGTGGAATAGTTGGAGGATTTTATCTCTTATATGGATGAGGGCTTGTAAATATTGGATAATATTGATAATGTGATTTGAATCAAAACTAATAATCTTGGTAATGTACTTTGGTGAAGTCATAATTTTTAATATAATAAATATATACATGATGATGTAATGAAATAAAAGAACCCTCCTTTAAATACATTTTGGGGGAAGAATATAAAAAATATTTTTTTAATATCGAATTAAATTGCCTTCTCACAATATATTTATGTCATATATATCTATACTGTTTAGTCAAAATCAATTACATGTCATTAAGAAAATAATGAAATAATTTTTAGCATCAATGAAAAATATTAAATAAGAATTGAAAATATACATCAGAATAATAATAAAAATATAAAAATGTATGAATAAGATAAACTAAAAATATCAAAATTGAAAATCCAATGGGTTATAATATTATATAAATATTAAAGTCAAGAATAAACATGTAAAAATAAAAAAATTAGAAATATAAATGGAATTTTCTAATCCAATTATATATATCATAATAAAATATTGTGATGAATTAAGAATTAATTTAATAATTTATAGAAACTACAATAATTATTTGTGTGTTAGAAAAAATTCTGACCATGGAAAATTTAACATATAATTGTAATAATAATTGGACAAATGGTGGTGGTAAAATAAATAAAATTTAAAACCTTAAATGATTAAAATTAGTAAAAAACATTATATTTACTTAATATTTTCATATAAATTATTTAATGTAAAGGATAAATATATGTTATATTTTATAATATTTTATCTCATATATAGTAATACATTAATTTTTTTAGAAAAACTTATATATAACAATCTAGTATTTTGATCATTATTTATATAAAAATATATAATATAATTAATATTATATCATACAATAATTATGAAATAGTAATACACAAAAATATAATTACTGATAAAAAAATATAATTTATCAAAAATAAAATATTTTTTCAATAAATTGTATTATTTTATTTAAAAGATAAATTTATAATATATATATTTTGAATTTTACAAAATAATAAAAATAAATAAATTAATGTGACTATTTTTTTATTCATGAGTGTAAATAATAAATAATAGTATCTTATTTAATGAAAACTTTCCCCTTACCTATATAAACTATAATATTCCAAAATTTTCTTCACACATCAAAACTATTTCCATTGATTTTTTTTTCCAAAAACCCTCTGTGAAATCATGTATACAACTTCATAACACATTTACAGGCCAAATTTCACCACCATAGGTATATGGCTCAATATAAAGGGGAGATCCCATGCTTACTCCTTTAATTTATCTTCATTCTATATAAAAAATATATGTTATTATTACAAATAAAAATTTAAAATAAATAATGTATACCATAAATTTTGTATATAACTAAAATATAAATTATATTTTTACTTCTTCGGAACTCAAATAAATATTAGACATCACTTTTGATAGTGTTACACTACCCAAGTGAATGATTATGAATTATTTTAAACTTTTTTTCATTCAATTTTATTCATTAAAATTTCTTTAATTATTGAAAATAAAAGGATAATCAAATAATTTTTTTATTGTTATTATAAACTGATGAAATAGTCAGCATAATAGATATATATATGGAAAATTATTATAATCATTTTTAATAATCTAAAACATCTAATAGATGATGATTTAATAAATTGTAAATCTCATTAAATGTTTTCAAATAAATTATATCATCAATGGAGTGAAAATAATTTCAATAATCATAAATAAATTATGGAACTGTTGGATAGTGGATTTTAACTATTACCAAATCTTTAATGATGTTTTGGATCTATAATCTGATCACCCTAAAAAATGTACTTGTGAATTATATTATTTTTATATAATAATAAAATATAATAATAAATTGATTGTGATAGGTGAAATAAATTTTAAAAATGTACTAAAAAAATAATTAATGAATATAACATAAATATTAAATAGGATAGAATAGTCTCTAATGTAAGCTGGGACTTGAGTTAAGGTGGTCTTATCACTCATTTTTAGGATACTATGTTCTAGAACATTATTCCATTTAATTTATGTAATTTTTGTATGCCTACTTTAAATCCATTATTTTTTATTTTCACTCCTTTTTCTAGGATATATATTCATTTAGGTTTTACTTTCTATTTTTTTGTAAGAAAAACCCAATTAATCATATAAAAGGAATCATTTATAAATTTTCATCTCATTTTTTTAAATACATATAATATTATTCCTGAGCCAATATTTATTCATTGAAGGATATAATCCTTTTATTATATATTTATTTTGACTATTAAGTATACAGTGTCTTATATCCACCAACTATTTAGACTGACTAAATTCTTTTCAATTTGAAATACTATTTTGATATCAATATATAACAATTATATTTATCATGAGTCTCGGTCGTGTTTATTTTTGATATATATCGTTTAACTAAAAGGAAAACATATGAATTAAATATTAATATGTGATAGGTGGTTTTGAAATTCATTATCACCTCAATTTTTGTTTTAATCTTCAAATCAATTCACACAAAATGAGTGTTTATCATTTAGTAAGCTTAGAACACTATTTAATGCTTGATTGTATGAGGTCATCCTCATAGTATTTTATGTAATATATTATGTTTTATCTATTATAATAATTCCAATAATTACCATACTCATATTAAATATTTTATCTTATAAATAATTTCAATATGAGGTTGTTTGATAGTTTCCCTTGTTGAATAAATATTATGATTATTGAAACAATGGAATTTCTATCCCCATGTTTATCTTTTTTTATTTATTACATGTTTTTAGGTAACTCATTTTTCATAATCTCATTGTTATATCACATGTATTGATATGATTATAATGAAATACAAGAATATATTATGATAATATTAATAAATAAATAAGTTATTTATTAATAAAATGTATTTTTATGTGTATGATTATACAAGAGAAACATAAAAGATGGGAGAATTGAGACTGAATTAAAAAACATGTTTTTGAAAATTAGAAAATGAAATCCCATATATTTGAAATTATCTCCCTTTTTTAAAATGTATTGGTTATATATAATTTTTTATATATATATTTTTTTAAAAAGTATCAATCTAATACTAGTAAAAAGAACTGAAATTATATTATTCTTGAATAAAAAATACTTATAACAAAAATTTTATATTTTCCTCATCTAAATATAATCCAAAAAATTATATTTTTAATTCATAGTTTTAAAACCCTTAAAAAATTTTAGTATATTTAATTTATAAATTGAAATAAAAATTATACTCATATAGAATTAAAGCATGTGGTTTTCTCTATTTTGGATCTTATTCTTCTTCACGTAATAGTAAGTATCTAGTAAGAAAATTTATTAAAAAATTATAATCAGATCAAGAACCCAAATCAGGTATTTTAAAAATCTCCTAACTATATAGTCCAGGTTGTATAAATATTACCTCAAAATAATTTACTGTATAAAGCTATTATAAAATGAATGAAATGTGCATAAAAATACTCTATATTACTTTACATTTGAAATGATCAATATATATTACAAATACCCCAAGGAAACTAATTATATTAATAATATATATATATATATAAATGAAATCATGTGAAGATTTTTGCTACTATAAATATAATGGAATTTTGGATGTTCAGTGTGGTTCCCATCATTTTATGATTATTCGGTATGATTTGGATGAAATATTCAAGTCATTTTTCCTTCTTATATGTTCTTTAAATATAATCTATAAAACAAAGTACTAAGATAGAAACAATTCATCAGTAATGCTAAAAAAACTCCACACTCACATAATCATTCACGAGGTAAACAAACATGTATCTCATGATTATTCTTCTAAATATATCCACTAAAGAATGATAATTCTAGTGTTGAATGATTGTATCTTATATTATGAGTGTCATTAAATTCCATAGTAATCCAGTTATATTTTCAACTTCATCCACAATAGTTTTTTCACTCGAGTTTGATTTATATATTCCATGTTTTAGCGTCACTCTTAAATAATTTTGATGTTTCTCAAGTAAGTTTGTAGTACATTGGATTTAAGAATAAGGTTTATGTTATTCATCAATGCATGTTTTGTTTATTTACTTCATTTGTTCAATTATAAAATCATCATGAAGTTCATTAGATGTTCAGTATGAGCTCTTGTAGAAATTAAATGTTCGATTTTGGGGATATTCAATTTTTTGTATCTAGGAAGTTCATCATCCAATTGTTTTGAAGTACACTGTGATGTATCTATGAGATTTAAAGTGTAGTCAAAAGGATTAATTTAAGTAATAGCATCATCAAATTGAATGTTTTTCATTATAACCGAAATAGTTGATTGACATTTATCTTGCATTTGATCAAATACTTCATGTCATTGTTCAAATTCCTTAAATTGAAATTTTATCATTTCTAGAAATTTCTTCACAATCAGTTCAATTTTCATGCAATGAAATTGAATAACATCTTTTCGATTAAATCCATCTTGTGGTTTCTCTAAAGCTCATGTTAAAATTTTCAAAAATCCATGAGAACATCATACATAATTTTGTGACCTGCCTTCACTAACAATAGAGAAGGGACATAAATTTACCATACACTCCCTTTTTCAAGTTGATGGAGAGATTATGACCCCCATGTACTACCTTCAATATGCCCTGAAATGATGACTAGAACCAATGGTATAGAATCTCATGTAGTATGGAAGGCTTTACCCTTTTGTAGATCAACATTGGTAGATAAGATGGTAAATCCGAAACAAATCCAAATACATAATGTAAAATTAATTTCAAAACCCCCTTTTCCCTCATTGATGTTCAAAATAATGTGCTACTATGTACATGAAAACTATTATTGAATGTTCCAAAATAAAGAAATGCAACAATGAAATCTGTCCTAACATAGATCTATTAAGGTCTAACGTGGTCCTCAATGTCCTCCTGGAAACGTAAATGTAGTTATATATAATTAAGGTGATTATATATGTAAACATAGTTGGGAACACAAAATATCTCATGAAAAAGTGGGGAGAAATTCTAATGCCCCGTGAGAAATAGAGATAACCGAAACACCTAGAACAGAAACAATCCATCCAGCCTTACCAATGCACACTCTGTAAATAACACAGGTAACCTAATGTAATAGTTATATCATATCGATATTTGGGTACCCCACACCGCTTGGACAATGTTTATCTAGGACATCCTACACATCAGACCTCCCTTACAGATACCACTGTTGTCCCACTACTACCCACTACAAGAACCATATAGGTCATCCCAACATAACATCTATCCCGCCTACAGAAACCTCAGCCAAATCAACCACACATAACCACACCGCCATACACATGGTCCATAATATCCACCAAAATTTCTTGATGACACCTGATCTATAACAACCATAGACATTCTAGAAGAAACCTGGGCCTCATCTCGAAGACAATTAGAAAATAAACCAGCTCGCACACACCTAGGACAACAACCACAACACACCATGCCTAAGGTGTATTGGGCCCTAATGACCATCAGGCTGTCATAGCCTACCTAAAGTCTCTTGGGAAACATGGGAGAGGGATAAATAGGAGATAATAACCAGCCACTCAAAGGAATATTGGTAAAAACACCCTCCACCATGAAATTGTTGTGTTCAACCAGAAGTTCACGACATGGGTGGGGTGTGTTTAAGAAACACCATAACTAAATGTTTTACATTTTGGTAATAAAACACTTATTCCAGCCTATGGGACCCAAAACCAAGAACCAAACTGTACACAACCAATCTTAATATTATCCCTACATACACAAGTATACAATTTCCAATACAAGATCACAACCCATTTCATGAAAATAGTTCCCCCTTCTAACTGTTATCGTTATCATGTTCAAATGATATATTTTAAATATCCAACCACTATTGGGAATCAAACTGTCACAACAACAATACAAAAAATAAACTGAAAGAAAACATGCAAGAAAACATTTAAGAATTTACACATGGTCTCTTGTAAGTGACAACATTAAAATAAATATACGAGATCCCTCGATGTAATAGAAGAAAATGAAGCCCCAACATAATGTCTCTACAAAATTTCCCATCATCTCCACATGGCCCCAGATTCACAAGCCAATAAACTCTCAACCATATATTCCATTCCCAACCATATTTCCCCAGAATCATTAAACATAACAATCAGGCATGTCACTAGAAAAAAGAAAAGAAGTTTTCCAAATTTATCCAACTCTATTCGTTATGTTTCTTCTTTATGTTGGTTAACTAGGGTGATCACACCAAGGTTATTATTAATAAATCATCCATTTAATCTACCATGTATATGTGATTAACTTTTTTCCATGTTATAGTCATTCAATCACAATATTATCTTGGAAAATAGAGCATCATTATTACAGAAGAAAGTACCGCCAACAGTCACCATTTTCGATGGACATAATCCCATAGAATTCATAACATGAAAACAAATTTATAAAATAACAACATGATCAATATTCCAATCCCTACATTCATAAAATTCCATTTATTATCATTTTTATTGTTGGTATCATCTATGTCTTAAGGGAACATCATCATAACAACCCTACATAATGCACAGTAATGAGAGGCAAAGGAAAAACCCCTACATGGACAATCAAGGATCAATGTTTCCTCCATACACCAGGAACTGTAGTTATGTGTTAATAAACTCCAATAATAATTGAATAGGAGTAATCTCACACAACCATGACTCATATACAGAAGAGGGACTCCAATCACACCAAGGGAAAATAAGAGAGACCGAGGAAGAAAAAGATCGTGGTGTGATAAATGTTCTGATCCAAGAGTTACATGATGTGAAATCTATAAGTTCTTAAAAATATAACCATTTTTAAACCATGTGGCTTGGATATTTCAAACATTATAATTAAATGAGATTTAATAATTTCCTCGATGATGGTTGAGATAATAGATTTTAGTTGATAAATCAACTTTAAACAGATATAACAAGAAACATTGGTGAAATGGGGAACACAAAAATGGTGTGACATAGATAAAAAGACAAATGTTTTGGTAAATATATGGTTTCCCCACTCTTAAGGAATTTTAGATACCATTTACGGTCTTAAAAACATCCTCACACAACATTAAAATATGTATGAAAACATAAAACATGTGTTATAGGAACACTAATGAATGAACCCCAACACACCTCTTTGGCGTCGTTTGGGTGTGGCGCTGATCGGTGCCATCGATAAGTGACACCACAAAAAAACTCACATATGGTTCCTAGGACCCCAAAAAACAACATAATTCGGAAATGTAATAGACTATGAGGTTCTATGCCATTACATAAGATACCTCTATAACTGTTCTCACCCTTTAGAATTCATGAGTAATCTAGAAGAAAAAATATTGGTCCAAAAAACAACCTTGTATGATACCTTTCATGGAGAACCACCCTAGATTTATTCTAAAGTCATAATAAAACCATGACAACTAGTAAAACCTCTCATATCTATCATCTGAACCACCGCTTAACACTACTTCTATTCTCCCCCAAGTAACCACACAATCATAGAAAGGTCACACCATCCATATATATGGATTAGGGAGTCCCTTTCTCTATATCAAGATTCTATCTGCTAATGTTGGCACTGAATCACCCACATGGTTTTAATCACATTCACCTTAATTCATCTTGATTAGGGATCAGGACTTCCCCTTTCCACAATCCGGACTTTTCACACACATTTAGAGAACAATGGAAAAATCCCATCGTATTGAAAACAAGTTCAATCATCACATCACACCAATGGAAAAAAACAAACAAAAGATCCATACTCAGAATAACTCTTGGTGCAGGGAACAAATCTGTGTCTCCCATTCCTAGGTACTCTCCTTGAGGGCACTGTTCCTCCACAACACATGAACCAGGGGAATGGTCTATCCACAAAACACCTTCTTTATATGATCCTCGATTCTCACTATTATCTCCATGAACATTACATTGTCCTTGATATCCAACACACCCCAATATATGAATTGGGATACATCATGTAGATATCGATGGATTTGAGATATATGGAAGACCTTGTGTATCATCTCTAATGGTGGTGGTAAATATAGATGATATGTCACCTCGCCAACTTATCCCAACACCTCAAGGGGTCCGTTGAACCTTGGAGAAAGCATTCTTTCCTACCAAACCTCCTCTACCCACATCAAGGGGAAGCCTTCAAGAACACATAGTCCCCAACCCCAAACTCCAATGGTCTCATTCTATGACTAGAAAATGACTTCTACCGACCTTGGTCCATGGTAATCCATTCATGGATAGGCTGAACCTTCCCTATCATCCTCTGTACCACCTTTTGGCCATGAGCACCAACCTCCCCAACCATTGTCTAGCACATGGGGGAATGACACGTTCTCCCATTGAAGGGTTCAAACAGTGAAATGATAATGGTATAGTGATAGATATTGTTGTAGGAAAACTCAAAGAGAGGCAAGTGTCATACCCACAATCCTCTGAAGTCCGTAACACATGCCCATATTATATCCTCAATCATCTGGATGATCCTCTCTATCTGCCCATCTGTATGAGGGTGGAAAGTAGTGCTAATTCATATCTAGGTGCCAAAAACACATTATAATCCCTTATATTCTCATGAAGTGATGTGTGTATCCCTATCTGAAACAATGGTTCTAGGAATTACGTGGAACCATGTAATTTCACCATTGTACTTCTGTACTAGGGAATCCACTATGCTCAAATACGTAATCACTAAGAAGTGAGAGGATTTATTGAATTATTCTACCAATACCCTGATAAAATCACACCCTCCCTCATCCCTAGGTAGTCATGTGATGAAATCCATCGATATGTCATCCCACTTTCTCTCGGAAATATCTAAGGGTGGCAACAGACCTCTGGGAACACAGGGTTCACCTTTCACATACTGACACATGAGTCACATTTCCACAAACTCCACCACTTATTGCCTCACTCTGGGCCACCAAAAATATCATCTCAATCCCTAGTACATTTTGGATACTCTTTGTTGTACCTCCTGGGAAGAGCAATAGAACACACCAAGAACTCTTTATCCCATTTCCTCCAGAAAAAACATCTTTCCACAGAACAACATCTGATTCTGACTATCCTCCATCCATTCAGCCATAGCATTACCCTTGATATCTTGATAATGAATCACTTCAACCTCTGAGTCTCCCCACTAAAACTTCTCCATCTGTAGTACCATGGAATACTATAGTGTAATTTTAAACAGATAGTCTCTACCATCCACCACTCTTATTCACAGATGTAAATCAGCCAACTCCTCGATTTCTTTCCAAGCATTTACTGACTCCCAGACCACATCCTTCGAAAAATTGATACTCAAGGCATCATCCAAAACATTCCACTTTCCTAAGGTGTAGGAGATATAAAAGTCATAATCCTAATGAAACTCCACCCACCTTCGTTGTGTTAAGTTCAGGTCTCACTGGTATATGATATACCTTAGGCTCTTCTGATATGTGAAGACCACAAAGCACTCCCCAATGATTTAATGTCACCACTACATCAGAGAGAACACATCCATTGTATTCTATAGGTCATGGGTGTCATATTTACATTCGTGAGGGCATAACTACCTATACCCATAACAGATCACTCCATGCAGCTACATATGAAAGCACTACAAGCCTATACCAGATGCATCAAAAATCACATCAAACATTAACTCTTTCTCTAGAATCCTCATTACTACAGCACTGACCAACATCCCGTTCCGATATTATGATTTTTTATGGCACTGTTCACTCCATATAAAATCCAGGTCTTTCTGGTGAAGGCCATCAATGGTGCTACAACACGAGAGAATTCGGGAAAAACCATTGGTAATAACCTACCATTTTCTAGAAACTACAAACCTATGGCACTTTATTTGGTGTTTCCCAATAAAAATCCGCTTAAACCTTCGATGAGTCCATGTTAATCACTACTTGGACACCATGTGTCCATGTAAGTTCACCTATCATGTCCAGAACATTCACTTGGATAACTTTTCATATATCTTGTGGAATTATAGGATCTCCAAAATGTTCTTTAGATGCTCTGCATGATCCTCCTCCGACCTTGAGAAGATCAGGATTGTTTCGATGAACATGACCATGAACCGTTCCAGATAATAACAAAAAATAGACTGTATGAGCCCCATGAACACAGTTTGTGTGTTTGTAATGTCGATCGACACGACCACAAAATCAAAGAGCCCATGCCTACATCTAAAAGATGTCTTCTGGATGTCACTCTCTTTCACACTCAATTGGGGATATCCAAACTGCAAGTCAATCTTAGAGAACCAACCAGATCACTTAAACTGGTGAATAGGGTCATCAATCCTAAGAAGGGGGTAACAGTATTTGACTATCACCTGATTCAATATTCAATATTCTATTCATAGATAGAGACCACCATCTCCCTACATTTCAAAAAAGACTGGATACCCTCATATTAACATTCTTGGATGGATAAAACCCTTCTATATTAGGCCATCAACCTAGATCCACAACTCCATCAACTTAGAGGCACCTTATGATATGGATCCATCGATATAATACAGCTATCGGGTTAAATGTCTATCCCGAACTTAACATAACGTCAAGGGAGTAAAGTCACAAACTCTTCAGGGAAAACGTCTCTGAATTTACTAATAATCCCTGGAACTGCCATAATCTCTAATTCTTCTGACTCCACTGACAGATCAGACAACAAGGAATGAAGGGTCTCCACTCATCGGTTGCCCTCTTTGATTCCTCACTTTCCAACGAAATTTACGTGCTAGTCACCTATATCTGAGAACATGACCCTCCTCTAGAATCAGTCGATAAAATAACACATAGAAATCCACCAGTAGATTCCCATGATAACATGATTTTGTTCCATTTGTAGTAGGAAGAGATCCCCATGTGACTGATGCGGCCACAACATTAGTCTCCATCCTCGACAAACATCAAATAGGCTATTATGGCCTCCAACTATTGTTCCCAACACTAGGGGCATGGAAATTAACTCTACTTCTACACCCAATTAATGGGCTAGACTAGGTGAAACAAAGGATTGTGAAGCTATAGAATCCAAAACATCACATGCAATAGTACTAAACAAATTGATTGTGCCTTGAACAACCCACCATCCCCTATTCAGTCGGTCTCCTCCCCAAACACACCTTATTGGAGGTCCATAGGGAGCTCCCTATGGTAACCCTCCTCAGGAACCATCCTCCCTTAGTTCAGTGGGAGCTCACTGCCATTGCTGCTGTTGTAGAAAAATTTTGGCAACTAACTATTGCTGCTGAGGTGGGTGTTGAACCTACCCACCCAACCAATACTGAGATCAAAATTTTCAGTATATCTGAATGTTTCCCAAACCTCCACAATAAAAGAACCCCAGTCCTTGGATCATTGTTAAAGGGTGTGGATCGGGAGATCGAAACTACAACAGCTGAGGCCTCCTCCCTACTGGGAAAAACATGGACGGACCTAATGTTGGATGTCACCTGCTGATGACTCTCACCATGGAAGAGCTCAAAGTGTTTTCCTCTCATAGCACACTTCCTAGTATGTTAATCCTCTCCACTACCTCAGCCTTCTCCTCAACATCCATGTATGTAGATAGAGTGAATGGAGTAACCGTATTCTAAAGAGAAGTTCAGAGTGACTCCTCTAATCATCTCACCGAGTATCCTAATCCAGAAAGTGGTTGGGATAATAGAACATGAGATCCTTGAACATGATCCACAGTCCCTTACTGGCATTCTACCCTAATAGAGGGACATGAACTCCTACCTCTTATTGGCCTTCATCATAGAAGAAAGGAATTATACCCAAAATTACTTCTCAAAGTCATCCCGATAAACCTCAATCTCCATCCTCTCCCTAAGGTAGAGTGTCCACCAATGACATTCTACTACCCATATATGAATAATTTCCAATGGAACCTAGTACACTATATGAGACCTAAACTAGGTAAAGGTGATCACCAACTCCTCAAGCCGGCACTCTAACTCCATGTCGGAAACACTGACCTCGTACTTCTACAGGGTCTTCCGCTGGATGAAACATATAGTCTTCTGCCACTTCTCATCCCCTTTCTCTCAGTCAATCCTTAGCTAATGGACCATATCATCCTTTTGGTCCTTGACTTCCCGTAATACCTGTGGATCTCATCCATGTTCCATAGACGAATGGAGAAACAATTAATTCTTAAGCTCGAGTAGTGTAGAAGATCCCTTTTAAATTTTGTTCAAACTTTTTATTTTTATAAAATTCAAGAAACATCTAATAAGCACAAGAAAAAAAGTCATTATGGTGAATTTACCTTTCCTAGAGTATTTACCCTGCAATTCATGCAACATTAAGTGGTCGCTTAGTAGGTCCATAGTCCTTGCAACAGATCACTGGGGTCCTTAATATCCCATGTCCTAACCATTCTTCCCGAGCCTATTTCATACACCATGATTTCCTAGCATTGTTGGCCTACCATTCCATGCATTCATCATTATGCCTAACCCTAAACTCCATCCTGTCTCTCAACCTACCTTTGATATCATTCGGTCATAACCATCTTTCACTAAGATGAGGTATGGGACAACAAACTTCTAGGTCCTCCTTTATAAAATTTGAAAGAGAGAAAAGCCCCACCCCCTGAGTCACGCCTTCAATAGGCCCCAGAGTGGAGATTGTGACAATCTGTATTGAATCTCACATAGTATAAAAGTCATTACCCTTTTTTTATAATAAGATTGAAAGATAAATGGTAAATCCCATAAAACTCAAAATTCAGAAAGTAAAAGTAAAACCAAAACATTTTTTTCACATGCATGTTCAAAATAGCGTGCGGAGAAGTATAGGAAAACTCAAAATTAATGTACCAAAAGAATGAAAAGCAGAAATGAAAATTGTCCCATCACCAATCTAGTAGGGTATGGTACGGTCTTCAATGTCCTAATGGGATCCTAAATGCTGTTTTAAATACATGGGGTGAGTATATAGGTATACTCAGTGAGGAAAACCAAATTCACTCATGCACAAGTTGGGATAAATTATAATACCTAGTGAGTTATAGAGATGACCAAAACACCTAGAAAGGAAACTATCCACACAACAACAACAAGGCCCACTCCCCAAATAATGAAAGTCAGGTAATGTAATAGTAATAGAACATCGATAATTGGGTACACCACAATACCTTCCCACTAGTTATTTAGGATATCCTATACATCATGTCACGACACGACCCTACTGGTCTCAAGCCGCTACTACCCAAGCCCGCCTCCATAAGCCAGGGGCTAGAGACAAGCGCCGAAGGCATAACAATATAGGGGAGGCCTTTTCCTAAATATATGTACACACACAACCCACTCAGAGTAGAAGTGCAGAGTAAAAAAGGAAACCAATGGACATACAACTATAACCCTACCAGAGTCATGCATCAACTTCTAAATGGAATGAGTAAAGTGCTGAAAAGTAATGATAAGATAACAAAACAGAAAAAGGGAAAAACACACACCCAACCTGAAAGGGGTCACAACCCGACAACAAGTAAAAAAAGTAAACAAATGGTGAGTCTCACACTTGAATGTCCTAATACGACCCCCGAACATATCCCAAGCTCTTGTGTCCTCTACGCTCCTCTGTAGTCTCAATCGTCCTATCCGTCGTCTATAAGGGGAAACTATGTCTGGGCAAAGCCCAATTAGGGGTGAGTATAAAGATAATCAGTAGGATGACCTGAAAGATTGAGGGGGAAACATAGGAGGTACTAAAACGGAGAGAAGTAGATAAAATAAGGAACAATAAATGAGTAGAGTAAATAGAGTATAGCTCAACCGAAAAAAAGAAAGGGGGTAGACTCATCCAACCAAGAGGAGCTAGAAACGGAAAGCATGTGGCATACCCTGCATGTCGTCGCCCCTCCTAGAAGGAGAATAACCAAACTGAAGTAGTGGGAATGAAATTAGGGTGTGTGTGTATATATATATATATATATATATATATATATATATATTCCTAACAAGAAACCCGAATGAGTTCGTAAGGGGATCTCCATGTCATAAACCGAATCTGGTCACCACAAATACCGGCACCAAATCTAGCCTGTGAGAAGACCTGAAGGACGTTCCCTATCCTCATGGGCAGGAACAAGTTCCTGGGTATCATTTATCTTTGTTTGGGAATGATTTACTCAAATATGAATACATAAAACATCAAAAATATTTGATAAAATGAATCTGAAAAATTCGTACCAACAAGGTTTACACAAAAAAAATCCAGAACTAAATAAATAAGTTCAAATGATAAACAAAAGGTCGAAAGACACAATGAAATAGAAAAAAACATCCCCATGAACTCCACATCACAAGGGTTCATCACCCCAAACCTGTCTCCACAACTCCGCCCCAAGGATGGGGACTAACACCCTGAACCGCTATCACCCTTAGCCTTTTAATTACCTGATTCAAACATAACCAAGTCTAATTACACCTTAGGGGTGTAAGTAGGGTGTGAGACTAATCCCAGTAGGATACCACCCAATGATATCAAAGGGCATGCAGTAAAATGTGAAAGAGTGAGTAGTTTTAATATGCAAACAAAATCAGTGATAAAATCCAAGAAATGGAACATTTAATTGAAAAAAAAAATTCACACTAAAGTTTTCACAATGTTAACACATTTAAATAGACATGTAAGATACTATAAAGTACATCAAAAAACACCCCAATTCATGGGAAAATACCACAAACACAATGACCAACAAAATCAAGAACAACCCTAGGCACTAGATAGTCTCGGGCCCCATATACCTCGTAACTTGTTGTAAAGTAACCATTGTAAAATCTATTATCGCACACGATCCACTAGTAGGGAACATCCCCATAACCTAGTGGTATCAAATAATCATCTACATAGTTTAGTCAGAGGTTTTATTATCCAAATTCTAGGTGAAATAGAGACAAAACTCATCTGGTCCACTAGCCATTGCAGTACACATACGCCCCACCGAGGTACCCAGGCTTCCCCCTTTCTGCTAAAAAAATTTCAGAATTATACATATATCAATTATTATATAAAACACCACTATTGGTCACATAAAATCCGTACAATAGCTACACATATTTTATACCATTTAAAACACACAACAAAACACTTTGAGTTTTAATAAAACAACTTCTCCAAACAATTCTTTGTTTTGAACCCAAAACTCTTTGAAAACCCCACTTGAACACCATATTCATACTCATCTTTGACAAAAAAATCCAAAATACATTAAAAATTTCTTTAAAGTCATTAAATGATTTATAAAACAATCCCAATAAGCATCGTATAGAATGCCCATGTAAAACATCCAATTCAACACCAAATTGGTACTCAAACAACATTTTTTTAACAAACCTCACCCAAAACCAATTTTTCAGAAACAAAATAATAATAATAACATTTAAAACATTATTTTCATCCCTTATACAGTTTTATAAGGTCAAATAAATAATTAAAAGGCATCCCTTAATCAACCAATAAAAAATTAATATAATAAAAACACAAATTTTACATGAAATTGGCCTTTAAAATTCACTTGCATTACAAACACAAACAAAACCAATTTTTTCAGCCCCAAATCAATGATTTAAACAGGAAAATATAATAAATATTGTATTTATTTCACAAGGATTTCATACAATGTGGAATCGCCTACCAAACTAATGAAAACCATTGAATCAATGTTCAAAAATCAAGTCGCACCACCACTGCACCAAGAGGGACTTAGATCAAACATAAAACCTCAAAATTGGGCCAAGAAAACAAAATGTTAAAGCCATGGTTCAAAAGCCCTACCACCTGATCATTTGGTACTTCAAGGAAAAAGTAAGAATCCCCAAGAAAATTGAATGAAACCCTGAGCAATTTGAAAGAGGAATGGAAGAGACTCACTTACATGAGTGATCTTAAGAAATCTCCCCTAATACACCAGTACATGAACATTAAAACAATCAAAACATCAAGGGAGGTTTCAATAAGGATTAGTAAGTCATTTAGGAACTGGAATGGAGGAAAAAGATTCAGAATTGAGAGTGTTATGATGGAAAGAACATACATCCTCAAATCTACCTGATTTTAGAAACCCGAAGAAGATCAGCACCCAATCGCGATGAAGAAGAGCTCCAAAGTGGGATGAGAGAGGTTGGGCGCGCGTTTGGGTTAAATAGACTCATGTGATACTTGTAATCACCGAATAATACTAAATATTGAATTCTTTATTAAATAAATAAAAGTAATTTGTAAAACATGATATGGGCTTTCGGGCAGGCCCAAGCCCTTAAAAAATCTCAATTACACAATTATTATGGATATCTAAACGTTTAAAATTTTAATTTTGTTGTTAATATATCGGGGGAGGACATTTAGGAATTGGAATGACTGAAAAATATTAAAAAATGAAAAATTTATAGAAGAAGAAAAATTTATTTTTAAACCTGGAATTGGGTTGACGGCTTCACCCAATTCATGAAAACTCATCTATTCTTCAATAAAAATCTTGGGAAACACACAAAACAAACATTAATGGAAATTAAATGGAAAATACCTTTAAAAAATTTCATATATATGAGAATTCTCTCCACCATGAAAACCTTATATCCCAGAAAGTCAACTTGAAGCTTGATCTGAAAATAGGATTGAATACACTTTCTCAACCCATGAATTTCGCTCCCATGTATCGTTTGTATAATTACCATGATACCAATGAATTTGGACCAAAAGAATGGACTTCCTTCAAATAACCTTCTCTTGGGAGTCCACAATTTCCACCAGCTGCTCAATAACAGACAATTCAGGCTCTAGCTCCAGTTCTTCCCAACCCATCACATGGGATGGATCCAGGTTGTATTTCTCTAACTGGGAGACATGGAAGACATCATGGATGGTTGCCAACTGATAAGGTAAAGACAAACTATATTCCACATTGGAAGTATTCTTTGTGATCTCAAAGGGGCCGAAATACTACAGCATCAGCTTACTTTACTTCCCCCATCGACGATGGCCCAAACGGGGGGCCACTTTCAAGAATACCATGTCAGCCACAGAAAACAGTATGTCTCGATGCCTTTAGTCAGTATATGACCTATGGTGACTCTGAGATTTCAATAAATGATGCCTGATCAACTTGACCTTCTCAGATGTCTCCTACCCTAGACGTGGCCCCAACTGTGAGGTCTCACCTACCTCAATCCAACACAAGGGGGACCGACATGGGAGACCATAGAGAATCTCAAAAAAGAACAATTCAAAAGGAGTATTGGTAACTGTTATTATAAGAAAACTAAACCAAACCCAAATGGCTATCCCAAGAACCTCCAAAGTCCAGGACACGTGCATGAAGCATGTCCTCCAAAATTTGATTCTCCCGCTCTGTCTGACCATACGTCTGAGGGTGGTATGCCATGCTTATCTTAATCTGAGACCCCAAGGCCTTCTGAAGGCCATACCTAAATCGAGAAGTGAAGCGGGGGTATCTATCTGAGACAACTGCTGATTGTATTCCATGGAGTGTGACCACTTTCTGAAGATACAAATGGCATAACTCATCCACTTTAGTTTTATCTTTTATCGAAATGTATTTTCCTGATTTTTTCAGATGATCAATCAACACCCAAATTGAATTCATTCCCCGAGGTGTATGAGGTAAGCCAAAAATGAAGTACATGGCGACCACATCCCACTTCCAGGTAGGAATGGGTAGTGGTTGGACCAAACCGGAGGGCCTTTGGTGCTCTGCATTCACCTACTGGCATGTGTAGCATCTCGATGCAATGTCTCCTATGTCCCGTCTCATACAAGGACACCAAAACTACAGACAGACATCATTATACATCTTATTAGAACCTGGATGGACATCCCACTGAGACTGGTGGCTATCCTACATCACTACCTTCTGCAGAGATAACGACACTACTGATCGGACCTTGAAGCACAAGATGCACTCGGGAGACAACAACTAATCAAAGGATGTCTCTCAACCATGAATAAATTGCTTCATACATAAAAAAAGATCATCACTGGGTTGTTCCTGCTGAATCAACTCCAACAGAGAATGAGTAAACATGATGCTCACCATGAATGCCCCTCCACTGTGTTCCCTGGTCTCCACATGCATCTGAGAAAAGATCCCCATCAAGGTCCACTCATCACTGGACATCCTCAAAGCATGCACTGGAACACTTCTACTAAATGCATCAGCCACCACATTATCCTTGCCTAGGGTATAGACAATTTCAATGTCGAACACCTGTACGTACTTGATCCAGCGACGCTGCCTCAAGTGGAAGTCCGTCTGTGAGAAGATAAGGGCTATGCTTTTGTGATCAGAGAGGACCACAAACATCTCCCGAAATAGGTAGTGATGCCAATTCATTAAACCATGCATCACCACTGGAAACTCCAAGTCATGGGTAGGGTAATTATTTTCATGTGGTCGGAGTTAGAGAGAGTCATACACGACCACGTGATCATCCGGCATAATCACACACCGAAGAACCATACCTGAATCATCACAATAGACCTCATACCCCTTCCTGGCCTCAGGATAAATCATCATGGGCGCAATAGTCAAATACCACTTCAGCTCCTCGAACGATTTCTGATATTCTGGACCCCATACAAGGTTCACCCCTTTCTAGGTGATTGCAGTCATCGGTGAAGTAAGCAGAGTGAAATCTCGAATGAAGCGCCTGCAATAACCATCCAGTCCAAGGAAACTCCTAACATCGAACACATTTTACGGCTGCTCCCATGACATAACCGGACTAATCCCCTCAGGGTCCACTAAAACCCCCTTCTCAGAGATAATATGCCCTAGAAATATCACATCCCTGATCCAAAAATTGATCTTTGACAACATTGCATAGTGGCAGTGATCCTGTAATGTTCCCAAAATGATCCTCAAGTCATGTTCGTGTTCCTCCTCAGAGCCAGATTATACAAGAATGTCATCCACAAACACAAAAATGAAGGAATCAAGATTCTGGCGAAACACCCAATTAATGAGTCCCATAAAGACCATTGTATCATTGGTCAATACGAAGGGCGTGACCAAATACTTAATGTGCTCATACCTGCTTAGGAAGCCTATCGTAGGGATATCTGACTCCTTCACCCTAAGCTTGTGATAACCCGAACGAAAGTCTATTTTTGAGAACTACCTTTCCCACTTCAACTGATAGAACAAATAATCTATTTTAGGAAAAGTGTATTTTTTCTTAATTGTTTCCTTATTCAGCTTCCATTACTCAACGCACAACCGGAGGGATCTGTCAGCATTTTTCATGAACAACACAGGAGCGGCCCATGGAGAGATACTCTAGAGAATGGATACATTGGATTATATGTTTTCCGGCTATACCGTTAATTCACTTAGCTCGGTGGGGGCCATGCAAAAAGAGGGAAGAGTTATCATTTGTGTTCCCGGAGCTAGATCAATCGAATACTCCACATCACGCTCTCGGGGAAAACCTGAGAAATCATCCGAGAATACCTCTGGAAACTCATTCACAACATGAGGTAGTTCACCTCCAGGGGAAAGACCACAATAATCTTTAATGAGAGATGATAATTGGATTGTAAGACTTACCAACTATGGGAGTGGAGGTCCTGCATGACCCGACCGAGGTTCTCATTCTCCCAGAAAAACCTGACGACTCCCATCAGGTGCTGTGAAACTAACTCACCACCTGTAGCAATCAATGTGTGCCTGGAAGTGTACTATCCAATCCATTAAATGTATTATGTCAAACGTTTCCATATCTAGAACCAGGAGGTCCCACTACATCTCAAACCCTGACAGAGAAAGTGCACATGAGGGTCACCTGAGGCCCTTCTCCTTCTTTCCCAACGGTGTCACCAACTCTATCTCGAAATACATCAAGTCAGTTGGAAAATTCAAAATTTCCATAAAATGGTAAGATATAAATGAAACAGAGGAACCAGTATTAAAAAGATCATTATCTATAGATGATGTGATCAAAAGGGTACCTCGAACTATCGGCAGTCGTACCTCTGATCCTATTGGTGCCTGATCAACCACATGGAGATGTCCAGTCTGTTCATGAAGATGACTGCTAGTCTGTGGTTGTTCCCTGAACTAGCTCTTCCAAGAATATTACACAGCCCTTCCACCACGGCTGCCAAATCAAGATATCCCAGTCCTAGATGGCTCAAACTGTACTGGCACTCCTTTTGAAGCCACTGACCCAGCCCCACTCAGAAGTGGATGTGCCACACCACAGAAACACTGCAAAACCACATACCTCCACAATAGTAACAAGGCTTCGGAGGAAGAGGACATGCTAGTCGGATGTGCACGGGATTCCCACATAGGTGGCACATGACTGATCTCATGTCAGAAGCCTCAGACAAAAAATTCCTGGAAGAGTGCCCTCATCTGCCACCTCCTATCCTCACATGATCCTCCAGCTTCCTTTTCTTTTCTAAGGAGATTCCAATTCCCAGTAATAATAATGATCCATAAAAACCATCCCTAAATTTTTTAACAATATCCACCATTAATGCATGATAAAAATCCATATAATAGGTCTTCAACTTAAACAGGAACACCTGGGAGTATATCTCTGGTCGCAAGCCTTTCTCAAACCTCTGGGCCTTCGCCTGCAAATTAAAGACAATTTATAGAGCATACCGAACAAACTCAGCAAAATGGTTGGCATACTCCATCATATATTGATTCCCCTGAACACGTTCCATGAACTCTCTGGACCTAGCATAAGCCAACACCTCAGGGATATACTGTTCATTGAAGACATCCTTGAAATCTCCCCAGCGCATCTGCTCATTCTTCCTAGCCTGAAGCACTGACTCCCACAACTTATGGCTAGAACACTCCAATAGAAATGAGGTAAATTTCACCCTGAGCTCCTCAGGTGTTTCTAGGAACTCAAACATATGCTCGATCTTCTCGAGCCATTTTTCTGCTTCCTGGGGTTCTGAGCTACCAAGGTAGGAGGCTAGTTTTTCAGAAACTCTTTTGCTTTATCTTTTCTAGTACCCATCTCCTCTGCCCTAACAAGAATAGGATAAGTAGCTAGTCTCTCCCCCAAATCGTGGATAGCTAGGATCACAGCCTTCATGAGCCTCTGATCAATCGGTGAGGGAGAATTCTCTCCAGCTTCCTCCCATTGGCACGTGGGAGCTTTATGAGGAGGCATGTTGCTACAAAATGCAACAGTCACAAAACAATGTTCAGTACAATAATTAATAAAATGGAAATCAAATACATCAAATAAAAATAAACTAAAAACATTTTATTAACAAAATAAACAACTAAACCACATCCGCCTGTTGTCCGCGTGTGGTCTGCAGCCCACACGTCTAACCTGGAAGTGAAGTCATTCCAAAAATTCCAACATTACCTGGTGGCTCAAGGTCTTCCACGAGAGGTGTAGTCCAGACACCCTACTCACAACCCAATCCCCGAGACCCGATAGTACTAGCTCCAATCTATCCTGACTCATCCCAAAATAGTAATACAACCAAAAAACATTATCCCCGTTTGTTACCATTTTGTCACAAATCGAATCTGATCACCACCAATAGCGGCACCAAACCCCACCCATGAAAAGGCCCGAAGGGCGTTCCCTATCCCCAGGGTCTAGCACAGGTTCCCAAGTATCATTTATAATGGTTCTGAAATGATTTACTAGAATATGTATACTTAAAACATCAAAAATATTGGTAAAATGAATCTGAAAAATTCATACCAACAAGGTTAGTACAAAAAAATCCAGAACTGAATACATAAGTTTAAATGAAATAATAAAGGATCAAATACACAATGAAACATCAAAAAAATAGACTCATGGACTCCACATGACAAGGGGTCATCTCCCACAAGCCGTCTTCACAACTCCGCCCCAAGGATGTGGACTATCATCCTGAACTGCCATCACTCTTAGCCTTTCCTTTACCTAGGTAAAACATAACCAAGTCTACTTACACCCAACGAGTGTATGTAGGGAGTGATCTTAAGCATAATAGGATACCACCCAATAATTCCAATGAGCATTAAATACAATGTGAAAAATAAAGCAGTTTTAATACGCAATGAAAAGTAGTGATAAAATCCATGAAATACAACATTCAATTGAAAACATTTTTCAAGATAAAGTTTTCAGAATTTTTACACATTTAAATAGACATGTTATATACTGTAATGTTTTTCCAAAAACACCCCAATTCATTGTTAAACACCACAATAAAAATGAGCAACAAAATCAGGAACACCCCTAGGCACTGCATTTTCTCGGGCCCCATGTACCTCATACCTCGGTGTAATGTAACCATAGTAAAATCTGTTCTCGTGCACGATCCACTATTAGGTAACATACCCATAACATAGTGGTCCCCAATAATCATCCACATAGTTTATTTAGAGTTTTAATTATCCAAATTCTAGGTGAAATAGTAATAAAACCCATCCAGTCCACTAGTCGTACTAGTACACATCTTCCCCACCTAGGTACACGGTTTTCCCCCCATTGTCCTCAAACAATTTCAGAATGATACATATATCCATTTTCATATAAAACAAAAATAATGGTCATATAAAATCTGCACATTATCTACACAAATTTTATACCATTCAAAACACACAACAAAACACATTGAGATTCATTGAAACAACTTCCCAAATCTTTCTTGGTTTTGCACCCAAAACTCTTTGAAAACCCCACTTGAACACCATATTCATACTCATATTTATCAAAAAAAAATCCATCACACCATAAAATTTTCTTTATACTCATTACATGATTTATGAAAAAATCCCAATAAGCATCGCATAGAATTCCCATGTAAAAAACCCAATTCAACGCCAAATTGGAACTCAAAACCCATTTTTTTAACAAGCGTCACCCAAAACCAATATAGCAGCAACAACCAAAGAATAATATCCATTAAAAAATTATTTTCAAAACTAATAAAATTCTACCTGGTCTACTAAATAAATAAAAGTAATCCCATAATTAACAAGTAAATGATTTATAAAAAAATAACAAATTTCACATGAACTTGGACCGTAAAAATTCACATGAATTACAAACTCAACTAAAACCAATTTTTGCAGCCCCAAATCAATGTGTTAAAGATGAAAAAATAATAAACCTAGTATATTTGTCACAAGGATTTCATTCAAAGTGGAATCACCTACCAAAATAATGAAAATGCTGGAATCAACGTGTGAAAATCAAGTCGCACCACCACCGCACAACGAGGGACTTAGAACACAGTTGAAACCACAAAATTGGACCAAGGAAACCCACGGTTAAACTATAGGTTTGAAACCCTACCTCCTATTAATTTTTTACTTCAAGGAAAAGGGAAGATTCCCCAAGAAAATATAATGAAACCTAAAGCAATTTGAATTAGGAATGGAAGAGACTCACTTACTTGAAAGATCTTGATGAATCGCCCCTAATACACCAGTATATGAAATTTAAAATAGTCAAAACATCAAGGGAGGATCAAAGAAGGAAGAGGATGACATCTAGGAATTATAATGGAGGAAAAATAGTAATAAATGAGATATTTGTGATGGAAATAACTTACCTCCTCAAATATGCTAGATTTTAGAAACCCTAAGAAGTTTAGTAGTCAATCACGATTAAAAAAAGCTCCAAAGAAGAGGAAGAGAGGTTGGGTGCGCGGCTGGGTTCAATGGTCCCTTGTGAGACTTGGAATCACCAAAAAATACTTAATAATCAATTTTTTATTAAATAAATAAATTTCATCTTCAATATTGGATATGGGCATCCAGGTAGGCCCAATCCCTTAAATTAAAACTAAATTACACCATTTTTATGGATATCTAAAGGTTCCAAATTTTAATTTTGGTATTAATATATTAGTGGCGGACATTTATGAATTGTAATGGGTGAAAAATATTAAGAAATTAAAAGGTTATAAAATAAGCAAAATTAATTTTTAAATCTGGAATTGGGATCATGGTTTGGGCCAAATCATGAAAACTCACAATTTCCTCCATAAAACCATGGGAAACCCCAAAATCAAAGCATTAATGGAAATTAAATGAAAATACCTTTAAAATATTTAATGTATATGAAACTCCATCTCCATGCTCATCACAGGATAAGCCGCCAACAATTCTAAGGGTATCCATCACGGATGACCAACAGTCCCGCACGTCAAAGCTGCCTCATCGCTGAACTGTACCACCAAAAGTCCCACTCTGGTAACCATGGAGAAAAATCCACTAACTAACATCATCGGAAAGGATAAGTCTGAAAGAAGTCATCGTCGGGTAACCCACTACCCAGCCTAACTGGAGGGTAAACCCCAAAAGGCCTTTGGGTGACCCGCTGCCCCGCACTACTGGAGGGTAAACCCTAAAAGGTCATCAGGTAACCCACTGCCCAGCCCTGCTGGAGGGTAAACCCTAATGGTCATCGGGTAACCCACTGCACAGACCTGCTGGAGGGTAAACCCAAAATTCAAGGGGTAACCCACTGCCCAGCCTCGCTAGAGGGTATACCCTGATACGCCGGTGGGTAACCCACTTCCCATGCCCACTGGATGGTAAACTCAGAACTGGTCTGATAACTCTGCACTGCTCATGCCATCACTGGGTGTCGCTAACATCGCGACCATGAGTTGGGTCAGAGTGCTTCAATGAAACCTCCGACCAATGCCCCATCATGTTTCCACATTTAATGAGATCTCGAAAGAGGCTATGCATGCCCAAACAGATTACACTGTTTTAATCCTTGTATAAAATCATGCAAGATAGACTGCATAATCACTGGAAACAGACTCCCAACGAAAACAGTTATTCAACACCACTTTACGGCCATACGGTATCTCGTGGAGCCCATACCTCGGTCCTAGTAGAGGTTGGGGAGAACTGTTTCATCGTGATTATCTCGGAAAAACACGCCAAAATGACTACACCTACACCCCGAACAGACGTCTGATGAAAAAGTCGCAAAACGCTACTGGCAGCTTAAAAGAGGGCCCATGGGGCCCACAACTCATCTCCGACATCAAATTCCGAAACTGCCCCGGACCACTTCATCTCGATGCAAGGGTCACAACACCACTGACGGCGCATTAAACAGATAACATATGTGTTCACACCATCCGAAAGAAGAATCCTGATGAGGTCTTTAACGAGCGTGCCACGCCAATGACCCCGGTCTCAGGAATTGAAAACCCCTGAGACAATCTCAAAAAAATTTCCTCGAGCCAAGGATTTCACTTCCATAGGTGGAACACAAAATGGTCACCCGTAGTGGATGTTACGGGTGTCCGAATTCAAGGAGACGAACCCCTTTGGGCTGGACCGGCCCACTCTGGCCGGTCCACTCGGCTTGGCCTAGCCCAGTCTACAGTGCCAACCTGCGGCCCTACCGCGTGGCCCGGCCACGGAACCACATTCCACACTCGCCAACAGTCCCTCATGGACGGTCTCTTGTCCCCACTGAGACCCACCGAAGGGGGGTATCAGTCTCCACACGGGGTTGCGCGCCGCGACCCCCGGTCCACCTGACCGACGACCTCCGCCAAGTGACCGCTGCCACTTGGGACCGCCACCGCCCAAGACTGGTGCCACCCAAGAACCACCGCAGCCTGCATCTGGGTGCGACCACCACTGCTGGTAGCCCACCGTCGTCGCTGGGAGCCGCCGCCGCCACTGGGAGCCCGCCGAACCGTCATGTCGACCACCGGACCGGCCTTGGAACCGCCGGAAAAAGATGAAAACGGCAGGAAAAAATCCTGGGGTCACCCCGAACACCTAGAGACATGAAAATTCTATCCAAAAATGGAGTCATAAATCTCGAGCCGAGACCTACACATCTATGATCATCGCTCGACGATTGTACAATATTTCTATGAAAAAGTTTTAATTCATGGATGATGCGGAAATCAAAAACAAAAAACGTAACCTCCTACCTCGCTGGGTATATCCCGTCACATCGCTGAAGATCTATCATAGCTGCCGCACCTTGGAGAGGTGGATGAGAGGATCATGTAACTTTTTGAGAGGAATCCTCTAGGGAGACAAGCATGGGGGAAGAAGGTGGAGGGGTGGATGTGTTTAAATAGAAAATCACTTAAACCCTCGGCAGTCGGCCCTTTACCCAAACTTTCGGTGGGGAAGGGGTAAAGCCCACCCTATGGTAAAATCCATGATCTGAGCGCAACGGTGGTCTCAAATTTCTAATTTAAGCCTCAGTTCAAAAGTTGTAATGTGCACACCTGAGGATGCTAAATTTCGAAAATTCCCCTGGTGGCGTTTTCCAGAGAATGGTCACATCCTTGAACGTTACACCCCTCTTATGATAAACGAAATGCTCCGGACTCAACGACGCCCTATGTTTTTTCATCCAAGAAATAGTTTAGGAGTTATTCTATTTATTTGGTGTTTCTAGTGTGAATGCACTAACAATTTAAATCTGGACACACCAGGGCTCGGAATCACACGACGTCTGAACTCCCTACACTGGAATAACAATAAGATATTTTTAAAGTCATACAGGCTAAAAACTGGGGTTCTTACATCATTCCCTCCTTTATGTTTTTTGTCCCCAAAAAACAAAATTACCAAAACAACTCGGGATAATAAGCCTGCATCTGGCTCTCCAGTTCCCATGTGCTCTCCTACACCATCCTATGATGCCACTACACACAAACCAATGGAATGGTCTGTCCACGCAAAGTATGCTCCTTCCGGTCCTCAATCACCACCAGGTACTCTGCAAAGGTGGCCCCATTCTCGATGTCCATCTGTACCCAGTCGATAACCTGCATGGGTTCGTGCACGTATTTTTTTAGATGTGACAGGTGGAAGACGTCATGCTCCCTCTTCATCTGTGGGGGTAGAGTAAGATAGTAGGACACCTCACCGATCCTACGCACCATCGCAAAGGGCCAGATGAACCTCAGGGACATCTTGGATCCCCGTCCGATCCTCCGTGTACCACACCGTGGGGAGACCCTAAAAAGAAATAGTCCCCCTGCTCAAACTCCAAAGGATTGTGATGACAATCTATATAGGACTTATTTATGCTCTGAGCCGTCCTCATCTGCTCACTGATGACCTGCACCTTATCCATCGTCTCCTGCACCAACTCTGGACCCACAAGGGAGGTTTTGCCAAGCTCCATCCCGTACAACGGTAACCTGCTGGGTCTCTCGTAGAGGGCCTCAAAAGGTCTCAGCCGATAGTAGAGTGGTAACTATTGTTGTATGTGGACTCCACCAAGGGTAGGTAATCCTCCCAGCTTAGGACAATGTCTAACACGCACGCCATGAGCATATCCTCCAACACCTGAATAGTGCACTCGATCTTCCCATCCATTTGGGGGTGAAAAGCTCTACTCATATGCAGCTGATTCTCGAATGCCTCATTCAAGCCTTGTCACAATGGTGACATAACCCACTCATCACGATCAGAGGTGATCATTGAGGGTACTCCACGAAGGCGGACGATCTCTCGAATGTACAACTGCCCTAGAATCTCCACCGAGCTCTACTCCCAGATGTCAAGGAAGTGTGCAGACTTCGTGAGTCTGTCCACGATCACCTAAATGGAATCGTATCCCATTCGCTGTGTATGGGAGCCCTGTGAAGAAGTCCATATATATACCATCCCACTTCCACTCAAGGATATCAAGGGGCTGCAACAACCCTACTGGAACCTGATGCTTTTCCTTCACCTGCTGATAGTTAAGACACCATGAAATGAACTCAGATACGCTCCACTTCATGCCAGACCACTAAAACTACCACTGAAGGTCTCTGTACATCGTCCCCACAATAGGATGTTCAGCCAAGGGAGAATTGTGGTACTCCCTCATCACCTCCTCTCGCATCTCCACTGGTACTATAGCTCTCCCATGGAATAGGATCTCATGATTCCCTCCATCATATTAACCATCGTATGTGTCTCCCATGGATATATGATCACATAGTACCTCACTGTCGACATCCACCAGCTACGAATCTCTCACACGCTCATGGAGCAAAGGAGTCAACACCATCGACTGTAGAAAAGCTCTTGGTTCCTGCTCCACCATGGTCAGCCATAGGAAAGACAACTTCTCTGAAGCTTCTCACACTAACTGATCCTGGGAATTCCTACTAAGAGCATCTTCTACTATGTTGCCCTTCCCTGGAGTGTAGACTAACTCGAAATCATAGTCCTGTAGAAACTCCAGCCAATACCTCTGCCTTATATGAAATACCTTTGAGTAAAGATGTACATGAGGCTATGGAGGTCTGAGTAGACTATAAAATTCTCACCCAAATGTTTGTTTCTACATAACCTCGAGGCTAAGACCATAGATGCCAACTCCAAATCGTGAGTAGCATAATTCTGCTCAAGTGGCTTCAACTGCCTCGACCAATATGCAATCACTGCTCGTTGCGGCAACAGCACGCACCCAAGCCCAGCTCCTGAAGCGTAGTAGTATTCTAGGAACGCAACGCCCTCCTTTGGAAGCCTCAACATTGGAGCACTAGTTAGCCTCTGTCTCAACTCCTCGAAGGCCTTCTGGCACTGATAAATCAAGGTTAACAGTTTTCCCTTCCGTGACAATGTTTTCAAAGGGGCGGCAATCCTGGTGAAATCTTCCCCAAACCTCCTATAGTACCCTGCCAAACCAGGGAAGATCCGCACCTGTGACGCATTCTTGGGTGTCTACCAAGCAAGCACTGCATCTATCTTTGCCAAATCTATGGCCAATCCCTACTCTGAAATGACATGCCCCAGAATGTGAACCACATGAATCCAACATGGACACTTTGAGAGTTTCCCGTACAACTGGTGCTCCCAGAGTAAGACTATAACCACCCTCAAATGCCTCGTGTGCTCCTCCTCCATCTTAGAATAGATGAGTATGTCGTCAATAAAGACAACCACAAACTGGTCCAAGTACGGATGGAATATCTGGTTCATCAAATCCATGAAAATGGTAGCGGAATTCATCACACCAAAGGGCATCACCAGAAACTTGTAATTCCCATAATGAAAATGGAAAGTCAAATTCGGGATATCATCCTCACGAAACCACAACTGGTGGTAGCCGGATCGAAGATCAATCTTAGAGAACCACTTCGCACCAGTCAACCGGTCGAATATGTCATCAATCCTCGGAAAAAGGTACTTGTTCTTTATTGTGGCCTGATTCAGGCAACAATAATCCACAAAAAGTCACAGACTCCCATCTACCTTTTTCACAAACAAAAAAATGGAGCTGCCCATGGGGACACACTGGGCCTGATGAATCCCTTCTCATGAATGTATTCCAACTGAAGTAATAGCCCTCATAGCTCTTTGGGTGCCATCCAATACGCTGCACATGATATCGGGGTAGTACCCGGCTGCAAGTGAATGCAGAACTCCATCTATCGCCTCAGAGGTAGTCCTGGAACAACCTCGGGAAAGACGTCCATGTAGTCCTCTACAACGGTAGGGATCCTTGTCTTGTAGCATCTGTTGCTCTGAGAGCCATGATCACCAACTGGTGAGAAAAGGGTCGTGGTCTCATGCTCAGAGTACCTGCCTGCTCTGCCATGATGCCTCATTCACCTAGAATGGTGAACCACATCCCATCAGTGTCACGCCTCTGACTCATCTATGACAACATTAGATCTAGGAGGGAACCATATAAAGCCCATGCATGCCCAAGATGAAGTTTTATGGTTCCATCATGATGATGATCAGGTCCCATGTGAAACTCCCTCCTCTGAATGACAGTTCACACTATATGCAGATAATGTTCACTAACGAGGCTCTTCCCGTAGGAACCTCCAGGCTAAGTGTAGGTTTCAGTGCCTCTACTGGAAGCTCCAACTCCTGTAACAACAACAGCAGTACAATGGAGTGGCTGGTGCATGTGTCTACTAGTACTGAAGAAAGCGTAGATTAAACAGAAATCATACCTCAAACCATCTCATGTGCTGGGGGTCACGAACACCCATAGTCTGAAGCAGCCAGCGACCCCTACCGCCAGCTCCCTGAGCCTGGCTTAGGCCACCCAGCGGTGGCAGTGGAAGGACCTCAAAACATAATTTCGGACCTCCATGTCCTACCAATCTACCTACACCGATTCCCTAAGGACCACCCTTTCCTCGCCTGAGGTGTCCCTCGTCACGGCACTGCCTTTGCCTCTGTGGTGCGCCCACTCCCTTCCATGACTACTCGGTATTCCTGGTCGGGCAGTCCTGTGCTAGGTGACCCCATCCATCATAGGCATAGCACCAGCTCTCTCCTGCCTTCCCCGGTGCTCCACGGTGCCACTACAATGTACGACCCTAGCCCTGTGTCTGATCATGGAAGGGCCTCCTCGACTGAGGCTCTGCTCTCTATCGCATGCCTGCCACCGACGACTCTCCTTCGAAGCAGCCACTACTAAGCGCTGTCCACTGGCACCCCTCGGCCAAGAATCTCTCTATCACGAGCACCCTTTCTATCTCCCCAGAATAAGTAGGGATGCATAGGGGTACTACACTATCATGGATATCCCTTCGAAGACCCTTCTCAAACATCTGCACCTGAAAGTAACTATCGCAGATCATATCTTTCGAGTAGCATGTTAGATCAGTAAACTGGGCCGAGTACTACACCCAGGTCATCCGACCCTACATCAGCTCTAGAAGCTCCTGAATCCGAACGGAGCATCAACAAGTGGGGGAATACTCCTCCCTAAAGGGCTTCTAGAAGCTATCCCACATGAGAGACAACTCATCATTCATCTGTGTAACCAACCCCCATCAACGCCCAGCCATCCCGTGGAAAAGGCTGGCAGCAAGAGCTACCATCTAGTTTGTTGGTGTCCATACCAGCCTAAAAAGTTGGTCCACAGACTCTAGCCTTTCTTTCACTGCCTATGGATCTGGGTCTCCGCGAAGCTTCTACGGTCGCTGATACTGAAATTCTAAGAGCGCACTCAGCCTGCGCTCAACCTTGGCTTGTGCTGCCGGTACTAACTGACGTTCCTCAGGTGGAGGGGTTACATCCGAAGCACATGGTGGAAGGGGATCACATGAGGGTCCATGAACTGACGCCTCGATGCTCGCCAGGTCATTGTCACGACCTCGAGAGGGTAACCTAGCTTACTTTTTTCATGGGGGAATCCTAAAAATTATCTAGGATTCCCGCAATCAGATGAGCATATATATATATATAAGTAATAAAAAAGGGGATATTACTCAACAGGGACAACCAATGACTCAATCCTACCAGATTCATCTTCCAATGTTCCCTGCAAGTAGTTTCTTATCGTGCCGAGTCTACAAGCGGGATATCAGGGTCATGGTGAGTGGATACGTTTGCCGCCCGTACCATCACTGGAATCCCTAGCCTGAGATCCGCTCTCGAGACACATCGACACTATTTCCCTAAATCCCAAACAATTCCTTTTTAGCGACATCCAAACAACACCCCAAGAAATGAACCACCTCTGATACCACTTTGTCACGACCCGACCCTACTGGTCTCGAGCAGCAACTACACCATGCCCGCCTCCATAGGCCAAGGGCTAGTGAAAATTGCCGAAGGTGTAACAATCTCAGTGAGTCCATTCACTACGTACATGTGCACACACATATAGCCCACTCAATGCTGAAGTGCAGGGTAAAAATGAAAACCAATGGAAAAAAAACTATAACCCAACCAGAGTCATGTATCGACTTCTAAGTGGAAAGAGTAAAGTGATGAAAAATACTAACAATATAACCGAATAGAAATAGGTAAAAACACACGCCCAACCTGAAAGGTTCCACAACCCAGCAACAAGTAATCAAAAGTAAACAGTCAGTGAGTCTAACACCTAAAAGTCCTACTATGACCACCGAACACATCACAATCTCTTGTGTCCTATACACTCCTCCAAAGTCTTGATCGTCAAGTCCGTCATCTGCAAGGGAACACCAAGTGCAGGAAAAGCCCAAGACAGGGTGATTATAAAGATACTCAGTTGGATGCCCCGAAAGCTCAAGGGAGAAAAAAAGGATGTACTAAAATGGTGAGCAGAAGATAGAACAAGGAACAGTGAAGGAGTACAGTAAATAGAGTGCTACTCAACCCAAAAAATGAAAGGTGTTAGACTCGTCAAACAAAGAGGATCTAGACACGGAAATCACATGGCATACCCCATGTTTTTTCGCCTCCCTTAGAAGGAGAGTATCCAAAACAATGTAGTGGGAATGAAATTAGAGTTTATATATATATATATATATATGCTCAACAGGAAACCCAAATGAGTGCGTAAAGGGGATCTCCATATCCATGCTCAGCCCATGATAAGTAACCAATAGTTCTAATTGTGTCCATCACTGATGCCCAACAGTCCCTCACATCAAAGCTGCCTCATTGCTAAACCATAAAACCAAAAGTCTCGCTCCACCAACCACAGGGAAAAAAGCACTCACTATCCCCATCAGAAGGGTTGAGTCTGAAAGAATTCATCATAAGGTAACCCACTGCCCAGTCCAACTAGAGTTTAAAACCCAAGAGGTTGTTGGGTGACCCACTGCCCAGCACTGCTAGAGGGTAAACCATAAAAGGTCATTGGGTAACCCACTGCCCAGCCCTGCTGGATGGTAAACCCTAAATGTCGTCAGGTAACCCACTTCCCAGCCCTGCTGGACGGTAAACCCTAATGTCAAGGGGTAACCCACTACCCAGCATCGCTGGGGGGGGGGGGGGTATACCATGATGTGATGGTGGGTAACCCACTATCCAGCCCTACTAGAGTGTAAACCCATAACTGGTCTAATAACTCTGGACTGCTCGTTCCATCACGGGGTGTCACTAACATCACAACCATGTGTTGGGTTGGAGTGGGTCAAATAAACCTCTGACCAACATCCATTCATGATTCCACATTTACTGAGTTCTCAGAAGAGGGTCTACATGCCCAAATAGATTAAACTGTTGGAATCCTCATGGAAAAACACATGAGATAGACTACTTACATGCTGGAAACAGACTCCTGATGAAAAAGTTATTCCACACTACTTTACACCTATACGTCGTCTCGTGGGGCCCACACCTCAGTCCCGAAAGAGGTCGGGTGAACTACGCCATCGTGATGCTCTCGAAAAACCATGCCAAAATGACTACTCATTCACCCTGAACGGATGTCTGATAAAAACATTTCAAAACGCTGCTCAGAGCTTAAAAGATGGCTTGTGGGGCCCATTCCTCAACTCCGGATTCAATGCGTAATACCACACTCGACCACTTCATCTCGAGGCCAGGGTCACAACGCCACTGAGGTTTCCATAAACGGATTCCAGATGTGTGTATTCCATCTGATGGAAGAATCCTGGCGAGGTACATAATGAGCGTGTCGCACCACCTAGCCCCCATATTGGGAATTGAAAACCCCTGAGACCATCTCAAAAACATCGTCTCAAGACGAGGATTTCACTACCATAGATGACACTCAAAACAGATACCAGTATTGGATGTTACTGGTGTCTGATGTCAAGGGGACGAACCCCTTTGGGCTGTACTGGGCCAGCCACAGAACCACAATCCACGCCCGCCGATCGGCCCTCGTGGTCGATCGCTGGTCTGTGTGGAGACCCGCCGAAGGTGATGCTCGGTCTTCTCATGGGGTCGAGCGCCATGACCCCCTGTACACCCGTCAATGACCTCTGTTCGAGGACCGCCGCTGCCTGGGACCCCCGTCACCCGGGACCGCCGCCACCCGGGGACCTCTGCTACCTTCCATTGGGAGCTACCGCCGCCACTAGGAGCCCACCGAACCACAGCACCAACCACCGAACTGCCCCTGGAACCGCAAAAAAAAAACGATGAAAACGGATGGAAAAATTCTCGGGGTCACCCCGGACACTGTGAGAGTCGAAAATTAAATCCGAAAAGGGCGTCAGAATGCTCGGATCGAGCACTACACATCTATGGTATTCTTTCGATGATTGGACAGAATTTCGAAGAAAAATATTTAATTCATTGATGATGTGAAAATAAAAAACAAAAAACGTATCGTCCTACCTCGCTGGGCGTAGCCTGTCGCTTCACGGAAAATCTGCCAGAGTAGCTGCGGCTTGGAGAGCTGGAGGAGAGGAGCTTGGATCATGTTGAGAGGAATCCACTAGGGAGAGCAGTATGGGGGAATAAAGTGGAGGGGTGGATGTGTTTAAATAGAAAAACACGTAAACCCCCTCTAGTCGGCCCTTTACCCAAACATTCAGCGGGGTCGGGGTTAAGTCATCCCTAGTGTAAAATACACATTCTCAGTGCAACAACAGTCTCATAATTTTAACCTGAGCCTCAGTTCAGAAGTTGTAAAGACCACGCCTGATTCCGCTAAACTATAAGAACACCCCTGGTGGAATTTTCCACAGAAGGGTCGCGCCCGTGAATGTTACACCCCTCCTAGGGTAAACGACATGCTCCGGACTCAACGACGCCCTTGGTTTTTCCATCAGAGAAACCATTAAGGAGTAATTATATTTATTTGGTGTGTCTAGTGTGAACACACTTAAAATTTAATTCCAGGCACACTGGGGCTCGAAATCAAACGACGACTGAACTCCCTACTCTGGAATAACATTAATAAAAATTCAAGTCATACAGGCTCAATAACCGGGTTCTTACACATCAGACCTCCCCCATATATCCCATTGCAGTCCCAATGCCTCTCCCAAAAACAACCACATGGGACATCCCAACTGCACATCTATCCCACCCACAGACACTTAGGACACCACAACCATACATAACCAGACCCACTGTCACCTACTACAAAACAACCACCACCACGCCCAAACACTACTAGTCCAGAACAACCACTACATGCCCAATGACACCTAGGCCCCATCCCAAAGACACTGTGGAAGAAAAACATCATGCACACACCTGGGCCAACCACCACAACAGACCCTGATCGAGGTGTCTTAATAAAAAATGAATCTAAATCAACAACATCTTTCCTGATGAGTCTTGGGATACATGCGAGAGGGAGAAGAAAAGACATAATAACCATCCAGTCATAGGAATGTAGGGAAAACACTACCCCCCATGAAATTTGGGTGTTCGACATGATGTGATCAACATGGGTGGGGTGCGTATAAGAAACACAAGTACTAAATTTTATAAATACAATTAATCAAATACTCATCCCAACCTAAGGGTAATGAAACCAACAAGAATCCCATACAAAACCACTCATTCTTCAATCCCTACATGCACAAGTACTCCACATCCACAACAAGAGAACAATCCATTTCTTAATAATAGTTCCCCTTTTTTACCCACTCTCATTATCATGCACACATGATTTACATTAAATAATACTCCACTACTGGGAAACTAAAAGGGGCAATGACCAAAAAAACAACAACTAAAATAAAACATCCAACAAAACGTTTATGCATTCACACATGATTCTCTTTTATTGAACAGTGTCAAAAGGGATCTATAAGATCCATCATAGTACTGAAACCAAACCAAACCCCAACATACTGGCTCTGAACAATTTACCAACATCTCTACACAGCCCTTAATTCATAATCCAACAACCCTTCAACCATAGATTCCATTCCGATCCATGTCACACTGCAAACATTAAATGGAACAACAATTCATATCACCAGAAAAGAGAAAATACGTTTTCCAAATTTACCCTACATAATTTACGAAGTTACTTCTTTTCTATGGTTAACCGGGGTGTTCACAAAAATGTTCTTATTAATTAGGCATCCATTTAATCATCCAATGATATGTGACCAATCAGGTTCCATGTTACAATCATTCAATTAAAATTTTATCTAGAAAAAAGAGCATTGTTAGTGTCTATGAAATACCACCAACGAACAAAAATTTGAGTGGACATAAGCCTATACAATTAAAAACATAACGAAAAAGGTATAACACATCAACATCATCAACTTTAACACCCCATAATTTTTAATAGTTTGTTTATTATCTTGGTTAATGTTTGTTTCTTCTACGTCTTGAGGGAACATCATCATACCCACCCCACATGATGAACCATAATGTGAGATGATGGAAATACCCATACTTGGATGATCAATGATAAATATTTACTCCTTGCACCAAGAACTATAGTTGTTCATTAGGAAACTCCTCAAAGAACCGAACAATAGAGATTTCATACAGGAACGACTCATCTCCAAAAGAGGGACTCCATGCACACCAAGGGAAACGAAAAGAGTTTGAAGAAGAAGAATATCTCAAGGTGATAAAAGGCCCCATCCTATAGTTATGGGTTGTGCAATCTCTATGTTCTTAAAAAGGGGATAATTGTCATACCGAAAATTTGGGAGGTTGAAAACTTTATAATTAAATGAGATTTTCTAATTTACACGGAGATGGTTGAGATAACAGTTATGTGTTAATAAATCAAAATTAAACAGAGAAAACATTTAACAACAGTGAAGCGAGATATGTAACAATGATGTGAAATAGATAAAAAGCCACATGTTTTTGTAAATCAAGAGTCCCCCAACTCTTAGGGGATTTGTGAAACCATTTATGGGATTAAAAATAGCCTTAAACCATTGTATTATATGAATTAAAACTTATAATAGGTGTTATGTGACAACTAGGGAAGGAACCCTATCACCCCTCTAGCGAACCCTTCGGGTGCGACAATGATTGTAGAGACATCGATCAGTGGCACTGATATGTGACACCATGGTGACACATTTCCACCAAAACTAAATCCGTATTGACTTACCATTAGTGTCAAGGACACCCCAAACACTAGAATTTGGCAATGTAATAGGCCGGGAGGGTTTGTTCCATTTCACATAAGGTAGACCATCTTTATGTAGTCACATCACGTATAATACTACAACATCCAATGAAACTTGTTTTTAGAAAATATACATTTATATAAAAAAACAAATAATTTATTTGAAATGTAAACATTATTATTTGATATTATTAATGTAATTAATTTATACACTAATCCATCTTTGTTACCATTTTTGATTATCAAAAATAATGCAATGGTTGAATTTAAATATAAAATAAAAATTAGAATGAAAATGGATATAGACTACTATTTTACTACTAAAATAGTACTAGCATATAACTTCTCACCACATTTATGAATTATAAAATGGAAATAATTATAAAAAATTAGACCATAAAAGAATAAATACAATTACGAAACTAATAATGATAACCAACAAAATAACAAATTTCAATCATTTTGAAGAAATATACTAAAAATACATAATAAAAATTTCATATCAGATAATGCAATCAAAATATGAATTTGATTCCTTCTCTCTAGTGGATTTATGTTCATCAAGAGATTTCTATTTTTTCAGAGAAGGCTAAGAGATTGTCCAAGGTGTATGCTGAGATGATGAAGAGAAAGGTACATAAATGATAACTCCTCTTCCAATAGGTCTAAAATGTTGAACAGCCTATATTGGGGTGAATCCAAAAGGAGGTAGATAGGTGTATATTGGAGGTAGGAGCATATGATTAAGGTACTAAGACATCGAAAATTATAGAAATGTCTGATGGTGTAAGAATAGAAGTGTGATAACAATAGACGTAGGACTCCATCAATTGAGTGAAATCCATTAAGTCTAATGTTCATTTCTCCACAATTGAGAATACATATCATTTCTATATTGTATAGATGCCAATAAGATGTTCTATATCCTTAAATATATCATCATAAGATTTTTTGATATGATAGTGACCTACTATAATCATTATATGAAAAATCCGACAGTCTAAGGTTTTAAAACATACATCTCACAAACAGTCCCACAATAGAAAGACCAAAAGGATTTGTGTCATCGAAATTATCTACATAAATAACATATTTAATAACACTGAAAATAGTATTTCCATAATCATTCTCCAAAGAACCCTTTGTAAAAAGTTCTCATGATATGTTCACTATCATAAGCAGTGGATTATGTTCCCAAGAAAGAGGTGAACTCAAACGCCAAGTAAGTGAACCCACATATCCTACAGAAATCAACATAAAAATATTTTTAATACAAGGAAGAAATAAATATATTAATCTATGGTCAAATGACTATGGAATATTATCATTAAAATATTCATAATAACATAAAACCATAAAATGATTTGCCACAATGATTTATTTATGAAATTAATAAACAAATATGAGGTTTATAATATTTCAAAAACTATGTCAAAAAAGAGTTACAGTTGATAACCACTATAGGATTTTTTATGTGAGGCCAAATCAACTCAAGGGTTTAACACCTTTAACATGGACTTAAAATTTTGTCATCGAGGCCCAAAACCCTTTTGACTTGTATATTTTTCATTTTAATATTTTAATTTTGGTTTCGTATTGTGTTATATATATATATATCGATTTTTAAAAAATATATATATAACAACTATTAACTATCATGCAGTAATGAAATTAATGAATTCAGGAATTATGTAAAAAAAAATTAACCCAAATATCCATTTTTATTGGGGAATTCTCTTGAAATCTATATATATTTCCAATGGGGGGAATCAAGTTACCCCTTTCCTACAAAGAGAAAATAATATATTACCATTATTGTTAATTCGCAAACAATTATGAATAAATAATAATTTCATATTAATTAACATTTAATAATAATAATACATAAATAATAAATAACTGTTATGAATTATTATCAAATATTAATAATTAAACAATTAATATTAATAATATTAACAAAATATTTATAAATACCTCATTAATTGTAATGTAAATATTAATTTTTTATATTTATTAATTAATTATAAATTAAATAATATAGAATTACTTATTAATAATATTAATTATTAGTTAGAAAAAAAATTATCTAAAAAAAATTTACTATTAATTATTATTACAAAATTACAAGTAGATATTTAGAAATGTTATTTAATTTTTAAAAATTAATAATGATGATTAAATTATTACATTATAAACTACAAGATAATACTAAATTGAAATTTATAAATTTATTGATTTTTATTAATTTATATTAATTACCACTACGGGAAAAAGAAATTTTTGTGACAGGCTTTTTGGGTTGGGAATAAATCTCGTCGCAAAAGGTCCGTCCAAGAGGTTATTTGTGAACAGATTTCGTCTCTCGTTGCAAAAGGTTTGGCGCGAAAAATGTGCCAAACCGAGCGAAGCTGCGTGAGGGTTATTTGCGACGGTGGGATCCCACCGTCACAAATACATCACTATTTACAATGGACCCCGTCGCAAATACCCGGCGGTGCTTAACAAATTTTTGCGACGGGATGTCGTCCCGTCGCAAAAGATGTGTCAGCAGTGACTATTTGCGATGGGTCCCGTCGCAAATTACATTTTAACCGCCGACAGTAATTAATGTGGGTGCACGTATTTGGGACGGGACACGTCGCAAATAATCTGACCTATATATACCCTCATCCGTGTTTCCTCTCATTACTCTGAATTCATAGATCTTGTTTCTCGCTGAAATCTGATTTTAAAGGGAAAGTTTTTCTAAGTTAATTTTTTTGTTCACGAGCAAGTTGTGAAGCCGTCTACATCGATAGAAAATCAAGATTAAAGGTATTTATGTTTTATTTAATTTGTTATTTATTTCATTTTTATGTTAATTTTTATTATTGTTGATTAGTTGTAATTAAATTAAATTTAAAATGTTTTGTCATGAGTATTTATTTATACTAATAATTAGAAATAATTCTTAATAATTATTAATAAATAGTAGTAAATAGTAATAATGAGAAACAAATAGTAATAAATAGTAAAAAGGATTAATAAATAATAATAATTAGTAATAAATAGTTTTAATTGTCATAAATAGTAATTAGTTGTAATAATAAGTAATTAATTGTAATGATGAGTAATAAATTGTAATAATTAGTAATAAATTGTAATAATTATTAGAAAATTGTAATAATTAGTAATAAATTGTAATAATTAGTAATAAATTGTAGTAATTAGTAATAAATTGTAATAATTAGTATTATAAAGTAATATTTAATAATAAATAGTAATAATTACTAATATTTTGTAATTAATTGTCATAATTAGTAAGAAATTGTTATAATTACTAATAATTAGTAATAAATTGTAATAATTGGTAATAAATTGTAATAATTAGTAATAAATTGTGATAATTATTAATAAATTGTGATAATTATTAACAAATTCTGATAATTAGTAATAAATTGTAATAATTAGTAATAAATTGTAATAATTAGTAATAAATTTTAATAATTAGTAATAAATTGTAATAATTAGTAATAAATTGTAATAATTAGTAATAAATTGTAATAATTAGTAATAAATTGTAATATTTAGTAATAAAATGTAATATTTAGAAATAAATTGAAAAAAATAGTAATGAATTGTAATAATTAGTAATAAATTGTAATAGTTAGTATTAAATTTTAATATATTGTAATAAATTATAATAATTAGTAATAAATTGTAATATTTATAAATAAATTGTAATAATCAGTAATAAATCTTAATAATTAGTAAAAAATTGTCATAATTAGTAATAAGTGGTTATAAATTGTAATTATTATTAATAAATTGTATTAATGAGTAATAAATTGTAATAATTAGTAATAATTAGTAATAAATTGAAACAATTAGTTAATAAATTGTAATAATTAATAGTAAATTTTAATAATTAATAATAAATTGTAATAATTAGTAATAAATTGTAATAATTAGTAATAAATTGAAATAATTAGTTATAAATTGTACTAATTCGTAATAAATTGTAATATTTAGTAATGAATTGTAATAATTACTAATAAATTGTTATAATTACTAATAAATGTCAATAATTACTAATAAATTGTAATAAATTGTAATAATTAGTAATAAATTGTAATAATTACTAATAAATATTAATAAATTGTAATAATAAGAAAGTGTAATAATTAGTAATAAATTGTAATAATTAGTAAAAAATTGTAATAGTTAGTAATAAATGGTAATAATTAGTAATAAAATTTTAATAATTAGTAATAAACTACACGAATTAGTAATAAATTTTAATAATAGCTAATAAATTGTATTAGTTAGTAATAAATTGTAATAATTAGTAAAAAATTGTAATAATTAGTAATAAATTGTAATAATTGGTAATAAATTGTAATAAATAATAATAAATTGTAATAATTAGTAATAAATTGTAATAATTAGTATATAATTGTAATAATTAGTAATAAATAGTAAAAATTAGTAGTAAATTGTAAAAATTCATAATAAATTGTAATAATTATTAATAAATAGCAATAAATAGTAATAATTAGTAATAAATTGTAATAAATAGTAATAATTATTAATAAATTGCAATAATTAGTATTAAATTATAATAATTAGTATTAAATTGTAATAATTAGTACTAAATTGTAAAAATTTGTAACAAATTGTAATAATTAGTAATAAATTGTAATATTTAGTAATAATTTGTAATATTTAGTAATAAATTGTAATATTTAGTAATAAATTGTAATAATTACTAATAAATTGTAATAATTAGTAATAAATTGTAATAATTAGTAATAAATTGTTATAATTAGTAATAAATTGTAATAATTAGTAATAAATTGTAATAATTAGTAATAAATTGTAATAATTAGTAAAAAATTGAAATAAATAGTAATAATTTTTACTAAATTGTTATAATTAGTAATAAATTGTAATAATTAGTAATAAATTGTATCAATTAGTAATATATTGTAATAATTGGAAATAAATTGTATTAATTAGTAATAAATTATAATAATTAGTAATAAATTGTAATAATTAGTAATAAATTGTAATAATTATTAATAAATTGTAAATAATAGTAATAATTTTTAATAAATTGTAATAAATTTTAATAATTATTAATAAATTATAATAATTAGTAATAAATTGTAAAAATATTTTATAATAGTAAAAAATTATAATAATTAGTAATAAGTTGTAAAAATTAGTAATAAATTGTAATAATTAGTAAAAAATTGTAATAATTATTAGTTAATTATAATAATTAGTAATAAATTTTAATCATTACTAATAAATTGTAAAATTTAGTAATTAATTGTAATATTTAGTAATAAATTGAAATAATTACTATTAAATTGTAATATTTATTAATAAATTGTGATATTTAGTAATAAATTGTAATATTAAGTATTAAATTGTAATAACTAGTAAAATTTTTAATAATTAGTAATAAATTGTAATAATTACTAATAAATTTTAATAATTAGAAATAAATTGTAATAAATTGTAATAAATTGTGATAAATTTTAATAAATTGTCATAAATTGTCATAAATTGTAATATTTCGTATTAATAAATATGAATACCTAGTAGTAATAAATATGAATACTTAGTAATAAGAAATATAAATACATAGTAATAAATATGAATACATAGTAATAAATATGAATACTTAGTAATAAATATGAATAATTAGTAATGAATAGTAATAATTAGTAATAATTAGTTATAATTAGTAATAAATAGTTATAATTTTTTAGGAACAATTTGGAACAGTTAGGAATAGTTAGGAATAGTTAGGAACAGTTGAAAGAAATTTTAATAAATTTTATAAAATTTTATGAACTTGGCACAATTTCCAGTGGATTGACGGCTCTCCTTTTTCTCGATGAATATTCTCCTTTCAACTGTTACTGACTCAAGACATTTTGAAAAATGTATTGATACATAGGCATATTCAATATCATATGCACCATATTGGATATTCATTCATATGATCATATTTTTTATAATGATTTCAGGCAGTGATAGTTGGAAGAAGATGATTCATTGATGAAAATGGTGGTCTTTTGTCCGAAGGCTCTTTAGTTGCATCTTTCTCACACCGAAATCACAATGAAGAATCAGGTCAGAGTTACAAAAATTCATTCTCGTGCATACGAGAATGAATATTGGTAACTCAGACCAGATTCTTCATTGTGATTTCCGTGTGAGAATGATGGAAGTAATCAAGTCGCCAGACAAAAGAGTAGCCGTCAATCCACTGGAAATTTGGGCGCCCTTAATTAATGGTAATTATTAAGAAGCATTGGTAATTAAATATCTTCGTTTTTCAGATAATGTTTTTACAATTTCAAATTATTCAAAAACATTGATGATTTTATATTTTGTAGAGAAATATGGACAAGGAAGTCAATATCAGTCATTATTAGATAATCACGCTTGGATAAAATAGTGCTGAAATCCAAATGGTTCTAGTTTAAATCCTATATATATTGAGGGTGTTGAAGCTTTCTTAGAATTTTCATTCTCAAAACCACAATATGTTTCAGAAGGCACAATTAAGTGTCCTTATAAAAAAATATGTTATGAGAATGTTTGAATCATTTCACAGGGTTGGGGGACATCTCTTTAGGTTTGGTTTTCAGCCATATTATGTTTTTTGGTATCAATACAGTGAATGATGTTCCTGAGAAGATACCAATAACTTGATTCTGGATCCATCATGGTTCCAAAATTTAGTATATGATGTTGCAGGTTCATCTATTCAACAAACTGAAACTCACGGTGATATTTATTCATCTCCTGAGATGGAACCATCAGAATTATATGAATTGATGAGGTCTGTTGAGGATGGATTATATCCTAGTTGCATGATATGAAAATTAGCAGCGGTTTCAAAATTTATGGCTATTAAATCGGATAATTCAATGTCAAACAACTGTTTTGTTCAGATATTTTCTTTGCTTAAACATTGTTACCTGAAGGAAATGTGTTGCAAAAAAATTACTATGACTGTAAGAGGATGGTTCGTAACCTAGGACTTAGTTATCAGAAGATTCATGCATGTGAAAATGATTGCATATTATATTCTGGTGAAAATGAGTCGTTGGATAATTGTCCAACATGTGGACAATCGAGGTATAATGAATCTCAACCAGGGAAGTCAGGATCAATTCCTGTAATACATTTGAGATATTTCCTCCTTAAACCATGGATACAACGTTTATTTATGTCTCATAACACATCGTCAATGATGTCAAGGCACAGAACCAATATTTCAACCAGTTAAAGCTTTAATCATCCATCTGATGGTGATTCATGTAAACATTTTGATCATCTGAATCCGTCTTTTTCATTAGAAGCCCGAAACATGTGATTGGGTCCTTCTACTAATGGTTTTGTCTATTTGGTTCTTATGGTAGTCAGTATTCATGTTGGCCTGTCTTTATAACTCCGTATAATCTACCTCCATGGATGTTGATGAAAGAGCCCTACATATTTTTGACCTTATAAATCACTGGACATCCAAAAAAGAATATTGATGTTTATTTGAATCCATTTATTGATGATTGAAATTCATTGTGGAGTAATGTGGTTAGTACATATGATGTTTCTACGAAAAAAATATCACATTAAAAGATGAAATGATGTGGACGATTAGTGACTTTCTGGCAGATGTCATGTTATCAGGCTAGAGTACACATGGTCTGAAATCATGTCCTTATTATATTAAAGACAATAAACCTTTTTTTCTCATCAATGGAAAAAAACCTTTCTATTTTTACGGTCATCGTAGATTTTGTCCAACTGATCATCCTTTTCGATGGAACAAATATCATTTCAGAAAAAGCATAATTGAAAGGGATGAACCTCCAAAAATGATCTTAGTTACAGAGTTAAAATTAGTTTTATTTTCATTACCTCCCATCACATTTGGTCTAATAGTAAACCAACATAAAATTCATGTCTTTGGGAAAAAACAAAATAGGATAAAACAAATCATTTTTTGGAATCTCCCATATTGGTCTGATTTGTTGGTCCACCTTAAGATGGATGTCATGCATATTGAGAATTGATAATTTATTTTATACAGTTTTGGATACACCAGGTAAGACCAAAGAAAATGTAAAATCATGATTAGATATTTCCCAAATTTGCAGGCGACCAGAACATGAACTATTTGAAAATGACAGATCATAGATGTTAATGAAGAAAATAACAACTTATACACTGTACAATGAGAGTCGCTTATTATTTTGTCACTGGAATGCAGATTTGAGACTTACAGATGGCCATGATTCCAATTTGGGTAGATGTGTTAAGAATGGTCATATTACTGGATTAAAAAGTTGTCATTGTCATGTTATAATGGAATAAATTATGCCAATTGGATTCAGAGGATTATTGAATTCTACGATTTGGGATTCGATTACAGATATAACATATTTTTTTGAGACATTTGTGCAGCGACAATAGACTATGATGTGATAAGAAAAGTGGAAGAATATTTTGTTGTAATTATATGTAAAATGGAAAACAATTGTTCAACCTGCTTTCTTTGACTCAACAGAACATCTGATATTACATTTTCCACATGAAACTAAATGTGGAGGTCCAATACAGTTTTTATGGATGTATACATTCATGAGATGCATGATGAAATTGATGAAAAAAGTATGCAACAAAGCATCAGTTGAAAGTTTAATTGCTGAAGCTTATTGGCAAGATAAAATTGTTTATTTTCCTTCTCTCACTATTTTGAATATGAATATCCCTCAAAACAAAACCCCATTTGATGGAATGAGGGAAAAGTTAATGATGAAATGGAAAATTAATTATCAGTTTTAATCAGTCAAATCTTGGCTTCGGTGGAGGTCAAGAATGATGGATTTCAGATAATGAACATCACAGATCTCATATATATGTTCTGCTCAACTGTGATGAAATGAAAACAATTATACTATGTGTACTTCTATCACTTATTATATAATTAATATTACAGTATGTAAACTTATTTTATTTATAGGTTCAATTATAATCAGATCAAGAAACAACTTCCACAAAATATAGCAGCTGCTCTTGAAGAACGCATACAAAAAAAAAAATTCTCAATTGTTTAAAAAACTATTTACATAAATTATTGATGGTTTAATATCAATTTAGATTACTATTTATTATATTTATAATTGTTTTTACAAATGATTAGGTGTCTCAACATACTGATAAAATTGATAAGCGACTGTATATATTGAGTAACCCACAAACCAAAATTTTTAAATCTTATAATTCATAAGTGGTGAATGGTTTTCGATTTCATACATGTGCATATGGGGAATCAAAAAAACAATGAACAGTGGGGTTTGTTTGAGAGGATCGCATCATTGTGAAACTAATGTTGACATTTACGGCATTCTAGATGAAATTATTGAGCTTTTTTTCTTGGAATGAATTAAATAAGGATTTTTAAATATCTGTGGTTGGATACAGAGAGAGTCTTGAATGTTCATATGACTCATGGAATCATAGATATTAAATATTGAAGTCTTATTGTAGTAAATGAACAATATTTACTCGCTCAATAGGCACAAAAAAATTATTACACAATGTATTGTGCTACAACAAGAGGCCTGATTGATTGGTGGAGCATAACAAAAATCAAATCTCGGGAAAATCAATTTACTCAAACAGAATGTGGTTCCGCTGATGTTGAAGGAATTGAAATTTTTCATGAGAGTACTCAAAATCCATCTATTTCACAAAGAAACGTGAATATCGATGATGAAACCCCACATTTAACGGTCGATGGTGACGAAGATGTTAATGATGTCACAAATGAATTTGAAATGAAAAGGGATGGTGAATGTGAAACTCATATGGATATTGATGATGCCAAGGAGGAATATGAAGACATTGACATCGTTAGATATGAAGATGATGATGAAGGTGAACATTAACACAGTTAAATGTTGGTTATTATGGTAACTAATATATATCTATATATAATAGTTATTTTCAACGATCTTCTAACACAAATCATTTTTTGTTTTAGATGGACTCTGATATATTTTGTGAGCTAGAGGAGGCTGAGCTACCTTTGGATAAGGGGGATGTGGGATCATATTACCCTCAGCTTACTGGTGGTTCAGGAGGTATGCCGAGGGGGCACGGTCTTGCGCGACTAATGATTCCTGACCCTATCCTCGAGTGACGTCCACGTATTGTCTTCAATACATGCACACTGAGGTATGGTAACCTGTATATTTTACTTTGCATTCATTAATTTCTTTATATATATACTAATAGTTTGATTATTTATTCTTTTTCCACAGTTTTGTGCATGTAGCTATTGGACAGGGAAGTTCTATCATGCACAATATTTCTCAGTAATGGATAACATGGGAATAGAATCCCATTGATGTGAAACTCAACATGTACAATCAGTGGCTAGTATGTATATAAATAATACTTATTTTGAAATTTATTTTGAAAATTATTTTATTAATAACTTGATATTATAAATTATTTGTAGGGTTTATAGTATCCCATCGATGATAGCATGCGTGGCGATATCCATACAACATGGGAGGTGGCTATGCATGAGCGTTTGCATCAGTTTTTGCACAATTTGACAAATATGGCCAATTAGAAAGCAGGAGGGACATTAGTTGATGAGTCGTGTAGAGCCCACCGACCAGAGTACATTTTATCTCAGGTGTGGGATGGATTATGTATACACTGGTTGGGTGGTGGATATCAGAGGTGGTCTTTATTGGGTCAGCAGAACTGGGGGAGACAGGAGGTGACACATCGAGCTGGTAGCTATACATTCAGTATGCATAGAGAGCATCTGGTAATTATTTTATGTAAATATTTTATATGACATCAAATATTAATAGTTTATTTTATATTCATATAGGCAGTTGAGAATCCAGATATTACAGAGTTCAATGATTATCTGAGGATGTATAGTGATCCAACCACCGGAGAGATTAGAGGTGATCACCATCGTCAGATTGTGGTTAGTTTTATTTCTTTCAGTTTGACAATTTACGACATATAATTATTTCACCATTTTAATTTCAAATTGGAATTCAAGGAGTCATATGAGGTTGTGACCTTCCAGAAATAGGATGAGGTTCAGGATGAGGCGACTGATAATACTAGTTCCTACCATTTCGACGAGGCGGCATGGATGCAGGCGACTCAGTATGACTTTGAGAAGGGATGGGTAGTTGGTATCCACTCTCATGTGACTCCTGGTACTTATTATTTCACTACTGCGATGTTGGCGTCCAGCTCGAGAGGAGCCCGTGGAGAGGCATCATCTTCTGCCTCATAGTATGAGGAGCAGTTCCGAGCTCAGAATAAGCTTATAGAGAGTTTGCAGAAACAACAATAAGAGATGTGTCAGTAGAAGCCGAAGGAGCAGCAGAAACACAAGGCTGAGATGCGTTGATGGCAGCAGCAGCTTCACAAGAAGATAGAGTACATGCACCATCTGACTCATATTTTAGGGATGGAGTTCCTCCATTATCTCATTCTACACCCCACCTCTGCCAGAAGATGACCCCCTAGTGATTTTTATTGTTAAAAACATTTGAATTTAACAGTTTTTATAATATGAACTATGTACAGTTTCTGTCTTTTATATCGGTGCGAATATTACATAATTTAATTTTTAATAATTTATGATTTTTTGTGAATATTGAGTATTTTAATAATTTTTATTTTTTAATAATCAAATAATATTAAAATTATTGTTTCATTAATCACAATTTTATTAAATATATTTTTTCAGTATTATATTTTTTAATGTTGGATTATTTTACTAATAACAATAATAATAATAATAATATGTAATGTTTTTTATATTTGGGAATATTGATAATTGTAATATTTTTTTTATTATTTTAATAATATTAATATTATTGTTCCATTAATTATAATTTTATTAAATATATTTTTTCAATATTATATTTTTTAATATTTTTTTATTTTACTAATAATAAAAATAAAAATAAAAATTAATTATTTTTTTAATGTATTTTTATTAATTTTGAGAATTTAAATATTTAATATTTTTTTATTATTTTAATAATATTAAAAATAATTTTTCAATAAAAAAAATTTTGTAAAATTTATTTTTTAAAAAAATTATCTATTATTTGTGACAGGATCTGTTGCGACTGGTTCCCATCGCAAATATCCTAAATAATTTTTTTAATAAAAGTATTTGTGATGGGATTAGGGGCCCCGTCGCAAAAATTATTTGTGACGGGCTGGGCGAAACTACTGTAAATAAATACATTCAAAAAAGTATTTGTGAGGGTATTACGGGCCAATCGCAAAAAAGTATTTGCGACGGGCCTGTCACAAAAAGTTTATATATATAAGCATATAATCAGAGACTTATTTGTAGTGGTGAAGCTGCCTGTCGGAAAAAATTATTATTTGTGACAGGCCCATTACTAGTAATATTTTTTGTGACGTCGTTTTCTGCGATGGGACTTCGTCGCTAAAGATTATTTGCGAGGGGATCCCATTGAAAATACTTCTAATTATAGTCGCGTAGGAACACATATTAGTTACTAAAAATATTAATTTTTAAAATATTAATTAATATTTATTCATTTTAATTAATAGAAAAATTTAATTACTAATTAATTTTATTTAATAATTCATATTTAAAAATATTATTTAGAAACATATTAATATATAGAAAAATATAATTAGAGTTAATTAATTAATTAATAATAGATTTTTTTTCAATATCATCTTAAAAATATTAATTACAAATTAACTAGTAAATAAATAAATATTTAACAAATATTTATAATTAAAAATAAATATAAATAAATTACTAAAAAATATATAAAATTATTATATAGTTAATAAATATTAATAAATTCAATTAAATTATTAAATTTTAAATTTTTAATTACTTTTTAATAAAGAATAATTACATAATTATGTTATTATTATTAACTAGTATTATTTATGAATAAATAACCAATAATATTAAATTTTAATTAAATAATATTATTTATTATATTTTTATATTAGATATTTGGTGTATAATTATGACAAATCACATGCACATCTAACACCAACATGTCGAAAGGGCATGTCATACCCCCAGGGCAAACTCAACCATTAATTAGTTATTTATTATATATTAACGGTCAAAATACCCAATTATATAGAATCCCAATGGACCACATAAATCAAGAATAAAGGCCCACAATATACGGTATGAGAGCCCAATTGCACCACATGTACCCTCTTCATCAATGGAGAGCACCATCTCCCCTTATTTTGTTGTCAATGTCACCCCATCCACTAATGTTGTGAGCACCACAATCCCAGCAAGCAATAGAACTATCACATGTATGAAATCCCTTCTAACCATCAATAATACTGCCTCACAAAGAAAACATTACAAAATCCCAAATCTAACGTTGCCACTGCATTTTCCATCCATCAAATCGAATTCATACTTATGTCCAATGATCCCAACCTCATAAATATCAATCGACCTCCCTTCATCAATAATTTTCCCCATGAAATGCTCTCTCACCTCACAAATCTATTGAAAAAACAACCATCATTGAGCAGGTTTACTTCTTCCACCACTAGATTCTGTAGCATTGTTGCATGATCCGGCCTTTCATACAACCAAGTTTTTTTCCCAATTCACCTTTATATATAAAAGACTCTATCCCCAATATCACATTAAAAAATATATCCACCGTTTATTAGGGGTCCATCGTCTAATGCCCCATGTGGTGATGGAATTTTCCATTACATTATAATTCAAATTCGCATCACCCAAATATAGACCTTAATTAATTTGGTACAAAATATTTTAGGTGCATGAATTTGACATAGAGTTTTCCCAATAATTGTGCACTAATACTGGACACCTTAACCACTAAGTCTTGCCCTAAATGCTTTATTTACTATTTAATAATATTAATTTTTATTATATATATATTTTTAATAATAAAAATTACTAATACTTCTTTAATTTTTTTCTTAATTCTTATTTATTTATAAAAATTATATAATAATTACCAACTAAAACATATTTATGTATATATTAATAATATTATCAAATAATTTACTAATTTATTAATAATTGTTTATAATTATTTTTTAAAAATTATTAATAAATATAAAAATATATTTTTATTCACTACATATTTATAGTAACGATCATGTAATAAAGTAATAAGTAATAATTAATTTCTTATATTTTTATTATTATTTATTTACACCAATTTTTTAATGAATATTAATTATATAAGATAAATTATAATTTTTCAATATTTCCTTACAATAAATACTAATAACTAATTAATACAAACTTCCATAATTAATTTATTTTAATCTTTACATACTAATTTTTTATTAATTATTATATATTTATTTAGTATTAATTATTAGCTAGTTATTATTGATATAAATAATAACTATTTGATTACTATCTAATTACTAAATAAATATGGTCCATTAATTGTTAATAATAATGAAGTAATAAATTATTCTTTATTAATATTATGTATTTGTCATTAATATTTATAATTAATTAATGTTTTAATTAAATATTTAACTAATAATTAGTTAGTAATTAATAATAAATAATAAATATTAATATTTTTTATTTTTTATTTATAATAATTCATTATTAGTTATTAATTAGTAATTAGTAATAATTATTAATTGATTTCTGACTATGAACAATGATATAGTATTTATTCTATGTACGAAATAGAGATCAAAAATCCCACATTGGAAATCCCTATCGATTTCAACAACAAACCCCCCTATAAAATGGAGACTTGGGTGAGAGGGTCATTCAAGACTCAAGATTAATTTTATTTTAGTAATACATGGTATTTAATTGTAGTTAAATCTATCTAATATATATATATATATAATCAATAAAAATAAAAATAAAACCATATCTAAAAAAGAATATCTAGGGACAAAAGGCCTTGGCGGCCCCACACCATTAGATATTATGAAATTAAATATGACATAAGTACCATAAGTAATTTCACCTCTACCTATTAATCAATAATTGATTAAATTCTTTGATTCCATCACAAATTAGTATTTGAAATATCTAAAACCATGAATTAATTTATTAATCTTCTTCCTGACAACCATATCAAAAATTCTTAACAATATCATTAATGAAACATAAAATATTTTACTAGACTAAAAAAACATATCAATACTCATAAAACAAGTGATCTAGATATAAATTTGTTGATTATTATTAATAAAATAAATCATAATCTAGATTATATGTCATTTAATTGAATTAAAATGTATCATGAAAATTTATGATAACATGACATATAAAATTGAAATGTATCACCACTATAAGTAAATAATTTATTGTTAACAATGGTTTTTTCATCATGTTCACACACCAAATTGTGAATAGAGCTACCCACAACCAATTTACATGAAAAACAGGTTAACATTGGTTCTGAAATCTGAATCACAAAACACAGTTGTACAAAAATAATCCAGATTCAAATACAAAAAATAATTTTGAAATAAAAAACTCACATCATATTCAAAAACTATAATGTGAACAAGGAATCCCACATCCCATTCACACAAAAATATTGTAAAAAACACATTTCTTATCTCATTCACACAATATAACGTCATTTATTTTGTTATGACACCATAATCAATGCATTGTATGGTTATACATGACCCCAACCATTATCATGCACACATATTAGTATCCAAAGAAAATGAAGCATTCATAATCTAATAAATATCCATTTAAAATATAATGGGTATCACAAAAAAATCAAAAACTACACATAAAAAGAACAAAAAATATCATAGAGTACCCAAACACTCAATTCATAAAAAAATCATATGAAAATAACATATAAAAGGTGAAAAAAAATCACCTTGTGATTAAGAAATCACAATGATGAAATATAAGGGAAACACATATGTTTTAAAAAAAATTGTATGGGGGAAGTTCCACTTTTTCACTATTCGGAAAAAAAACTGTCATTTTTTCTTGGCACAGATGGATACCTCTTATATGGATAAACTGTACCATGGATACTAATCCCCAATAAATCTAGTAAGACTATTTATACTATCCCAAAAGATGTAAGGCTCCACCCAACCTACCGCGAATAAAACCCAGACATCATTATCACGGGAAGAGCCAAAACCTTTGGATTGCTGGTATTTTGTGCCTCATCACCATCGCCAAAGTTCCCTCCCTACATCAGGGAAATTAGAGCTAGTCACTCCCACACAATATCACTATCACTTTTTATGTTTCACAAACCCTCTCCTCTGGACATTATGACCCAATGTCCACTATGGATCCATTGTAAAAATTCTTAAGCTCAAATATTTGATACACACCGATCCCCTCTTTCTATCATCGACATCACCACTCACAAAACCTAGTAGTGCCACAACAATAACCTAATTATGGTAGAACTATTATTTTATGCCAAGAACCCTTGTGAAATCATCCCACATAGAAATGATGCCCTTATATGTAGTTATCCTACATTTACACGTCGGCCAGGTAATTTCTCCAAAAATTGTGACAAGAAGGGTTTGAACCCTAATCTCAGGTAGTATCACATGATTAATTTCTCCCTAGGCCAATACCCCACCTAAATTCCCAAAAAAATTATAACATTCAATTATCAAATGATTTATTTTCTAAATAAATTGATAGGAACAATACTCCTTATGCAAGTTGTAGTATGAAATGTTTTAAGAATTTTATCCTTAAAAAATGAAACTGTTACAAAAATTATAAGGGGAAATAATTTAATTTTAAATGAATATTAAATAATGGATACATAAAAATAACACACATTTTAAAACATATGATGTCAAACTACTTTTAAAACTACTATATTAAAATTAATGTCTATTAATGGAGACATAAAAATTAAATAATCTATTAAAAAATGTGAGGATAAAATAATATTAAAATATTTAAAATTTTATAAATAATTATTCTTGTTTACTTTAAAAATATATAATTACATAATAAATTGATTATAAACAATTTAAAAATATTTCTTTTAAAAGAAACTCAAAAAATAATTATATGAAAAATTGAATATTTTTTTCCAAAAAAGTGTTTTTGATATAATTTGAAAAATATTCATTGAAAAAACATTTTAGTAAACGATAATTGATAATGACATAATTATTTCCAAAAAGATTTGATGACCAACATTTTTCGAAACTAGAAAATTTATATAAAATTCGAATTTTTATTTCAAATAATTATAACTGAAGAAATGTAAATTTTCCTTAGTTAGATGATATAATTTTACAATATTGACCACTTTTTTATTTGGAATATAGTGTTTACTCTAGGACAATAGTTTCATGTAATTCTGAACCATTCAAAATTTTGTGGAATAATATATATTTAACATTTAATTTATTAAATATTTATTTATTCCCATGCATGTGTTTACTTAAATATTTTTAACAAAACATTATGTTGATATTACATCTTTGTATTTTAGTCGATAATTGGGAGTTTTTTTAGAGGGGAAATAACTCAGGTTGGGTGTTTGGCTCGAGCCACCTTCTTTTTCATTATTTTCTTTCTCTTCATTTTTTCATCCATTCTTCTTATGTACTGCCCATGTGGGGTTCCTCAATTTTGAGACATATATATAAGATGGATAGGGAGAGAGAGAGAGAGAAAATGAGAGGTAATACCATAAATCTCGAGTGGAGTTGGATCGTCGTTCGGTATCCATGGATAAAAAAAATATGGGATATTTCGATAGATTCCAACAATAGGTATTGCTTTTATATTTTTTATTGAAAATTACATTAAATTTTCCATTTTGAAGTTTTCTACCCCAATTATCACATAATATTACCCATTGAGGGTTAAACTATACCTTTTGAGGTGAAAATGGGGGTTTTGACCTAACATGAGGGTTTCCAATTCTTAAATCCCAATCACATAGCAAGTAGTTCAAGAGAAAAAATAGTGTTTCCTACCTTTCTAAGGAAGATTAACTTTTTATAAATGCACTCCACATATGGGGTACACACATAGTTTATACAGACTTGAGAAAGTATCTAAGAACCCACCGTGATAGCCTGTGTAGAGCCACATGGCTGTGTATAATACAAGGAGAAACCATGTGTGGGCCGCAACCGATGTATTAATATACAACCAATAAATATTCATGTCTAGGAACCCCGTTTAGGGTACATGGAGAGATGCCATGTGGGGTTTAATACATATATAATTACACATTCAGGCTATATAGATGGACCTTCCATGTGAGGTACACAGGTAGGTACAACATGTATGGTAGTTGTCAGGTCCATGTTTTATATGACATGTACATGGGTTTTTGTATTAAATTTATAACATAATCACATTTGCATGTGCATATTTGATGGTCAATGTTTTTTATAATGGTATACATGTCATGTAATCCTCCCTTTTTACCCTTTGAGGGGTTTTTGTATCATCATGCCCTCGAGTCAAAATTAGACATGTGGGTATTGAATTTGCAAAAAAAATTCATGTATTTCATGTTGGTTATAATATTTTTTTGATTTGAGTTTACATCTGTGGTGTTTCACAGGATTCCATAAATTGACAGGTTAACCCTTAAACAATCGAATATTTTATCTCCTGATATTAAGACACATTGATCTAAAATAACCCATGAGAAATATCTATAAACATATTAATTTTTAGATCTTCCATTGAGGATATCACCCAGGAGATATGTTACCTTATGGATTACGATTCATGTGATTATTTGTTTCATAGATCCCCTATAGGATGACTCCAGTTAGGTTTTTGACATAGTGTATCTTATATAAGATTCCTGTATATTATTATTGTTACTGATGATACCTAATGGGTTGAATTCTCTTATGAGTAGACCTTAGGAATACCTACACATGAGCCTCAGCCCAGTTGGTGAGGCATCCATAGGTGCATCCACAAGACCCATGTTCAAAACCAGGTAGAGGCATATTTCTAGTATTATAGATGTACTATAGTAGACGCTGAAGCAGAACTGTACACTGTACGATATTGTGGCAGAACTGTACACTGTACATGTATAGTAGTAGAACTCTAAACTGTTTGGTTTCTTTAGCAGGACTATACACAGTGCGGCTACTGTAGCAGGCACTATAGTAGTTACTATAACAGGCATTGTTCGGTACTGTAGCAGTTGAAACTATTCACCTTGGGCCAATCGTTTCAGCTTGGAGTCCTTATAGCTTTCGGGCCACCCAGGACCTCGAGTAAGTAGGGATTTTGGGAAACATTTAAGGCCTTTGGGCCACGTCAAGGCCTTCAGGCCACATGCAGTTTCCGCAGATAGATTCTACAAAAAAAGGAGTAGCTTTAGAAGAGGATTCAAAGTAATTTCACTCACCAGAGAAGAGCCAAATGGAATTTTTAGAATGAGATGGTATGACTATACCATTAGGACCGACTTGGCCTTGCATGGGAAGCCTAGCCAAATGTCCATGCGATGTTGGAGAGCTACTATCATAATTCAGATTCTAGGGAGGGGAAATTCCTTGTAGATAGTCTGGTTGAATTCCCTAAGAACATAAGGTCATGCAATATCACAAGCCTACGAGCCATGTAATATCTGAGCCTACGGGCCTTTTAAGGGTTCCCCATCATCCATTGAAATGGGGGTTATCAAAAATCAAAAAAAATCAAGGCCTTCTGACTATTTAGACTAAACATTGGGAATCCCTTGTAGGATGAATTATACCTATTGTATTATTGCTAGGATCCCATGTGGTATTTGTCTCTCAACATGCACTCTTATTGGGGTTCTCATGTAAGATGCCTCTTCCTATGTATTGTTCTCAAGATCTAGTGCATGATACCTCTATATACTCGCAATCATGAATCCCATGAACGTTTCATATTTATGTTCACTATTAAGGATCCGAAGTGTGATGCCTTAAAAAAGGTATAGACCTCGACGAACCAATGAAGGATTCCTATTTAGTGGTTTGACCCGAGGTAACCAATGGGTGCCACATGGTTTGACTGGCCCTGAGCATTTGTGTTGGGGGTTTGGGTTACGATGGTAGTGGGTGTCTCCAAAAGACCTATAATGAACTTAGAAGCATATGAGGCTGTGGAATTAGTAGTCAGTTTATGTGTTCATCCACCCTTCCTACTTTTTATGTATTCAAATTTTTACTATTTATTCATATATGATATCAAAATGGTTCTTCCCGGTTTATGGTCAATGTGCCTAATATAATGTGATCTTCTTTATTAGGATTCCCATAATAACTCTATGTGATCCATCTAATGTGCCTATTCATTATTGGGGTTCCTAGACATACATCTTGGGACAAATATGATGATCCCTTTCAATTTACAATCATTTGGTCATGATAAAAAAATTAACATTATAGGGTTATACTATTGATCCTTGCATTTTTTCTATTTCTAGACATTCTACAAAGAACATGGCTTCGGATCCATTTGTTATTCGGATTTCTAGATGTACTTCATATGATCTATCTTATGATCCTTATTGTATTAAATATACTAGAAATACAAAAAGGGATCCAAATTATAATTCTCATTTTATTATGATTTCCAGAAATACTTCATGTGGTTCATCTTCTAAGACACACTTGATTGAATGTTATTGTTATTAATAATGGAAGTAGATATTTTTACTACGATTCCTCCGTGTGCATAGGTAAATAGGTAGGTTGCTAAGAGTATTTTTAAACCATATTATTATTGGAATCTATAGAAAGGGATAGTCTTCTAACATTACAATATAAACATATTCATGACATACATTGAAATTTAATCATATATGTTTAATACATAACACATTACAGAAATTGATGCCCAAAGACTATATTAGTATAGTGTCATTGGAAACATGTAAAAATAAACTTTTACATTAGTGAGTAGCATTACTTCCAACTAGGTTCCTAAAGTCTATCACCACTCCTAGAAACCCCATAAAAAAATATATCTTTATAACATAGATATAGAAACATAAAGGGGTAACTCCATATTCTCAGAAAGGGTAAACAAGGAAGATATGAATGAATAAATATGACCATAAATGTATGATAAAATGATCATAACATTCGTAGATCATACTATTCATATAAAATGGTCATAAACATGAATCATGTAATTGTTGATTTGCAGTTCATAAGGTATGAATCACAAGGGAAAATAGAATAGTCCATTAAAGAATAACAGAGGAAGAGGACATGGAATTATAGAATACACATAAACAATAAATATTATCCCTTATAAGTCAAGATTAATTTATATAATATATTTTTGAACTTCATGGGGATTACACCTACTGGGCGGGACACACCACTATCCACAGTCGCAATCCTTTCTTTTTAAGGGATCGTGTTTTCACATCTTCCTATAGTATATAAATTTTCCCTATCTTCCCATGGTGTATAAGGTTTCCACATATTTCCATAGTTGATCGAGATTCCCCATCTTCCCATAGTATGTTGTGTTTCTCCATCTTCCCAGAGTGTATCATGTTTCCAAATCTTCTTAGAGTTAATTTGGTTTTCTCATATTCTATAGTGGATTTAACCTATCTATTTGAATATTATTATTATCTATTGTGATATAAATATTTAAACAAAACATTTGAGGGAAATATAGGTCCCACTAGTCACATAAAAAAATCATGCATGCATGTCCCAAATGATAATAAAATGCACATCATATCATGACCCATAATAAGAGATGGGTTTCATAAAAATAATATCATAACCATTTAACGAAACTTGTATCCAAACATTTTACCATATCATTATAAATGGATAAGATACATTTTAATCATTTCATTGAAAAATAAACCATGAAAATTAATGGGTTCTAATTTCATACAATCAATATAAGAAGAAAAAATTTCATAAAAATCATTCCATATACACATAAACAATTCAGGAAAAAATATGAATGGTATTTTGGATCATATCTTCAATAAATAATATAAGATAAAAAAGCTATGCCATCCTATATGGAGAAGTATTTTGAAAGATCACATGGAACATTTATTAAGTTAAATATACATTATTTAAAAAATAAATTAAAATAAAAAGTTTGAAAATCTGTTTTCTATAAAGAAATAAATACCATTTCATTTGAAATATTTCATCATTAAAATATCATTTCTTCTTTGAAAAATATATTTTAAATTAAACTGAAAAATAATTTTTTTAAAGGAATCTAGAATAAAATGTTCATCGAAAACAAATAAAATAGGACTTAAAATATTTTAAAAACCTTTTCCCTTGATAACATAAATAATAATATAGAAAATATTTTGAAAAACCATTTCCTTAAAAATAAATAAAATAAGCCTAAAATGTTTTATATCATTTTCATTGAAATATTATAAAATAAGTTTGAAAACAATAATAAATTTTTTGAAAATAAATATTGAAACTTATAATATAAGATTTTATATCATTTAAAACCTTTAATATTTGATAAAATATAAATGTAGCATTGAAAATAATTTAAAAGTCATTTTGTTAAAATTTTACATCAAAAAATATTTTCTTCAAAAATACATTAAAATATTATATTTCTATAATAATTGGAATATGATCTTTTTTCTTAAAAATGTTTATTTTAACTCACAATCGAATCTTCAACTAGATTATGGTCACAACAGGGGATAAATCTATACATATTAAACATTTATTTTACGATGTAAAATCAATGAAAAGTTCTTCAATCAGAAATTGGCAGGATGATTCTTTTTAAAATAGTTCTCTAAAATGGTAAACCATGGGTACAAATTTTCATTAGACACAATTAAATAATAATAATTTTTTTTAAAACATGTATTTTAAATAAAACATATTTCCTACCAAAGGTGAAATAAAGTCATATGTTCATAAAATCAATTTTGAATTATCTAAGGTATAAAAGAGTGGAAATTTTTTCCTAATTATATAATACATCCTGAATAATTATTGGGTAATTAAATTCTTTTTTTTCCGGATATATGGATAATAAAACTTCATAAATGAAAGATAATTTAGGATGTATTATAGAATTAGTAAAATATTTCTACTCTTTTATACATAAGATAATTCATTTTTTTGATATAAGGATAGTAAGATTTCATTAATGAAAGAAACATCATAAACAATATCGGTGAATGATGATATTCTTTAAATAACTTTTACCACTTGGTATCTTGGAATGATACTCCCCATGTGATAAAATGACTATACATTAATCATAAAATATTATTAAAATATGTAGGCTTTTGATAGAACAAGTATAATGGATGTATATACACCTTGTAAAATAATACAGATGCATAACATGACATGTGTCTCAAAAAACATAAATTATTACTAAATTACATTACCAATTTGCTATCATCTGAAATATTAACCCCATGAAATTAATATCATCCAAATAATATTGAAATAAATATTAATTTATGTATATTAGAAATAGAACACATCCATGGGAAACAATAAATAACATATAAGAAATATGATGTGAATATGGCTTCTATCTAATTGAATATAAAATTGAGATGGGAAACCCCTTAACATATGTTTTGACATTATTCAAACATGGTAAAAAATATTGAATAAAGAATATGAGATTATTATACATATACCAATGAACAATATTTCTATACATTATACCGTATATGATTTTTAATAACATTATATTAACTGTTTAATAACAAATTCATGTTAATGATATATTTCTTGTGATATCTTCTTTGTTTTTCATATATTTTTTGTGACTTTATTTTTGATCCACTTATATAGATAATGATTTTGAAATTTCCATTATTTAATTCATGATAAAATATCCTTTATAAAAATAATATATTTATTTATAATAATATATAAAATAATGATATATGAAATGGAATAAATTGTTCATGGATATGGTTGGTTGTATGTATGCATGAATGATATATCCATTTTTCTTCCATATTGAATGAAATAAATTAAATGAAATATATTTTTATATATAATATAATCATATTATAAATACTTATCTTATATATCATATATATTATCTCTAAAACAATCCTTAATACATTCCATGTATTGTGTGAATGAATCACATCACTTTGAAGAGGTGGTAGTCCACACTTCCGCAAAAAAGAATATCATATAGAAATAAAATGGAAAAAACTGAATATATGTGCTAAATAATACTTAAAAAATAATAAATAAATCATAAATACCGTATATATATATCATGTTAAAATAGGATTCCACCATAATTCTTATCCATGAAATTTGGTAATGGAAAAAAAGAATCATTTTTTAAAGAGGTGGTAGTTCACCGTACATGAAGGTAAATTCATTAACAATTATATGGATGTGTGTGTGGGTGTAAGTAAAAAAGCATAGAATAAAAATATATAAGAATATTTATTGTATTTAGGTTATTATATAATAGTGTAATAATAATATCTGTGGGTGTGGAGAATGAAAATAAAAAAAAGAGCCGGGGGAAGAATGTTACCTCTAATTTAGGTAACTCCTTTTCATTTTCACCAAAGGGCTTCCATGGATGGATTTCTACCCAAAATGAGGAATATATATTTAGGTTATAAATTTGTAGGATCTATTTTAGCATATATTATTTTAAAAATTGTGTCTTGATAGGTGTGAGGAAGTGGGGGGTTGAGTGACTTTTTAGTGGAGTATGAGTGGCATTATTATAAATTTTTTAAAAGGGAATTCAACCCATGTTATTCCCATTTAATGTTACTAAAAAATGGTTCATATTAGATCCAATAGTGTATAGGGTCATTAAATGGCCATATAATTTAATTTTTTATAATTTCATGGGTCATTCTCAGACATAAGATTATGATTTAGTCCCTTGTTAAGATCTTGTTTTTATCAATTGTTAAAACTAAATTTAATTATATTCCGAAATAAGTTTGATTAAAAAATAAGTTAAACATATTCTAAATTATAAATTATTTTTATTCCAAATATGGAATCTATTTTTCAAAATTTAATTCAAATAATTGGTAGAAATTTATATTAAACTAATCCCAGTGAAGTGATGAAAAATTGTGTTTGTTCGGAAAAATTTTAAAAATAATTCAATTTTTTAATACCAATATTCAATGTGAATTTTTTAAAATGAAATAAATTGGTTGAAATGATATAATAATGATCTAATTATAAATTAAATCCATATTAAAACATAATTTTACAATATAAATTGAGAATATGATAAAGTATTTTTTAATTAAAATTCTGTGTTTTCAATATTCCTTAAAAATAAAACTTCTCAAAAAAATACCAAAAATTAAACCAAAGTAAATTTTTATTTTACGATTACAAAAATTATTTTTATTTTTTCAATTAATAATTATGTAACTATTAAAAATTTTACATAAATTAATGATTCTATTAAAATGAAGTAATATTTTCTTTTATAATAATACAACATTTTATTCATAAAATTGTATTTATTTTTATATTATACCAAAAATATTGGTTGGATTATTATAAAAAAATATATTTAATATATTTTAAATTCTCAGACTTCTCTGGTTCCTTCCTTAGATAAAATTTGGTCTATGGTTTTTTTCAGGAGGTCAATGTGACTTATCCCCAAAACTATTCCAAAATTTCCATTTTAGTGAACAATTCCATCAATGAAAAGTTCCAATGGTAGAATATTGTGAATAATGCATCGATATTATTCTATGAACTATTTCATTAGTGACCTTATGTGAACAGTTTCATCAGTAACCTTATATGAACAGTGAAATAGTGACCTTCTGTGAACAGTGCAAAGGTGGCCTTATGTGAACAGTGACATCAATGACCTTCTGTGAACAGTGTCATTGGTGACCTTATGTGAACAGTGAAACTGTGGCCTTATTTAAATAGGAAATTCAATGACCTTATGTGAACAGTGTCATCGGTGACCTTCTATAAACCTTGTCATCGGTAACCTTAAGTGAACAGTGCACCGACGAGGTTCAAAAGGTGTGGTTCCAATTGTGACCATTTTCCTTTGCAAATTTTGAGTTCATGAACTGTGTTTCCAGAACTGTGAGGTTCCAACAGTGAGATTCATGAATAAGGTTTCTAGAATAGTGAGGTTCTAATGGTGATGTTCACAAATAGTGTTCCAGAATGGTGAGGTTTCAACGTTGAGGTTCAGGAATAATGTGTTTCCTCTTCCAAATTTCAAGTTCATGAACCGTGTTTCCAGCTTCCTATTGTTCACCCCTTTAACATTTTATTTTATGTAAAATTAATTTTAATCCTTACTTTAAGGGATTTAAGGCTGAGTCAAAGGCCTTAACTCTGATATTAATTTCTCCTATGGCTCAGGACTTTTTGACATGGTTATACCGTGTGGTTTAATACGACCCTTTTTAATGTAAAACCCAACGTATCTTAAATCACTGCTCCATTAAATCTTATAAAGGGACATGATATATTCCTCCCACGTTCTTCCTCCGTGTTCACAGGTGTGAGGTAATTGATCATCACATTCCATCCCATAGGATTTTTGCAATCAATCTTTCCTCCTATGATTATTTTCACTCTGTTTTGATGTAACCATGAAATATCAAAAAATTTTTGATATAAGGTATGATATACCTTCATTATATTGGGTCTATCTCCTTCTTTATACCGGCCCTTTTTATGGAAATTTACACCCATGTTCCTAATGGGATTTTCGTGGGTGATGGTTGATGTGGTGGTGTCACTGCATCCTCAGGTTGTTACTGTTTTTACAGGGGAGGAGATTTTAAACTGTTGTGTGGCTCGTTCATGTATAAATAATGTCAAGAAATATTTGAGGAATGGTATTCATTTATTATATATTCTTTTGCGTGAAACTGTTTAGTTAGAATGTTTTATCCCACTAGATCACAAATTGATTGACATAATAAATATTTGAACCCGATAAATAAAGTGATATCGATTGTATGATATTGCATCTTGTTTTTATAGATAGTGTGATTTCAAAACAGGCTTGTTTAGCTTCTAATTTTTTATGGAAGTTGTAAAATAATGTAAGGTTAGAATTAATTGATAATCGCATGGCTAATGATAATGAGGAATGTGAATGAATCTAATTGATATTGTTCTAATTTGATTTTAATCAAATTGGTGTAGTGATCATGTTGAATTATTTGTAATAAATTTCTATTTTGGGATCCCAATTTTGGGAGCAATGAAGAATAAACCAGTTAATCTAAAATGGGTTAAAGAACTTGTTGTTTGATAAAATATAAAACTTATAGGGTTCTGAGTTACCATCTTTCATATTTGAGGGTCAAGAGCCCCATTGATAAGATGTTTGTTTTTCATGCTACATTTGTTGTGATGTGAGCCTGGATGGATGTTGTGATATATGGGGGTAGGGTGACCTATTGGTTGTGGCAGCAGTTGATTCCTAGAGTAGCGAGATGCACCGACTTATGCAAGTGGGTGTCAGGGATGACACCGTTGATGTTGGAACGTGTTGGATGTGAATGTTTGGGTGCTGGATGATTCTTATTAGTTTTTTATCTTCTTTACATTCCCAAATGATTATGTTAGCTATTATTTCTTACCCTTCTTCCAAAAGTGGCGAGGACACATGGGGTATGCCACATGATTTCTCTGTCTATATTCTCACAAAAGGATGGGTCTACGCTCTTTCTATAGGCAGAAAAGACTCAACGGTTAGTTATCTACTCACCATGATGAGCCCCTTGTGTTTAGCAGCATAGAATGTTTTTCAATAATTATTGGGAATAGGGAAAAGTAATGTTGTAAATAAATTATTGAATAAATGATGTTAATCCTTGGGGTTGGAGCTTGCTGGAATGAAATGTTGAGGTTATAATTTTATAGGGACGACAGACATTCAGTGTGATGCTATTGAAATTCAATATGGAAATGTTAATGGTCAATTAATGTTTAAATAATTAATTTAAAGTGAAACTGATAAAAATGGAAGAAAATTAGGCAATAAAGCTCCTTAAATGGTTGTGTGCTTATATAGGACACCTAGTCTTAGAACTGGAAACCGGGAGGATGAGAGACTTTAGCTACAGTTGAGTCTAAGACTAGGTTATTCCCATAGTGTGGTTGTCATCTATAGTTTATTCTGTACTTTTTGTTTTTCTAAACGCTACTCCACCCCACCTGTAAGGGTTAATGACACACATTGTATTTTGATCCCTATGGGGTGTTTTCCCAAACATTCCGATGGATGTATGGATGGTTGACTACACTCTTTGGCCCCGCTCTCTTCTATTGGTAGCTACTTGTGCTTGTAGGAACACCATTTAGTTTTACCCATATACATGTGTAGGTGGATTTAATGGATTGTGGTTATTCACACACATATATTCTGGATATAATTTCCAATGAACTTCTATAGGTGTGACGTGTATAGGATTTTATGGCCTGAGGATCTTTACTCGATGTATGAGCTGTAATGGTTTTAGGTATAATACCCAACATATGATACACATTATGTGAGTTGTGGTGGCTTCCAAAAACTACCTGGTTACTTTTCTTCTGTGGACATGGTGGTTTTGTTGCACAGAGTCCATATTGTGGTGTTTCGCCCAAGTGACTGTAGGCAAGCCTTTTTGGGGAGAGGGGATTAGGACGTGCGACGTTGGGGAATAACTATAAACCAGTGGGGAAGTAGTAGCAAGGTACCCTTGATAATAATTATTATATTATATACTCTTGTATGCGCTAATTGGTGAGAGTATACATGGTGATACTGTAAAGATAGTATGCATGTTTAGGTGACGAGTTAGTTTTAATTTTTGTTCACTATGTTTTAGCATGATTTATTTACATTTGCATGAGATGGTCCAGGGAGGATCCTACTGAGTATACCGTTATACACACCCAATGTATATATAATAATTTTTTTTGAGGGAACATGGATCAGGTTGGAGATCAAGATAGTTTCTACTAGCTTAGTGTAGTAGGAGCAGTGCAAGCTTGGGGTTTCTACTGTTTTTTACATTTTATTGGGTACTTCCAATTTTCAATTCTAGTTGTAGCAGTTTTGCATGGAATTACATATGTGCAATACAGTTTTCATTTATATTTCAATTTGAGTTGGTGTTGGTTGGTTTCTATCTTATCTATCTCTTTCGCATGTGTTATATTTGAGGGTAATGCCTATTATCCTTGTGTTTACTATACCCTTGGGGATAGTCACCCAACAGGGGGCCTACTGGAGGCCGGACACGAGGGTCATTATCTCCCTTATCACATTGCTAGCCAAGGATGGGCACACCTTGTGGGGAGGGGGTCTTGACAAAGTGGTATCAGAGGAAGGTTGAATGATAGGATGAAGTTTGGAGATATGCATAGTTTAGGTTTCATGGGTTACTAGGGAAACAATGTTAGTCTAGTTTATCAAGTTGTGTAAACAGTAGATATTGGCTACGACATATAAATTTAGGGCCCCCAATGATCTGATGTACCGACCTTTATGTTTACAATAAATACTAAACGATGTGATACTGTTTGCACGGTAGAGAACTATTGAAGGATCATGCATCATTACTCTTTGTGATAGTGTTTCAATGGGTAGACCGTGGGATATGGTAACCTAAAAAAATTAAATAATTAATGTTGAGACTTCCATATTCCAGGTTTAAGTGATCTAACTGATTATTATTTTATTGGTATGGATTCAGGTCGACATCATCTGCAGTTTTTCATAGATCGTGTCCAGCAGGTTGTGCTAGAAGATGACCACATGATAGAGGTTGACAAAAACACCACTTAGAGGAGGACAGTCTAAGAGTTTCAGTATTAGAGTCTATAGAAGTACAAGGTCTCTGTTTCAGATACAACCACTGAATACTGGTTAGAGGAGGTCAAGATAGGATTCAGTTCGATCCATTCTTGGATGATGCACTGGGTTTCCATGGTTGTGTTGATGCTATGTAGAGTAGCAAGGTAGTGGTGGTTATTATTACTCAAGTATCGAGATGAGTAAGTGAACTCATGGGAAGAGTTCAGAGACATGTTTAGAGCTGAGTTTCATTCTTTGACCTCGATGGAATCCCGTCACCAGGAAATTAATACTCATCGATAGAGGAGCTCTAGTGTATGAGAGTTTGGAATCCATTTCAAGAAACGTTTTCGATATGATTCGGACCTATTTCCTGACGAGGAAGGAATGGAAAGGCATTTTGAATAGGATTTTCATCATAAATCCAGTGCCATGTCACCCCGTTTATGCTGAAGACATATATTGAGGTGCTGGAAAGGGTAGAGATCGTCGAGAAGAATTTGGCCAGAACTAGATCATCCGGAGAGGGGAGTCATCATGATTCACCACGAATCTGGGTTGTGGTTTGGGGTACCTGGTTTTCAGGGTAGAAGAGTTTCCATTCAGCTAGGGGGTAGGTCTTAGCCCTTAGAATCTCATTTCTCTAGGGGCAGTAGCTCTCAGGTCTATGCCAAGGGATCTGGCAGTTGTTTTTATGGTTGTGGATGAGGTCATCAGCAGAGAGAGTGCCTGACCTTTTTGGGAAGTCATTGTGCACCAGGTGTTCCCCTCTAGGTTCCTCCATTGAGCCAGTTCCAATAGAGGTAGCAGCAATAAGTTGCACCCGATTTAGATCAGAAGATGTTAGAAGGGGCAGATTGGGGAAAACCATGTGACACTCCCCATATTTAGAGAGCAAAGTGAGGCCATGGTGGTGGTCAAAATTAGGGTCAGAGAGGTCATGGAAGAGGTCGTGGTCAACATCAGGCTTTAGCGTTACTAGAACCATGTGATCCTGATGTCATTTGAGGTAACCTTTGATTTTTTTCAACCTTGGTTTATGCCTTCTTTTCTTCATGAGAGACACACTATTTCATATCACCTACACTTTTCCATGCATTGGGAATAGTTGTAGAGAGGCTTCTAGTTCCCTTGGCATTGATTATGCTAGTTGGAGGGTGAGCTGACCAATATGAAGTATGTAGAGATAGTGAGCTAGTGTTGGGACAACACAGCTCTTGGTATGATTTCCTACGTTTACGAATAAAACCATATGATGTCCTCCTTAGCATGTAATGGTTGTATTCGGTGCCATAGATCTTGAATTACATTAGGAAGAAGGTCATTTTCATTGATGTAGATAGAGATCTGGTGGTGTTTGATGGCGAGCGATATCCTCAGATGGCTCATTAGTGTGTTCCATCCTTATCATCCATGATGGATGTGACGATGTTGAGTTCATTAGATGTTCAGTAGTTGGCATTTCCTAGAGTCATAGAAGAGTACCCTAATGACTTTGTAGAAGAGGTAGAAGCATTACCCTCTTGACGAGAGATCGAGTTTGGGATCGATCTACAACAAGGAGTGTCTCCTATATCTATGTCTCTATATAGGATGGCCGCTTCTATGATACAATAGCTACATATATAGCTTGGTGGTCAGTTACATTGCGGTTTGGTTCGGCTGAGTTTGTCACCGTGCAGTGCACCAGTTGTGTTCATGAAAAAGCGGTTGTGTATCGATTATCATCGCATGATCAAAGTAAAAATAAAGCATCTATATCCTCTTCGACATATTGATGACTTATTCGATCAACTAAAGGGTGAAAGTTTGTTCTCAAAGATTGACTTGCATTCTGGATATCATCATATGTGTGTGAATGATGAGGATATCTTGAAGTCTTCTTTCATTTTTCATCATGGATATTATGAGTTCATTGTAATGTTGTTCGGCGTGAAAAATGCTTCAACTGTGTTCATGGGATTGATGAACGCTGTGATTCGTGAGTTTCTATAAATTTTTTTTTAGTTTTCATCGATGAAATCCTTTTGTACTCCACATCTGAATAATAACATGAAGAGCATCTACACGCCGTTTTGTGACTTCATGAACTACATAAATTGTTTGGGAAGTTGTCTAAGTGTGAGTTTTTGGATTGAGAAGTTCGTTTCTTGGGGCATGTGGTCTCCAAACAGGGATTAGTAGTAGATCCATGGAAGATAGAAGCATTTGTGTCTTGGGAAGCCCCCAAGACTGTGTTAGAGGTGCAAAAATTCCTTATTCTCACATGCTACTACACGAGGTTCGTAGATGATTTCTCTCGAGTTTTGACTCCTTGGACAAAATTGACCAGGAAGGATAAGGCATTCATATGGACTGATCCATGTCTGTAAGCATTTGAGTATATAAAGGAGAAGTTAGTAAGTGATCTAGTTCTTTGTGTTCCAGTAAAGGGAGTTCAATTTGAGGTTTTCTTAGATGCTTGACATTTGGGGTTAGGTTTTGCCCGGATGTATCAGAGATCAGTTGTTTCTTATGGGTCTCGGTAGTTGCATCCTCATGAATGTAACTGTTTCACCCATGATCTTGACATGGCAGCCATGGTGTTTTCTCTACAGTTGTGGAGACATTACCTCATTGGTGAGCGCTTTTTGGTTTTCACCGATCACATGAGCCCAATGTATTTATTCTCCCGGTGTGACTTGAACATATTACATCATCTGTGGATGAAGTTCTTACAGGAATACGACTTGAAAGTATTGTATACACCTGGTAAGTGGAATGCTGTAGCTGATGCACTGAATCGAAAGTCACGTTGTGATGAAGTGATTGAATTTGGTGAATCCTTGAGAGTAATGGAAGAACATTCATCATTACATCTTGATATGAGAGAAGTTGGGTTCTGAGGTTGTCTTTTTTAGATGATGATGTAGTCATCTCTAGTGCATAAGGTGTAAGAGTCCCAATTAGGGGATCTAGAGGAAGAGGTCTATAAAGGCCGAATTGTTTGTGGCAAGACCCCTGATGGTTGGTATGAGGATGAACAACACCAAGTGTTGTATCATGGAAGTATTTTTTTTCCATTGATGATGAGCGACATTGTTCTTAGAGAGTTACATAGTTCTATTTTAGTAGTTAATCCTAGCGTGACAACGATGTATCGAGCCTTGAGGATCTAGTTTTGGTGGCATGTGCTTAAGAGTGGAGTTGCAGAGTTTGTGTCTTCTTTTTTGGTAATCCAGAAGGTGAATTTCCAACATTGTGTTCCTGGTGGTCTTCTCCAGCAATTATATGTTCCACAATGGATGTGGGAGGAAATCCCAATGGAATTTTTTTCTGGTTTACCTCAAGCTTAGGGAGGACATGATGGAGCTTGGGCGGTAGTGTATTGTTTTTCAAAATCATCCCACTTCATAGAAATCGAGGAGTAATGATCAACAGATATTTTTTCGATGACATATCTGGAGGAGGTGGTGATACTTCATGCAGTCCCAAGGATGATCATTTCTGATCAAGAACCAAGTTTTACCTCTAGTGCGTGGAGAGGTCTCCAGTATGATTTTGGTTAAAAACTATGCCTTATCACTTCTTTTCATCTCCAAATGGATGGTCATTCATATAAAGCCATCATCACTCTTGAAGACATGTCACAATTTTTAGTATTGGTTTTTGAGGTTCGTGGATGAGGCACTTACCCATGGGGGATTTCGCTTACAATAATAGTTTTCACCCCACCATTGGAATGGCTCCATTTGAAGCCTTCTATGGTCAACCTTTCCTTTCTCCATTGTGCAAGACTAGGGACTGAGAGTCAGTAATTCTCAGACTAGAACTAGTGAAAAATAAAAGAGAGATAGTTCATGTGATTCGTGAGAGGATGAAGATAGTGAAATATCATCTGAAATCATATGCTCATCAAAGGAGGAGACCGTTAGAGTTTGATGTTGGGGATCACTTGATTCTGAAGGTGACTCCCCATCATGTGCAACAATGTTTTGGTCATGGGAGTAAGCTTTCTTACTTGTTATTTGGGCCTGTTGAGGTGTTACCTCATGTTGGAGTTGTGGCATATCAAGTAGCACTTCCCCCGCAGATGAGTTAGATACTTGATGTTTTCCTTGTTTCACAACTCTGTCATTATCTTCATGATGGCTCTCTAGTAATAGATTCGGGAGAGATCGTTGTTGATGACGATGTGACCTCTGAGGTGTGACTTGTGGAGATTGAAGACGGCAAAGGTAAGGTGTTGTGCGGAATTTCTATCCCCTTGGTTCATGTCTTATGGCGACACAATGGAAAGGAGGAGAGTACCTCGGAACGTGAGTCATAAATAAGTGCATAGTACCCAGAGTTGTTTGATGTTTAACTATTTTTATGTATCAATGTATCCTTTGTGGTAATATACCATTCATGTTTATAATATGGATTTCATCTCTTTCTTCTTCTGGGTTGCTCTCTTTTGAGAGGTATCCCAATGGGAGGTTATACAGAACCCATTTCATTTTCCCTTTAGGTGGGTTTTGAATTATCGGGGACGAGAATGTTTTGATAGGTATCTGATGTAACGGTCCAGACTTCTCTGGTCCATTCCATTGTAAAACACAGGTGTATGAGGTGTTTCGGGAGGTCAAGGTGACTTATCCCCAAAACTTTTCCAAATTTCCATTCCTATGAACTGTTCCATCGATGAACAGTCACAACGGTAGACTGTTGTGAACAGTACATTAGTAACCTTCTGTTAATAGTTTCATCGATGACCTTATGTGAAAAGTATCATTGGTAACCTTATCTGAATAGTGAAATGTTGACCTTATGTGAATAGGGCAACAATAACCTTATGTGAATAGTGACAGCATTGACCTTCTGGGAATAGTGTAATCGGTAAGCTTTTGTTAACAGTGTATCATTGACCTTATGTGAACAGTGACATCGATGACTTTATTTGAATAGTGTCATCAGTGACCTTCTCTGAATAGTTTCATAGCTAACGTGTTGTGAATAGTGAAATGGTGAGTTTCCGATAGTGAGGTTCCAATGGTGACAATTTTCCTTTGCCCAATTTTGAGTTCATGAACATTGTTTTCAGAATGCTGAGGATCCAATGGTGAGGTTCATAAACAGTGTTTCCAGAATTGTGAGGTTCCAACGGTGAGGTTCATGAACAGTGTTCCAGAATAGAGAGGTTCTAACGGTGAGGTTCGTGAATAGTGTTTCCATTTCCAAATTTCGAGTTCGTGAACAGTATTTCCAACTTCCTAAAGATTCACCCCATTAATGTTTCCTTTGATGTAAAATGCATTTAAAGCCCTCATTTAAGGACGCTAAGGATGATTCAAAGGTCATAACTCCTATATTAATTCCTCCTAAGGCTCATGAGGTTTTTACTTAGTCAAACTGTGTGGTTTAATGCAATTAATATTTAATGTAAAACCCATCGTATCTTAAACAACTGCTCTGTTAAATTTCTAAAGGGATGAGATATATTCCTCCTTAGTTCTTCCTCCTTCTTCTCAGGTGTGAGATGCTCGAACATCCCATTCCTTCCCACAAGATTTGTGAACTCAAACTTTCTTCCTAGGATTTTTTCCACTATGATTGGTTGAAACCAAGAAATATTGATTAGTCTTCTATATAAGGTATGATCTATCTTCATTATTTTGGTTTTAAATCAATCTTTCTCCTTTCCCTTTTTATTCATTTTTACCCCAATGTTATTAATGGGATTTTCTTGGGTGTTTCCCAATGTGGTGGTGCATTGGAAACCTCGGGTAGATAGAGTTGTCATAGGGGAGGAGATCGTAAGCTGTTGTGTGGCTCGTTCTCGTATAAAGAACATCAAGAACTATTTGAGGTAGGGGATTCATTGCTTCTCTTCGTCTTCATGCAACTGTATTGTCAGCATGTTTTATCCCACTAGATCATAATTTAATTGACATAAAAAATATTTGAACTCGATAAATAAATTGATATGGATCATATAATATTGCTTCTTATTTTTCTAAATAGTGTGATTTCAAAGATTTCTTGTTTAGCCTTTCGTTATTGATGGAAATTGGTAAAGAAAATAAACCCAGAATTAATTGATAATCGCTTGGATAAATATAATGAGGCATGTGAATGAATCCAATTGATGTTGTTATAATTTTATGTTAATCAAATTGGAGTAGTAAGCATGTTTAATTATTTGTGATAGCTTACTATTTAGGTTTCCCAATATTGTAACCTACGAATAATAAATATGATAATCCAAGATGGATTAATGAACTGGTTTTTTAATAAAAGATAATACTTTTTGTGTTATGAGTTACCCTCTTGTTTGTTTGAGGGTTACGTGCCTAATTGATAAGATTTTTGTTTTTTTCGTTGCTTCTGTTGTGTTGTGAGCCTGAATTGCAGTTGTGATATGTGGGGGTAGGGAGGCCTATTGGTTGTGGCCACAGTTGATTCCTAGAGTGGAATGACACATCATTTTATGCACGTGGGTGTCAGGGAGGACACCGTGGATGATGGAATGGGTTGGAAGAAAATGTTTGGATACTGGATGATTCTTATTAGTTTTTTGTCTACTTTACATTCCCCACTGATCAAGGAAACTGGTCTTTATTACCCTTCTTCCATAAGTGGAAAAGACGCATGAGGTATGCTACGTGGTTTCCATGTGTAGCTTCTCAAGGGAGGATGAGTCTACTCTCTTTCTGTAGGCGGAAATGACTCGATGGGTAGTTATCTACTTACCGTTTTGAGCCCCTTATGTTTAGTATCATAGATATTTTTTATATAATTAATAGGAATATGGGAATGTAATTCTGTAAATAAATAATTTAATAAATGATGTTAACCCATGGGGTTGGTCTTACTAAAACGAAATATTGAGGTTACAATTTTAAATTAATATTGGAATTTGGGTTTGATTCTAATGAAATTTAATATGTAATTTTTAATGGTTAATGAATGTTTAAATAATTAATTAAAAGTGGAACTAATAATATGGGAATGAAGGAAATAAAGCTATTTAATTGGTTGTGTACCTATGGGATACCTAGTGTTAGAAGTGGCAGTCGGGAGTCTAAGAGACGTTAGTTGTAGGTGAGTCTAAGACTATGTTATTCCCATAGTGTGGTTGTGAGATATAGTATATTCTCTACTTTTTAGGTTTCTATATGCTACTCCACCCCGTTATTAAGGGAAACTGACACCCTGGGGATTCTGAGTCCTGGGGGGGTGTTTCCCCAACATTCTGAAGGTAAGATGGATGGCTGACTACCCCCTTTGGCCCCGCTCTATTATCATGGTAGTTAGTTGTGCATGTAGGAACAATAGTTAGTTTTCCCCATATATGTGTGTAGAGGGATGTAATGGGTTGTGGTTATTCACACACATATATTTTGGATATAGTTTCCCATGGAAAACTATAGGTGTGACATGTATTGGCTATGATGGCTTGAGGATCTTTACTCGGTGTACGGGCTGTAATGGCTTGAGGTATAATGCCAAACGTATTATACACGTTATGCAAGCATTGGTGGCTCCCTAAAACTACCTGGTTACATTGCTTATGCAGAAATGGTGTTTTTTTCACTATATTCATATGGTGGTGCTTCACCAAGGTTTCAACAGGTAAGCCTTTTTGGAGATAGATGCTTAGGACATGCAATGTTGGGGAAAAGCAGCAGACTAGTGGGTAAGGGTAGTAGGGTACCATTGATAATCATTGTTATATTATACACTCATTCATGCTTTACATGGTGAATGCAGCCATGCTGAGGCTGGGAACATAGTATACATGTTTAGGTAATGAGTTTGTTTCACTTGTTTTCCATTGTGCTTTAGCATGATTCCATTACTTTTTCATGACAGGCTCCAGGAAGGATCTTACTTTGTATACTATTATAGTCAACCTATGTATATATAAACTATTTTTTAGGTCACATAGAGTTGGATGGAGATGAAGCTTGTTTCTACTAGCTTAGGGTTGTATGAGCATTTCAGGCTTATTGTTGTTTCTGTTTTTTTACTTTTTTTGGGGGACTTGCAGTTTTCCAATTCTAGTTGTAGTAGGTTTTCATGACATTACAGATGTTAACTTGGGTTTTCATTTATATTTCAATTTGAGTTGGATTTGGATGTTGTTTATCTTGTCTCTCTCTTTTTCATGTGTTCTCTTAGAGGGTAATTCCCCCCATCTATGTGTTTACTGTAACACCCCAAGATTTCATAGTGTGTTATTTCTTCAAATAATTCAATAACTTGCATTACACGCAACATCGAGTTCTAACACACCATAACTAATCAAACTAGCCGTTATGAATAGTAATACCTACTTTTTGAAATTGTATATATTTTATATTTGAAAATGGACTTCATTTTTGGATTCGGAATATCGAATTTAGCCTAAGGTGAAATTTTGGTACATTTCGGATAACTTTCATATTTTGATGAATAGTGAAAATTACTAAGTTTTAATTAAAAACAACTTTTTTAATCAAAATAATTAATAGTGATAAATTATGAATTTGAGTTGTTTTAAAGTATATTTAGAATATATTTTTACCATTTAATATAATGTTGGTCATTGGACATAATTTTACAATGAAACCAAACATAAACGAGTGTCAATCTTTTGATAGTTATTATCTCTTAAAAACACGCTTTTTGTTTTGACAACGGGAATTAATTTTAAATTAATTTCTGCCACTTCTGTGTTTTGAATTTAGAAAAATGGATTCCATATTTGGAATCATTATGTTCAAATTGTGTAAATAGGTAACTTTTATTTTTAGACATTTTGAATAATTACTGCGGTAAATATTTTATTTACCATGGTTAAGGGTAAATCCGGTAAATAATGGTTAAAAAATAATATTATAATAATACTAAATTACCCTAAAACGTGTGTTAACCCTATTGGATGATAAATGGTCGACCATGGGCATCTTTGGGTCTATTTTGGGACCCCATGGATCCACTTGTAAGTGATAATGACACTTTATTTTAATTAAGTTAAAATGAATACAAAAATGACACAAGCATATATCTTTTAGAAAAACAATTGTTACATAGGATTATATATGTTGGATTTTAGATTATAAATATTCATTAGAAAGCTAAAAAGCTTTCCTACATAATGATATTTTATTTATAATTTTTAGACATTAAAATATTTATTTTATTTATGACACAATGATGATGCAGTAATTACTATAATAGTGAAAAATCAAAATAATTGATATTAAAAATACCCAAATAAATATAATATGAAACTTTTAATGCATTAAACAAATTTTCTAGGATAATATGATATATTAGGATTGATATAATTGACTTTTTTCGAAGTAATCAATCTGTTATAAGTTTCACAAAAATCAACTATTGAATAGTGTCAAAATTGACATAAAAGAGTTCTTAAAACAAATATTATATTATTAATTGATATTAAATCCCTAAAAATCTAAGGTTCGGGCAAGAGACTTATATCATGATAGGTTCATCATTAATGGACCACTTGGGGGTCGCTTGGATGTATGTGGTAAGTTTATTAACCATATTATATAAAAATACAAAGAGACATTGTAAAAGTGAAACTAATTAACTTAGAGTTAATACTTAAAGATAAGGTTAATATAAGTACAAAAACCTGTCTAAATTCTATTGGTTGAGTTTTTTTCGACCTATACCCACCGTAACCTTTGAATAATAAACTTTGGAGCCATTAGAAACCGAATATGAATTTATTATAAATTAATATTTCTAGCTTTTCCAAAGGTGCCCCTCACCCCTCTTATAAAAGGGCACTCCTCCTTCTCATTTCTTCACACCTATAAAGCCTTTTTGTTCGGCCAAACTCTGCCCAAATACTCTCCCAACATCCCTCATTACAACCTAGAGGCCTTAGTTTGATCATAAATCCAACCTATGGAGCCCTTTTGACCAAATCAAAAGGAAGAACCCGAAGAAGAGGTAATGATTTCACCACCCTTCTCCAAGTTCATTTCTTCTTCCACTTCTTCTTCCTTTGTTCTTACCATTCTAAAATAATAACTCCAGTATCTCACATATACTGTGAGGTTATTATAAATATGGTACAACCATATTCAGTATTCTATCCACCCTTTGAATAACATGTCACCATACGTGCGTACGTACGGCTTACCGTCTCCACGTCGTGGTGTAATTGTTATTCAATATAATATTATTTGGATGGGTATAATAATGATGTGTAACTCATGTAAATAATAAATATAACATTTTAATGATTCTGTATATATGATATACCATCCATTTATATATTAATTTAATATCAAAAGAATGATATTGTCGCTCGTGCGTACGTACGGACTACCGTCTCCACGAACGCGATGAGATTCATTCTCCATCGTATCCATTAAAGTCTTATTCTCATTTTGGGGTTAAAAATAATGTTAATATCATTCTGATTATGAATAAGATATAATCTATCCATTACAAACATGTCTTACGTAACCAAACATTTAAGAAGAACGAATCGATTATCACCCGAAACGACGATAATACTAAGATATTATTAATAAAGAAATGTTAAAAGATCATATATGATATAATGTTAATGTATATAATTCTTTTATAATTTAATAACAATTATTTCACCATTATACAGGAGGTTAACCTACCCCAACCAAGGAAAATTTCAAGGTAAGGGTTATTTCACAATCTCTTCATTATCCGAGGTTGTTTATACGTAATAATCTACTGGGATCTCTTTATCATCCACATCAATGTTTCTTCAAAATGTATTTCAAAACAATTTTATTATTTACAAGAATATGGGATAAAGTCATTTATACCCTTGTTTGACTTTTTATAAGAGGAATCATTCCATCGTTTTCAAAACAAGGTCCTTTTTAACCTTTTCGACAGAATTAAGGTAAGAATGTCTTTTTTAAAACTTATACGGTAGGTGCGGTTATTCTCTACCGTTAATACCCCTTTGAAGCTTCCCTTAAATGATTATAAGGATATTTTCAGAATAAAGGTTTTGTATTATAATTATGTGATTTTTAAATGATTTCAAAAAAAAGAGATATTTCTCTCAAATATATGAAAATCCAGTGCAAATGTATACGTATTTAACGCAAGCTTAAAAATGTTTTCAGAAAACCCGACTCTCAAGTGTGGTAGACAGGAAGGGATTGGGAGTGGACCCATCATGGCCTGTAATTAATCGAGTAGTCTCAGAATTAGTTATTTTGTTTTCAGAAGCTTGCATAATGTTTTCAGAAAAACACTGGAGTATATTTTAGCAATTTTAAACATAAGTATCTTCTAAAAAAAATTTCATCGGTAGGTCTCATGAGACAAACTAGTGTCTTGGCACAAGGCCTTGACAAAATCTTATTTGTAGTCTTGGCACGAGGCCTTGGCTATGTGGTTATGTTAGTCTGACATTATGCATTCCATCATTATGAAAGTGGTTATTGATTTTTGCATGTGATTATTCGATTAGTAGAATATCCATGTGAATAAGTAAATGGCATTATTTCATTTTATTTATGCCATACCATGTTGAAAGTTCATGTTTGAAAGGCTTTTGTTTTAGTTATACATTGCCTTAAAGGTTTATTCTTATTTATGAATGTTTCCTCTATATTTTTATCCTTACTGGGCATTTGAGCTCACCCCTTTTCTATGTTTTATTTTTCCCAGGTGGTGAAGAAGTAAATTATGATTGACTTGCAGGGATATTATGAGGGGTTAATAGTGTGGATATGAAGACTTTGTTGTTGTAGTAGTTTTTCACTTTGAAATGTAATGTAAAACTTTATGATTATATATAGTGTTTCCAAGGATACTAAACTAATCGGTCTTTCGGGATTTGATCTTTCTTGTGATCATGCCAATGTTACGAAGTAATGCACCGACTCTGGGTAGCTGGGGTCAGGGCGTTACAGTTGGTATCAGAGGAAGTTTAGTACAAACCTTGGAAGCTAGATTTAGATAAACTCTGATTAGAGCACGTATACCTAAGATGAACTTTGAGGATTAGTATAGAATAACTTCTTAGAATTTTGGTATTGTAGAGATTTTGTGAGTTTTCCGAGCAATACATCCCTGTCTGGATACGAGCAGGTAGAGGCGGCTCTGGCATAGATGTACCTAGGGGTAAAACCCGAAAACACGGCTTTGAGCTAGACTCGAACGAGAACTGGTGCACGACAACGGGCCTTGCTGCACTCTTGGTTACGACACTCCCGGGGGATATGCTTAGGATAACTCTCATTTTCTTTACAAATCATTTTGAAGGGATTATGAGTATATACTTCCTCAAAGAAAACATTGTTATGATTATGGATTATATCCATAAATAGTTCAATTTATGTTAAGTGTTTTATAACTATGGGATTATGTATTTTGATTCATAAACTGATCTAGTTTATGCCATTGTTTAGAAATGGCGCCCAGTAGAAGGAATGAGAACTCCAGAAATGCACATGATCCAAAGAGAAGGAAGGATCATATCTTTCATGGTCTTAAGCTAGAATTGATAAGAGAAATAGTCTCCCATGTATTATCATCATATGAAGAAATAATATCATGTGTTGATAAGATAAGTAAAGAGTTTACTGAGTCCTATGGCTTTGAAGGGAAGCAAGAGAAGAAAAGGATAGAAGAGAAAAAGATGGATAAAGGGAAGAGGGAAAAAAAATTTCCCATATGTGGTAACTGTGGAAAGAAACACCCTGGAACTTGCCTGAAAGGAATGGGAGTTTGTTATAAGTGTGGAGGAAAAGGGCACAAAGTACGTGACTGCAAGGGTGAGAAAATGGTTTCAAATGTACAATGCTTCATTTGCAAGGAGTTTGGACACTACGCGAACCTATGCCCCATTCATCAGACTATGCCGCAAATGATGTTATTGGATAATAATCAAGTTTTGATACTACCACAGATGAAGAGGAATGATTATAGTTCTTCTGTTGATTATGTAAATTGAGTGTTGTATCAACAATGTACTTGTTATAATAATTATGGAGTATATAAGGATTGTACTGCAGTACTATTTCATTAAGGACTTGAGATTGTGTGGAACAAAGAAAAGTGACTCAATAGAAGGTTAAATTTTTGGAAAATATATGGTTGAGGGAATGATAAACTATAATATAGTTCTGATACCGAGGTAGTGATTTTGGAATAATACACGATTGTTTTGGATAAATTATATTGGATATTCTTGGAACTGATTAATGATTTGTATATTCCATCATTGTTGGGGTTTAAAACATTTTTGGATTGATAAAGTATATCCATCATTCTATATGGAATAAGGGAGAATGATTGTAATCAATAAGGAATATGGTAATTCAGGATGTTTCAGTGTACTAAAAGAATACATGATGAAGGTATTCACATGCTATTACGGGGTAAAAAGGATCTATATTATGTTTACCTTCCTTATAAATGTTGGACTATGAGTTTGGACAGAAGTATTTTGGATAGTTCTAGTTTGGATTATTTTGGATTGCCATAAAAGGACAACCCGGAGGTCGGGCGGCAACCCGTCGCGTCCGGCAAGGCTGTGAGACATGAACCCGCAACCGAAGGGCGACAAGGGTGTATCACCTACCACTGGCCCACGAGATGCCCTAGATTAAATAATGTAGTTTTATTAAGAGATCTTGTAGATGAATTATAAATTCGTTTATTTGGAACCCTATACAAATAGTGTAAATAGAATTTTTTACATTCTATTATCTTTTAGAGTCAAAGATGAGTTTGTGGTAGATAAAACTCTAATTATAAAGTAAGTATATCTCCTTATGATCTTAGCCAATCTAATAAATAAATTCCACAACATTAATAAAAGAAACATAGAACAAAAATGTTTTCCTAGATGGTACCTTAAATCATCACAAATTTATGGCTTTGGGATTTTTGGCCTTTTCATAGCCATGTTCTCTACCACTCTCCATCAGATAATTGATGGTTAGATTTCTCTTCCATATCCATATTTTCCTACATGGAACCCTAGTATGTGTTATTTTCGGTAATCTTCATACTTTCCACTCTTTATTTTAAATAGAGGCCTCATTAATTCATTTTTCGATGTGGGATTTCAACTAAGATACTTTGAAATGTCAAAAATGTGTTATCCTAATACCCTATGTTTTGTTGAACTGATGGTATTTCAAATCATCATAGATTGATGAATTTAAGGACCTCAATTTTACACTTGTTTGTGATTGATGACCTCAATCACTACCTATAAATATTTACGTTTTTCCTCCAATTATATGTCTCTAATTTCCACCAATGTTCTCCTAATCGAGATCATAATTTGGTGGCGACCCTTTCATTTCTCTTTTCCACATATTAAGACTAAATTTTAGTAACCCAATTTCCGATGTGGGTTTTCCCACAAATATATTTTCTATTTTCAACCTTTTATTTTCGAAGAACAATTTCAAATTGCGAGGACGCAATTTATTGAAGGAGGGGAGAATGTAGCACCCCAAGATTTCATAGTGTGTTATTTCTTCAAATTATTCAATAACTTGCACTACACGCAACATCGAGTTCTAACACACCATAACTAATCAAACTAGCTGTTATGAATAGTAATACCTACTTTTTGAAATTATATATATTTTATATTTGAAAATGGACTTCATTTTTGGATTCGGAATATGGAATTTAGCCTAAGGTGAAATTTTGGTACATTTCGGATAACTTTCATATTTTGATGAATAGTGAAAATTACTAAGTTTTAATTAAAAACAACTTTTTTAATCAAAATAATTAATAGTGATAAATTATGAATTTGAGTTGTTTTAAAGTATATTTAGAATATATTTTTACCATTTAATATAATGTTGGTCATTGGACATAATTTTACAATTAAACCAAACATAAACGAGTGTCAATCTTTTGATAGTTATTATTTCTTAAAAACACGCTTTTTGTTTTGACAACGGGAATTAATTTTAAATTAATTTCTGCCACTTCTGTGTTTTGAATTTAGGAAAATGGATTCCATATTTGGAATCATGATGTTCAAATTGTGTAAATAGGTAACTTTTATTTTTAGACATTTTGAATAATTACTGCGGTAAATATTTTATTTACCATGGTTAAGGGTAAATCCGGTAAATAAGGGTTAAAAAATAATATTATAATAATACTAAATTACCCTAAAACGTGTCTTAACCCTATTGGATGATCAATGGTCGACCATGGTCATCTTTGGGTCTATTTTGGGACCCCATGGATCCACTTGTAAGTGATAATGACACTTTATTTTAATTAAGTTAAAATGAATACAAAAATGACACAAGCATATATCTTATAGAAAAACAATTGTTACATAGGTTTATATATGTTGGATTTTAGATTATAAATATTCATTAGAAATCTAAAAAGATTTCATACATAATGATATTTTATTTATAATTTTTAGACATTAAATAATATATTTTATTTATGACACAATGATGATGTATTAATTACTATAATAGTGAAAAATCAAAATAATTGATATTAAAAATACCCAAATAAATATAATATGAAAATTTTAATGCATTAAACTAATTTTCTAGGATAATATGATATATTAGTATTGATTTAATTGACTTTTTTCGAAGTAATCAATCTGTTATGAGTTTCACAAAAATCAACTATTGAATAGTGTCAAAATTGACATAAAAGAGTTCTTAAAACAAATATTATATTATTAATTGATATTAAATCCCTAAAAATCTAAGGTTCGGCCAAGAGACTTATATCATGATATGATCATCATTAATGGACCACTTGGGGGTCGCTTGGATGTATGTGGTAAGTTTATTAACCATATTATATAAAAATACAAAGAGACATTGTAAAAGTGAAACTAATTAACTTAGAGTTAATACTTAAAGATAAGGTTAATATAAGTACACAAACCTGTCTAAATTCTATTGGTTGAGTTTTTTTCGACCTATACCCACCTTAAACTTTGAATAATCAACTTTGGAGCCATTAGAAACCGAATATGAATTTATTATAAATTAATATTTCTAGCTTTTCCAAAGGTGCCCCTCACCCCTCTTATAAAAGGGCACTCCTCCTTCTCATTTCTTCACACCTCTAAAGCCTTTTTGTTCGGCCAAACTCTGCCCAAATACTCTCCCAACATCCCTCACTACAACCTAGAGGCCTTAGTTTGATCATAAATCCAACCTAAGGATCCCTTTTGATCAAATCAAAAGGAAGAACCCGAAGAAGAGGTAATGATTTCACCACCCTTCTCCAAGTTCATTTCTTCTTCCACTTCTTCTTCCTTTGTTCTTACCATTCTAAAATAATAACTCCAGTATCTCACATATACTGGGAGGTTATTATAAATATGGTACAACCATATTCAGTATTCTATCCACCCTTTGAATAACATGTCACCATACGTGCGTACGTACGGCTTACCGTCTCCACGTCGTGGTGTAATTGTTATTCAATATAATATTATTTGGATGGGTAGAATAATGATGTGTAACTCATGTAAATAATAAATATAACATTTTAATGATTCTGTATATATGATATACCATCCATTTATATATTATTTTAATATCAAAAGAATGATATTGTCGCTCGTGCGTACGTACGGACTACCGTCTCCACGAACGCGATGAGATTCATTCTCCATCGTATCCATTAAAGTCTTATTCTCATTTTGGGGTTAAAAATAATGTTAATATCATTCTGATTATGAATAAGATATAATCTATCCATTACAAACATGTCTTACGTAACCAAACATTTAAGAAGAACGAATCGATTATCACCCGAAACGACGATAATACTAAGATATTATTAATAAAGCAATGTTAAAAGATCATATATGATATCATATTAATGTATATAATTCTTTTATAATTTAATAACAATTATTTCACCATTATACAGGAGGTTAACCTACCCCAACCAAGGAAAATTTCAAGGTAAGGGTTATTTCACAATCTCTTCATTATCCGAGGTTGTTTATACGTAATAATCTCCTGGGATCTCTTTATCTTCCACATCCATGTTTTTTTCAAAATGTATTTCAAAACATTTTTATTATTTACAAGAATATGGGTTAAAGTCATTTATACCCTTGTTTGACTTTTTATAAGAGGAATCATTCCGTCGTTTTCAAAACAAGGTCCTTTTTAACCTTTTCGACAGAATTAAGGTAAGAATGTCTTTTTTAAAACTTATACTGTAGGTGCGGTTATTCTCTACCGTTAATACCCCTTTGAAGCTTCCCTTACATGATTATAAGGATATTTTCAAAATAAAGTTTTTCTTTTATAATTATGTGATTTTTAAATGATTTCAAAAAAAGAGATATTTCTCTCAAATATATGAAAATCCAGTGCAAATGTATACGTATTTAACGCAAGCTTAAAAATGTTTTCAGAAAACCCGACTCTCAAGTGTGGTAGACAGGAAGGGATTGGGAGTGGACCCATCATGGCCTATAATTAATCGAGTAGTCTCAGAATTAGTTATTTTGTTTTCAGAAGCTTGCATAATGTTTTCAGAAAAACACTGGAGTATATTTTAGCAATTTTAAATGTAAGTATCTTCTAAAAAAATTGCATCGGTAGGTCTCATGAGACAAACTAGTGTCTTGGCACAAGGCCTTGACAAAATCTTATTTGTAGTCTTGGCACGAGGCCTTGGCTATGTGGTTATGTTAGTCTGGCATTATGCATTCCATCATTATGAAAGTGGTTATTTATTTTTGCATGTGATTATTCGATTAGTAGAATATCCATGTGAATAAGTAAATGGAATTATTTCATTTTATTTATGCCATACCATGTTTAAAGTTCATGTTTGAAAGGCTTTTGTTTTAGTTATACATTGCTTTAAAGGTTTATTCTTATTTATGAATGTTTCCGCTATATTGTTATCCTTACTGGGCATTTGAGCTCACCCCTTTTCTATGTTTTATTTTTCCCAGGTGGTGAAGATGTAAATTATGATTGACTTGCAGGGATATTATGAGGGGTTAACAGTGTGGATATGAAGACTTTGTTGTTGTAGTAGTTTTTCACTTTGAAATGTAATGTAAAACTTTATGATTATATCTAGTGTTTCCAAGGCTACTAAACTAATCGGTCTTTCGGGATTTGATCTTTCTTGTGATCATGCCAATGTTACGAAGTAATGCACCGACTCTGGGTAGCTGGGGTCAGGGCGTTACATTTACTATACCCTCAGTGCTTGTCGCCAACCTGGGGACTACTTGAGGCGGGACTTGGGGGGTCATTCTCTCCTTCTCACATTGCTAGCCATGAGGGGTACACCTTGTGGGGAGGGGTTTGTGACATAATTAATATAGAAAATTTATTGAAAATAGTAATAAATAATGATTTTTTATTTTAATTTGGATAAAATTGTGATTGTTCAAAGAAAAAATATTTTTCTTAGATTTGTAATTTCATTATTTTCAAATAGTTCGTACATTAATTTATAGTCATTGATTACCAAAAGAATTATTTTATATTCAATTTTTAATAATGTTTTTAACAAATTGGTTAATATTTTTCATCACTTCCATTCCAATGTATATGTTTTAGATATAGTAAGGATTTAATAGTCATATTAATAGTATATTGTAGTTCGGTACAAACTCATCCACGCATTGAACAAAATCCATTGAAGAGACATGTAAAAAGGAGAATTAAATGAAAAATATTTTTTTAATGCATTGAATGATAATATAAGTGTTTCGTGTAGTTCACACAAGCCAGACATTCTACAGTAATAGATAAATAAACTATAGTTGACGTATTTTTTATGTAAAAATATAAAAAATATTAAATTAATTTGAAAACAATATTACACAAAATTGTGAGGTCATACATTATACCCCATTTAAAATGAATATCTCCATCCAAATTCATCCGGGTTATCAATGGTTCAATTATTGGAAGTCATATTAATAGAAACCCTTGTCCTAAAAATAGATACAAAAAATTGCTTTAAAATGGAATGTTTAAAACATGAAAGTAACCCAATGTAATTCATAAATATATCTTCAAATTGATTAACATTGCTGTATAGTGAAAATATATATATGTAAAAAAAATAAAACCATCATGTTCTGATAAATAATGATAGATAATAAGGTTATCAAAATGATAACATCCACATTTTCATACATCTCTAATGATTTATGGGGTGATTTGGATCATTATAATAGAATATACTAGGATAACATTGTTGGTTTCAAGATACATTCCTTAGAGTTGAATAAATTTTATTAGAATATATAATTACTTGATTCAGTACAATCTCAAAAATTTTATGCATTGATAAATTTTCGTATAGCATATTTATCAAAAAATGAAGGTGATATTTTCCATTCCTAAATCCATAATAGATCATGAGATCCATGATAAGACATCCCATATATCATTAGTTATAATAAAAAAATTAATATGAACTGGTTATCATATATTCACAAATATTTAGGTGGTGAGATTATACTATAATCTCACATACTTCTTCCAAAGATTAACTTAATCATTCCATAATTTTTTATCCTTATAACCCTTAAGAAAGAATAAAATCAATAACTTTAGAAGGAATTTTATGAAATTAGATTAACATTGATCCCCCATATATTACAATTTATATCTTATATGTCACATTCCAAACATGTGAATAACCTCATCATATATTCACTGATAATTTTCTAATAACATGATTTTACCAAAATAATTTTAGAAAACATGCATGATTTATCATTTAATAGATTACAAAATATATTCCTTAAATTCAGGAAATTTAAAATTCATTCATTGTAACATAATCTAATTATCAAAAAATGATTCATCAGTTATAACGTCCTTGATATTATCCAAATTACATTGTCTAAATCTAAAATATATTTATCCAAGATAAACATAATTTTCTCTATATCATGAATTCATTAAGGGCTAACTCCCTTAATTAAAATATAACGCCACCTTAAATAAATTTTCTATCTATTCATAACAATTTAACATATCATTTTAAATCATTAATAAACAACTTAAACTTAGAATACTTATATATATCATGATTTTTATAACTAAATAATTGAATTCAAAAACCAAAAGTACCTCATTCATCCAACATTATTCTTAAACCATTACACATGATTCATTAAATTATTATTTGTATATCATTCATAGAATATGAAATATTAATTCTGCCTTATTGTTCCTCAACATGATTCTAGTCACATGTATTACATTTAATGTAAAAAATTCTATAAGAATATCCAATATAATTCACATGTCATTTGTGATCTATTTATCCTTAAATGTAAAACTAATATTTGGGGTCGTTCATGATTCAATTCATTAGATTCCCACATTGGAAATTTATTTTCATCATTCATATACGTCCCACATCTAAAACATTCAATGTTATTGAATTTATTTATAGTTCCCACTATTTAATAAAACCCAATAACATAATTTGATAAGTATTTAACAGGATTGAAAGACACATAATCTTAAAAAAAATAACTTATGACATGTCTAAATCATGGATACCACTTATTTAATATATTACTCCACAGTTTTATCTTCAGTTATTCATAGTCATATTATACTTATATACTTAATGATGGTTCATAAATATTTTTTTAATTCCCAATGTACACCCCCAAGTATGTCAAACTATATGTGCAACATAGTTCACTGCCGTGTACGAAGATACACTCGAGTTAGGCTCGACACACATTTTCAGATTTGTCAACAGTTCCAAATCTACATCCATTTGTAATATATATACATGGATATAATTCTAGGGAACCACTTCCTTTATCCATTAGAAAAATTCTAGGACATTATATTTTACTTCAACTCATCCATAGAATTATTGTTTGATAAATTCCTATAAATATCCCTAGAAATATACAAAGTGATATCACTAAAGCTATCTCATCATAGTTTCCAAAATATGACTAAATAATCACTATGATTCGATCTATAATTACCCATTCTTAACGTAAGTATAAATATTTTCATATTTGTAGAATAATTTATACATTAAAAATCATACACCAAAATACTATAGTAGTATAGTTCCTTTGTAAACATGTAAATGTATATTATCATACATGAGTGAGATAAATTATCTCCCCTAGGTTCTCCAAGACTGTAACCCTTCTTAATCATTCCATACAAAAATTATATCTTCATAACCTCGGAAAGGAAAAATAAAAAGGGGTAGGCTTCGATGTTGTATATTTGTAAACAAGGGAGATATGTATGAATAAACATTATCATAATGGTATGATAATGTGGTGATAAAATTATAATTTTATACCCTCAATGTTAAAGATCATAAACAAGAATCATGACATAAATATTAGTAGTTCATATATCAAGAAAAATAAGCTAAACAATGGAATAAGACATGAATGGTTACTCACCTTGAAGAACTTATTAGCGAAGATCATGACAACAAGGTTTGTACTCTGCACTGGGAATTATATAGAGTGGATGAATAAAACAATATTAGCCTTGTCTTTATTCATTTTGTTATCTATTTAAGCATGTAGTGGTTTCTGTTTTGCGAACTATGGTTTCCCACTCATCCTTAAATTTTCATAATAAAAATTTATATTTGGTGGTGGTATAACATCTGAATAAGACATTGAATTTTAGAATACATATAAACATGTAATATTATTCCCAAGATGTTAATATACATTGCAAGAACTTATAATGGAACTTCATTTGGAAAAAACCAACTAGGGAAGACACACATATATCCCCATACAAATTCCTTTTTTATAAGGGATTATGTTTCTCTATCATACCATAGTGGATAAGGATTATGAGTCTTCCTATTGTAAATAAGGGTGACCTATATTCCAATAGTGTATCTAATTTTACCATATTCCCATAGAGGATTAGGTTTCCCTATCTTCCAATAGTGGATCGATGTTCCACATCTTTTTATAGTGGATTGGTTTTCCCCATATTTTATAGTGGATTATTCATTTTTTATTGAATCCTATCATTATCTCATGATATATAAAACATTACCCAATGAATTATAAGGTGATATGCGGCCTAACTATCACATAAAATAATAATAAATATATGTTCAATATGATAATAATACATGAATCATATCATGATCCATAAAAAGATACATGTTTCATAAACATCACATCAAAACCCATGAGATCAATTAGGTTTCATACCATTTTGTCGTATCATTATCTATATAGAATAGATTAGTTTCATAATCATCTCATAAAATAATATATAATGAAATTAAATGTGTTTATAAATAATATAACATACTAAAATGGAATGGTTATGAAAAAAATCATTCCATCTAAACATAAAACATTAAAGAAATAATTTAAATTTTATTCTGGGATCATATCCTTGGTAAATAATAAACTGCAAAAAATTAAGTCATCATAGTTGGAAATGTATTCTATAAGAATGGATTGAACATTTCAATAGATTATTTTTCTTTCACTGAAAATAATTCTCATTGAACCATTTTAAAATTCATTTTATAAAGGAATGATTTACCATTTATGTTAAAACATTTCTTTCAAAGAATAAAATTTATTATTTGAAAAATGATTTTTATAAAACATATATCGTTTTGAAACCCATATTCATTCAAAGTTAACTTGAAAAAATATAAAGGATGATAATAACCCATTTTCATTGAAATCATATAATGTAATATTGAAAACAGTTTTACATACATTTTCATTAAAATTATAGAAAATATTCTTGAATAAACATTGAAAACACTTTTCAATGAATCCATTTAAAACTAAATTTGAAAACAATTTGGAAAACTTTTTCCTTGAAAACATAAAAAATAAAATTGAAAAATTTGGAATAAATTTTTTAAAATTTGTGGAAAACATATATAAGTCAATTTTAAATCATTGTAATCCATTTTTAATATTTTTTGAAACCATATAAAGGGATCATTCAAAATTATTTAACAATATTTTTAAAATAAAAAAAAATTAAATCATTATTTGATAAGAGTCACATTAAAAACAATAATTTTACATATAATTAATATTATACTTTTTCATGAAAAGGAATCTTTTAAACATGAAATTAATGCCTCAATAGAAAGAAAATCATGACGGATGATAAATCAATACATGTTACTCAATCTTTTTACACAATAATAGTTTGGAATAATATCTCTATCTAAAAATGACAAGAATATTCCATTTAAATGAATTTTGTAAAATGGTAAAACATTAGTGAAATTTTACATTAAACATTATATTAAAATATTATATATTTTCTAAAAACAATTTTCTAAAATACGTTTTTAATAGAACATATAGTTCTGACTAAAAGATGACATAATGTTATATTTTTAGAAAATAATTTTCTTAATTAACTTATGTACTGAAGAGTGGATAAATTTATCTAATACATTATGAAGTCCTAAATATATTGAGGGTAATAAGACTAAAGTGTTGTCTTGATATACTGATCCTAAAATTTCATTAATGAAATCACAATCATAAATAATCTCAATAAACTATGAGATTCTCTAAATAAAATCTTACCATATGGTAACATTAATTTTACCCACCATGTAGTAAAATGAAATTAAATGAAGTAAAAAATATATTGAGAAGAAGGATTCTCATTATATAATATGTAAAATGGCAGTATATACTCCTTGAAAAAAAAAATATTTGCATATCATGGCATGGGTATGAAAGAATTAAAATTGAGACAAAATTATATTACCAATTTGGTTACTTATAAAATATAAACCCCATTAAATAGAGATCATAAAAAGGATATTTAAATATACATAAATATAATTAATTGAATAATATAATACATCAACAAGAATTAAATGTTTATAATATATTAATTCAATAATTTCATTAATTAATTTTTGGATTAAATGATAATAAAACCCACATTTGTGTTACTAATTGATTATATTTTATATGATTTTCATGAAATTAATATTCATGGAAAATTTATTATGGAATTATAATCTTATAACTATTCCATAAGGAATATTCATTGACTAATTTAGAAATTATTTTAGAATATTATGGAAATTATTTTCCATGCAATTATTTTCTATTAAATTATAATCAAACAATCGATATGCAAGGAATATTTGTTAATGTATCCATATTTTGTTTCAGATTATTCTAGGAACATTTTTGTCAACATTTTGTTGGTAAGAATAGCGCAAGTAATGATCACTATGTTTGTAAAAACACATACTGAATTAATACCCTATGATATCAAGAAATTATGGTTAATCAACGCTATGTTTGGACGAAATACTATTTTTGAGAAAAGGGAATGTATGGTTAAAGGGCCCTATGTTGGTATGGAACCATTTTTTTGAGGAAACAAACATATGGTTCATAAACCCTCTTTTTGTGATCAACATTATATTTTTAACCCTATGTTGTGAACACTATGTTTGGTATTTATTATTTACTTCAAGTAACCATAGGTTTGAATATTCAAAAATTGTGTTTTAAATACATGATATTATATATTATTTAAGAAATGATCATGACATATATTATCATATCATCAAAGCTTATTTTCGACTGATTTAAATGCTCATATTGAAAGGAGTAAATGTTTTCTATTATTACATGAAGTTGTGACCTGTTTAGAATATTTTAAAATTCAATTTTTATGATTTATTGTCATATTTTTATTGAGTTGTTTTGAAATAGATATTTTTACATATAGTTTTAATATAAATAAACACATCATTGAATGAAGCTGGTGAAAATATATATAAGGTGATATAAATTCAAAACCATTTATCATTGTTTTTATAGATACATTTTTTAGATATAAATGTTTTAATATATCATCTCACTATTGTGTCTATTTATGCCACTGCTACTACAATTTATCTTTATATAATATGTTTCATGATCGATGAAGAATTTACCAAAGATACACTTTGGAGATATACATGATTAAACCAAGTTGTAGTGTTTTATCTAATGTTGTTTACAAAAAACCCTAAATTATGTTCATGATCTATTTATTGTTTTGGTTTTTTTATGATCTAAAAAAATCTATCAGTTATTACTATAACAATGATATTTAGTATGTATTGTTAAAAAATAAATCTCTATTGATTTGTGTATTTTCATCTTCGTTGGACTCATTCGGGGTTAACGTTGAACTTAATTCACTATGATGTTCTTTTACGATTCCCTATTAAATAAATATAATGATTTTTAGAATGTCTTGTTATAAATGATTCAAATTTCTAAATTCATTTCTTGATTAAGGGTCATATGATAAGAGGACCTAGTGGAAATCCCCATTCATGTGATGTTTAGCATTGGTTGATTGGGCCAAAAGATATTTGTGTCCTATAACACTATAAATATCTATGTTCATTACCTTTATTTATTTAATATAATTTCTTATCATTAAGAGAAAATCAAATGTTCGATTTTAATCAAGAGAGGTGTTCTAATCTGTCAAATTTTCCAAAATACTCAATTCCCCCACCTATTGTGTCATTATATTCATTATCACTATACTATCTGAACAATGAGCATAAAAGGAAGGGATCTACTAGAATTACCCTTTTGATATTAATATGTTTGATTTATTCGAAATCAAAAAGTGGTATCTAAATGGTTCTTCTACGAATTTACCATCTCTCACAAGAATTTGTTAATGATTCGGGGAAATATATGTAGAAATAGATGATTCAATAAAATTGATATCCATGATCCATGATATTTATTTTAATGGAGAAAATAATATATTAAATAAATAACATATGGTCAAATATTTGACATATCATGGAATAATTGATTACTTGAAAGTGGTTAATCATTATGAAATCCCAATGGAAGATCTTGAGAATTGTATTGTTGATTAGGAAAGGGAATATGATATAAATTCAAAGGATATAAATGCTACCATGTGTAGTTCAGGAACTGATGAACTCAATAAAGTATTAAATGTATTACAACATATGGTATGTGGAATAATATTGTTGTTTCATATGAAGTAATTGATAACATAAGACAAGTAAGGTACACTAATGTGAAATTAATATTCTATACATTCATAATGTTTGAAAATGAAACCATCCCCCAGATGAATGGAAAATTGATAGAAATAATCAATGATTATTATTCATTTGTAAATCCAATTTCACAATCCAATCATGCATAAAGTGAACTCAGAGTACTACCCTATAAGTGTAATGGAATATCTACAACTATACGTCAATCTACACCTATAATGAATTTAGATATGAAAACTTTTATATGAACTATAATGATGTATGAAGTCAATATTCACAGTGGATCTAAAAATAATATGAATAATAAATAATATACTCTCAAAATGACTATCAATGAATCACATTATTCAAATTATCTTAAATTAGATCATTATTTATTAGATCATTATATTAAAATATAAAATCAATATAGAAATATGAAGAAATCGATATATGAAAATTGAAGTTATGGACGCAAGGAAAAATCCCATACAGAGGAAAACTGTCATATACTAAAATCAGAAAAGAAATAAAAATACAAATGAAATGGAAAGAAAATTATAATGTATTCCTAGATTAATACTTATAATTTTTAGAATGGATCTTCTATATATTGATATTCTAATTATACAAATCAAATGGTATCTCTAATGGCACATAGAAATAATGGGGTACAATATTCATTCTCTCAAAACAGTAGTTATGATAAATTATATTGAAATGAATTTAAATTTTTTTTTATGTTACCACAGATGTATGGTTCATTAATGAAAGAACATAGAAAAATTAATAAATCTTTTGATACTATTATTTTAGAAAAATGAAATTTGTCAAACCAAAATATAGATTTAAATTATATATCTTATAAATATAATGATCAACATGATATTATAATTAAATAGATGATCTTTGAAGTTAATGGTTTACAAAAGCCTATAGTTTTCTGATAAAAGAAAAAAATACTTAAATTAGATCCTTGGAAAAAATAAAATTCCCAAAGATCAATTCGGAATAGGTAGTAATGTTGAAAAATTAGAAATGTAGAAGATTATTTTTCATAGGTTAAATAGAAAAAACATGTATTATATTAAATGTTTTTTAGGGTATTAATAGTTACTATGAAAATGATTACTACTTTATAAAACTTCATATTTTTGGTAAAAATTTATTATTATTTTAAGTAATTGATTAAATTAAATAGTATAATTACTGCTAAAAACAAGATTTGTTTCTTAAAAAATTAATTGCTAACACTACATGATCAATACGTTTATGGGTACCAAAAAGAAATTGTAATTAATGTTTTGATGGATTATAACAATGAACAATATCAGTAAATCATCAAGTTGTTGATTGATGTATTTATGTGAAAATACTTACAAAAGGAGTAAAAAACTCTAAAGTAGTTCTTTATAAGAAATACTCAATACTAAAGACAAATGGTGAATTTTATTTTAAATATTAATGTAATTATTTTATATGAAATATTTTTTAGCAATATCTATTAATATTTTTCAATAAATTCTATTTCTATTTACTTATTTAACATTTTATTATATAAACATTATATATTATTTGTTATAAATTTTTATTATTTTGAAATTGTTATATTTCATGTTTTTAAAAATTCAATCATTTGTTTACAAAAAATAGAACACTCTTTTTATGTAATATGTAATAAGTTTTCAGTAATTTTTAGTTAATTAAATGAAAAATACATCTATATTGGTAGAACCCAAAAATTTATCTTATAATAAATTTGAAATAAATAAATTATCTTCTTCGAATAATATTGTTTCTAAAAAACTAAACACTACATGATGATGAAATCAATATTTTAATGTTTAGAATAAAATAATTCATATAAAATAATGAATGGTAATCCTTATCGTTAATCTATTTCATTTTTTATAGATTCTATTGGAAATTATTATAAATTAAATAAGTGTGTTCAATCTCAAAAAGATCAAAACCTATCCTCTTATAAATTATATTATGAAAAGAATTTGTTCAAAGTCGGATAATTGAATAAATAAAAAGTGAATCTAAAAAATTATTCCGATGCATCTATAAGATTTCACGATGACATAAATAAATATTCTCAATAAAAAATGGGTTTTTATTCATTACAAATTGAGTTTCAGAATAAGTAAATTGGTTAGACCGAAAAACCTAATGTTGATTCTTTCAGATAATAAATTCTATGAAAAATGGTATTGGTGTGTAAAGAATTTATTACAAAGAAATATTGCAATAATGTGATATTTTTTGGGTTGAATATTGTTTTTATTTTTCCTAAAAATGAATAATATAAATTCAAATTAAATTATAATAACAATAAAGAGTCTTAGATGCACTAATGGATAATTTTTTATGTTGGGAATGTTTGGATGAACCACCCACTTTTTTCGAACCCTTAATATTTTATATTAAATTATATATTATTAGCCTATTTTTAAAATATATTTTAGTAAAATTTTGTGCTATTTTTTTATTATTTATTTTTTAATCATCTTACATAAGCATGTACTTAATATTATAATTTCTCATAAATAGTTTATATAATAGATTTATTTTTATGCAATAATGTATTAATCATCTGTAATGAAAAATTCCATCTAAATTTATTTTATATCAGAAATTATAATATTCAATGAAATTATAAATAAAATAAGAAATTAATTATCCTCTTTATTTTAGCATGATTTTCATGGGAGATTATATTAAATAATCTTTACTATAATATTTTTGATGTACCATAATTGGGTTTCTGTTTTCTAAATTTTTATTTATATGTCCTAATTTTATAAGTGATAAGTTTTTAGTTTATAATTTCTATTACATTGGGGGAGAAGTTTTTATGGTGTTTATAGTTTTTGTTTCTTTTATTCTATTTTTATAAATCGTGACATTGAAAAACAATTTCATTTCCTTATAATAAGGTAGATGATAATGGGGGATATTTGTTTTCCTCAATAATTAAAGGGATTCTTATATTATTAAAAAGGGAAAAATTTACTTATTTCAACATGATTTTTGACATGGGTTTTGTGACCGTTTAAAAGGGGGAGACTTTTGACGATATGTTGATTAAAACAATTCATTAATTTTTTTTAGTTTAGATTCTCACAATCACCCAAATTTATGTCACTAATGAATTTTATATTAAGTGAATTTTAGGTAATTATTATTCAAGGAAATATTTATTCTATAATTATAATTGAGTCACTGATATATGATGAATATTTTTTGAAGTATTTTGAACGTATTTAAGTGTATCGAAAAATTATTATTTGTATAAATATTTATTTTTTAATTATAATCAAGTCACTATTCTACGATTAATATTCGTTGATGTGTTAAGAATATGTTTTAGTGTATTATTGATACACTATTCTCAACACTACATTGGCATTCATAGTGTAAGGAATCATCCCTACATTTGGAATAGTGCATTTCGATCTTATAAAATACATTGTCTTGAATTTATGGTTAATCAAACCTAGGTTTGCATGAAATAATACATTTGATAAAAGGGAAATTATTTTTTAGGGACCCTACATTAGTATATAACCATTTATTTGACTAATGAAACATATGGTGCATCAACCATACATTTTGTGCCCAATTTTGTCGACCATATGTTTTTGTTTTGTTGATACATAAAGAAATCCAACATTTGAAAATTCAATGATGGAGTTTTAAATTTTTCATATTATTCTTGATTTATGAAATGGTCTTTATTAATAGTAAGAAATCTTCAGACCTTATTTATGACTGATTCTAAGTCTATTATTTATTGGATTAAAAGTTTTATATTCAAATGGTATTTTATGTCATCTATTTAGTGTTTTTTAAATTCATGTATTCGGTATTTATTGTGAGATATATATGTAGTAGGTTGTACAAATATTTTTTATCATTTAGTTTAAATATCATGATCGTCATCAACAAAATAAGGTGTTGAAAATATAAGAAATTTGATATACATAAAAAACAATGTGACGTTTTACTCAGAGCTACACTTTAGGGATAAACATGTTTTGATATATTGTCTAACTAGTAGTACTATTGTTGTCTCTTCTACAAAACTTTATCCTTACATCATCTACTATATGAATGAAGAATATTCTAATAGTTACACACATTGGATACGTATAGGTTTAAGCATCTATCCTGTTTTTTCTCTATTTTTGTTTAAATACAATCCCACGTGGCATTCACGATCTATTTATTATTGTAAATTATTCATGATTAGAATACATATATAAGTTGTTTCTTCTATTATAATGGTTTATATGTATTCTCAAAAAAAAATCTATATTAATTTGGTGGAGTTTTCAGCATCTTGAAATCAATATTGGTTATATGTCAGTCTCATTCAGTAAGATGTGGTTTTATGGTTCAATGTAAAAGAACTAGATGGCTTTTTAGAAATAATTCTAATAAATGTGTCAACAACCCGCAATCACTTATTGAGTAAAATGTTATATGATAAGAGAACCCATTGATAATAACCATGATTAGGATGTTGATAACTGATGGAGTGGACTAAGGGATCTTTTTCCCTTAAACAACTATATATCTCTATGTTCATTTCCATTATTTATTCCCCATACATGCTCAACTGTGATGGAAAATGAATTGTTCATTACTAAGAAAGAAAAGTGTTTTGATATATCAATGTGTTAGAAATTAAAAATTCACCCCATGTTTTGTATTTTTATTCTCTATCACCATCCTGAACTAATAGTAATCACACCACATAAAATAAATTTTTGGTGAACATGGATTTTTTCCCAGAAAATTATAACTATGTAGATAAAACCCATTCTATAAGTCTTTAATTAATTCATACACGTTCAAACCTATAGTATAATAAATATGATCATATTATAACTATTCCAAAGCTCCAAATTATTATATCTAATACCATAATGTAATTGGTTATGATTTATATTATCTTTTAATTAACAAGTCCATATAAACGATACGTTTCGGGTATTATCTACATTGTTTCTCGTATATGTTTTGTGTTATTATTCTTGATTATACTTTTTAGATAAATATATTCTTATATAAAAAATGTAAAAAATTATATTAATTTAATATATCCTCATTATTTGTGTATTCATTATAATTTAAAATATATATATGTATGAAATTTAATGCACCGTACAGTCAGAAGGTAGGTCATATGTAGACATGAAGGTCGTTTTCGTTTTATTTTTGTATTGACTGATTGTATGTAAATGACATATATATATATATATAAGATTATAGTTTCCTTATTATATACTATATATCATACAAGTTCACTATATATATCCTTAATACATTCCATGTAGTGTGTGACTGAATTACATCATTTTGCGGAGGTAGTATTCCCCTTACACACAATCAAAATTAACTTCTTTTAAAAAAATAAAATCCTGATGGTATGTATTATATATTAATTAAATAATAAAAAAACATCATAAATATTATATATATAATATATAAAAATATATTTATAATCATAATTACCTTCCATGAATCATGGTAATGGAAAAATGAACAACCATCGTTTGGGAGGCGATAGTTCGCCATAGAAAAAACGTAAGTTTGTTACCCATTTGATATATGTGTGTGTAAGTGTAGGTTGAACCCTTATAACTAAAAAATATAATTATATTTAGGATACATAGGTTATAAAATAATAATGTAATAATAATATTTTATGGAGGTGGAAAAAGAAAATAATACAAAAAGATCTTGAGGAAGGATGTTAACTCTTATTTAAGTTGCTATTTTTTTAGTTATCACCAGAAGGATTTCATGGATGGATTTGTGAACAATGTGAGGATTTTTTTAGGGTATGGAAGTTTAGAAAATATTTTTTCAGATATTATTTGACCCAATATGTCTTGATTGCTGTGAATAAGTTGGAGGTTTGAGTTTTTTATAGTGTAGAGGAGGAGTGACATTCAAGTAAATTTTTAAGAATGGAATTCCACCTACATTTTTTCCATTACATGTGGCTCCAAAAATGGCCAAAACATTCATCCATAATAGTATGGGGAAACAATATGGCCATAAATTATATTTTATATATTTTTATACTATATTTTTTGGTTGATATTATTGTTTAGTCCCTTGCTAAGATAATTTTTCTCTTAATCATTTTAATTATGTTCAATTACTATCACTTAAATTTATTTTTAAAAAATTATGATGAACTTATTATACCATATAAATAAAAATTATTAAGGAAAGGGTATCCATTTTACCAAATTCTAATAACATAAATAGTAAAAAATTAATTTCATTTCAATCCTGCATATGGGATGAGAAAGCAGGTTTTTAAAGTATAAATGCTCAAATGTTTAAAATGGATTTATATATAAATTAAATGTGGAATTTTATAAAATTATGCATATTAGATTTTATTATATAAAAGTTATCTATTAATACTATATAACTGAATTAATGAAAATTTTAAGATATAAATAAATAACTTGAAAAATAGTTTTTTGAATTAAATTTTAATGTTTATCACAATTCATCAAAAAATAAACATTATAAAAAAAGTACCAATAATACAGACAATGTAAATTTTGATATTATTCATATTTTTATTATGAAAAAAAAATTATAAGTGTTCTAAAAAGTAGACATTAAATTGGGTTCCATATGGTAATATTACATTTTAGAAAAATAAATCAATTTATTAAGAAAAGTAGATATATTATTATCATATAAATATAAAATCAATTGGATGAGTATCAAAAAATATTTATTTAATTTATAATATTGGAATTATATTTAAAAAATTCATCATAATTGGTTTTTATAGTTTATGGAGATAAAATTGTGTTTATGCATAGAAAAATAGTTTTCTAAGAAAACTAATTTATTTATTTTCATATAGTATATACATTTCCATAAATTAATTGACATCCATAGTATTTATTTTTTATACCAATGTAAATTATATTTAAAAAAAATTAATCTTTATCTTAACTTCAATTCCATCAGCTACGTGATAACTATAATAATATTTCTAAAATAATATTAATAGTATATTATTGTTCGGTAAAAACTCATTCTTGCATGTAAATGAAGCTATTTAAGGGACTTGGAATTTTGAGTAAAAAAAAAGAAAGTGTTTCATACACCCTAATATAATCTATGTGTTTCATTTAGTGAACTCATACCAAAATAGTTCTTTAATATACAAAAAAAATTATATTCAGTGTTGCATGAATTGATAAATTAAAAAAAATTTAAATTAATTTTGAAAAAAATATTTTATAAAATCATATAGTTTTACAATTATTGAGGATGAAAATGGATTCCATGTGATAAAATATTCCTTGAGTAGTAGGATATTGATCACCACCCCATGGATGGACATGATCTCATCATTTTAGTCTTAGGATACTCCCTAAGATTAGAGGATTCCCCATTATAGTATCCAACAAACTTGTATGGGGGGAAGATGTAGAGATAGTTAATGATCCTTTTCTCTTCTAATATACCATAACATGTGATTATTCTATAAATATTTCCTAAGGGTCACCCCTAGTGATTATCTCTGTTCAATAGTCATGATTGGAAATGGAATGAGTAATAGGATTCATACATCGGAATAGATTACATGTTGATTGAGTAGTATAAAATATAGAATAATGAAAAAAATTAGTATTTCATGTTGATACTTGGAATCCTTTATATTAGTCTTTATAGGAATGTATGGGTGAACCTTGGGGTATGACATGTATCCCCCTATTATTTCATAGCTATCGTAGAGGCATTCTGGAACTAGCCAATGAATGTATTTTCAATTTGGATTATAAACCCAAGGAACAACTAAATTATACTCAACATGAGTGGTACAACATCCATCTTACAGCAATAGTCAATGGATGACTAGACTAATGGATATAGGATTATAGGAGGATAATGTAATGACTTTATTATGTTTTTTTCAAGGACACATTATTCTAATGGATTGGGTTAATGCCCATGTACTATAAATAAATAGACGCATATATATGTGTGTGTATATATGTATATGAACATGTGATAGAATTATCCTAGGGATATTACAACCTATGTATAATGTGGTATAGTTGATAGGGATTATAGACCAAATGATTGAATATGTTTCTATTACGAAATTGTTATATTTAATAATCCATTTGTATCATTTCATAGATGAGAATATTGCATGAGCATGTACTTTTGAGAATAGATTTATAGGATATTCATTATAATGAATTAATGAAATTATCTCCCACACCAATACTTATACCTCAGTGTGTGTAGACATTTTTTATACATTATCTATTCAGCAAAAATTAATGATGGGGATGGTTGAGTCCTAGAGTAACATGATTGATTTGATATACTCATGTGTATTATTATAATATGAATGGGGTAAATCGATATTATCACGGAGACATGGTATGCGTCCTTGATTAGAGATAGTTGTATAGCCTTGTGGTTTTATTTCAGTTGTATTTAAGTAATCATTTATATATATAGTCATCCCAGTGATTACTAGTGTTGTATACATGACATGTTTTTTGTGATTTTAAATCATTTCAAGTATTATGACATCACAGTTCTATTGTAGTTATATATTTATTTATTAATATATTTATTTACTTTTTAGTTTAAATTTAGTTATTTTCACTATTTATTAATTTGATTTGAGGTTATAGTATCTCCACATACATAACCTAGGACCTCTCTCCTAGCCAATGTCTTCTTGTATATGGAGAGGAATGCTTGAGGCCTTGTGGAAAACAAACTCTGATCACCAGTTTATTACAATAATGTTTGTGATGATACACATTTTTATTTGAGGTGTTCCATTTCTTCTGATTTAATATTTGGGATATTTATAAAAATAATATTAAGAATGTATCAAAACCTGTGATGGATATCACAGTAGAGTGTCAAAAACACATTTTCAAGTACAAAGTCAAAGTGTATAGGTGTTTGGGAATTATGTTCCATTCTGTGATGTTATAGTAGTATATAATTTTTCATTTGATAATTTATCATGTTGTGTGGATTTTATTATATTATATATATATATATATATATATATATATATATATGTTCCATATATCATTTGATGGAGAACAATTATTGATTTTGACTATTTTCCAGCAGAGGCAAGAGGCATCTCATGCATTATATTCAGTATGTATGTTCCACATAATAGAGGCATACAGTGGGTTATTTTACATAAAATAGAGTGAAATTGTATGATGTGTCCTAAAAAACTAAATATTATTTTCTTATATAGGTTTTTGTTTTCATTATACCCATATTGGATTACTTTCATATATATATATATATCATTCTAATGGGAGGTGATGTGGAATTATGTTGGGACATTTTTTAGTGAGGTTGATGACTCTGTCCTAATGCATATGAGGTGTAGTGACCATAGAAGGTTTATGGGGCACATGTTACAAAAAATTTAGACCCATTGTGGTTTGTTCATGGTTTGGTATTTTTTTAGTAATAAGATATACCATGGTTTCTTGCATATCTTATTATAAAATTATAATAAACCCACCATCGTATGTGATTATCTATTGGGTTTATTGAGTATTATTCTACTAGGTTCTAGGAAATTTATAGTTAAATATACCTCAAGGGGATATTACAATATATGGATGACGATTTGTGGCAGTTTAGTGTCTCCTCTTCATTAGTATTGTTACCATCAGTAAATAGTTCATTATGTGGATTATCACAGAGGATCATAGACCTAGTATTCCTATGATAGATTGTTCTCACACTTACAGGTCAACTAAATCATGATCCTCCTTATATTGGTTTGATATTTGGGTTAAATATTTATACTTTATGACCTAGTTTTATAAAATGATTATTGGTTCATTGTGGGAGACCTAGAGGCCCTTTGTTCTGATAGAGACCTTTGTAGTTCAACATCACATTTGATCAATGCAAACCAAAGAGTATATTTGGAACGAGATTATGGATTAATTTTCAAGGCATGGAGTTAAGGTTATAGGATCATATTGAGATTGATACATAGTCTGTGCTCAGGTTTTGATATGTAGTCTTTCATATGTCCATGTATTTTATGAAGAACCATGGGTGATTGGTTATCTAAACTGGATTCAACATGCATGCGTTTTCATAGACATGCCACTATTGAATAATATTGCTACTATTTCTAATGTAGTTAGATAATATCTATATTCTCATGACTATAATGAGTTGTGTTAAGGGTGGGTCAAGAGTAAATCATTCCACATGTGAGGTTGTTGATATCAAAAAATATTTAAGAGGAATATCCTATATTGTTTGGACAATAATTTCATATATAATGGTCAACATTGCATTAATAATAGATGACTGGAAGGAGTATGAGTCAATTTGTAAAGGTACATGCATGTTTATTATGGTTCCATTGAAATTGAAAATCAGTTATCAGTTGTGTGTGAGCTAATGCATGATGGATTAAAGACATGGAAAGGGCATAGTTTACTGAGAGTTGTGGATAAATATAAATTTTCTTTCCATTGTTCAGGAGACATCAAGAATCAATATGGTTCATTATGGTATTATACCTATCTTTTATCCTATAAACAAATTTTAATGCGATGTGGTGTTAAGATTTTGATAAAAAAATAATAACCTATTATATGTGAGTGTCGTTCGGGGTGATTTATACACTCCATTCTAAAAAAATATTAGCGTACTCTTAATTAGAGATGATCATTATCTATCATTCGATCATATTGTGTATGTTATGAAAGCATCATCTCTATAGTGAGCTTATTCTCATTTTAAAATCCATTCATTGTTTGATTAAGGAACCTATTGAGGATTCACATTAGGAGAAGTATAAGGTATAAATAATGGTGGGCAGTGTAAAATTGAATTTTTAGGGTGGTGAACCTCATTTTAAATTAAAATTTCATGTTTATAGGTTATGTAGTGCCCAATGTTTTCTTGTGAGATGAAGTGAAGGATAATCTTGTGGTCAGGTGTACAAGATTGGTAATAGATATGTGACTCATTTTAATGAGACAATTATAGATGGTGTGAAACTGTTCATATTAAAATTGAGAGAAATTTTTTTCATATTTTTGGGTTGAGATAATGTATGCTCGTTTTTTCCATCAAGAGTTCTCCGGGGTGACAATGTTTAGGTGGGGATATTATAATGATCTGTGTTCCTCAGGAATCATAAGATGAGCAAAAACATGAAACATTATATTCATATTATTATAAGGGTTAAAATAGTTATTTCACACCTATATATGATCTTAGATAATTATTCTAACATACCCAATAGTCCCAAAATAGTTTTTTTACCCTATGAAAGGATATTTGTGGAATTCCAAAAAGTTCTAATTTTCATTGAATAAATAATAATCAGTAACTAATTAATTTATATTAATTTATTCTAACTCATTCGTTTAGTTGTATCTTTTTAATGGAAAAATTTATTGAGATAATCTTTCAGTAATTGTGTCAAGAATTTGGAGCTGATCATATGAGGGCATAATTTTATATTGGGTGTTGGGGCCATGGTCGGGGTTATTTTTCTTCTTGTTTTCTTTTTTGGTTTTTATTTCTTTTCATTTTTTCCATCCCTATTTTCTTTCATATGACCCACAACCCCAGGAATTGGATTCCTCATTCACCTGTATTTTATCTGAGAGAGAGGCAGAGTGAAGAGAAATAGATAGAGAGGAAGATATGCTCCGCCACAGAGTAAGGTAGGATCCGGATTGTCATGCAACCACCATTGATCAGTGAAATGGGATAAGCTTCATTGGATTCCCCCCAAAAGGTTGACCATTTTAATTTTTCTCTATAAATCCATGTATAATTTCCATTATTACATTTTAAAAAAATAGTACAACTTCTTAGACCCCTTTGGGGTCAATTTAATCATTTTTTGGAGAAAATAGTGTTTTGGGACAATTTGAAATATTTCCATTTAGAAATCCCTATCGCATGACGCGTGGTTCTGGAGAACGCATCATGTGTTCTTCTTATTTATAGAATATGAACATTCCAAAAGTACACACCATGTATATTGTATAAAATCATGGTATTGGGACTCAACCATGTAGATGAGTACCTAACTAGATTTCATGAGCTGTGGCACATGATGACGTAGAGTACACAACATGACCCCATGTGGCTCACACACTATATAGATGTACATGACCATGAAATATACAAGTCCAAGAATTGTGTGTAGGGTTAACAAAAATCACCAAGTGGTTTTCATGTTGTATATAATTATAGAAACATGATATATACATGACCAGACCATGTGAGGTACACAGATAGGTACCATGTTTTTGTTATAAACTATGAACATGTTTTAAAAAGCATGTACATGGGTTTCTACATACCAAGTCTAGATTAATTATATTTCTAGGTGGATATTTGAGAGTACATGTCATATATATGGGTATTCATTCTATGAAATCCTAACCTTCAATCATTTTAGGGGTTTTTGGATCTTCTCACCACAAAGTCAAAAATGGACATGTGAGTAGACCATGTTGATAGTTTTTTCCACATAGATAACAATGGTGGTAATCATGGGATCATTCAAGGAATCCTAGAATGATTCATTTTTCTCAATACTATTTCTGATTTCCTCCTATGGGATTCCATCACATACATGAAGTCCTAAAGAATCAATTATAGAATCCATTTCACATGTGAACCCTTTTTGAGGATGCCATGTGCGATGAATCCTCCTACATTCACTATGATTAAAGGTCCATTATAGGATGCCTCCTCTTATTAACAATTCTAAGGATCCCATTAAGGATGCATCTATTTACTCAAAATCATGGATAACATGTATTATATTTTTATTTATATATCATATGGATCCTAAGCTAGAAACCTTTTCTTATGTGTACACATTTAGGATCCCAATTAGGATTCCTCTATAGTGTTTTGACATGATTAGCCCAATGGATGCCTGATTGGTTGACCGAACATGAGCTAGGGAATTGTGCATTTGGGTCATAATTGTAAATGTTTCGTCATTATAACCCATAATGAAAATGCAATCTTGTGAGGAATTCGTAGAAATGGTGGGATTAAGCAATTTACCACCCTCACCCTTTTTTTATCATTTAACATTGTTTTTGTTGATGTAGAAATTATAGACAGAGTTTGATTCTCATTTTTTATTATTGTGAATTGTGTGAAAAGACATTATTAATTGGGATTCCAAAACACACTCTGTGGGATCTGTCTTATTTTCATAATGATTTATTGGGGTTCCCATATATTGTTCATGGGTCCTATATGATGTGACCTTCCTATTAAATATCAATTGACTAGGATACCCAGACATACTTCCATAGATTCCGTAATCTAGCCTTTCTATTTTAGTATTTCCTATCATACTACCTAGATTCTATCATTGAATCCATAGTTTATAATAATTATTATATGTACATCTTGGGATATGGATTCTGAGGCATATATTATTTGGATTTGTAAACGTACATCATGGGATCCATCATTTTGATCATTATTTTATTTGTATTTCTGAACAAACACCCTTGTGTATGGAATCCTATCACTGAATAATTGAATATTACTATTATTATTACTAGAATCTCTATTAGTAAATATGATTCTTCACATTTTAGGTATAGAGAGGTAGGTTTTTTATTGTTCGTTGGAACCCCTCTCATACTAGGATTCCCAATGATTGGCTAGTTTTTTTGAAATCTTGAGGATGATAAAGGTTGTTGGGTGGGTGAACTTCCATTGAGTAGTGGGGTTTTGGTTAGCTACCAAATGATGGAATTTATCTCAAAATTTGATTCATAGGATACTCACATATATCAGTAGATGTGCCATTATTTTTTCACCCATTCCTTTTTGGTGGTGAGGTTGTTCATCCAATTATTGAATGATTCACATGTTGGTATCCAATATTAGGATTTTATTCCTACATACTGTATAAGGATCATCCCCCATAGGGATTATCTACAGTGTAATGCGGTGAATTTATATTGACCGATACATATGAATCAGACACTAATAATGATTACACATAGATTGAGTAGTATAAATTCTCTCTCAAATCCACTATTGAAAGATGTATAGTTGATACAAAAAATACAATATCTTAATTGTTGGAGGAGATTATGGGTGAACCTAGGTATAGCAATGTTTCCCCTATGGTGTCATTGGTTTATTGGAGGAATTTTAGTGCACAAAAAATTATGTATTTCTTGTCAGGAATAAAAAAAATAATGATCGAATTAATTATATGTGGATTTAGTGGTGTGACATCAAACATAGATCTCTAGTTATAGGATCTCCATTCATCCAATTTTTGGATTGAATGTGGATTGAGTTTATGATGATGATGTCATTGACATATTAGTCTAGTTGCTCGAGTTAATATCATTTTCATATATATATCTATATACATGTATGGAGCTATATATGTAAATAGATATATGTGAACCCATATGACGAGGTACATTCTGACTTAGATAGAAACTAATTTGATCGACAAGGATTACTAACCAAAGAATCAACTATGATTCATTAATTTTATTTATGTATTTATTATTCTAGTTTTCTCTCAGTTAGGCTGATCATATTACTATAGAATACACATATGATAGATGAATTATAGGTTCATCGTTGGGGTGTCATTCTGAGATTATTTATCAACCCTATACGTTATTTTCAACCATCATTTAGAAAACAAGTCTATATTTTTGGTTGATCATTGATACAATATTGAATTGGGTATCACCAGGGATTGTATGATCGAGTTGAGTTGAACATGTGATTATTATGATCAGACTAAGGTAGGTTGATAGGGACAGAGAGACTTGTCATGTTTTCTAGATCATAGTTAGATATAAGGCATTATTGTCATGAAACCCTCCCTACAATGGGTACCCCTCCTGGGCAGAAAAATGTGGGAAGGGAGACAATGACCCCTTAAGTGCCGCCTCCAGTAGGCCCCAGGATGGCAACTAGCACCAAGAGTATAGAGAACACACAAATGAGAGGCATTATCCTCTAAGATAACACATGCAGGAGTACGAGATGAGATAGACACCAACCAAATCCAACTCAACCATTAAGATAAAATAAATCCCAAGTACACATATGAAATGTCATGAAAAACTACTATAACTGAATGGGGAAAACATCAAGTACCCAAAGATAGTAAAACAGCATCAACCACAAGCCCAAATAGCTCCTAAAACTATAAAGTAGTAGTAACCAGTTTGATCTTCAACTTTCTCCAAGTAACCTGAAAAAAAGTTTATATATACATGGGGTTAGAATAACATTATACTCAGTAGGATCCTCCCCAAAGCCTCTCTTACAAAATTAATGAAACTATGCAAAATCATAGTGAAAAACAAGTGAAACTAACTCATCACCTAAACAGGTATACTGTATTCCCAGCCTCACCATGGCTACACACACCATGTAATGCATGCAAGAGTATATTATATAATAAAGAATATGAAGGGTACCCCGCTACTACTTCCCCACTGATTTGCAACTTTTCCCCAACGTCGCATGTCCTGAGCAACTCTCTCCGAAAATTCTTGCCCGTAGACACCTACGCGAAGCACAAAAACAAGCACCTCGTGTAACAAAACCAGCACATAAACATAATCAAAGAAACCAGGTAGTTTTTGGGAGCCACCACATCTCGTATAATGAGTATCATACATCGCGTATCATACCTCCACCAATTACAGCCCATAAATCATTTAAGGATCCTCAAACCATCACAGCCTATACACATTACACATATAGTAGTCCATATAAAACTATATCCATAATATATGTGTGTGAATAATCATAAGCCATTATAGCCCTCTGCACACATACATGGGTAAAACTAACCAATGTTACTTATAGCACATGTAACTACTAATAGAAGAGAGAGGGGCCAAAGGGAGTAGTCATCCATCAATCCTATCACCAGAAGGTTGGGGAAAACACCCCCAGGGCTCAGAATACCCAGGGTGTATGTTTCCCTTACTGATTGGGTGGATTACAATATAGAAACACAGAAAGTATAGAATATACTATAGCTCACAACCACACTATGGGCCTAACCTAGACATATAATCAACTGCAGCTAATGTCTCTTGAACTCTAGGCTGCTACTTCTAAGACTAGGCATCCTATACACACAACCATTTAAAGAGATTTAATACATTACTTCATTACCTTTTTATTAGTTTCACAATATGTTAATTAATTATTTAAACATTAATTAACCAATAACAATCCCACTTTAAATTTCATTAGCATCACACCCATAGTGCACTATTCCTTCAAATAACAACTTCATCATTATGCCCCAGCATGCTCCAAACCCTATTAGTTAACAACATTTATTCAATTATTATTTTGTAGAATTAATTTAACATATTCCCAAGCATTCTATGAAAACAATATATGCTTCTAAAAAAAGGGTCCCATCATGGTGAGTAAATGAACTACTCGTCACGTCTTTGCCGCCTATAGAATGAGCGTAGACCCATCCTCTGATAAGAATCTAAACACGAAAGGTACGTGTCATTCCCCGCGTGTCTTCGCCGCTTTTGGAATAAGGGTATGAAAGACCAGATGCCTTGAGCTGTGGGAAAAGAAAAGCAGATAAAAAACAAAGAGGAGTCAGTAGAAAACTAAACATTCACATCACAATAACCATCCGAGCTCACATCACAACAGAAGCAGCAGGAAAACAACAATCATATCGGTTGGGCTCTTGGCCCTTGAACAAGAAAGATCGTAACATAGAACCCTTCAAGAAATTATCAAACAATGAGTTCTTTAATCCATCGTGAATTAACTGATTTATTATTCATAGGTTCCCTATTCGGGAAAACTAAATAGTAATATATCACAAATAAATTAAACATGCTTACAGCACCAATTTGACTAACATAAAAAAACTATAACAATAATAACTAGATTCATTTACATGCCTCTTTATCATTATCCAAAAAATTATAAATTAATTAATGTTTATGTTATTTACCAATTTCTATTAATAATGAACTACTAAACAAAGAAAACATTTTTATCACACTATCTAGCAAAAATAAGAGGCAATACCACACAATTGATATCAATTTATTTACCCGGTTCAAATATTAATTATGTCAAATCCATTGTGATCTAGTTGCTAAATCTTGCTAACTATACAATATCACATAAAAATAAAAGAGAATCAATGAGTCTCTTACCTTCAAAAGGTTCATAAGGATCATTATATGAGAACAATCCCCACAACGGATCACAGTCGCATCCTGCCGTGAAATCTACATCCACCCAAGGATGTCGCGGCACGACTGCACCAACCGAAACCCAGGAAACTCCATTAGAAGCATGGAGATAAAATGACATAATATGGAAAGGAGAAACATGATAAGGTGAACCCAAAAGAATTATGATAAATCATACCTTATATCGAAGATTTATGGATACTAGTTGGTTGTACCAACACTAGGGGTGCACTTGCAGCAAGAAGAATGGTGAGGGAAATAGAACCACCAGGAAAAGTTTAATCTCACAATTCCTACAGGAAGGAAGGAAAGGATCAATTGTCTCACACCAGATAATAAGGAGAAAGAACAAGGGATGAAGATATCGTGTCCCTTTAGAATATTTAATAGAGCAACGATTTAAGATACAGTGAATTTCCCTTAAAATCAGATCACATTAAACCACAATGTTTGACCATGTAAATGCATCTCGGAACTTAGATAATTAATATTGGAGTTATGGGATTTGATTTGACCTTAAATCCTTTAAAACAAGGTCATAAATGTGTTTTACATAAAAGAAAAACGATAAATTGGTGAAATTGGAAAAAATATTGAAATTTTTCAAAGGAAATATAAAATAGTTCTCGAAATAATGTTCATGAGATATAACACCATGTCTATCTCACTGTTTTTTTCTCACCATTTCTATCTCACCATTTTTTTCTCTCCATTTCTGTCTCACCATTTTTGACGCACTATTTTTGTCTCACCGTTTTTGTATCGCCATTTCTGTCTTAGCGTATCTGTGACACTGTTTCTGACTCACCATTTCTATCTCTCCATTTCTGACACACCATTTATGGCTCACCATTTCTATCTCACCATTTCTAGATCAACGTTTCTTTCTCACCATTTTTGACTCACCGTTTCTAACTAACTATTTTTGTCTCACCTTTTCTATCTCACCATTCTATTCTCTCCATTTCTGTGACAACTTTTTGAACTCACCGTTTCTGTCTCACCATTTCTGACTCACCATTTCTGTCTCACTGTTTCTGTCTCAACATTTCTAACGCTCCATTAATGTCTCACTATTTCTGTGCCAACATTTCTATCTCACCATTTCTATCTCACCATTTCTGTCTCACCATTTCTGACTCAACATTTCTATCTCACCGTTTCTGTCTCATCGTTTCTATCTCATCATTTCTGTGACACCATTTCTAACTCACCGTTTCTATCTCACCATTTTCGACTCGCCGTTTGTAACTCACCATTTCTGTCTCACCATTTCTGACTCAAAGTGACACTTTTCAAAAAACTGGAAAAACTATTCAGAGAACTGGAAATTCAGCAAAGTGTTGGGGATGAGTCCCTGTGACATCCCAGAACACTTGAAACACCAGATTTCAGCAATGGTATAGACCAGATAGGTCTTAGACATTACATTCAAATACCTCACAAAACATTCTCGTCATTGATAATCCAAAACCAACCCAAAAGGGAACTGAAAAGGGGTCCAAACAACCATTCCTCAAGATACCACTCAAAGAGATGAATCCATAAGAAGCACAAAAAAATCATCTTATGAAAACAAAAGGTCTATAACCACAAAGGGAACACCATTACATGAAAAGAGTTTAAACATCCAACAACTTTGGGTACTGAGCATATCTCTGTGACTCACGTTCCCAGTTACTCTCCTCCATGCCACCATGTTTCCACAAGACACGAACCCATGGAATAGAACTCCCACATAATACGTTCTATTTGATATATGGATATCTATAGGTTTCTCCTCAATGGTCCCATCATCATCAACATCGATCTCTCCCCAATAAATGACATGAGAGTCATCATTAAGATAATGCACGTGCTGGGAAACATGAAAAACATCGTGTATCTGGCTCATCTACGGGGGAATTGCTACTCGATACGCCACATCTCTAACAAGAGTTAACACCTCAAAAGGCCCAACATACCGGGGAGAATGCTTACTCACATGACCAAACCTTCACTATCCACGATAATGAGTCACCTTCAGAAACTCATGATCCCAAAAATTAAACCCTATGGGTATCATCCTTTGAGTATCACATGATTTCAGACAATCATGCACTGTCTTCATCCTCTCATGAATCCCTTGAACCATATATGTTGTATTATTCACTAGTTCTAGACCTAGAATTTTTGACTCTCCGACCATATTCCAGAACAATGGAGAATGGAACGGCCAACCAGACATGGCTTAAAATGGCACCCTACCAATGGTGTAGTGAAAAATATTATTGTAAGGGAACTCCACCAAGGGTACGTGACTCATCCATGAACCTCCAAAATCAAGAACACAAGAGTGTACCATGTCTTTAGAAGTTTGGATTATTCGCTCTTTCTAACCATCCGTTTGAGGATGAAAAGAAGTGATAATTCATAGATGAGAACCGAAAGCATGTTGGAGACCTCTCCACACCCTATAAGTTATGCAAGGATCTCGAATAGAAATGATCATCCTTAGGACTCCCTGAAGTCTCACCACCTCCTATTGATACCACCTCGACAATACTTATACTGAACTCGACTCCTTGATAACTATAAAGTGGGCCGATTTTGTTAAACTATCCACTACCAACCAAATAGCATCATGTCCTCCTCGATCTTGAGGTAAACTAGTAACAAAGTCCATTGAGATGTATTACCACTTCCACTGAGGAATATCTAATGGCTGGAGAAAACCACCAGGGATGTAGTGCTGAAGCTTGACCTTAAACATCGAGACACAAAGTATGAAACCATACAATTCAGCCTAGGACACTAAAAATGACTTTTCAAGGCTTGGTATATCTTTGTCACACCAGGACGCACCACTAAAGGAGAAATATGGCTCTCTCTGAAAACTATCTCGTGCATCGTCAAAGGAAAAAAATGCCTTGCATAATAAAAAATTCTGTGTTGTTTATCATCAGTCCAACCATCTGGGGCCTCGCTATAAATAAACTCATTCTCTCTAGAAATCTACCTCAAGATCCCCAAACTGAGACTCTTCCATGTGCTGCAACAGAGATGACTGCACCATCATATGGAAAAGATAACCATTTTACGCAACATCTCCCATATCATGATGTAATGCTGATAGTTATTTTATTTCCCTCCAAGAATCACCGGATTCAAGCACATCATCACTACGCGACTTTAGACTCAGCACCGCAGTTATAAAATTTCCCATTCCAAGTGTATATGTTATTTTGAAGTCATATTCCTATAAGAACTCTTCCCACAGACGCTATTGTATGTTTAAGTCATGCTGGGAGAAAACATACCTTAGTATCTTATGATTAGTGAAAAACTCAAAGCGCTCACTAATAAGGTAATGTTTCTACAAAATCTCAGAACACACCACGACTTCCAACTCAAGATCATGGGTGGCATAGTTACGTTCATGAGGATGCAACTACTGAGACACATTAGAAACAAATGATATTTGATGCATCAGAACAAAACCTAACCTCACATGTGAAGTATCGTATAAAACATCAAACTGAACTACCTATATAGGGAGAAGAAGAACTAGAGAACTTAATAAATTCTTCTTTAGATAATCGAAAGCTACCTGACACTTATCAGTACATATAAATGCCTGATCCTTCCTTTTCAAAGCTGTCAGAGGAGTCGCAAATCAAGAAAAATCAGCTATGAAACTCTTATAGTAGCCTCCAAGAACAAGGAAACTTCACACCTCTAACACTGTCTTGGGGGCTGCCCAAGACACAACTACTTCTATATTCGATGGATCCACAGATAACCCCCATTCGGACACAACATGCCCCAATAAAACGGACTTCCCAAGCCAAAAACTCACACTTCGATAACTTCCCAATCAACAGATCTTGACGAAGAACTCCCAAAATGGCGTGTAGATGCTCTGCATGATCCTCCTCAGACGTGGAGTACACAATGATTTAGTTGATGAAAACCACAACAAACTAGTCCTGGAACTTATGGAACATAGCATTCATCAATCCCTTGATTACAATTGGAGCATTCTTCACACCGAATGACATTACAACAAACATAGAATGTCCATGCCGACAATAGAAAGCAGTCTTCATGATATGCTCATTCTACACACGAAATTGATGATATCCTGACCAAAAATTGATATTTGAGAACCAACATTCATCCTTCATTTGATCAAATAAATCATCGATCCGCAGAAGAGGATATCGATTAATTATTGTCACTTTGTTTAAGCAATGATAATTGATACACAACTGCAAGCTTCCATCAGCCTTCTTCACAAACAAAACTGGTTCACCACATGGTGACACACTCGGCCGAACAAAACCTCACTATAACAAACCATCAATATGTATACATAACTATTTCAACTCAGAAGGGGAAATCAAATATGGGGACATAGATATAGGAGACGCTCCTGGTTGTAGCTCAATCCCAAACTGAATCTCTTGTCGAGGGGTAATGATACAACATCTTTGGGAAAGACATCATGGTACTCTTCTACAACCCTAGGAATCATCAACTACTGATCCTCTATAGAACTCAGAATCATCTCATCCATCATGGATGAGAAGGATGGAACACACTGATGACCCATCCAAGGGTCTCGCTCGCCAAGAAACACCACCGGCTCTCCATCCACATCGAAGAACTCAGACGGCCTCCTGAAGCAATCCATGATAGCCTACACTGAATAAAACCAATCCATGTTGGGGATGACATTATGTGTTTGTATTCTTAAACATAGGAAATATCACCAAGAGCAGTGCTTCCCCAACACTAGCTCACAGTTTCTACATACTTCAAACAAGTCAGCTCAACCTCCAACTGGCATAGTCAACGCCAAGGGCACTGGAAGCCTCTCTACCCCAAGTCCCAAGTCATGGACAAGGATAGGTGACATGAAGTAGCATGTCACTCATAAATCAAACACGGAATAAACCAATGTATAAACCATGAAAAGGGTACCTTGAACGATGTCTGGCTCGCCTGGTGCTGGAAATGCTAAAGAATTAAGTTGACCACGACCTCCTCCATGACCTCTCTAATAATGATGAAGACCACCACAATGGACACACTCTGCTCTCTGCGGAGGGGGAGCGTCACAGGGATTTCCACTGCCTGCTCCATCTACCCTCCACTGATCAAATGCTAGTGCAACCAGCTGCTGCTGGCTTGGTGGAAACTGCATCAACGGAGGAACCTGGAGCGGAAATCCAGTTGCATGATGGCTGCTTGGAAATTTCGGGTACTCTGGATGCTGATGACCTCAACCAACACAAGAAAAACAACCACCCAATCCCTTAGCATAGGCCTGATAGACGCTGTCCCTAGAGAAATGAGATGATGAGGGCTCGAAACTACCCCCAACCGAAGGGAAACTCTTCTACACTGAATACTGGGAACCCCATACCACAGCTCTGGTTCATGATAAATCATGAAGAATCCCCTATCATAATGATCTGGTTCTGGCCAAAGTCATCTTGATGACCTCTGCCCTTTCCAGCACCTCAAGATATGTCTTCAGTATAAATGGGGTGACATGGCGCTGGATCTATGGACTCAAAGAATCCACGAAATGCCTTTCCCTGGCCTCCTTATCTTGGAATAGGTTGGAAGCTTATCACAAAATGTTACTGAAATGGATTCTAAACTCTCATGCACTGGATATCCCCTTTCAAAAGGAAAGAAGCACATGGCAACTGGATGCCTTCGTGGTCGAAGAAAGAAACTCGACAATAAACTTGTCTCAGAACTCCTCCCATGAGATCACTAACTCCTCACGATCCCTCAGGAACAAGAACCACCACTGCCTCACTAATCCAAATAACATTGTCACAAACAAGGACACCTAATGCTCCTCCCGAGCATCGATCTAACTGAATTCTATCTCCACCTCCTCCAACTAGTCTTTTGTGATTCCATCGGAAATGGAGACCTCATAATTCTACATACTCTGGTGATGAAACTCTCAGAGTGTCCTCCTCTAGATGTCATCATCATTGACCTCTACCTAGTGGCGATCTGCTGGCACAAATTTCTGGACATATTCTATGCAATCTTGACGAGGACGCCAGCCTAGATCCATACCTATAAAATAACAAATAGTTATAGCTCCTAAAACTGGAATATGGGAGACTCATCTTTAATTAATTATTTAATTTATTTCATTTATTCATTTTAGGTTAACCTATCCCAAGGTCTACCCTTTTAAAAACATGCACAATGTAGAATGATGCATGATACTTTACTAGGTACCCACCCTACAACTAGTATCACCTTGTTTAGTATCCATTATAAACTTAAAGGTCCATGCATCAGATCATAGGGGGCCCTAAACACCTATGTCTCATCCAGTCTCCAGTGATTACATCACTTTATAAACATGAATGACACCATTTCCCTACCAACCCGTGCAACCTCACAGGTGCCTAAATACAAACTCCATACTATCTCTCAACCCGAGCATCTGATACCACTCTTTCATGACCCCCTCCCAACAAAGTGAACCCTACCTGGTCCGACAATGTGAGAAGGGACATAATGACTCCCTATTCCCCCCTCCAGTATGCCCTAGGTTGGAAACTAGCACCGATGGTATAAAGAACACACAAATGGGAGGCATTACCCTCTAAGAGAACACATGCGGAAGAGAGATATAATATAAACCCAAAATAAATCCAACTCAACCAGTAAGATAAAATAAATACCATGTACACATATGAAATGTCATGAAAAAATACTACAACAGAAAGGGGAAAAACATCAAGTATCCAAATGAAATTAAAATAGTCGCAACCAGAAGCCCGAATAGCTCTTGCAACCACAAGATAATAGAATCCAGCCTGATCTCCAACCAGCTCCAAGTGACATGAAAAGCAGTTTATATATACATAGGGTGAGTATAAGATTATACTCAGGAAGATCCTCCTTGAAGCCTCTCTTGCCGATGTAAAGAAAGTATGCTAAAGCACAGTGAACAACAAATGAAACTACTCATCACCTAAATTGGAATACTATGTTCCCAACCTCACCATGTCTACTCTCACCGTGTAATTCATAAAATAGTATATAATATATAAATGAATATAATGGGTACCCCACTACTACTTCCCCACCGATTTTCTGTTTTTCCCCAATAGCGCAGGTCCTAAGCATCTCTCTCCAATAAGGCTTTCCCGCAGACACCTGGGCGAAGTTCCACAATATGTACTTCATGCAACCAAACCACCAGGTCCATGTAAGAAAAGTAACCAAGTAGTTTTTAGGATTCACCACATCTCTATTAACATGTATCATACATTAGGTATTATATATCCAGCCATTACAACCCATGCACAGAATAAGTATCTTCAAGCCATCAAAAACTATACACGTTACACCCATAGTAGTCCATAGAAAACTCTATCCAGAATATATTTGTGTGAATAAACAAAAGACACCACATCCCTCTACACACATATATGGGGAAAACTAACCAATGTGCCTACCTGCACAAGTAACAACCAAGAGAAGTGAGCAGGGCCAAAGGGTTAGTCAGCCATTCATCCTCCCACTAGAATGTGGGGGAAAACACCCCCAGGGCTTAGAATCCCCAGGTATTAAGCTACCCTTACTGAAAAGGTAGAGTAGCATATAGAAACACAAAAAGTAAAAAATATACTATAGCTCACAACCACATTATGGGAATAACCTTGTCTTAGACTCATCTGCAACTCACATCTCTTGGACAGTGGGCCACTACTTATAAGACTAGGTATCCTATAATCGCACTACCATTTAAAGATCTTTAACTCATTACTTTATTCCCATTTTATCATTTTAAATTTACATTAATTAATTCTGTAAAAATTAATTAACCAATAAAAATTCCACATTAAATTTCATTAGCATCAAACCCAAAGTACATCGTTCCTTCAAATCACTACCCCCACATTGTGCCCCAACGAGCTCCAAACCACATGGGTTAACATCATTTATTTAATTATTTATTTATAGTATTAATTTCCCATATTATTAAGCATTCTATGAAACAATATATGCTTTTAAGAATATGGGGCTCAACATCGTGAGTAGATGAACTACCCGTTGAGTCTTTTCCTCCTATAGAAAGAGCGTAGAACCATCCTCCCTTGAGAAGCTAAACATGGAAAGCATGTGGAATACCCATACATGTTTTTTCCTCTTTCAGAAGAAGGGTATGCAAGACCAACTACCTTGAGCTATGGGGAATGTAATTAAGATAAAAAACCAAGAAGAATAAGTAGAAAACCAAACATTCACATACAATGCATTTCATTATCCCTGGTGTCCTCCCTGACACCCACTTGCATAAAATGATGCACCTCTCCACTATAGAAATCAATAAAAACAATAAAAAGTAGTCCTCCAAGCCCCTACATATCACAACAGCTATTCAGGATCACAATACAACACAAGCAGTAGGAAAACAACAATCATATCGGTTTGACTCTTGGTCCTTGAACAAGAAATAGGGTATCTTAGAACCCTTCATGAAATTATCAAACAATTAGTTCTTTATTATATCTTGAATTAACTGATTTATTATTTGTAGGTTCCATATCATGGAATCCTAAACATTAAGCTATCACAAATAAATGAAACATGATTACTGCATTAATTTGACTAATATAAAAAAATACAACAATAAGAACCAGATGCATTTACATGCCTTTTTATCTTTAGAAAAACAATTAAATATTAATTCTGGTTTACATTCATTACCTATTTCCATCAAGATCGAACAAATAAACAATGAATTCATAGACATCACACTATCTAGAAAGATGAAGAGGAAATACCATACAATTGATATCAATTTATTTATCCAGTTAAAATATTTATTATATCAATTACATTATGATCCAATGGATGAAGCATTATAACTCTACAGTTGCACGTAAAAAATAAAAGATAAGGAATGAATCCCCTACCTTCAAAAGATTATTAAGGATATTTATATGAGAACAATCTACATTGATCATGAGCTGTGACATTGTGTCTGACTCACCATTTCTATCTCACCATTTCTGTCCCACCATTTATGTCTCACCATTTCTAACTCACTGTTTCTGTCTCACCGTTTCTGTCTCACCATTTATGTGACATCGTTTCTAACTCAACATTTTTGTCTCACCATTTCTAACTCACCGTTTCTGTCTCATCGATTCTGTCTCACCGTTTCTGTCTCACTGTTTTTATCTCAATGTTTCTATCCCACCGTTTTTGACACACCATTTTTGTCTCACAGTTTCTGTCTCTCCATTTCTGTCTCACCATTTCCGTGACACCATTTCTGACTCACCATTTCCGTCTCACTGTTTTCGACGCACTGTTTCTGTCTCAGCATTTCTGTCTCACTATTTCTGACTCACTATTTCTATCTCACCATTTCTGTTTCTCCATTTCTATCTCAACGTTTCTATCTCACCATTTCTATCTCACCATTTCTGACTCACCATTTCTACCTCACCATTTTTGTCTCACCGTTTCTATCACACCGTTTCTGTGACATCGTTTCTGACTCATCATTTCTATCTCACTATTTTTAACTCACCGTTTCTGTCTCACCATTTCTGTCTCACCATTTCAGTCTCACTATTTCTGAATCACTGTGAAATTGTTCATAAAACGTGAAACACTGTTCACAGAACTGGAAATTTGGAAAAGTGTCGGGGATGATTCACCTTGACCTCCCAAAACAACTCAAACACCATATTTAAACAAAGGGATAGCCAGAGAGGTTTGAGCCATTACAATTGTACATTAATTTCAGTTTCATTGATGAAATCATATATATATATATATATAGTCAGCCTAGTGGGTGACCGATGTTTTAAATGGATAATTTGAATTTTAAATCATTTCAATTTTTAATAAATCATATTATTATTTCAATTACTTATTGATTCTAAAAAAATTATTTATTATACTATTGATTTGAAGGTATATAATCTACTTTTTACTCTAATAAAAGGAAATATTATCTCCACATACATGAACTAGTCCATCATAATTAGTCATAGCCTCTAGAGTATGGAGTGGTGATGTTGAGACCTTGAGATGAAATGACTCAGAACAGTGATTCAATTGCATCTAATTTGAGAAATTTGAAAGGTAATTGAAAATAATATAACAACTATTAGTTTTTGGAAATATATATTTGATATTGGAACAATTAAATAGAAATAAATCACAAGAGATGTGTATGAGAAGAAATAATTATTTCAAGTGGGACGTTGGAGAAGAATCCTTTTTTACTTAATGAATGTATTTGAGTTAATAATGAACTTTATGAAAGTGGTATCATTAGAATAAAAATCCACTTAATGGAACATGATGATATTGATATTTAGGCCCCATTAAGTACATGAATGTTTTAAAATACATTCATTGAGAATTAATCACAATGTGTAATGGATTTCATGTGGAAGAATATGTAATATGTGTCATAAAATAAAATATATGACACAAAACCCTTACCAATTTTCACTGATTTTTAGTTGAACTCTAATCTACTATATAAAAAAACATATATATCATAAAAACCAATGTTACAATGAAATTCATCCATAATTATATTTATAATTTTCATTTATAATCATTATTTTTATGTATATTATTTTGATTTTACCTATTTTTTCACATATGATGTCAGTTTATTTTGACCATTTCTATATGATTTGTCAGTGAAGTGCCATTTATAATAAATCCTCAAAATAAAATCATGTAAATATCATTTTGTTTTCAAGAATAGAAAAAATATAATTATTTTATTTAACCTAAATTTTTTTTCATGATTTTTGTAGTTCTTATCTTAGATGATGAAATTGGAAAATGTATTTTTGCATTGCCTTTCAACCAAAAAAGGGTGTTTTATAAATTAATGTGTTACATATTAATGTATCCTTTAAAAAACTGAAATAAATAACATATTAATATTATTTTTTACAATTAATTATATTATTATAGTTATCCATGAAATAAGTGTATATCATTGTTCCTGTAGGTGGTCAAACCAACCCAAACATGACCAAACATTGATTATTGATGACTATTTGGTGATCCAATAATAATATAATTTTAATAAGAATAATGGTGAAATCAATTATTTTATAGTCATATTTATTATAATAATAAGTTAATTATTAGAATAAGGCTCCAATACAAAAAATGATAGAAATTTGACATAAGGTTTCCAACTTGTATGCATGATTTAAATGATTGAATTAAGGATAATAGTTTTTTAACAAAATAATTAATAAGGACACCAAATATTTTAAATAATAACCATAATGATATTGTAAACATAATATTTATACTTTAAAAAAATTCTTATATCTTACAATGTATGTTAGAGATAAAATAATAAATAGAAATTAGTTATCCAATGGAGGCAATAGTCAACATGTATACATGGTTAGTAATTTCTTTTTACATAGAACACAAAAAAAATTAATAGCGATTATCATATCAAAAAATAAAATATATCATAAATATAATAATTACATATTAAATTCTGTATTAAAAACCTCTATTTTAGGTGGTGGTAAGAAATGAACAATGTTTATCCATAGAGGTGGAAGTCCACCAAACACACAATTCACGTTTTTGTTTTTTAATAATGTAAAAGGGGAGGGTGTATAATGATTTTAGTATTATTATAATTACAAAATAGTAAAATAATGATAATGTGAGGACCCACAGTCTCTTGTTCATTCCCTTTGCCAAAATCCGGGTCCTAAAGGAGTGGCATCTCGGTGAGACCGATCGGGGAGACCGATCAGTGAGACTGATCGGCGAGACCCATTCGTGAGACAGATCTGTGAGACCATATGGTGAGACCGATCGGCGCGACCGCTCGGTGAGACCGATTGGTGAGACCGATCGGCATGACCAACGGTGAGACCGATCGGTGTCACCTGACCTTGTCAAGTTGTTTCCAGTAGCGCTCCCTTTTACGAAAATAGGGTTTTAAACACTATTTTGACCTATTTGAGTGTGTTTTACAGACCCGTAATGTGGAGAAGAGTTTTAATTAAATACTTAATCAATTCATGAGTCGACTTAAACAACCTGACCCCCCTTTTAATGATGAGTGGAGCCGCGTGGTCAACCCACGACCCCTGCGCCTTACACGGTTTTGAGTTTACACCTTAACTGTCCCTGGCTCTTATAAAATAAGGGTTAGCCATGGTTTCTCCTTTCCTCAATCGTGGCTTTTCACAAAAAGCTTCTGGTGCATTGGGTGCACCGCATCGTTATCCGTAAAAGTTCCACGCTTGGCCTAAGCATTGATCATCTATCAAGAAGTAGTGAATTTCTCCTTCGCCTCTCTCTATTGTGTATCATGCGGGGTGGGCGTGATTTTGTTTCTGTAGAACTGTTAGGAACAAACTTAATGAAGATAATGAACGAATTCTATAATGAAAGAGGTGGGGGGGCTGTGTTTGTTGATGTTGTCTTATATTTTGATGTTGTTTCTTCTATGACCATCTTTTTGAGTTGTGCTGGATTATGCCTCCTGAAAATCGAGGCCATTGGTGGACGTTGTTTGTGCACTAATGAACCGTTCTGATGTTTTAAATGGCCTGTTTGTGGTTGTAAACTCCTGCTGTGAAAGGTGAATTGGTTAATCACATATAACCGGGTGAATAAATTGAAAGCACCAGGATTAACCCTTTTGTGATAACTCCCAGTTAGAACACAGGGAATTTGAATCATGGAGTCTTTTAAGTCGTTTAAATCTGAAAATACCGGCAAGACCCTGCTTGTGTTGGTGGTGGTAGTTGGTTGTTTTCCATTCGGGCCGATTGCTGGAGATGTGGGAGGGGATGGGATCCCCTGTTCTTTTATAGTCTTGGTGGTTGTGTGAATTTTGGGGATGGGATCCCCTGTTCTTTTATACTCTAGGAGGTTGTGTGAATTTGGGGGATGGGATCTCCTGTTGGTATGGATTCGGTGGTTGTGAGTTTTAAGACCGGGTGAATACTTGTTTATATCATGAATTGGGGTGGAATCCTCTATTGTTGATAACCGGGTGTGGGCGTTTTGGTTGATGTTTGACTGTTTACTTTCCTGGACTTATGGCTATGCCTACTGGTTGCCCAGTAGTGCTTAGACATAAACATTATTACGGAACGTGAAGTAAGAAAGAGGACAAATGTGTTGTTAGTGTGAGTCGTTACTCGGAATTGAGTGTTGTTGTGATCTGTAGGCTGTCTGAAGAAAAACCTAGCTTGGGTGAGTGCTTGTTACCTATATATATATATATACTTTTAGATTTGTGTTTCTTATTCACACCCCACCCATGTTGAGAACTTAGTACCGAACACCCCCATTTCATGGGGGAGGGTGTTTTTCCCAACACTATTCTTAGTGGCTGGTTATTTGCTTCTTTTCTGTTCCCTTTCCTGGATAGCCCATGTATCTTCGGGCAAGCTGTGATGGCCTGAGGTCCAGTATTAGCCCAAGAACCTTCGGGTGGGGTAGTGTGGTGGTTGGCCAGGTGTGTGCGGCAAGAGGGTTCCCAAGTGTCTTCAGGATGAGGCCCATGTGTCTTCAGGCGTGGCAGTGGATCCTTTAGCCCAGGTGTCTTCGGGTGTGGTGGTGGTTGTTCTGGAATTGGTGTTTCAGGCGTGGTTACATGTGACAGTTGTGGCCCAGGTGTGTGCAGGTGGGTGTGGCAGTGGGACTGCGATGAGAATGGCGGGATTGGTCTGATGCGAAGGATGTCTCAATAACCAGTGGGAAATTGGCACAGGGTACCCAAACATCGATGTGCTCTTATTATATATATTACTTTACTTGAGTAATTTGGGAGGTGTGCCTTGGTGAGGCATGGGGTGGATAGTTTTCCTTATTAGGTGTTTGGTTTACTCTTTTTATCATGGGACTTTAGTACGTTACCCCACTTGTGCACGAGAGCCTTTGGTTTTCCCTACTAAGTGTACTTGTATGCTCACCCTACATATATAAAACTACTTTCACGTTTCCAGGAGGACTTAGGGGATAACGCAGGACCTTACTAGCTCGGACCATTGGAGAAGTTGCAGTCGTTGTTTTCCTTTTCCTCTTTGGTACTTACCTTGTAGTCACCTTTTGTACTTGTGGGTTTACTTTTGTAACATGCATGTGGGAATGGATTATTTTTGGATTTACTTCCCTTTTACCTTGGTGTTGTTGAGTTTCATCATCTCATATCTTGATCTCATAAAACAAAAAGCGGTAATGCCTTCCATTTGTGAGAAATTGCTATACCCTTGGTGCTAGTCGCCACTCCGGGACCTATTGAAGGCGGGTCTCGGGGTTCATTATATCTCCTTCAACATAAAGAAGGAAGGGCCTGGCAATCTGCTGACCCTTCCCTCCTTTTGGGGAAGGCGGGTCATGACATATAATTTTTAAATAATAACATTATATTAAAATTTCATATGTGGAAAAATAACACATGTTAATGAAACGGAAAATGGAATAATGGTTTGAGAAATTTTTCCACACATCATGGATTATTGACTTTGTGAATGGGATTTAATCATCATGGGATGGAACAATAAGAGAACCAAAACACCATTATTAATTATAGAAGGATGGTTATGAGGATTGAGAACATCCTTCCCATAATTCATTATTTTTTCGATGGGAATTACATAGAGGAGTACCCATTTTATAGGATAAAATGACCAAAATTTCTAAACATATCCAAATGTTTCAATAATGGGAAGTCGTAGTCATGGACTGCAAAAAATAAAAATGATGAATAGTTAATACAATAAGAAAAAAATATTTCCACTCCCCACCACTAAAATCCAATAATTAATCTTGTTACACCCATCAACACTACTTCTTATCACTTTTAAAATTTTATTATACAATATAGTAACAAATTTTTACCTAGGTAATTTAACTGTTTTGTCCAAATATAAAATTCCCCTTATTATATAAATTGAAAATTAGATTAAAAATTCTAAATTTATTCGACACTATTTTATTTTTAAATGTGATAGAAATTAAAATTTATATAATAAATAGTAGATGTATTAAACTCTACCTCCATTTGGAATTATTGACATTCTATGGAAAGCACTATTTTTAGGTTTGATTAAAATCAATTCTGATGGTGCATCAAGAGGCAATCTGGGACATGCTAGTTTTGGTGCTATTTATATGGATCATCATGGAGGTGTTCTTGGTTTTTTCATGAATCTTGTAGACATTTATCCTCCCATGAATTAGAAGTGCTTGGTTTGATTATAGTATTTGACCAGGCTGAACAACATGGTTGGAGAAATCTTTTTCTTGAATATGATTATACTACTGTTTTTCTTTCCATATGATCAGGTTCTATTCATCTTTCTTAGAATGTCACCAATAGATGGAACATATTTTTGGGTTTTCTTTACTATATTGATCATATTGTTACCCATATATATTGAGAGGCTAATATTCTTATTGATGATATTACAAGAAAAGGTATCAATGGTCTTGTCTTACAATGGGACAATCAGGTTCAGGATGATATTCATCCTCTTCTTAAGATGTATAAATGTAAATCTCTCATTTTCATACTTGTGTAATGTTTTCATTTAACAAATGGGTCTTTCATTTCTTGGTAAGGTCTAAGTTTACCATTAAAACACGATTTCATTTTGATAAATATAAAATAATTTAAAATTTCATAATTTGTTTTTACAAATTTTATAAAAGTATTAGAATAATAAATAAAAATTTATAATTAATATATTTTTTGTGAAATTTTTTTCATAAATCTATAATTCATTTGTATATACAAATAATAGAAATAAAACAAATTTTTAATAAAACAATATATTTCCTTATTCACCTAAAAAATAAATGTTTTATAAAAACCAAAAAATATCCAATTGACATTAAATTTTTATGTTAAAAATAAATGTGATGTTTATATGCTGAAATTTAATTTTTAAAGTCTAATAACTCATTATTAATTAAAATCATAAAATATATTCTAAAATTATGTATATAGGAAATATACTTTTTAAAATTTAACTATTCATTATTATTATACATATCGATTACTAATAAATAGATTTAAAATATATAGTTCATGTTATCAATATATTTTATTATTGTGTAATTATAATATACATTATATCTTTAAATATAGAATGATTCTATAAATATATATTTTTATGTAAAAAGTGATTTCCAATGTTGATTAAGATATAATACATATATTTTATTATTACTAAAAATTGAATTTATTTTAATTATACATATATTTTATACTTTGGTTACACTTATTTATTCTTAAAAATTAATTATCTATCTTTTAATGGTGATATTTAATATTTATATTTTACAAATATGTATTACTATTTCTGTTTGAGTGGAAAAATGTAACGAAGAATATATTTATTTAAGAAAAATATATAGTGATTTCATGGATCATTACAGAGATGGAAGTTCCTCTATATATCTAATTAGAATATACTAATTATGATCATCCCCAAATTTTTTAAACTAGATTTATCCAACATTAAAGATTCCACTCATTCAACAACCCTTGTATAACATCCACACACCGGCCATTATATCATTTCTGCACCTAGGTTAATGGATCCCTCCATAAAAATATCATCCAATGATCATTATATAATTTCATTTTGTACACTAGAGTCATTATGTTTAAATTTTGAGTAAAAAATTATTATATAATTCAGAGAAACATCTGTATCTTTACCATCGTAATCTACATTTGTTTCCTCAAAAGTTAGAGATATTTGATGTTTATGCGATCAACAGGAAACAAAACTTGAAGGGTTTTAAAATTTTCATAAATCCTAATATTCAATTTCTTCTATATAATCTTTCTAAAAATAATAATTAGGTCAATAGGCTCATGTTCGTCAACAAAATATTCCATAGAAGAATATTATAGTACCTCATCTACTGCCAGTCATGGGTATTTCTTGTTTGTAGGTATCAAATGGTTCTTTACTGGATTGAATTTCAATATAGTTTATCATTATTATAAAACATGATTCTCTAACATGGATAATAATTAATTTTCAGACTTTTCTAAAAAGTTTGATTCAAAAAATCTCATGAAGTCCCTTTTCAATTCTCCTCCACTAAAGATAAATATAATTAATATATAAAATAATAGAAAAACTATGACGGAATAGAAGATAATTAAATAGTATCATGGATTCCCAGTTGTCCAAGTTCCTCATAAAGTGCATTAGGAGGTACATTTTTCCTTAGTAATCATTATATATATAAATAATATATCTTCATGACTTACGATATGAAAATCAATTTTTTTGGATAGATTAATTTTGAAAACATTTCCAATATCCATTAATAAACCAAATAATTAATTATTTTATGTCATAAAGGGGTTCTATATTTATTTAAATATATACAATATAAAATATACAAAAAATTTTCACAACCTATAAAATAATAAAGCGTATATTCTTCATAATCAGTTTAATGAAGAATATTCAGACACTTTTCCCATTGCCTCAAAGAAAAAATTTATCTATTTACATATTTATTAATGGTATAATTCTTATCACCCATCTCTAGCTCTATATTTACATAACACTCCATTAAAAACCATAGATAAGATAGATTGTTTTTCGTGCTAAACCATAGATCCCAAACATGTTTTTATTATATTTAAACACAATATGTAACATCCCAAGTAAGTAATGAATAATATAAATTCTTATATATGTCTATTTAAAAACTATATTGTGTTTTAGAGGCTTAAAATGAGAATAAATCCAATCGTAAGCATTGTATACACTAATATTCTTAAAAGATTGTTTTACATCCTTTTGATGGAAAACCATTTTTTTAAAACTTTTGACAATTTTATAAGATCTATTGGTCAAAATAAACTTATTATTTTTTATTGTGACATTGAAATTTTCACTGGATAATGTTTTGGTATTTTTCTGACATTGTTCATTTTTTTAACGAATAATGATAAATACTGCATTTTACATCAAAACTGCTTTATAATCTAATTTAATTGTATTGTAATACTATCTTTTTAATTGGTTTTAAAGTTTAAATAAAATATATTTTTACCATGTAATCCAATGGTCGTCATTGGGATTTATTTAATATTGTAATTTGGCATAAACAAGTGCCAATCTTTTCATAGATATTGTTTCATGAAAACCTACTATCTGTTTTGACAATATGAATTATTTTTAAATCAATTATTGCAATTTATGTGTTTAAAATTTGGTAAAATGGATTCCATATTTTGAATCAGAAGGTCCAAATTATGTAATTAAGACTCTTTTGTTTTTGGAAATTATGAATAGTAACAACGGTAATTATCTTGATTAATGAGTAATCGGGTAGTTAAAGAAAATAAAATAATATCATAATAATTTAAAATGACACCAAAATGTGACCTAATGCTACTGGTATTCTCATTTCCGACCATGGGATGCCTTGTACTAGACATGGAGACCCCATGAAATCACTTTTGTGTGAATGTGACTTTTTATCTTTTTATTTATTAAAGAATGTTAAATATAACAAAAAATGTATCACCTCAGTAAAACGTTTTTAATTTTGTCTACATAAATGATCTATTGGAATATAAATAGTCATTATAAATCTAAAACGATTTCCTACATCATGATAGTTTTTTTTATAATTTTTAGACATTAAATAAATTAAATTATTTATGACATCATGATGATGTAGTGATTACCTCATTAATAAACGATGTAAATAAAATGAAGTGATAATGTAAAATCGAAGACATACACTTCTCAAATACTGATTGGATGAGTGTATTTCGAACCCTTACCACCTTATCCTGGAAATACATCAATGTGGGACCTTTAAAATCAAAAACTCATTGAAAATAAAGTAACCTTTTATAACTTTCCAAGAGTGCCCCTCCTCTCCTCTTATAAAAGGCCCCCAACTCTACCACCTTACCCACACCTATCAAGCATTTTTCTCTGCCAAAACCTGCCCATTATGTCTCTCCACATCCCTATCTTACTCCTTGAAGCCTCACATTGGGCAGAAGTCTACCCAAGGAATCCTTTGACCTCAAATCAAAAAGAGTTATCTGTTTTAAAGGTATTGTTTTCTCTTCTGTTCTTATGTTGTATTTTTCTTCTCCAACCCTATAAAATAATTTTATTCATTTATTTTGTAACAAATCCAGTATCTTAAATATAATAGGATGTTGTTATAAGAATAATTCGAGATACAATTAAACACACCTACATCTAATGGTTAAAGAAGATATTGTTTCTGTGGATGGAAAATTTCAGCCTCACGAAACGATGATTGTTCAATATTATTCTAACACCTTCAAAAGTGGCCATTAGGATGTCAATATATTTATATATTATATATAATATGTTTATGTTTTACTTAAGATTTTGTATTTTTAATTTTTGTCATACATTTATGGTTTCAATTATGGGTAAATGCGATATCTTCATTTTCGGAAGTGTGGACTACCGCCCCTCAAAGTGATTTGATTCGTTAATACCATATGTGGTAAGTATAAAGGATAGATTGAATGATATTATATATGATAAAATATCTGAATTATAATACTATTATTTTTTTTATGTTTTAATTCCATTAAATATGAAATAGAAATGGAAGTAGCATTCATGCGTACGTACGGCTTACCGTCTCCATGAACGGTGCATTTCATTTCATACCTCTAAATGTTTTGTAATATTGTAAATGAATGTATATAATGGGTATATATGATATATATGATATATACATCTGGAGTATAACTCTGGATATAATGGATACATGAACAAATTGTAATTATATAGAGCATATTTTTGACTCAAGTACCAATGACCGTTAAAACGACCATTATTAACTTAAATAATTATATAGTGTTCATAACATGGTAATAAGTGATATAAAAGGAATAATGAACTTGAAAAAGGTTCATAAGAATGTATAAATTAAATCAAGTTTATGATTCAAGACGTTAAAGAACGATCGAGTCAAGTCGGACCCGAGGTTTGGGACTTCATCTCAATCTCCTTTCATTCAGGCATATTATGTTTTATACACAACTTTATTTTATACGGTGTATAAACCCCTTTCAATTTTACGTTTACTCAAAAGGAATATTTTTATATGAAGAGTTTAATAAACTAAAAAAATGTAATGTCTTGTTTTTGTCATACGTATGCGGCGACCACGACTTCTCCTCCGCCGTTACCATTATTTGAGATTCGGCTTCCTCTACAAGCCATGCCTTTTTTTAAATGAAAAATAAATACAATGTTTTACTTTTATTTTATTTAGGTATTGAAAATGATTTTCAAAATGTTTTTATATGTATGTGTTGTATTGATATCTTTTGATTGAAAAGTGGAAATGTTATGTCTCCTTTATGCATGTTTTATGTGATATGATTATGTTATGGTTCTTGGGAATTATTATGAAGACGGGTGGTTCCATGAGCTGTGACATTGTGTCTGACTCACCATTTCTAACTCACCATTTCTATCTCACCATTTTTGTCTCACCATTTTGGTCTCACCATTTATGACCCACTGTTTCTATCTCACCGTTTCTTTCTCACCATTTCTGTCTCACCATTTATGTGACATTGTTTCTAACTCATCATTTTTGTCTCACTGTTTCTGAATCACCATTTCTGTCTCATCGATTCTGTCTCACCATTTCTTTATCACTGTTTCTATCTCAATGTTTTTGTCCCACTGATTCTGACACACCATTTTTGTCTCACAGTTTCTGTCTCACCATTTCTGTCTCACCATTTCTGCGACACAATTTCTGACTCACTATTTCTGTCTCACCATTTTTGTTTCTCCATTTCTTTCTCAACGTTTCTGTCTCACCATTTCTGTCTCACCATTTACGACTCACCATTTCTGTCTCACCATTTCTGTCTCACCATTTCTGTCACACCGTTTCTGTGACCCCGTTTCTGACTCATCGTTTCTGTCTCACTGTTTTTAACTCACCATTTCTTTCTCAACGTTTCTGTCTCACCATTTTAGTCTCGCTGTTTTTGACTCACTGTGACAATGTTCATAAAACCGGAAACACTATTCAGAGAACTGGAAATTTGGAATAGTGTTGGGGATGAGTCCCCTTGACCTCCCAAAACAACTGAAACACCATATTTCAACAATTGGATAGACCAGAGAGGTATGAGCCATTACAATTGTACATTAATTTCAGTTTAATTGATGAAATCATATATATATATATATATGGTCATCCTAGTGGGTGACCGATGTTTTAAATGGATAATCTGAATTTCAAATCATTTCAATTACTTATTTATTCTAAAAAAAATTATTCATTCTATTACTGATTTGAAGGTATATAATCTATTTTTTACTCTAATACAAGGAAATATTACCTCCACATACATGAAATAGTCCATCACTATTAGTCATAGCCTCTAGAGTATGGAATGGTGATGTTGAGGCCTTGAGTTGAAATGACTCAGAATAGTGATTCAATAGCATCAGATTTTAGAAATTTGAATGGTAATTGAAAATACTATAACAACTATTAGTTTTTGGAAATATATCTTTGATTTTGGAACATTTAAATAGAAATAAATCACAAGAGATGCATATGAGAAGAAATAATTATTGGAAGTGGGATGTTGAAGAAGAATCCTTTTTTACTTAATGAATGTATTTGAGTTAATAATGAACATTATGAAAGTTGTATCATTTGAATAAAAATCCACTTAATGGAACATGATTATATTGATATCTAGGCCCCATTAACTACATTAATGTTTTAAACTACATTCATTAAGAATTAATAACAATATGTAATTGTTTTCATGTGGAAGAATTTGTAATATGTCTCATAAAATAAAATATATGACACAAAACCCTTACCAATTTTCGCTGATTTTCAGTTGAAATCTGAACTACTATATAAAAAAACATATATATCATAAAAACCAATGATACAATGAAATTCAATCATAATTATATTTATAATTTTCATTTATAGTCATTATTTGTATGTATATTATTTTGATTTTACATATTTTTTCACATATGATGTTAGTTTATTTTGACCATTTCTATATGATTTGTCGGTGAAGTGCCAATTTTAAAAAAACCTCAAAATAAAATCAGGTAAATATCGTTTTGTTTTCCAGAATAGATAAAATATAATTATTTTATTTAACCTAAATTTTCTTTCATGATTTATGTTGTTTTTATCTTAGAAACTGAAATTGGAAAATGTATTTTTTTCCATTGCCTTTCAACCAACAAAGGGTGTTTTATAAATTAATGTGTTATATATTAATGTATCCTTTCAAAAACAAAAATAAATAAAATATTAATATTATTTTTTACAATTAATTATATTATTATAGTCATCCATGACATAAGTGTATATCATTGTACCTGTAGGTGGTCAAACCAACCCAAACACGAACAAATATTGATTATTGAGGACTATTTGGTGATTCAGTAATATTATAATTTTAATAAAAATAATGATAGAATAAATTATTTTATAGTCATATTTATTATAATAATAAGTTAATTATTAGGATAAGTGTCTAATACAAAAAATGATAGAAATTTGACATAAGGTTTCACACTTGTATGCATGATTTAAATGATTTAATTAAGGATAATTGTTTTTTAACAAAATAATTAATAAGGACACCAAATATTTTAAATAATTACCTTAATGATATCATAAACATAATATTTATACATTAAAAAAATTCTTATATCCTACAATGTATGGTAGAGATAAAATAATAAATAGAAATCAGTTATCCAATGGAGGTAATAGTCAACATGTATACATGGTTAGCAATTTCATTTTACATAGAACAAAAATAATAATAAAAGGTTTTATCATATCAAAAAATAAAATATATCATAAATATAATAATTATATATTAAATTAGTTATTAAAAAACTCTATTTCAGGTGGTTGTAAAAATGAACAATTTTTATCCATGGAGGTGGAAGTCCAAAAAAACACAAAATTCACGTTTTTGTTTCTTAATAATTTAAAAGGGGATGGTGTATAATGATTGTAATATTATTCTAATAACAAAATATTAAAATAATGATAATTATTAAATAATAAAATTATATTAAAATTCCATATGTGGAATAATAAAACATGTTAATGAAACATAAAATGGAATAAATGTTTGAGAAATTTTTCCACACTTCATGGATTATTGACTTTGTGAATGGGATTTAATCATCATGGGATAGAACAATAAGAGAACCAAAACACTAATATTATTTATAGAAGGATGGTTATGAGGATCGAGAACATCCTTCCCACAATTCATTCGTTTTTTCCGATGGGAATTAAAGAGAAGAGTACCCATTTTATATGATAAAATGTCCAAAATTTCTAAACATACCCAAATGTTTCAATAATTGGAAGTCATATTCATGGAATGAAAAAAAATAAAAATTATAAATAGTTAATACAATAAGACCAAATTATTTCCACTCCCCACCACTCAAATCCAAAAATTAATCATGTTACACCCATCAACACTACATTATCTCACTTGTAACATTTTATTTTACAATATAGTAACAAATTTTTACCTAGGTAATTTAACTGTTTTGTCCATATATAAAATTCCCCTTATTGTATAAATTAAAAATTAGATTAAAAATTCTAAATTTATTCCAAACTATTTTATTTTTAAAAGTGATAGAAATTAAAATTTATATACTAAGTAGAAGATTTATTAAACTCTACTTCCATTTGGAATTATTGACGTTATATGGCAAGAACTATTTTTAGGTTAGATTAAAATCAATTCTCATGGTTCTTTAAGATGAAATCCAGGACATGATAGTTTTGGTGCTATTTATAGGGATCATCATAGAGGTGTTCTTGGTTTTTTCATGAATCTTGTAGACATGTCTCCTCCTATGAAGTAGAAATTCTTTGTTTGATTATAGTATTTGAGCAAGCTGAACAACGTGGATGGAGAAATCTTTGGCTTGAATATGATTATACTACTATTTTTCTTTCAATATGATCAGGTTCTATTCATCTTTCTTAGAATGTCACCAATATATGGATCATATTGTTGGATTTTATTACTCTATGGATTATAATGTTACCCATATATATTGAGAGGCTAATATGCTTACTGATGGTATTAGAAGAAAAGACATCAATGGCCTTTTCTTACAATGGGACAATCAGGTTCAGTATGATATTCATCCTCTTCTTAAGATGGATCAATGTAAATCTCCCATTTTCATACTTGTGTACTATTTTCATTTAACAAATGTGTCTTTCTTTTCTGGCTAAGGTCTTAGTTTACCATTAAAACACAATTTCATTTTGATAAATATAAATTAATTTAAAAATTCATAATTTGTGTTTACAAATATTATAAAAGTATTAAAATAATAAATTAAAATTTAAAATTAATATATTTTTTTTTGAAAAATGTTTCATAAATATATAATTCATTTGTATATACAAATAATAGCAATAAAACAAATTTTTAATAAAACAATATATTTCTTTAGTCACCTAAAAAATAAATTCTTTATAAAAATCCAAAAAATATCCAATTAACATTAAATTTTTATGTTAAAAATAAATGTGATGTTTATAAGCTAAAATTTAATTTTTTAAAGTCTACTAACTCATTATTAATTAAAATCATATAATATAGTCTAAAATTATGTATATAGGAAATATACTTTTTAAAATTTAACTATTCATTATTATTATACATATCAATTAATAATTAACATATTGATAATATATAGTTCATGTTATCAATATATTTTATTATTGTGTAATTATAATATACATTATGTCTTTAAATATAAAATTATTTTATAAATCTAATTTTTTTTAAAAAAAGTGATTTCCAAATTTCATTAAGATGTAATGAATATATTTTATTATTACTAAAAATTGAATTTATTTTAATTATACACATATTTTATATTTTGGTTACTATTATTTATTCTTAAAAATTAAATATCCTTATTTTAATGGTGATATTTAAAATTTATATTTTACAAATATCTATTACTATTTCTATTTTAGTTTTGTGTTTCACGTGGAAAAATCTAACGAAGAATATATTTATTTAAGAAAAATATATATTGATTTCATGGATCATTACATAGATGGAAGTTCCTCTATATATCTAATTAGTATATAATAATTATGGTTATCCCTATATTTTGAACTATATTTATCCAACATTAGATATTCTACTCATTAAAAAACCCTTGTATAACATCCACACACAATCCATTCTATCATTTCTGCACCTAGGTGAATGGATCCCTCCATAAAAATTTTATCCATAGAGCATTATATAATTTTATTTTCTGCACTAGAGTCATTATGTTTCAATTTTGAGTAAAAAATTATTATATAATTCATAGAAACATCAGTATATTTACCATATTAATCTACATTTGTTTCCTCAAAAGTTAGAGATATTTGAAGTTTATGTGATCAAGAGGAAAAAAACATGAAGGGTTTTAAAATTTTCCGAAATCATAATATTCAATTTCTTCTATATAATCTATCTCAAAATAATAATTAGGTCAATAGGATCATGTTCCTCAACAAAATATTCCATTGAAGAATATTATAGTACCTCATCTACTACCAGTCATGGATATTTCTTATCCATAGGTATCAAATGGTTCTTTACTGGATTGAATTTCTATGTAGTTTATCATTATTATAAAACATGATTCTCTAACATGGATTATAATTAATTATCAGACTTTTTAAAAAAGTTTGATTCAAAAAACCTCCTCAAGTGCCTTTTGAATTATCCTCCCCTAAGGATAAATATAATTAAAATATAAAATAATAGAAAAACTATGAGGGAATAGAAGATAATTAAATAGTAACCCAGATTCCCAGTTGTCCAAGTACCACATAAGGTGCATTAGAAGGTACATTTTTCCGTAGTGATCATTAACTATATAAATAATATAACTTCATGAATTATGATATGAAAATCATTTTTTTGGATAGATTAATTTTGAAAACATTTCCAATATCCATTAATAAACAAAATAATTAATTATTTTATGTCATCAAGGGGTTCTATCTTTATTTACATATATACAATATAATATATACACAAAAGTTTCACAACCTATAAAATAATAAAACGTATATTCCTCATAATCAGTTTTATGAAGAATATTCAGACACTTGTCCCATTGCCTCAAAGAAAAAAATTATCTATATACATATTTATTAACGGTATAATTCTTATCACCCATCTCTTGCTCTATATTTACATAACAATCCATTAAAACCCATAGATAAGATAGATTCTTTTTCTTGCTAAACCATATATCTCAAGCATGTTTTTATTATATTTAACCACTATATGTAACCTCCCAAGTAAGTAATGAATAATAGATATTCTTATCTATGTCTATTTATGAATTATATAGTGTTTTAGAGGCTTAAAATGAGAATAAATCCAATGTTAGGCATTGAATACACTAATATTCTGAAAATATTGTTTTATAGCCTTTTGATAGAAAATGATTTTTTAAAAAATTTGACAATTTTATAGGCTCTATTGGTAAAAATAAACTTATTATTTATTATTGTTACATTGAAATTTACATTGTATTATTTTTTGGTATTTTTCTAACAATGTTCAATTTTTTAATGAATAGTGATAAATACTGCCTTTTACATCAAAACTGCTTTGTCATCTAATTTAATTATATTGTTATATTATCTTTGTAATTTATTTTAAAGTGTAAATATAATATATTTTTATAATTTAATCCCATGGTGGTCATTGGGATTATTTTAATATTGGAATTGGGCATAATCAAGTGCCAATCTTTTCATAGACATTGTTTCCAAAAAAACCTGCTATTTGTTTTGGCAACGGGTATTATTTTTAAATCAATTATAGCAATTTATATGTTTTTATTTTGGTAAAATAGATTCCATATTTTGAATCAGAAGTTCCAAATTATGTAATTAATACTCTTTTGTTTTTTGACATTACGAATAATAACAATGGTAATTATCTTTAATTATCTTGATTAATGAGTAATCGGGTAGTTAAGGAAAATAAAATAATATCATAATAATAAAAAATGACACCAACATGTGTTTTAATGCAACTGGTTGTCTCATGGACTACCATGGGATGCCTTGTGCAAAACATGGGGACCCCATGGAATCACTTTTGTGTGAAAGTGACTTTTTTATCTTTTTATTTATTAAAGAAAGTTGAATATAACAATGAATGTATCACCTGAGTAAAACATTTTTAATTTTGGCTAAATAAATGATCTATTGGACTATAAATAGTAATTAGAAATAAAAAACGATTTCCTACATCATGATATTTTTTTATAATTTTTAGACATTAAATAAATTAAATTATTTATGACATCATGATGATGCAGCGATTACCTAATTAAAAAATGATTTAAATAAAATGAAATGATAATGTAAAATCTAAGACATACACATGTCAAATACCTATTTGATGACTGCATTTAGAACCCTTATCACCTTATCCTAGAAATAAATCAATGTGGGACCTTTAAAATATGAAACTCATTGAAAATAAAGTAACCTTTTATAACTTTCCAAGAGTTCCCCTCCTCTCCTCGTATAAAAGGCTCCCATCTCTACCACCATACCAACACCTCTCAAGCCTTTGGCTCAACCAATACCTGTCCATTTTGTCTCTCCACATACCTATCATACTCCTTGAAGCCTCACTTTGGGCAGAAGTCTTCCCAAGGAAGCCTTTGAGCTCAAATAAAAAAGAGTTACCTGTTTTAAAGGTATTGTTTTCTCTTGTGTTCTTATGTTTTATTTTGCTTCTCCAACCCATTAAACTCCTTTTATTCATTTATTTTGTAACAACTCTTGTATCTTAAATATACTAGGATTTTGTTATAAGAAGAATTCTAGCTACACTTACACACACCTATATTTAATGGTTAAAGAACATACTGTTTCTTTGGATGGTGAATTTATGCCTCACGAAACGATGATTGTTCAATATTCTTCTAACACCTTCAAAGGTGGGCATTAGGATGTCAATATATTTATATATGATATATAATATGTTTATGTTTTACTTAAGATTATTTATTTTTCATTTATGTCATACCTTTATGGTTTCTATTATGGGTAAACGCGATATCTTCATTTTAGGAAATGTGGACTACCAACCCATCAAAGGGATTTGATTCGTTAATACCATATGTGGGAAGTATAAAGGATATATTGAATGATATTATATATGACACAATACTTTAATTACAATTCTATTATGTATCATTATGTTTTAATTCCATTAAATATGAAATATAAATAGAAGTAGCTTTCATTAGTACGTACGGCTTACCGTCTCTACGAACAGTGCATTTAATTTCGTACCTCTAAATGTTATGTAAAATTGTAAATTCATGTATATAATGGATATATATGATATATATGATATATAAATCATTAGTATAACTCTGGATATAAAGGATACATGAAAGACTTGTAATTATAAAGAGCATATTTTTGACTCAAGTACCAATGATAGTTAAACCGACCATTATTAACTTAAATAATTATATAGTGTTCATAACATGGTAATAAGTGATATAAAAGGAATAATGATCTTGAAAAATGTTCTTACGAAATTATAAATTATTTCAAGTTTATGATTCAGGACGTTAAGGAACGATCGAGTGAAGTCGGACTTTAGGTATGGGACTTCGTCTCAATGTCCTTTCATTGAGGCATATTATGTTTTATACACAACATTATTTTATACGGTGTATAAACCCCTTTGAATTTTATGTTTACTCAAAAGGAATCTTTTTATATGAAGCATTTACTAATAGAAAAAAGGGAATGTTTTGTTTTTGTCGTACGTATGCGGCGACAACGACTTCTCCACCACTGTGACCATTATCTGAGATTCGACTTCCTCTACAAGAAATACCTTTTTTAATGAAAAATAAATACCATGTTTTACTTTTATTTTATTTAGGTATTGAAAATGGTTTCCATAATTTTTTTATATCAATGTGTTGTATTGATAACTTGTGATTTAAATGTGGAAATGTTATGTTTCCTTTATGAATTTTTTATGTGATATGATTATGTTATGGTTCTTGGGAATTATTATAAAGACAAGTGGTTCCGTGAGCTGTGACATTGTGTCTGACTCACCATTTCTATCTCACCATTTTTGTCTCACCATTTATGTATCACCATTTCTGACGCACAATTTCTATCTCACAGTTTCTGTCTCACCATTTATGTCTCACCATTTATGTGACACCGTTTCTAACTCAACATTTTTGTCTCACCATTTCTGACTCATCATTTCTGTCTCATCGATTCTATCTCACCATTTCTGTCTTACTGTTTCTATTTCAATGTTTTTGTCCCACCTTTTCGAACAAACCATTTTTGTCTCACAGTTTCTGTCTCACCATTTCTGTCTCACCATTTTTGTGACACCATTTCTGACTCACCATTTTTGTCTCATAGTTTTCGACTCACCGTTTCTGTCTCAGCATTTCTGTCTCACAATTTCTAACTCACTATTTCTGTCTCACCATTTCTGTTTCTCCGTTTCTATCTCAACGTTTCTATCTCAACATTTCTGTCTCACCATTTTTGACTCACCATTTCTGTCTCACAATTTCTATCTCAATGTTTCGGTCACACCGTTTCTGTGACACCGTTTCTGACTCATCATTTCTAACTCACTATTTTTGACTCACTGTTTCTGTCTCACCGTTTATGTCTCACCATTTCTGTCTCACTGTTTCTGACTCACTGTGACATTATTCATAAAACTGGAAACACTGTTCGTAGAACTGGAAATTTGGAAATGTGTTGGGGATGAGTCACCTTGACATCCCAAAACAACTCAAACACCATATTTCAACAAAGGGATAGACTAGAGAGTTCTCAGCCATTACAATTGTACATTAATTTCAGTTTCATTGATGAAATCATAAATATATGGTCATCCTAGAGGGTGACCGATGTTTTAAATGGATAATTTTAATTTCAAATCATTTCAATTTTTATTACATCGTACTGCTATTTCAATTACTTATTGATTCTAATCAAATTTTATTTATTCTATTATTTATTTGAAGGTATATAATCTATTTTTTACTCTAATACAAGGAAATATTATCTCCACATACATGAACTTGTTCATCACTATTAGTCATAGCCTCTAGAGTATGGAGTGGTGATGTTGAGGCCTTGAGATGAAATGACTCAGAACAGTGATTCAATAACATCTGATTTGAGAAATTTGAATGGTAATTGAAATTACTATAACAACTATTAGTTTTTTGAAATATATCTTTGATTTTGGAATATTTAAATAAAAATAAATCACAAGAGGTGTGTATGAGAAGAGATAATTATTGGAAGTGGGACGTTGAAGAAGAATACTTTTTTCCTTAATGAATGTATTTGAGTTAATAATGAACTTTATGAATGTGGTATCATTAGAATAAAAATCCACATAATGGAAAATGATGATATGGATATTTAGGCCCCATTAAATACATGAATGATTTAAAATACATTCATTTAGAATTAATCACAATGTGTAATGGTTTTCAAGTGGAACAATATGTAATATGTCTCATAAAATAAAATATAGGACACAAAACCCTTACCAATTTTCGCTGATTTTCAGTTGAACTCTAAACTACTATATAAAAAAACATATATATCATAAAAACCAATGATACAATGAAATTAATCCATAATTATATGTATCATTTTCATTAATATTCATTATTTTTATGAATATTAATTTTATTTTACCTATTTTTTTACATGTGATGTCAGTTTATTTTCACCATTTCTATATGATTTGTAGGTGAAGTTCCAATTTTAATAAAACCTCAAAATAAAATCATGTAAATATTATTTTGTTTTCCAGAATAGATAAAATATAAATATATTATTTAACCTAAATTTATTTCATGATTTTTGTAGTTTTTATCTTAGAAGATGAAATTGGAAAATGTATTTTTCCATTGCCTTTCAACCAACAAATGGTGTTTTTTAAAATAATGCATTAAATATTAATGTATCCTTTCAAAAACTAAAATAAATTACATATTAATATTATTTTTTACAATTAATTATATTATTATAGTCATCCATGACATAAGTGTATTTCATTGTTCCTATAGGTGGTCAAACAAACACAAACACGAACAAACATTGATTATTGAGGACTATTTGATGATTCAGTAATAATATAATATTAATAAGAATAATTATAGAATAAATTATTTTATAGTCATATTTAAAATAATAATAAGTTAATTATTAGAATAAGTATCCAATACAAAAAATGATAGAAGTTTTACATAATTTTTCCCACTTGTTTGCATTATTTAAATGATTGAAATAAGGACTATTGTTATTTAACAAAATAATTAATAAGGACACCAAATATTTTAAATAATAACCTTAATGATATCATAAACATAATATTTATACATTAAAAAAATTCTTATATCCTACAATGTATTTTTGAGATAATATAATAATTAGAAATCAGTAATCCAATGGAGGCAATAGTCAACATGTATACATGGATAGCAATTTCATTTTACATAGAACACAAAAAATATTAAAAGGGATTATCATATCCAAAAATAAAATATATCACAAAATTCACGTTTTTGTTTTTTAATAATGTAAAAGGGGAGGGTGTATAATGATTGTAATATTATTATAATAACAAAATAGTAAAATAATGATAATTTTTAAATAATAACATTCTATTAAAATTCCATATGTGGAAAAATAAAACATGTTAATGAAACAGAAAATGGAATAAAGGTTTGAGAAATTTATCCACACTTCATGGATTATTGACATTGTGAATGGGATTTATTCATCATGGGATGAAACAATAAGAGAACCAAAACACCATTATTATTTATAGAAGGATGGTTATTAGGATTGAGAACATCCTTCCCACAATTCATTATTTTTTTTCCGATGGGAATTATAGAGAGGAGTACCCATTTTATATGATAAAATGACCAAAATTTCTAAACATACCCAAATGTTTCAATAATTGGAAGTCGTAGTTGTGGAATGAAAAAAATAAAAACTGATAAATTGTTAATACAATAAGAAAAAATTATTTCCACTCCCCACCACTCAAATCCAAAAATTAATCATGTTACACCCATCAACACTACTTTTTCTCACTTTTAACATTTTATTTTACAATATAGTAACAAAATATTACCTAGGTAATTTAACTTTTTTGACCAAATATAAAATTCCCCCTATTGTATAAATTGAAAATTAGATTAAAAATTCTAAATTTATTCCACATTATTTTATTTTTAAAAGTGATAGAAAATAAAATTTATATACTAAATAGAAGATTTATTAAACTCTACTTCCATTTGGAATTATTGATGTTATATGGCAAGCATTATTTTTAAGTTGGATTAAAATCAATTCTGATGGTGCTTTAAGAGGCAATCTGGGACATGCTAGTTTTGGTGCTATTTATAGGGATCATCATGGAGGTGTTCTTGGTTTTTTCATGAATCTTGTAGACATGTCTCCTCCCATGAAGTAGTAATGCTTGGTTTTATTATAGTATTTGAGCAAGCTGAACAACGTGGTTGTAGAAATCTTTGGCTTGAATATGATTATAATACTGTTTTTCTTTCCATATGATCGGGTTTTGTTCATCTTTCTTAGAATGTGACCAATAGATAGTTCATATTTTTGGATTTTCTTTACTCTATGGATCATATTGTTTCCCATATATATTGAGAGGCTAGTATTCTTACTGATGGTATTATAAAAAAAGACAACAATGGTCTTGTCTTACAATGGGACAATTAGGTTCAGGATGATATTCATCCTCTTCTTAAGATGGATCATTGTAAATCTCCCATTTTCATACTTGTATAATGTTTTCATTTAACAAATGTGTCTTTCATTTATGGTTAAGGTCTTAGTTTACCATTAAAACACAATTTCATTTTGATAGATAAAAATTAATTTAAAAATTCATAATTTGTGTTTACAAATTTTATAAAAGTATTAAAATAATAAATTAAAATTTAAAATTAAAATATTTTTTTAGAAAAATGTTTCATAAATATATAATTCATTTGTATATACAAATAATAGAAATAAAAAAAATTAATAAAACAATACATTTATCTATTCACCTAAAAATAAATGTTTTATAAAAACCCAAAAAATATTCAATTAACATTAAATTTTTATGTTAAAAATAAATGTGATGTTTATATTATAAAATTTAATTTTTAAAGTATACTAACTCATTATTAATTAAAATCATATAATATAGTCTAAAATTATGTATATAGGAAATATAATTTTTAAAATTTAACAATTCATTATTATTATACATATCAATTACTAATTAAAAGATTGAAAATATATAGTTCATGTTATCAATATATTTTATTATTGTGTAATTATAATATACATTATATCTTTAAATATAAAATGATTTTATAAATATACATTGTTCTATAAAAAGTCATTTCCAATGTTGATTAAGATGTAATTCATATATTTTATTATTACTAAAAATTGGATTTATTTTAATTATACAAATATTTTATATTTTGGTTACACTTATTTATTCTTAATAATTAAATATCTTTGTTTTAATGGTGATATTTAAAATTTATATTTTACAAATATCTATTACTATATCTGTTTTAGTTTTGTGTTGCACGTGGAAAAATCTAAAGAAGAATATATTTATTTAAGAAAAATATATAGTGATTTCATGGATCATTACAGAGATTGAAGTTCCCCTATATATCTAATTAGAATATACTAATTATGATCATCCACATATTTTGAACTAGATTTATCCAACATTAGAGATTTTACTCATTCAACAACCCTTGTATAACATCCACACACCGTCCATTCTATCATTTCTGCACCTAGGTGAAAGGATCCCTCTATAAAAATATTATCCATAGAGCAATATATAATTTTATTTTCTGCACTAGAGTCATTATGTTTCAATTTTGAGTAAAAATTATTATATAATTCATAGAAGCATCAGTATATTTCCCATCTTAATCTACGTTTGATTCCTCAAAAGTTAGAGATATTTGATGTTTATGTGATCAAGAGGAAACAAAACTTGAAGGTTTTTAAAATTTTCATAATTCATAATATTTAATTTCTTCTATATAATCTATCTCAAAATAATAATTAGGTCAATAGGCTCATGTTCCTCAACAAAATATTCCATAGAAGAATATTATAGTACCTCATCTACTGCCAGTCATGGGTATTTCTTACTCGTAGGTGTCAAATGGTTCTTTACTAGATTGAATTTCTATATAGTTTATCATTATTATAACACATGATTCTCTACCACAGATTATAATTAATTATCAGACTTTTTTAAAAAGGTTGATTCAAAAAATCTCCTCAACTTCCTTTTTAATTTTCCTCCCCTAAGGATAAATATAATTAAAATATAAAATAATAGAAAAACTATGAGGGAATATAAGATAATTAAATAGTAACATGGATTCCCAGTTGTCCAAGTTCCTCATATGGTGCATTAGGAGGTACATTTTTTGTAGTGATCATTAACTATATGAATAGTATATCTTCATGACTTATGATATGAATATCATTTTTTTGGATAGATTAATTTTGAAAATATTTCCAATATCCATTAATAAACCAAATAATTAATTATTTTATGTCATCAAGGGGTTATATCTTTATTAACATATATACAATATAATATATACACAAAATTTTCAAAACCTATAAAATAATGAAACGTATATTCCTCATAATCAGTTTTATGAAGAACATTCAGACAGTTGTACCATTTCCTCAAAGATAAAAATTATCTATTTACATATTTATTAATGGTATGAATTTTATCACCCATCTTTAGCTCTATATTTACATAACACTCCATTAAAAACCATAGATAAGATAGATTGATTTTCTTGCTAAACCATAGATCCCAAACATGTTTTTATTATATTTAAACACTATATGTAACATCCCAAGTAAGTAATGAATAATATAAATTCTTATATTTGTCTATTTAATAATTATATTTTGTTTTAGAGGCTTAAAATGAGAATAAATCCAATATTAAGCATTTAATACACTAATATTCATAAAATATTGTTTTACAGCCTTTTGATGGAAAACCATTTTTTTTAAAACTTTTTACAATTTTATAAGCTCTGTTTGTGAAAATAAACTTATTATTTATTATTGGGACATTGAAATTTACATTGGATAATTTTTTGGTATTTTTCTAACAATGTTAATTTTTTTAATGAATAGTGATAAATACTGCTTTTTACATCAAAACTGCTTTATCATCTATTTTAATTATATTGTTATATTGTATTTTTAATTGGTCTAAAAGTATATATAGAATATATTTTTACCACGTAATCCAATGGTGGTCATTGGGATTAATTTAATATTGTAATTGGGAATAAACAAGTGCCAATCTTTTCATAGATATTATTTCAAAAAATCCCGCTATTTGTTTTGACGACGGGAATTATTTTTAAACCAATTATTGAAATTTATATGTTTGAAATTTGGTAAAATGGATTCCATATTTTTAATCATAGGGTCCAAATTATTTAATTAAGACTCTTTTGTTTTTGGACATTATAAATAGTAACGACGGTAATTATCTTTAATTATCTTGATTAATGAGTAATCGGGTAGTTGAGGAAAATAAAATAATATCATAATAATAAAAAATGACACCAAAATTTGTCCTAATGATACTGGTTGTCTCATGGATGACCATGGTATGACTTTTTCCAAACAAGGGGACCCCATGAAATCACTTTTGTGTTAAAGTGACTTTTTATCTTTTTATTTTTTAAAGAAAGTTAAATATAACAATGAATGTATCACCTGAGTAAAACATTTTTAATTTTTTCTACATAAATGATATATTGGACTATAAATATTCATTAGAAATATAATTTGATTTCCTACATCATGATATTTTTTCATATAATTTTTGGACATTAAATAAAATAAATTATTTATGACATCATAACGATGCAGCGTTTACCTCATTAATAAACGATTTAAATAAAATGAAATGATAATGTAAAATATAAGACTTACACTTGTCAAATACTTATTTAATGAGTTTATTTAGAACCCTTATCCCATTATCCTCGAAATACATCAATTTGGACCTTTAAAATCTTAAACTCATTGAAAATAAAGTAACCTTTTATAACATTCCAGGAGTGCCCCTCCTCTCCACTTATAAAAGGCCCCCACCTCTACCACCTTACCCACACCTCTAAAGCCTTTGGATCGGACAACCCCTATCCATTTTGTCTCTACACAACCCTATCTTACTCCATGAAGCCCCAAATTGTGCAGAAGTCTTCCCATGGAAGCCTTTGAGCTCAAATCAAAAAGAGTTACCCGTTTTAAAGGTAGTGTTTTCTCTTGTGTTCTTATGTTTTATTTTTCTTCTCCAACCCTCTAACCTCATTTTATTCATTTATTTTTGTAAAAAATCCAGTATCATAAATATACTAGGATGTTTTTATAATAATAATTCGAGCTACAATTACATGCACCTACATCTAATGGTAAAAGAACATATTGTTTCTGTGGATGGTGAATTTCTGCCTCACAAAACGATGATTGTTCAATATTATTCTAACACCTTCAATGGTGGACATTAGGATGTCAATATATTTATATATGATATATAATATGTTTATGTTATACTTAATGTTATTTATTTTTCATTTATGTCATACCTTTATGGTTTTCATTATGGGTAAACACGATATCTTAATTTTAGGAAGTGTGGACTACTGCCCCCTCATTGTGATTTGGTTCGTTAATACCATATGTGGTAAGTATAAAGGATATATTTAATGTTATTATATAAGATACAATACTTGAAATATAATAATATTATGTTTTATTATGTTTTAATTCCATTAAATATTAAATATAAATGGAAGTAGCGTTCATGTGTACGTACGACTTACCGTCTCCATGAACGGTGCATTTCATTTCTTACCTCTAAATGTTATGTAATATTTTAAATTCATGTATATAATAGATATATATGATATATATGATATATAAATCATGAGTATAACTCTGGATATAATGGATACCTGAACAACTTGAAATTATAAAGAGCATATTTTTTACTCAAGTACCAATGATCGTTAAAATGACCATTATTAACTTAAATAATTATATATTGTTCATAACATGGTAATAAGTGATATAAAAGGAATAATGAACCTTAAAAAGGTTCTTAATAAATTAAAAATTTACTCAAGTTTATGATTCAGGACCTTAAAGAACGATCGAGTCAAGTCGGACCCTAGGTATGTGACTTCCTCTCAATCTCCTTTCATTGAGGCATATTATGTTTTATACACAACTTTATTTTATAAGGTGTATAAACCCCTTTGAATTTTACCTTTACTCAAAAGGAATATTTTTATACGAAGCGTTTACTAAACCAAAAAAGTGAATGTTTTAATTTTTTCATACGTATGCGGCGACACCGACTTCTCCACCGCCCTGACCATTATTTGAGATTCGGATTCCTCTACAAGCCATACCTTTTTTAAATGAAAAATAAATACCATGTTTTACTTTTATTTTATTTAGGTATTTAAAATGGTTTTCATAATGTTTTTATATCAATGTGTTTTATTGATATCTTGTGATTGAAAAGTGGAAATGTTATGGTTCCTTTATGCATATTTTATGTGATATTATTATGTTATAGTTCTTGGGAATTATTATAATGACCGGTGGTTCCGTGAGATGTGACATTGTGTCTGACTCACCATTTTTATATCACCATTTATGTCTCACCATTTATGTCTCACCATTTCTAACTCACTGTCTCTGTCTCACCGTTTCTGTTTCACCATTTTTGTCTCACCATTTATGTACACCGTTTCTTTCTCAATATTTATGTCTCACCGTTTCTGACTCACCTTTTCTGTCTCTTTGATTCTGTCTCACCGTTTCTATCTCACTGTTTCTATCTCAATGTTTATGTCCCCCTGTTTCTGACACACCATTTTTTTCTCACAGTTTCTGTCTCACCATTTCTGTCTCACAATTTCTGTGACACCATTTCTGACTCACCATTTTTGTCTCACCGTTTCCGACTCACCGTTTCTGTCTCAAGATTTCTGTCTTACTATTTATGACTCCCTATTTCTGTCTCACCATTTCCTTTTCTCCATTTCTATCTCAACATTTCTATCTCACCATTTCTGTCTCACCATTTCTGACTCACCATTTCTGTCCCACCATTTCTGTCTCACCATTTCTGTCACACCGTTTCTGTGACACCATTTTTGACTCATTGTTTCTATCTCACTATTTTTGACTCACCGTTTATGTCTCACCGTTTCTGTCTCACCATTTCTGTCTCACTGTTTCTGACTCAATGTGACATTGTTCATAAATCTAGAAACATTGTTCACAGAACTGGAAATTTGGCAAAGTGTTGGGGATGAGTCACCTTGACCTCCCAAAACAACTCAAACAACATATTTCAACAAAGAGATAGACCAGAGAGGTCTAAGCCATTACAATTGTACATTAATTTCAGTTGCATTAATGAAATCAAATATATATATGGTCATCCTAGTGGGTGACCGATGTTTTAAATGGATAATTTGAATTTCAAATCATTTAAATTTTTATTACATCATACTTCTATTTCAATTACTTATTGATTCTAAACAAATTTTATTTATTCTATTATTAATTTGAAGGTATATAATCTATTTTTTTACTCTAATACAAGGAAGTATTATCTCCACATACATGAACTAGTCCATCACTATTAGTCATAGCCTCTAGTGTATGGAGTGGTGGTGTTGAGGCCTCAATATGAAATGACTCGGAACAGTGATTCAATAACATTTTATTTGAGAAATTTGAATGGTAATTGAAAATACTATAACAACTATTAGTTTTTTGAAATATATCTTGGATTTTGGATAATTTAAATAGAAATAAATCACAAGAGATGTGTATGAGAAGAAATAATTATTTGAAGTGGGATGTTGAAGAAGAATCCTTTTTTAATTAATGAATGTATTTAAGTTAATAATGAACATTATGAATGTGGTATCATTAGAATAAAAATCCACTTTATGGAACATGATAATATGGATATTTAGGCCCCATTAACTACATGAATATTTTAAAATACATTCATTAAGAATTAATCACAATGTGTAATGGTTTTCATGTGGAATAATATGTAATACGTCTCATAAAATAAAATATATAACACAAAACTGTTACCAATATTTGCTTATTTTCAGTTGAACTCTAAACTACAATATAAAAAAACATATATATCATAAAAACCAATGATACAATGAAATTAATCCATAATTATATGTATAATTTTCATTTATATTCATTATTTTTATGAATATTAATTTTATTTTACCTATTTTTTACATATGATGTCAGTTTATTTTGACCATTTCTATATGATTTGTCGGTGAAGTGCCAATTTTAATAAAACCTCAAAATAAAATCATGTAAATATTATTTTGTTTTCCGGAATAGATAAAATATAAATATATTATTTAACCTAAATTTTTTTCATGATTTTTGTAGTTTTTATCTTATATGATGAAATTGGAAAATGTATTTTTCCATTTCCTTTCAACCAACAAAGGGTGTTTTTTAAAATAATGCGTTAAATATTAATGTATCCTTTCAATAACTAAAATAAATAACATATTAATATTATTTTTTACAATTAATTATATTATTATAGTCATCCATGACATAAGTGTATATCATTGTTCCTATAGGTGGTCAAACAAACACAAACACGAACAAACATTAATTATTGAGGACTATTTGATTATTCAGTAATAATATAATTTTAATAATAATAATGATAGAATAAATTATTTTATAGTCATATTTATAATAATAATAAGTTAATTATTAGAATTAGTATCCAATACAAAAAATGATAGAAATTTTACATAACGTTTCCCACTTGTATGCATTATTTAAATGATTGAATTAAGGATAATTGTTTCTTAACAAAATAATTTATAAGGATACAAAATATTTTAAATAATAACCTTAATGATATCATAATCATAATATTTATACATTAAAAAAATTCTTATATCCTAAAATGTATCTTAGAGATAAAATAATAAATAGAAATCAGTTATCCAATTGAGGCAAAGACAACATGTATACATGGTTAGCAATTTCATTTTACATAGAACAAAAAAAATATTAAAAGGGTTTATCATATCAAAAAATAAAATATATCATAAATATAATAATTACATATTAAATTATGTATTAAAACCCTCTATTTTAGTTGCTGGTAAAAAATGAACATTGTTTATCCATAGAGGTGGAAGTCCACAAAACACACAATTCACATTTTTTTTAATAATGTAAAAGGGGAAGGTGTATAATGATTTTAATACTATTATAATAACAAAATAGAAAAATAATGATAATTTTTAAATAATAACATTATATTAAAATTCTATATTTGGAAAAATAATACATATTAATGAAACGGAAAATAGAATAAAGGTTTGAGAAATTTATCCACACTTCATTGATTATTGACTTTGTGAATGGGATTTAATCATCATGGGATGGAACAATAATAGAACTAAAACACCATTATTATTTATAGAAGGATGGTTAGGAGAATTGATAACATCCTTCCCACAATTCATTCTTTTTTTTCTGATGGGAATTAAATAGAGGAGTAGCCATTTTATATGATAAAATGACCAAAATTTCTAAACATACACAAATGTTTCAATAATGGGAAGTCGTAGTCATGGAATGAATAAAATAAAAATGATAAATAGTTAATACAATAAGAACAAATTATTTCCACTCCCCACCACTCAAATCCAAAAATTAATCATGGTACACCCATCAACCCTATTTTTTCTCACTTTTAACATTTTATTTTACAATATATTAACAAATTTTTTCCTAGGTAATTTAACTGTTTTGACCAAATATAAATTCCCCTTATTGTATAAATTGAAAATTAGATTAAAAATTCTAAATTTATTCCACACTATTTTATTTTTAAAAGTGATAGAAATTTAAATTTATATACTAAATAGAAGATGTATTAAACTCTACATCCATTTGGAATTATTGACGTTCTATCGAAAGCACTATTTTTAGGTTGGATTAAAATCAATTTTGATGGTGCTTCAAGAGGCAATCCTAGACATGCTAGTTTTGGTGCTATTTATAGGGATCATCATGGAGGTGTTCTTGTTTTTTTCATGAATCTTGTAGACATGTCTCCTCTAATGAAGTAGAAATTCTTTGTTTGATTATAGTATTTGAGCAGGCTGAACAACGTGGTTGGAGAAATCATTGGCTTGAATATGATTATACTATTGTTTTCCTTTCTATACGATCATGTTCTATTCATCTTTCTTAGAATTTCACCAATAGATTGATCATATTTTTGGATTTTCCTTACTCTATGGATCATATTGTTACCCATATATATTGAGTAGCTAATATGATTACTGAAGGTATTACAAGAAATGACATCAATGGTCTTGTCTTTCAATGGGAAAATCAGGTTCAGGATGATATTCATCCTCTTCTTAAGATGGATCAATTTAAATCTCCCATTTTCATACTTGTGTAATGTTTTCATTTAACAAATATGTCTTTCTTTTCTGGGTAAGGTCTCAGTGTACCATTAAAACAAAATTTCATTCTGATAAATATAAATTAATTTAAAAATTAATAATTTGTGTTTACAAATTTTATAAAAGTATTAAAATAATAAATTAAAATTTCTAATTAATATATTTTTTTTGTGAAAAATGTTTCATAAATCTATAATTGATTTTTATATACAAATAATATCAATAAAACAAATTTTTAATAAAACAATATATTTCTTTATTCACCTAAAAAATAAATGTTTTATAAAAACCCAAAAAATATCCAATTAACATTAAATTTTTATGTTAAAAATAAATCTGATGTTTATATGCTAAAATTTAATTTTTAAAGTCTACTAACTCATAATTGATTAAAATCATATAATATATCTAAAATTTTGTATATAGGAAATATAATTTTTTAAATTTAACTATTCATTATAATTATACATATCAATTACTAATTATGAGATTGAAAATATATAGTTCATGTTATCAATATATTTTATTATTGTGTAATTATAATATACATTATATCTTTAAATATAAAATGATTTTATAAATATATATTTTTCCATAAAAAGTGATTTCCAAATTTGATTAAGATGTAATACATATATTTTATTATTACTAAAAATTTAATTTATTTTAATTAAACACATATTTTATATTTTGGTTACTCATATTTATTCATAAAAATTAAATATCATTGTTTTAATGGTGATTTTTAAATTTTATATTTTACAAATATCTATTACTATTTCTGTTTTAGTTTTGTGTTGCATGTGGAAAAATATAACGAAGAATATATTTATTTAAGAAAAATATATAGTGATTTTATGGATCATTACAATGATGGAAGTTCCTCTATATATCTAATTATAATATACTAATTATGATCATCCCCATATTTTGAGCATAATTTATCCAACATTAGAGATTCAACTCATTCAACAACCCTTGTATAACATCCACACACCGATCATTCTATCATTTCTGCAACTAGGTGAATGTATCCCTCCATAAAAATATCATCCATAGAGAATTATATAATTTTATTTTCTTCACTAGAGTCATTATATTTCAATTTTGAGTAAAAAATTATTATATAATTCATAGAAACATCAGTATATTTACCATCTTAGTTTACATTTGTTTCTTCAAAAGTTAGAGATATTAGATGTTTATGTGATCAAGAGGAAACAAAACATGAAGGGTTTTAAAATTTTCACAAATCATAATATTCAATTTGTTTTATATAATCTATCTAAAAATAATAATTAGGTCAATAGGATCATGTTCCTCAACAAAATATTCCATCGAAGACTATTATAGTTCCTCATCTACTGCCAGTCAGGGGCATTTCATATCCGTAGGTATCAAATGGTTCATTACTATATTGAATTTCTAAATAGTTTATCATTATTATAAAAAATGATTCTCTATCATGGATTATAATTAATTATCATACTTTTTTTAAAAAGTTTGATTCAAAAAATCTCCTCAAGTGCCTTTTGAATTATCCTCCCCTAAGGATAAATATAATTAAAATATAAAATAATAGAAAAAATATGAGGGAATAGAATATAATTAAATAGTAACATGGATTCCTATTTTTCCAAGTTCCTCATAAGGTGCATTAGGAGGTTAATTTTTCCGTAGTGATCATTAACTATATGAATAATATATCTTCATGACTTATAAAATGAAAATCATTTTTTTGGATAGATTATTTTTGAAAATATTTCCAATATGCATTAATAAACCAAATAATTAATTATTTTATGTCATAATTTGGTTCTATCATTATTTACATATATACAATATAATATATACACAAAATTTTCATAATCTATAAAATAATAAAACGTATATTCATCATAATCAGTTTTATGAAGAATATTCAGACACTTGTCCCATTTCCTCAAATAAAAAAATTATCTATTTACATATTTATTAATGGTATAATTCTTATCACCCATCTCTAACTCTATATTTACGTAACACTCCATTAAAAACCATAGATAAGATAGATTGTTTTTCTTGCTAAACCATTGATCCCAAACTTGTTTTTATTATATTTAAACACTATATGTAACATCCCAAGTAAGTGATGAATAATATATATTCTTATGTATGTCTATTTATGAATTAGATAGTGTTTTATAGGCTTAAAATGAGAATAAATCCAATCTTAAGCATTGAATACACTACTATTCTTAAAAGATTGTTTTACAGCCTTTTGATGGAAAACCATTTTTTTAAAATTTTGACAATTTTATAAGCTCTATTGGTCATAATAAACTTATAATTTATGATTTTGACATTGGAATTTACATTGGATAATTATTTGGTATTTTTCTGACAATGTTCATTTTTTTAATGAATAGTGATAAATACTGCATGTTACATCAAAACTGATTTATGATCTAATTTTACTATATGGTTATATTATATTTTTAATTGGTTTTAAAGTTTAAATAGAATTTATTTTTACCATGTAATCCAATGGTGGTCATTGGGATTAATTTAATATTGTAATTGGGCAGAAACAGGTGCCAATCTTTTCATAGATATTGTTTCAAAAAAACCTGCTATTTGTTTTGACAACAAAATTATTTTTAAATCAATTATTGCAATTTATATGTTTCGTATTTGTAAAAAATGGATTCCATATTTTTAATCAGAAGGTCCAAATTATGTAATTAAGACTCTATTGTTTTTGGACATTATGAATAGTAACAACGTTAATTATTTTTAATTATCTTGATTAATGTGTAATCGGGTAGTTAAGGAAAATAATATAATATCATAATAATAAAAAATTACACCAACATGTGTCCTAATGCTACTGGTTGTCTCATGGCCGACCATGGGATTCCTTCTTCCAAACATAGAGACCCCATGGCATCACTTTTGTGTGGAAGTGACTTTTTATCTTTTTATTTTTTGATGAAAGTTAAATATGACAATGAATGTATCACCTGAGTAAAACATTTTTAATTTTGTCTATATAAAAGTTCTGTTGGACTTTAAATAGTCATTAGAAATATAAAACGATTTCCTACATCATAATATTTTTTTTATAATTTTTAGACAATAAATTAATTAAATTATTTATGACATCATGATGATGTAGTGATTACCTCATTAATAAACGATTTAAATAAAATGAAATGATAATGTAAAATCTAAGACATACACTTGTAAAATACCTATTGGATGAGTGTATTTCTAAACCTTATCACCTTATCCTCGAAATACATCAATGTCGGACTTTTAAAATCTGAAACTCATTTGAAAATAATGTAACCTTTTATAACATTCCAAGAGTGCCCCTCCTCTCCTCCTATAAAAGGCCCCCACCTCTACCACCTTAACCACAACTCTCATGTCTTTGTCTCGGACAGACCCTATCAATTTTGTCTCTCCACATCCATATCATACTCCTTGAAGCCTCAATTTGGGTAGAAGTCTTCCCATGGAAGACTTTGAGCTAAAATCAAAAAGAGTTTCCCGTTTTAAAGGAAGTGTTTTCTCTTGTGTTCTTATGTTTTATTTTGCTTCTCCGACCCTCTAAACAACTTTTATTAATTTCTTTTGTAGCAACTAAAGTATATTCAATATACTAGGATGTTTTTATAATAATAATTTGAGCTACACTTACACACACCTACATCTAATGGTTAAAGAACATTCTGTTTCTGTGGATGGCGAATTTTTGCCTCACAAAACGTTGATTGTTCAATATTATTCTAACACCTTCAAAGGTGGCCATTAAGATGTCAATATATTTTTATATGATATATAATATTTCTATTTTTTACTTAATCTTCTGTATTTTTCATTTATTTCATACCTTTATGGTTTCCATTATAGGTAAACGTGATATCTTCATTTTAGGAAGTGCGGACTACCGCCCCCTCAAAGTGATTTGATTCATTAATTCCATATGTGGTAAGTATAATGGATAGATTGAATGATATTATATATGATAAAATACTAGAATTACAATATTATTATGTATCATTATGTTTTAATTCCATTAAATATGAAATAGAAATGGAAGTAGCGTTCATGTGTACGTACGGCTTACCGTCTCCATGAATGGTGCATTTCATTTCTTACCTCTAAATGTTATGTAATTTTGTAAATGCATGTATATAATGGATATATATGATATATATGATATATACATCATGAGTATAACTCTGGATATAATGGATACATGATCAACATGTAATTATAAAGAGCATATTTTTGACTCAAGTACCAATGATCGTTAAAACGACCATTATTAACATAAATAATTATATAGTGTTCATAACATGGTATGAAATGACATAAATGGAATAATGAACTAGAAAAGGGTTATTAAGAAAGTATAAATTAACTCAAGTTTATGATTCAGGATGTTAAAAAATGATCGAGTCAAGTCGGACCCAATGTATGAGACTTCATCTCAATCTCCTTTCATTGAGGCATATTATGTTTTCTACACAAATTTATTTTATACGGTGTATAAAACCCTTTGAATTTTACATTTACTCAAAATAAAGCATTTTATACGAAGAGTTTACTAAACGAAAAAAGGGAATGTTTTGTTTTTGTCGTACGTATGCGTCGACAACGACTTCTCCACCGCCGTGACCATTATTTGAGATTCGACATCCTCTACAAGCCATACAATTTTTTAAATGAAAAATAAATACCATATTTTACTTTTAATTTATTTAGGTATTGAAAATGGTTTTCATAATGTGTTTATATCAATGTGTTGTATTAATATCTTGTGATTGAAAAGTTTAAATGTTATGTTTCCTTTATGCATGTTTTATGTGATATGATTATGTTATGGTTCTTGCAAATTATTATGAAGACGAGTGGTTCCATGATAAACTAAGGGCGGGTGAGCACGATATAGATCTCCAATGCATTGGGTAATGTGAAGGGGTTAAACGTTATGGTTTCTCCGAATAGATTTAGTGAATATAATGTGATGGGTATTCCAAATGTAACCAAGAGGGTTACTCCCTACATAAGAATGTTATGAATGCCTCAAGTTACCTTTATGTCTAATTATTTCTAATATTTATTCATGATTTGATGAGGTATGTTAAAGTGATTTTGTTTTATGAGTAAAGTATGATTTCATTGATTCTTATGTATACATGTACAGATGTTTCCTTTCCATATTTTTATATCCATTACTGAGCTTTTTATGCCCATCCCAAGTTTTTGAAATGTTTTTCATAGGTCAATGGAAATGAACATGATATGATGATAGAGTCAAGGAAGTGTCAATAGGGAATCCATGTTTTATTTTAAATATGTTTCTGTTGATGGAAAAAAATGGGTACTATCTTTTATGTAACCACTTTGTTTAAATGTGGGATGTAATGAATGTATTATGATCTAATTCCCTAAAACTATAACCCTGAAAAGATCCTCAACGTGTATTCTTGAAATAACTCAAGAATAAGTAATTTTTATGGTTGGGGCCTTATAGTTGGTATCAATGGTCGGTTTAGATAACTTTAGGATTTAGAATTATATTAAATGATTATCCAAAAATATTTTAATTTATGGTATGATTGAAATGATATAGCATTTAAATATTACCATGTTGTTTCACCAAAGATATTTCAGTGTTAAGAATGGTTTTTCAAAGAGAAAACAGAACAAATTTTCTGGGAAGCCATACAGAGGGAAATGACCTTTCAAATATGTATCCTGAGATGGCCATAATCAGAACTAAACAATTTGTTACAATGATGGCATAGTTGACTCAGGTGAAAAATGTTGGTTGTTTTTATTGATGATATTTTGGTGTTTAATAAAAGTATAGAGGAGCATGAAAGACATTTAAGGGTTATTTTTTGAACCGTAAAAGAAAAGATATTTTATGGGAAATTTAGCAAGTGTGAGTTTTGGTCGCAACAAATTTCTTTCCTTGGTCATATTGTTTCTAATGATGATATAATTGTTGATCCTGCAAAAAAACAAAGGTTGTGGAAGAATTGAAAAGACCCACAAATGTAACTGAGATTCGTAGCTGCCTTGGTTTGGCAGGATATTACCGATGGTTTGTTAGAAATTTTCACAATCATCTAGTCCAATGAGTAAGCTAACTCGGAAGGGTGTTAAGTTTATTTGGACAAAAGAATGTGATGATTGTCTTCAGGAACTGAAAAGAAGATTGGTGAATGTTCCAGTTTTGGCACTACCTTCCAGGAATGGGGTGTTTGTTATCTATAGTGATTCTTCGTTGAAAGGAATTGGTTGCGTCTTAATGCAGAATGATCAGGTAATTGATTAGGCTTCACGACAGTTTAAAACTCATGAGTTAAATTACCCTACACATGATTTGGAATTAGTTGTTGTTGTTTTCACTTTAAAAATTTGGAGGCATTATTTGTATGGAGTAAATTGTGAAATATATACCGATCACAGAAGTTTAAAGTATATATTCAATTAGAAAGAATTGAACATGAGACAGAGGAGATGGGTATAATTAATCAAGGATTATGACTGTACAATTCATTACCATACGGGGAAAGCAAATAAAGTGGATGATGCTTTGAGTCGAACAAGTAATGCTTCATTAACGATGTTGTGTTTGGAACGTGATCATTTAGTTAAGGATTTGATGAACTTTGGCATAGAAGTTGATGGTGCAGGATGTTCTTATATTTTGTTTCAGGTATCTGTTAAATATTCACTATCAGACAGAATTAAGCAATCATAGAAGCAAGACAGCAAGTTGCCGAAAAAGGTAGAGCTGGTTCAGAAGGGTAAGTTTCCTAATTTCAATATTGATAATGATTTTGTTTTGAGATTTGGGAAGAGATTGTGTGTGCCGTGTGATTTACATTTTAAGATAGATTTGTTATGCGAATCTCATAGTTCCACATGAAAGATCATTATAGGAGGACACTATGACAAGGTATCTTAACAAAACATACATGTTTTTCATTAAACCATTTATGATGTATAGTTTTTTATAACCATTAAAAATATAATAACACTAATTATAAGAATAATGACAGAAAATAAAAATTAATAGTAGTTAATCATAGATAATATAGGTTTTATATAATTAAATCATTCAATGTTAGTAGTTTTTCTGAAAATATCACTTAGTTAATGATATATTCCTCAAATAATGAGATTTATATACATTTTAAAAATTCATCTCTCAAAAATTGAGGTTTTATATAAATGTGTTTAATACTATAATGAGATATAATATTCTTAAAATTGTTAATTGAACATTTAATGAAGTAATTTATAGGGAAAATATAAAAGTTATAACCACAACTTATTAATTCTATATTTATCAAAAGAATTTGTGCACCCAAATATAATATATGTATAAACATAACATTTTATTTATCAAATGAAACATTTTATTTCTCTTTAATTCCCCAATAAACTAGAGGCTTACCATAAATGTAAGATGTTTTATAGGTACTTCTTCTATATATATTACATCCATAATAGTATGTATTGATCTTTCCATGAATTTTAAATACATAGTATATTGATTAATATTTTAAATAGTTATTTTTATTTTTTAGGTATTAAAATATTAAATGATCTACATTTAATTTATATTCCTTGGTATTTTCAAGAAATTAAGGAAACATATAAATATTAAACCTTATATATGATTTTATAGAAGTTATTTATAGAAAAAAAACTAATCAAAACATTCTACATAGTTTGATAAATTTATTTATAAATATGATTCAAATAATAATCATATATTCCTCCTATTTGAGAATCACTTCTATTTTTGATATCCAAATATAAATTGATTAAAAAATCATTTTTATCCTCATTTTTTAAAAACTATATTTCATACATGTTTAAATTATTATATAACCAAATAATAATTTCAATTCAACCTTTATATTCATTTGAAATTAATTTTTTATATTAATAATATAAAAAAATAAAACAATTTATAGACGAAAATAACATAGATAAAATTTATCGATTCATATAATAATTATTTATAGATTTATTTTTATCATAATTATTCAAACTATTAATTCCCAAATTCATGGATATAATAACTTCTCGTGTTCTTATTAGTAATTCCATTGTTTGTATATAAATAATTTTCATAGTTCTAAAATTATAATGGATATTCAATTTTTTTATTTTGGAATTGAAAACAGGTATACAATGAATATTCATCAATAAAAAAATTTCCTTACCCCTAGACTAGAATTAATGGAATGTAAAAAATCATTGTGATGAATTCCATTAGTTGAAAGTTTGACACCACAGTATTTGGTTTGAAATAAATTTATTGTTTCTTTTGTTTTTAATTAGAACTACACCAATTATCATTTATAAATTTCAACTTAGGATGGTCCTTGTGAATTATTTTTCTATTTAAAATTCTAATGTATTTTATTTTACAGTTTCTTAGTCTCATATTACACTACCATGGTTCTAAATTAAAAGACCAAAAGAAGGTTATATTTTGGGGAAATAATAAATATATATTAACAATATAAACATTATAATTTATTAAATCCATAAAAACTAAAACATATTCAGAATCATAATTAATGAAACCATTTTTTTAAAATGAATTTAACAAAAATCATCACATAATTAGTATATATAAATATTAAATTCTTTAAATATGTCAAAAAATATAGCATGATGCGGTGAAACTAGTTTCAGGGTCAAAAAATTATCCATCGAAATTATTTTCCCTTTTTCATTGTCATCAAATATGTGGTCACCTCAAAAAACATTTACTATAGTTTTGAAACATTAATAGTATCTCTTCGTTTGACTAAAATAATTTCCAATTACTATATAATTTTATATGATCTATTTAAAAATATTAACAATAAAAAATAAAATAAAAAATTATTTTATTTTAAATATTTAATTCGTTCATTAAAAGTGAAAATTTTATTATGTAAGTATATTTTTTTATAATATTATTACATAAAGAATACATTAATTTTTTGAAAAATAGAATTCTTTGGGCTAAAAGAATAATTATTATTTTCATAGATTAATTTTCCTTTAATTATATATATTATGATTTTATTCTTTGTAAATTATGAAAAATATTTTTTATACAGATCACTATATTTTACATATGTATATCAAATTCAAGTATTATTTTATGGTGGTTTATTTCTTCTAAAAATAAAAATCAATATATCTGACTATTTTTAAAATTTATCTATATATTTTCTATATTTTCATTTAACCAATTTCAAAATAATATATTCTTTTATGTGTTAGTAATTCATTTCATTTACAATAGATATCCCATTATGATTATAGTTAGATATACCATGCACCTTTTTTGTAAATAAATATAAAATGAAATCACAAATCAATATGTTATGAAGATAGAAAGAATAATGAAATAGTATGATGTATGATGTTATTCATTCTCTGGTTGATTTTTTATTGATAAAAATTGTTACCCTCTTAATATTATTATCTTCTAGGATATGGGAAAAAAATTCATAATTCTTTATCCCTTATTTTAGTTTTTTAGAATATCGTGCATTAAATAATATATAATACATGGAAAATAATTATTATGTAAAGAACCATTAATACACAATCACACCATCATTCAGAATGGATTATTACTTATATTTAAAGAGAATATATTGAAAAGTTATCCATAGATTTATGATACTTCTTTGAATAATAGTTCTTAAATAAACTATCATTTGTAAATAAATGAACCAATATTTAGTCGTCATATTGAACGGTATCCAGGGTAGCCTTGTAAGTTATAGTGGATATAGATGATCCTTATAGTAGCTACTACCATTGTAAAGGTATTTTCTAATATAGTAATTAAATTAATTAGATTTAATCTCATGGTTTCTACATCATTCAAAATTTATTTACATTTTTTTCAAACACACAGATTCTCAAAAATTCATAATGCGTTCTTTTGGAATATCCATGTCAGTTTTCTTTAAAATTCAATGTGCAATCTCCTGGGGTTTCAATGAATAGTCACAAAAAAATTCAACACGATGTTCCTTATAATATAAATGGGTTAGTTTTTGTAAATTTAACATGAATTCTATTTAATTTAATTATATACTGTCTTAAACACATTTAAATTTATTTTTCATTAGACTCCCATACTCAAATGAAATTATTCTTGGGGAAATTAGTGGTATTCGTGTTATCTATCTATATAATTTTTTGGTCACTAGGATAGTTATTGATTTCCTCATAACCACATGAGTGTTCACATAGTCACATGGATTAACATATGGTTAATCAATTCAATTATTCATTATATACTATAGTTAATATAGTTTTATCAAACAATATTAGTCACATCTTGTGCAGGGTAGTTTTTCACATTAATGGGAACTTCACATAATATGTGGTGGAATTCAAAACCATTTTTTAATATTTTTACCGTATTATATACTATAATAAACAAGATAATTTATTTGGGACAAAATAATCTTAATTTGAGATTATTTATAGATTGAATTTTTAAACTAATATAATATTTTCTAATATCACAATGACACCAGATATAAAAATCCTTACTATATTAAACAATATATAATATTTAAATTATTAAATTGGAATAAGATAAAATAGATTACATCAACAAAGACTAAGTAGTTTTTAGTCCTGAATAACCAGATACATATATATTTCCAATTTTCCCTTGGGAAATAAAATATGAAACATAATAAAGGGGAATATTTTTCATCAATGAAACTCATTAAATATTAATTATACATACTACAGGGAATAGAAAAAATGAAAAATTTGTCTCCAATGATTAATAATTGTTGCTTATGGAAGAAGCTATCATGTTTAAATATGGCATTACTGGTATGGCAAGGTAGATAAATGAAAACATATTCAATTCATTTAAAAACATGAGATTAAAATGTATCGCCATATAATATTATTTTAATAATTACATGTATATTAATGCATTTATTCACAATGGGGGAAATATATAATTCTTTTAATAATGATTTAATATATGTGGCATGATATTTTCAAATATAGGATGGTATACACCAAAACTACATTTAATAATTCCAGCCTGCCAGTTATTCTCGTAATACCCATTGATGTATTGAAGGGATATATATAATATAATCCCCCAAGTAACTGAATATACTATAAAATACTTATATATTTAATGTATAAGTTATTTCATAAACCATAATCATAATTATCCAATATTGATATTGAATTAATAATAAAAAATATCAATATTTTTCTAGTAAATCAAATAACACTCATTGTAAAAAACAAAATGTAGTAATGTTATGATGTTAATATAAATAAACATATCGTTAATACATATAATATTGATACGAAATAGAAATATATAAACCTAGAAACTATTATCACAAGAGATTTTATACATAAAGTCAATTTTAAATACCATAAAATTAATTCCATAAATAGATAACCACAAAATTACCAAAAGTATAGTTTTTGAAGAAAAGATCATATATTTATTAGAATATTACAAAATTAAACTGCAATATTCATAATAAATTTCCAATAAATATTTTTTATTTTTAATCCAATGAAAACATATCAATGATGGTTAATGGAATTAAATATTGAAAGCTATAAGGTTACTATTAACATTTTATTTGTTAACAAAGTATTCCTTTTGAATTTTTATAATAAAATTCATACATGAACCTTTTATAAAAATTAAGAAATTTTACTTTCAGCAATTTCAACGATTTAATAAAAATGTAAACTTTTATTAATAAATAATTAAATAAAATTAAAAGTAATTTTGTAAAACTATATTGAAAATTATGGACACTTAAGATAAATATACATGATCAAAATGAGATATACCATTGGACTTTATTTTGACCATTATTTTTCATGATTCAATTTAAAATGAAAGTAATAGATATAAGAAAAAATGAAAATTACTAAATTAAATAAAATATAATAAAAAATATCAAATTTATGATGTGTATATTATAATATATCATCAAAAAGTCTATATACTTCCAATAATTGAGAATTAAATAATTAATACATCTTCAGCCACTTCTAAATTATATCCCCTTGTAATGGAATATTTTATATGAATCATTATATAAAATTACCAAATATATATTAATTATTTTGACATATAATGTTAATTATTCAAACTGTATAAAGGAAAATAGGTACATAATTATAAAATATGTCTCAATAGAGTAGAAATTTTTGAGAAATACCATACAATGATCTTTTCCATGGAATTAAAATCAATATATCAAGTTATTATTTGTAAATAAATGTATATCAAAGAAAATTATGTTTAAGAAATAAATTTAATTTCTCTCATAATCATTGAATAACATAATAAAAGGAGTTCTATTACCCGATGTTTAGAAACAATGTTAAGAACCCCTTACATCATGCTTCCACATATCTCATCAAGATTTAATCTCTTATATAATAAATATGTATTTATTATAAAAAAATACTAAAACATTATATAGACAATTATTATCATATATTATTCACTTATATAAACATATAACTCATTTTTTATCACCAATTCATTATTATCATTTATCTAATGTTAACTACATCGTTTTTCATATGTGTATTGATTCGAATGATTGGGTTCTTATATCTTTTTTGTGGCTATATCATCAATATATTGATTATAATGATATTAAGGCCATACATATTAATTATATTCATAATTTTTTTAATCATTATAGTGTTTTCCAGAAAAATGATTCATGTCACTTCATGGAGGATATAGTCAATAAGTAAGGATTTGTGATGTTATTATTTATTAATGAATAGAAATGGATAAATGAGGATGATATATCACATTTAAATAATCATAATTAGTTTATTATTATTTAATGTATTCATATGATCTGTCTTTATTAGTATCAATATGAAGAGGTGAAGGAAAACTAAATAGAACAGTGTGCACATCAGAAGTCCTCCTTTCATACAAGAAATGTTTTTAATTCAAATTTAAAGAATAAGGAGATGGATAAATATAATTACATAAACATAATAAAATTTATTTTGGTGTTATATTTTGGGGTTATTATATATAAATGCTTAGGGCATAATTGAAGGTTCATAATGAAGAAAAAATGAAAGTGTTTAGTTATGAAAACTACCAAATAATTGAAAGAGATATTTAAATATCCTCTTGATGTCCCTAGGGATGTTCTTTTGGGATGAAAAGAAGATATATTATTCAAATAAATATATTTGTTAATGTTTTTAAAGGTTTTTATATTTATATTTCTCCCAGTGGTTTGAACAATATAATAGAGATGATGTCCTTTAATAGGAAAGGAAATGACACACTAAGAACTACATAAACAATATAAATACATAAAAATATTATTCATGTTAAAGTGGAATAATGTTTCTAAATTTATAATATTTATTTATTATTATCTAAATCCATTTATCCATTAATATTATATATGTTTATCTCATATTTTATCCATATCTTTTTGTTTAACCACATTGTTGACCAAATTTAATCTTAACGATTGTAACAACTTTTTCATTATAAAATTGTTAGAATGTGTTGTATAATGTATTGATAGTCTCAATAAATGTGATGGGATGAAAATTGAGGCCATTTAAAATTTTTATTTTCTACATTATTTTTTTTATAAATATTAAATCAAAAAATAATAAATTATTTATTTTAAAATACCATTAAATTAATTTTAATAACTAGTCAAATATATTTACAATAATTTCATATAGAAAGGTATGATATAGGAATATGAAATATTTAATGATCAATTATACATTAATATTAACAATAAAATACATTTAAAATCATAAATCATCTAAATATTATTAGGTTTCATTTTTTGAGAAACAGTACGTTTATTTTACTACTCCTTCATAAGTAATCTTTCAACAATGTCAAATAATTTAATATGATTAAAAAACCCCTGAAATTATAAATAAATTATGAAAATAAAAAAATATAAATTAATTTAAATGAAAATTATATTAAATAATTAAATATTCTTATATCTATGTTATCATTGATGAAAAATTATATTAAATTTTTTTAATTTCTGAATTTTCCTTTATATAGAAAAATACTAATGGCATTATTAAAAAAATTGAAACAATTTTCAATATACTCAAATAATGAATGATATTTTCCTTACTAATATCATAAAATAGGTAAAATGTATGTGTTAGATATATTTGTAATTCCACATCACATTAATATTACACATAATTATATATTAACCCATACTAATGTGGGAAATATTAACCAAATTATCTACTCATACAGTGAGAAAATAAATAGGAAAGATTTACCAAATTGTTATTTCCTTGTTCCTAATATGTTTTCAATTTATAAAATTTAATTTCTATAATAGGTAGAAATTATCATGTAAAAAAAACAGAAAACATGATAAAAATGGTTTTTACAGAAAAATATTTTTTAAAAAATATGATGATACTACATTAATTATATAACTAGTAAACATTATATTAATTTAAATTAATATATTTATATAATATTTTAAATTTAAATAATTCATTAATATGGATTATTATAATTAAGTAAAATGGAAAACAATTATGGGTGTAAATTTGGTTTCTGAAAAATTTCACTTTTAAAAACATATGATCATATATTTATTTACATAAATCTGAATATGGAAAAATGGTTAAATATAAAGAAAAAAATATTAATTATAAAATATAGATAAGATAGAAAACTAGATATCAAATTATTCTTAATATCTTATTTTATGTAGAATTTGAAAAATAATTCTATTCTTATTTTGATAAAGTATAATCAAAATCAATATTAACCATATAAAAAAATAATTTTTCTTCCATATAAATTTAATATATGAACTATATTTTAGATTCAAAAAAAAAATGTGTACATGTTAGAATTGAATCTCATATATCACATTCCTCCCTCTATCAAAACATTTATACCTTAAATGGAAATAGATATTACATTTTAAAAAATGAGGGTTTATTATTCTTTAACATGTCCCCAGGTACCCATGTTTCCTAATATATTTTATTATTTATTTAATAGGATTTTCAGAAGTTTATTTATCTGATTATAAACAACATATTCATTATTTTCATGGATCAATATTGTTTATTAATAATATGATATACTGAGTGTCAATTGTATTTATTCATAGGAGGGAACATGTATCTGATCTACGGTATACATCCTTTATAATGAGATATACAAGTCATAGTTTACTTTATATTGGCTTGATTCCATTTTTAAATTTTAATCTATATATCTAGATAATCCTTTAATTTTTAATGTTTTTATATAGTTGTGTCATAGTTTTCATTCCATACTAAATCTTATGATTACCTTCCACTAAGATACATTCAATAAAACATAATCTCCCACTTAAAATTCCAAATATATTCTTCCGTAATTGTCATTTAAATTTTTCATAGTTTGATCTAGTTTAATATTATTCAGAATAATCTTTAACATCATCATTATCTCCATAAATATTTTCATACCAACAATTATCTTTTTACTGAAATTGTCCCAACAGGTTAGCTTACACTATCTCATTCTATATAATCATTAATTTGATTCTAAATGAATGATTGAATTGAAGCTATTATTAATGGAATACAAGACCAAGAGTAAATAATGACCTCACATACATTGAAAGTCACATGATCCACTATTATACATGTTTTCTAATGCTTAGTAGTATTTTTTAATATTCATTAGTCTGAGGATGATAGGGAGTGCTCATGTGATACTGGGTATCAAAAGACTTCTAAGGAATTATCCTATATTCTGATGAAAATCGTGAATCATGATTAATAAAATATAATGTGATGTTATATAATATCTTAAATGAAAAACAATATATAGTTGGAGAAGGCTCTAATTTATATATCTTCTATTTCAGAGGGATGTTTTTTTTCTTTTTTTAGAATATTAATAATAACTCATATCATATAATATCCTTTTTTAATCCTTGGAAATATAGTTAAAATGTTTATTGAAATGTTTTAGCTTTTTCTTTTATGAATATTTTGATTATGCCTGATTATATTGGATGATGTCTCTTAACATTCATGTATTGAAAAACCAAGCATCAGAATACATATACATTCATTATATTGTTTATATTATCTCATAGAAAATGTTTCATTAAATGCATACACATCATGGTGATAGAGGGTATTATAATGAAATTTGTGTTTTGAGAATCAATTAATAATTAAATTTCTAGATATGGAATATATTTAACATATATAATCATTTAAATTTTTAGTTTTATATCTTTATAAATGGGGTATAATTGTTTTTATCATTAATGAATTTATTTTTCTCTTATAAATTCCCATCAGTAGGATAATAATTTTTTTCAATTCCAATGTAGATGATTTTTCTATCATTTTTTCATGGTGTGTCATTTTTCCTATGTTAGTAATTTCAATTAATATATTTTATAAATCCCTGAACATCAGATCCCTATAGACCCTACTTTTAGTTATGAATCCTTGATCAATCTTAATGAATTTATCTATGACACATTTTTATTTTCCTAGGTTATATGATATTGGGAAATGAAAATCATTGAGTATCTCAATCCAAAATATATTCATGTGTTGACATCTTTATTGAAACAATATATTTCATATTATTATGTTTTCTGAATATCACATATTTAATTCGTATAGATAATGTAACTATATCATCAATGATGTGATTACAAATTAAAACACCAGATCATAGGTTACATGATTTTGTTTATTAGTTTTTAACAACATTCATTCAAAAGAAATAAGGTTATCATTTATTATAATGCCACAAAAACATCGCCTCTTCAATGAATAACAATATATAAAAAACCAATAATTTATTAAGGGTAGAATAAATAATAAAAGTTAGAAAAATATTTGAATAAACTCATTAAAAAATAATTATAATCCATATTCTATATAAACATAAACCTTTTATGCGTTATCTTGGTTACTATTTTAGACATTTAGGTATTTTTTTAACAGATCGTTGATAGTATTATGTAATCACAATGAAAATTTATTCATATATTATTTCTGTATTTTTATTCTATTCATTTTATTCCTTTTATTTCACATGATCTACATAAATTCAATCATCAGATGAAATAGATATATGTAAATAAGCCATTTTAATATTAAATTCATACATGATAAATTTACCATACTACTATTTTCATCTATGAGTCTCATGAAATATTTTCAGGTGGTAATCATGGTTTTCATATATTTGGGAGTGGAAAAAGAAATAATAAATAAATTATAAAAAAATAAATCAATATACCCCTTTAATATATATTTATTTTATCCATAAAAATATAGGCTTCAACGGTCAATAAAATTGTAATTACTATAAAAACATAATGTCAATATCTAATATGAAATTATATCTTTGGAATATTTTCATTTATTACTAACAATTTGTGCTACCTAGAATGATGATTATTCTGTGAAAAATATTTCGCACCATGAACTTTATCGATAAAGACATCAATGAGAGGCCATGCAATGTTGTTATTTTTATAATAATATTTATTTTCCTATAATCAATACAAATCCTTATATATCTTTATATATTATTGTTGAAAAATAATAATGTCTCACCATATTGAAGCACTAGTTTGTATAAATCCCATATACCAGATATAGTGTAGTTATTTTGTTAGTTATAAAAATTAATGTATGGGAATTAAATTTTTAAATATTGATATAGGTTGTACCTTAGGGATGATATCAAATGAGAAATAAATTTTATTATCTCATTGATTTCCATGAATTTCATCATGGTTCAAATATATTTATTCTATTGCATTGGTTACATATTCAATTGGATTACATTTTTACCATCAGTATATTTTATATATTATACTTATCTTTTAATCTCATTTACATATCTACTATTTGTGGTTTTAGTAATGTCCTAGATTATGATGTCTCTTATCTAATGATAAGTGATTCTCTACCCCAACCATGAATCATATTCTACTTCTTTTGCAAATAAATTTTATTACTATCAATTGATAAAAATCCCTTAAAAATATTATATCAATGTAAAAAAGAGGTATAACATTCATTTCCGAAATTATGTTATGTATAATTTTCATAGTGTAACTAACTAATACATTCTTTTTATAATAATATTTCCCTTAGGATTCCTTTTAAAAAAATATTTTTTTTTCACAGAAAATATATAACTATCTAAGAAAATATTCAATAGTAATTTTTTTCAATTATATATAAAAATGATTATTAGATTAATCAGATGTTATGATTAAAGTACCTACCATAACATTGTTAAGAACACCATCTATTGATGATGTGATAACTTAATTGTTTTCTTCTCCCATTTTCCACTTTTGAGGAATTATCTCAATAATCATGGGGCTTTGATTAGAATAATACCTTTTTCTTATACAATTGAACAACTAAATAATTTCATATTCATTATTTCCATTTCATTAATAATTCAGATGAACCATATCATTGTGCATGTAATAAACTCACATACCCTTCAAGAATATTCTATTATTTTATTTTGACAATTATGGCATGGTTGAAATTTGTAATCATAAAACCCCAAGATTTTAAAATATTAAAATCATGTTCAGTAGCATGTATGACACATCAAGAAAATTTTATATGAAAATACAAAACACTAATACATTTTGAAATATTTATTGTCTAATAAATTCAATCCTTTTTATATATTTCAATGCACAGAAAACTAGCATTAAACAAGACATGAAACTCAATGAAAATATTATGAATTAAACATGTTCATTATAACATAGAAATTAAGATGGTGAGTACAAATAATAATATCTAAATTAGATAAATATTTTGGTTAAAATATGTATAATATAAGTTTAGTTTTTCTTAATTGATTATAAATAAAATAATTATAAAAATAATGTAAAATTTATTTTATTAATAAATGTATTTTTTTCAAAATGTCGGTTTAGTCATGTTTTGTGCACATTATTTAAATTTCAAATTTACCAATTTAAGGAAATATTGATTCAAAATTTAGCTTAATTTATAAATAATAATATCAAAATTAGATTAGGATTATTTTTTGGATTTATTTTTCAATGTTTAAATTTCCAATGAATAGTGAAAAATAACATTTCCTACTAAAAATAGAGTTTTCAATTATATTATTTTAAAATATATATAATATATTATTGATAAATTTTAATGTAACATTATATAAAATATCTTACAACTAAACTAATTTATTCCATTTTAATTAATTTCAATACAATAACCTCCTATATTTTTTTATAATTTTATTTTCAAATACATGCTTTTTCATCATCTTTTCTAGCATAATTTAAAATATTATTATCCCACATCAAAGAATTTTATATGAAAAAATTAATTAAATAAATGGAATATGATAATTCTATATTATATAAATGAGTATTCATTAATTTTTACCAATATGAATATTGTAAATTATAAAAATTAGTTATCATTGTGAAGTTAAAAATGGGATTACCATGGGGTTATACCTAGAAGATAATGGATAAAATAACCTACCAAGAAGTAAAAAATTATTTTATGGATATATTTACACAATATACTATCCCAATATAATACCTATTTTTATTTTTATACTATTTTTTGTGAATAAATTTTTATCTTTCACTCTTTTAGGAAATTTCAATGTTCATTCAACGAAATATCTCATTACTCACCTATAAAAGGAAACTACCTCCCCACACATATTCACACCACCCATGAACCATTTATACATTAAATCGAAAACAGTATCTCTCCAATTCCATTACAAACATTCTATAGTAGTTGTTCCACCCAAAATACAATTTCTAGGGTCATTAAGAGGAGATCCAAAGGATATTTCCCTTAGAAATGTTCATTATCATTTCAATGATCGATCATTTTCATTCAACATATTACATAATCAATAATTTCTTTCCACATATGAAATAATAGAAATATTATCTCACATAAACATAGATGTTATTTCATTTATGTAATAAAATTTATCCACCTCCCCTACAATTATATGGGAAATGAAATCATCGATAATGTGTATGATAGACAACTACCTCACGAATCAATATAGTTTGTTTTCTATCACCACATTTCATAAATACATATAATTATGGATTTAACACAATTATATAATATTGATATAATTATTATATTTATTGAATTTATTAAAACATATTCATTTTATGATCCATCTCCTTTACGATAACAGTAGTCGTTTATACAGTAGACTATCGACCCGTAAAGCGATGTGATTTATTTTTTTATTTATGATTTAAATGGAATGTATCCAAAATAAAATAATAGAATATATGTGTTATATATGAGATGATATTTTTCTTTTAAATTAATATATCTTGGAATTCATTACCCTGTCACTTTTTAATGGAATTATATTGTCGCTTGTCTGTGCTTACAGCCTACTATATCCATGAGGTGTTGAGATTCATTTTTCATGTTCATAATTAATTAACGGTTATAAAAATTAATCTACATTATAAATATGTTATTTATAAATTTTTTTTAATTCATTCTATGATATATTCAGAGACATATAAATATATATATATATATACTTTTCACAAGAACTATAATGTTCATGAAACAATACGAATGAGAATATAATGAAAATAATAATCGATACAGTGAAAATAATAAAATAGTATTAACAAAAGGGTTGTAAAATTTTATAAGAGGATCATGTATCATATTATAAATTTTAGTATGATCTTATTTTAAATTAATAAAATTCAGAAACACGTTATATTGGGGAAACATTCATGTAGGAAGTAAATCATGCCTGCTGTAGTGGTTTCTAGACTCTTATTTACTAAAGTGATGAATATTCCATATTAAACACTTATTTATCTTATTTGGGGTATATAATTACCCATTAATATTATATGTCAGGATTTTTATTTATATAGTTAAGGTTTTATTTTATTTCATTAATTTAATGGGTAATATTATTTAAATGTTACGAATGTTTTATAGATTTATTTCACATTCTCATCATTTTTAGGGATTGCTTATATTTGGTCTCCATTGGGTGGATTATTTGATTTCTAATTATCATAAAAAAAATATTATTATAACATACACTAATTCATGAAATTTTCATAGTTATAGTACAATTTTATACTCATTGGTACATAAAATATTTGATAAAATATTATTATAAATATCTGAAATAATTTGTCTCTTTTGTCAGAAATCAATATTTCATCAAAACCCATATTTTCTAAAATTGGTTTCGAAAATATAAATAAACATTTAAAATTTTTATTAGTATTGATATTTCTAACCATTTTTTATTTTTTATAAACTATTTTCAGTGGAATAATAATTTAGTTTTATGAAAATACTTGACTATCATTTACTGAAAATGTAAATGAAATAATTATTTTAATGTGATCGACAAGAACCTAATATTACACCACCATGAACAATAAATAATATAATTTTAAATTTACATAATTTAATATTTTATTTTCAATGAAAATTATATGAAAAATGATTTTAAACATCTGATAAAAGAAATTTTCAGACTGAGAATTTTATTTTTCTCAAAAATATTTTAGTAGAGATTTTCATTTAGTAAATATTTATCAATGATAAATAGTCCATTTATCTTTTGATCCACTAATTATTTGTTTTATTTATTTCATCCCTATTATTTATCTAGATTTTCTATGATTAGTTTAATTAATTATGTACACTTTTATTACTGTTTATTATTTTTCATTGGATGGTTTAGGATTATGTTTATTTATTAGGGATTGTATTGACCTTTCATATGATGCCATTTCAATAAAAGTGTTTATGCTGGTTTTATTTCAGACCATTCTAATGTGGAATATATCATACTTATTATGTTATTACATTGATTTTCTATAACCCATTGATGCATCGGTTGTTCTCAAAAGACACAGTGAATATTGTTTTGACTATGTCATTACCAATTTATTCAGATATCTCGGTATAAAGTATTAAACATATATTTTTCATGACTAGAATTATTTGTTTATTAATTATAAAATTATTTAATGATATTCCACATGTTTATTTGACTAGTTTGAATATATATATGTTATAATTCCCTGATTAATGATTATTTAAATGTAATTGGTATTTTATCTTTTATTCCTTATATATTATAGTCATGTTATTGATTATATAGAATGTGTTTTATTTCTATATTGTTACATATTGGTTAATAATTATTTATTAATTTCTTATGATATACGGTTTCCCTTAATGACCCAATAATCTCACAAAAAAATTGGTTTTATTTTCCATAGAATATTGGTATGTTTTGTGATTGATATGAAGGTATACAATATGAGGAATACTAGATATCTAAAAGAACTTACATTGGGTGTTTTTTATTTTAAATTATTTTAAGAATTTATAAATGTATTTTGATTAAGGAGAATAATAAAATATTTTTTCCTTTTTGATGAAATTCCTTATATATTATTAAAATGTAATACATTAGACACTGGCTCTCAGATACTGAGGGTTTTATCACTATAAATGGTATTAGAGGATGTTAAATAAAAATCTTGGGAACAAGATTTTTTAAAACATAATGAGGGATCAAAAGCTGATAATATAATTTGAGTATATGTATTTATAAACATAAAAATGTTATTCTAAGGAACAAATTATGTTATTTATTAAAAATACCACCAATTCTTAATACTATAATTGGATATAGTTCTACACTGATATACCTATTGATAATAACTCAAAAAAGGGATCATTGGGCATAATTCAATCATTACCTAGTGCATAAAAATGTGCCTTACTACACATATGGTTTGACATGACTTTGATATATTTATTGGATAATTTTGGATTTCATTACCAACCTTTATAAATAATTTGAAAATTAATATATCACCAAAGAAACCATGTTTTGAATATGGTATTTTCTATTATTTTTTTAATTTATATGAAGTGTTTCATTAGTTTTTGGATTATATATTATGTTTCATAAGTTTATGATCTAATATAGTGCATTATTTACATTAGAAAAGTATCCCTACATATGGAATGATAATCTTATCAATGAACATAATCCAATGAGTTATGATGATCATTTCATGGACGAGCCTAATTAATTATATTAAATAAAACTAGTCTCCAAAATATTATCATAATATGAGGAAATAGTATCATGTTTTTCTATTTAGTGAAATAATTATTTATTAATATTATTTATTCCATGTGATGAAAGATAAAATGATGATGATAGGGAAAAAATGGACATGTGGAAGGACGGATGGAATGGTTTTCCCAAATGTGAGCATTGTGGAATGAAACACCATAGTATATTTCATGAAGGGAATTTTATTTTCCTATAATTTGTGGGGTTAATTACCACATTGATCATAATTGAAATGGAATGAATGAAATTTATAAATTTCAATTCTTAACTGAAAGGGGATGGTTCAGTACACAAATGAATACAGTAAGAAATAATGAAATATACATCCAAATATTCTAAGGGATCATGGTATAACTTATTTTATTTCCATAGATTACGATAAATGGTTAATTTTACTGTATTTTGGTTCAAACATAATGTTGTATGATTATTTTATGAATGATATACTACTCATAAGAATCCTGAAATTTATATGTACATTATTTATATACTATTTCTTAATGTATTTTTTAGTATGTGTTGAATGGTATTGATGATCAAAAATTGACTTATGGAGAAGTCTAAATTCTTAAAAAATAAATTAATTATTGTGAATAACCCATAATACATACTAAATTATATGAAAATTATGAGATGATTATGGTACAGTCTTGGTGTCCATGAAATTGGTAATTAATTTGATTGTATATGAAATATTATCTAGAGTTTACATAAATAATATATTAATGGAATATATTCCACAACATGAGATTTTATAATTGTAAACAATAATGATTTCATTAATGATTTATGATGATCAATGAATTCAAATATTATGGACGGGACATTAAGAGCCACTTTTTACATTTTGTGGAATATAATTTTGACTTAGTGACCATCAACCAAATTTATTAGACATCAAATTTTGGAGGATTATTTTTTGATGACAATTAAAGTTAAAATTTTATGGAATGGATTAAGATGAAATTTTTGTGATGATTGGTATTATTGCTAACCATTTTGGTCTCTGTAAGTTTTTTATAAGAATAATGACATTTCCTTATTATATTGATCTAAATCTACATTAGTTTTTAATTTTATTTCATTACGCATAAAAATCCCTAACATATAATGATTTTTTAAAGAAATAGATGATGTATTATTGATCAAACCCAATATAAAGGATACAATTACTTGAATTGAAAGATATTGTATTAAAATATTTTATTATTTTATAATTTTAGATAGTAATGTAATTCCTCAACACTGAAGAAATGATTTTTAATCCAAAACATTATCCTAGTACTTATTTATTCAATTAAACAAATTTCCACTTAATTCAATGTTTATTTAGGGTTTAATTATCATTAAAAATATCAAAATATCCAAAATTATTGTGATCAATGTTATCTATTAATCTCTATTTATCATTAATTGTTATTATTCCCTTATATTCCCATAATTTAATTTAACAAAAATTTTATTCTTCATGAAAACCAATTATTGTTTAATTCAGTTTTTTCATTGTACAAAACATTTTCTCTTATAAAGATATGTTTTTCTTTACCCTTTCTAATGATGTGGTTTCCACACCAAAGAATTTTGAAATTTTAATCCCTTTATTATCAAGATCAAGATTAAATTAAAAGAGTACAATTTATTTATGGGGGTAGAATGTAAACCCCCGAGATTTTAAAATATGAACATCTTGTTTAATATTTTGAATGACAAGAAAAACCTTGAATAAGAGAAAATATAACACCCCAATATAGTATAATATATTCCATATTAAATAAAATCAAATTCATGTATAGCTTGCAATACACACAACACTGGGATTAATTAAAACATGATACTATAATAAAATATTATTATTGAAAATTAAACATTATAACCTAGAAGTTATGTTCGAGGGTATGTATATTTCATACTCAATTATAAAATAAATATGATCTACATATGTTTTAAATAAATTAAATGGTTATATACTGATTAAATATTTAATAATACTTATCTGGAAATCGAAGTATTTTGTTTTAAAAAACTGTTTTTTCATAAATGGTGGTTTAGTCATTCTTTTCACACATAATTTATAATTAATTATAAAATTTTTTAGAAAATTTAAATTTTAAAATAAAATTAAAATTTCAAATTATAATATCAAAATTATCATAGGGTAAATTTTTTTGGATTTTTCTAAAAAAAATTCAGATGTATATTAAGAATTATAATGTATTAATTAAACCAAAATTTTCCTTTAAAATATTTTCAAATATAAAATATATTTTCAATTTTTTTTAATGTAAATATAGTATAATAATATCAAAATTTAAATAATTTATTTCATTATAATTAATTTTTTATTTATTTTTTATATTAAAACCTCATTACTTATTTAAATTACCAATTTAAAAACTTGGTTTTTCATAGCATCATAGAATATGATGAATATTGATAATTAATATGATGGTATAAAGCCTATTATGGGTATTACAGTTTGTAAGTAAGAGATTATGTAGGTTATCGTCTCACTATTTGAACTTGTTCAAGGAACTCCTTCAAATCGTAATGTGGGTCATACATTATATGAGAATTCTCTTGTCCCCCATACGATATAGTTGTGCCTATTGCAGATTATGTGTATAAAAGTTATCTTTTGTATTTTTTTTAAACCATCTAGTACTAACGTTTTTATGGCTATTTCCAATTATATTGTATAACCCCAAAAAAATAAATGATGTAACTAGTCTTGAATGTATAACTATTGTTCCATCATTTAGAGATGAAAATATTCCTCTTATCCATGGATGTCGTAAAAATACTTTTGAGGCTGTTGGAAATGAAATAAAGTTGGTAAACCTATGAAACCATATAGAAAACATAGAGACGTCATTGATCTGCTATATCTTAGGAATTTTAATTGGGGTTCAAATATAACGTCCGGCATGAATGAAAAAATATAATTCTTTTAAAGAGTCCTTGGATTTTGGATTATAGGTAAGGGATAAATCAAAAATTTGGGTTCCCACTCATAATTATTTTGATCTTATAACATCATGAATTAGTGAGGAGGATGTTAAAAATGATGATTAGGAATTTGTACCAAATGAAGGAAAGGATGTAGTTGACTTCATATTATAGATGATAGATGTGTACCATGGGTGCAAGTAAAAACATGGAGAAGAGGACGACATCCTCATTGTCTGGGATGTATGTTTCCAATCCAAAATATTATTATTTAGTATCTAGAATCATAAATGATCAATTTTGGACTGTTTTTAGTTTGGACCTTTTCTATGACTTTTATTATCATAATCCTCACATGTTTTTTCATTTAATAAAATGGGTCTCTATGTCTCACCTTAAAAAATGTTTCTTTTATCAAGTATGTGGGTATAATTTCAAATTGAATTATTCCACTTCTATAAATTAATTTTTTAAAACAAGATTCAATATTTGGAATAAGATTAATATGTATTATCTAATAATTTCATGTTAATTTTTTATTGAAATGAATAGGAGGAATATTAAAAATTAATTATCGTGGTTAAGGAAAACAATTATTTACCATGGGTTAAAAAATAATATAAGGGTTAAAATGACCTACCATCTTATCAATATCTTATTTTATTTCCATATTTTCACCTTATGAAATAAAATATTATAAAAAATTATTTTAAAGAATTTTTCATGTGAATGACTATATAATTTTTATTTTTTTGGGAAATTTCCATCCAATTTCCTGGATGTTTCACATCCCATATATAAATAGGAATATCCTCCTCTAAGTTATTCATACATATTAAGCCTTTTTGATCAAATAAAACCTTTTAAAATTTCAATAAATCATAATTATATATATTCTATTGATGGTGTTCCTATGAAAATACCCTCTATAGTGTCTATAAGATTATATCAAAAATATGTTTCTCTTAGTGAAGGAAAATATATTAAAAAAGATATTATGTATTCAATATTAATTTTTTTCATTAAATTATATATTAAAAAAGAATAGATAATAAAAAAGTAACTTCCATATAATTATATATTACTATTTTTATAAAATAGTATTTATCTACATCCACTTCCGTAAAATGGGAAATAAAATAATCGGCTGTGAATACGTCTAACTGCAACCTTGAAAACTAACTTAGTTCATTTTCCATCACCACCTATCATGTATGAATATAATGATGTATTTGATAGAGGTATGTTATATTTATTATATTATTAAATTACATTAATATTAAAATTATATATACCTGTATTTTTTCATAAAATTTCAAATACTATAACATCACTCGTGTGTACAATGAATAAATTTTTAATGAAGTAATGTGATTCTTATTCACTTACACATTACATGGAATGGTCTAAGGATAAAATTAACTAATATCTTTTGTATTTATGAGGTGATATTTTTTATTTGAAATTTATATTTTCCCCACTTCCTTGACCGTTCAATTTTTAATGGAATGATAACATTACTCGTGCGTAAGTGTGACCCACCTCCTGTATGATGAAATGATATTCATTTTCCCTTTCCAAATTTCATAAATGGTTCTAAAAATGTGTTCTGTATTTATTTATTAAAATTATAAATTTATAATCATTCTCAATAATAGATATATACATATCATATTCACATTAACTTAATCATTCAAGACAAAACATATATGGGAATACCGGAAAAATATCTTTTAAAATAAAAAAAATAATGTAGTAACATTAAAAAAAATGATAAAATATAATTTGAGGATCATACATGTTATTATAAATATTATTAATGTTCTTTTAAATGTTAATAAAATTATTAAAATCATTATAAAGTATTTAAGGACACTCTAGATGGAAATCACACCCAAGGTAAGGGTTTCTCTTCTCAGGGTAGCTTCTATGAGGAATATAACATATACACCATTTATTTAAATTTTGGGTTATATATAAATCCAATAAGACAAATTATATAATCAATATATCTATTGAAATTTTATTTATTGTTTTAGTTAATTTCATTTAGTTTATGTTTATTATGATTCAGAAGTTACCAATGTAGTAAGGGATTATTTCAAAAGATCATCATTATTCAAGACTTTTTTTTGTTTGTGTCTCCCATGGTGTAATTAATTGATATTTTTACCACAAAAATAATTTAAATTATTAATATATAGTTATTCATGATATTTTTAAACAAATAGTTCCATTTTATGACTCTTTATTTATTAAAATGACTCAGAATAGATTATTATAAGAATCTACCTTTATATATATCTTTCGTCAGAAATTCATTTTTATAAAAATCCATGTTTTACAAAATTATTTGAAAACTATTGATATACTTTTAAAAAATATTTAATAATATCATGTTTTTCCATTTATAATTTCTAATTTGTTTAAAAGGAATCATAATGTTTTTTCAATAAAATTCTAATTTGGATTTTACCAATGTTTAAATGATTATTTTAAATGGTTTAAAAGGTTATTGTATAATTATTTTTTGTAATTATTTTGTTATTTTTTTAAATGCTAGCATTAAAGTGTAATGTTTATTTTTGAAAGAACTATTTTTAAGGATCTTGTAACTCCCCAAATTTTAATGGAACTTGTTTTCGAATAAATTAAATTATCATATATGTATTTTAATACACTATGTCAAAAATTATATTAAAATGTATGACAATCAATGTATGTTTCTTATAAAAAACATCTTGGTTTACGTTAAACTAAACAACGACTTATCATATGTTACACAAAACACTGACTTATCGCATTTTACAAGAAACACCAATGTTTCTATAAAACATCATTTTTCTATTTTAATTAGTTGAATGAGAAAATTTCAACCTATAAATTATACATAGTTATATGAATACTAAAAATTAATATTCAATTTCATTTTATAATATTTTTATATAAATAAGTCATATTGATAATAAACAATATATTTCATGGTATATTCTGTTATGATTAAATATACATTTCCTCAAATAAACTGATTTTAGTGTCCATTTGGAAAAGAAAATAGATTTATTTTAGAAAAATTGAGATATGTAATTTCCAAAATAAAAATTATTTTTATATTTATAATGTCGAAATTATATTAGGGTGAATTAATGGAATTTTTCTTAGAAACATCATTTTTCGATGAATATAGAAAAATACAAGATTTTAATTATATAGTACCTTTTCATATAATTTATTTATATGGTTAAAATATATAATATATTGGATTAAAAGATTAATAATATAATAATATTATCAATAAAACTATTTTTATTAATTATAAGAAATTTCACTTTGAAATCATATATAAAAAGATAGAAAACATTTGATCAAGTTTACATTAGAAACCTACAGTGCAATCCCATCTGCGAGATTATTTAAGAATAAATATCTTCCACTTCTATGATATGAATTTAGAAAAATGGATTCCATATTTATAATCAGAATACTTTATAATGTATAATAATTTCAAATTAATTTTAGACCAAAACATTAAGGAATGTAATTAAAAATATTTACAAAGATAACGTAAAATTAAGATTAACTAAGGAAAAAGCCTTAAATCTAACCCCCAAAAACATATAAAAGTTTTCAAAACCCTTTTTATGGAAAATATTTATCCATGAAGAATAATTGTTTTTGTTTTTATGGTTTCTCTAAAAAAAAATTGGGAAAAAGTTGGGTACATCGAATTTTTATTCAAAAATGAAAAAACATGTATGTTCCCTTCCCTACAAAAGGCCAACACCTCTCTATCTTCATTACAAATATAAAAATAATTTAGCTAAGAAGATATCGACCCAATAAACTTACCAATACCCCTTCCTTAATACTATAATCCTACACTAGGGCATAAAACAATCCCAGGATGCCTTTCAGAAAAAACCAGGAGTTACCCGATTAATAGGTAACATATTCCCACAAACTTATTTCTTTACATTCATTTCTACACTCCCTAAAATATTATTTTCAAATTATTTTATAAAATCACAAATATATTATATATCCTAGTATGGTCTATGTTTAGTTTTTGAACTACACTTACAGAGCCATCCATTCAATGGGTAACAAAAAAATTGGTTACGTGTAGGGAAAACTACCACCCCACTAAAAGAATATTGTTATTATTTTTCCATTACCACATGTAATGGTGGAAATTATAATGTATAATAGGTTTCTATATAAAATATATTATATTTATAATTTATTTATGATTATATTATCTTTTTAAAATGCATATATTTTTATATTTTGTTTGGTGTAGATACGTTAATTTCGTTTATGGAAGTGTGGACTACCACACCCTCAAAGTTATGTGATTCATTCACTCACTAAATAAAATGTATTATGGATGGGTTTTGTGAAATTATATGGTATATAAAACATTATAATGCAAATTTAATGATATTATAAACATATATACATATATACCATTTTATTTCATTTTTCAATACTGGTTTGTTCTATTTTGTAATACAATATTACATAGATTATTATAATACTCATATAATGAAGATTAATTATATATACATCATGACTAAAATTATATAATCATTATGTACGAATAAGGATCTAAAATATAATAAATTAAGAAATATTCGAAGAACAAAGCAGGTATTTCCTGAAGTGAAACATTAACTAAGGATTGTCATCAAGCAGGTAGTATAAGGTCATAATAATACTGTATATGGTATTTTATATAGTAATATTCATATTTATATATGAATAATAAACATTAATTTATTATAATATAATTTTATATGATTAGTATGAGAGTCAAGACATAAGGTAGCGGGATTTTATCTCATGTTTTTTGTGGTATGAATTCTTTATTCAGCACCCATTTCTTTTGTGAGGCGTGTATACTTCCCATTGATGTATTAAATGACTAGTATACATAAATTTAGCAGTATTTACATATACATTCTATGATCTTTATTTCCAGGGGCTTAGGTTTCATAAATTTGTTAAATTTGTAAAATTGTTTTGTCTTATTTTCATTATTTGAGAATCATGTTCATTTAGTCATATAAATTCATTATTAATGTGTATATAATACCATTTTACAAGTCATATCATGAATAAAATTATATAATGAAATTTTAATATTCTTGTGATTTTATTTTCTTACATGTAGAGTATGATCCAAAGTTACCATGTGATATGATTTTGTTGAAAAAAACTTAATTTATTTTTCGAGATTGTTTATGATTATACATCCATTACTGAAATCTCATGAATTATCTCTATAAACCTAATTAATTTTCCTATATTATATATATTAAATATATCTTCATGTATTATTACCATTTCCACTCATTGGTACTTAATATAATATTTTTGTGTAAAAAATGATTGTCTCTCTATTCAGTTGGAAGTGATATGTATTCATAATCCTTGTTTTAAAATTTTTTATCACCATTGTATTCAAAAGATCGAGGAATCTTGTTTTCTTGTAAAAATATCTTTAAATACATTTTTATAGGTTATTTCTTACTCTATATAGTTTCAATTCTATTTTTGTAGAAAAATGTTTTCAAATGGTTATATGTATGAAAATGTGTTTTTAATGAAAAATGGATATTTTCCTAAAGATATATTTTTAAATGACCTTTAAAAATTATTTCCCATCTAATAAAACATCCATTAGTGTTAATCATGCCATTATGGGGAAATTATTCATTATTTCTATTCAAATTATTTCCCTGAATAGATTTTTTAATTGTATGATGTCAATGAAACATGAATATAGTTTACAAGTTATATACTTTTGTATCCTGATTATTTTCATAGGTTATGTTTGTAATTAAATGATTATGAAAAATGGATTTTTTTTCTATTGGATATGATATAATTACATGTTTATAATGCCCATTTCATTATATGCGTAAGGATATGGTTATTAATGATAATTTGCAACATGTATGTATGGTTTCACTATGAGATGGGTGGGACATATATCTCCATTCAATTCATTGGGGAAAGATTTATATCTCATAAAAAAGACTAATTTAGTCATATAAATGAACCTTGACTAGTAAGATGGTCCTGGGAGTGAATTGTGACTACCATTACGATATCGGATGTTAACACAACAACTAAGATAACCATGTAAGTGAACCATGTCTACCAAGATGGTATGGGGAGTGAACCCACACTACCATGATGATCTTGGAATAAATTCCTTTTCTATTATGAAAATAATATTATATTATTATATATCTTCCATAATTTAATTTTTTATTATTATGTAGTGATTTTATTTAATATGTTCTATAATTCCATATGATTCTTTTCTTATTTCCATCGATGATTTATATCATGTTTCATGCATATGATTTTTTATATGCAGGTTATGATCTTCTATTTATTTTGATCAACATATATTACCCTTATGCTAGTGAATATGCTTTCATATATCCCTTAATTACACTTACTAAACATCTCAGATTTACCCTTTTTTGATTCCCACCCTAGGATATGATGATATGTATTATTTTTTATTTTTCATCTAAGTGTAATAGTCAATATGAACCTAGTGGGAGATAATTTAGATCACTTATGTATCAATTGTTATGTTTCCGTGTTTCCAAATGTAATTGACTATTGTGGTTATTGGTGTCCATATGTATAATATTTTATGTATTTCACAATATTTATGTGATGTTAATTTTTGAAATGTTAGGGTCACTGTAGTTGGTATTATAGAGAAGGTTTAGTTACCCTTTTGAAGCTAGGATGAAAAAACAACTGTTAGAACCCTATGGACATGTCTATGTATAAGTCTATGGATAAGAAAAATTATTGAAAAATGTTATGGAATTTTGGAAAACGATAGGGTGAGTGGTATCCATTAAATAAATCTATTTTTGGATAATACAAGTGAATGTGGCTCTAGAAAATATTTAACTAGGGGAAACAACTCAAATAATATGTTCAATGACTAACTCGGGGTAATCTGGTACATGATAGAATGACTCGATGTAGACCCGGTTTGACAGTCCCATATGATATGCTTAGGAAATTCACAAACTCTTCCCTAGACATCATAAAAGATTAAAAATAGAAGATGTATATGAATAAACTAATAAAAAACAACGTTTTCATAGATTAAGTAATATGTCACAATTTAGACATCCTTAAATCAACATGTCATGATTATGTTATTCCTTGATATGATACTTATTTCTCACTGATTGATTTTTTGTATTAGTAAATGTGTGGATCTCAAAGGAACCTTGTTAATAGAGATTGTGATAGACATTGAAATTATTGTCCTTTAGAGAAAATGAATGTTATGGGATCTTTAATGAAGAACCTGGTTTCAATTATTACCTTACATTCTCTATAAATGAGTCATAGTGGAGTTCTATATTTGGAATGGAGGGAACAAAATTCTGTTGAGTCTTTCATGAGGTAATTTCCATAACATTTTAGAGTTTATTATGATCCAACTGTTTTTGAACAATAAATCAATTATAGTTAAAAGATATTATCCATTAATCATTGTTTATATAATGATAATGTTATTAATTATATTAATTAGATAGAAGGTAAGGAGTACATGTGACACACTCTAATCAAGAGTATGATGTGTAAATATAAGACTCAGTCCATGGACTAGGATGAGTTCAAGAACTTATTTTTAAATAATTAATTCCCTGATATTCCTTATACAAAGATGGAGAGGCAATTATTTATGATAAATCAAAAGTATGATGAATCTATTTGTACCTATGAGGCTAATTTTGTGGTACTTGTGAGGAATGCTTCCATAATTATCATTCAACCTCATTAAATAATTGATAGGTTATTAAGTGGACTAAATCCAAGTCAGAGAAGGGTTCTAGAAATTTTGGATTTTAGTTTCTATAATGTGATTTGTTATTGTACAATCGAGGACACAATTGAGGTTGGAGTGACATATCAATCTCATGATTTTTACAAGAAAATGGATATGAATTTTAATGGAAAATAAAAAAAACATGAGGAGAGGAAGATAATCTTTTCATTAATATCTATGTGTGGGAATAATCCTGGAGGAAATTGTCTTAAGGGGTATAATAAAAGTTTTAAGTATGGAAGGGTAGCCCATTGGTATTTTGACTATTAAAGTGAGCAACAAAAGTTAGATAACATTTCACATGGGGAAAAGTGTTACTAAATGCACCTTCCACGAATCATTGCTACACAAGTATGTAAAATTGGAATTATTCTAACCACTACTAAAACTCAGGGGTTGGTCATGTTAATTAATGTCAATATCCTCTTATGCCGGCCGAGAAAAGGAAATATCATGAAATCATATTTTTAAATCAGGAGTGATATAATGATGTGATGACAAGTACACATATCATCCACTCTATAACTACTAATGTCATATTTGATTATGGATATACCCACCCATTAATAAATATTGAATTTTATATGGGTTATAATATTCAACGAAAAATAATATATATGGAATTTGTAGTGAAAACCTATAATGGTATGATGATTGCATCTAATTTCTACGATTCTTCTATTGTTAAATGTTTTGGGAATGTTCTTCATGAAAATATATTCATTCATCCTTTTTGTCATATTGATGTAATCTTAGGCATGTATTGAATTTATCTACATAAATAACACATCAATTTTCATGTAATGGATGTTATGTTTGATATTTCAAACCCTCCAATGATCATACATCCATGTGATTATAAGTATGAACTTCCTATGGATATTTTATCCAATAAATGTGTCATAATTCCCACACAGAAGGTTTTTTTCCAAATGTTTCATTTGAAAATCAACAATGATGATACTTCTATTTTTCAGTATTTTGAATATTTATTTTCAGATGATATTTCTTTCCTACCACCAAAATTTTATGTTGACTTCTTAATAGAACTCATACCCAGTTCCGCAATAATTTAAGATATTCATTATTAAATATCCCCGATTGAGTTGTAGGAATCAAAGAGTTTACTCAAATAAAAACTTGAAAAAGATTCATTCAACCAACTATTCCACATTGGGGTTCCCTAGTTTTTTTTAATGAAAAAAATATGGATTAATGAGGCTCGTTATTGATTATCAAGAGTTTAAGAGGATCATAATTAGGAAAAAGTACCATATTCCCCATATTGATGACTTCATTGATCAACATCATAGAGCTCAATAATTTTCCATGATTGACCTTTATTATGGATATCATCAATTGAGGGTCAGGAAAGAGGATATACGTATAACGAAATTCCATAAATGGTATGGACCCTATGAATAAATGGTTATTCCTTTTGGTCTTTATAATTCACCTTCTATCTTCATGAATATAATTAATATAGTATTTATAGATTATTTTCATCAGTTTGAGCTAGTATTTATAGATGATATTCATATCCATTCAAAGATAAAGGAATAGGATGAATATCAATTGTGATTAGTATTAAATACCATTCTTAAGGATAATAAATATGAAAAATTTTCAATGGTTGAATTATAGTTGGAAAAGGATTCATTTTTGGGATACATAATCTCAAGGGATGGAATTACATTAGATCTATAAAATAAGAAAGATATTGAATACCTTCCTAGACCAACAACAGTGACTAATATCTATATCTTTTTTGGTTTATTGACAGGTTGTGGAGAATTTATCTTGAATATATAACCTTATTTCCGTGTAAACTTAAAAGGGTGTCAAGTTCGTCTTGGTAGATGAATGTGAGAAACATTTCAAGGAACTGTAGAAAAATATGGTCACTGCACATGTGCTTACATTACCCTGTAGTTGGGAAGTGTATTTAATCTATAGCGATGAATCCAATAGGGGATTATTATGTGTGCTTATGTAGAATAAATCAGTTAACAATTATGCCTTGCTGTAGTTGAATATTCATGAAAAAAATTACCCATCTCTTGACTTGGACTGTGTAGTGGTAATTTTTCATTTAAGATATAGAGGCGTTATCTTTATGTAGAAAAGTGTGATAAATATACTTATTATAATAGTATGACATAAAAACATATTATAAGTTGAACATGTGCTAGAGAAGATGGTTAGAGTTGTTAATGTTTTTTGATATCTCAATATATTTCCACCATGGAAAATCTAACATGTTGGATGATGCTTTGATATTAAAGGATCACACTAGATAATTCATTATGAGAATCACAAAATATCCTATATTTATGGATTTTTACTGTTTTTTCTAAAAACCATGAAGGAAGGGGAAAAGTATTTTCATTATCAAATGAATTTCCAACCCACTATCCATGTGCTGATTATGGACGCACATATAAATGATCTAGAGAAGTAAAAGAATGTTGGAAATGTTCCTTAGTTAAACCATTATTATGATGGAATAATATGGGTTAGGGACCGTGTATGGGTCCATTCCATAACAAATTTGAAGAATGATCTATTAGAAGATGATTACAGGTTCTTAACCTCTATTCAATCGGTAAATATGAAAATATATATGGATTTTAATGATTATTTCTCATTAGATGGAATGAATAGATACATATTAGAGTTTGTCTCTCAGTTCAAGGTAATCCAACAAGATAAGGTTGAAATAAAAAAGACAAATGGGATGTTGCATCTGTTACCCATAAAAGAATAGATATTAGAGAACATAGATGTGTATTTTTTATTTGGACTCCCCAAAACCTCTAAAGAGTTGAATTCTATTTGGTTGGTAGTCGATCACCTTATTATGTCAGAATACATCATCGCTATCAGAGAAGACTTATCTCAAAATCAAATTTCCTATATATAAATTAAGTAAGTGGTAAGGTTCCATGAAGAACCACATTTTATTTTAACATATATGGATATGAAGTTCACACCAATGTTATGGTGAAGTATTCAGTAATTACTTGATAATGAATTTAAATTCATCACTTTATATCATCCTCAGTCATATGGTTAGTCTGAAAGAATAATTGAAACCATAAAGAATATTTTGAGATCTTGTTATCCGAATTTCAAAGGGGGTTGGGATTAACAACTTCCTCTGGTAGAGTTTTCTAAAAAAATATCTTTCAATCAATAATTTCGATTTCACAATATGAGGCCCAAAATGAAATGAATTATATAGATCCAATATACTAGTATGAGATTTAAGAAATTAATCTATTGAGACCAAATATTAGTAAAGAAATGATGGGGAAGGATAGAACTATTTAGCAGGAGATCATGGAAGCTAAAATTTGATTGAAAAGAAATATTGATAAACATTGACGTGATCTAGAATTTGATTCTGAAGAAAATTTGTTTCTATGAATATCTACTTAGAAGAATGTTATGATATTCATGAAGAAAGGGAATCTATGACCTAGGTATATTGGTGCCTCTGAAATTCATTATCACATTAAGATTGTAGCATATCACTTATTAATTCCTCTAAATCTATTTCATGTTTATGATGTGTTCCATTTATCTCCCATGATCATGTATATATCATACCATTAAAATATACACAACTCAATGTCTTACCACTGGAGGAGGATATTTCTTTTGAAGAAAATCTTATTAAAATTCTAAATCGTGCAAAAAAATATTAGAAAAAAACCGCTCACTAGGTCGATGTTTTGTAGATAAATCACGAGTTAAGGAAAGCTATAAGGGAACATGAGTATATGATGAAGCATATGAATTCTTATTTTATAACTGAGTGATTTTTTTCAAGGGGTAAATTTATTTTATGGGGGCTATTATGTAACACCCCAAGTATTAATGGATCTTTATTTGAATAAATTAATTTTTCATTTCTATCTTACAATGCACTAAGTCTAACATTCCATTCAAATAGAACAAAATCGAAATATGTTTCATAGAAAATTGAGTTGGATTAATTTACACAAAACATCAACTTAGAGTATTTATGCACACCATTATCTTAAAAAATGATACATGCAACACCAATGATTATAGGAAACATCATTTTAAACATATATTTATATAAATGAGATAATTATAACATATCCACTAAATGTCGTTATACAAAACATAATAAATAAATTTAAAATATTTTTTAATCATTTTTTATATAAATAAAAAATATTAAAAACTAAATATATAATTTTCGGTAAAGTCCATAATGTCTAAAAATAAAAATATTATAAAAGAATTGGTTTTAATGACATTATGTGAAAAACAATAAGATTAATATTAGACACATTTAGAAATTTAATTTTATAAAATAAATTTCATTTTAATAATTTTTAATCTTTCAATTATTGTAGGGTGAATTTATGTGATTTTTTGAAAAAGCATCATTTTCGCATTAATGGTGAATAATACTAGATTTCAAATCACAACATTTTTTTCATCTAATTTTTTTATAAGGTGAAATTATATTTTAATTTGGTTTAAATTTTTAATTAGCCCATATTTTTATTAATGAATATATTTTTGGTCGTTACAATAAATTTTACATTGAAATTGAATATTATATAATGAAATGTTTTGATCATATTTATTCTTAAAAAACCTAAAATGGCATCTCATCTACGAGATTATATTTTAATTAATTTCTACCACTTCTATGTTTATAAATTGAGAAAATATATTCCATATTTTGACTCAAAATAATTTGTAATATAAAATAATGCCAACATTGATTTTGACCAAATCTATTAGTTAAAGTAATTAAAATTAATTACATCTATTAAGGTAAAGTTAAGCTTAATTAACAACTGAATATTAAATTGAAGACCCAAAATGATCTATACACTTTTTCCAAAACAATTTCCAAGACATTAATAGGACATGAAACATAAATTAATTTGATTTCTTGGTTTGGTATGACATTATTTAGGGAAAACCAGGGTACACCTAACTTGTTTTAAAATATGCCTAGTTTATCCTTTCACTTCAATATAAATGACGAACACCTCTCCCACTTCTTCACATCTATCAAATTACTTATGTTAATCCAAATTATTCCCAATAAAAATCCCAAAACACCTATATTTGACCTATAATCCTCCAATTTGGTAAATAACATTCAAGGAATCTTTTACCAAAAACCAAAAGGAGTTATCGAATTAAGAGCTAACATCTGACATCATTCTCCTTTAAATTATTTTATTTCTCCACTCCGTAAAAATATTTCTATACCATTATTGTATAAAATCTCTAGAATCATATTCAAAAGAGAATTTTTTTTATACTAATGTTTATACCTAATCATATACAATCCTCCATATAATGGGTAATGAACATACTGTTTACAAGTAAATCAAACTACCGCCTCACAAAATGATGATAACTCATTTGTTTCTTTACCAAATCTCATTGGGAACATTATGATGGAAGATATGTTTATATGTGAAATTTTTTGTATTTATTATTTAATTATGATTATATATTCCTTTTAAAAGGCATATATATTTACTTTCCATTTGTTGTAAATATGATAATTTTTTTTGAGGAAGTGTTGACTAACACCACCTCAAGATGATGTGATTCATTCAAAAACTACATGGAATTTATTAAAAATAGGTTTAGTAAAATTATATGATGTATATAAAATTATATTTTTAAAGTAATGATATTATATAAATATATACATATATGTCTTTTTCATTATTTCTTCTAATAAAATAATAAAAACTGAAACATCTTGCATGCGTACATACAACACACCATCTCCATGAATGGTTTATTCCATTTTATTATTATATATTATATATATTATTATAAAAAAACATACTGAATATACATTATATTTATAACATTTTTAATTTTTTTAATATTTATGTAATTATAATGAATGAAGATATAGAAAATTAAGTCATATGCATAGAACAATGAAGATATCACCCAAATTGAAACATTAACATATGATTATCAACAAGTGGGTAATATCAGGTCATTATCAAACGAAATATGGAATTATATATAAGAATATGAATCTTTTAAAATTTATAATAACATTACCTTTATTAAACATGATTCTCATATGAGTATGATGAGATTCAAGACAAAAGGTAAAGAGATTTCATCTCACTTTATATTTCTGTGGGATACATGCTTTATTCACCACCCATTACATTTGTGTGGTGTGTATACTTAACATGGATGTATGAAATGATTATTAAAATTAAATTTATTTGTATTTAAATATCCATTTATGATAATTATTACATGGGTTTTATGTATTAAAAGATACCAAATCGGTAAAATCATTTTTTCTCAATTCTCTTTCTTTGTGACTCATCTTTAGTTATGCACCTAAATTCTTATTCAAGGTGTATATAATTCCATTTTACATGTAATATAATAAATCTAATTATTTTCATGATATTTTATACATCTTGTAATTTATTTTTCATACAAGTAATGTATGATAATATGTTACCAAGTGATACGTGTTTATTGAAACAATCTAATTTCTTTTTTGATTTTTTTATGATAATGCTATTGTTAGTGAAATATCAAGAATCATATCCTAATATACCTAATGATTTTTATAATCTTTTAGTTATTCAATATATCATCATGTAATAGTACCATATTTTCCAATCTATGGTTCTTAAGATATTTTTATGTGATATATGGTTGTCACACTCTTCTATCAAAAATATATTTTATTCAAAAAACCATGTTTTAAAAAATGTTCTCAAATTTAGTTTTGAAATATATTTGAATCCAATTTTGATGGAAAATGTATTTTTAAAAAAATTTATATTTTCTAATGGTTCCATTATAATATCTCAAATCTATTGTCAAAGATAAATCATTTCAACATGTTTTATGTTTTAAAATCATTTTAACACATAAAGTATATTTTTCTGAATTTTATTTTTTAAAAGATATTCCAAAAATATTTCTTATGTAATATAAGATACATTTGTGTTAATAAAACCATTATGGAGAAATTATTCAATGTTTCCTTAATATTATTTATTTGAATGGATTATGTTTTGATGTAATTATTTTGATGAAACCCATGTCTCTTTCAGTGGTTATATTATTTTGAAACCTAATTCATTTCACGAGTTTTGTTTGTGATAAAATTATTATGAAACCTCAATTTTTACAGAGTTAATGATGTGATTATATGTTTATTATACCAATTTGATTTCATGGGTTATGATATGGTTATTTATGATCATGTGGAACATGTATATTTGACTTCACTATAAGAAAGGTGGGACCTATATCTCCCTAAAATATATTTGGTAAAGATTTATATCACATGGGATAGACTAATTTGGCCATAGGAATGATCCTTGACTACTTAGATATCCATGAGGGCGAACTATGAAAGCCCAAATTGCATGAGGAGTAAACTCGTGTTACTAATATGACCATGGGAGTGAAACATGACAACCAATATTAAATGGTGAGTGAAACCGTACTACCATTATGGTCTTGCATGTGATTCCATGGATAAATTAGAAATGATATTATATGCTTATGTGTCTACCAAAATTACTTGTTTTATTTATATGTAATTATTTCAAGGATTATATTCGTTATTTCAATATAATTCATATATTATTAACTGCCAATATTTATGCCATGTTTCATGAAAATGTTCTTTATTATGAAAGGAATGATTTTCTATTTTCATTCTCATATTATCATACCCTTATGGTCATGATTATGCTTACATATATCTCTTGTTTTACCTTACATAGCATTTTAGCACACCCCATTTTATGTTTCCTTCCCCAGGATATGAATACATGTTCTTTGATTGTGGTGTCTAAGTATGATGATAGGTTAGAAGAACCTAATTGGAGATAATTTATCTCACTTATGTATCAAGGATTAGGTTTCCAAGTTTCCAAAGGAAACACGATAGTGTAGTATTTGGGATTCTATTTTTATAATGTTTTATGTATTTCAAAAAACATATGTAATGTTAATGTATAATAAGGGAGGGTATATATAAGGATTTTCATGGTAATTTTATTCAAAAACAACACCAAATATACATATTTCTTATGATCCGATGAAGATATAATCTATTTATTATATGTTTATTATATTTATGAACTATTTATTATTAATTTAACTCGGTATGAATAATTATATTTTTCTTCACCATTTTACACTTGATAGTTTTTTATTATTCTTATTGACTCAGGTAAGTATTAAAATTTAGTATATGTTATTTTCAATATGAATGTTTATGTGTATTATATTTTAATGATTTAAAATGAGGAATACATTGGATTTATTTTATGATGGTTGGGGATACTATAGCACATCAATGCATTGGTTGGTCTAATGAGACAACTATATTGAATTTTGGTTAATGCCTTACCCATTAATTTTGATTTAATAAAACCTAGACTTAATAATATCTTTTAGATGTACATAATTATTCATTATATTATTAAGAATTTAGTTTTTGATAATCCATGTGGTTATTTGATTAGATTGATTATCCATGACAATGTTTTCAAGCTCATGTGATTATTTTTATGGTATTATTTGATAATTATTTATTCCAACCATTTTATTATCAGGTTATTTATTAAATGTAATGTGATTCAGTAATTTTCCTTTATGTATTACTTATTCCATTATTATTCATATATTTTGCAATACACTTACCCTTACTGAGGATCCGATCTCACCCCTTAATGTTGTTTTATTTTTTATAGATTCTAGCAAGTGTTTTTTTGGTTTATATATAGGGACAACAGATGAGGAATAATGGTTTTTTAAATAATATACTTTTATATTATAAGTTTTTAATTTAAAAATAATATCAACTATATATCTAGTTTAGAAAGTCCACTAAACTATTATGTCCTTTGGGATGAAATTAGTTATATATTATTATAATGTAATAAAGTATACATCATCTATAGGCTACTGTGGTTCGAGAGCTATAGTAATTCCTTGGGATTTTGTGAATTTGTTTAAAAAAATGCATCGATGGATTTTGTTACACTCAACTCTGAATTTTAACACATAACACTATAATATAAATTTTGTTATTTAACAATTTACATTATATTGTAGCTATTATATTTTATATAAAAATAAGAATAAAATTGTTTTTAATATTATTTATAAAGGATTTAGGTAAATAAATTGTATTTATAAATAAGTAATAATTTTTTGGTAATGTCTCTATATGATTTGAAAATGCCTATTTCTAAAAAAAATAATTTGTTTTATGAACAAATAATATATGATCCAAGACCCTAGTATCCATGAGTAAGTTTCTTCATTCTTATATTAGTATATGATACAAGGAATCACATACCAAATGACTTAATAGTTCAGTAGTATTAGGGAATTAAATATATTTATTAGTCTTTTATTATATTCTTATTACAAAAAATTGCACCATTTTTTTTACAATATCATTTTTTCTCCCTAGTATATCCTTGTACATATTTCAAAGATAACTATATCGATTCAAATGAATGAATAAAGAACTGTGGTGAGAAAAAATGATCAATAAGGGTTAAGTAAAATATAAGTAATCATGAATCATAATCATAGTTAATATTTTAGGGCAAATAACTAAACACACATTCAATTTAATCAATAAGTTAATAATTATGTGAATCCATGGAAATTATAAATTACAAAATATCTTGCATAATAAATATTTTGGAATGAAAAATAACTAAATTCACGTAAAATTTAATCAATAACTTTACTATCATAACTGGTTATGTCTTAGTAAATATGGCATGGTAATTAACTCAATGCTCGTGGCATTGAATAAATAACTGTGTATGAAATTCATCCTATCATAATAGAATTTTAAAAATATCATGTATAATAATAACAATATTTAGAATGAATGAGATGCTTAATTATTGGATTTCATATTTTAGGAATATGATAACCCCCAATAGATATATATCTTTAATATTGTATAGAACATCTATGTACAAAATCATCATGGTTGGAAAACTGGTCTTACGATTGCTTATTAATTCACCACACAGTAACAATGATGCTTTTGTTGAATTTTTAAAAATATGACCTACTAGTGTCTATAAGTCCAATGTATTCCACATATTCAGCCTAATTGATTTAATTAAAAAATAATGTCCCTTATCATGGAATATTCATATTGTTTAAGGAATATGGATTTATTAATACATCCATATATATAAAATAATATTCAAAGTAGATTAAAATATATATAAATGATATATGGATTAATAAATAAACATATACATGTTATAAAATATGGATATTAATGGAAAATTTAATGTATACAAGAATGTGAATAATTAATGAAAAATATAATGACAATAATATCTATTCTAGAAGTTAATTTCAATACATTCCATGGTTAAAATGATCAAAAAAATACATAGGAAGAATAATTAAGGTATCAATACAATATATATCCATTTTATTATTAATATATGTTCCTTTTATTTTAATAATATAAACAACATTATAATATTTTAAAAAAATTTAGGAAAAAATACTTTTCATTTTGAAAATTACTATTTAAAAATAAAAGTTTACAAAATGTTTGGAAAATGAATTTTTTGAAAATAATATTTCAAAAATATTAAATAATATTTAAAAAATTTATTGTTCATGAAGGATTGTAATTCCTTTCATTCCATAATCTTTAAAATTATGATTCTATTCACTTTTTTAATAAATGTCAAGAGAGAATTATTTTGAAGACAACATGACTGTCACTATAATTTTTTTAAAAAGATAATATGATTAAAATCGTGTTTTATATATCATTTTCAAATTAGTTTAAGATATTTTTTGATAAAATTTTTTTAATCTTGAGTTATAGAAGAAAACTGATATCTGATCGAAGAGAAAAATTAAGTTAGTTTTTATAATATTTTTAAAATAAGTTTAATTACTAAAGAGTTGAAAATATTTAATTTTACAAGAACATATCATGAATATACATGCTTGGAGAATATGAAATAATTTTAATAATAAATGGTCAAATAATTGCCTCAAAATTAAATTTAGGAATAAACAATCTCGATTATAATGAGATTTTTCAATAAACCTTTCAATGATCATAACATTGAAGTGAGTACCAATCCATGAATTTATTATTTTTAAAAAATATAAATAAATGTGTAAAATTTATAAATATAACATTATGTAATAATTATTCACTTTAAAAATAATCATATAATTTCAATGGTGATGAAGAAGTAATATAATATAATAATGAGAAACTGAGTAATGAAATGTATTTTGATTTGGTAACTCTTAAATAAATCCCCCTTCGATGAAATACATTAAATTGGAACATATTTTAATATGATTTAATAATGAATAAATATATTACTTTTTAAAAAGAATGTATATGATCCATATAAATGAAATAAGGTTCATAACATTATAATTTTCCTTAATAAATGGAATCAAGACAAAGTCATTCCCTTATACAGCCTTTTAGTAGAACATGATTTAAATTAATATAAAGTGGCTTTAATAAATTTAGTTACTTATTAAAAAACAATATTAACATTTATAATACCATATATGATCTTTTTATGACATATTATGACCTTTTCATTAATAATATTTCTTTATTCCCATTACTTTTTTTTATTAATTTGTTAATTTTCTCAATTATTCTTTACTAGGAATGTTATTATTATAAATTATATGTTATAGTTATGTTATATCAAAAATAATATTCATGGAATATTTATCAAATTTTAATATTCATTATACTTTTAATAAAAATAATGAAATATGGTTAGGATAAATCATGTATGTTACGATCATGAAGAGGATAGGCTGTGTGTATATATGAGTAACATTTCCATTTTTAGTAATTATTATGGGAAAAAAGAAGTAATATATTAAAATTAAATAATGACCATAATATATTATAATTTATTTAAATATACTTATATATATCATCTATGTAGTGTTCTGATGAAAATGGATTCGCATCGCTTCACAAAGGCGGTAGCCTAGACATTCACGATCAGTGCTATCATTTACAAATGAGTGAAAAGGTAAAAATAAAATGATGTATTTTAATCTTATAATAATAAATATTTAATTAATATCATATTTTTCATATATTTATCATATATTAATGAACATTAATTATATCACCATCAATGTAAAGAATACATGAAAATTGAATCACATCACTTCATGAGGCGGTAGTGCATGATACACATGAGTGGCATTATTGTTTCCCCAAAGGAATGGAAATTAAAATGGAATATATTATATTTCAATCCATAGGTATAATTATGTTATAAGAATCATATATACATATAATATACATAATAATACCCATCTTTTAGTGGTGGTAATAGAAAAATGAAATACATCTAATCAGGCGGTGGGGTTCCTCTATACACACTAACGATAAATTCATAACCCTTTTAATAGAAGTGGAAATGGTTCATTAAAATATTTTAAAAATATATAATTATATGTAAGGTACTTATATTCACATATCATTGTAGTCAAATAAGATTTGAAGGAGGTGAATTGGAGAGACAAATAAAATAAATGCCCTTATTTTAGAATGTTATATCTTCTTAATGTAAACTCCTTAAATTCTAACAAACATCTATCCAATGATGAATTTACAAAAAAATAATAGTTTAAGGGGATGGGATTTTTAATTTTATATGAGTATTTATCTTCAAAAATAAATTTTTATAATGTTTATATATGATAGTTTAGTGGGTGGCCTTTTATATCTAATGAGAGCGGAACATATATATTTTTAGAAATAAAAATCTATCGCAACATTTTTTCTCAATCCACAAGTGTACCAAATGGAGTGTTCTCATAAAATAGACATTATTTGGTAAAAAATAACACCACAAACAATATTTTTATATGCTTCTAGGTTATTTTAATGATAATATTTTTTGTTTAACACCTATTATATTCTTTTTTATCTTAACTGCGTATATTAATTTAAATTGATTCACTATTCATTATGAAAAACATTAATTTGACTTTATTATGAAATATAAATTATTATTATTTTGAATATGGAATCCATTTTTCAAAATTCTACCCATATAATTATAAACATATATTTTAAAATTAATCCCAGAGACAACATGAAAAAGTTGGTTTTTAACGTGATAATGTTCGAAAGAGTACAACGTTTTTACATCAAAATTAAATTTGAAAATGATTCAAAATACCCAATTTTATTAATTTATATATAATTTATGTAATTTTAATTTAACAGAAATTTAAAGTATAAAATAACATTATAAATAAAATTAATGAAAATGAAATTTTAATTTAAAATTCACTTTTCAAAAAATATCAAAAAATAATACATCTAAAAAATAGAAAAAATTCAACCTTAAATAATTTTAATATTATAATTTAAAAAATAAAGTTAATTTTATAAAATATTTTTTCTAAAATAGTTAATATTTAATTTTAAATTATTCTCACAAAGCATGAGTAAACTGTCATTAGTGTAACATCCCGTTACTGTTTCAGGTATTGATAAACCCTCTTCTGTTAGATTAAAATATTGTTAAGTAAAATGAAAAAAAGGTTTATCAGTGAAAAGTTTTGTTTTGGTTAAACATGTCAAAGAATGGTAAAATTCCCAATTAATGGTCTAGAATATTCAATTAAATATCTTATATGTTAATCACTGTGTAAGTATGAGTTTTTGAGGTCTGCAAAGTCTCGAAGTGGACGAAATAAAAATATTCAATATATTATTTTAAGCTTATGTAATTTATTCAAAATAATTGAATATCTCCAAAATGGTTCGTCGTATGAGAAATTTGAGACCACGGTTATATCTGAAATATAGTTTTTAACCTAGGAGGGGTATAAAATTCAATGGTGCCAGACATTTATATGTCTTGCTCGTGAGATAATTTTTTCAAACAATATTTTATATATTATTTGTTAAAAATAAAATATCTCTCAAACAGTGCATTGTATGGAAAATCTGAGACCACCAATGGGTCCAAAATGAGGGGTTTACCCTAGAAAAGGTATGACATTTGTTCTCATAGGGAGTTTGGACGTCTCACTCGCAAAAACAATGCTTTTTATATTAATTAATTAATTATTCCGAGTTTTCATAAAAAAAATTATTATTGTCTCTCAAACTGCTCATCATTTGGAAAATCTGAGACCACTGTTGGGTCAAGAATGGAGTGTTTACCCTTGGATGTGTATTACATTTATTCACAACTGATATTTCATGTCAATTAATTTTTATATTAATTAATTTATTAATTTGATTTAATGTAATTGTTAAAAAACGAAATTCACTATTCATCACCTCTTTTATTTCAAGCTAAACTCCATTTCCACTACGCACCTCCATTGATGACACACCCAAATTTTAAAACCATTGATTTTTCATCCGTTTTTGAACGGATTAAACTGTCAAATCATTAATGGGATATAATTAAACACTCCTTCATTAATTTTCGATTGAAACAGTGGTTAAAACAGGAGTTTGTAATTTGAGGTTTTAAATATTCATTGAAATACACAATTGAGATTATTTATATATGAACTGCTCAGCCTTTCGTGTTAGTCTGTTTGATTGATTTCCAATGACTCCATTGTGCGCCCGCCGTGAAGACTCGCGTGTGATTTTCCAGGAACGCCCCCTTGCCCATCATTCCCATGTTGCGTGAGTCTATCTTGTTTTGTTGGTTTTTATTTATTTTGATCATTTTCTTTCATTCACCAAATCTAAAAAAGGTTTCTTTGAAATAAATAATATCGATTAAAATAAAGGATAAATAAACCAATACTAATAGAAGCATAATTTATCCAAATTATCAATAGATAATTAATATAATTATCAAATAATAATTTTGGGATAATCAAAGGTTAATTATTTTCAAACGATTATTATTTGGATTTTCAAAAAAACTATGATTTATCAAAATATATATATATATATCGATAAACACACATGGGGTAATTTATTAAAATTATATAATGTTATTTATTTTGATATATATATATATACATAATTAGATGTATATTTTTGAAAACTACTTTGGAAGTTAAGGATTATTTTATTTAATATAAAATTATCAACAGGAAATTTCATGATTTATCGAAGGTTAATATTTCAAAATTATAAAAGGATATTTGCTCGGCTCCATCCTTTTTTTAAATGGATAACTGTATGAAATATTATGGGGTTATTTTCAAATGACTATTGGAAGGTAATTATAAAGAAAAGTATCAAATGATAATTTCATTAAATTATCATTAGATAAGATGAAAAAAATATAATTTATAAAGAGTAATTACTAGAATATAATTACTCAATTAATTAAATTAATAACTATGATGTAATAACGTAAAATTATCTTAGGATAATTTGTAAGATTTTATTACAATATATATTTATTAATGAAGGAGAATAATGAAAAAACATACTTTAACATAAATGATAAATTGGAATTTATCCAAGAGAGATAAAATATTATCGCATGTAATGTTTTAATCGATAAATTGAAATTATCCATGACATATAAAATTGAATGTAATATTTTATTTGATAATTTTGAGAATTATTCAGGAGAGAGAAACTATTATCTCATGTCATATTTTATTTCCGTTTGAAATAAAATATCTCGTTCTGGTTCTAGGAATCCTTGATGAGTGTTGACCATTGGTGTTTCGACGCTTATAATAACAAGGCCGTGTGGAGGTGTATTAAACCACATCGGGTGGTTTATCTTCGCCGCTAACATCAAAGAACTTGAGGTAGGTGGTTCCGTTCTGATTGGCCAAAATAATTATCCTTGTTTTTCTTGATTTATGTCATTTTTTATTTAAGTTCAATTGCTCAAATATGCTTTCAATTAAATTGATAAAAACTTGATTCCAGTAAATCGAGATATTGGAAATGGTCTTGGCATGGAAATTTGGAAAACCCTCGATTCCATTGAATTGGGTGTGTTTATGGAAATTTGATTCTTTAGATTGTTTAATTTAAATTTTGGATTTGATGGAAATGATTTTGATTAAATCGTTGAATTTAATTGTGGAAATAAATTGTGTGATGATGGAATTAGTTTTGATTTGATTTATAACTGGTAAAAATGGCATAAAATGATTTGATATAAACCCAATGGTTTTATCTTGTGAAAATGGGATGTTTTTGAATAAAACATGTTTTGGTTTTAAATGAAAAGAAATTGGCACATTTGAAATGAAAGAAAGGGATTGATCGTATTTTTAAGCATTCATTAAATAGTCCGCCCATCATGTAAGAGCGCATGCAAGCCATAGGTAGTTAATGAGTTATTTGAATACACACAACGCTACAACAACGTTCAAAAACATACTTGCAGCGGGTCACATCCCTGACGGGTTGGTGACAAGTCTCCGTTGGCCAGTGTCATAGTGACGTGTGTATACACATTTTGCTGAGTTCACATAAAGAGTGTGGAATCCTGTAGCTGGTTAATACTATCGTACCTTTTGGTAGATGACCATGTTGCTCACGTTTTTATTTATATTTGAGATATAAATGTATGCCAATTCTTTTAAACTGCCTTACATGCCTGGTGAATTTATATAAACTATTTATACTTAAGCCAATGTTTTAGAAATAATCAATCATTTCATAAAGCATTGCTTAAAATGATTATTTCCATCATTTGAAAATGTATAGCATGTTTTGTTTAAATATTATTTTGGAATTGTCAAACCTATTTATTTGAAAAAAGAAAGCTTTTTTTGGATAATCTATATTTGGCCTCTGTCAAGGAATCTTTGGTGGTATCCTACTAGGCTTAGGCTCACACCCTACTTTTGCCTTAGGCTGTTCGTAGTCTTTCTTCTTCCAGGATCGAGCAAAGGAAATGGACCACTTGGAGGTGGATCCATTTGTTGATCTTTGATCTTGGTGAGTTGTGTCCTTAGGGACCTTGGGGTTGTTTTCCAATTTTTAGTACTTAGGTAGTAGTACTTTGGGCTTTTTATGTGATGTTATATTCTAGTACATCACTCCTAGTGGAGTTTCTTTTTGTTATTCATATAGTCTTATTTCTTTTCTTCTGTATTGTTGGTGACAAAATCATTCCCACTTTCATGTTATGTTATGTTAGGTGCTACTCACCGACCCGTGGGGATCGGGAATGCCCTTCGGGCTATGTTAGGGTCGGCTCAATTATCGGGGTACCAGGGTACCCGGGCAGGTTCATGACAAAATGGTATCAGAGGCAGGTTAAGCATGTTTCCTTGATGACAGTATGAATTTGTGTATTCTTATTGGGACTTAGGAGGTAGTTGCGATTGAGTGTCTGGCCAGCTCTCACCGTAATGGACCATAAGTCACCAGTGGTGGTTAGGTAAAGCTGACTTGGGGAATAGTTCTAGTATTTTCCATATTTTGATTTGGATAGAGTGTAATCCAAATATTATTTATCCATTCTATTAAGAAAATTTTTTCTTGTTACTCATTTTGAGTGATTATCTAATGTGTTCCTTTTTATATGATGCTGTTTTGTAACATCATGCCTCTGAGAAGACATTCTAATCAAATCCAGGATGTGGATACTGCTGAACCTGAGTGAGCGAATCCTCATGTGGACCCAAGACTATTTGAGGTGATTGTGCACACTATCCATGTTCTAGGATAGGCATCACCTCTGATCCCTGTTCAGGCTCCAGCTATGGAAATTGGTGTGGGATGGATGCCCTTTGAAATTATTCTCAATAGTTTTTTCACAAAAAAAACCAATAGCATTCAAAGGTTTCACTGATCCTCAACATGCTGAGGAATGTTTGGGTATGATAGAACTTATGTTTGAGTTCTTGTATACACCAGACGAGATCAAGGTGAAGTGTGCCACCTTTGTGTTAGAGGGACCAGGAACGAGATGGTGGGACATGATAATGACTACAAAGAAACATGATGGTTTAGAGTGGAAGGACTTCAAGGTTGTTTTTCACTAGCCACTTCTATCTAGAGTCAATGGTGTTGGCCAAGGCTGTAGAGTTTTTCAAGCTTGAGTGGGCTGACAACACAGTGGCTCCTAAATATTTTTTGGGCACCTGTAGAAGTCATGCCCCAACTTTTCCACTCAACTTAACAGCACGACATCATTTGAACCGTCAAAAACGGCGGGGAAATCAAATGCTTCACGTACAAGAGTTCCTGCCACATGCATCCAGAATAAAGCTTCTTCACCCAACGAAAGAGTCTCCAGAGGAATCTGATACAGGTCCAACGATCAATATTAGTATCATTAATATAGCTTCAACTTTAGTGACTATTATATTTGATATGGGTGCATATCACTTGTTTATTTCAATATGTATCCTTAATCTTCATAATCTTCCAATTGAGATTTTATCTTGTGTAATGGATACTACTACACCCATTGGTTCAAAGAGAGAGCACAGTCTCTGTAGTCCTGCTTGTGTCTTCTCTCTATCATTTGTCGAGTTTTCTTGGTGTTTTCTCATACTCAACATGGAACCTCATGATGTCACATTTAGTATGGATTGTATTATTGCTAATAAAGCCCGGATTTGATTTTTATCTTCGATGGGTCTACCTTAACACAACTAGTGGTGTGTCTCTTGTCTTTCAATAAGAATGGGTCCCAAGGTCGAGCAGAGGATGACCTTCTTATCCGGAGTAGGGTAAAGAGATATTACTATTTTTTTGATATCGAGATAGATTCTTTGGGTTGGGATCTCTCTATAGTCATAATTGAGTTTCCCGACATGTTTACTTCTAACTTCTATGGTTTTCTACCGGTATGAGAGGTTGAGTTTTATATTGAATTAATCTTTAGCACTCAACCAATTTCTTTTCCCTCTTACCAAATGGCTCTAGTTGAACTAAAAGAACTAATGTCCCAGTTGGATGATATTTTTGAGAAATCCATTATTCACCCAAGTGTGTCACCTTGGGCGGTGGTGATTCTATCCACCATGAATGTTGATGGTTATTTCATATCTTCTCTTATAGAGATGATTATTCAAGAATAGAAACTTTTTTGACGAATTCCATAAGAATTAGAGACTCTATTTATGGTGGGGAGACTCATACCCAGTGGTCATTCTCTAAAGAGGGTGTTCTGTGTTATCAAAACTATTATGTTGCACCATTAGCGACAATGAATGATATAATGGGGGATTGTCGTATTTTCTAATGGGTTCTGCACCCAGGAAGCACTAAGAAATTCTATAACCTAAAGCAGCTATTTTTGTGACCATGTATTATTGAAGGTTTCACCCCGGTTGGGTCATCGACGGCTTGGGAGAAAGGGAAAGCTTGCTCCTTGTTTTGTGGGATCTTATGAGGTTGCAGATTCTGATGTGAAAATTTTTTACCATTTAGAACTACAATGAAAAATGACATCAATAGAAAATATATTTCATGTATCTTAGATTTGATATATTTTATCTCACCCATCTCATGTTCTGAGTTGGTGTGATCATGATGTGGAACATGTTTTATCATTGACTGAACGACCAGCCATGGTTGTTGATTCTGAGACCAAGGTACATCATGGGAGGACGATACCTCTTTTCTGTGTGATATGGAAGCATGGTTCTAATTCTCATAAGACGTGAGAGGGGGAGACACTGATGATAGAACAATGGACTTCTCTTTTGACGTGGTTCTTCGTAGGCTTTCTGGGGACATAAAGTTCCTATGGTGGGGAGGTTGTATCATCTCGTTAATGTTTCAGGTATTGATAAACCCTCTTCCGTTAGATTAAATTATTATTACCTAAAATGTATAAAAGGTTTATCAGTGAAAAGTATTGTTTTTGTTAAACATGTCGTAGAATGGTAAAATTCCCAATTAATGGTCCAGAATATTCAATTAAATATCTTCTAAGTTAATCACTATGTAGGTATGAGTTTTTGAGGTTTGCAAAGTATCGAAGTGGACGGAATAAAAATATTCTATATATTATTTTAAGCTTGACCAATTTATTCAAAATAATTGAATAACTCCAAAACGGTCTGTCATATGAGAAATTTGAGACCAAGGTTATATCCGATATATAGTGTTTATCCTATAGAGGTATAACTTTCAATGGCGCCGGACATTTATATGTCTTACTCTTGATATAATGTTTTTTAAACAATATATAATATTTTATTTATTAAAAATTAAATATCTCCCAAACAGTGTGTTGTATAGAAAATCTGAGACCACCAATGGTTCCGGAATGAGGGGTTTACACTATTCAAGGAATGACATTTGTTCGCATCGGGCGTTCGGACGTCTCATTCACAAAAACAATACTTTTTATAATAATTAAATAATTATTCCGAGTTTTCATTAATAAATCACTAATATCTCTCAAACCTATCATCGTTTGGGAAATCTGAGACCACCGTTGGGTCTAGAATAGAGTGTTTACCCTAGGAGGGGTATTACATTTATTCGAAACTGATATTTTGTGTCAATTAATTTTTATATTATTTAATTATTTAATTTGATTTAATGTAATTGTAAAAAAACGAGATTCACTATTCATCACCTCTTTTATTTCATGCTGAACTATATTTCCACGCCGTACCTCCATTGATGACACATCCAAATTTTAAAACCTTTGATTTTCATCTGTTTTTGGCTGGATTAAATTGCCAAATAATTAATGGGAAAAAATTAAACACTCCTTAATTAATTTTCAACTGAAACGGTGGTTAAAACATGATTTTTAAATTTGAGGTTTTAAATATTCATTGAAATAAAAAATTGAGATTATTTATTTATGAATTGATCATCCTTATGTGTTAGTCTGTTTGATTGAGTTCCAATGACTCCATTATGTGCCAGCCGTGAAGACCCGCGTGTGATTTTCCAGGCACGCCACCTTGCCCATCTTCCCCATGTTGTGTGAGTCTATCTTGTTTTGTTGGTTTTTATTTATTTTCATCAATTTTCCTTCTTTCATAAAATCTTAAAATGGTTTCACTGAAAGAAATATTTTCGATTATAATAGTGGATAAATAAACCAATTCTTATATAAGAATAATTTATCCAAATTATCAATGGATATTTAATATAATTATCGAATAATAATTTTGGGAAAATTAAAGGATAATTATTTTCAAATGCTAATTATTTGGATTTTCAAAAAAACAATGAATTGTCAAATGATATATATATATCGATAAACACACATGGGGTAATTTATTAATATTATATAATGATATTTATTTCGATATATATATAGACACACACAATTAGATGTATATTTTTGATAACTACTTTGGATGTTAAGGATAATTTTATTTAATATAAAATTATCAACATGCAATTTAATGATTTATCGAAGGTTAATTTTTCAAAATTATAAAAGGATATTTTCTCGGCTCCATCCTTTTTAAAAAAGGATATCTACATGAAATATTCTGGGGTTATTTGCACCAGATTATTGAAAGGTAATTATAATGAAAATTATCAAATGATAATTTCCTTAAATTATCATTAGACAAGTTGGAAAAATGATAATTTATAAAGAGTAATTACTAGAATATAATTACTCAATTAATTAAATTAATAACTATGAATTAATAACGTAAAATTATGTCAGGATAATTTGTATGATTTTATTACAATATATATTTATTCTTGAAGGAGAATAATGAAAGAACATACTTTGACCTAAATGATAAATTGGAGTTTATCCAAGAGATATAAAATATTATCGCATGTAATATTTTAATCGATAAATTGAAATTATCAATAATAGATAAAATTGCATGTTAAATTTTATTTGATAATTTTGAGAATTATTCTGGAGAGAGAAACTATTATCTCATGTGATATTTTATTTCCTTTTGAAATAAAATATCAGGTTCTGGTTCTAGGAACCCTTGATGAACGTCGACCATTGGTTTGTCGACACTTATAATAATAAGTCCTTGAAACAGTGTATTAAACAACATAGGGTAGTTCATCTTCGCTGCTAACATCGAATAACATCAGGTAGGTGGTTCCATTCTGATTAGCCAAATTAATTATCCATGTTTTTCTTGATTTATGTCATTTTTTATTTAAATTCAATTGCTCAAATATTCTTTCAATTAAATTGATAAAAAACTTGATTCCAGTGAATCGAGATACTGGAAGTGGTTTTGGCATGGAAATTTGGAAAACCCTTGATTCCATTGAATTGGGTGTGTTTATGGAAATTTTCAACTTTAGACTGTATAATTTAAATTGTGGATTTGATGTAAATGATTTTAATTAAATTGTTGAATTTAATTGTGGTAATAAATTGTGTGATGATGGAATTAGTTTTGATTGGATTTCAAACTGGTGAAATTGACATAAAATTATCTGATAGAAACCCATTGGTTTTATCTTGTGAAAAAGGCATGTTTTTTAATAAAACATGTTTTGGTTTTAAATAGAATGAAATTGGCATTTTTGAAATTAAATAATGGGATTGATTGTATTTTTATGCATTCTTAAAATAGTTCTCACATCATGTAAGAGCGCATGAATGCCTTAGGTAGTTAGTGAGTTATTTGGATACACTCTAAGCTACGACAACATTCTAAAACATACATGAAGCGGGTCACATCCCAAGTTGGTTGATGACAAGTCTCCTTTGGCCAGTGTCATAGAGACGTGTGTATAAACATTTTTCTGAGTTCACATAGAGAATGTGGAATCCTGTAGCTGGTTAATAATATTGTACGTTTTAGCAGATGACCATGTTGCTCAATTGTTAATATATATTTGTGATATAAATGTATGCCAATGCTTTTGATCTTCCTTACATGCCTGCTGAATTTATATAAACAGTTTTATAGAAATGTTTTAATTAAGCCATTGTTTTAGAAATATTCCATCATTTCTTAAAGCATTGTTTAAAATGTTTATTTCCATCATTTGAAAATGTATAGCATGTTTTGTTTAAATATGATTTTGGAATTGTCAAACCTATTTATTAGAAAATTGAAAGCTTTTCGTTGGATAATATATACATGGAATCTGTCACAGAATCTTTGGTGGTATCCTACTGGGCTTAGGCTCACACTCTAATTTTTCCTTCGGGTGATTATAGACTTTCTTCTTCCAGGATCGAGCAAAGGAAAGGGATCACTTGGAGGTGGATCCAGTTGTTGATCTTTGATCTTGGTGAGTTGTGTCCTTTGTGACCTTGGGTCTTTTTTCCCATTTTTAGTAGTTCGGTTGTAGTACTCTGGGATTTTTATGCCATATTTTATTCTAGTACATCACTCTTAGTGGAGTTTCTTTTTGTTATGCATACAGTCTTGTTTCTTTTCTTCCGCATTATTGGTGAAAAAATCGTTCCCACTTGCATGTTTTGTGATGCTAGGTGCTAGTCACAGACCAATGGGGATCGGGAACGCACTTTGGGCTATGTTAGGGCCGGCTCGGTTATCAGGTTACCAGGGTACCCGGGCCGGTTCGTGACAATTAGAAAAATACATTTTTCCAGAAATCATTTTTTTTCTTTTCAATGACTATTGTTATATTTTTTATCAATAAATAAAAATAACTTTTACATTTTATATTTTTTTATTCATACCACCAAATTTAATGGCCTGGTTATAATGGTATACTATATTATAGTTCATTTAGACTTAGGGTTTCATGCGACATAAGATATCAAAGAGAATAAATTTAATAAAAAATATTTTTTTAGTTATATAATAATATTTTTCTGTGTCATATATGGAATAAAATTAATTTATATATTTTTAAATTTTGTAGGTGAAAAATACTCATGGACATAAATAAATAATGTCCTCAAAATTTAACTTCATCTTGAAAATCGAGGGATTCATATTTTAATATTATTTTATTGAAAGAACAAAATACTAAAAATATTTTATATAAATAACTATTAATATGATTGAAATTAATGTGACATGTTCATTTGGAATAACCAAAAACTAGGATTCCTAATAGATTAAAATTTTTGGGACATGAAGATATCGACATGGAAGGAAAGTGAAAAAAATTATAAGAAATTACAGAGACAATGGATTAAAAGGTAAGAAATGATAAATGAAAATATAAGGTCTTAAAATAGATAAACTTTTGATGATTTAAAGGTCCATATGATTTTTCACAAATAAATTTAACATGATATCATTATTTTGATAATAGTTTTTCTTAATGTTTAAAAATTATGTTATATTCTGTGAATATAAGTAAATATACATTGTTGATACATTTTTATATAATAAGAATAATTTCATCCATTTGTTGAGATTTTTAAATAAGAAAATTAATCCCATACTCCCTGAAATGAATATCCAAAAATAAATTTTCTATACTCAAATAAATAAAATCACTTTTAAGAGATCATACGATCAACAAAAAATTAAAAAATTACTTTCACTATTTCTATAGACATTATCAGAAGAAAATAGTGTTATCATGACTTTTTATATATTATAATTTAATGTCAAAACCTAAAAAGAAATTGTATTAATTTTTATTAATAGTTATTATTTTTTCAATTAGTTTATGTATAAACAATTATATACAATCTAGGACATCACATAGGGAAATTCCATGCACTAAATGTTATTATACTTCAATCATCGGTTCAAGCATCATAAACATGCCAAATGTAATAGGTTTTCAGTGAACATTTAGGATTACCATTTTATATAAAATATTAATATAATTATTATATCATTAAAAAAATTATTTATATCCTTAAAAATTATGACTACTCATTAAATACACATTTTACTAAGTCCTTCAATATGAATTTTTTTTAACAATGTATACTAATCTTATTTTATATTTATTAAAATTTCATTTAAGGGTCATATCATACTTAATGGTAAAAATACCTCTAAAAATATGTTGAATAAATTTTAATTCATTATTACATAAATAACTTTTCCACTATAACATAAAAATTCTAAAAATATCACCCAATAATTTATTAATCATTGTAGAGTGATATCACATAATAAATAAAAATGTGTGTTTGAGAATTCTAAGTTATGATCAATATTAAAACCATAAACACATGATGGCATCCATAACTCTTATATTAATGAATACACATATACTTTTACATCTTAACACAATAACTGTATGTTTCATGATTCAGATTACTAAAAAACCATTTGATAAATACTTCGACAATATAATTCTGGAATCAAAACAACTACATAAAACTTTTTAGTTCAATATAAGTCCTTCCTTGGTCTATGGTATATCCTTTATAAGAGAGAATTCAATCTGGTAATAAATAGTGAATACAAATTTAATAAAACTAACAATCAATAGATCCCTATTGTATGATTTATTTCCATCTATCATGCTCTTTATTTTATCCTTGTAATTCATTAAATTACACTATTAATTTATATAAAAAATCACACTACAATTCATTCGAGTGACATTATTATAATGATAGAAATACATTGGGTTTCACTAAGGTCATTAATTTTTATTTCCTTGATAAATGCATCATATATTTTCTTTTAAAAATATTATTTATCCTAGGAATATGCCTAGGGAGTGTCGTACCATAATCGTAGCAAGGTATATTATTGTGCACTAGGTGTGGATCACGTGAAGCGCAATACATCCTTTTCTATGTTATTACACCTTGGTAATTCTCAATTTGTACCATGTACACCTTTACTATCATGAAAGGGGTTGTATTGAATAAAAAACACACATAATTACTTCCTTACCAAAACATTATGTTGTTCAACTACCCATATCCTCATAGCCTATCATATGGTTATGATTTGTACTCTATGTTTTATAAAATATTGTTTCCATGGTGTCTACTAATATTTCTATCGTACCATTTTTCGAATACCTAACCCCAGTAGACCGAAAATAATTTTTTATTTATTATAATAGTGTTATATATAAGAAATCACATCTCTAACAACTAAATAGGTGAGTTTTATTTGTAAACTGGACACATTATTTAGAGATGAATTAGATTTTTAAATGAAAATTAAACAATAAAAACTTTATTGAATATAATTATTACCTATATCATATCCATTATTAGAATTCATAGTGAAATTCTTTTATTTCTGGGAAAAGGAAACAAAAAAGGGCGTTCTCATATTCATATATAATGGATATGTATATTTGAAGTAATCATGAGTCAATATGCATAATCAAAATAGATAGTTAAATGAGAAAAGAAACATCCAATATAATGAATTAAAATAGAAGGATGTACATAAAAATATAACATCAAGGTGAAAATATCATTCTTATTAACCGATATGGAAAGGTAATTAACCGAAAACTCTTTTAATTCAATTGATAACATGAAAATCATTTCTGGAAAAGGAGTAACAAATATATAAAGGTAACAAATTGAATGAAAATCATACTTAATAAAAAAAATGGGAACAGAATGCATCCAGTTATAATATCATTGTGAAAATAACATTGATAATAATAACTATATTTTGAAGGAATAAAATCCTTAATTACATGACTTTATAGCCCAGACACATGATACCTCTACCTTCAAGATCTATCCTTGTGTAAGATTAAAACTATGGGATAAAATCCCATTTTCTCTGGCTAGATGATTTAATTCTAGATTACCAATTCACCTTAAGGAAGTACAGTTGTATCAAGGGGGTATTTATAACCAAGACCACAAAGGATTTCATGTTCAAATCATTTGAAAATAAATTTAATAATCCATTCAATTGACGAATAATAACCCTTATCATCAAATATAAATATTTAGCACGAGATACATATTTTTATATATTTATCCTGAAAACAATTATTATTGAATCTATATAACCATATGTATAAATGATATATGGTTTAAGTGAAAAAAAATTTCATGATAAATAATATGGATATTTTGTGGATCATTAATGTCCATATAAGGAAAATAACTTGATGAAATGTTAACAACTAAAAAAAATGTATCATGGAAGTGAATATCAATTCTTTCATTCAAAAAAAAAATGATCAAAATACATCCATAGGAATAATAAGGATGGAATTAATTCAAATTACTAAAATTGGAGTGATAATTAATGGTTATGGAATTTTCTTAATCAATATTTCATATAATAAAATAATAAAAAATTGGGATGAAAATATCCTTTTAATTTTGAAAATAACTTTTAATGAATAATGGTTAAAAAAAATTTAAAATTATTTTAATTTGAAAATAAAATTTAAAAACTGTAACATAATATTTAAATAATATTAGTGGTCATGATGTCATGAATTCCTGTTCATTTCATCCGTATTAAAAAAGCATTCCTTTATCATTTTGGATAAAATCTAAGCATTCATTGATTTGAAAATGAAATGAAATTTTTAATCAAAACGTTTTGAAAAAATTACAAGAGTGTAAAAGTATATTTATAAAATCAATTTTAAAAGGGTCAAAAGCATTTTATTAGAATTTTTTGAATATTGGGTTTTGGAAGGAAATGGACTTCCACCTAAAGAGAGAAACTATGACGAGTTTTTATTAAAACAATTCCTAAAACTATTTAATTATTAATGAGTAGAAAATGTTAATATTACTTGATACTATTAATAATAAATATATGAAAATAAAATGGTATGGGTTAATAAGTAAATGTAAAAATAATGACATTAATTTCAAATTCATGAATTAATACCATTAATTAAAATGAGGTTGTGATATAAACCATTACAATGATCATAACATTAAATTGATATCAACTAAATGAATTTATTTTATGTATAAATTGAAAATCCACATTAAAATTGAGTAAATAAAACATAAGAAAATAAAAATTAATATAAAAAAAATCAAAGTATATCTAAGATGATGGTGATGTAATATAATAATATGAACAGAAATTGAGTTATGAAATTCTTTACCAAATGGTATATCTTAAATAAAATCTCACTGGGTAAAATAATTAAAATCGAAAAATAAAAAAAACAAATTATCATTTAATAATGATTTTACCAGTAATATAGAAATAAAAATTCCATGTAAAATAAATTATTTTCATAACATTACAATGTTCTTCAATAAATGGAAATTGAGATGAAGTCCCTTGCTTGATGATTCAATTTGGTTTAACATGCATTATCTTATTATATTATGAAATATAATTTTTTATTATTTATTAGTAGAACCATATAAAAATTTATAATATAATATACGATACTTTAATAACATATTATCACATATTCCATAATAATATTTCAATATTAATATTGTTTCTAGTGTTAAATGTCCTGTTTTCTCATTCCTTTTTTTCATGAAAGTTATGATTAATGTAAATTTTTTTAAATATTATATAGAATAATAATATTTATATATTTATCATATTATAAAGGAAATAATTATTTTAAAAACAGTCCTAAAATATATTTTTAGAAATGATTTATGTTATGAGCATGGATACAATATGTTGTTCTAACACATGAGTAACATTTCCATTTTTCAAAAATCAATATCGAAAGTTGGTATGGAAAATTTTACATTTATGGAATGATCATAAAATAATATTTTTAAGTGAAATGTATTTATATTTATCACCCATTTGGTGTGGTGGTGAATATACAATCACATCACATCATCACGATGGTAGTCCAAACGTTCATGAATGATATTATCATTTTTCAGTGAGGTAAAATGTAAGAATAAATATGATATATTATCATTTCATAATGAAAAATATTTCATTAATATAATATTTATTTTAGATATATAATATTTTTTAATTAATTTCATCCTTATCAACTTCCATGGAACAAATTATTGCTAGAATAATCACAATAGTTCTTCAGGCAGTAGTCCACCAAACCCACGAGTGACATTATTGTCTCCTATATTGAATGGAGAATAACAAAGTATATAATAAATAATAAATATAGAGGAATAATTATATTATATATATTATATATATACTTTATATAAATCATCATACTTAATCATGAGAGGTGGTAGTGGAAAATAAATTACATCAGTTTATGAGGTGGTATTCCTATATATTCATGAATGATGATGTCATAACCCATTTTATAAAATTGGAGATGGTTTTACTTTATAAAATTAGTCTTATAAATATCATTATATGAGATATAATTATTTTATAAAATATCCTTTATTTAATAATAATTTACCTAGGTGGATAAATAAATAAAATAAATATCATCATTAAAAAAATTATATCTTTGTTAGGTAAACTCTTTAGGATTGTATAAAATCCTTCTAAGGTCATTATTCTACTTATATTAAGTCTTTTGGAATGGGGGAATGGATTTATGGATTTTATTTTACTAGTTTAATGCAGAAAATTAGGTTTTATGTTGTGACTAATATAAAATTAGTGGGTGGGAATTTATAATTTAGGTTAGTTTTACAATCGTAATGTTTTAAAATAAAAATTTGTACCCACATTTTTCTCCCGAAAGAACCATCAAAATGGTTAATTACAGTGCATTATAAAATATAGATTCAAAATACAGAAATAAAATTTATTTTATTCTAATTTTTAGGTTATTTATTCCCTTATCATTTTAGTTTAACCACTCATAAATTAATTTTTACCATAACAATAATAATTAATTTTTAGTATTTTTACTATTCATTTTAATCAAAAATTAATTTGACCATGCTAGAAAATTAAAATTATTCTATTTAAAAATATAGAATCTATGTTTCCAAATATAATTCACACATTTAAATAAAAAAAATTTAAATTTAACCCAAGATACATGTTAATAATGTCGGGTTTTAAAGAGAATACACTCAAGACGTCACAAATTTTTCTTAATAATTCAATACAAAAACAATGTCAAGAAAATAAATTGCATTAATTTATAGATAAATAAACTAATTTTTGGGTTAAAAAATTAAACATAAATTAAAATTATAAATAATTTCAACCAAAAGGTTGTTTTTAATTAAAATAAACTACATTTCACTATCCATCCCGAATGAGAAATATATAAAACAATCCAAAAAAAATAACCATAAGATAATCTGGATATCATTGTTTTAAAAATTAAATAGAATTTCACAAATTAATTTTCTAAAATTATTAAATAATGTATTTCAATAATGCACATAATTTGTGACAAAATCATGTTTTAGTAAAATTCATTTTTCAGAATACATTTTTTTATTCTAAATACGTTTTATTACTTTTATACTAAATAAATATACATAATTTGCATATTTTAGTAATTAGTTTTTATAATGTCCAATTTAAATTTGAGGATATAGTTTTATATAATACTAAAATTCTTATAGACATGAGGATGCATATTCCCCTAGATATCAAAGAGATTAAATTTAGAAAAATATAATTTCTGATTTATTTAGTATTGGTGTTGCATGTCACATACACTATTGAATAGAATTGTCTCATTTCCAAATTTAAGGAATTTAAAAATAATGTAATTACTTTTTCATATATCTAGAAAATTTCAATGAAAAATATAACTTATTTTATATAATAAAATTGTCATATATATCATATTATGATTTTTGGAGAATTTATGATGAGACTAATTTCATATTGTACAATGAAAAATAATAATATTAAATAGAAGACTGCTTATTAATTTAAATAATTTAAAGTGAAAATTTTTTATATTATTTTTAAAAATAATATTAGTAATATTATAATTTAATTAATTCACTTTACAAAATTAGTATAGATTTTATATTGAATTTTGATATTAAAATGAACTAGACATATGGTAATTTTCTTTTTTAAAATGTATTTTTCCCCTTGTATATCAGTTTAGTTTTCAAATAAATTCTTCTAATTAATTGAATGGAATTATGAAAATTAGATTCTATTTTTGGAATGTGACTAATCTATATTATCTAATATGTTAAACATAATTTTTGGTAAAAATGAATAGTTAATATAGTGATAATTAATTATTGTAGTTAAGGTTAAAACGAGTTTATAAGAGTGTTAATCTAAAAATATAAGAGTTCACATTGCCTAAAAAAATTTCCAATTCCTATAGGTTGTCCAATTTTCGACCCTTTTTACAATTTTATCAATTTTTATGCTCTTTTGGAAAGCTTTTCCATAAAATTAACCAACATAATGATTTCGGTCAGGAATAAGATAGAATGTCACCCAAGTACTTTTTAAATTTCATTTATGTGTTTAGATAAGGTACAAAATTTTAATATTGAATGAAATTTTGTTAATAACAAAAATAAATTCATGTGGGTAATTTATTATTAATTATTAGTAGTTATAAAATTCATTTCAGTGTTGAAGCAACACTAAAACACTTAATATTTTATTAATATAAACATAAAATAATTGATACTAAAATAATTAAAAGTAATATCAATTTAATGAATTATTTTATTCCATGAATTATTTAAACAATTATGTTCTGATAGATAGGTTTGAAAATTGAAATATTCATATATAACCAATTTATTGATTTTTTCAATGTCCAATTATTTGAATAGTGTCAATGTTGACATCATTGCTATTATATAATTAATAATAACTTATCAAATAGATTAAAAATTCCTAAAATAATATACTCTTATAGGATATTGGTATATGTTTAAAAAATCATCTATAATCCCTTTATGGTCCAATTTTCAATTTATAATACTATTCTGTCTCATAAATTGTAAGAATATTTTACCATAGAAAAGGGAAAGACACTATTTTTTATGTTTCCTTTTTTATGTTAAAATAAATATCCCACAATCATATGTGTTTTATTTTGATTTTGTCTCATATTAGGAACAAGTTGATAAAAATTATGTGAAAATTTATTTTATGTTTTATCATATTGACAAATTTCCTAAAAAATAAGCTAGTTACTCTTATGAAAACTAAAACGGTAATGGAAAGGAAACTAATATATTATGGAAATGTTCAACACATGTAATTTTTAGTATAGTGGAGTTTGGAAAGACTATATCCTTCATTTATACCATTATTTATAAAAAATTGGAATTGGATTGAGAATGAGTACCAATACTTGAATAGTTTCGGGTATTTATAATAATTCCACTCTAATGAGATTATAAAAGGACACCCCAACATATATTCAAATAATTATCCTATTATCTGGTAAAACCACAAAAAAACTCCCTCCATAATATATTTATCAATGTTATAGATCTAATATTAATCCCAAAAATAACAACTATATTGTCTTTAATAAGACATCCAAATGATATTTTTCTAATAAATGTCAATTTTCATAACAAAATTATTTCATATAAATTGTTATTTTAAAACCTAAATTATTTTCCTTTTAATTCCAATATAACAACAAATTTATAATATATATATATATAACTGTTCTTATGATTTTTCCAAAACATATGTCAATGTTCTCTTTCATCAAATAAAATATGAAACTCTCAATCATGAGAATAGCAGACTACCGCCTCACAAACAGTTGCAATTCATTTCCCTCACCACCTCTATTAATTGGATATAATTATTTATTTATTTATTTATATGATATTTATGATATTAATTTACTTATATATTTATAATTTAACATATACCTTCTTTATTTCCATTCTATTGGAATAAGATAATGTCCCAAAAATTTTAAACTTCCACCACTAAAAGAGGTGTGATTCACTCTTTACATAATATTTACATGGAATATAATAAGTATTGAATTAATGATCATATTTAATGTATATATTATAAAAATGATTTTAAAAGTTTAATATATTATTTACCATAATCTTTTATCATTCACTGTGTAAATGAAAAAGGTGTTCATGTGTATGTATAACATACTGTCACTGTGAAAGGTGTAATATATTATCTATCAATATAAATAATGGAATAATATAAAAACATATCTAATATATATATATATGATATTTATATATATTTTTTACACTAATGGTATTATTTTACCATGATCAATATATTATTACTGGATATTCAAAACAAAAACATACAAAAAAACTAATCTATCATTAAATAAAATGTGATTTTAACATGGAATTGTCAATAAATAGGTAACATAAGGACAAATATAAATCTTAAATTGTATGGAATATATTAATGTAACTATATAATTGATGTAATGTTAAATTGAATCAAATTATTTATAAATTTGGTTCAACCATATAAAATTGAGGTCAATAATTAAGGTTAGGTGATTTCATCTATTTATTTCTTTCGAATATATGGTATGTCATCCACCATTATTTTTAATGGTGGTGTATATAATGACCATATATAAAATTTAATATAAATCTTTTATTTATTTTCAAGTTATTTGATGTTTTATTTAAGTATCTTCCTTATTGGGGATTATCAATCAGATCATAGAAAAGTGGTAATTGTTTTTTCTACAATATCATTGTTTATTAGGATTGTTTATGAATAAGTTTTTTATCACAAAATATTTTTATTTCAATCTCATAAAAATAATTTTAAATTATTATCACCTTTCTATTTTATGAATTTACTTGAATTCCATTCATTTTCCTCTCATTATCTAATCATGTTTTCGAAATGAGTGTTTTAAAAGAAACTCATCTTTATTTCTATCTTTAGACTAAAACCATTATATTCCATATCCATGTTTTATAAAAATGTTTCCAAGAATAATAAAATGTTCATATATTAATATTTAACCTTTTTATTGTTTGTTATTAACTATTTTACAAAAAAATTAGAAAATGATTCATGTTAACTTTTGTGTTTTGAAAAAAACATTTTTCAACAAATTCCAATAATGTGAAACGAATAGTTTTTAATGTGTAAGACATGAACATGATTTACTACAATCAAGAACAATAAATGATTTAAATATTACTTTATATATTTAAAAAATTTATTTTTATTGAATATAATTATCAAATTATTTTTGTAAACTCTAGTTTATAATCGGTGATTTTCATAGTGATAATGTTATTTTTATATAGAAATAATCCAAATGATCCTTTAAAATCATTTGGATACTAATATTATATCATTAATGTTATGTGATACTTAAAAGGTAAATGAACCATGAATACCATTATTACTCTTACTCTTATTCATTAATGTTTATAATGACATGATTTTTGTGAATAAAAATCAAATTTCAATGAGATATGTTATAATGAAATGATGAAATGTTTATAAATCATTTTTATATTCGACAGGGTTTTCATTGATGCTTTTTTTATTCATCCCATTTAATTTAATGGGTAATGATATGCTAAATTATATATGATTGTATGGAAAATTCATATATTATTTTTATTCTGTGATTGTTGGGACCTATATATCCCTCTAATGCATTGGGTAGAGATTGATATATCAAGTGATGAATTGGAAAAGGGGGATGTAAACCCAATTCAGTAAGGGATATTGTCCAGTGTTACTATTGTTGAATTAAAATATGAAAAAAATGAAATGAAATGTTAACCCAAATAACCTCAATATTATTGGGAATTATCCTTGAGTAATACAATGGTTTCTAGAGAGAACCCAATCCAGTAATATAATCATGTCAATGAATCATTACTAATAATGACATTATTTTATATCATTATATATATTCACCAATTCAATTTATTATTCCAATTTTATTGTCTTTGGGATCATATTATTTGATTCCATTATGATTCAGGTCTTATGAAATTTCATTATATATTCCACAAATCACGTTTATGATCTATGAAATGCATGTTATAGTTTTCCAATGTCATCATAATTTTTTAATACCCTTATAATCAAGTTATGATAATGTAATCATTGATAGCTCCCTCTGGAACATTTCTATAGAAGGTGAGTTCTCATGTCTCCCTCCAACCATAGATAAAATAATGAGGAGAGAGAGGTAATGACCCCTCGAGTCCCAGCTATAGTAGGCCATGTGATTGCGACTAGCACAAAGGGTATAAAAATATGAAAACATGGGAGGTGTTACCCTCTATAAGAAAACAACATTATGATATATGATGAATCATAAACAATTAAAACTATGATATAATATAAAAATAATGCCAAACCATCACACAATGCATGTATAAATGAAACTGATACCTATAAAAGTATCCAAATTAATGCCTAAAAGAATAAAAGATAAGGCATTGACATAACAACAAATCCAAAAGGATTGAACTGGAAAAATACAGCACTTTTCACAAAGTCCTACCATAATCCTAAAACATGTTTCTATATATGTATTGTGAGAGTATAGGTATTTTAATGACATAAAAGTTAATTATTGTAAATTCCTCTTGATTTATTTAAATATCATATTATGTTAAATTGTTATATAAAACATATGATCTTATTTGGGTATATTTTTTGGATTTTAATATACAATTATGAATTTTCACCATTTCGAATATAGTTATTGAAAAGTGACCACATGATTAGTGTCAATATTGGGCTTTAACAAATCGCCTTTACTAAAACAAAGGATGTAATGGCCTCATCTTGTATAATTGCTCCATATAAAGGCCATTTTTTAGAGCACGAAAAGGTGGTAAAATCACTGGGATTCTTTTATGACCAATCTCCAATCGATCTTAAACAGATTAATCATAAATGGAACCACCTAGGGTAGAAGTGAAAGTTAATAGAGATTACAACCCGAGTGATGTTATCCAAGCTACCCCTATAAACTGTCTAGATCATATAGATTACCCATATGAATTTTCCCAGTGTTATAAGGGGTAATTTAAGATGAACTTAACATTATTATTATGTGGTTTTTTTATGTATAATTAATATACATTCATTTTATTATTGTTACATTGTAAATGGGTTTTAAAGAAAAAATATTATTTTTTGTTAATATTTAATTTCAATATCTATTTTGATGAATTAATGAATTTTTTAAATTAAATAAGAATTTTATATTATATAATAACCTAATAATATTTTGTAAAATTTAAATTATTGAATAACTTTGAGGAATAAAAAAATATTTTTTATTATGGTTTAAAAAGCAGTTTTTGTCAAAACCAAAGAATTTTTTATAAATGGTGGTTTTTATATTAAAATTAAAAATTCAAATAAATTGAAAACTATTTATAAAAAATGAATATTAGTTTCTGAATTAATATGTAAATGTTATCCAATGGTTATTGTTTCATAATTTTCGAAGACAACCTACTTTATTGGTAAAAATCAAATACCATTTATTTATATAATGTGTTTTATGACTTCGTAATGACCCATTTATGATTTAATAAAATACTATGAAATTGATATTATTTTATTATATTTTTTAACTTCAAAATAATGTGGTTTTTGATATTTCGGATTTATTTTTCAATTCCTTAGTGGAAACTCCCAGAATTATAAAAAAGTTTATCAGTTTAAAAGTATTTCTATTAGAGTGTGACTCTTCTCATCGAAATCAAGCCTAATAATTAAATATGTTCTGAAATTGGAATTATAAAATAATCTTCTTTACTCTACATTGGATGATACAGTGCGCAAAAACCTTGGTATGGTATGTGTTTTTGATTACATTAATGTGTAGTGTCCAAAACCAAAATAATAAAGAATTCCCTCTCCTTTCCTATATAAACCCACCCAGGATCCCACTAATATTCACTCAAAACCCATTGATAATTTCCCAAATCTTCTTTATTTTCTCTATAATCCTTCCAAGGCTCCCCAATATCCCATGAATCCTCTCTCAAGCCCACCACAAGCCTTCATGATCACACATCGAAGTAAGGGATTTCTTCATTTCTCATTTTTGTCCGAATTTCATTATGTTGTTATACCATTTTTTCAATTAAAAATGTCGTGGAATGATTTCTCAACTCCCCCATAATTCTATTCTTATGTTTGAATGAGTATATACATCTTTATAACTCATTAAAGCCTCCTATGTACACCTGTTAAAATGCTGAAATTGGGTGTGGAATTTATTATTATCATTTACATTCAAGAAATTATGTTATTTTATGCATCTAAATATAATTACATATATCAAGACATGTATCTATAAGAAACACTTATTTTCCATTTCATGTACATATGATTATAAACCTTTTTCCCTCTCATATACCATTTTTATGAATTATTATTTCACATCATTATGCTGCCGAAATTGACCCATGATTTTCCAAGACAATGTCATTGTGTAGTGAATACACTTCAAATTTCTCTATCAAGGGTATTCACTTTTACATGAATTTAAATACTGATTATATAGATTCATTTATGTATTACAAATTTATTTATCATGGAATAAATTAATATTTTTAATGATTTCATGTTGTATGATCCATGTGACACACTTGTGCCTAAAATGAAATTTTTAAGAAGGGTGTGGCCTGATAGTGTTCCAATGTATTGGGTAAAGATTAGTATCCTGATATTTCTAGTGAAATGACGTTTTACAAATGCTAATTCTTGTGAAATAAGGGTTTAGTCATTATCTATGGGAAATGAGCCTCAGCTCAGTCTAATATTATGTTAAATATTGTTGCCACATTTCCATGTTATGATAATCATGCTATATCATGCATTTATGTTCATATATCTCTTATGCTCCATTGATACGACTATTACCTAACATGTATTTTATTCATAATTTTATTCCATGTTTACTCCATTATTTGGATTTATATCTCACCATTTTCTTATTAATTTCCTCAGGTTATCCCATGTAATGACAAGTTCGAATGAATGTTGTGGTCATGTAAAAGATGTTTAAAATAATGCTGTTGTAGTTTTAGTTCTAAGAAGTAATGTAATGTTACTAATTTCACAAGACACTAGAAATTTCAATCCCCAGTGTTGTCATACGTGAAAGTTGATGTAATAAATCATGATTAATTGTGTTATAAAGATAAGGGTTGTTATAGTGTCTATTATAGGATAATATTATTTATTTTTAGGATTTTGATTAGAAAAACCTAGTGAAAGACTTAAGGATAAGACTAAGTATAATAAAAAAATTCATAAATATAGGTTATTATTGACTAAGTTGTTTATCAAAAAAAATACATCCCGATCTAGATACAAACAAGTAGAGGTGGATTTGGTACAATTGTATCTAGGAGTAAAACTATAAAACGCCACATTGAGCTAGACTAGATGGGTAACTCATGCCCGAAAACTGGCCTAGCTGAACTCTTGGATGTGAAAATACATGTGGATATTCTTTAGAAAATTAAATATATTATTATGAACCGTTTTTATGGGAATGAAAATTTCTATAAGAATATATGTTGGGAAGTAGATTATGGATAACATATATTGAAGCATATAAATTCATAAGTTAAGGAAATAAAAGTAATTTGTAGGTTATCCCTTTTTTCGTTGGATTCCCCTTTATGTGTTACCCCTAAATTTAATTTTACTATATTAAATAGCTGAAAATTAGAGACTCAGGCTAACAACCGATGTGAAGACTAATGTGATGACTATTCTAATGAGATGCCCAATCTGATGGGAGTAGGAATCCAAAACATTTCTATGATAGTCTCTCAGTTAACTCACATTTTGAATAGAAACATGGGTCAAGGTGAACATTCAACCACCCCCTTCAAAAAAGGAAATTCTTCAATATAGAGCTTCACTAGACAATGGACTACTAATTTCAATGGATCATCTAATCTCGCAATCAACAAACAATGGATCAGCCCCATTGAGATGATCTTCTCCATCATCCATTGTTTTGATCAAGAGAAGGTACTTCTAGCTGCATATCATATGGAAGGAGATGTTGATCAATGGTGGAAATTGATGAAAACTACGAAGCATGAGTAGGAGATCAAGGAATTATAATGGATATATTTCCATAAAAAAAATTCGATAAATATTTACCTCACACCCTCAAACATAAGATGGAAAGGGGCTTCCATGCCATAAATAAAAAGATGACAAATACATCAGAGCGTATAAGGAAAAAAACACAAGGATTTCACATTATGCCTCTGGATTTGTCATTTCCCATGAATTCAAGTTTGATTTCTTATTTGGTGGGCTAAAACATAGAATATTGAAATCAATAGTATTCCACGACATTGATATCAATGTGGAAATTGTCCCATGATCCCTCAATGTCAAAATAGAAATCGAAGAATCTTAGGGTTATGATGGGGATAAGAAGTGGAAAGTGGACATTAATTCTAGTGGTTTGATAGATAAATATAGTGGTGCTAATAAATTCCACCTCCCCACTTTCCAGTGGTTCAAAAAGAAGAACCTCGGAAATTTATTGAGGGGTATGAGGAAATTATTTAAGAACGGATGACAAGGGAAAATATACATTAAATATTGCCAATAAAAACCTACTACTGTGGTAGAGGAGAGGAATGATCTGTTCGACCCTAAATTCATTGTTAATTTCTTCAAATTCAAAGAACAATGTCACTTTGCAAACCAGTTCCCTAAGCTATGAGTTTTTGTAGGTAACCAACAACCTCAAAGGAAGCGATGGAAATCTTTTTCCATTACTACTGATGAAGAGAAACCTAATAATGAAGTGGTGACATGTAAAATAGTTATTTATTCAAGAATAGAAAACATAATTTTTTATTCTGTTTCTATACATTCTTTTTGTAACCCTAACTTTTTGGAGAACAACCCCAACACCACTATAAATCATGGAAGTAAAAATGTTGGTGTGAATGAAAAATGGGGAAATCATTACATCCCATGAATACAACTCCTCCCCTATCACAATTTTTAGTTTGAAGTTCCTATATAACCTCATCCTACTATCAATTGTAGAATTTGATGCAATTCATAGAACGGATTGGATTTCCCTATATAAAGCCAACATAAATTACTGTGAGATGAAAATCACTCTCTATATGATGAAGCGACCCCCAATTCTGTCCAAGATCAATGTGGAGGATGAATATTATTTAACACCATCATCTAAAGCATAAATATTACTACCCTATGAGAACACATATCTTTCTTAGAAGATTTAGTCTATAGAGGAAACAATACTTGAAGACATGCCTATTGTGAAGGAATTTTCTGATGTGTTTCCCAAGATATTTCCTGGTCTTCCACCTAGAATGTTTGTTTAATTCTCGATTGATCATATACATGGGGAATTTCCAATATACAAGACACCATATTGAATTGATGTTCTAGAGCATATGGATTTAAATAGTATACTACCATACAATCTCGATAATGAGCTTATGTTCCCAAGTTCTTCCATATGCGGTGCACCGGTCCTCTCATAATGAAGAAGGATGGGTAAATTCTCCTTTTCATTGATTATCGCAAGCTCAACAAAATCACGATAAAGAAAAATTACCCTCTTACCTGAATTGATGACTTGTTCAATCAACTAATGGAGTACAAAAGTTTTCCAAGGTGGATCTACGGTCAAGATATTATCATGTAAGGGTAAAGAAGGATGATATCCCCAAGGAGAATTTTTTTAGAAGATATAAGCACTATGAATTCTTGGTAATTCCTTTTGAACTCACTAATGCTCTAGAAATAATCATGGATGTGGTGAATAGAGTCTTCATAGATTACATAAACAAATTTGTGGTCGTATTTATAGATGATATTCTAATATACTCCAAAACTAATGAAGACCATTAGGATCATTTGAGAAATGTACCAGATACCTTACAAAAGGATAGACTCTATGAAAAGTACATCGAGTGTGAGTTCCAGTAGAAGAATGTCTCATTAATGGGTCATATCATCATAAGAAATAAGATATATGTGGATCCAAACATGACATCGATAATTTTCGGATGGTCAAGGCCATCATTGATGACAGATATCCATATTATCCTAGGGTCAACTAGATATTATCACTAATTTTTGAAAAATGTCTCATGATTTTACAACACTCTTTCCATGATAACTCAGAAGGGGGTAAATTTTTCTTGTATGGATGAATGCGAAGATAGATAAAAAGTGTTGAAAATAGGTTTATCACTATGCTCATGCTCACACTACCCAAAATGGTGAACATTTTATTGTATTTAGTGATGCTTTAATGATGGGAGTGGGATGTGTGATGATGAAAGATGACAATTTCATTACCAAGGCTTTCAGGATATTGAATGTTCATGAGAAAAACTATCCAAAACAAGATCTGAAGTTGGATGTACTAATCTACAATTTATAAATATGGAGAAATTATCTATTTGAAGAGATATGTGAAATATATACGAATCACAAAATACTCAAGTAAATATTCATAAAAAAGATTAAGATTTAAGAAAATCAAGATGGTAAGAGATGATCAATGACTATGACTGCAAAATCCATTACCACCCTAATAATGAGAACAAGGTGGTGTATGCTCTATGTATAAATTTCCCAATGATTCTCTCATTGATGATAATTTAAAAGGATCCAATCTTCGTAGATTTGATGAATTTGGACATGATAATCATAAAGACGAGAACATTAGGTGTCCATTCAAAAATGAGTGCTCCACTGTCTAATTGGGAATAATTAAAGGATCCTTAGAATAATGATGTGGGAATTTATAAGAAAGTGGAAACTATCTGAAAAGGGAAATCCTCAGAGCTCAATGTTATTGAAGAAAAAAATGTGTGATTTGGGAAAAGTCTATGTGTTCCATAAAATCTAGAGTTAATGAATAATCTTTTGGATCATGCACATAGTTTAAATTTATCCATTCACCTAGGAATCAAAAATATATATAGAGATCTATGAGAGAATTATTGGTGGGATTACATGAAGATGGAGATCACTATGTATAAATCAATGTTCCTTATATGTCAGAATGTGAAGGTTGAGAGGAATATGTCTAAAGGGATAATGCAACCATTACCCATAACAACTTAGAAATGGGATAACATCACCATTTAAATATACACCATATGTCCAATGAAAACCAAAGGAAAGAATTCTATAAGGGTTTTCATGGATCATCTAAGAAATACTACACACAGAATTGAAATTCAAGTTGATTTCCAATTTGATCAAATGGCAGAGTTATATATTGGAGAAGTGGTAAGGATGCATGGAGTAACACTATATATTGTATCTAATTGATATCCAAGATTCACCACTAGGTTTTGTATGAGTCTCCAACGTGCTTGGTATACTGAGATGAACATCAGTATGACTTTTCATCATCAAACTGATGGCCATTCTGAGAAGACTATGCAAACCCTTGAGGACATGTTGGGAGCATGATCAATGGTCCTTAATGGAGTATATGATCAATATCTTTCTTTGGTTGAGTTATCTTACAATAATTGTTTCCACTCAAGCATCCAACTAGCTCTTTGTGAAGCTTTTTAAGGGAATAGGTGCAGAACATAGTCATGTTGGGATGAAGAAGGGGGTCGAAAATGCCTAGGTCCGGAAATGGTCGAAGAAATGGTAGAGATGGTTAAGACCATCTAGCAGCACATTAAAGCTGCTCAGAGTCGAAAAAATAGCTTTGTTGATAAGTAGTGACGAGACCATGATTTTGATGTTGGAAATATGGTATTCCTACAAATATCACTGTAGAATAGATTTTTGAGATTTGGGTATATGGGGATGCTTAGTCCGAGGTAGATTGACCCATTTGATATCTTTGATTGCGTTAGACAAGTGGCCTATCTACTGGAACTCCCACCAGACCTATCTCAAGTACCTAATGTATTATATTTATCACTCTCGGGGAAGTACATAACTGACTAATCATATGTACACAATTCATAGGTGGTACCATTTTATAATGACATCTTCTATGAAGAGAACCTAGTGATGATCATAGGTCGTAGTATAATGTTCTATGAAATAAGAAAATTTCATTTATCAAGTTGTTCCGATGAAACCACAATTTTGAAGAAGCAATGATGGAATCAGAGGAATTAATGGTGCAATGTTACCCTCATCTATTTTATTGTGGGAAAAGGAAATTTTGAGGGTGAAATTTCTTATGGGGAAAGAGTATACTGACCCAAATTTTTTTGAATGAAACTTCCTCTAGATCTAATTAAATATATTATTATGTAAAATGGATATATAAAACATTTACCCTTCATTGGTTTTTATGTTTTTTTATTTTAAAATAACGCAATAAATTGTTACCATTTCTAATATAGTCATTGAAAAACGACTACATGATTTGTATAAATATAGGGCTTTACAAATCCAATTTACTCAGAAAAAGGAAGATAGGGACTCATAAAATAGAATTTTTCCAAACAAACACCATTTGTTAGATCTCAGAAATTATATTGTATCAATTGGAATTTCTCTTGACCAAGCCCAAAATGAATTTCAACATGTAAATCTTGAATGAAACCGCTTACGGAGAAGTGGATGTTTTTTGACACTACTACAAATATTGCTTTTATTAGTGCTAAAAATGGCCATTAACAGCACTAAAAAAAGTGCAATTAATGCCAGTGAAGATAAAGGTTGGGGGTACCCTTTATTAGTGTTCCAAAAAGTGCTGATAAAGACCCCTTTTAGCTTCTCTATTTTTGAGCTCTTATAAAAAAAATAAAAAAAAATACTGCCACTCTCGGGGGGGGCTTTTTACAGTGCTTGAGCCCCCATTTATCGGCACTTTCCCACACCCTCCAGTGCCCACACGCACTGCCTACACCCTTTATCAGCGCTATCCCTAAATCATCCTTACACGCGCACGCCCCTGCCACCACCCGGATTAGATCTTGAGACCTCCCCCTGCGCACCTAAAGACTTTTCTACTCCCTTATATTGATTTGTTCTCTTATTCATTATATATCTATTTATTTATAAATTTATTTAGTTATATTTATTTGTATAGTAATATATATTTATATTAATATATATATATATATATAGTTATATGAATATATATATATATATAGTTATTTTGATATATATATTTATAGTTATATTAATATATATATAGTTATATTAATATATATATGTATATATATTTATATTAATATATAGTTATATAAATATTCATATATTTGTATTTTAAATAAAATTAATATTAGATATTATTTAGATAAAGCTAATATATTTTATAAGTAAATATGTTTAATTATTTATTTAGAAAAATTTAATTTTTAGGCGTGAATGTAAAAAAAATATGTACATATAGTTATATATTTGACTATAAATGGAAGTTCATTATAAAAAAAGATATAATTTCAAAGACATAATATCAATATGAATGTAATACCTTGGAATAAATTCTGTCCCCATCAAAAAAGCCAATAATACCCCCTTAATCAAGGATGAAAATCCACAAAATGTTAAAACATTGGTGTACCCTGACTAAAAACTCTGTTTTGGAGGCCTTATAGGCCATTTTTTCCTCAAAAAACCCTTCACAAGGGTCCCCTCCATCCATAGTAACCTAGAGCTCATTGTAGGTTTCGATTTGATATGTGGTAGAGCTCAAACGGACACTCAGATCAAAGTTAATGTCGTTTGATGTTTGAGTTGCGTTTTCAACATATTTTGGATCTTTTTTTAATTTTTATTATTTTTTAGTCTTCGATTTGTTATTAAATGACTATTAATCCAAAATAATTAACAAATTATTAATTAAAAAAAATATTTAGTTTTTTTATAAGCCATTTTCACTAAATATCTTATATATTAAGTACAATAAGTGTAAATGTATATTTATACTTATATAAAATATATTTAGAAATTATATATTATATTTACATCAATATAACAATAATGATATAGTTATGTATTAATATATAATTTTTAATTAATTTTTTTTAAAGTTAAACTCTTTATCAGGGCTTTTAAAAAAGCGCTGATAAAGGGCCCCCTTTATCACCGCTACTAAAAAAGCACAGATAAAGTGGGAACCTTTATCAGCGCTAAAAAAAGCACTGATAAAGAGGGGAATTTATCAGTGCTAAATAAAATGCTGATAAAGAGGTACTTTTATTAGGGATTTTTATAGCTGATAAATGTACCCTTTATCATCTCTTTTTTTAGTGCTGATAAAGCCCCCCCCCCCTTTATCAGCGATTTTTTGTTAGCGTTGATAAATTGGTGGTGTTGGCCTTGCCCAATTTTGTGATATTGAGAGATTACCACCCAAACGATGTTATCTGATCCACCCTAAGAGCCTATCATGATAAAAAACATTACCCTTAGGTATAATCCTAGTGTTATAAGGGGTTATGTAAGAAGATCATTGCACTATGATTATGTTATTTGTTTTTTTATAAATAATATACCTTCATTTTATTACTGTTACTTTGTATATTCATTTTTAAAGAACAAAAAGTTTTTTGCTTAATATTCAATTTAGAAATATAATTTTATGAATTAATAAATTTTTTATTTAAATATTTTTTTTGTAAAATACAATTACCGAATTACTTTTTATTAAATGTTAATAATCGTATAATTTTTGTGAATACAATTGTATCTTTTAAAGAAGTTTCAAAGCTATTTTTGTCAAAAACCCTTGAATTATGAAAAATGTTTTATTTACTTTAAACAGTAAAAATTAACATAATTAGAAATATATTTTTATAAAATTAACAATACTTTTGGAATCCAGAAGTCATTATTATCCAATAGTGAATCTTTTAACAATTTTCTATGGCAGTCGAATTTTTGGGTAAAAATTAAATATCATTTAATTATATAATGTGGTTTTATGACATTATAATTACCCAATACTTATGTAATAAAATATTATAAATGATTTATTCAGCCTATATATTTTTTACCTTTAAAATAAAGTGATTTTATATTTTCATTATTTATTTTACAACGCTTTTGTTGTCCCTCTAAGACTTATAAAACATTTTATCATTTTAAAATGATTTCCATGAGTGTGTGACTCACCTCCACATAACCAAGCCTTATATTTTAATAAGTTCAACAATTGTACATATGAAATTATTTTTCCTAGTCCACTTTGAAAAAATCCATGGGAAAAAAACCCTGGGATGGTTTTTGGTTTTGATTAGTTTAACGCGTAGTGTCCAAAACCTAAATAATAATGAATTCCATCTGTTTTCCAATATAAACACACCCAATATCCTACTTCTCTTCACTCAACACCATTTAAAATCATACGTAATATTCTATAATCTCTCTATGGAATCCTACCATGGCTCCCCAATCTCTCAAGAAGCCTCTCTCAAGCCCCTCCCAACCCTTTCAGATCACAATTCCAGGAATGCGATTTCTTCCTTTCTCATTTTTGTCTAAACATCATCAAGTTGTTATAGGATTTTTTCAATTACAAATATTTGTGTATGATTTAGAAACTCCCCAAAACTCCCATATTTATGTTTTAAATATGATATATAACTTTATCTCTCACTAACTTCTACCATGTACACTCGTTACCATGCCGAAATTCTAAAAGAAATTCCACTCTCTTCTCATTTACATTAATAAATTCATTTATAGTCTGCTTCTAAATTCCATTACATATGTTGGTACATGTATCTATATGAACTTCATTACAATCAATTTCATGTACATATGATGAGATTCCCCTTTCTCTCTCATTAACCATTTCTATTTATTATTATGTCACACTGTTATGCTACCAAAATTTCATTGTTATTTTCCAAGACAAAAACATTGTGTAGTGAATACCATGTCCATTTCCCAATCATGGTAATTCACAATTACGTACATATAAATATTGATTATATAGTTTTATTTATGTATTCTGCATTCATTATATCATTGAATAAATTATTATGTTTAATTATTCCATTTTGTACGATCCATGGCACACAGTTATGATTGAAATGATATGGTTAAGAAGCGTGCATCCTGATAGAACTCCAATGCATTGGGTAAAGATTATTATCATGATAATTTAAGTAAAATATGGGTTTAAATATTCTAAATCATGTTCAATCATTTTTTACTCATGTTTCATGTGCAATTATCCTTTTCTCATGTTAAATGTTATTTCCACATTTCCATGTTATGATAATCATGCTTTATCATGCCTTTATGTTCATGTTTCCCTTATTCTCCACTAATATGACTATTTCCTAACATGTATTATATTCTTCATGGTATTCCTTGTTTACTCCCTTAATAAGAATTATATCTCACCCATTTCTTATGAATGTCCTCATGTTATCCCATGTAATGTGTTGGAGCCAAAATATTGGATGAAAAGAATGAAGAAAAAAGAGGCCTCGCGGCCTTCCTTGCGAAGCCCCGACACAAAATCCCCCTAGCTCTGTGGCCGCCGGAAAGCACCAGAGGTAGTAACGCTCTACGAATGGCCTGACGTTCATGAGCTTGCTGCAAAGCCCTAGAGGCGGTAACCCTCTATGAATCCGGATGACATTCACGACCCACCGCGAAGCCACCGAAGCCCCATTCACGCAGCGTGAGCTCTGCTTTACGACACCCATTTCCTATAAATACCAAGCTCCCCCCTGAGATCTCTAGATGGAAAATCCAACCCTTTGGTTTCTCAACTCTCATATCACGAATCACTCTTTGGTATTCGAATCATGAGCTCTACGAGGTATTTTTTCTTGGTGAGAGGCCCTCGTCTAGTCTCGTTTTGAGCCCCTCTTCCGAGAGGGATGCCCTTCGCAAAGCCTAAGGGAATTTGTGAAGGAAGGGGATTCCCAAGGGAAACCGAGCTATCTCAGAGTGTTTATGCTTCACGAAACACACATCCTTTACACGTGATCCCCATGGAAAGGTAGATTCACTACACTTCGTGGAGCACACTACTTCATAGCACCTTGCTTCACGAGGCACATCCGCTTGACGAGGCTGTTCTCCGATAACCCCTTCCCCTTCGTGAGGCACCCCCCGCTCATATCGTTGCCCCATGATATGGCCAAGGAACCCCACATCGTGAATCACCCCCCTTCGCATGTTCTTTCCACTACACAAAGCGAAAGAGCTCTGCATGGCCCCTTCCTGTGGACCCCTTTTCTTGGAAATTCCTCTTCCCATGCGACCCTCTAGGTTTGCACAATGTGATGTCAAAGTCCCATATACGACACCACTCGTAGAATTGATTCGCATAATTCATCTTCGTATAGGAACGCTAATGGATATTGATTCTTCTCATAGACACACTAACGTCGACCCCTCGATGTTTCGCTCTACGACCCCCCTTTTCCACAGCCTTGCCTATGCCTTCCCTCCCACAAGGAGTAGAGTGTACTGGTCATATAAGCCATCATGGTTCGGTGTAAACCCACCTCGTCTGAGCTGCATGATGTTAAAATAACAAGCACCTTGTCCTCAACACATGACGTTAAACTATGGCCTGACCCCATGGCTCACACGTTGGGTCCCCCCGTCTCGGAAATTATTTACGCCGCTTGTCTCCAAGGGAATGGAATGACCCTCACATCAGATGATATCGTCATTCTCGGAGTGGCGTATGTCCACGGGAGAAGGGTAGCCACCTTGGTGTAATCCCCCTAGCCTCTCTTGCGGATGGTAGCACACATGCAGCTCCGTACTTCCTCACCGTCAATGCATGTGGAGGGAGAGATAGGGAAAGGGGTTCCTCCCATCATCAGTCCCAAATCCCTCTTCCTATACGCTTTGTCGCTCTTGGGCCTCCACCCAGGAGTATGTCCCGGCACCATGGGCTGCCTAACGCGTAAGCCCCTCTTCTCTTCTCACGGATGCACCCTTCGCTGTGTGATCATCAGGTCTATGCTGCCTCTTGTTTCTCACATTGAGGATAACTCACGTTGGCTTAGAGTAAGCATCGACCATGGCAATTCCCTAATCCAACATGAAGTTAAACTATATGCCCTCGTCCATCATGACGTTAAACTGTACACTCTCATCCAGTATGACGTGAAACTGTATACCCTCGTCCAGTATGACGTGAAACTGTATACCCTGATCCAGCATGACATTAAACTTCATGCCATTGTCCCACATGACATGAAACTGTACATCCATCTTAACTACGGGGTATTTGATCCATGTCAAGTCATGGTATATAGGAATACTCCATGAGGTTCAATCCCACTGCCTGTCATTTATTCATGTCCGGGTTTACCCACGTCCCGTATGACATTAAACTGCATTCTAGTCCAACAGTAAGACGTTGTGACTATCTCGTACTATGAGGACATTTATCCATGTCAAGGCATGGTACGTAGGAATCCTCATGATGTTCAAGCCCACCACTAGTGGACCCACAGGTTCACATTCACATTGGTTCTCTGACGAAAACAACGGCTTGAACTATGTGGTCATTGATCCATGTCAAGGCATGGTACGTAGGAAGCCTCCCTGAGGTTCAATCCCAACAATAATTGTCCCCAACCATCTTTGTTCCGGTGTGCCAGCACCGCCCCATTTATACCTGAACTATGTGGAATTTGATCCATGTAAAGTCCTAGTACGTAGGAACCCTTCATGAGGTTCAGGACCACCACCCATTGGTCACTCTGACCCCCTCCACGTCGGTTCACCAACACCTGGGCAGCCCAGAGTGTACGCCCCACACCATCTGGACCAAGGTCCTCATTCGTGTCGGTTCGATGACAAAACATTTTGAACTATGTGGTCTTTGATCCATGTCATGGTATGGTACTTAGTAAGACTCCCTGAGGTTCAAGGCCACCATCCACCTGGGTCAAGGTCCTTCTTCACGCCGGTTCTCCGACATGCCCCCATCCCGCATGATGTTAAAATACATCCCAATCCCACGGTAAGCCGTTGTGACCCTACCATCCAGTTGTTCTGACACCCCTTCGTGTCAGTATAACACCCATTTTCCCAAACTACATGGTCTTTGATCCATGTCAAGGCATGGTATGTAGGAAGCCTCACGAGGTTCAAGCCCACCACCTGGTCGTTTCGACCGCATTCACGTCGGTTCATCCATCACATTTGGGAGGACTAGAGTATAAGACCCACACATTCATTCTGAACTATGTGGAATTTGATTCCATGCCATGTGGATACATAGGAAGTTTCTTCGAGACTGAATCCCATCATCACCATCATCTCAATAATGGCCCCATTTCATTCCCCCTCTACTCTATGCAATTCTCCATCATCCACCATGATTCTTACCCAGGCTGCCACATCCTGCTGAGATCATGCCACCCCATTCCCCTCCACAGCATTCTGGAAGCCACCTATGGGTTGGCCCTAATATCAGCATTCCTTCAATAGGGATCCCTCAATCTCATCCACTCCAGCTGGTGTTCTGATCTGGCTGAACCATCTCTGCTGGATGTTAAACTTGCAGTATACCTTGTGTTAAACATGGGAAGCTGAGGAAAACCATAGATACATGCATATGGAATATGATTCCCCGCACATAGTTTGGGATGCCTCGGGATTCCGAACCCTCAAGCAGCCCTATAATAATGGAAAAAACATAGACACGCCAATTCCCCAACATTGATAAATGTTAATGATTCCTCTACATGACTACTCCCCCGACTAAAGGTTTCTATACTGATTGGACCCTTTGGAATGTCCTGACAGAAGCAGTGTAATTAACCGGAAACCATGGAAATATGGCACTAGGAAGAGTTTCACAAACTACATATTAAATCTATGAGGGAGATCCAAACTAGGTAATGAGTTCCGAGGAGGAATCCATAGAAGAAGGAACCCACATCCCATCATCCTGTTTCGATAAAGGAGCGGAAGTCCATGAATAGGAAATGGATGCCACCTACCTTTGGAAAGTTGGAATGAGGGGAAACACAAAAGCCGTGCATATCACGCCCCCAAGTGGACGGACGCCCATGCCCCAGAAAAAGCTTCAGAAATAGAAATGGTGAACCCGACGTGAAGTTCTTCTCCTCAATGTGGAGATTATTAGTGTTTGATATATCAGTAGATTGAAGTGTCACTGGATCCATATATCTGGCGACGGGTCCCTCCAATCAAATAGCGGGCTTGGCGTGAAACTCACCGGATGTTGGGGTAGTAGAACATAGGGAATTATATTATGCAATGTTGTCAGCGTTGATCCCTATTACTAGTCATGGAAGACAGAGTGGCGCTGGGGCACTGGTTGTAGATTTCTTTTCCTTGCAGTACTGACGAGTTAATCTCCCTACTTCCCAGGAATCAGGTTGCTGCTATAGGAACACGATCGCTGCCCATCTGCCTACGCAGGGGTAGGGGAAATACCAGCACAACCTGTCCACATGGCTCCACTGCTGGTACAACGACGTCTGCATCCACGAGAATGGGGCGCCCATGCCCCCTCTCCCTATCAGAAGTCATCTAATGAAAGGTGATTAACGACCTCGTACATAGTTACGAGGATGATGGCATAATCCCAACTTAGGATATGTCCTGCATAGACCTTGAGGCGTCCATGCCCCACCGTCAACGCTGCCCTCGAGGGCCGTGCAGGGAGCCCTTGCTCCGCACCCTAACGTTCAATCGTTTTGGGATCCTGTCCATGGAACACTTCGACGACTCCATGCCTTACGCCGATGAGGTGGGTGATGTCCGGATCAGCCCAGTTAGAGTCTCAATCCAAAGACTCCATGAGAGGGGCCCCACCCGGTCGTGTCAGTTCTGTCGTACAGCCTTTCTAGATGATCATGTAGGCTACGCCCTTGCACTACGCGCACCAGCTCGCCTGAACCGACGCCAGCGTTGGGCCCGAGCCGAGGACTCCCACCAAGGGGAATCGATGTTGACAGATACTGTGTCCTGATCCACCACCGACGTATATCATGAATCCCCTGCACACACTGAGCAGGGGCATTATTATGCCCAACCGGGATCGAGGCCCCAACCTCCCCACGGGTAGGCTGGGTTGACTCTCCAGGTCGCAGGCCCATGTGGTGATCCCCACAAACCAATCTGGGGTGATGTCACACCATACAGATGTCCTCCCCATACCACCAATCCATAGAGCATGGGCCTTCCCCACTCCGATGTTCATCATGAGGGTATGCCCCGCGCTACCCCTAACCCGAATGAAGTCCTGGCCCGTGGCAGTGACACCTAGCGTGGACGCCTCTCCCGCACGCACCACACTGGGTATTGAATTCCTCCTCCTACCCCCGACCATCGATTTGAGGGAATCGCCCATCCAGTCCCTCTCAAACTTGGGGATCCTCCCTATGTTCTCTCCACAGTCGGCGAAGGTCCACCTTCCCCTGGAAACAAAAGGGGTGAAGGCTAGCCTTGCTCCACCCGCACCAAGCATGGAGGTCCTTCCCATGCTCCTGCTGGTTCCAATGGAGGTTTTACCCGATTAGGTTTTGGTCATTAAGGTCCTCCCCATATCCCCTACAACATTTTCCCCAGTTCCCCTCGCACCTTTGCTGTCGCAAGCGAAGGCCCTCTCTGCCCAGGCGCAAGAATGTCCCCGAGGCTACATGTTGGGAATCAAATTTTTCTCGAAGAGCCATCTAGGGGAAGCAGGGTGGGTCATCGTCACCACAAGAAGGATCTGGGGAATTCCTAGGGATAGATCAAACAATACTGTTCTCTAATTCTGAGGCAGAATGGGACTTGTCATCAGAACCATCACCTCATTCCTCTGCATTAAGTATCAGGGCAGGAACAAGGTGTGTCAGCCTCATCCTTCAAGAATGCGAAGTCCATTGGATTCCCACCTCTCTTGATAGTTACATCTAGGAGGAGGAAATTGTGGGAATCCCACATATTCTGACCTTGCAGTCACCACTGTTATCACCAGAAGCACCCTCTACCTTGACCAGAGGTCACAAAGACCTATTTTGGGGAATGATGGCGGTTGAGTTACAAGGTGACCCATCACCGGTAACTTTGATCCCTACACTACAGGTTGTGGATATCATCCCATCGTATGGTGATAGTATGGTTAGGTCACATCACTCTTCAGAGGATGGCCCAAAATTCGGTGGCCAGTCGGCTCGTTCGCCATATTCTCCGCCGACCAGTTTACTGTCCCAGTGGTCTGCCTCAGTACCACTATGGGTTCTTCATCCACCTTTGGTTTACGAGTGGGAAAATATGGGACCGGACCCTGGATCCAAGCCCAGGAGCTTCTGGAACATTATCGCAGCGGACCACTTCCTGGAGAAGTTATGGCTGGTGGTAGTGTCGAACTTTTGTCTACCAGAATCCGTCACCCCAGAGGAAGTCGAGCACTTTCATCAAACTCTATGGGAGATTCACTTTTGTCTTCGCTATCAAAGGGTTTTTTACACTAGGATCCAAGTGCACTTCGAGGAAATTGGAGATCAATTCAGTCTGGTTGATTTGGCCGCACTCCCTGTGGCCCAGTGCCCTGAGTCACCAGGTTTCCAGAGCGCTCTCCAACAAAAATGCATTTAGAGTTTCAAGGTACACCGCAAAAACATTAGGAATGCTACCCTCGATGTGCAAGTCCGTGGCTGGGGACAGTATGCCGCCCTCCTCTTCAGTCCTGTCCGACGGCACCCTAATTTTATATGTGACATTGAGTACATGCCTCCAAGAAGGGTTCCGGTTTATATGGCTGACATAGTGGAAAAGAAAGATGAGAAGGAGTTTCTCGATGGAGACTTACCCCCTGAGGGTGTACCACCACTGTTGGACCCATCTGGGAGGATTACTCACTAGAAGAGGAACCTTCTAGGCCTCCATGCGCCCACAAAGTCACTAGTACTCAGTCATAATGATGGTAAGGGTAAAGAACATGTCAGAATGTTTAATCTCCCTGACCCATCCACTTCAATATATAAAATGAACGAAGACCCCGAGAAGGCCTCGTTGCACCAACATCTTGCTGAGCAGAAGAGGCTGGTTGATGAACTTTTAGCTGAACATGCTATCGAGAGGCGACCCGACAATGGTGATCTTATGTCGGGGCATCAGGGGAAGGAACAACTCCCCCCCCCCCCGACGAGATGCCTCTGGGGATCCCTAATCATGTTACTCCCATAGACAGGGCAGAAGCTGGAACTCATGGAAGGAGGGCACGATATGTCTGGCTAAACCCTCTCGAAGAGCCCGAAAACTCACTTGTAGTTATGGATCCCTGTCAAGACAGGGACCCCCACCCAGATGATCCTATAGCGGCACTCATCACCCACCTCGAGGGGTTGGAAAATCTGTAGGTGGTAGTCCCACCAGATGGAAATACATATCCCGCGTGGATGGATGAAATGTCTACACCCTCATGTTTCAGGAATCCCACATTCTCACCCTTAAACGGGACTGGGGACCCGCCGCAGCACTTGGCTCATTTTTCCTCCAGGTGCGACCGCATGTTGGGGACCCCATCACAGCAGGAAGCCACCAAGATCTAATGTTCTGAGTAGACACTAGTGGGCCCTCCATTTGTATGGTACAACCATCTCCCTAGCAGATCAGTGACTGGTTGGGAGGATCTCCTATGGCATTTCATATACTAGTTCATCTCCACCACGTGAAATACAAGCATTGCAGACCTATTCGTGTTAAAAAAATGCATGATGAGCGAGTCGCGGACTTCATCACCCGGTGCAAGGGACTTACATACTCCATCGACATGCCACTGACTCAGGATAAATTAGTGAAGATGTGCATAGGGTTGTTAAAATAGATCTTGTTCCTTCTGTGATCACGTAGAAGTACCCCGGTGGGTTCTAGGACTTCTCAGACAAGGCTCAACGGATCGAGGAAGCTCTGCAACAGGCTAGTAATGCTCGTCTGCTGCCCCATGTGATCCCATCCAGGAGAGCTTCCATCGCTGAGCCCGCTGCGGTGGCCCATATAGAAGCCCCCAAGTAGTTATAATTGCTTCCAGTGGCACCGGCTTCACAACCCCGCAGAGGCCCTCCGCCTCAGGCTTAGGCTCATGCCCAGCAGCAACCACCTCAGAACCGACAGATTCCCCCGCACAATGCGCCACCACTGCCTTGGTGGGCCAATCGGGCTCCGCCTCCTCGGCAGCCCCCTTCAGCCCCTCATTACGGCCAGGCTCCCAGATCCACCTATCCATAAATAAGGCACTAGACATACTTGTTCAATGAGAATCAGGTCCCTGGCTACTTTCCACGTTCCCTAGAGGAGGGGATTGTGCGCTTACCCGGGTGCAGAATTCCGGGAGAGGTGAATCTCATTGATCGCCCCAAATACTGCCCCTATCATCGGATTCTTGGGAACACCCTCAAAAATTGATATGTGTTTAAAGACTCTCTCCAAGACTAGGTTGACAACAACATAGTCAGGTTGGGCCCGACCACGACACAAGTGGCCGGTGTCTTCGCAGGGTCAGAAAGTGGTAGAGCGACGATGAAGGCGAGTGGCAGCAGGTTCCCAGTCATGGGTCCTAGAAGTATGACCACTAGATGGCACGTATAACTATCGTACGTGCCCTTGGTATCATTTGGTAATTCCTAAATCATCCAGATCCATCAGAAGATGCGATCAGTACCTCTGCGTCATCATCTCAGCTGGTCTCTTCCTAGAAGGGCAAGCAACGACGATGTAAGAAGAAGAAACATGCTCAACCACTACCATCATAATCCCACACTATCGATTATTTCATGCCCCCTATGATGGGGATTCATCCCAAAATTGACCCAGTGGTGGATGACTCTTCGAGTGACTGTCAGGGGTACACTTCGGTTAATACTGTGGAGCTGGTAAATCCCTATATGACTCCCGACAAGGGGGCCCACCAGGCGAACCTCCCCAATGTCCCCAGAAGACGTCAAAATCAGTGGATCCATGGCCACGCGGTTTGTCAAGGCGTGTCAGCAGGTGCATTTAGTCGAGGTGAGAAAACTACTAAAACCAGAACCCCCGACATGGGAGAGTGTTTTGTTGTTTCAGGTACAAGAAGAAGGAATATTCACATTTCCATGAGACGGTGGAAAATCACCTCGTACACCTACACCAACTAGGCTGAAGTGATCCTGGATCCTTCTACCCCATTACGGTATCGGGATGTCAGGCTCATGGAAATGACGGTACGTCATACGTTTCTCTTCCACTGGGCTGGAATCAACATGCTCAGGCTGACATGTCACTACTACTTTGATATCATCAAGCGTGGGCCCTTGTGCCGAATAAATGATGGAATTGGATCGACTTCCTTCATTGCTATGGTCTCAGGGGCGCATGAGTATCCTGACGTGACAAACATTGCCGCTCAGGCCAGTAACAACATCCCATTAGGTTTTGAAAACTCAGAAGCTCCTCCCTCTACAGAAGACCCCTCCACAGGTGTAGAAGAGGATCTAAAGGATGCTCCCCTCGGCATTGAAGAAGTCGTGTCTACTACGGTCGATGAACTATTATAGGTGAACCTTGGTAGCGAGGCAGATCCAAGACCCACATTGATCAGTGACAACATACCCCTCGAGGAGAACCAAAGATATGTGGAATTTCTCAAATAGAATCATGAAGTGTTTTCTAGGAGTTATGATGAAATGCCAAGACTAGATCCTCAGGTATCCATCCACCGCCTTGGTCTCTGGACAAGCCATCATGGGTTCAAGCAGCCTCCCAGAAAGATGCACCCTTCTAACGATGCCATGGTTGCGGCCAAAGTTGATAAGTTCATCAAAGCCAACATCGTCAAGGAGGTCCAGTACCCCAGGTGGCTATCCAACATTGTTCCAGTCAAGAAGAAGAATGTGCAGATCCGATTTTGCATCGACTTTGGTGATCTCAACATCCTCTGTATGAAGAATGATTTTCCCCTCCCAATGACAAAGTTATTGATTGATGCCACGACCAGGTTCCAAGACCTCTCATTCATGGATGGGTATTCTAGGTACAACATGATCTGGATGGCCCCTGAAGACGAGGAGTCCACTGCCTTCAAGGCTCCTCAACGTACTTTTTGTAACCAGGTCATGCCTTTCAGCCTGAAAAATAAAGGTTCCACCTATTAGCGGGCATGCAGCGCAAATTCATGCCAATTCTCGGGACACCGGTGGAATGCACTGTGGATGATCTAGTGGTAAAATCTCATCAGTTCCAGGTCCATCTCAAGGACCTTAAGAAAGTGTTCGGATTCCTATGTTCCTTCCACCTGAAGATGAGCCCGTCAATGTGTGACTTCGAGGTCTCCTCTGGTAAGTTTCTTGGCTTTGTTGTCAGAGACCAAGGCATCGAGATCGACACAGATAAGATCAAGGCCATTAGCCAAATTCCTAACCCAAGCAATATCCGAGAGCTTCGAGGTCTCCAATGCCACTTAGCCTATATAATCCAATTTATTTCAAATTTGGATGGAATGTGTAAGACCTTTTCCCTGCTCATGAAGAAAGGCTCCGCCAATGAATGGGATGAGGAGTGTCAGACCGCTTTCGAGTAAATCAAGCAGTATCTGCTCTAACCTCTGGTCTTGATGCCACCCTTCTCCGAAAAGTCATTGGTCCATTACGTGACCACCCTGGAATGGTACCTTTGCGTACTTCTTGCCCAGAAGAATAATGAGGGAACAGAGAAAAACATATAATATCTCATCCGCATGCTCCATGATATGGAGTCTAGATACTCCCCAATCGAAAAGAGCTTCCTTGCGCTTGTGTGCGGCATACAAAAATTGTGGCACTACCTGCAGCACCATGAGGTACAATTTGTCTATCGGGTAGACCCACTAAAGTACAACCAGAACCGCCCTATATTGACTGGTTGACTAGCACGGTGGGTGGTGATCCTCCAGCAGTTCGAAATCACGTTCGTACCTTAGAAGTCCATCAATGGAAGGTAATTGGAAAACTTCCTAACTGTCCATCCAACCTCCGCGGATCAATCCCGGGATCTAGTTTTTCATGATGATGCAATCATTTCAGTAAATCATGCCATCTCATGCAGGAAAATGCACTTAAACGGTGCCTCCTGGAGCCCCACTGGTAGGAGGCTCAACGATCCAAAGCTCAACAGAGTAGGTTTGGGTATCGTCAAAATCACCCGGGTGCAAGATGTTCTGTCGTACACTTTATTACTGTTAGATGGTTGCACCAATAATGAGGCAGAGTATCAGGTTCTCATCACCAGCCTTGAGCTGGCCCTTCAGATTGACGTTACCCATATACATGTGAAAGGGGATTCCGAACTAGTTATCAAGAAGGTCAATGGTGACTACGTTTTCAGGAAGCTGAAGCTTGTTCCATTGCTGGAGTGCACCCTCCATCTAATGTCCAATTTCCCTTCTCGACCAGAGGTTACCCATATACATCGGTCACAGAATGGTCAAGTAGACACTTTGGTCGGCTTAGCTACTTTCCTCGCAGAACCCGAGCACGATGATTTGATCATACATGTGGCACACCAGAGAGTCATCACCCATGTCACACAAGAGGATAAAGATGGTATGTGGGTAAGCTACTTTACCACCGTACCATCTACGTCAGGTGTCCCATGTTCAACATACGTAGTGGTTGAGGCCACTCCTGACTGGAGGGTGCCTTTTGTCGAGTATCTCCAAAATGGTTTCCTCCCGAATGATCGGGCCGAGAGCGAGAAAATCTGACGCCAAGAACTCCAATTTACTCTCCAGAGTGGTCCCAGTCTTTAGAGGATCCTGTATAAGCGGGGCATCAATAATTTTCTTCTCCATTGCATTCAAGGAGTCATGATTTCTCATGACATGCAAGAGGTTCATGCTGGTTCCTACAGTGCCCACCAGGATGGGCCCAAGCTGTCCCATCATGTCCGGAGGTTGGGGTACTTATATCCCTATGTGATCCATGATTGTATCAAGTTTTCCAAGAGATTCCATGTGTGCCGAGTTCATGCTAACTTCCTACGTCAGCTTCCAGAACCTCTCCACTCCACCAATTACTCTTGGAAATTTGTAGTTTGGGGACTCAATGACGTGGGACCATATCCACCAGAGATATCTCGTCATTGTAGGTTTGTCCTAACTGCTACATACTTCTTCTCAAAGTGGGAATAGGCAGTTCCAATCAAAGAGGTCAAGGCCCGCTCCATCGTTGACTTCGTGAGCTCCAATATCATTCACCGGTTTGGAGTCCCTCACGCCGTCCTCACCGATAATGGCGCCATCTTCTGAGCAGTTGAACTGAAGAAATTGTATGCCAAGTACAACAGTCATTTTAACCATACCTCTCGCTATCATGCAATGGCATAGGGACAGATTGAGGCGTTCAAAAAACCCCTCTCTAAAATTCTGAAAATGACGGTTGGTCAAAACTAAAGGTTTCTGCCCAGACCTAACCATTTGGAATGTCCTGACAGAAGCAGTGTAATTAATCGACATTCATGGAAATAGGGCCCTGGGATGAGTTTCACTAACTACGTATTGAATCTATAAGGGAGACCCAGAATAGGTTACGGGTTCTGAGGAGGAATCCTCGAAAGGAGGAACCGAAATCATATCATCCCGTTTCGATCAAGGAGCAGACATCCCCGAATAAGGAATGGATGTTTCCCGCCTTTGGAAAGCAGGAATGTTGGGAAACACAAAAGCATCCCCTATCGCACCCCCATGCGGATTGCTGCGCGCCTCGACGAAAGCGTCAGAAACATAATGCTAAGTACATAGGAATGGTGTGGTCATGTAAAAGAAGTTTTCAATAAAGATGATGTATTTTATGTTCTATGTTTTTATGTCTTGTTCCTAATTTCCCAAGAAACTGGACCTCTATATCCTCCGATTTATCTTAAGTCAAATTTCATGTAATAAATCATGTTTAAGTTTGTAATAAAGAGCATGATTGATTTAGGAATACTAAGAAGGAAAATAAAAGCATGTTGTGCACATGTGAAAATAGCATACTAATGCACCTATGTGAATGAAGGAAAACCAAATAGCACCCCACATGTTTACTACCCAAAAAACCAAACATACCAAGGATCCATCACCAAATAAATCATCTATGTATAATAATATAATATAAATTGAAACGATGATAGGTACCCATCACCACTTTCCCACAAATTTTTTGCTCTCACATCCCAACATCATAGGTCAATGCACTCCCATACCTCTAGAGTAACATTTCATCACATCAACTCTGGCATGTACACACCTGGGATATCATAGCACATCACCTACACCTACAAAAACTAGTGCCATTACAACATATCTCGCCCGAACAGACTTGGGTCATCAGATGTCATCACATCAAAACTCAATAGCATCACTTTTGACTTCTAGACATCAAAATCCATTACAATCCTTCTCATAGCCTGTATCATTGAATGGGGAAGAGAGGGTAGCTAACCATCCATCTGACCACCAAGTTGTGGGGAAAGCCCCCCTATGTGACTATGTGGGTTTCATCACATATTGATTAATGAGAGTGGGGATATTATTGAAATCTTAAGAAAATAAAAGTTTTATAAATATATAGATTTAGCGCACAAGCCCATCATATTAGATTAAAAAAAGAACAAACCATCTCACAAAATCCACAAAATTTCAGCCACCTCTAAATGAATAAAATCATAAAATTATAAAAAATAATAATTGATATTAAGGTCTTTTATCTGATTTCTAGATTCTCTGTTTGACAAAAAATATAACTTTTACAAAACCTTAATTTTATATATTAAAAATGATTTATCATTTCATTTCATTATGTAAGACACCTTGTTTCATACTTTTTCCTATTAGGTTTTATACAAACACTATTTATTTAACCCACACAACCCAACAAAAATTAATCATTAGAAATTCCCATTCAAAATCACGATCATACATTTAGTTCGATCAATAATTTGGTAAATACAAATGAACTAAACACACTATAAGAGCATAAAACCACAATCCTACTACCATATCCATATATTTTTACAGCAAAAAGTAGATTCATAGCCCCGCTGTATGACTATACCAAAACTATTCTACACATCACATAACATACCACGTCATTAAAAAAATTTTGGTTTAGAAAAGGGGATACATATTCGATTTCACTTCGCTAATTAATGGTTTTCTCACACAATTATTTATATCATGTTAATAAATTCCATTAGACAAATATATTTGATTATCAATTTATTTATGATGATATAATACAATACCAAAAAATAGAGGATTCAAAATAATGTCACTACAACAAAACAAATCCACCAAAAGACATAATTTCAGTCATGGAAATATTCCAATAAAATCATAATATCAAAACAAAACATATACAATTAATAAAAGGATTTATGATCATACATTACTTTCCCTAACCCCATTAAATTCAATTTAAACGGATTCATTAACTTTCATAATCCAAATATAAAATTTTTATTAGAGATAACATTAATAAACCCACCCTGAATGATATATGTAAGGTGAAAAGAATGAAAACACATCTTGTAAGGAATAATATTTACCCAAACATACTGCTCTAATATAGGGGCATGCATACATGAGGGATATTCATCATTGGGGGGGGGGGGTCTATAACTTACTACATCCACCAGTTCTACATCTCCCTATGAATCATAAAAAGAGAAATTTATCTTTATTGGAATAATTAAATGCATCCTATATATAAGAAATTTATCTAAGATTAGTGGGGAATTTGATATAGTTTTAACTGACCATTAAAGGAGGATTCCAAAAATCGAAATAGTTTATACATAAAAAAGGTCTCTATAATTTAAAAAAAAGGATAAGATTAATCTATTTTGAAATGACTTATAAATCCTTTAGTTTAAGAATTAAACACATTTTTCATTATATATAATATAAATTTTGAAATTATGAATTTTTTTAGAAATCGTGAAAAATTATAGAATATTTGAAAACTGTTGTAATATATAACTATTAGAAAATGTCAACATTTGGAAAATGAAAAATTGGGAAACTATTCGAATGAATCATTATTGGAATGACTAGACTTTTGAAAACGGAAAATTTGTAAAATAGATGGAAAGTCCCACTATTGGAATGAATCAAATTAGAAAACTATAAATTTTGAAAAATATTAGAATGGCTCACCATTGGAATGACTAAACATTAGAAAACTGAAAATTTGGAAACCTATTGGAGTGACTCACCCTTGGAATGAGTCAATATTGGGAAAATTGAAATTTGGAAAACTATTGGATTGACTCACCATCATAATGACCCACCATTGGAAAACTGGAATTGGAAGATTGTTGGAATGACTCAGAGTTAGAATGACTCACCATTGGAAAATAGGAACTTTTTGAAAAATATCTGAATGAATCACTATTGGATTGAAAAAGTGTTGTTAAAATGGAAATTTTAAAAACTATTGAGATGAATCACCATTGGAATGACTCACTATTGAAAAACTATAAATTTGGAAAACTGTTAAAATGAATCACAATTTGAAAGAAAAATAATTGGAAAGGTTCAATTTTTGATAACTATTGGAATGACTTACCATTTGAACTAATCACCATTGAGAAGATAGAAAATTGAAAAATTATTAGAATGAATCACCATTTAAATTAATCACTATTAGAAAAATATAATTTTGTAAAACATTTGGAATGAATCTCCATTAGAATGAGTATGTAAACAACTAGTTTTCATTGAATTTTTTTGAATAAATTTAAATATTCATTTATATCATGTAATTTACCTTATAAAATATTCCTTTTACATACCAAAATTACTTGGTGTATGTTACATGCAATGTTGACATGGTGTACATTACAGACAACAACGACTTGGCATACAATGCATGTAACACAAAGTTGGCATTTGATGCCTGCAATACTATGTTTCTAAAAAAAATAATGTTTCTATTGATTTAATTTTTGGAATAAAATAATTACAACCTACCCATCAAACATAGTAATATTAATATTAATAACTATTATTAAAATATTTTGTATAATTTTTTTATATAAATAAAACATATTGATAATAAAATATATGAATTTTGGTAATATCATTTTTTTTTGTTTAAAAACATAGTTTTCTCAAATAAACCACTTTAAATAATAATTTTAATTTTAGACTCATTTAGAAATTAAATTTTTAAAATAAAAATTATTTTTCAATTCAGAACGTTAAAATTTTCCTATGGTGAATTTGTGGGATTTTTCTGAGAAATAATATTTTTTATGAATAGTAAGAAATACTGATTTTTAGATTAAAATTTGACTTTTTGAATCATTATTTTTTAATAAAAATGATATTATAAATAACTATTAAGTACTCATTTGGTAAATATTACATTCAGTAATAAAATGATATATATTAGAAATAATTACACTTCGAAATTGAATAAATTATCTTAACGAACATTTGATATTTTACCTTCAGTAAAACCTCATAAGTTATTCTTGTCAGAGGGATTAGTAGTAATATTAATTTTTCCACTTCTATGACGTGAATTTCACAACATTGACATACACCATTGTATATAGACTAAAATTTTGAGTCAAATAGGATCATGATATTATTTGACCAATTTTTTTATTAAATGTGATTAAAATTAAACACAACAGTTGAGGACAAATTAACATTAATTAGGTGATAAAACATTCAATAAAGGGATAAAATGACATAGAAAATAGTATATCACCCATTATATATCAATAATTCGAAAATAATACTACCATTTTTGTTTTTTTGGTTTATATAACTTTTTTAGGTATGATTTTGTGGATGCCTAAGTTATTTCTAGAAAAAAAAATTTAGCCCTTTTCATTCCCTTTAAAAGGCCACCACCTCTACCAATCCCACACACCTTTCAAGACATTTATATGCATCCAAGATCATCCCACTACTCCTCCCAAGAATACTTAATCATACCTTTAATCCTACCTTTAGGCCTAATGATTCTCAAGGAATCCTTTTGGATTAAACCAAAAGGAGTTACCCGATTAAGGGGAAACAACTTATCTCATAATCCTTTACATTATTTTCATTCTCCACACCTAGAATATCATTATTACATTTATGTGTGATAGAAATTGTATCATCCATATAATAGGATGTTTTTTCAATGGTATTGAAGTACACATTCACACACCTCTATATAATTGATATCGAGCATAATGTTTCTTTGTATGGTGAATTAATTTCTCACGAAACGATGATTGTTAATTTTTCATATACCACTTATCAATGTGGACATTATTATGGAAAATACATTTACACATGTAATATATTATTTCTATTATATATTTATTCTATTTTATTCCTTTTAAAACACACAAATTGTTACCTTCTATTTGGTTTTTGTGTGATAAACGTGGTTGAGGGAGTGTGGACGACCACATGCTCAAAGCGATGTAATCTTTACCACAACACACGAAATTTATTAAGGATGGGTTTTACTAAATTATATGATATATATATAATATATAAATTCTACTATAATGTTGATATAAATATATATAAAATTATTCATATGTCAATAACATATTTTGTTTCAATACCACATCAAAAATGAAAAACAATGTTCTTGCGTATGTACGACTTACCATATCCATCAATGGTGTATTCCATTACATACCTAATTATTAAATATATTTTTATAATATACATTTAATATATATAACATCTATTTATATCAAGTTATAAATTCATGAATCATGATGTAACTATAAGGATAAACGATATAACAAATTAAGACACATGTGAAGAACAAAGCGATTATTATCCGAAGTGAAAACATAACATAAGATCATTAAAAAGTGGGAAATATGAGGTCATAATCATAGAATATATGATAATATATAAAAGAATTTTATTATGTAAAATATTTATAATAAAATTATGTATATTATATAGGAATCGTGTACGAGTTCAAAGAGATTAAAGACACAAGGTATGTGGATTTTCATCCCACTATTAATTTATGTGAGAGAAAATCTATGTTCACTACTCTATTATTTTGTGTTGTTTATGTAGTACCCATGATTTTATTCTATTTAGCTTCTACATAAATTAATTGGTATTAACATATCCATTCTATGATCTTTCCATCGTGGGGTTTAACATTGAAAAGTTACCAAATTGGTAAAACTATTTTGCTTTATTTTTCCTTCTTCGATAATAATGTTTTGTTCTGCACCTAAAATCTTCTTCGAGGTGTATATACACCAATTTTTTAGGTTATATCATCGATATTATTATTTTCATTATAACTTATGGATTATTTAATTTTATATTCTTACATGGATAGTATGATCCCTAGTCACCATGTTATAAGTATTTACTAAGACAATCTCATCATTTTTTCAATATTGTATATGTTTACGCTTCATCTGATGAAATATTATGATCCATAGTTGAATAATATTAATGTTGTTACTTCTAATATATTTATTCAAGATATAATATTTTTTTAGTACCAATTTCACACTCATTGGTACCGAAAACAATGTATTTTGTAAAATATAACAACCTCTCTCTCTGGTCAGAAATCTATTGTATTCAAAAACCATTTTTTTAAAATGGTCTCATAATATACTTGAAGATGATTCTAAATGAAATATTGAATTTAAATTTTTTTTAATATCTTACGTTATATTTTTTTCAAATATATTTTCAACAAAAAAGGTTTTCAAAAGGTTTCATGTAATAAAAAGTATTTTTCAATGAAGAAAGCATATTTTCCTTAAGATGTTTTTTTTAAAGTTCTTGAAAATTTATTTCCTATATAAGATAACATCCATTGGTATTAATATTGTCATTATGGGGATTTATTCAATGTCTCAATACATATTATTACTCTAAATGGATTATGTTTTGATGACATGATGTTATGAAACCTGTTTCACTTTCACAAGTTATAGGATTTTGAAACCCCCTTCCTTTCATTGGTTATGTTTATGATGAAATGATTATGAAACTTTTCTATTTTGATAGTTTATGATATGTAGACATTATTATGATAACCATTTTATTTCATAGGTTATGATATTTTATTTTAAGATATTTTGAAAAATGTGTGTTTGATTTAATTATATGATGGGTGCGATATATATCTCGCTCCCATGAATTAGTTAACGATTTAAATCTCATTAATTAGATCGATCTGAAAGAAGTGTCCACATGGATTACTAATATATGGCTAGAATGGGGGTTAAATCAGTTTATTAATATAGGGCTAGAAAAATGATTTAATCGGTTCGGTAATACTGGGATGGAACAGGGGTTCACCTGGTTCAATAAGAATTTTTTGTCTAGAAACATTGTCTTTCCATTGATGAGTTAGCTACTATTGAAATAATTATACTATTGTACGTTTCCACAATTCCATTTATTATTCCAATGTTATGCATTCATGTCATATTATTTTTATTTCAATATGATTCTTATCTTATGAACTGCCAATATTTATTCCATCATATATGTTATGATATTTAAAATGAAGGTTATGATATTCATTCTTTATGATCATCTTCTCATACCCTTATGATCACGATTTTACTTAAATGTCACATTTTTTTTACCATTCCTGTGCATCTTATCTCACCCATTTTTATTTTTACCGCCCAATGTTGGGAAGATATGTATTATGTTTCATGTTTCTAATATGGGTACTAGTAAAAAATAACCTAGTAGGAGAAAATGTATCTCATTTATATAATGTTTTTTATATTTACTTGTTTCCAAAGGCCCTAGGCTACTACGATCTTCTTTCATATATTTTAATAATGTAAAATTATTCAAAACAACTTAAGTAATTTTGATGTTTGTAAAGTTCAGGTCACTATAGTTGGTATTAATAGAAACTTTTATATAACCATTTGACACTAGGATGAGAAATCTGTTATGGGAACTATAAGGACATGTTTTAGGATAATTATAGGGTTGAATCAATGCTTAAGAAAATATACCAGAATTTTGGGAAAGGATAGATTGATTGGTTTATATGAAATACATCCCAATCTATATAATACAATAGGATGTTGTTCTAGATCGTATGTACATTGGGGTAACAACACTGACATGATGTTCTGATCATGACTTGAGGTTCTCTATTACATGACAATGGGCCTTTCTGAACACATAGTTTGACACTCCCAGGAGATATTCCTTATGAATTAACAAACTCTCCATGAACCATTATAAAGGATTTAAATATAGGATTACCATGAATAACATAAGATAAGCCTAATGAGTCATATATTAAAGAACATGTCCTAATATATACATCCTATATGTTATTTTTCATGATTAAATTATTCCTCATCATGATAATTATTTCTTTCTCTATGCATTTGATTTTTTTCAATTGTTATAACATGAAGGAAACATGTTAATGGTAGTTGTGATTGACAATGCAACGATTGTGCTCCTGAGAAACCGAATGCTATAGGACAATGAAAGAAAAATCATGTTGATGTGACAAATATTGTTTATTACTTTAGGAATCATAGTGGACATCCAAATGTTCCAATAAAGGAACACCTTCTTATTTATTCTTTCATGAGGCAATGTTCACCTTCTTTAAGATAGTCTTCTAATAAAATTGTTTTTGAATAATGGATTGGTACCAATTAAATGATATTTTCTATTATTTAGTGTGCGGATCATGAGAATGTCATTCTGGATATTTATCTATTCAAAGGATAAGTAGATCAGCGGCAGACTTGAATAATGAATATGAGGTAGCTTTATGATATATAATCCATGGGTTGGGATGAGTCCAATAACATATTTTTCAATAATTACATTGCTAGAATTTTTTATACCAAGACAGACAAATATTTCCATGAGTTGAAGATAAGGGATGGTGGGTCTGATAGTACCTGTGAAGATAATTTCTCCATACATGTGAGGTACAATTCATGAATTATCATCCAAACTAAATGGAATGTTTATAGGTTCATTGGAAGATTAAATCAATGTCTCCGAAGTTCATAGGAAATATTATACATGAGTAGCTATAAAGAGATTTTGAGTTGTGAAATCAATGTTGAAATGGTGGAAGGAGTCACATAGCAATCTCATGACATGGAAAAGTAATGGAAGATTGAGTTTAAAGGAAACACTAAAAACCAAGGAGAAAAGAAGATGAAACATTTCGTTATGATGTAAGTGTTGGGAAAAGCATGAATGAAATTTAAATTGGGGTATAGTAAATGTTTTATGTGTGGAATGGAAGGATAATTTTTAATTTATTTCAAATGTGATGTGAAGATGTTTTATGAAAATTCTAATGAAGAAAAATCCACATAAAATGCACCACCCATGATTCAGTGCTTCAAGTGTAAGAAGAAAGATAATTTTGGTAACCATTGACCAAACCCAAGGGTTGATGATGGTGATCGATGTCAAAAATGATTTATGAAATGAGATAAGATGAAATATCATGCAATTTAAATTTCTGAGGAGGGGTACAATAATAATATCATGAAAGGTACACCTACAATCCACTCTAGAACAACTAATGTCATATTTTATTCTGGATGAACCCACTCTTTTGTATCTGTAGAATATTCTATGGGTGTTAAGATTCATCCAAAACAATTAGAGGTAAAATTAAATGGGAGAATACCTAATTATATGATGATTTCATTGCATGTCTATGATACCTCTCTAATATATGTTTGTGGGAATGTGAATCAAATAAATATTTTCATTATTGCTTTGGTCAAATTTGATGTCATTATTGCATGGATTTGATTTATCTACATAAATTCCATATCAGTTGTCAAGGAAGGGATGATAAATTCGATAATTCAGACCATCCTTTGATCATCCATCAATGTGACAATATGTATAAACTTGATATGGACATTACATACAATGTATGGGTGTTAATTACCATTTAAAAGGGTTTATTACCTCAAATGTTTAGGGAGAAGACCGACATCAATGATATTCATTTTTTTTGATATTTTGGGGATGTCCTTCTATAAGAGTTTCCAAGTCTTCCACCAAAGTGTGATGTAGTTTTCTGGATTGAACTTGTACATGGTTCCATACCATTTTCAAAGACTCTTTTTCGAATGGCCCCAATTGAGTTGCACGAAATATAGAAGAAATTCCACAAAAACCTTGATAAGGGATTTATCTATCCAATTTTGTCAACTTAGGGAGCACTGGTTATTTTTTTTGAAAAGGAAATACGGATTAATGTTAATTTTCATTGAATATCGGGATTTGAAAAAGTTCAAAATACAGAAAAAGTATTCAATTATTTGTATTAATGACTTCTTTGATCAACTTTTTGGATATCAATACTTTTAAATGATTGAACCTCATTGTGTATATGATAAATTGAGGGTCTATATAGAGGATAAACCCATGAAGTATTTTTATACAAGTTATGTTCACTTTGAATATATATTGATTCCTTTCGGTCGTACTAATTTTCTGAAAATATTTATGGATTTAATGACTGGAGACATTAGATATTATATTGAACAATTTGAGGTAATAATTATAAATGATATTTTAATATATCAAATGATCAATGAACACCATGAAGACCAATTTAGAATTATACTGATGACCCTAAGAATGTAGACATTATCTGAAAAATATAAATTGTGTGAATTGTTGCACCAAAATATTCATTTTTAGTCAAATAATTTGAATAGATGGTATAGTAGTAGATCCATCAAAGACTGAGGCTATTGAATGTTGTCCAGGACCAACCATGATGACCAAGATCCAATGATATCTTTGTTTAACTGTAAATAATCAATAGTTTTCTTATAATTTCTCACAACTACTAGTCGTTAACTATGTTATCTTGGAAAGGTGTCAAGTTTCTCTAGACAGATGATTGTGGGAAAAATTTCATGGAACTGAATATAAAGATGCTCATTGCACCTATTATTACACTACCCTGTAGTGGATATGGGATTTTAATTTATATTGATGCATCTGAGATGGAATTTGTATTTTTTATTAAGAAAAATAGAATGATTGTATCTTATGCCTCATGATAGGTGATGATTCATGAGAAAAATTACCTAACTCATGATTTAGAGTTAGAGGTGGTAAATATTCATTATTGAAATGGATAATGTATCTTTATAGGGATAAGTGTGATATATTTACCAATAATAAAAATATAAAATATATATTCACAAATAAGGAGTTGAACATGCGCTAGAGAAGATGGTTAGATTTGGTAAAGGATTATGATTGCCCAAAAAATTACCATACTATAAAAGAGAACAAGGTGCCCAATGCTTTGAGTTGAAAAGATCAATCTAGATTATCTTTGATGAGGATCAAAAAAGATCAAATATTTATAAATTTGAAAATAATTGATCTAGAAAGCCTAATAGATGGAAAAAACTTTTCTTTCTCAATTGAATACTCAACCATCTATCTGGATGAAGATTAAGGGGGTGTAGAAGGAAGATAAAGAGGTGAAAAAGATGGTTAAAAATGTTTCTAAATTTAACCATGCTTAGGATTTAATTATACGATTCAAGAATTGTGTATCTAGTCCTTCCATTCCATATTTAAAGTAGGAGATATTTGAGGAATCTCATATTTCATCATTCACTATTCATCATTGAATTACAATGATGTATATGGACTTGAAAGAATAATTATGGTGTGATGGTATAAAGTGATTTATCATGGTGTATGTATCTCATTGTTTGGTATGACAGAATGATATGATAGAAATAAAAATTCTAAAGGTATGTTACATCCATTACCCATAATAGAAAAAAATTGGAGAACATAGCTATGGACTTAATCTTTGGAATAACTGAAACCTCTAAAGGGTTTAAAGCTATATGTGTGGTAGTTGGTTTCCAAACAATGAAATCACACTTTTAATTTTCACAAGAGAAGATTTCCCGGTTGAAAAAATTTATAGGTTATAAATTAATGAAGTGGTAAGTGTATAGAGTACCACATTCTAGTATATCGGTTCAGGATCTGAGTTTTACCTCAATGTATTAGAGAATTTCCATGAGATCACTTGATATTGAATTTAGATTAATCACTGCTAACCATCATCAGACATATGGTCAGTCTTAACGAAAAATTAAAACCCTATAAGAAATGTTTATATATTTTTTCTATAGACATCAAAGGTAGTTTGGATCAATAACTTACTATAATTGAGTTTTCATACAATAATATATTTCACTCAAGAATTCAGATAGATCATTATGAATCCCTTGATGTGAAGAAATATAAATCCCCATCATGTTGGGATATGGTTGGATAATTAAAGCTATTGGGACCTATGATATCTGACTAAATGGTCAATAAGGATATAATCATTCAGTATCATATCATGGTAGATAAAAGTTGATAGAACAGTTATGATGATAACCATTAGTGCGATCATTAATTTGAATTTTGTGAGATGGTGATTATATAAATCTATCATTTGAAGAATGTTATGGTATTTGGGAAAAAAGGGAAATTATTCCCTAGAAATATCATCCCCTTTGAAATTCATGATCCTATATAGTAAATATGCTTTCTCTTGGATCCTCCTAAAAATATCTATCAAGTTAATGATGTGTTCCATGTATCTCTCTTAAGAACATACATAATAGAACCATCACAAGTTCTGAATATGGATGTCATAACATTGTAGAAAGATCTTTCTTATGAGGAACAACCTGATGAAATTCTTGACCAATCAAATAATTTTCTTCGAAACAAGACCACTCACCCTTTTAGTTTTTTTTATGAGAAATAACTAGTTAGAGGAAGCTACATGGGAACTTCAGGATATGATGAAGAATAATTATACTCATTTGTTTTTCACTGAGTGCCAAATTTCATGGGAAAAATTCATTTTAAGTGTGGTAGAATGTAACAAACCTTGTTTTTATGGACCTATTTTTTCAAATAATTCTTTATTTATATTTATATCATACAATGAATAGAAAAAAATATATTCCTTTCACATGAAACACAAATTTGGAATATAATGCATGAAACCCTGAGTTGGTGCACGATACCTGTAAAATTTCATTTCTATGAAAGTCCCTTTTTTATTATTTTTATTATTGAATTAAGATAATTAAACCCTCATCATCAAACATAGTAATATGAATTGTAATTAAAAATTTTAAAATATATTTTATAATTTTTTATATATAAATAATTCATATTTATAATAAATGAAATTATTGTTGGTAAAGTCCTTTTTATATTTAAAAACATCATTTTATCTAATAAACTAATTTAAATAATAAAATTAATTTTAGACCCATTTATAAATTAAATTTTATAAATTAAAAATTATTTTTTAATTCATAATGTTGAAATTTTCTTTGGATAATTATTTGGTATTTTTCATAGAAACACACTTTTATGATTTGTGAAGAATACTTTTTTATAGTTTAAATTTTTTTTGTCTTATTAATTGTTAACGATAAATGATGTTATAAATTAATTTTTTCGGTATAATTTGATAAACATTACATACACTAATTCAATATGATTCATTATAATTAATTTCACATTGAAATTTAATATAAAATCATTACAAACATTTTAACTTTTTTCTACTTGTAATTAATGTTATGTTGTCTTGTCAATGAGATTAGATCTAATCATTATTTTTCAAATTCAGTGATGTGAATTTAAAATATCATAAATAAATCATTGTATTCAGTGTAATATTTAGATACTAATATTACCATGTTAATTTTTGACCAAAATGATTAGAAAACTGATAATAATTAATCCCCACATTCAAAAACAAATTAAGCTAATTTGGGGATTAATCCTAAAAATTAAGGGCCCAAATGACCAAGAAACATTCACAACACCCAGAAGATGCCCACTGATCTTCCATGAAAAATATATTATCAAGTTGGTTTTTTTATTATGATTTTATTTATGTACGAACATGTGCACACCTAACTTGTTTCTAGATATTCTTAATGGGCCATTTTACTTCCATATAAAAGGCCAACACCTCTACCCATTTTTCACACATATAAAACCTATTGTGATCATCCATGATATTCTCACTTATCCTCCCAAAAAACATCCCTTCAGCCTTGAATCCTTTTTCCATAAAAAAAGAGCAGGTACCTGATTAAGATGTAACATCTTATTTCAACCTCCTTTCCACCATTTTCCTTCTCTACCCCCTCAAAACTATTAATTAAATTATTGTGTTAAAGAAACATATTAAAAAAGCCTATTTTTTGTTTTATAAAATGATTCTATCATACACTAAAACACACCTCCATCTAATGGATATCGAACATAATGTTTCTGTGTTTGGCGAATTACCACCTCACGAAACCATGCTTGTTTATTTTTCATCTACCACATATAATGGTGTCCGTTATGGAGGAAAATAAATTTATTTGTTTTATATATTTTATTTAATATTTCATTAATATTTTTTATTCTTTTTCCAAAACACATCATTTTACATTCCATTCTTCGTTAATATGATAATCTCAGTTGAGAAAGTGTGGACTACCGCCGCCACAATGCATTGTGATTCGTTCACACACATCATAGAATGTATTAAGGATGGGTTTAGTGAAATTATATGAAATATATAATATATTAATGATACTATAATAATTATATATATATATATACAGATTTCATTTACATAATTTATTTCAATATTACAATAAAAATGGGAAACATGTTCATCCGTGCGTACAACTTAATATCTCCAGGAACTGTGTATTCCATTACATATTAATTGTGATATAGATTGTTATAATTTAAATAAAATGGATATAACTAATAAGTATACAATTTTATACATTCTATAATCGTGATATAAGTATAAGGATCAACAATAATTCAAATTAAGAAACATGTGAAGAAAAAAGTGAATATTACTCATAGTGAATTATTAACATAGGATCAGTAACAAGAGGGAAATATAAGGTTATAATAATAGAATATGTGGTAAAATATATAATAATATAATTCTTTAAAAAACATATAAAAAACATATAATTATTATAGAATAATCTTGTCTGATAATGGTGAGAGTCAAGATAGAAGGTAATGTGATTTTTATCTCACTATTAATTTATGTGAGTACATGCTGTTCTATCCAGTCAATAATTTTTTGTGGTGTATATATAGACCATGATATTATTATATTAATATTTTACATAAATTTATGGGCATTCAGATATCCATTCAATGATACTCATTTCATGGGATTTAACTTCAAAAAGTCGACAAATCGGTTAAATAGTTTTGCCTTAATTTTCTTTTTTGAAACCCCTATTGTGTTATGCACCTAAACCATTCTTCCATGTGAATGTAATTCCACTTTACATATTATATAATGATTCTCATTAATTTTATAATATCATAATCATCATGTAATTTCAATTTATTAAAGGTAGATAATGATCCCATGTCTTCTTGTTCAAATTGTTTATTAAGAGAATCCCATTAGTTGTTTCGTGATGGTTTACATTTATGTTTCAATTAATGAAACATTATGATCCTTAGTTCAAAAATAACAATTAATTTAATTATCTTATATTTATTAAATATATCCTTATTTTTAGTAATATTTCTCAAATATTTAGCACATAAGTTAATGTTTTTCGTAAAATATGACTACATATCTCATTGGTTGGAAATATATTGTATTCTAAAACCATGTTTTCAAAAAATTAATCAAGATAATTTAATATAATTCTCTAGAAAATTTTTATTTTAAATTTATTTTATTGTTTTAAGAAATTTCCATATATGTTATCAAATATATTTTCAATGAGAAATGTTTTCCATATGTTTTATGTAAATAAAACCAATTTTTGATGAATAAAGGAGATTTTCCCTAAGATGGGTTTTTATAAGATATCTCAAAATTATTTCTCATCTATGATAACATCTATTTGAGTTAATCAATCAATTATGGGATGTTATTCAATATCACCATTCATATTCATTCTATGAATTGATTATTTTTTGAAGTTTATATGTTATGAAACCCATCTCTCGTTCATAGGTTATTTACATTGGAAATTGCTTCTTTTCATGGGTTATGTTTATGATTATATGATTATGAAAAATGTATATTTACACAAGGTATGATATGTTTTTATGTTTATAAAACCCATTTCATTTCATGGGGTTTTATATGTTTATTTATGATCTTGTGTCACATGTGTATATGATTTCATTATGTGACAGGTGGGACCTATATCACCCTCTAATGCATTGAAAAAAAATTATATCTCATGGGATAGATAGGGATGGAATGGGGGTTCACTCAATTTAGTACGACATGGATAGAATGAGGGTTTAATTAGTTCAATAATATAGGGATTGATTGAGGGTTTTATCGGTTCAGTAATTAATGGCTAGAATGGTTGTTCATCAGGTTATGTAAAGGACATTGACCACTAAGATGGAATCAGAAGTGATTCCTTATCTATTATGGAATGAATTATATTCTTCTGTGTTTCCAAAATTCCATGTCTTATTCTTTTGTTATGATTTCACGGTCTATGTTATTTATTTCATTATGATTCATTCCTTATGAACTAAAAATATTTATTCCATGATTTGTTTTATTATCAATAACATTCAAGGCGTGATCTTCAATATTCATGATCATGCTCTCATACCCTTATGATCATGATTATGCTTACATGTCTCCCTTGATTACCCTTATTGAGCATTTGATCTCACCTGTTTTTATGTTTCATTCCTCATTTTGTGAATATATTTATTATGATTGATGTGTCTAAGAATGTTTCTAGTCATTAAGAACCTACTACGAGATAATGTAGATCATTTATGTAATAGTGTTTATGTTTCCATGTTTCCAAAGGCACTAGGGTAATAAGGTCTTCTTATGTCTATTAGTATAATGTTTAATTTTTTTCCAAAAGTATTTATTGTTAATGCCTATAAACAAACCGTATCTATAGAGTTACCATTTTAAAATTAGAACATTGGAATACTATTACAATGAAACACTATGGAATGATTTACATTTAGAAAACTGGATGTTAGGGAAACCGCATGAATGTCTCATTATTGGAATGTATCATATGTACCAAAACACCCAAAATATCTCCTTGAACACATCTATTATTTAATTCATCGTAATTTAATACTCTATAAGGTTTGTTATGTTACAATAGATCCCTCTCATACTATTATTTCCCTTGAGAATTGAAAAAAAAACCTCTATGGAAGGGGAGAATGGGTTAAAAAACCCTCACTCAAGATGCTTCTAAAGGATATCATTACACTTGAGACACTACGATCAACCAAACATTATATCCCAAACACCCACCGAAAATTAAAAAAACATGTACCTTGTATAACCTAAAAATTATGTAATTACATCCTCCATGTCAATATAATATCATCTATGGGCGTCATTGATTGTCTCATATAATATTAATTGCATCTTTGTAAAATGAATCATTATTAAGAAGAAGGTCTTCCCTTTTCCTCAAGTCATAACATTATCACACACAATATAGTAAAAATAAAATCAAATGGATAATAAAATATCTCATAAAATACCAATTTCCAAAAAACACATCACAATGAAAATAGGGAAGGGAATATAGAAAACAACTTTGGGTACTTGGCACACATCTGCATCTGACACTCCCATTTAATCTGTTACATGCTAGTATTCATATATAGAAGAAGAATCTAGGGAATGGTTCATCATAAAAAATGAAAAAAACATTAATAAAAGTGAATGGTGGCCTGAACAACCAACCCATGGGATACCTCTCATATTTATCAATATATTTGGAACACAACGATCACTTGGGAAAAAGGGAAATTTTAAACAATAAAATATAAAATCATCCTGGGGGGATACCACCAAAATAGAATAAGGCCACGTACATTGTCATAAAAAAATCAAGAAAAAATTTGTAAGAAATAATAATAAAAATCACTTTTCAATAAAATTCAACATTCACGGTATTAAACACTACATTATTTTCAAAATAAACCTTATTTTAAAACAACTTTTTATAAATAAAAAAACTCTTTAAAAACATCATTTTATGTTTTTTATTCACCAATACATTCAAATTCATTAAATTAATGTTATATTTCCCAATTATGCAAATTTTTTAAATGGAAATATTAAATATGTTACTTCTCATTTTTTTTTCTTGAAACCCATGCTTTTATTTCAACTAAATTGTTTCTACGAGTTCCAAATTTGAAAAATGACATTCAATTTAAAAAAACACTGGTTTAGAATAACATTTTTTTCATGTGTTAAAATTAACCATGCTTTATAGTGAAACTCATTTCACTATGATCATATTAATGAAAAATGATCATAACATTTCCCAGCCAACAAAAAAATCATACTAATATAGATAGAGTTTCATGAAGTATTCAAATAGAAGGAACTCATACACCACAACACGATATTGTCTTATTATACTGGAACTGACTCACCCACATGATATAAAAATGTGATGTAATATAATTTCTCTTAATGTGGGTAATGATTTTCCCTTACTTATAATGTTTTATGTTATAACCCCATTCATCAATATAAAATCAATAAAGAACAAATACAAAAATATAGTATTCAATCATTATCATCACTTCCATTATGAAAATATATAGACATTAGAGGAAAGACCGTCTTCATTAATTTCATGATTTAAAAAAAGACCATTTTATTTTGTTATAACCATTTAGTTATTAACCTAATTATCGAAGGTAATGGAATCAATCAGTAAACACAAATGAAAACACAAAATATGTTATCCCACAATAACCAACACATATTTATTCCCCCACACATCACCACTAAATCATATCACAACCACTAGACAAACTTAATATCCAAAAAAAGATTAGTAGACATTCCACACAACCACATCACCACACCAACTTACCAACCATATAAGACAAACCTTTTTCATATTATCATATTCCCCATATCATCCTCCACATTAACATAACCAATGAAAACCATTATCATCACAAACAAATCCCCATGCACACATATAATATAATTTCATTTCCCATGTCAATATTTTTTCCGCATTACGTGAAACTAACATGATAACATAGTTTTAATCATATAAATGTATAACACATCTCGGACAGGGATCATGTGTCCCCATATTCATATTGATGATGTTTTTAGTTTCAAATCTCACATAGAAACATAAAAAAACAACCACACCTAGCGGCAACACATTCTATCTTCTATAACATTTCAGGGCGTTATATTATTTCACCTTATTATTAAGCATGGGTAAATTCACACAATATTAAATTTTCCCATTGTTAATCAGTTAATTATACATTTTTATGTTATTATACTATTAATGCATTGTGTTCTTATACAATAAGGGATAATATTGGTATAATAATCTATAACATTCGATGGAAAATAACGGCTTCGAACATCTATTTTTCATCATTGAAAATCAATACATTAATTTAATAATAAAAATTTTACCACAATCAAAAAAAATTATTCACAATTCATTAATGGTGAAACATGATTACTTTCATTTAAATAGTACCAACATGAATATGTGTTAATGAAAAGCTACACATATTTTATCTATCACACCATGATTAATATAATTAAATAAGACATTATTTATCTATATTATTATTAAATAAATGCACTTCTAAAATCTATTTAAAAATTTATTACATGGTGGGTTATTTTTTACAATTAAAATAATCAATTACATAATCAATATGCTTATAATCATCAAGATAAAATATTATTTCTAACCATGAAATTTATAACTACACATATTGTATTACTATATTTCAAACTTTATTATGATGAAGTTAAACAATATTTAATCTTTCCATTTCTCAAGAAAATGTGATTATATAATGAAATATGGATAATATGTATCTAATTCATATTTAAATGCAACATATAAACCATTTCACATTCTAAAGCCACTCATACTAAAATTTACCTTGCTAACACACAACTAATTTATACTTTAGTAAAAATTTCCATAATAACTACTCATGGTATTACATGTGGGGATATGTAATTTATGTTCTAAAATTTTATATTACTCATTAAATAATATGTTAAATCATATAAATAGTATTATGTATAGAAAGGTTACAAAACAATTAATCTAATAATTTTCAGAAATTTATAAAGAAATGTCACATGAATTCCCACCCTAACAAAGGGTTAATAGACATGGATATATAAATACTAAGGAACTATATTCATGCCAAAAATAAGTATCATGTTCTTCTTTTAATGGTTTCAAAATTCAATTTAATTATCAATAATCATGGTTTTTATATTAAAAAATTATAATTTACATGTTAAAACCATGTTTTTAAAACACATTCAAAAAACTTGTTCATGAAAATTTCAAAATGGAAAAAAACACAGTATAGATTAATTCAAATAGAAAATATTACAGTTTTATGAATGGTAAAAAAAATTAATTATACCATGCCAGTATGAAATATATTTAAGGTAGTATTATTTCTAATAGTTTTAAAAAAGTAACAGTTATTCACATGAAAATATACTAAGAATTATTCTCAATCAATTTCAATAATTAGGATAACTAGATGGCATATTATACATTTAATAAAAACGAAGAAAAATTCAATTCATTAACAATTATGAAAAAATAGGAATGGAACCAATACATTCAATCCTAAATAAGGTTTCAAACAAACATCCCTGGAATGTTTACTTTCATTTTACTCATTCCTTTTTCTTATTTAAATAAATTATAAAATTATAAAAATTGATTAGAAATAATTGCATCAAAGAGGTCATAAATGCACACATAAAATATCTTGAATAATGTAACTAATTTTAACCTCCCACGTTCACCAATTTCAAATAAGAATAAAATACATCATGATGTATGTACCTATCATAGGTATCCTCCCAAAAGAATTTTTATATCAACTAGCCATTGAATAATCTCATAGTCTATGTAATGGATCATGGGGGACCTAAAATCTCACGTCCTAGATTGTCTCCCTAGTCGTTTTGATACCCCAAGGTCAACTGGCACTGTTTCTACACCAACCCATTCATTCCTCACTATAGCTATATCCTAACTCCAATATATATCTCAACTATATCCATTGATACCATTATATCATGGCCATATCCCACCACAGACAATGCAATATTGGGAGACAGATAATGACACATGATCCCCACCTCTAGTAGGCCCAGGGTTAGAGACTTGCACTAAGATTATAAAAATATCAGAATATGGGATCCATTACCCTATATATGAAAATAATATCGGTAGATATAATTAATCATACACAATAAACTCCATGATATAATTTGAAAATAAATCCAATCCATCCCATAAATCATGTATAAATGAAACTGGCACATATGAAAATCATAAATGGAAATACCAAAAGAATAAAACATAATTCAGTGACCCAACACCTGTTCTGATGGTTTGAACTATAAATTTCCATCACGATACATAATTTCCTTATAGAATCCTAAAAGTTATATTTATATATGTGTTGTGAGATATAAGTATACACCAATACCAAAAACAAATTCTTTTATATATATGTGAAAAGAGAATACTAATTCACCCATGTGAAAGTATCATAAGAAAATATCACCACTCAAGTATACTAACTAAAACCCTAACCTCACCAAGGCCCACTTGACAAAAAATGAATCCAAGTGTAATAATATAATAAAAATAACATCTATTATAAGGTTCCTAACAGTTTTTCCCATTTATTTTTTCTCTCACAACACAATGTCATAAAACTCGGTGCTCCCCCTCTCGAATAATATCAAATCCTATCACACTCTTCCCACTAATAACTTATTAATCATAAAATATCACATCTCACCCATACAAACCTAACCCACCATACCACATCTCACTAAAACACACATGGATCATCACATATCACCTCATTTGAACTCAAATGTGTAACATTTTACATCTAGACATCATATCTTATTCTTATCCTTCTATTCTATAGGAAGAGAGAGCATTAAAGAGTGTAAATCCATCCATCCATTCTCCAACTGAGATGTTGGGAAACCCACATGCACGTGACTATGTAGGTTTTGGAACATAGATCTCAATAAGGGTGGTATGCATATAGAAATCACAAGAACATATAATGTATATTCATATATAGTTTCAGAAAACAACCTCATTAGATGTGTATATAATAAGATCTAACCATCTCAAAAAATCCACATTATTTTTGAAACATCTAAAAGTATATAATTAGACACCAAAAAACAAGAATAATTCATATTTTATTCTTTTACCCCTTTTATAAGTCTTTAATTATAAAAAAGTTCCTCTATACCAACATATTTAACTTATATAATCAATATATTTTTGCATCCCATTTCATTAAAGAAGACACCTTATATCATATTTTCATTATATTAGTTTGTATAGCAACATTATCTATTTAAATAACACATACCATACTATATTTAATTGTTAAAATTCATATTTGAAATAATTATCATGCAACTTATTCCATTAATACTTGGGGAAATAGAACAGGAACAACCACACTGCATAAGACCATCACAAGAACCCAACTGCCACATTCACATCATTTTACAACCACATCCATTTTCATAACACCGCTGCAGAACCATACCACCAACATTCCACACATCAGATCACATATCATAAAAAAAATTCAGGTTTAGATAATGTGAAACATAATTAATTTCACTTCATTAGTTAATGGTTTCATAAAATAATCCATTATAAACTGGTCATCAATTCCATTATTTGAATATACATGGTTATCAAATAATTTACGAGGATATAAAATAACAATAAAAACAAATTATTCAATAGAAATTAACTGTAAAATATCCAGGACACCAAAAAATGATTTCATTTAAGTCATTACACCAATAATAACATAATATCATATCAATACAAATCAAATTGAATCCAAAAAATGATACAAGTTCATATTTGTTATTCCCCTACGCCATTATATTCAATTTTAAAAGATCATTTTATTTATTAATATTGTTACAAACATGTTCACATGATATGAAAATAATCAATCCAAATGTCATGATACATATAAGGTGAAACCAAGGGAAACCCTCCATATAATAAAGAATAATCTTCAGAATCATGCTACATATAAACCGGGGATCGTGTACTAGAGGGAAATTTTTCATGGGGTAGGGGGACTAGAACAAACTATATCCAAATGTTCTAAACCTCTAAAGGAATAATTCAAGGGAAATTTATTCACAATTGAAGGAATTTATTGTATCATATTTATAAGTAACAAATACGATATTAATGGAGAATTTAATAAGGTATTAAAAACCCATTAAGGGAGGATCCCACTAATACACATGGTTTAAGAATTTAAAATTCCTCAAATGTTTTTTAAAAATTATTGACATGAATAATTTCCATTGAAATGTTTTTTAAAAAATATAAATATATTTATTATACTCATTTTTTGATATAAAACATATAAAAATGTAAATTCATTATTTTTTTTGGAAAACTGGAAGTTCTAGAAATTTTAAAAACTATTTTAATAACTCACTAGTGGAATGAATCACCATTAGAAAACTAGAAATTATGAATTTTTTTTGGATGAATTACCATTGGAAATTTTTTAAAATGGATCTCCATTAAAATGTCTCAACATTAAAAATTGTAATATTGGTATTCTATTGGATTAACTCACCATTGTAATGACTCGTTGTTGGAAAATTGGAAATTTGGAAAATATTTGGAATTACTCTCTATTAGAAAAATGGAAATTGGAAAAACTGTTGTAATGGATCATCTGGGGAATTAATCACCATAGAAAAACATGAAATTTGGAAAATTGTTTAAATGATTCAACATTAGAATGAGTCACTATTGAAAAAAATTAAAATTTGGTAAACTATTGGAATGACTCAACTTTGGAATTACTCATTATAGAAAAACAATGAATTTGGAAAACTGTAATAATGACTCACCATTTGATACAAAAAAATTGTAAAATTGTTGGATCAAATCACTGTTAAAATGTCACTCTATTGGAATAATAGAAATTTAGAACAATGTTGAAATGATTCACCATTGGAATGACTCACGTTTAAAAAAATGGAAATTTTGGAATTTGATGGAAAGACTCATAGTTGGAATGACTCTACATTGGAAAACTTGAAATTTGGAAAAATATTGTAATGTCTCACCATTAAAATGTCTCAAATGTCCCAGAAAACATCCTAAATTTTCTTCCAATCACCATAATTATTAGATTTTTTGTAATGTAAGAGTCTAAATGGTTTAGTCTATTACATGATCTCATCCATTAAAAAGATTCCATTCCATTGGTAATGAAGAATAATTTTCTATATTATTTGTCAGAGTACAATATTATTTGTGATGATAATTATAAGATATAATGATAATATTCCAAGATATATTAATATTGTGTATCTATTATCCAATTAACTAAACCTATATAGTCCTTAGGGGGGGGGGTTGACATGTTGTGATTATCCATCTAAATAGATATAATATTTATGTCTGAAATATTTGGATCTATATTGCTGGTATCAAAAAAGAGGATTAGTTACCATTTCCACACTAGGATAATAAAACATTAATGTGATCCCTATGGATATGCCAAATTATTTGTCTAGAGATATTTCTAAGGATAAGTCTAAGGACAAGTTAAAGGATATGAAATTGTTTTTTAATTTTTTATGTGGGAGAGTGAGAGGTATCTAAGAAATTTCATCACTAACTCGATATTATATGTTGATGTGGCTATAGAAAAGTGGTAGCTATGGGTAATAACTCAAAAAGGGAAAATTGAGATAGAATTTATCATCATATAGTTCATGAAATATATCATTATTAAAAACCAATTCTGACACTCCTAGGGTATATTCATTGAAAATTCAAAAACTCCTTACAAAAAATCATGAGGGATTATAAAATATGACAAATTTTAATGACATAGTTTAAACTTATAGTGTATTATTCTAAAATTTTGTTTTTATGATTTATATGTTTTATTAATTTTTTTGATTACTATGTGATTTCCCATTAGGAATATTGTTCGTCATGGTATGCTTTATAGATTTATTCATTGGAGGGAATCTGAAGGAACTATTTTAACATTTAATGTTATAGAAAATTTATTCATGAGAAACCATATGGCATGATGAATAGAGTAATATATATTTTTATTATTCATAATTAGTTTTCACGACATATGATTTTAAAAATTCACCTTAATCAACTCATGTAATAAAAAATGTAGATAAGGACATAGTTGATTATATATTCATGTGGTTGATACAAGGGCGGAAACAAATTTAGTGTATTATATTTTGATATTTTTTAATGAATCATTAATTGGATTGCCTCAATGGAATGAAAATATGTTTTATATTTAGTCAAGGACATTGTGTAAGTAATTTCTATAGAAAATGAAAATTTATACTTATGAAAGGTATGAAAATAATGGTTTCCCTAATGAGTCATACTTGTTATAATGTTTTAAATAAGTAATTCATTGACATTCTAAAAAAAAAATTTCTTAAGATTAGTATTAGCATGGTCTAAAAAATATTTGTTTGAATATTAATGATGAATATAATACAAATAAAATATGAATGGAAGAAGTTAATAAGGAATAACCTGATAAATTGTACATAATGTATTAATATTGAAGTAGGATGATTGATGTGTTTATTTATTGAAATTAATGTATTACGAAATAAAAAAATAATTTCTCATTTTTTTTTCATTATGTTTGAGATAAAATATGCTAAATAAAACTGTTGACCTTGAAAAATTTTTAATTGTAAAGGTGATAATTTATTCAAAACACATGATTAATTGAATTGTATCCCTGATTATATTCTTGATTTTTTTGATAATGATGTAGGGATAAATATATGATTGATATAGATAATATAAACTGGATAGTGCTGATTTATATAGAACTAATTAATGATATGATATGAAAGTGTATTTTGTAATTATTTTGTAATTTTAAATTTTTTTGGATTTAATGAATTTACTAAATTATCTATCGTTTTATTTATAAAATTTGGAGGCATTTATAACTTTAATGAGATTTTATAGTAATTTAGGACACTACCATGTTTATGGATAATATATGACCAATGTCTTAACAAATTTTTATGTGATGATTAAGTCATACTTTATGATATTTAGGGGATTATGTTATATATAATATTGTGAATGTTAGAGAAATTATTTATAAATAATTGAATTATGGAATCTTCACATCATGGAAAATGAGATGAAGTGGAAATTGATTGATGCCAAACCAAAGGATGAGATAATTATTATGAAAAGGAATGAAATGAAGAATTACAATTTTATATTTTTCTCTATCAATATGGTATCAAATTAAATCCACTTTTGTAAAATTATATTGGGAATAAAATTATGAACTATTAATTTCATTTGTATTGAACCAATAACCTTGTTACATATCAAAGAGTTATGCTATTGTGGATGTTAACTTTCACCTGATCGATATCTCAATTTCTCTCTATTAGAATTTTGGAAATATATTCCTATTCCATATTTTTATTTTCAATTCAAAAACAATTATCACATTTTGGAACCTTTTTATGTTATGACTTTCATTATTTTATTTACTTCATTTCAATATGATGTTTTATTGACCATTTTTATGATGTGGGTTTTCCAAAAAAGAATCTTCAAATTTAAGCTCCTTGATTTTAAATATATTGATCATATAATGAGGATGAAATGTATTTAATTGGGATAAAATTTAAAACCATAAAAATGTATGAATTTTTACAACTATATTTAATTAAATTTATGGCTTGCGTTTCATGAAACACCATGTTTTAAGAAGTTGTGATATACTATTAATATTATTATTTATACACAAACGTTTTAACCATGAAATTCAATTTTTTTTCATAAATTAAAATATTGTTTTTTTAAAATAATAATAATGGTTTTTACATAAGTAAAATATATTTACCAATAAGTAAATTGGTTTAGTTATTTCATTACATGCTTCAAAAATATCTTTTCTAAAGAATATGAATATTATATTCCACTATAAACAAATTATAAAATTACTTTTCTAAAAATTAAGAAAATTTATATTATAAAATTTATTTCTTTCTTTGAATCATCACGACATATTCATAGTGGGTTTAAATTTGTATAATTTTCCAAAAATAATATTTTTTATGGTGATTAGTAAAAAATAAGTAGCTTTATTAATAACCCTTTTCGTTTAATGTATTTATATAGAACCAACCAGTTGAATACAATTTTTAATGAAAAATTATTATATATATATATATATTCAATAATGTAATTAATAAAAATGGAATAATTTTCATGTTAAATTTTGATACTAAAACATTATTTAGATATGGAAATGTTATCTTTGGGAACCGTATTTTCATCATGTGTGTAGGAGTAATTATATATAATAATTTAAATAATATAGTGAATGGAATTTATAAAAATTTATTCCATATTAAGAATAATAATAATTTATATTATATATTTATTTTTGTCCTCATATTCGATAAAAATGATTTGTGGAAACAATAAAAAAATTAGAGTGGTTAAGGTTAAAACATGTTTATATGGGAGGTCAAACTAAAAATAGAAGTGTTAAAATTTCCTAAAGTGTTATCCAAATACTATTTTATGGAAATATTTGGACCCTAATTACCTAAGGCTCTATTTATATATTCTTTTAGGACATATTTTGATTAATCATAAAAATGTAATAATTTTTGTAATGAAAAATACAAATTTTCACCAACAAGATTCTAAATATCAATTATGTGTTCTAATAAGGAAAATGTATTGATGAATAATGATTGTAATATTGAAAAATGAGAAATTAAATTAATTAGTGTAATTAAATTAATTTTTTTTATTAATTATATTATTAAATTAAATTCTTATGAATTGTCGACTAAGTAATTATTTAAATATTAATAGTATAAGATAAATGATACCAAAAATATTAAGAGTAAAATTAATTCAATTAATCATTTTATTGAATATGTTTTTGAGGTAATATTACATTACATATATGTTTTCTAATAATTTATTCCAATTTATCATTTTTCATGATGTTTTTAGAGCCAAATTCAATGAAACATGTGAAAATTGACATTAATGATAATTTATAACAAATAATATTTTATAAAATATATTAAATTTTTTAAAAATTATATAGCATACCATAATATTAGTTTATCATTAAAAAAATGAAAAAGAGTCCATTAATGTACTTCTTATTAATTTAAAATAATTATATTGATTCTTAAATAGTAAAAACATCATTACCATAGTAAAAGGTAAAATAGGGGTTTACACATTTCATTAATTTTTGTCGAAATTGATTTTACTTGCATATATGAATTCTATTTATTAAATTTTATATAATAATTAGAATTATTGTGTTATAATTATGTAATATGTATCTATTTATATGTAGTTTTAATGGAAAATTATCTTGAATAATTGGATAGTTTCTATAGTGAATACCAAAATTGTAAAGGAACGTAAACATAAAATCTAATGAAAAACATGTAAAAATACATTTTTTGTACAATGGTGGTTTGGATTGAAAATATCACCTCTAAAATCAATTATTAATATATATTTTGGGTACATGGAGTGATAGTGAATTCTAATTATTGAATAGTTTTATGTATTTACAAAAAAAGAAACTCCTCCCTGTTATAAAAGTCATCATTCACCCCTCACTTCTTCACTACATGTATGTCCTTTGTCTTGAAAAAATCCAAATCAAATCCTCCGAAACATACTTATCCATGTTCTATATATTTTCGTTACTCAGAAACACTTATCCTATATTCTTTAATATGGGATGCAATCGAATATTTTCAAGGAAAATATAATTATATTCACTGAACAATTTCATTTTAATTATTATCTTACTACATTATTTTATGTTAAAATAATTAAAATATATTATTAATTTTATATAAAATATACTAATATTTCTTTACATTTATTTAATAACCTATGTCTACCACCACTTCCATCTAATTGAAAATGAAACTGTCAATTTTCTGTATGTCAGACAACCTCCTCACGAACCGATGCAATTCATTTTGTACCACCACCAATCACTTTTGAAAATAATGATAGATTTTACATATTTACAAGGTATTATGAAATAAAAATACTTATTGAATTATAAAATCACATATAACTTCTTACAATCTATCCCTTGTTAATATGATAGTACTGCTCATCGGTACAACAAATTACGACCTCATGATGCGATGTGATTTTTTCTTCACATTCTATTCATAAATAACGTAATAAAGATCTATTTAATTAAATAATGTGATATATATGAACAAATGATTTCAAAATTTAAATATATTATTCATATTTCGTTTATTTCATTTTCTTTAAAATTTAATCATTTTCCATGAGTTCGTACATACCATTGTCTCTTTGAATAGTGTAATTAATTTTCTATATATATATTTTATGGATTAAAAAAAATTAATATATAATGAATAAATATAATATTATTATAATTTTTATAATTATATAAAATATGGGGTCATGATTAAGGTATAAGTATCATAAATAACAAACAAAATATATATAAAAACGATATAGTTATTCGCTAAAACATGAGTTTAATACGGAAATTTTTATAAAAGGATAAGAAAAGGTAATATGTAAATAATTTGTTATATGATACATATGATTTTTGTTATATAATATATTTTTAATCAATATATATTTTTATTAATGTATTTAAAATGCATAAAAAGGAAGTCAAGTCTTATGGAAATAGAATTTCATATATAATTGTCTTAATTTGGAGATATGGTATGTTATCGAGATTTATTATTTTTTGAAGTGTATAAAAATAATCTATTACATAATATAAAATTAATTTAATTATTATATTGATATTTAATGTCTCCATTAATGATATTATTCAATGAGTATTATGATTTAGAGGATACCCATGTTGTAAATGTTATGTTTTACAATTTCATTATTTATCAGGATCGATTATGATCAATTCTTTGATAATGAAATTATATAATCTACCTCTCAATAATTACATTTAATTATTTTTTCCATTGTTTATTTCATTAACTTATAATTTTTCTTTCATTTTCCTCTCATTATATACTCATGAATATAAAGTAATATTTTAAGGAAAATGAAAATTATTTCTCTATTCGGGTGAAAACACTTTTTATTACCAATCCATGTTTTCTAAAAAAGGTTTCATGGGATTATTAATAGTCAAATATTATTTTTTGAATAAATTTTCATGACTTATTTAATAAAAATTATTACAAAATTATTCATTTCTTTTTCTAAAAAAAGCCAATTTGGCTTTTACTGATAATGTTAATGTGATTTTTTTCATATATAAAACATTAATAAAACTTTTTATAACCATAACCAATAATATTTTTAAATAATAAATTTTATGTAACAATTTTTATTTTTAAAGAATGTATTTTTAATATTTCTAGGAACATTAATTCTAAAAAATGTGATTTTAAAAGTGAAAAGGATATTTTCCCAATAAAATATCCAAGTCATATTTCAATATTATATATTATTAAATTTGAAATAATTTAATGATACACATGATTTATTGGGGATAAAAATGATGGATAATAATATTATTCATTTTAAAATGTATTATATTTTTTGTGAAAACATGTTTATAAAACTCATTCATTTTCCACAGTTTATGTTATGATGAAATTAGAACTATTTATAAAACTAGTTACTCTTCTACAGAGTTTTCTATGATGAAATGATCATATAAGTCATTTTTTCAGGTGTTAGGATATGATGAATATTATATGGCCTTGAGGAATATTTTTCATTTTGCTATTGATGATAACAATATATCAATCTGATGGATTTTAATATGGAGTAGACCCCATTCAATAATGGATTTTTTATATTATGTTAATCTTGGTACTAAACAATGACAACTAACACAGGTTTTAGAGTTAACAAAATCCATTATGATAGTCTTGATAGTAATTCCTGGCAACTTATGTGATGCCCCGACCCCAGAATCCCACCGAAGGTGCATTATTTTAATACATTTTCATGATTACAAGGAATAAAGTCTTGAATGAATGATATGCTTAGTATTCTTGGAAACAAGATACATACATAAGTACAACATTAAAATTTGAAAAGAAATACACCACTAATTTATTTCATTAGAAACATCCCAACCTCATAGATATTCTTACAAGTAAATCATAACATACATCTTCATATCTTGGGAAAATGAAACATAACAAAGGGGTGCCCTCAAAGGCTCATTAAGAGTAAGAAATACAGTGGAAGATTAAATAAACCTTAGGCATAATGAATAATTGAAAACATATTCCTTTAAAAATAACAGTCAAGAATAATTTATGGAAGGAATATGAGATGAGTAAATAATGTCATATTAAAACATAGTCATGGTTATTCTACTAATCGAATAACCATATGATCCATCAATATTATTTTCATAATGAGGGAATGTATAATTCCGGACTTTCTGAAAAGGTTTTTCAAGGCCCCGACCAAAACCATATATCAACAATTGGGAAAGGCCTCGGCTAATTCCAGATATAATTTTCTCATGAGATGTACTGATGCATTGAGAAGCTATATTGGGCTCCACCCATCACTTACTAAGTCCAATATGTTCCTCATATGAAAGGGTGAAACATAATCTAAACATTCATATTAAAACTAGCATATGAAATGTCAATATTTTAACCACACCCCATGAATAACATAAAAACAACACATCAATAGTCAAACCTAACTCATTCACTAAAATATGGATGATTGAATTTTGATAAATAAACCTCAATCAAGAATAATATACATTTAACAATATGGACATCGAGTAAAATAGTCATTAAAACTATTTGATAGAAATGTCCCCATTTTCATGAAAACATTTAAATGTCCCAATATTTATCAAAGAAGTCATTTAAAAAATAATCATGAATCAAATTTTCCCACAGAACATTGAATCATTTAAAATGAATTTTAATTTCAAAACATTTATGTACATGTATATAAATACATAAACCATTTTTAAAACATGGATATTAATGAGAATGATTGAGAAGAATAAATATATAAAATATTTAAACCAATATTTTAGTTAGTGTTCCTAACCGAATAAGATATTCTTGAATAAATATAATAGATGTAATCTATACGTTATAATTTCATAAGACTAAAGGGATTCATGATATAGTATGTCAAAGTATGATATATATACTAAAGAAAAGTAAATTGGCGCATAACAACAAAGAAGTCGTAATTGAATGTATGTTGAGATGAATTCCATTATAATGATTTCATCCATTGGTTAAGGATAAATCAATGACATAAATATGTGTGAAAAAATATAAATACAATCAATATGATTGTATATTCAGTTTAAATAAATCATAGGACCTTCACATATGTTCTTGTAAAAACAACACCAATGACTTGGAAATTTAACTCATGGAATTGAAATTGAGATAAAAATTTTATTATCAAGTTTATATCGATGAATTGAGAATTTATCAATTGAGTGATTATGTGTATAAAAATTATATCCACATAAAGGGGAGTTGAAATTACTACATAATTATATAAATAGTGATTTCAAAAATATTCATGGAGTAATGTAATCAGTGATGTTTGTGTAAAACCGAATGTGTGGATATTGAAATTTGAAATTCCCTTACCGATTTCGTAACATATAAAACATACACACCATGAAAGAAATATCATCCAATGATTATTTAAATACCAATAAATTAGAATATATTATGAAAACAATATAATCATGGGTAGTACATACACAACACAAAAGGTGATAGTGGAAAATATTGCAGGAATCTCATGAGAATAAAAGTGAGATCAAAACCACTTACCATGTTGTAATCAATTGAATCATATGAAAAAAAGTTAATAACCAACAAATGAAACAAAAATACCATAAATATAAATATAATCATGATAATATATATCAAATAACTATAACCAATACACCACAAGTAATAAACAAGTGGTGATTAATGGAAATCTCATGAAATTGAAAGTGAGTTAAGAAATCCCTTACATTGTACTTTGCATTGGTCGAAGGTACGTTAACCTCCTGTATAACAGTTAAATCATTGTTATTAAATAATAAAGTAACTACATACATAAATATGATATTATATATGATCTTATAATATTTCATTGTTTCGAGCGATAATTGATTCATTTTCATTTATTTGTTTTTTACGTAAGTCATGTTTTTTATGGATAGGATGTATTTGATTAATATCCAGAAATATATTATGTTATTAATTGATATTTTTAATAATAAAATGAAAATTATTCTTGAATGGTTACGATGGGGAATGAATCTCATTGCTTCTGTGGAGATGGTAATCCATACGTACGTACGAATGACACTTCCATTTTTTTATTTTAAATGGAAAGAAAACCAAATGATAAATATGTATATTATTATTATAGTATAATATAATATTTTATATATGTTATGTATGTTCATTAACATCATCCATTATACATTCCATGTATGGTATGAACGAGTCATATCTCTTTGAGGGGGCGGTAGTCCACACTTTCTCAAATGAAATTATCATATATATACATCATGAAAAGAATAAAGATATGATATAAAACGAAATAACAGAAGCTTATAGATAACATAAATATCATAAATATCATATATTATTACAGTTATATCAAAATGGCCAACATAAGAGGTGGTAGTTGAATATTGAACAATCATCGTTTTGTGAGGCAGTAGTTCGTTGTCCATAGAAAACTTATGTTCTATTCCCATTAGATGGAGGTGTGTGTATGTTTAGTTCATATACATATAATAATAAAAACCTAGAATATTTAGGATACATGGGTTGTTATAAAATAAAGTAATAAATAGATTTTACGGGGTTGGAGAAATAAAATAATAGAAAAGAACTTAAGATGAGATGTTACCTTTAAATCGGGTAACTCTCATTGGTTTAAACCAAAAGGCTTCCCTGAAGTACCTTATGCCTATGGTAAGGCTTCTAAAAGAAATAGAGGGATGTAAGGACATTAGTTGTGTTGAGGTTGGAAAGCCCAGGGGCTTGATTGGTGTGAGAGATGGGTTATAAGGGAAGGCTTTTTATAGGTGGGTTCTTTAGGAATGTTTGAAAGTATTATTTTATTATATAATGATTTTCGATTTCTAAAGGTCCAAAACTCATTAAATCCAATGATAAGATGACTCAAATTTGAAATAAAATCATCCAATATTAATTTTACCGGGTTTGGACATTGTTTTAATTTTTATAATCCTATTTATTTAAATCATTTATTAATGAGGAAAACACTACATCATTATTGTGCCGTAAATAATTTTATTTATTTGACGTCTAAAAATTAGAAAAAATAGCATGATGTAGAAAAGTGTTTTATCTTTCAAATTAATTTTTATAGTTGAAAATATAACTTAGATAACCCCATTTAAATTTTTTTTACTAAAATATATATTGTAATGTCATTTTTGTATTTAATTCAAAAAAAATTAATATAAAGTGTCATTATCTCTATCAAGTGGCTCCATGGGGTCCCAAAATCGACCCAAGGATGCCCATGGTCGGATATGTATAAACAAATAATATTAAAACACATTTTAGGGTTATTTAATATTATTATAATATTATATTTCCCTTATTTACCATATTTACCCCATTAACCACGGTAAATAAAATATTTTATGAAGTAAATATTCATAATGTCTAAAAATAATAGTTAGCTATTTACATAATTTAGACCACATTATTCCAAATATGGAATCCATTTTTCCAAATATAAAACAATGAAGTGGAAAAAATTAATTTAATATTAATGCATGTTTTCAAAACAAAGAGCATGTTTTTAAAAAATAACAACTATCAAAAGATTGTCACTTGTTTATGTCCAATATAAATGTGAAATTTCTTCCAATAAAAAAAGTTATATTAAGTTTTAGAAATATAATATAATTATTATTTAAAACCATTACAATTTATAATTTAACACAATAAATTATTTTAATTATAATTTTTTTTTCATTTAAAAATTAGTATTTTTCACTATTCATCAAAATATGAAACTTATTAGAAAACCCCCAAAGTTTTATACAAAATAATTTTTTATATAGCAATTATAAAGAAGAAGATTATATTTTCAAATTTAATATCTAAAAAAGGTGTCAAATATTGTATTTAAAAAGGGTTCTCCATTAAAAGGCTGTAAAATTGCATTTTTTTAAAAAATACCTCTTTTTATCTAAAAAATTGAATTTGTTCTTATATTATGTCTATAAGAACATATAATTTGAATTATAAAATTATATGGAGTATATAAAATTTAAAATTAATTTATACTATTCATAAATACTTTTTTAACTTCTAGTTTGGTATGTCATGGTGCGCTAAAACTCGGTGATGCATGTAATGCAAGCTATTGAATTATTTTAAAGAAGATAACTTACTATGAAATATTAGGGTGTTAAAACATAAATGAGTTTTGGAGTAAACCAAACCCATTGTTATACTATATGAAATGATTCTTTAATTATAAGGAATGGATTTTCTCCTATTATGTGTATTCTACAATTCTATATCTTTATCCAATTTCATTCTCTCCAGACTCATATTTATTTATTCCATTATCATTCATGTATAATGAATTTAAATTATAAATGACTTGACATAAGTTTATTATCCGTTATATATTTGGTATGGTTTTATATGTTATTATTTTTCTCACATTCCCATATTCTCATCCTATGGTTATTTGATCATTGATATCAATTTCTTTTACCCTTATTGAGATAATAAGATCTCCGTTTGTTATTTTTTATTCCCCTTGTTATGAAGAATTGTTTTTCATAGGGTATGTATAAAAATAATAATATATGGGAAGTTCATTATGGTATATATTAAACATCATTCCATAAAAAATATTTTTTATAATTTATCTAAATACACTAAATGTTTTGGTCTTCAGGTTTGTTTTTGTGACATGCATTAAATATTAATCTAAATATTCATGATATTTATGTATGATAAGATAAGGTATCTAAATTTTTTCAGAATTTCCTTATTATTATATTTTTTTTTACCTTTTTTGGGTTCTCATACAACCTCTTCTTCATTATATTAAACTTATAAATATGAGATGTAAAATATTATTTTTCATTTTTTTTTGAAAAAAATAAAATTTCAGCATACGAAATAATAGTTTGAGAAACTTGTTCCGTTGAATGGATTCTCTTAATCTCTTAAACAAAACCGTTAATATTGTTTTCTAGATTCTTGATATTATATATAACATAAATATCATTTCTTGTAAAGTTAGAATCATAATATTTATCCCTTCATTTTTAAATTATTTTTAATTTGGGGATATTTTTCTTCCTTTTAGTATGTTGATCTTGATAAATATACATGTTGAAGATGGTTTCAATAAAATATTTAAATTCAATTTTCTAAATTTTATATTCCTATAATGTATTTAGTATCAATGAAAACTATTGAAAGATATCACATTATAGTAAATACACATATAGTGTAACTTTTTCCTCTTCAATTCATTAGGCAAAAAGAAATATAATTTCAATTTACTTAATCAATTTATTAGCTTTAAGTGGTTTAATATATCATCTAAAATATGAAGACTTCTGTCACAAGAAACATTACAAAATAGGTGTATGATGTCATGAAACATCATATTTCACCATAAAATCACTATTATTTGTTATATAATATATATTTTTCTTAATATAGACATGATATAATATGATCTCAAAAATAAAAAATGTTCCTTGAATTGAGCTGAATTAAACCAATGTTGGAAAAATGTACAGAGAAATTCCATATTAATCAACACTAAAGAATCACTGATAAAGGGGGGACTTTATCAACACTAAATGAATGAATTGATAAATTATAACCTTTATAAATTCCTTTTTATCATTGATAATATTTCTACTATATCAGCAAATTATTTTAACACTGATAAGGATGATTTAATCAGTTCTTTCAGAGTGTCGATGAACATCGAGATATATTATTTCATTTTTAGCACTATTAAAAATATATTTTATTTGATATTATCTATTTAACACTGATAAAAGAGATATTTATCAGTGATTACGTTAAATAACTATTTAAAATGCCATAAAAATGTTTTAAAAAAACCCTAACCCACACTAATTCAACACAATTATAATACTCTCGTGGAACTCTTTTAACATTGGTGTGACTCCACTACAATACATTAGATGAATAAATAATATAGTCCAAGGTATATTACTTTATATTATTATTATATCATTGTTTCATCTTTCTAGCTTCTAAATTTTTCATTTTTGCACTATTACGAACCCTACATCTCATCTCCTCACTACTGTCGATGTGACTCTTCTAGAGGACCATCCAAACTACTTTTCCGAGATACAATATTTAAAAATAATTTATATTGATATGAATTACCATACTAAATCATTTATATTATGTATAAAAAATATTATGGAGTCACGATTATATTCTATATGGCCATAACTGACATAAATTCAATTGTTTTGTTTGTTTCTTAATGTCCTTGAAGAAGACTGCTTTTTTTACATCGTGTAATATATTTTCCGAGGGATATATATAAAATTTGTATTATATCCATTTTCCTTAAACTCATTTATACTTCATAGAAACAATACATTTACATGAGGAAATAAATTTTATATAGTCTATAATTTGCATAGAGAATATGTTTCCGTATATTATGCAAACCACCTCATTATAATATTTGATCAAGGATGGCCCCTTCTTTAATGACTCTTTATGTGGTCTATAAAAATATCAATCTAGTATCAAAAAAATTTTATATTTAAATGATTTATAAATAATATTTTAATACTTTATCTTCTTTGGTCTCCCACCTTAGATGATCTTAATCCCTATGTGTTGATGGATAAAAAGACCTTTCATACACTTTATTTATTTTGTTAAAATCCATATAACCATATTTTATTACGTCCTTCTCTAAAGATACTTCACTTGGATGGCAGTACATATTTCCCATGAACTAACTAAAATTTTAAATTTGATCAAATGAATATTTACAAATAGTTTATAACATTTTGAGTGTTCATATTTGTAAATTTAATATTATAATGTGGTTAGAATATCATCGTATCAAAATGTTATATGAGTCAACCAATATAATTTTATCCATGAAATTTAATTTACATATTCATAAACATATATCATGTGATGTATATTTCATTTTTATGATAGGAAGAAATGATGTTTTACAATTAGGTGTTGGATGCTTATAGGTAAAAGAGAAATATTCTCATGAATTGTATACCTTGTAATCCTCATGAATAGGGTTATGAGAATGAACCTAGAAAAAGTAATTAACCTTGTAACACGTGTCATTATGTATTTACAACTATATATGTGATTATTTAAATATATATAGGATTTTAATAATTCCCTATATTAAAATCAAAATAAATTGTCATTTTCATTTAAATAGTTGAAACATATTTTCATGGCATGTTAAGATATATTTGGTTTTTCATATCTTATATGACATTAATTAACTAATTAGAGAAATAATTTTTTTTCTATTATTTTGTGGAAGTTCAAATATCTATTTTTTTTTTGAAATTTAACTTTTTGATTAAATCTACAACCCCAGTAGTTTATTCATGAGTTTATATTAGATATTCAAATAAATATAAATCGTTAATATAGTTTAATAATAAAGTATGAAACATTTATTATGAGATATAATTATAAAGGGAATTAACTAAATAGTAATAATTTATGTTATATATTTATCATTATGGCATTATTTTATTTCTCTATGGGTGTCCTAATGTATTAAAATATTTGAATCATAGACTTTAAATTATTTCTACTAATCGAACTAAGAAAGTTTCCTATAAATTCGCACAATAACTCTATCCCCAATCTAAGGAAAACATATTATGAATAAATATTATTCAGGAATTTGGTAAAAAACCATAAACAAGGATTATGAACTATGAATGTATGTAGACATAATTAAATCCATAAATTTAGAGTTTAAAGACGAATTCTTCAGATATTAATAGAGTTTGATGACTCACATAATTTTTTTTGCTATAGTAGCCTCATGTGTGCTCCTCATCTTTCTTTTAAATATGTTTTTTTGTCTTGTTAGATATATTTTTGGAACATGATGTTCCTTTAGGTTGTGTATTATATTGTTTATAAACCTAATTTTATGATATTTGTGTTAGTTAGGATATGCCTCCAAAAAAGGTGATGATGTTTATAGTGGGTGGTGACCTGTTTCTAGCTCTCTATGGCTTCTATCCATCTTCTATTGTAATCATGGTTCGTTAGAGGTAGTGAAGTTTAATGAGAAAGTTGATCATGTCTTCAGAGTGTTTGGAACACCCAAAGATATTAGATATTGTTCTATTGTGGCGCTGCTTGGGGGGGGGGGCTCCAACTTTTAAATAAAGGAGGTTGTTTCCCCAAAAAATATTGAATGTTGGGATGGCTTAGGAGGATTTTAATTCCCTATATGTCTGATGGTTTATAAGTAAAGAGGTGAAGATGAATAAAAGGTAAGACCTCTTGTATGTCTAGAAAGGTCAACATGCAGTGAATGATTATGTTGAACACTTCAAAGATAATGTTTCCTTCTTTCTGAAGGTGAGGTCCCATGTTCTGTTGAACGATTGTCTTTTCCTAGGGGGTCTTAATATAGAGATCATGGAGTGAGTCCTATTCTCTAAGGATCCCCATTTTGAGATGTTGTTATAAGATGTTTTTTTGGCTGAGATGTTGTGAAATAAGAATCAACACATTGGCTCCATTGTTGTCTTCCATGTTGGGGTACTCTGTCCTACAATTTGAATTGTTTTTGAAGGTATGAAACAATTTATTTTTATGTAAATGTATAAATTATTTTTTAAAATGTTCATAATATAGTAGTTTTATGGTATTTGTGTTATTAATTCAAATTCATTTAAATTATATATAAGGACATGTTTTTATTAATATTTGGTGTGTTTTTGATGTGTTTTTGGTGCGTTTCCGGTGATGCACTTCAATGTGAGGTAACATAAAACAGAAGTCTCACACATTATCAGTTATAATAAAAGCACTAATAAAGAACATATTTATCATCACTTTTAATATATCTGATATGAAATTCTACTAGTTGTTATAAAAAAGCCCTTGGTAAATGGGACCACTATTCGTTCTTCTAAAAGCATGGATTAAGGTCCAATTTACCTACGATTTTAGCAGCACCGATAAATGTCCCCTTCATCAGTCCTAATAAATGAAAAAAGGTACTATTTAATAGTGATTTTTTAGTGATGAAAAATGTATCTTTTATCCGCGCTATTTGAGCACTAATAAAATTCATGGTCTTTCAACGTCACTAAAGTAGCTAGCACTTTTCAAACACTAAAAAAGACAATTTCTAGCACTTTTAAAGGACAATTTGTAGTAGTTTCTAACACAAGTTATATTGGAATTTTCAACTGATAAATCCATAAATTAGATATTGGATTTCAAACATACCATCCTCTAGGTACCATTTGTTAAAAATTAATATAAAGTGAATTAACTCATAAAATTATGAAATTTAGATCGCAATATATAATTCAATATCTATCATAACAAAAAAACCGAAATGGAAACTTTATTCTGAGAAAATCATATAATCAAAATCTAAGTCTGTTTAAAAATATCCTAAAATATAAAAATACTTTCAAAACCCTCCAAATGGAATATAAATAGCATGTTAATAAACTAAATCACTTCCCTAGAGAGTCTTATAAATGTTTTGTAGTGTATGACACACTCATCATGCAGTAGTGATGATTGATTTGATAACTAATCTTTTGTATTCAGAGTTTCTACCACTAGGTGTGTCATTTTTATTGCCACAACCTCTTTCTAGTATCCATATAAGGATAAATTTCTAATAAAATAACATAAAACATATACTTTTACCCGAACATATGATATTAACTTTTACATATAATTATCCTCAATGCCTATAATAGGGTTTTTATCAAATATATATTTTCCAATATCTAGTTTCTAAAGATTCATATAAATATGTTTTGATACCAACTAAAATATCCAATACACTAGTAACCAGATGCTAGTGTTTATTTTATTATGTTGGTATAAGATACAAGGGTTTAAATAATCATTCGATGATCTATTGAGTAATATTAAATAAATTTGTACATATATGAGAACGATTATAAATTTTAAATTTAATATTTAACAAAGAAATAAAACATTTTTCCTTCTTGGAACTCATTAAAATATTAAATCATTATAATATAGTTTATATATAAAAATATTGGTGAGCACAAATGCTTAGTATGCATTTCATTTAACGTAATATTTCACGACTATTTAAGGAATATTTAATGTGAAAATGTATAAAAATATAAAAATGTTCTATTTAATCAATATTATGATAAAAAAGGAAAAAAACAATAAGTTGTGTCAATGCAGTAATATTATAGATAATAATAAATGACGAAAAAATTACATAAATTTAAAAAATATTTACATGATCTGGGCATTATAAAAAGTTATTATTAAATACAAGTTTCTTATAAACAAAAAACCAATTTAGTAATTCTAGACATCTAGTTTTTCTCTTGAGATAATTGTTGTATCAGGGAAATATATATAAGCATAACTCACCTAGAGATTCATGTCATATGAATTAATTATCTATTGAATAATCAATTTAATTAAAAACCATTAATCCCTATAAAAAATATACATATTGAGTATTGAATATTAAATATCATGGATAAACCAGTCAATAAAATAATGTTAAAAGTAAAACATCGTATATAGAAATGGTATAGTATATTGGTAATAATCATATCCTTGATTCAAATAATATGGATATTAATTGAAAATGTAATGTTTAATGTTTGATCATTATATGATATTTATTATTTGAAGATAATGTTAATGTACAATAACTTAATTAGAGATTAATAGTGAATATCATTTCCTCATAAATATAGGTTTGGTAATAAAATAAATTATTCTAAAGAATGTTATAAGATATTAGTGAAACATTTGTAGTATTTTTTTTAAAAAGTCATTATAAAAATATTGAGATTTTCTATATGAATATTAATAGTGTAAAATGATTATGTTTGTACAAAAATCAGTTAATACCATATACATCTAAAATAAAAAAATACTTTTTACTGAATTTATATGATGTAATAATTATCCCTGATATAAATATTTTGAAATATTCAATTCAAAAAATGTAAAAATAAATTTAAAACATAAAATTTTCTTAAATAAACTTTTTACTATATAAAAATGATTTTCAAATAATAATGATGAAAAATATGTACATGGATGGAAAATATAAACAATCAAAATGGGAAATTAAAAATGATTTTTTTATCACTTATTTGAATTGTTCACATTTAACTTTGATAATAATAATGTATAAGAAATTGAAACCCATTAAACATTATGATAATACCAATATATATGGAGTTTATATAATATATATTATTATATTCCATCAATGTAAATTGAAAAAATCCTTAAAATAGAGTTGAAGAAATAAATTTTAACATCTTACGAATCTTTTATTTTGTATCCCCTTGGATGTGTAAATATGAATTGATATATTAATTAATAATAATAAATAAATATTCATCTTATATACATAAAATGGTTAGTATACACATGAAATAAATTAAAATGTGTTCATATAACCAAATTTGTCTCTGTAGAGAGTAAATTATGATGATATTTATTGCAAAGGTTGTTCAATTTGAGTGGGAACTAATCCATAATATGTTTTTGTGTACTGAAAATAAGATATACACAAAATAAATCAAAAAAAAAATAGGCATATATCATCTCACACATTATCTTTTCATAACTAAATAAATTAATCAGTGGTTTCACCGATTGAATGAAAATTGAGTTATGAAACCTAATAACTAACATTTCTACTTCATTTATCATGATTTAAAAAAATATAATAATGTAATATTAATTATAATTACCTAAAAAACAATTTTCATATCTATAATATTATATATTATCTACATATAATTAGAGAACAATTTTTTTTACAAAGATTCATTATAATTATTATTTTGGGTGTTAATTATAATGATTTTCATTTATTTTTTAATTAGATTATCATGGCCACTGGTTCACGATCACGGTTTGAAAATCTCAAAAATTAAAATCATGATATAAAATTAAAATATAATCATTATATACATATTTCTAATCATTTTAAATATTAAGGGAGTAAAAATGTAACACATTTCTTTTTGGAGGTGGTAGACCACACATAAGTAATAGTGATACTTACATTATTAACATGAGAGAGTGTAATGTAAAAGATGATAACAGACAGATATGGTCTCATAATTTACCCAAAATATTATATATTTTCCTATGTGTCATCATTATTTCCAACCATGTGAGGTAATGACGGAAAATAAATTACATCGGTTCATATTGTAGTATCCCGCCGAACACATGTAAGAATGTATTTTCCCCTTTTCATAGAGATGGTTAAATGAAAATGTTATAAAATCAATAGAATAAAATATACTGAATTTAGTGATATTAATTTTATTATAATTTAATTGTTATGAAAAAATTGAATATTTTAAATGAATAAGAAAAATGGATGTGTTTTTTTATGATGATTACTACTTCTTTAAAAACACCCCTTATGATATCCTCTTATGGAGTAGATGGTTGTACTTTCGTAAGAATAATATCTCAAGAATTTATCTATTTATATTAGGGACTTTTCTATTGGTATTTCATATTTTATTTCAAGGTGGTTTGATGAATAGATGATATGTGGTTTCCTTTTAATGATTAGGAAAAGGACACAGATGGAATTATACAAAATATTTAGATATAACAGATTCCCTTTCCTATGAATGTGGAAACATGTTTTCAAAATTAAAAATATAACAATTTAATGCTAAAATCCATTTATATAATAAAATTTGGATGAATGTATGTTGAATTTAAACCATAGCATTATGTTTAACCCCTTTATTAACCAATTATATCCTTAACCACACTAGCAACCATTTCATTCTTAACGGTTTATAAATTTACAAATAATGTGACAATTTTCACAAAACAAATGTCAATGTATGGGATTTTACACAATATATCAGTCTTGTTATCTTATTTTATGATTTTTATGATTTTTAAATAAATTCAAAATATATTAGTTAACATTAAATATCATTAATTTAATTTCAATTAATATTTATATAATTTTAAATTAATGACATTAGTGAATTTATTGAATGTAAATGTAAAAAAATTAAGATATAGTAATAAATTTATTTCAATCTAAAAATACTTGATAACCCATATTTCATCAATGATATATTACTTAAAATGTTTTTAAAATCATTTACATTAATTTTTCTACAACATTCACAAGAACAATATTGGCACTTTGTAATTATTAAATGAAATTATTCAATCCCTAAAAATTAATAATTAATTACCCATAAGAAAATTATTTATTTTCGATCAAAATAATTATTTATATAATTCTATAAAATCATATTATCTTTATGAAAACAAGTAATATAAATTAAAATTATGAGATTTATATTTTAGGAATTTTCATTTACCATAAAAAATATTTTTGAAATTATCAAAGAAAATTGAACCAACTATTTACATATATTCGATTATTATAAATTTATGGTATAAATAGTTTCATTTTAAATAAAAAATTTAGGATTCAAGAAATTATTTTCACTTTATGAGACTTTTTATATTTTAACAAAATATATGATTATTTCTAGGATTAATTACACGATTTACCATCACTAAGGTTCAATATATTTATTATAATTAAAATTAATAATACCAAAAAATAAATGGGTCCTATTTAAAAAATTGTTAGCATCCTGATTTAAAATATGTAATATATATTATCAGGTTAAAATTATATACATAGATGAAATAAATATAAAAATAATCTCATGAAATGTGATGAGAAACCTTTTTTTGTAAAATTAAAATTTCAATCATAAGTTGAACATAGATTCACATAATGTAGAATAATTATTATATGAATATATATATATATTCTATATGTTTAATTTAAATAATGTATCATTATGGACTATTTAAATAAAATATATTAGTAAACAATTATTCAATTAATATCTATTTACTAAATACATTTTTACCTCCAAATGGTATTGTCTTTATTTATATAATATATATATATGAAATAAATTATTACATATATATATATATGATAAAACATTATTATATATAAAGTCGTTATTTTTTAAATAATACAATGTATGTTATTTATATAGTGTTATTTGAAAAGAAATATTTAAAAGTTAATTCGAGGGTTATTTTGATATAAAAAAATAAAAATTGATATTCATCATATCGAAGTAGACGTTTTCCCCATAACATATTAAAATTTTATTTGTATTATATTTTTAAGGTAATTTTGTAAACTTACTATATTTATTTCTGTAGTGTCATACTGGGCCTCTAAATTCATAGGTTTGATTTATATACAATTCATGATAAAAAATTATTAAATTATATATATATAATTGCAGCCATTATTTTTGTAATACACATTAGACTAATAAATTTGGTTAATTAATGACATCAAATACATATGTTTCTAATTTATATCACCATGGAATGAAATTATTGGATAAGTTACCTTAGTAGGGTGTGTAATAGATGGAGGCATGCCATTGTTTTATATGGGAATTTTAATAAGTAATATGATCCATGCGACATGGATGAGATATTTTATTTTTGGAAAATGTATGATTTTTAATTGAAAGATTATACAAGGGTGGCTATGGTTGGTGTGATAGGATTCATGATTTCATAACTGATTTCGGTGGTGTAGTGGGAAAAAATTTATTCCTCAGTAATTGTGGAAAATAGATTTATGTGTATTCTCACATATTTGATGTATATATGAGGGAGATTCATTATTATATAATGAATTGTATTTTAAGTACATTTTGTAATTTATTTCCATAGTAAAAATATAAATGTTTTATCATATATGGTGTATGTTATTATGATACTAATTCTTTAGAAGTAAGAATTGTCTTATATAGAATTTCAATCATTGTCGAATGGATATTATAAACTTTAAATAAATTGTACGAAAATTATTATATTGGATGTTTGATTTATTCGAAAGAGATTATTTTTATACAGTTCTTAATATATTTGAAGGAAATGTTCTCAGGTTATATGTTTTGTATTATACTCTTGACCTTCTACAAATATGTTTATATTATTGATTTTTTTTGTAATTTTATATAGAGAAATATTGTTAGTTGTAAATTACTATAAAAATAATGTTAGCAGATCAATTTATTTATTATATATATATATAATACACGTATTAATGTGAAACTCTATTTAGGTTGTCACTCATGACATGTAAACATCTATGAATAATGAATAAGATTGTAAATACCTACTGAAAACCTCATTAATGAATCAATGTTATTAATTTTTGTAAAGAAGTATTATAGGTTATATAAGGGATGTGTAATAATTGATAGATATTTTATAAAATTTATATCATTAAAAATAAACCATTTAAGGATTATGAGATTCCAATTTTTTTTGTAATTTCAAATTAATATTTTAGAAGATTTTTTTTGTTTAAAATGAATTTTGTCTTTGTTTTAATGATTTATTAATATAATACATCCATGATATAGAGGAAAATTGGTCAAAAATGATATGATGTGGGAATATATTTTCCAAGTTGAGTTATGAAATTGATAAAGGCCATTTCCAAACCCGTTATTTATAGGTATAAACATTTTCATCATTTATGCTTGGTGATAATGTGGTAGTGATTGGTGAGATTCTGATTTTGGAAAAAAATTAAGTATTACATATGAAATTATAAATAAAATTGTATTATCAATAATTTTTATAATTTAGTTTAATGTTATAGTCTAGGTTTCTATGTTATATATGGAGTTCCATATAACATTACATTCACCTACTTGAATGTGGTAGGTTTTAGAATAGTGAAAAAGTCACATTACATTCAAATGGGATACAAGAACATCAATATATAGAGACACATACAATTTATACATAAGTTACTATTATTATTATATGAATATTCAATTCATAAAATTTTCAGCCTCTTAATAACTATAATTTTTTAGTTTATTTTGATAGATAAACAACTTGGTCATAACATATCTATATAATAATGATTTTATTTTTGAAAAAATATATTCTCCCACATTGTTCTTTATAACTAGGACCCTTCTAAGACATAACAGACATAAAAATTTTATTTATATAATAGGAAAATTGAAATCATACTAACGGGTGAGATTATGTGCCTAATAATTGTAAAAAAATGAGTTATAAATAGTCATTTAAAGATGACATGATCCGAACAAGTATGAGAACATGAACTTTACCTCTGAAAATGATACCCAGTAATTATTATAAAAGACACAAAAGTCCTGTAATAATGATTTTCATTTCATAATAAATGAATAAAAAAGGGTTCAATTAACCTAATACATAAACACCTAACATTTTTAAAATATAATGTCATAAAATAATTAAATTTTTTCCACAATATTAATCATATAAATAATATGTTATGGATTCCCAATAAAGAATTCATAACATGATAAGATTATGCAAACTACAATTGTTACTTCCTATGACATCAAATAACCTCTTTTGTTCTGTCTATCATGATTGGGATGACCTCATATGTACCATTTATTTTTGAATGGAATGACCTCCAATGTACCCTTTAACATAATTAAACATTATTATATTCCAAATTTTAATAAGGGAAATATAATTTTAGTCCCACTCAATACATTATCATAAATTCATTCATGCTGTGGAAAAAAGCTTAATTCCAATTCATCACAACATAACCCATGGATATGTAAATGCATTTAATTGAAATTTTATCATCATTACAATAAATAATTTATAGAATTAAGAAATCTTTTATAAATAGATCATGTACATAGTAATTCGGTTTTTATATTAAAGGGTTTTATCAAATATGATAAATTTCATTAAAATATAAATATTACATTTTTTGAGGAAAATATCATATTAACAATGAAATATATTATTTAAAATTAGAAAATTACATATGTATTAGTGGTAACTAGTTTATTTAAATATTACATTTGAAACATAGAAATGAATATTTAATGATTTGAGTGGTCATGAAAATGGAATATTTATTTCTATCTATGTACATGAAAACATAACTTCTAGCCACATTATTGGTAAAAAGTAAAAAAGTTATCCTTTTGGAAAATGAGAAGAGTAATATTTTTTTAAAAAAATGAAATAATAAATCATGGGTATAATTAATTTATAAAATTCTATTAATATAGGAAAACCTTCATGGAATCATTTTTCAAAATCATGGTCCTCTAAGATAAATTATTTTAGTCCAAATAGATAAATAAAGATAATTTTTTAAAAAAATAATTCCATTCATCATATTATGTAATTAAAGAGAGAAAAATTAAAGGATGTATTATAAAGAAATAATTGTATAAAGAAACCTAATTGTATTATTGAAGGATATTTCAAAAATATTATCATCAAAAAATTGATCATAACTAATCCTGATAAACCTCGAGATTGTAACATTAATCCCTTAAGACATGATCAATTTTCATCAAAGGAACTATAAAATAAAATATAATAAATTTAAATTTATTATAGCTCAATTAAATAATCTTGTAAATTATTATAATGTCATATATTTTCAATTTAAAACATTCTAACATGCATGTTTAAATAATTCATTTTTAAAATCATTATTTTTGTGAGTTAACTATATTTTTTTCAAGAGAATTTATATTGGGTAGTTTGTGTACTTATTTTTTACAATGGATAAATGATTTATAAAATTTTATTTAGTATTTTAAAATTTTATTTACTATTTATATACATATTTTGAATCATCCACAAAATCTAGTGATATAAAAATTAATTACAACATTCATAGAGATGATAGGTAGTACGTACCCATGGAAAATATTTTTCACATTTCCATAGTTAAAAATTATAGATTTTTAAATAGTATTACACAAATTTAGAATCATTATTATATAATATATATAATATATATTCATATAATACAACCATATTACCATCCATGTAATACAGAAATAAAAAATGAATCATTTCACTTGGTATAGGTGGTAACCCACATGTTCTCATGATTGGAATTATCATTCCCCAATGGATTGGTAGTTATTAACGTAGAATAATTATAATAACTTAATAAAAATTATTATTTCATCAATATATTGTATAAAAATTAATACAATCATAATAACTATCCATTATATATGGTGCTAATGAATAATTGTACCGGTATGTGGATGTGGTTGTCATCCTTAACAAGTGAGTAATACATCCACAAGATATTAAATTGAAAATAAGGTTTATAATATCAGGTTAATTTCAATAATAAAATTTAAAAATATTTGTTAAATTTATGTTCTAATATTATAATAAATAAAAATGCTGATGTAGATGGAAACATTAATCAAAAGAGGCCAGGTAAGACGATCAACACTTCTTTGGGAGACCACCTTTAAATAATTCCTTAAGGAATATTTAAATATTATTTTAGGAATATCACCACTAATATATTTTTTATAAGGATTATTATATGAGAATTTACAAGTTTTGTACGATCTATATGCATCAATGTCAAGTAATGAAAAAAGAGAATGACGGTCATTTATAAGGGAATGAAAAGACAAAATTCAAATAAGGAATAAAAACAAAATATAAATATTTATTTCATAATAAAATTATTGAAAAAGGATATAAAATAAATAATTAATATTATAAAATTTATATACCACCATTTACTGAAAATTAGATACGATTTGGTGTCATTTTAAATCATGTCATTTTGTTCAAACCCTTCGTTATAAAATTTATATCATAACCACTTAATTAATTTTTTATGATTAATAGTTTATCATTTACTATAGAAGCCATCAATAAGATCATAACCAGAAAATGGATGCAATTGTAGAAAATATTTTATCTTAAAAATCTTTATTTGTTTTTAAATTACTTTTATATACTTTAGTAAAATAATATTTAACATGAAATGCCATCAATAACATTTCAAGAGTATTCATCTAATTCAACATTAAGGACCACATGATAGAAAATTAATTCTAAAACAAACCATTCAGTAATAAAAAATAAGATTTATTTATGAATTCAGTTATATTAACATATTAAATAACCCAAAATTTAATACATGTAATATTTTTAGAAATAATTTAAAATATTTTTGCATTAGTTTAATAAATTCTATGTCAGTGTGGGGTATGTATTTAATGTAATTAACCATGCAATAAAAATATAAAAAATTCATGTAGATAATATAATTTAAAAATGTTTCAAAACAATAAATTTTATTGAATTTATTTTATTTTATTTTTAGAATAATCATATATTTTTATTGAAGTCATGATTGTGAAATTTTGTTTTTATCCTTATCTTAATCCAATATAATATTCATAATAAAAGAAAAATTTAACCATAGAGATACATTTTTTATACATGGTTAGTAATTATCTAACTCCAATCATAAAATAGGAAATTATAAATTTATATAATAAATTAAAATATCTATCCAAAATATTTGACCATGATTCACCCGTTTTTGCCTTAAAGAGGTGGAAACGTTTTTCCAAGGATACTATTTATAAAGACAAAAAATAGAAGGGACATATTTTCAAAATTTGAATATGTAAATTCCATATATTGGAATCATTTTTCACGATTCAATTTTAATGATTTAAATATACTCATTTACAAAAAATCAACCAATAAGAGATGGAAATCACTTTTTTAATAATCCATTTTTATGCATTAAAGATGGTAATTATTATCCCATTCCGTATAAAATAAATTGATGAATAATAAAACATTTTTATTAAAATAAAATATATTTACTTACATAAATCATATCATCAATATAGATTTAAAAAAATTATTCATTTAAAAAAAACATTTCTTGTATAAAAATTGTTTTCTAGAAAAACAACATTTATTATTTTGACAAGATTATTATTTTTATTTATAATCAATTGATAACCTATGAATTAATTTTTTTTACATCAAAAATATGTTTTTCATAATTTATTTACTCATATTCATACCATGAAATCTAATGACTAAGAGTAACTATGAGCTTAAATAATTATATTTCAATATTATACCAGGGTTTGTTAAATCATGGTGTTACTTCTAACGAGATATATCAAAAAAATAAAATTTATTTAGAGAATGATGTATAAAGAAACCATGTTGTAACATTCATCCTATATTAAGAATAATTTATATATTGAAAATATTTTACTTCCAAATAATTATATAAGGATACATCATCATATACTCGGGTTCCGTAGTAGAATATTTCAATATATTATTCATCAAGAAAACATTAACAAGTTGAGTAGTTTTTTATGTTGAAATATATCCTCTATTATTTAAAATTTATAAAATATTTTCATGACAGAAATGATATTTTTTCAATTGTATTACTTATGAGTTTATTACATGTGATGGGTCTATTATGAACATCATCACGGGAGATACATGGAACACATTGTGAACATGGGAGAGCTTTGGTGAAAGTAAAAATTAAAAAGAAACCATCCATACTTAATATAAAATATTTTTGGTGAAATTATACCTAGGGATAATCATTAAATTGTTCTTTTATATCATAAAATTTTTTATAGATAAACTCATAGAAATAAAATCATTCCAACATAAAATTACAAATTTATTTAATTATTTTTAGTAAGACATTTCTATAGACTCTGTGAAATATTGATAAAATTGTTAATAGAATTAGAATATTTTGTAATTTCTTTTTTTAGATCAGTTAATGATATATTTTTTAATCTAAAATCATCCTTACATATTGGAGTTAAACGATTCTTTCTAAATATGAATTCATAAGGAGGTTTTTGAGTTCTTATGTAAAAGCTATAGATTCCTAAAACCCAACTAGTGGAAGGTGGTGACATTGAGAACATTTGGAATATATAGAAAATGATCTCCACTTATCCTATTGTTTTTAACTGTACTATAATATTGACAATTTTTTTATTATTTGAAGAATATAAACTCAACTATGTAACCAGATCATGATTAATTCATTTACGGTACTTTGATGTTAACCATAGATTCAGATCAGATACAGCATAATTTGGTATCAAATGTATTCTTAACACTTCATTAATTTATATTATTCCAATATGTTCAAGATATTAATCATTTCTGATCATAAATAACTGTGTTGAATTAATTTGGAGATCAAAAAAACCAAATAACATTGTGGATTTTGGAGTGACCAATGAAAAAATAATTGGTGAGGGTTTCTCATTATCATTCATTTATGGGTAATAGATGTACCATCCCCTTATACTATTGTATCCTAGATGTAACATATTGTCACAATATGTACCGAGATATATACTCTACAATATCACAATTCATGTTGTCCCACTAAAAATACTCTTTTAGATCTTTATACATCATAATACATCTAGGATGAATAGATATTGGTGAACTATGATCCTCATCGATTAACTATTTTAAATATGGTTTGAGTGGAAGAAATACATTTTTCATGAAATATATCATTCGCTTGAGAATAATGTTTTCACTCCGGAACCTTTCCTAAAATGTTCTAAAGTTAAAATTATTCGGTGTTTTCATATTTACCTTCAAATATATATAATTTTTAACACTCATTTGAGATTGATAATATTTATCCCCTTTCCACCAGATTTATATGGGTATTCTTCTATAACCATTAAATATTGGAAATTTTGTTCTACTTGTAATATATAACCTAGCATGATCTTTTTAAATCAATGCATTTTTCAATTTTTTTGGAGGGGGGTAATGTTTTGATTAGTCATAATATTTAATCAACTTGAACTGTCATCTATGATATATAGTAATCTGATTTTGAGTAATTATATCTTTTAAAAATATCTGGTCAGTATATATATCAATCCATTCTCTAGAAAGATAATGTCGCCATATCCTTAATGAACTAATTAGCACAACTAAATCCAAATCATGTGTTGAGTATTTTTTATTTTTATCCATCAGTTGGAGTGAGGCATATGATATTACATTATAATTATTTCTGATCAAACAACACACCCCCTTCATTAATATATCACTATAGATTAAAACCCATTCTCCATTTCAAGATAATGATTTACTATGTATTTTATATTACCATCTCTTTATGTCCATGTAATTTTATTCGTATTTATCAGTACAAATGAGCATCTCTCCCATACCATTTAATATGTATAGTAGATTAGATATCCAAGTGATATTCTAAAATGTCTTCAATGATGTCCTTACAAACCAATAAACATAAGGATATAAGTGAACGTATATGGTATGGGACAAAATTCACTAGCATATATCATTAATGGATCCACTGATTACCCTTTATACTGAATATAATATATAAAATATAATATTTTGAATCCAATATTCATTAATTTCAATTTTTACTATAAATTTATCCATTGTAGGATAATCTATACATTCCTCATTTACTATGAATACTCTTAATAAATTATTTAAAATATTAGAAATTTCACTTCAAATACTACAATAAGAATATCAAGAAATATCAAAAAACTATATTTATTAATTTCATAATAATACTAAAGTAATCAGTATGACATAACAAAATATAGTTTAATTCATAGTTCCCATAACCATAATAGAATATCCACTTTGTTATATCCACCTAATTGACCCTCGATTTATGATATCCTAAATAGAGGTCAATCATTAAAATGTATTGATATCCACACAGATGATCAAAAAAGTCATCGATATTGGTTATATGATAAGTTTTGTGCATTGTGATCTTATTATGTTCATTATAATTGATATTTAATCATATGGATCAACTATTCTTATCAGTAAAAGGAATTGGTGTACCCTAACGAAATGAACATGGTTGAATGGCTCCCTTTTCAATAATCTCATAAGGTTGTTTCATAATAACATACAACTCAATCAGGACCATTATATAATTTTTATTTTAAATAGGTGTAGAACTATGTATAATTTCTATTAAAAGTAAGACTCTGTGATATAGAGGAATAAATGTAGACATTTCTTGAAATACATCGATATAATATCATAGAATAGTTATATGTTTGATGATGAGTATCCCTCCTACCATATAATATATTAAAAAAATTATAATGGGAATCAAGAAAAATAAAATAAATGTTATTTCCATTATATGTTAATATTTATCATCACATTAATATATGATCATTGGTTGGTGTGTAATATCAACTGTGATATCCCATCCTCATCAATTGATGTTAATTTTATGTAATGAAATTTAATCAATTCCAACAATAAAAAAAACAATGAGAAGGTGAAGAACGTAATTTATGTATGAAAATTCTAATAAAATTCATCCAGAGAAGATTCATAGGATTCAGATGTGATCACTATACCATTAGGGATTTAAAATAGAAATTAAGAATATTATCATTGAGGAGGTATTTGGATATCCTTAAAATGTTATATCAAATATAAAATTGTAAGTGGATGATGAAATAAGTTGGGAATTACAATTTCTATTTTTTATTATAAAAAATCCTTTCACTAAGTTGTTATCAAACCCCTATACAATAATAGTTATTTTTCAAATATCCATTTATCTTATGTATTGATGAGTTCATTACATCAATTATCATGATTAACCATCAGGTTAAATCATAGGATATCATAATTACGATTTTACTTGCATTTGGAACACAATATTATGGATGGTTCCATGTGTGGTGGTTTTCATAAAAAATAGACTAATTTATTACCACAAACATGACATTTTATTTCATGATTACCATTTCTTCCAAAAATAATTAATTTTATATTCCATTTAAGAAAATTTTATCCATTTATACTTCCACAAATTTAAAATAATGGATTTATCATCTTATTTGCAAAAGGGTTTTTAGGATTATAATCTCCATTTAATTTAATCAACATTTTGTTATCAAAACAATGCGATTTATGGGTAAATCCAATCTAAATTTCTATAGATGAAGCATAAAAAATAAAATTTCATGATAAAAAATCCTTATGAAAAATTTCATTCATATAATTTTTATGAGATTAAATAATTTGTCAATTTTACATTAAAGGTCAATGATAATACCAAAAACGTACCTCTCATATCATGTAAAAGAATTTATATATGAACTTATTGATTGATTTTCATTATTCATTTGCTCAATTAACTCCTTATATATTTTTCTATGAATAATAATATAAAATTACATATTAAAATACAACCTTATAAGCAAATCCCTCTCATGAAACTGAATTTATTATCATTGCATTGTGTTCCTAATGAGAGTCAATAATTGATCATCAGCTCCTTCCAAATGATGGATAAAAAGGATAAATTTTTCATGATTTGAACACCACATAAAAGAAAACAGTTTTTCAATGGTACTAATAATTTTATCAAAAATAATTTCATCAATACATCCACTGATAAATGTTGGATGATGACTCCAATTGGAGTAAAAAGATCTTTTTTCATATTTTATCATGTGTATGTTCATTGTGGTTCATGCATGATAATGTAACATAATTGTGACTAACAAATATAACATTCTAACTCCTATAATAGATTTTTTATTTCATGGAAAATAATTCTATTCTTCACCACATGTAACATTAATATTTTCACTTTATTTTATATCTATAGACTATTACAAAATAATAACTTGACCATAAATAATAATAAAGTGAAAATATATAATCATGAAAAATCATTAAAATGGTAATAATATTATGACACCATCTTTTAATTATATGAACCAAAATGATTAACATAGGAAATACATGACCATCATCTAATAAAATCCATTATGATGATTTATAATGAAAATTTTAATTATCCCATTCATATTTCTTATAATATTAATACCATGTTTCTTGCAAGGTAACAGAAACCATCAATTATAAGGATTTATAATATATTATCATCCAACTATTTTTAGGGTTAAAATCCATTGATTCATTTTTCTTAACCCATTTATATTATTAATATCAAAACATGGACATTATTCTAGGAAATAAAATTGTATTCTTTACCATATCATAGGAAATTCATCCACACGTATGACTATTCTAGTGATTATCACTATTGTTTTCTCATGTTGGTTTTCAAATGTAATTAAAACATATCTACATACTAGATACGTTGACCCATAATAATAATTCATAAATATCAATTCTTATTTGAAGAATATTCAACAAATAAAATTAAAATCCATGATAGTAATGTAATAGTTTAGTGTCTTTTAAAACAAGGATACACAGGAAAAAACATCATAATATATCTATGTAATTGTAAAATCCTGTTCCGTAAGCTTCCCATAGGTTCCCCGTACCGGGTTGGTCATGTGGCCTCTAGTGCATTTCCCCAAACACCAGAGGCTACTGACAAGCAGTGAGGGTCTTGGGTGAGATAGTGGGGAAACTATGCCCTCATTGGTAGAGTAACACATCGGAAGAGAACAATAACAATATCGAAAATAGTAATAATCCATAAAAAAAGTAAAAAGTAGAAGACAAAAATTATAAACAAGTGGAGCACATATATAAATGATGCAAGATAAATATGTCCAGGAAAACAGACCAACAAGTCACAATGCTGGAATACAGTGTTGAACCAGGTATAAAAGTAAACAGATAAATAACTCTTCAACATTGCAAGCCTCAACTTTTTCCCATGCTCTCCAGCTCCAAAGTAGTCATGTACCAAACGTATAAGGGCACATTCCCTTATCTATAAATGAAGCAATATATTTTTTTTGGGCAAAAAAGCATGCCCCAAATAGGGTGTGAGAATAAATTCTAGTAGGAAACCAGCACATGATTTATGCCTAAAAGTCAGTGAATACATGGCAGGTAATGAGTAAGGGAAGAAGTAAACAAGGAAGTACTCAGCAGTAACCAATCCACAGTTTCAATGAATTTATTTCATATATTAAGAAAATATAATCAAATAAGGTAAACACAAATAGGTAACCCTTAGGAAATTACTCATAGCCTATCCCCTCTGGTCCTACATAGCAACACAAGCAAATAACTAAACAAAAAAGGCAACCCTCTAAAAAGTAATCCCAACCTAACCATTCTAGTTCAACCAAACAAGTACAAGCAACCCTCTAGGAAGCACACTCAGTCTACCACTCTGGTTCAAATTATGCATAGACTCTTTGAGGATTCACTCAACGTCAATTCCTTCCATAGTCTCAGATCGGTAACTATTGGAGATCAGGGGAATCACTTACGTCACATTCCCCCTATGGCCTGCGTCAAGGAACTAAAGATACTCTGATGAAGCACTTACATCTATTCCCCATGTTTTCTCGCATCATAAAAGTAAATAGACACTCTAGAGAAGTCCATACGCCCATTCTCCTTGTTGTCTACTACACCAGGTTCCCATGACCCTGTGTAAGTCAGGAAAGCATAGCATTGCATGTCATCCAATGTAAACCTCAATAAATACTTGGATATGTAGTATATAGCATAATAGCTTGTCGAAGCAACAATCACACCATCCTACAATACTAGGCATGGGAAAAAAAGGTAGCCTAATAGGCTAAGCAGTACCAAAATTCTTAACTAAAATATGCATGGGAAAACACCTCTAAAGCATAGAAAATAACAATATTGACATTTAATTAACCTCTATACAAGGATAAAAGCATATTAGGGAATTATCATGGCTAAAACTGTAAACATGCAATACCCTGTTCAAGGGTATTGGGTATTTTTTCACACATAAATGAAATAACATTAATGGAAAGGGACAAACCACCTACCTCGGTGTTGGTGTAATGACCTGAAATTTTGAATAAATCTTGTTTCCTAATTTCAGGTGTTTTTTTTATTTTTATACTCAACAAAAATGTTTTATTTGATAAACATGATTATAATAAAAATGAGACCAGTGGGTTTTGACTATTATATAACCATCAGTCAATATGACCGCTGTGAACAAAATGTTTTGATTATTCTCTGTAAATATAAGTAATCCTGGTTAATTATAATAGAAAGAAGATTCGATGGCCTCACCTAGTAGTCTTGGACCGATCGAAGCCCATCTAACAGAGCTTGGGAAGGAGGTAGCACCATTGGGCTTTGCTCTGGATCAAATCCAAGCCGAATTTCATCATGTGAAGCTAGAACAGAATCGCCTTCGTGAGAAGTTCAAACTGATAGAAATTACTACTCGGGCAATGTTGACTGAGCCGCCCCAAGATTCTATCACCCTAGCACACATTACTCTTAGGTCCTATGATGGTATTATAAGGGGCTATGTAACGAGACCGTAACTGCCTTGTGTAATCCTTGTTTTAAATAAAAATTGGGATTTCTTCTTATGATGAAGTTTATGAATTTTGAAATGACCGGATAAATATAGTATGCATATTTTTGATGAATTTTAGAAAAATGATATTTTAAAAATGGTTGTGTAAACCTTAAATAATTAAAAATGTGAAATGATTTTCAAAAAATGGTCTTCTACAATTATGTCCAGTACGAAATTTAGAGTCTAATAAGATAAACTTGATTTTTACTGAATAGTAAATTGTGAATAGTGATTTTACGCTTAGGATTAGTAATGTGACCAAATGGATTAGTAATATCATTTAAAGAAAGTTTTAAAATAATCTAGGCACCTTGATTAAGTAATGTGATTCAATAAAATGGTTAAATAACGGTTTAATTAATTATTATTCAAGTATTAGTTTTTTCAGGTGAATAGTGTTTTTTAATTAAAAAATTAATTAAAAATATTTAGAAAATTATTTTTTATAAAACGGATTTCATTTTTGAACTCAGAGCACCGATATTATGCTATGGTAATTTTTGGGGTTTTTTATGAAAAAAATGAATTTTGGGTGAATAGTGTTTTTATTTAAAAATTAAATTAAAAATATTTAGAAAATTATTTTTATAAAATGGAGTTCATAAATGTAATTAGGTAATCAATATTTAGTTAAGGTGAATGTTTGGGATTTTTCTGAGAAAGATGAATTTTTCAATGAATAGTAAAAATGCAGTTTTAGGGTTTCGGTATGTTTAATGACATCATAATTGTGTCATGATGATGTAATGAGATCTTTTAGGGTTTGGCCGGCCAAGGGTGATGAATTATTGTTTTGGGGGCCCCATGTGGCCTAACTCTATGATAAATGCCAAGGGAGAGCACATCGGTTTGAGAAAAGCACATGTGAGGTGTCCCTTGGCCATTAATGCCTTGTCCCCTCACTTTCCCTATAAATACCAAGCCCTCCTCTCATCCATTCGACTCCCCACTCATACACAAAGAGTTTCTGGTCTCATTAACTCCCAAGGAGTCCTCCCAAGGTTCCCCCAAGCCCTCAATGTCCCAACCATTGAGGTTTAAGAGTTACATTTTGAGGTAAGGGATCCGATCTTTCTCTTTCTTTTTGAGAAACCTCTTTTATGTAATTTCTTTTATGCTCAATGTTCTTATGTTAAAGGGTGTTCTTTTATACTCCTCTTACTGACCTTTTCATGTTCCTATAATGAGATATCCCCTCATACTCTCATTATTTAGTTTTTTGAAGTTTTAAGTGGCGCCGTTAGGCTGCCGAAATTTTTGTAACGGAATCTTTCTCCCTTCTCATTTTTCAAGATCTATTATCATGTAAAGTATTTCAAGTTCATTTTTATTATGTCGGGGTTTGATCTCTAAATTTATCATAATGATCTTTTATGATCATATGATGAGAGACCCCATTTTATCTCTTAAATTCTATTTTTTTGATGTTTTAAGTGGCGCTGTTAGGCTGCCGAATTTTTAAGTGGTTCATCACCTTTCTCGTTTTTAAGTTCTACTTTCATGTCAATTTATTCATGTTACTTTTCGTTATGTTGGGGTATGATCTCTATATCTATCATACTGGACTCTTATGTTCATATTATGAGAGACCCTGTTTGATCTCATCAATTCATTTTTGTTGAAGTTTAAGTGGCGCCGTTAGGCTGACGAATTTTTAAGGGATTCTTTCACCCTTCTCCTTTTCAAATATATAATTCCATGTCATGTCTTGAAAGTTCCTTTTTATTTTGTTGGGGTATGATATCTATATCTATAATACTGATCTTTTATGTTCATATGATAAGAGACCCTATTCGATATCATCAATTCATTTTTGGTTGAAGTTTATGTAACGCTGTTAGGCTGCCGAATTTTCATAAGAGAAATATTATTTTTGTCTTCCTTTCATGTTCTTAATTTCATTTGGTATATTTAAAATTTTAATTAACATGTTCTTAAATACCTTATATTCTGTCCCTCTACTATTTTATGGGACATTTATCATTGTTTGACCTATGTCCCCTCTCTTTTCAACGTTTTCTAAAACCTTGTAACGTAGCCGTTGCGCTGCAAAAGTTTTGCCTCAAAATGCCGCTCTCTTTTTCTCAAAATTACTTTATGTTATTAAGTTAATACTCAAAGCTATTATTTCTATAGTGTTATTCACATATATACAAAAATGTTCTATTTTAAATTCTGGGTTTTACATACATGATACCCACTTTCCCTTTCCGTGGGTTTAAAGTAACGTAAAGATCATGTCTTTAAAGCAGTTTTTAAAACGTTATGATTATGAAATGAAACCCATTTATTTTATGATATATGGGTTATTTATTAAATGATTGATGATGATATATGTGGCTCACATGATAATAAAGGAAAATTTAAGGGTGCGCCCTGATAGCGCTCCAATGCATTGGGTAAAGACTTAATCTCTAGAGATGACTATTTTAACGACGCCTTGGTGAATAACCTTGGTAATTTTTAACGACTCCTTGGGGATGGACCTTGGTGAAACGAAACGATTGTCGATATTAAATGTATTAGACACATCTTCAAGTTATGAAAAATGTTATTTTTATTATGATGTATCTCATGATTTCTTTCTCATGCCTTAAAGTTCTTTTCATGTCTTTATTGAAGTATCTCAAGTTCACATGTAAAATGTCTCTCTTGTTTCCCTTACTGGGCTTTCTACTCACCCTTTCTTTTGAGGTATGTCCCCAGGTTATGAGATGCAGTAATGAACCTAGGATGAACTTAAGGAGAATCCTTTCAAGTGTTTAATAAGAGTTTTTTTCTTTTCATGTATTATGTTCCTGGTTTCCAAGACATTAAACCTTAAAGATCCTCGGTTTTGTAAAATGTAATTAAAGTTTATGTGATAAAAATACGGGATGCTATAGTTGGTATCAAAGGACGGTTTAGTTATTTGTGGAAATTAGGATATGAAAACACTAGGAAGAACCCTATAGAAAAGTTTAAATATAAGAAATATTCCTGGTATTTTGGTGAGTATTGAGTAAGGGGTTTCCAAGCAAATACATCCCTGTCTGGATACGAGCAGGTAGAGGTGGATCTGGAACAGATGTACATAGGGATAAAACCCGAAAACACCACTTTGAGCTAGACTCGAGTGGGAACTGGTACACGACAACGGGCCTTGCTGTACTCTTGGTTACGACACTCCCAGGGCATATGCTTTGGTAAATTCATAAGCTTAGTATGAACCATTGTAAAAGGAACACAGATAAAATAAAATAAAGATTCACATAAGAATATATGATCATGCATAACCTAGATGGGAACCTAGGAGCTCACAAGTTAGGGTATACCTTTCATCTACAAGTTATCCTTATATGCTTTCAGTTCCTTTTCATGATTATTAACTAAGTACTTAAGCCCCTAATTATGCTTTATCTTCTTATTTAATGGTGGGAAATGGAAGAACATGTCCCGACAACCAATGTGATAGGAAATGTGACGATTGTCGTATTGATATAACAGGGATGATTAGGGGATTAAAATATGATTATTATTTTGGAAGACGTTCATTATTTTGGGAACCATATTTGATCGAGGTAAATAGATTACTACAGTATTTTCATTGAGGAGTAAGGTTGACTTATATTTTGAAGAATCGATGAATTTAAGGTGAATTTATAGTAATTTAGGTTACTTACGGGAATGATTAACCTATCATGGGTAAAACATGTTTAGGTTATCCACTTTTGTAAAAAGTTGTTAGGAGTGGTTGATGATGTTTGGAGATGAACAATGAAGTTTATTTTGGAAGACTATGTTATCAAATCTTTCTTGTATTTGGGTTTCAATCTTAGTTTGGTTTATTTTGAGGAATCTTAAAGACCAATATTTACGGAATGGACTATGATGAACTTTGGGTAGTACCATGGAACATGGAGATTTAAAAGTAGTTTCCATTCCTATGGGATTATTTCTTTTTGAAGAGTTTTTTACCTTACTCTTTCTGTTTTTGGGATAATGTTTAATGATATAAGAAATAGATAGTTGATCTTTTGTGGATTATGTGATTCTCTAGAAGATGATTCTTGTGTTTTGGTGAGACCAAGTAGTTTTGAATGCTCATCGTTTGGAGAAAAGATTAGTTTTGGTAGAAACTTATTAATGTATGAAACTCTACATGAAGGTAGATATATTTCCTTATGTTTTTGTTCTATGTTGTAAATAAATTCCTCAAAGTTATTAAAAGGAACATAAAACAAAAACGTTGTTGGTTTACGTTTCCTACTAGGTAATCAAAGACTGCTTACACATATCATTATTTTGGGATTTTCTGGTGGTTAACTTCTTCCTAATCATGTTTTCTATCACTCTCATTTAGAACGTGACACTTTGTTTTCTCCTCCATGTCCATGATTCCAACATGGAATCCTAGTATGAGTAAACTCGGGTGGCCTATGTACTTCCTTTTCTTTCTTTTAATGTAATGGTTTTACTGACTCTTTTTCTGATGTGGGACTTTCAATTAAATTTCAAAACCCAATTTTAAAAATTGCGAGGACGCAATTTTTTAAGGGGGGAAGATTGTAACGACCCGAAATTTTGAATAAATCTTGTTTCCTAATTTCATGTGTTATTTTATTTTATTTTTATACTCAACAAAAATGTTTTATTTAATAAGCATGATTATAATTAAAATGAGACCAGTGGGTTTTGACTATTATATAACCATCGGTCAATATGACCGCTGTGAACAAAATGTTTTGATTATTGTCTCTAAATATAAGTAATCTTGGTTAATTATTATAGAAATAAGATTCGATGGCCTCACCTAGTAGTCTTGGACAGATCGAAGCCCATCTAACAGAGCTTGGGAAGGAGGTAGCACCATTGGGCTTTGCTCTGGATCAAATCCAAGACGAACTTCATCATGTAAAGCTAGAACAGAATCGCCTTCGTGAGAAGTTCAAACTGATAAAAATTACTACTCAGGCAATGTTGACTGAGCTGACCTAAGATTCTATCACCCTAGCACACCTTACTCTTAGGTCATATGCTGGTATTATAAGGGGCTATGTAACGAGACCGTAACTGCCTTTTGTAATCCTTGTTTTAAATAAAAATTGGGATTTATTCTTATGATGAAGTTTATGAATTTTGAAATGACCGGATAAATATAGTATGCGTATTTTTGATGAATTTTAGAAAAACGATATTTTAAAAATGGTTGTGTAAACCTTAAATAATTAAAATGTTAAATGATTTTCAAAAAATGGTCTTCTAAAATTATGTCCAGTACGAAATTTAGAGTCTAATTAGATCAACATGATTTTTGATGAATAGTAAATTGTGAATAGTGATTTTACGCTTAGGATTAGTAATGTGACCAAATGGATTAGTAATATCACTTAAATAATGTTTTAAAATAATATAGGCACCTTGATTAAGTAATGTGATTCAATAAAATGGTTAAATAACGGTTTCCTTAATTATTATTCAAGTATTAGTTTTTTCGGGTGAATAGTGTTTTTTAATTAAAAAATTAATGAAAAATATTTAGAAAAATATTTTTTATAAAACAGATTTCATTTTTGAACTCAGAGCACCGATATAATGCTATGGTAATTTTTGGGGTTTTTTCTGAAAAAAATGAATTTTCGGTGAATAGTGTTTTTATTTAAAATTTAAATTAAAAATATTTAGAAAATTATTTTTATAAAATGGAGTTCATAAATGTAATTAGGGAATCGATTTTTAGTTAAGGTGAATGTTTGGGATTTTTCTGAGAAAGATGAATTTTTCAGTGAATAGTAAAAATGCAGTTTTAGGGTTTCGGTATGTTTAATGACATCATAATTGTGTCATGATGATGTAATGAGATCTTTTAAGTTTTGGCCGGCCAAGGGTAATGAATTATTGTTTTGGGGGCCCCATGTGGCCTAACTCCATGATAAATGCCAAGGGAGAGCACATGGGTTTGGGAAAAGCACATGTGAGGTGTCCCTTGGCCATTAATGCCTTGTCCCCTCACTTTCCCTATAAATACCAAGCCATCCTCTCATCCATTCGACTCCCCACTCATCCCCTACGAGTTTCTGGTCACATTACCTCCCAAGGAGTCCTCCCAAGGTGCCCCCAAGCCCTCAAGGTCCCAATCATTGAGGTTTAAGAGTTACATTTTAAGGTAAGGGATCCGATCATTCTCTTTCTTTTCGAGAAATCTCTTTTATGTAATTTCTTTTATGCTCGATGTTCTTATGTTAAAGGGTGTTATTTTATACCCCTCTTACTGCCCTTTTCATTTTCATATAATGAGAGATCCCCTCTTACTATCATTATTTAGGTTTTTTACGTTTTAAGTGGCGCTGTTAGGCTGTCGACATTTTTGTAACAGATTCTTTCTCCCTTCTCATTTCTCAAGATCTATTATCATGTAAAGTATTTCAAGTTCATTTTTATTATGTCGGGGTATTATCTCTAAATTTATCATAATGATCTTTTACGATCATATGATGAGAGACCCCATTTGATCTCTTCAATTCAGTTTTTTGATATTTTAAGTGGCGCTGTTAGGCTGCCGAATTTTTAAGTTGTTCTTCACCCTTCTCGTTTTGAAGTTCTACTTTCATGTCAATTCATTGAAGTTACTTTTTGTTATGTTAGGGTATGATTTATATATCTATCATACTGTACTCTTATGTTCATATGATTAGAGACACTATTTGATCTCATCATTTCATTTTTTTTGAAGTTTAAGTGACGTCGTTAGGCTGACGAATTTTTAAGGGATTCTTTCACCCTTCTCCTTTTCAAAGTTCTAATTCCATGTCATGTCTTGCAAGTTCATTTTTATTTTGTTGGGGTATGATCTCTATATCTATCATAATGATATTTTATGTTCATATGATAAGAGACCCTATTCGATATCATCAATTCATTTTTGGTTGAAGTTTATGTAACGCTGTTAGGCTGCCGAATTTTCATAAGAGAAATATTATTTTTGTCTTCCTTTCATGTTCTTAATTTCATATGGTATATTTAAAATTTTCATTACCATGTTCTTAAATTCCTTATATTCTGTCCCTCTACTGTTTTATGGGTCATTTATCATTGTTTGACCCATTTCCCCTCTCTTTTCAACGTTTTCTAAAACCGCGTAACGTAGCCGTTGCGCTGCAAAAGTTTTGTCTCAAAATGCCTCTCTCTTTTTCTCAAAATTACTTTATGTTATTAAGTGAATACTCAAAGCTCTTATTTCTATAGGGTTATTCACATATATACAAAAATGTTGTATTTTAAATTCTGGGATTTACATACATGATACCCACTTTCCCTTTCCGTGGGTTTAAAGTAACGTAAAGATCATGTCTTTAAAGCAGTTTTTAAAACGTTATGATTATGAAATGAAACCCATTTATTTTATGCTATATGGGTTATTTATTAAATGATTGATGATGATATATGTGGCTCACATGATAATAAAGGCAAATTTAAGGGTGCGCCCTGATAGCGCTCCAATGCATTGGGTAAAGACTTAATCTCTAGAGATGACCATTTTAACGACGCCTTGGTGAATAACCTTGGTAATTTTTAACGACACCTTGGGGATGGACCTTGGTGAAACGAAACGATTGTCGATATTAAATGTAGTAGCCACATCTTCAAGTTATGAAAAATGTTATTTTTATTATGATGTATCTCATGATTTCTTTCTCATGCCTTAAAGTTCTTTTCATGTCCTTATTGAAGTATCTCAAGTTCACATGTAAAATGTCTCTCTTGTTTCCCTTACTGGGCTTTCTGCTCACCCTTTCTTTTGATGTATGTCCCCAGGTTTTGAGATGTAGTAATGAACCTTGGATGAACATAAGGAGAAGCCTTTCAAGTGTTTAATAAGAGTGTTTTTTTTCTTTTCATGTATTATGTTCCTGGTTTCCAAGACACTAAACCTTAAAGATCCCCGGTTTTGTAAAATGTAATGAAAGTTTATGTGATAAAAAGACGGGATGCTATAGTTGGGAGATCTCTATATGTGATCCTCAAGCCTTGAATCTCTCGAGAACACCATAGATCTAAAAAAAATGTTGAAAATGAACAATCTAAGATAACCTATGAAAGAGGAGGAATCACGAAATGAAGCTCTAGTAGAAGGAAGAGCTTACCGAGGTGATACCAACACAATCAATGACGGTTGATTTGGATAACGAGTGCTCGATCATGGGATTAGGGAATAAAATTGGTCATACATGCACTCTCATTTGAAGAAGGTGAAGAAAAAGGAGTTTCTGTCGATAATACATGACCCCGATCCATTTAATGAAAAAACTTAATGTACGTTATGTGTACTTACCTTCACCGGCCCCCGCATTAGGCGGTGTCAAGGTCACCACACACAGCCAAGGTTATGGCTAATACATGGTCAGCACCCGACTTCTCATGGTAACCGAGTACACGGTGTGTACTCATAAAGGACACAACATGTACTTATGAAATCTCCAAAAAAATCCTATTTTTCTAAAAAACGACTAGAAAAGAAAAACATTCCTAAAATGAAGATCTGTGCTTTTAAAAACTTCCCCCCATTATGAAATTCATCCTCATGTTTCCCTAGTAAGGTAGTGCAGATGAAGAATCCTCAAACAACACTGACCACTATGATATTACATCAGCCTCCCTCTACCAGGTCTCATCGTGTACCTACCTATGTTTCCTTAGCACTCATACCAAAAAGAAAGTCCATCAACAAAGATCCTTAGTACTATGATCAACAATCCAGATAGTATGCTTCTCGATCGAGGTGTCCACATCTAACTCAACCTCCATGGGTTGAAAAACATGAGATGAGTCTGAGAAGTAAAATCAATGCTGAGAAATGTGGAAGACATCATTCAAATGATGATACCCATAATATAAATTCAACCGATAGGTGACCGGCCAAACTCTCTCCAACACATTTAGTGGCCTAACGTACCTCAGTGAAATCTTAACCTGTCTCCTAATCCATCTGTGCCTCAACTTCATTGTGACACGCAGGAAAACCTGATCACTGACCTCAAACATCAGAGGTCGTCTCTGCTGATTAACGTAACAATTATATCAAGACTGTGCATTAGCCATCCACTTCCATATCAACTATTTCTACTCTGTGGTCTCCTAGACAAGATGAGGTCCTAACATAGCTACCTCTCTTGCCTCCCGCCAACATAAGGGTGATCGGTATAATATAACTTACAAAGCCTCATAAGGTTTTATCTGAATAGTTTCTTGAAAATAATTATTGTAGGTAAAATCCATAAGAGGTATGTGCTTCTCCTAAAACCATCCAAAATCTAAGATGCATGCTCGAAGCATGTCTTCAAGCACCTGAATCATACGCTTGGACTGACCATCTTTCTAGGGGTGGTATATTGTACATAGAAGCACCAGCATACCCAAATCCTTATGAATCCCCTTACAGACTCGAGAAGTAAAACATGCATCCATGTATGAAACAATGGTGTGTGGAACTCCATATAAGCAAACAATATCTTGGGTGTACAACCTTCCTAGCTCATCAAAAGTGAAGGTATCCTTGATCAGAAAGAAATAAGAAACCTACATGAGTCTGTCAATGACAACCAATATTGTATCATTCCGTCGAGCTGACCTCGGTAAATCTGTCACGAAATCCATTGTGACATTATTCAGCTTCCACTAGGGAATGGGAAACAACTGTAAAATCCATGTGGTTTATTGATGCTCCTCCTTCACCTACTGATAGGTGGAACATCTCATGAAAAAACTAGCAATATCTCTCCCTTCATGGACACCAATACTGATGGTGTAGATCACGATACATTTTTGTGACACCAAGATGAACTTCCCAAACCGAGGATGAAAGTCCCACATCATCTCCACGCTTATGTCTACTGACACCCATATGTGACCATGAAAAAAAAAGATATCATCCCTCCCTATGGTCCATCCAGGAATAGGGTCCTCTCTAGGCACGCTTTCCCATAGGACTATGACTTCATTATCGGATAGAGGCCTCATTCGCAATCGATCAATAAGAGTAAAGGTAACAACAACAGAAGAAAGAAACATCTTCCCCTGCCTATCGTGAACCTCCAAATGCATCTCAATGAACAGTTCCATAAGCTACCACTCAATTCTGGCCTCTTGATGTTCATGTATTTGAGTCCTCATGCTCAAGGCATCACCAACTGTGTTTCCATTCTAGGCATGAAATCTCAAAGTCAAAAGGATGAAGGTACTGAACCCACCTTCATTATCTCAAATTCAGGTCACGCTGAGTGAAGATATACATCAGACTTTTATGGTCGGTGAAAGCCACAAAATTCTCTCCCAGAAGATAGTTTCTCCAACAGCATAAGGCATGAACAACTACAACATTCTAAATATCGTTCGTCGAGTAATTCCTCTTATGTGTCCTCAACATCCGAGACCCATACAAAACGACTCCTTGCCCTTTCATATGCACTGCTTCAAACTTAATAATTGATGTATCACAGTACCCAATATAGCTCTTTCCCAACTCTGGAAATACTAGTATTGGTGCTGAAGTCAACCTCCCTTTCACCTCTTGAATGGATGACTCACTAGAATTTTACCACAAGAAATTTTTACCATTCATAGATAGACCCGTCAGTGGCACTACTAATCCTGAAAATTCATATATGAAATGTCTTTAGTATTCATCCAACCCTAGAAAACTTTGTACCTAAAATAAATTATTCGGATTATCCTTGGAAACTACCGTTCTCAATTTCTATGGGACTATTGATAATCCTGTATCTGAGATAACATGACCCAAGTAGTAAATCTAGTCTATCAGGAAGTGGGATTTTGAGAGAATAGAATATAAATGATGCTCTCTCAGTGTACTAAAAACGATCTCAAGATGGGTAGCATGGCCATGTCAATTGTGAGAGTACACCATGATATGATCCACGAAGACCACCATGAAGATATAAAAGTATGGATGGAACACTTAGTTCATCAGTGCTGTAAAACTACAGGCGTATTCGTGTGATCGAATGACACAACTACTTACTCATATAGACCATACCTGCTCTGAAAGGCTATAAGAGGTATATCAGATGGTCTAACACACAAGTGATGGTAACCAGATCTAATGTAAATATTTTTGAACACATGAGCTCCTCAAAGATGATCAAAGAGATCACCAATCCTCGATAAGGGATATCAGTTCTTGACCATCAACTGGTTCAACTTCCGATAAACCACACAAACCTAGAGGTTACCATCTACCTTTTCAAAAACAGGATATGACAAACACAAGGATAAGTATTGGGTCAGATAATATCATTTTACTGTAACTCCTCCAAATGTTTCATGAGATCTTATAACTCTGGTGTTTCCATCCTGTAAGGAAGAAGGGACACTGGTTCCACTCCGGAAAGAAACTCAATGGAAATGTCTACCTCTCGCTATAGAGGAAAACATGAAAATTATTCAGGAAATATGTCCATGAAACGATCCACCATTATAGGAAAGTCCATATATGAAGTCCCCAAGTCATCTAGATATATACTAGCAATATGAGTTGTAACTCCTCTCAACCCATGATGCTTGGGTCCCGCTCTTCTCGCATGGACATCCCATTCGCCCATATGAAGAAACGATCCACCCTCCGGTGATTTGAAACTCACTCAATGACGGTACCTATCGACAACTGTCTGGAAAAGATCAAACCATTATATTCTAAGAAAGACATAATATCCTTTCATCTCTTTGATATAGAGGTCCCATAAGAAGGGACACCCACAAACCTCTAGAGGGCACTACTTAAAGTGCTTCACACTAGCCGTTCTAAGATCCAACAGAGTGTCTAGTGTCCAGATATTATCAGAAGAAAAGATGCAGAGCCTAAGGATATCCACAATAGAAACAAATATAAATCTATGGGAAGCCCCTTTATCGAAAAGAGAAGATGATAAAACTGAGGAAACTGAGATCGTACCTTGAACTGTAGAGGTTTCGGGATCCATCTCCTACCAGGTATGATCCACTACAAAAGTCTGACCTACACCACAACCCGAAGACCCTACCTAACAACTCTGAGCTGATCCATCCTACTATTGCTGGAAGCCTAGAGACTGGCTACCATGACCATAGCCTCCACCTCTTCCTGAACGGTTGGAAGAACTAGAGTTCCCTGACTGGTGAGAAAATGGTGGGGATTCTACTAAAAAATGATTCATAGAAGAACCCATGTCAATAGCTACTAGTGAGAATGGCTGACAGAAGCACATAATATGGCCCAACTTTTCGCAATATCATCACTCAACTGGGCATGTCGAGTAATGTGGCCCCGTATGCCCACTCTTCCCATGTTGGTATCACACCTCCCAACTACTAGAAGAAGTGTATCTCCTCCGTGGATCCGCGTGCATAGGCTCCCTATGGAGCTTCCTACTGTTAGAAGGAGGGATTTTAACTCCGGATGTCGAACCGAGCTATTTCACAACTCCAAAATTCCCCAAATTACACTCTATGATCAGTGCCTAGTTGACGATAGAATTGATAGAAGTCATTCTGAAAATATTCACCTGAGATAGGATGTTGTGACTCAGACCATCCTCAAAATTCCTTTCTAAGAATAACGCATCACCTTCTGGGATGGGCGTAAATCACTATAGCTCTATGGAGCGATATTAATTATCCACGATAGAAAGAGTACCCTGCTTCAGACTCATAAAATCATGGTCTCAACCGGCCCTCAAAGTCTCTCGGTAAATGTTGACGTAGAAGCCACATTAGAACTCATCCTGCGCCCTAACCTATCAACATCCTGCCTATGAGATCACATTACACCATATCTTGGAGGAATACCGAAGCATGTAGGTTGCGAGCATGAACCTCCTCTCTGGAGGTGTCTCCAAATGATCGAATGTAGAATGTATTTCTTCTAACCATGACTCTGCAGCTGGAGGTCCTCCTTTCCCTGTGAAGGTGGGAGGATGTTGCTTCATGAAAACCCACATCCACTCATCCATAGAAGAGGAAGGTTGTGGTACTCCTCAAAAGGTCTTCATGATCCTCATTATTCCCTCTCGGAATTGTACGTCAGCCCTTATGTCCGGAATGATGGCTGGTTCGAAGACTGGCACAACTGGAGGATCTAATGGTATTCCCGGATCATCCATGACCAGTGTGTGATCATAGCCCAGTAACTGGGGCACAACCGGAGGATGTCTCGGTTGCATGCCTCTATAACATCAAGAGCATAACATAGATCAAGATTATCAGGGACTGAAACATAAAAGTATAAGAAGGGAATAGGAGAAAGAATGCATTCATGTTTTTTTTCAAAATAAGGATACACTGTATGTATACTTAACTACACGACATGTTCCTATAAACCATTCACAAGGGCGTGTTCTTCTACCAACCCAGGTCATGTAACACCCCATTCACGGATTGTTTTCCTTACACACGACATATACTTGAATCCTCTTCCACTTCCCTAATTCTGTAACATATCTAGTCCACACGGTTCTTATAGAACATGAATACAAGGCATGTTAGTTCTAGACAGGACGTGTACTAGTCGAGCTTCACTGACTCGTGTTGTTAGAGACACAGCCGGATACATGGATCACACTACAGGGTTTATTCCAGAGGGACACAGCGTGTACTAGGAATATTTTTCTGACCTCGGTTGTTAGTGACACTACCGAATTCCAAGGATTCTACTAAACTACATGTTTATGACTAAAGTGGTGTGAATTAGAGAAGTCTAAAATGACCTAAGTTGTTAGTGACGCAACCACCTACATGGTTCTACAACAGGGAATGTACATCCATTACATGATGTGTCCTACCATGGATTATAAACCCAGTGTCCCAGCCAACACAGTTTGAGAAACGGTTAGCGACCACACGGCATGTACATACAGTACATAGAGTCTACTTAAGAAAAATAGTTTCTCCCCAAAGATAAGAACACATGGCATGTATTCATCTTTAAACGATGTCTATTCTATGTTTTTCTAGACAGTAAGCATCAGAAACTACTCTGAAGCCCAGTGAAACACTAAAAGGGTCATTTAAGTGCCAAATTCCAATCCGGGAGGGCCCATACTCCACGTGAATCAAATCATGGAATCTTACACATGCCATAAACAAGAATAATAGACTAATAATCTACCAAATTTCGATCCTTGAGGGCCCACAACACCTCAAGAATGAATGTTTGGAATCCATTAAAAAAAACTTACACCATCTAATACCATATCAAACAAATAGAATTTTTAGAAAGTCATCTATCATAACAACATGCATATCTTGCACCGCATCTATCACAACCTCATGGAATTTCTAATTCACCATAAATGGCATGGAACGAATGCATGAATTGTGATTTATAGCAAGTGCCTCTATGATGCATGATATGGAATACCCTCATATCATCGGGTTGCAATAGAAATAGAACCTCAATAATATCAACAATCACAACACAAAACATGTGAAACACCCAATGGTGATAGTCAAATCAACTTTAAAATTGAAAAACCAGAAAAATTTCAGTAAATGATGTAGATTTTCACTTCCCTATACTTGGGTTAGCTACTCCTAGGAAAAACATATTACCAAGTACCAATTCCTTCTTATCCTTTCCTATAGGATCCAAATTGTAAGTCAAGGGAAATGAATTCCACTAATACGACTTTGTAACATCCAAGTTTTGGAAGACGCCTAGAGCCTAACCGTACCCATTTGGTCACATGGTCTCAAGCGCATTTCCACGAATTCCAGAGGCGTTCGACTTCCAGTGAGTGCCTTGAGTGTGATAGTGGGGAAACAATGACTTCAGTGGCAAAGTAACACAGTAGAAGAGAACAATAAAAATAGAAGAAGAAGTAATAATCCATAAAAAAGTAAACAACGGAAGACTAAAAGTAAGAACAACTAGAGCACATATATAAATGATGCATGATACATATATCTAGGAGAAACACCAAACAAGTCACAATGATGGAATACAATATTGATCCATGTACAAAAGATAACAGATAAATAACTCCTCTGCATCACTATCCTCATCTTGATCCCATGCTCTCCAACTCCACATCAGTCAAGTACCTAAAGTAGAAGGGGGATTTTCCTTTTCAATGGCTACATCAATATAATTAGTTTGGGCCTAGAATCATGGACCAAATAGGGTGTGAGACTAAATCCCAGTAGGAAACCGCCACACGATTTGTGCCTAATAGTTAGTGAATATATGGCAGGTAATGAGTAAGAGAAGTTGTATACAAGGAAGTACTCAGAAGTAACCAATCGATAGTTTCAATGCATTTAGTTCATATATCAAGCAAAAACTAATCGAAGGAGGTAAACACAAACAGGTAACCCTCTGGGAAGTACTCACAGCCTATCCACGCTAGTTCTACCTTGAAACACCAACAAACAGCTAAACACAAAAGGTAACCCTCTGCGAAGTACTCACAACCTAACCCCTCTTGTTCAACCGAACAAGTACAAGCAACCCTCTGGGAAGCACACTTAGTCAACCCCTATCATTCAGCTTGAGAATAAAATCTATGAGGAAGCACTCACTGTCAATTCCTCCTATAGTCTCGTATCGAAACTAAATGCGCTCTATGGAAGCACTTATGTCACATTCCCCCGGTGGCTAATGTCGAGGAACTACAGACACTCTGAGAAGAACTTATGTCAATTCTCCATGCAATCTCGCAACGTAAAAGTAAACATACACTCTTGAGAAGCCCTAAAATCCATTCCCCTCATGATCTACTACACTAGTTTCTCACAACCCTTTGTAAGGAAAACAAGCATATCAGTGTGTATCGGCCAAAATAATCCTCAATAAATACTTGGATAAACAGTATACAACATAACAACTTGTCAAAGAAACAGTCACACCATCCAACAATACTATGCATGGGAAAAACAAGGCATCCTAATAGTCTAAAAAGTACCAAAAGGTCATAACTAAAACATGCATGGTAAAACACCTCCAAAGCATAGAAAATAACCTTATTCACATTAAATTAACCTCTATCCAAGAATAAAAGCATAGCTAACAATTGTCCGGGCTTTAAAGGTAAACACGCAATACCCCGTTCAAGGGTATTGGGAACATTTTCACACATAACTCAATGAACTTCAACAGAAATGCACAAACCACCTACCTCGGTGTTGGGAGATCTCTATATTTAAACCTCGAGCCTTGAATCACCCAATAACACCATAGATCTACAAAAAAACTACAAACGATCTATTGATGATAACTTTAGAAAGAGGAGGAATCATGAAAGAAAGCTCTATCAGAAGGAAGAGCTTAAAATGGCGATCCTAACACAATCGATGTTGGTTGATCCAGAGAATGAATGCTCGATTGGGGGCTCAGGGAAGAAACGTGTTCGTACGTGCACTCTCCGTCGAACAAGACAAATAATATGTTGTTTCTATCGATAATACGTGACCCCGATATGTTTAATGAAAAAAATAAAGTACACAGTGTGTACTTTATAAGTTTACGACGTGTACATTCCTTCACCAGCCCCCACATTAAGCGCTCTCTAGGTCACCACACACGGCCGTGTGAATGGCCGCTACATAGCCAGCACCAAGATACCCGCGTTAACCAAATACATGAAATGTACTCTTAAATCGCACAATGTGTACTTATGAAATTTACTGAAAACCAACTTTTTTCAAAAACAACCATAAAAGGAAACATACCAGAAAAGATGGTCTGGGTTCCTACAATAACCTCCATATTTTTTATTTCTAATAGAAACATATATTTCACTTATCACACTTAAAAAATACTATATATCATGGGAAAATGAACATATAATATATGGTAATCTTAGATCCTTACATAGTTTATGAAAAGGAGATATCAATTAGCATTTAATCATAACATGATGTCAATATGTATGAGAAAAAAATTATCATTCAAAAATAATAACCAATAATTATTATAAGATAAAAACATGTTAAGGAAGAATTCATGGAATAATATAATATAGATTCATAAAGGTTTCAATCAACATGAGCCGCAAGAATATTATTGTAAAACCACGACATTATAAAAGAATAAAATTTTATTTGTTAGAATGTGTAAAAAAGATTTTAATATAACATAAAACCTTTTGACTCTTAAATACATTTATTTTAGTATAAATTAAATTTATTCGATAACTGATGATACATGAAACACCATGTTTAAAAGAAATAATATAATTTAATGAAATATTATTCAATCATAACCATTATAAACTAGCAATTATGTTTGTTGAAATGTGTATTGGAAGATAAATCATGTAAAATATATATTTTACAATAAGTTATTAATAATTTTTTTATTAGTAATATTAATAATTGTCATTTTAATTGAAATGATATATTTTCTGAAAAACTATTTTTTATTTTCTATAAAAAATTTTAACCACACTACTCACACACAATTTAACACTAATTATCATGACTTTTCTGAAATATTTTTTTTCACAATAATTTTTTAAATATCATATAAATCATAACCATGTAAGTTTTTTATATTGTTGTGAAGCATTTATTTTTTCAATGGATAATTAAAAATACTTATTTTTTGTTGAAAATTGACATTTCATTTAAAAAATTATACTATTAAATTACATGTAAATATTGTTTAATAAATATTTATTTAAATTTTATGTTTATAATACCATTTAGATAATTGGAAAATTTTCATCTTAATTTTTGATATAAAAACATTGTATACTTTGGAACAATTTTTCCTTGAGAACTAGATTTATCATTACATCAACTGAATTAATCAAAATTTAAAATAATCCACACACATGAATTGAATTCTCATAATTTGATTCAATACATGTAATAATAATATTTATTAATTTATAATATGGTAGAGATAATTTTTTTTAAAAATGAATAGTAAAAACAGTAAATATTATTTACTATTATTATGGTAAAAATTGATTTCTTGGGGTTAAACTAAAACAATATGGGTTAGAAATGACCCATATATTATTCCAAAACTATTGGTATATCCATTTTTACAGAATACCTCTTATTGTTTAATTAATTTCCCATTTATATTCCTTTATTTATTTAAAAACAAGGTTTTAATTATTTCTTTTTTAAAATTACAAGTGTTCCACTCAACACACTTATACAATGTGACCTCTAAACCTCTAATATTCACAAAGTAAACACTTTTGGTTCAACAAATACTAACTCAAATCAAATTTTATAATTTCATACTCTAATCATAGAATCAATTTTATTTGAATAATTGTACCCTGGAATGGTTTTTGGTTAAAACCTATGGAACATACCTGAAAAATATATTTTTTTTATAGTGAAATGTTTTATTTAATATCATCCTCCACCATTTATTATTCATATTAAAACATGAATATATAATAAACATAGTATCACACATATAATAAGAATTTTTAGGATAATTTCATGACCTAAAACCATCCCCACTTCCATCAAATTGTTTATGAAATCATCCTTCATGTGAAAGGAGGAGTACCGCCTCATAAACGAATGTCATTCATTTTTCCAAAACTCACTATCACATTGGTTATGGTGATGGATATAATATATAAATAATAAATTTATAACTAAATTATATATAGAGAGTCAATATACCATATACACCAATTTTTATTCCATTTTTATGAGGCTATGATAATGTTTCTTGTGCGTACGACAAACTAATCCTCATAAATCTGTGGGATTCATTTTTTTAACCTGTTATTTACATAGAATTTTATAAGGATACTATTAATGAATAAATGTTATATAAATAAAATAATTAATATATTTTTGATATTTTTATCATAATAAAAATATAATATATCATTCTTTTCTTACCTATTCAATCGACTAAAATTGATAACATCATTCCCGTACATATGGACTACCCCATTAATGAAGTGATGTGAATAACTTTACAAAACATATTAACATTTATGATATGTATAATTATAATAAAATAAGTAATTTTATATTGTGAAATTTTTTAAAGGAAAAATATTACATACATTATTTCAATAATTATGATTGAATAATGGAAATCTTACTCATGTGTACATGTATACTACCTACTAGATGATCATATCATACATCATTTCTCAAAACCATAATTTATGATTTTTATTAAAATTATAAATTACATATAAATAAGATAATAAAATATTATTTTTATTTTTTATATGATGTAAAAATATAATATTTACATCAATATGAACATTTATGAATAAAGAAAAAATTCGAAAACAAGAAAATTGATACATGAAACAAATAATTATATAAAATATTATTAACTAATGGGTGATATGATTTAATAATACGCTAATATATAATATTATAAATATGAATATTACTCTAATATAAAATTTTATCATGAATAACAACATTATAATAGATTTTAATGAATTTTCAATCAAAAGGAAGCATGAGGTAAGGGATTTCATATCAGTTTAGATTCTTGTGGGTCTTATCTAATATAATTCACCAAATTCAATTTTATGTGGTGTATATAATTCCCATTTGATAGTGAATATCATTATAACATAACAATTAATGGTGTTTTGAGTATAAATTTATATTATTTAATCCAAGGTGTTATAATTGAAAATTATGGAGTTGTATTACTTATCATAAAATATCAGTATCTTTTTTAATAGTTAACCTTATCTTGAAACAATCACCTTCAAGAGACCATTTTTCATCATACATTACATTTCTATCAAATATATATATTATTCCATGGTGCATATTATTATTTATCTAGATGTATACCTTTTTTACATATGGTGTATACATTGATATTTATTTACATAACATTATAAATAATGATAAACTCGTATCTTCTAATCAATATAGATATTTGTTGAAAAGAAACGTTATTCTTGTGTATAACTGGTTATTTGATATACGAGTAATGATTTGAAAATTAATACATAGGTGTTCCTAAAAATAGATATCCTCTCAATGAATTGGTAGTCTCATGAGATGAATTGGTAAGCTAACTTAAATTTAGATGGCCAAACCCAATGGGTTTAAATGAAGTGGTCTTAAACTGTCCGACAGATATATCTTTAAGGTAGTGGAATCACATTTTAATGGAATAAAATCCAATAATGAAGTATTTCCATAATTCAGAATTTATTTATTATTATCCATGATATATTCATAATGACAATATCTTCGAATGCATTTACATCTCAGTTTATTATTTAAATGTATAATGTGTTTAGTTATTTACCATTCCAAATTGATTATGCCATATATTTTCCTGGTAGTTATGTTATTTAAATTGAATGTTATATGATTTATTTATAGTTTATTATTTATTTTTATACATGATATTTTTTAATTGATATCATCTCAATATGAAATTCCTTCTTAGATTATTGATTACATGCCATGTGCATTCAGATTTTTATCATTCCATATTGATTATTGTCATTCATTCAAGATAGATTCTACTACCTTTAACCCTTTAAGGACCTTTTGAGATTACCTTTACTATTTTACTCTCCCATGAAAGCATTAGGCATATAATGAAAATTATGAAAAATTATTTTAAACATAATAACATTATTTTTTTATAATGTTTATATTGATTTATAATATTAGGATCAATTATGTATCTATATTTCCAAGAATATTGAAATAATTAGTCATTTGGGATGAGATTACTTGTATATTATGTAAATGTAATAACAAAGACACAAACTCTGGGATACTGGATTTGAGGTCCTTATAGTTTGGATTAGAGGAAATTTTGTGCAAACCTTGTGAACTAGATTTAAGAAAATAAATATTAGCGTACATAAACCTAATATAAACGTTGATGTTATATATTTAAGTGAATAATAATGATTTGGTAAGGATGTTATTATGTATTTTTTCCTAAAATTATGTATATGTTTGGATATTAAAAGTGGACGTGATTCTGGAATAGATGTACCAAGGGGGGAAAATTGGAAAAGGGTGTGTTGGGATTGACTTGATCATTACATAGTGCATGAAAATGAGCATTACATCAAACTTATCTTGAATATATAGGGGATAGATTTAGGATAATTAATATTTTATTTTAAAAAAGTATAAAATATTTTAATATATGATGATAATAAATGTCCTAATAAAAAATAGATTTTTTATATTGATAATAATGTTTCTCAAAGGAATATGAAATTTGGTTTTGGGTTTAAAAGGGAATAATATGATGAATGGTGGAGGAAAAATGACGATTTTTTGGAAGTTAGAAAATAAAATTCTATGTATCAATTTAAATTTCACATTATCAAATATAGAGATCTTGGGTATTATTTGTATCAATTCCATGAACTAAAGGTTAAACCATAGATGAGGAAAGACCTATTTGGAAATTAAATTTATTAATCATTTTTTTATTGTGATTAAAAAAATAAATTTTATAATTATTTTTACAAAAGGAGTTTTGGGTTATAATAATCATGAAATATATAATAATTTTGATGAATTTTAGAATAATATTCATATTTTTTAACTTATGTGTTTTGAAAAACATAATTTTTTATTTGGTTATGGTTGACCATATTGTTAATGTCTTAAACACTCTCTATAGGTTTCATGTGATATGATTATACAAAGAGTAATGATATTTTAGAAAAATCTATAGAAATCATATGATATTGTGGAGATATGATTTGATGAATAATTTGTTTACATTTTATATTCATATAATAAAATAAATGAGAGCCTTTATGGTTATAATGATCATTAATGACTTTTTAATAACGGTCAAATATTATTATTACTTATTTTAGGTAAAAAATATAAATTTTAATTAAACACATAGTAAATAGCTGTTTAAATTATTATTTTTATACAAAAGATTTCCAATAGATTTTTTTTGGAAATAGTTTATGAATGATATTATTATAGTTTTACAAAAAGGATGACATGCATTCCCGGGGAAACACTAACTTGTCCAGAAAAACCATAGGGGATTGAAACCAGTTTTGAAGGATGATAATGGTTTAATTCCTACTATAGTCCTGTTTGATTTCCAACTTATTATGTTATTATTTTATGTTAAATAACATGATGATTATATTTTTATGATGAACTAGGGGTGTTACTTTTGGGGATTGTAGATTAATGTATTATATTGGATAAATTATACTAAACATATAGGATTTATAAAGTAGATAGAGAAAGATATAATGTATTGTCACTATTTTCTGATTCATATGATCTCTTAAATGTGAACATTAATACTTCAGGCATAAAAGAAATAATTTTTGGATATTCATTTTCCAAGAGTAAGACATAAATTAGAAATTCATGAAATCACAATTATGGGATGAAATGATTCTTATTAAATTGAAAATTATCATTTTATATTGTTTAATAATATTCATTCTTAGTTAATAAATATATCAAATTTAGGGGAAATATATTGAAATGAAAATTTTTCCTAAACCTTCATATATTTTGAATCAATGGTCTTTTAATTAATAAAAGATTTAATGTTTATATGCCCAAAACATTTTATTTATTATTAAACATAAATATATCTATGACCTCTATAATTACCTATAAATATTTATGGTTTTTTCCATGTTGACATAATAACCTTAAAATATTTATCTCATACATATAAAGCTAGGTATGTGAAATTGGTATTCCATTTTGTTAATTATTAAGAGTATATTTTATTAAACCTCGAATGCTATATTTTTTTCAATAATAATATTTTGAAATGTTAAGGAATTGATTAAAAAGATCACATTAAAATTGGAGAGGAAACGTTTATTTAATATGGTCACAATGTAACACCTTAAATTTATAAAATAATAACATTTTATTATTTAGAATGAATGACATGTAACACCCTATTTTGAATAGAATATAACTACCCAAGACATTAAATTTTTTTATTTTAGAATAAATTTCTTTCCATTGATAGAAATTAATGCATGAAACACCTGTTTAAAGGAAAAGCGATACTTTATTCCAACATTATTTTGACATGAATATTTTAAACTATCCCTCATATTGATTGGTATTAATAATAATATTTAAAATTTGAATAATATATATTATAAAATTGTTCGTTGTTTATATATTTACAATTATAAATAATAATAATCATTTAATTGTAAAATAAAATTTTTCTCAAAACGTTTATATATTCAAAAAAAGATTAATTATTAATTTAAAACATATTATAAAATTAATTTATAAACAAATTGAAAATATATTTGAATAATATTAACATTATTATTTAAATTAAATTTTCAAAATTATCTACTGATGATTTTTTTGTTTTTTATGAAATATTTCATTTTTCATAGAATATTGAAACTATGGAATATTAATTGAAATATATGTTTTCATATAAATAATTTAAAATGTTAAATTGTATTTTTAAATTTTTATAAAGAAAAATTAGTTCCATTATATATCAATTAATTTAATTTGTAAAATTTTAATAAATTTTTAATAGTATGTTTAAATAATAACATTAAATATTTTTAACATGATCTCTTTTAAAAAATTAAATCAATTTTTATAATATTATACATTCAAATATATTATAGTATCAGCTTGATTTTTTACCAAATTTAATTGTGGATATAGTAAAAATTATTTACCACTATTATGGAAAAAAAAGATTTACTTGGGGTTTAAACTAAAAATATAAGGGTTTAAATTGATCCAAAATGTAACGACCTGATATTTAATAAAAAATATTTCCCTCTGGACTTAATTAAATTCCATATTGTGTAACATTGTTATAGGAAATGTATGAACATATTTTATTTAATACTGTCCTAAAAAATTTAAATGTTCATTAATCATCTATATCTTTGATAATATAGTAATTGAATAGTGATATCATTATTAATATACATATATAAATTTAAAATATAAAATTTACATAGACAAATTGATATAATCTACTAGTATGATATTACTATATGAATCAAATTTACAGAGCTTCCAAGGGAGGTAGAATCTATGGGATTTTCCCATGATGAAGACCAATCTATGATCCAAAAACAAAATCCATATAAAAACCATTGACAAGATAACATTAACCTCATTGGGATCATGACCTAAACCATATACACCAAACCACCCCATGAATGTATCATAGTCATACACCTTACTGTTAAGAAATTTATTACTGTTTTATAAGGGTATTAATCAAGATAATAAAAAATATGATAATGCATATTATTTAATATATAATAATTTATATATTTTCATCTTATTACATTTACATTGCAAATGATTTTTATTTTGATACCATAAAACCAAAATAGTTTATTTCTGTAATATTTAAATTAAATTAATAATTTTATTGATGCATTAATGGATGTCTGAAATAAATAATATTTTATTAAAGTAATATTAATCCTTAGTTTTTATTAAATATGAAATATTAGATAACTTTTATGATGTGATATGAAATTTTTATAAGGGATGAAAAACTATTATTGTCAAAAGAACAAACATTTACTAATAAATGTGGGTTATTTTTTTTAAAATTGAAAATAAAAAATATTTAGAAACACATTTTAATAAATTGTATATTATTTTGGGATTCAAAATAGTGAAATTATCCAACATTGAATTTTTCATAATTTTCTGTAAAATTTGAATTATTTGGTAAAAATTGAATATTGTATAAATATACATATGTATTATGAGATCATAATGAAAAATAATGTATTTTAATCAATTCCATAAAAGGTATCCAAGACAAAACATATGTTTTCTATTTAATATAATGATATTATAATGATTATTTTGTTAATTTTACAAATCCATTATGAATCCTCTAATACAATTAATATATTTAAATGTTTAGAAATATTTTTTTTTAGTCGTATGAATCACATCCACAAAGTAAGAGGTATTATTTAGTTATATTTGGCCCTTTAACATATAAAATAAATTGAAAATATTTTATGTTTCAGAATCCATGGGAAAAAACAAGGGAAGGTTTTCTGTTTTGGTTTTTTATTATATAGATTCCAAAACCAAATTTTAAGATTTAATTTTGAAAACCATTCTAACTTCCTCTATAGACCCACCAAATATATAGTTTTAATTTAAAACCAATATGTGGACCATACCCCTACTCTTCCCTCTGTAGAGTCTTCCCAGGGTTCCTCCATGCTGTCAAAAAGCTCTAACCAAACATTTGGAGTAAGACACTCAAGTAATGGATCTTTATATTCTCAACATTAATCAAGTTTCTTAATTTTATTATTCCATAAATTTCTAATTCATAATATTGGAAATTATGTTTAAATTTGTTTATTACATCCCATTATATTTCCAAATGATGTGATTCCAATTTCTATCTCATCAACCAATTTTATAAATTTTTATGTGACGTCGTTATGTGGCCAAAATTGCACAGCAATTTTTATAAAAAAATACTTGTATAGTGAATAACTCACAAATTTAATATATATAATATTAACATATATAATCTTATAACTTTTTAAATTGGTAATAACATGTATTTCTTTAACACACCGTGATCGTATAATCGAAATATGATGATTAATGAATCCATGTTGTATGATCTATGTCATACACTTAATCATTAGAATGAAATTACTGTGACGGGTGCACCTGGAATTATATAGTATTCCAAATCATTGGTTAATGTTTTGTCTAATGAGACATCATGTGAGAAATGTTTGTGAAACTAGTTATTTTATGGTAGTTTTCTTTCATGATTACATGGAACTTATCCATTACCTATGATTATGATGTAGTGTTTTATGTTGTTTCCACATTTCACATGTTGCCTTTATAAATATCTTCATATATCATGTCTCATTTTTCATTTTTAAGATTATCAATCCTTTTATTCACCATTGATATTCTTATGGTTTATCATGTATTACCTTATTCTAGTATTATTCATGCATTGGGATTTATAGCTAGACCCTTTCATATGAATGTCCCCAGGTTACCCCCTGTGGTTTTATGTGCATGCGTGTTAAGGAAATTTTCAATAAACATGATGTTTTTCAGATATTAAAATATTCATCTAATGTACCATACTTCAAAATAAAATAGAGTTATCAATATTATGGGATTTTTAAGTGTTAACCAACGTAATATATCATGTATTAATGTGTAATAATAATATAAGGGTAGTTATAGTTGACATCAAAGTAATAAAATTAGTTATTTATTGGATTAGTATTAAAAAATCTAGGTAAATACTAACGGATAAGTCTATGATTATGAAAAAAAATAAAATTTGGTAATTATAGACTATGTGGTTTATCATGAATATTAATCCCAATATAGAAACTATTGGAAGACATGGTTCTGGCACATATATTCTTTTGGGTAACAACTCTTTAAGGGTGCATCAAGCTTGACTTGGCATGACCTGGAACATAATAATGACACTTGCTGCACAGATGGATTGAATATCACGTGGGAGAAGATATCTTAAATCCATAATCTCATTTTGAACCATCAATAAGTGAAAAAAAATGAATAAAATTGTATATATTAAGAAGACGTTCATGGATAAAATAAAATGAAACGTTGAAATTCAAAAGTTAATTAAATACATGTAATTTAAAAGTAATCCATTTAATGTATTTTTATTTACAATTTGTCTTATATAGTTTAAAATATACTCATCCATAATTTTCCTATTTTTCTAACAATGGCTATAAATAAGAGGAATCATGTAAACATTCAATGCAACATTCAAATTTATGACTGCCACAATGAGATTCCCAACCTGATGGGAGAAGGAATCGTAAATTTTTTAATAAATATTGTAACAATCCAAAATATTATTAATAAAATTACCCATTTTTATTAAATCATATGTCTTATGGTTATAGAAAAAACAGGCACTTATTTTGTTTTATTATATCTAATTGGATTTAAATGATTTTTAAGTACATCATCATTTATAATATAGTCATTGAATAGTTTTCACATGACTAGTATAGATATATGGATTAAAAAAATACCTTTGTCCAAAAAAAAATAAGTGATGTTGTCAACTAGTAGGATTTTACCCTATGAATCCCATTTATTAGAGCTTTCGAGATATATTTCATTTCTAATATTTTCCATTTACCAAAACAAAATGACATCTAACAACTTGTGCATTAGCATAACCATTTATGGGAGATATTCAATATCACCGAGAACAGGGCCCAAACCATTTTCACCGAACTACCCCATGAAATCCCAACCCAAGTGCACCTCACTCTTACAGAATATTTTACTGTATTAAATAGATATGGGTCCATACCCTAGAAAGAAAAATATGTAAATTTTTTATAAAATAACAAATATATTTACATCTCATTAATGTTACATTATAAATATTATTTTATATTGATTCAATAAAACACAAATAGAATTGTTTTTTAATTAAGATATCTTTATTTATAAATAAATTGATTGTTGAAATTATTAATAATTTAATAAAATATTAATTTTTTTTATTAAATATATATTATCATATAAATTTTTTATGATGTCAAATGGCATTTTTATATGGTTTCAAAATAAATGTTATTGTCAAAATGTAAACATTTTAAATAAATATCAATTTTTATTTTAAAAGTAAAAATTCAAATATTTAAAAAAGTATTTATAAAAAATGAATATTATTTTTTCAATTTGGACATCGAAATTATTCTATGACAAAATTTTCATAATTTTCTAATAAAGTCAAATTTACAGGTCCAAATTAAATATATTATAAAAATAATTTTTGTTTTATGACATCACAATGATTCATGAATGATGAAATAAGTAACATAAATTATATACAAAACCAATATATGTGTTCCCTTTAAATTAATATGATATTATTTTACATTGATTTATTTTTTAATGTCGTCATTAATTCTCCCAGACATATAATATATTTTATGATTTCAAAAACATTTCATTAAATGTGATCATGTCATCTACATCACCAAGGGTATAATTTTAATATGTTCTAACCACGGACTTATAAAATAATATAAAACAATCTCATTTGGTTGAATCCCTAGAGAATTCAATGGTATGATTTTTGTTTTTGAATATTTTATTATGTAGATTTCAAAACCTAAATTATAAAGAGATCCACCTAATTTCTTATATAAACCCACTTAAACCCCAATTTACATTCAATATAATTGATTTTAGCACATAAATAATCTTCCATCTACTCCCTCGAGTATACTATTGGTTCCCCATGATCTGTTGAACCCCCCAATCCATAAGAGTCACACACATTCAAGTAAGGTATCATCATCATCCACTCTCATGATTTATCAAGAACTCATTTTATTTTTATGTATTATAATATACATTTTATTATATTGGTATATTTTGTACGAAATCCAAAATAATTTCCATTTTAGATATAAATTATAAGATACTCTTTCACTTTCATTTAGCCCTCCAATGACCAGTATACACATTCATTACCAAGATGATTTTTTTGTAAGGGTTCTTTCCTTTCTCAACATTCTTAAATATCATTTATTATGCTACACCATCTATTTAAAATTAATAATGATAGGGAATGTCATTACATATACGTATTATTTCATATTTAATGTATAAATGATTGGATACCTCCTTCTCTCTCATAAACCCATTTTATGAATTTCTATGGGACACCATTAAGAAGCCGAAATTGGTCCCCAATTTTCCATGAAAAAATAACTATGTAGTGAATACAATACCCTTTTATCAATCAAGTTTATTAACCATTATGAACATATAATTATTTAATGTAGACATAATATTTTTTATTCCACATTGCACTATCATGGAATAAGTTAAGATTTTCAGTGAATACCAATTATATGATATATGTGGCACACAAAATCATGAGAATGAAATGATTATGAAGGATACACCATGATTTATTCCAATGAATTTGTAAATGGTATATTTCCTAGTAAATAACATTTGGATTAGGGGTTACCTATATATTTTAGGATACATTTAAAATATTATTTTATAGTAGTTTTATTCTCGACATATGGTTATGAAAAAATGATTTATGTTGTCTCCACATTTCCCATTATATGATTAATATTTTATATCTATCCTTTTTTCCATAATCCATTTATGATCAATGGTCATTCCCATTGTCTAACATATATTGTGTTATTCATGTTTTTACCTTCTTATTCACTTACTATGATTTATATCTCATCCCTTTCTTATGTATGTCCTCAGGTTTTCAAATGCATTGTTAAAAAAATGGAACATTTTACTCAAATTAAATTATTTTTTAACAATGATAATGATTTTAATGTATTATGTTATTATATAATGTACCAAATTTACCAAATACAATATAAATCTTGATCTTCTATGTTTTATTCAGTGTAATTTATTGTACTAAATCATGTTTAAATGTTAATTAATTTTTTTGGGTTTATATATTTGTAATCATATGAATTGATTAGTTAATTTAATTATTAGGATTAAAATACTCAAGCGAAAGACTTTGGATTAGAGATACCTTGTGAATGCCATCAGAATACGACTATGTATAAGAAAAAATCATAAATTTTGGTTTTATAGAGTATGATTTTCATCAATAAAATACATCCTAGTATGGATACTACAAGTGGACATGAATTTTCCACAGATATACCAAGGGGTAACAACTCTTACAATATGTTTCATTCCTAACTCAGGGTAATCAGGTATATGGAAATAGGCCTTACTATGCAACTATTTTTAAATTCATTGGGTATATTAATTTGTGAATTCAAAATCTCATTATGGTCTATTATTGTAGGAAAAAAATAAATTCCCATAATAATATATTTTAGGAATTAGTTCATGGATATTAGAGATTTCATCCTTAGAACTCATATATTAAAGAGATTAATTTATTTTTTAATTTATCCATTTATTTTCATTGTATTCCATTTTATCTTCTTAATATGTTTAAATACCTTTCTCTTTTTTATCATTATTCTAGAAAACGGTCAGTTATTACATGAATCAGGTTAACCACATATAAAAAGGGAAATGTGATGACTTCCCCAAAGGGATTCCTAATAAAATGGGAGTAGGAATATCATGTTTTTTATGATACTCTATAAGAAATACATGTACTAGATTGAATCCTAGATCAATAGGAGATACCAAAATCCTCCAGTAGAGAATGATCCATAATAGAGAGATTTATGTGACAAATGTATATTACATTCAATGGATCATATGTTCCCATATTCCCAGAACAATGGATTAACTCCATTGTAGAATATATTATTCATCATTAAATGATCTTAAAAAGTAATGCTACTTATATATATTTATCATATGAATGGATAAGCTGATCAATTGTGAACATTGATTAAGAATATAAATCATGAGGTATAAATCAAAATAATGGATTTGAATGAATTCATGAAAATATTGTTCGATAAATATTTCCCCCACTATTTATATCATAAAATGGAAATGGATTTTATTTCTTTATAGAAATAAGATGGAGAATCTATTGGGGTATATGATGAAAACATCACAAGACTTTCACAATATGCCTCTAGTTTTGACCACATATTTGGTGGGATAAATCCTATTATAAAAAAATCTATGGTGAACTGTGACTTATTTTGATATTATGAATTTTTTCGATGCTCTATAAAAGTTAATATGGTGATCAGAGAATCAAAAGGGTATTATAGGGATATAAAGTAGAAAGTGGTGTTTAAATTTGGTGTTATTATGGATAAATCTAATGGTTGAAAGAAATTTCAGCATCCCACATGTCAAATGTGTATAAATAATAACAGTATAAATTTCTTATGGGGAACTATTAAATGCTTTAGGTGTAGATGAGAGGGGAACCAAGACAATGATTGATGATATGAGAAATGAACCAATCTGGTAGAGGAATGTAATTCTCTAGTAAACCATCAATGCAGTGTTCACTACATAGACTATAAAGAAATTTTTCACTTTGTGAACCAGTGGACTACATAAAAGGTTTTTAGAGGAAACCAATAATCTCTAAGGTAGAAAGGGAGATATTATTCCATCTGTACTTCCAAAATGTATACTGAAAAAATTGGGGAGATGTACACTATTTATTTATTCAATAATAGTGAACACACATTATTATTATCCTTCTAAACGTTCCATTATATAAGAAAATTTTAGTAGAACTATTCAAACACCACCACACATCCTGGATGTAATGATCATAGTGAAAATATGAAAAGATGCAATTATTGTATCTCACGTATATAACTCCTCCCATGTCCAATTTTTTTGACTAATATTATCAGAAAACATTGTCATACTTTTCTTGGTAGAATGTTTCCCAATCATGTGCATGGATTTGGATTCCTATATAGGAACCATATAAATTTATCTGAGAAGGAAATCACTATCTGTATAGTAAGTCAACCCCTGAATATGTACAAGTACAAGGATACTGATGAATATTCTGTATCACCTTCACCTCATGAATGGATATTATTTCCCTATGAAAAATAGTATCAATCTTAAATGAATGAGATAAGGTAAGGGACCATCCTTGAAGTCATGAATATTGTGGGGAATATGTTGATGTGTTTCTTGAGGAATTTTTTGGTCTTCCTCCTAGCCAAAAGGTCAAATTTTCAATCAGGCTTAAACATAGGGTGTTTCCAATATCCAAGAATCCATATAAAATGGATGTTGTGGAAAATGACGAACGAAAGAAACAAATATAAGATAATCTATATAAATTATTCATATGTTGAAGTGCTTCAGTATAGGGTGCACTAGACCACTTTTCCATGATGAATGATGGGTCAATGCAAATATGAATTGATTATTGTTTGCTCAAAAATAACATGATAAAGAATAAGTGTCCTTTTCAAAAAATTTATTATTTGTTTAAATAACTATTTATATCATAATAATTCTCTATGGGGATCTATAGACGGGATATTACCATGTTATAATTCAGAAGGAGGATATCCCCAAGACTTGTTTTCGTATGTGGTGCAGGCACTGTGAGTTCATAGTGATTCCCTTTCCTATCATTAATGCTCTAGTATTTTTCATAGACACAATGAATAAACACTTTAATTATTATCTTAACAAATTAATTATAGTACTAAAAGGAGTTATTCTAATATAATCCAAAACCATGAAGGACCATTAGGAGGATTTGAGCATTCTGCTACATGTCTTATTAAAGGATAATATCTATGATACACACCAAAAGTGTGAGTTATTATTAAATAATGTATCATTATTGGGGAATACCATCACAATAATTGGGATATCTATTTTTCCTTCAATGAAAAAAATTGAAGGATGGAATAGACTATAATCAATGATAAACATCCACAGATTCATTAGATTATTAGGAAAATAACACCAATTTGTGTGAAATTAATCATAATTGTCAAACTATATTACAAACATAACATAGAAGGGAGTCAAAGTTTCGTAGATTTATGAATGTGAATAAATAACTATGAAGTTAAAAATGAGGCTAATAATGGCCCCATTTCTCACATAAACTACAAGTGGGGAATGTTTCATAATTTTTAGTGATGCTTTGAAGAATGGATTGGGTTCTATGTTGACAAAAAATGACAAATTCATAGCATATTCTTCAAGGTAGTTGAAATATCATGAGGAAAACAATCCCACACATGATCAATAGTTGGCAGCTATGATCTCTGCATTATAAATTTTGTAGATTTTTCTCTTTGGTTAAAAGTGTAAAATATATATATATGACAAAATTTGTATATATATATATTCACATAGAAATATATGAAAATATTCCAATGAAGATGGTTATAGATCATCAAGGATTATGACTTCTCAATCCAATACCATCTCAAAAATTATTACAATGTGGCGGATTCTCAATATAGAATGGATCAATCAATTACATAATTAATGAGTATTTATAAGGATCGTATCTTCTCATATTTGAAGAGGATGGACATGGGAATCCTAAAGGAATGAATATAATCAATCCATTCACAAATGATTTCTCAACGATCTCTTCTTAAAATGGAAAAGGATTCTAATGAATATATTGTCATAATATTGAATAAATTTAAAAATATAATAATGGGGAAATATTCAAAGTTAAATGTTAATTAAGAAGGATTTGTGAAATTCGGGTCAAGACTGTGATCCATCAAATCTCGAGCAAATGAAGGATCTATTGTATGATTCACATAGTTTTACTTTCTCCATCAACCTGGGAATCACAAAGTAGTATCAATATCTCTGAGAGAACTACTAGTGGGATAACACGGATATGGATATTGTTGAAGTCTCTAGTATTCTATCAAGTGAATATTGAAATGAATAAGTCTTAGGGAATGATCCCACAATTACTAATACCAACATTTAAATGGGGAAACATTGTCATGGACATTGTCACTATAATTCAATGAAATCAATGGAACAAAATGATATATTGGATATTGAGAATCATCTTATATATACTAGTCAATTATTTGTGATTATATAGGATTCATCACTTGATCATCTAGCATAGATATAAATTAAATGAGAGCTATGTATTCACTCAGTACCACTATCCATTGTGTCTGATCGAGATTTATGATTCAACTCTATGTTTTAGAAACTTCTCCTGCACAATCTAATCACTGATCTAAAATACATTTTGGTTTATAACCCTAAAACTGAAGTCCAATATGAGAAGACTATCCAAACACTTTAGGTCATGTTGAGAGATTTTTTAATTTTATTCAAATGAGGATTGGACCAACAACACCCTCTCATTGATTTATCATACAAAAAAAGATTCCACTAGAGAATACTAATGGCTCCCTATGAATCCCTTTATGGGAAGTGGTGTAGAACATCGACATGTTAAGATGAAGACAAGGAATGAAAACATCTTGGTCCTAAAATTTTTGGTGAAATTATGGAGAAAGATATTACCATTACCCACTATATTAAAGTATCTCAGAGTCAAAAAAAGAGTTATGCTAATAATCATCAATGTGTCCTAGAGTTGGATGTTGGAGATATGGTTTTCCATTGCATATCACTATGAATGAGAGTGAAGAGAATTGGGAATAAGGGAAAGATTAATATATGGTACATCAGTCCATTGGAGATACAAAATCGAATCGTAGTAGTTCACAATCAACTAGAACATCCACCAAACCTATCTCAAGTACATCATGTTTTTTATGTATCCATATTTATAAAGTCAATACAAGACCAATAACTTCTACTCAATCCATAGGTTTACCATTTGAGAATGACCATTACTATGAGGGAAATATGGTGAATATCATAGATCATAGGGAAAATGTCTTTAATAATTAGACAATGCCTTTAGTCAAATGGTCGTTGAGAAACCAATAGTTTAAAGAAGGAACATTGGAACTGATGGATGTGATGAAGCAGAGTTACCCCAATCTATTTTATGGGGGGGAATGTAAATTTCATCGGTGAAATTTCAAAAAGGGGAAGATATTAATGACCCATACTGTTAGGTATAAAATTCATCTTTTGGATTTAATTAAATGTCTTATGGTTATAGAAATCAAATGATATTATTTTGATTAATTATATCTAATAGGATTTAAATGTCCTTTATCATTACCATTTATTATATATCTATTGAAAATTTATCAGAAGAGAAGTATAAATATTGGGTTTTAATGAATCCATTTTTCATAGACAATGGAAGTGACAACATCACCGAAAAAGATCCTACCCTATAAATCCAATTTATCAAAGATTCCAAGGGTGATATAATTTTTGGTATTTTAGATTAAACAAATCCATGATGAGACCCACCGACATAAGAGTGATCTAAAACATTTATGGGAGATGCTCAAGATCATTGAGATCGCGAAACTGCCCTTGTTCACCAAAAGAAAAAGGCTTGACATCGTACACCTCACTCATAGGGGGTTGAATGAGTATTAATGATATATGTATGAAGCACTTTGAAATAATAATAAGTACATTATTTTTATAGATAAATGAATATTTTTTCATTATATTATTCTTACATTATAAATGGTTTTTTTCAATAATAAACAAAATCAATGTTTGGTTAATTATGATATCTATTTTGATAAACTAATATATTAATCAAATAAAAAATATTTTGAAAATATTTTATTAAATAATGTTTATTAAATATAAATGATCATATAATATATTTATGATATAAAATTAATGTTTCATAATGGCTCACAAAAATTTTATTTCAAAAAACATGATAATTTCAATAAATGTCTATTTTTATTTTAAAACTGAAATTTAGCATATTTATAAAATTATTTAGGTAAAATGAAAATTAATTTTGAAACTAGGATGTTGAAATGACCCAATGGGGAATTTTTCATAATATTATGATATAATTTATGTTTCAAGTAAAAATAAAATAATATGTAAAAATACTTTGTGTTTTATAACATCACAATAACCCAAATGTGATGAGATAAGTAACATAAATGAGATACAAGACCAAATATATGTTTTCCCTTTTACATTATTCTGTTTTGAGTTTATTTTATTTATTTTTTAAATCAATTATAAATCCACAAAAACTTATAATTTTTATTAATATTTTAAAATAATTTATTTAAGAGTGTGACTAACCTCATCATCACCAAGGATAATCTTTTAATATGTTAGGTCCTTGGAATTATAAAAATATGTAAGCCACTATTATTTTTTTTATCAATGGGAAACCCATGGGGTAGGTTGTGGTATAGAATATTATATTATATAGGGACCAAAACAAAAATACTTAATAAATACCCGTCTATTACTATTTATACCCACCTAATCCCAAATATATATTCAATAAAACTCCATGGGGCCTATACACACTCTTCCTTCCACTTTCTAGAGGCCTCCAATGGTGCCACAAGATCTTAAAGAGCCCCTACCAAGCCACTGGAGTCACAAATTCATGTTAGGGGACCTCATATTCCACTCTCCTCTTTTATCAGTTACAAATTTTAATGTAATGTATTATTATTACCATTTTCTTATGCTGGGATATGCACACCTATTGCCATTCTGAAATTATGTAAGGTTTGTTTCCTTTATCCTCATTCTTATAGTTTCTTTATTTTGTTATGCCTTATATTTCAAATTCCTCATGTTGGGCGATGTATTTCCATGTCCCTCTTACTTTCTATTTATTTTACAATTGATGAGATACCACTTTCTCTCTCATCAACCAATTTTATGATTTTATATGTGAATTAATAATGATTCTGAAATTCCATCATGATTTTCCATACCAAAATAATTTTTTAGTGAATACAATACCCATTTTTATATAATCGTTATTTATCTTTCTATACATATACATTTTCATTGTAAACTTGCATGTATTTATGCCACATTCCATGATACTAGAATTAATTATTACGGTGTTTTAATCCTTATTATATGTCCCTTGAGGCACACTTAGGCATCAGAATGAGATGATTATGAAGAGTGTACACTGATAGTGCTCTGATGGATTAGATAATAGTTAGTATCATGATAAGTTGAGTTGGGATATGGGGTTTACCTGATTTCATTTTGAAAATTTTCCCACAATGATTTCATGGAAGGATGAGTACCAACCAATGTTTATTATTTAGTATTTTATGCAATTTCCACATTTTCTGTGTCATGATTATGATGTTATATCATTCCTTATTATCAATGTTTCATTTATGATCTCTTGATATGACTATTTTATAACATGTATTGTCTTCATGTTATTAATTGATTATTCCATAATTGGGGGCTCTATATCTCACTCCATTCTTATATATGTCCCTAGGTTACCCCTGAAGAGATTAATATATTTGGAATGTTTTATTCATGTCAAAGATGTTTTTAATTATTATGTTTCTTTTAATGTTTTAAGTTGCTATGCAACACTCCTAATTTCCAAAATATGATAGACCCTAAGATCTTATGGGTTGTATTATGTGTAATTTTATGTAATAAATCATGTTTAGATCTGAAATAAGAATCATAGTTATTATAATACTCTATAATATGAATCATGTTCTCTATAGAAATATAGATATGGAAGAGTACCCAAATCATCCTAAGAGAGAACAAGTTGTTATTGACACCCTTAGTATACAAATTCCTCTAACATTCAATGGGCCATATAATCATTTACTCGCATAACAATTGATAAAATCCATTGGGAAGATAAAATATATAACTTAATGTTATGAACAAGATAATTTTCTAATTATATTTTTATACATTGGGAGAAATTGATCCGTTGTAGACATTGATCAATAATTAATATCTTGAAGAAGATATTGACGTGAATGGGTGGAAGGAATTCTGAAAAATGATGAAACTATCTGGTCATCAGAGGAAAACATCACATGACATAAACTATATGACTCTAGTTTTTTTGTTACCCGATAATTCAAGGTTGAAAACATTATTGGTGGGAAAAATAAATTCTATGAAAATATCTTGTGATCCAATAATTTCATCATAATAAGAAAATTTTCTGACATTCCTTCAATGTTGAGATGGACATTGGTGAATATCAAGGGTGTCAAGGGGATTAGAATCCATAATTTGAGATTAATAATAATGTTCTTATGGATAAATATAATGGTTTGGTAAAATGACTCATAGATAACAATTATTGATAGGATAACCCCACTAATATATTTGAGGAGAGGAATTATATAGTAAACCCTCAATGTATTTTTCATTTATACATTTTCAAGGAACCAAGGAACATTGAAACACAATTTACTAAGACAGTGGGTTTCAGAGACTACAAAGAAGATCCATGGAAGAAACGGATAAAATTTTCCATTACAACCACTATGGTGAATCCTAAAAATGAAGTAGTGAAATATATAATAGTTATTACTTCATGAATAGTTAATATTTTTTATTCTATTTTTATAAATTCCATAATATCATGGATGTTTAGTAAAACTATTCAAGAACCACCAAAATTCATGAAAACATAGTTAATAATGAAACTTGGAAATTGGGATATTATTGTATTCTTTGTTTTTAACTCTACCCCTATCAAAATATCAGTGATTAAAAAAATATTAAACTTTTTCAAACTCCATTTTGTTGAATTTTATGAAATTATTGTTATGGATTGGCATCCCCAATATAGAGTCATTATAAATTTTCCATTGAATGAAATCACTCAATATATTATGATTTGAACCCTGATTCTATACATGTGAAAGGAGGAGGATGAATTTTATTTATAATAAAAATATAATGCATGGATATTATTTCCCTATGCGAAAAAAGCATCAATATCAAATAATTGATACTATGGAAGTATCAAACCATGGTGAAATGAATATTTTGATCGAATATGATGACGTGTGTCCCAAGGAATTCCATAGTCTTCCTCATGCTAGATATTTTGATTTATAAATCAATATTGAACCTAGGGAGTAACAATTTTCCACGACTCCATAAAGAATAATTTTTGTGAAACATGAGGATTTCAAGAAATAACTATTATTAAATTTTCGTAAAGGGTTCATATTCCAATGCGCATCTCTATGGGGTTCATAATTCCTCTTTATCAAGTTAGAGGATGGGTCAATGTTTATTTTCATTAAATATCATGAGATAAATAACTTCAGGACAAAGAACAATAATTCTCTACTATGGGCTGATGAATTGCTTGATCAATTACGTGTTGAAAAATCTTTCCCAAAGGATGATTTGTGATCAGAATATTATCATGTTTGGGTAATTAAGGAGGTTTTCCCAAATACTAAATTTAGAATTATATATGGGAACTATGTGTTCATAGTAGTGCATTTAAAACTCACTAATTCTCCATCAATTTTCATGGTCTAGGTGATTAATGTCTTTAGATATTACCTCAACAAATTTGTTGTAGTATTTATAGATGGTATTCTAATATTATAAAATCCTTGGATGAGAATGGGGAGAATTTAGTTACAATGAAAAAGGCCTTATGAATGGAGAATATTTCTTGTAAGAACTAAAATATGAATTTTGGTTGATGGGAGTCCCATTTGTGGGGAATATCATCACAAGAAATATGATAATTGTGGACCCTTCATTGATAATAATAGTTGATGGATGGATAAATCCATTATATATGATAAATATCCACAGTTTACTTGTATTATTAGGGAAGTATCATTAATTTTGGTCAAATTTCTCATTATTGTAAAATCATATGTCCAAGCTAACTCCAAAGGGTGTAATGTTTTCATTGAATGATGAATGGGAAGTGTGTTTTTTGAGTGTAAATGGAGGATTATAAATAACCTTGTGCTCATAATACAGAAAAATGTAGAAATTTTATAGTATTACGTGATGAATTGTAAAAGGTATTTGTATGTGTGTTAATACATAATAAAAAATTCGTACCATGTTATTCAAGGAAATAGAATGTTCAAGAACATAACATGTATCACCTTGAGTTTTTTCGACCATTTTTTTAGTTCTAAAATGATTTATTTTTTATTTGATCACTTTCTATAAAAGATGTAAAAAATTCCTTTCACATGATACTGTTTTTTCTTTTTCTATTCACACCACCGACTTGCCTTTCACAACACGCACCACCGACTTGGATTTCACTACATGCAACATCGAGTATCTACAAAACATCATTTTATTGTCATAAGTATTTAAATAAGATAGTTATAACATATCCTTTGAATAGAGTCATATGAATAGTAATATGTAATTTTAATTTTTTTTTTCAAATTTATTATACATATATATAATATATTTATAATAAATATTATAATTTTTTGAAAATTATTTATATGATAAAAATATATATTATTTCAAATAAATTGCTTTTCATGTCCATCTATGAAAAAAATAAAATTAATTTTAAAAAAATATAGAAATTTAATTTGATAAAATACACTTAATTTTTGAATATTTAGTTGTGAAATTACTTTAATATCAATTTTTTTAGTTTTTTTAGAAACTTCATTTTTTGATGAATACTGATAAATACATCATTTAATTTCAAAACTGCATTTTCATCAATATTGTTTATATAGTTAAATAATATATTGATTTGTTTTTAAAGAATAATGAGATTATTATTTATTTATTAATTCCATTTAGGTAATTGGTAACAATTATACTTTTAATTGGATATAAAAAAAACTTGTCCAACTTTTTGACATTTCACATTAAAAACCGCATTTTTGTTTTCTCTCTCTGACTAATTTGAAATATAATTATTCAATTTATGTGATTTGATTTTGGTAAAATTATTTTAATATTTAGAATTTCAATTTATGAATTATTTTATATATTTACATTCAATTTTACCTATAAAAATAGTTACCATGTTTAAAAATTATTTAGCACAGTAGAGGTAACTAAAGAAACATGATAATGTTTAAGGGGTAATGGATAAAAATACCAAAAAAATACAACATTATAATGTTGTATGACATGTGTCTAGGCCCTATAAGGATCCAAAAATTTATTCCCTATGAAAATTTGTTGATTTTAATACCACCTAAAAATGGTTGTCATTAATTTTAAAATATTCACTGTTTAATCACTAAAACCCAGCTCTTCTCAAGTATAAATACCAACCCTAAACACACCATATAAACCCACAAAGAAATTTAGATCCACCAATATCTACAAAAGATCACATCCTCAGTCTACCCATGTCAATGTGCTTATGATCTCAGTAGAATTCTGAATCTGAGGAATTTATGCGTCTCTTTTGGAGGTGATATTCAAGAGGTCATTTTCACAAAACACTACTCTTAATATCTTTTATTTTCCTACATTTCCCTCACATAAGGAATTGATAAACTAATGATAGCTAAAAAATCATGTATATTATTAAGAGTTATATTAATAATGTAAAATATTATATCAATCTCATTTATCATATCCTCTAATTCAATGAATCGAAATTATTGACCATGTTATTACATTTAATAATCTTTATAAATAATGTTTTGTCCTTTTCTCTTTTAAACCATTAGGGTTGGTCTTAAATTTTTTTTTATGGTTAAAGAATATTTGAAGATATATATATATATATATATAATTTATATTATAAAATTTAAAATTTATACATACCATCTTGCTTTTCATATCATTGATATAGGAAAAATTCGATTTTGGAAGTGTGGACTACTACCGCATTAAAGTGATGTGATTTAATCACATATTAAATAAAAATTATAAAGGATTGTTTTTGAAATAATATATTATATTGATGAAATATTAATCATAATTTAATGATATTATATATATATATATATTAATATATATATATATATATATATTATTTACATACATTTTATTTACTTTTATTCTTTCAATATGACAAGAAAATGAAAATAACATTTATGTATATATGCTCCCTACCATCTCCATGAAAAATATTTTTTATCATTAATGTTTAATATAAATACTTATATATTGAATATATATTATATTTATAACATTTATTATTTTCTTGAAATAATTTGTTTGTTAATTAAGAATAAAAAGTCAAAACATGTACAATTAGAAAATAAAATATCACATGAAATGTATCTTAATCATGGATTAAACAATAAGTGAGTAATATAATAACATAATAAAATCAAAAAATGAATTATAATTATTATAATTACTTTTTTTATTATAAGAAAACTTATACTTATTATATAGGATTTTTTATGAGTATTAATAGACTCAAGACAGAAGGTAAGGGACGTTCATAGCACATTATATTTCCATGAGATACATTCCATATTCACCAATCATTTCATTTGTACGGTATACATAATTCTAATGAAATTATTAAATGTAATTTATATTTAATTTCATGGGTATGTACATATCGATTTGATGATCTATATTTCATGGTATTTTATGGTTGAAATGTAACCAAATGAGTCCTGTAGTTTTGTCTCAATTTTCATTCATTGATACAAATGTTTTATTATACACATATCTTATTGTAAAAGTTTCAAATACTTCCATTATACATTTTATACTAAAAATATCATTGTTTTCAAAATATTATAAGATTTGTTTAATGTTTTTATTTCATGGGTATTGTGATACAAATATTTTAATGTGGTACATGAGACATTTAAAATTTTTATAATTATTATCCCCGAGATATTTTTTTGAAAGATATATTAAGATCATTTCATGGAAATTATTTTCAAAAATTATTTATGTTTTACAAAAATAATTTAAATGTAGAAAAGATATATTTATGAATAAATATTTTTAAATGGTTATTCAAAATTACTTCCAACCTAAAATTGAATACATCGGTGTTACTCATGCCTTTCTAGGGAAATGATTCGTTGTTTCACTAAATATTCTATCTTCGAAGGTTTTATATTTTAGAGGAATTTTGATTACGAAACTAGATTATATTTCAAATGGAATATTATTTTGAAACCATATTATTTCCATGTGTTATCCTTTTGATGAAATGATTATGAAACTAGTATATATTTCTACAGGTTATCATATGATTACATGATTATGTTACACATTTTACATCAGGTTTTATGATATGATTGTTTATAATATTTTTGTACATGTATGTGTGGTTTCATTATGACACAGGTGTGTCCTTTATCTCCCTCTAATGTTGTGGGTAAATATTTTAATCTAATGATATTTTCTGTGATGGTCTTGGGAGTGATAATTGACTACAAAGATAGAAATGGGTGTGATGAATGACAAGAAAGATGTTAGGAGGAGTGATATCATACTAATAATGTGTCTCTGTAGGTGAACCATGAATAAAAATATAGTATAATGAGTGAACTTATTATACCATTATGGACTTTTCAATGATTCCTTGAGTACTATGGATATCATTTTTTGTTCTTATATGTTATCCAAAATTCCTTGTATTATTCCATTGTTATGTTTTTAGGTCTTATTATCTTTAATTATTTATATTCATGTATTATTATGTACTAAATTTTTCTATATTATTTCTGTTTATGATATTATGATTTGTAGATTACGATCTTTTATTTGATGTTCACATTCTCCACCACAAAGATCATGTTTATTCATATAGGACTCCCTTGATTACCCTTATTGGGCATCTGAGATCATACCCTTTTTATGATTCCTTCCTCAGGTTATGAAGATATGTATCAAGTATGATATATCTAATAAGGGTTATAGTCATGAAAAACCTAGTAAGAGAAAAATATATCTCAATCATGTTCTTTTTATTATGTTCCCATGTTTCTAAAGGCACTAATCTAGTATGATATTTGGGTATCTATTTGAATAATGTTTTAAGTAATCCACAAAAAATTATGTTCTATTAATGTATCAAAAGATAGGGTCCTTATAGTTGGTATTAGACAAAAGTTTTACAAAACTGTTGGATTCATGGAATAGAGAACCGTAGTGATTACCCTAAGGGTTTATATTTTGATAATTCAAAGGATAATGAAAATTATTGGAAAATGTCCTTGAATTTTGGTAACTGATAGTGTGAGATGATTCCTAGATATACGCCCATGTATAGATACTAAAAGTGGATGTGGCAGTAGAATATATATAACTAGGATTAACGACACTTACAAGGTGTGCTGGGCCTAACTCAACATAACTTGGTACATAAAAATGTTCCTTCCTGTACAACTGAATTGAAACTGCTAGGGGATATACTTTGGGAATTAAAAAACTGTTCATGAACCATTTTGAAGGATTTAAATAATATTTGGATATGTGTTACCTATTATAATCATAAGGTATCATAGATTAATGGATGTGCCTTAACATAAACATCATATAAGTTACTATTCATGATTTCTTGGCTCATTATTGTGTTTAATGATTCTTAGTATATGGTTTTTGATTTTAGTTAATGGTTGGAAACTGGAAGAACCAAATTAATGGTTATTATGATAGAAAATGGAATGATTTTACTATTGAATAACTGAATAATATAGGATAAAAAATTAATGATCTTATTTTAATTATCAAATATCTTTCTCAATATTAGAACCATGGTGTACATCGAAATGAGAAAATGTTGGAGGAACATTCTATTGAGTCCTTCATGAGGTAAAATCTGCCTTTTTTCACCAAATATTTTGATCAAAATGTTGCTGGAATTGAATTGGATCAAATGAAATTATATTTTCTATCCCTTAGTTTTCAGAACATAGAAATGTTATTTAGGAAATTTATCATTTATAAGGTGAAGATATTTAATGGTGGACTTGAATTAAGGACACGAGGCAATAAAATGAATTTTAAATCATTGATTTTGAAAATTTCAAGAACATATTTTTCAATAATTTATTTTCCCATATTATTTATACCAGGTCGGAGAAATAATTCTATTAGTTGAAGAAATTGGATGATGAATCTATTGTTGACTTAAATTATTATTTCAAAATACATTTAGGCATAAATTAGAAAATGTAATCTTACATGAAATTTATGTTGATAGGTTCTTTGGTTGCTTATTTCCATGTCTCATAATGTTGTTTACAATAAGATGCATAAATAGGTATGAATAGATTGTGAATTGTGTATCCATGGTTGGAATGGAGGTTTGACTTATGTATCAATCTTATGGTTTTGATAAATAAGGATGAGGGGGTTTAAGGAAAATATAAACCCTTAAATAGAAGAAGATGAGAATTAATGTATGCCTTGTGTGAATGTTGATACATCTAGGAAATTTCACTAAGGGGTAAAAAAAATTAAGTGTGGAAGGGTAGGCCAACATGGAATTTTAATGTCAATGCGATTAGAATAAGTTATTTGACACTATGAATAGATATAAAGGTACACACAATTCACCTCCCTCTATTCAGTGATACAAGTATACAGAGAATGGTAATTATGCTATCCAATGCCAAAACCAAAGTGTTGGTTATAATGATCAACATCACCAACCACTTAAGATAAGGGAAAAGTGGAAATCTAATGAAATTTTTATTTCTGAATAGAGGTGTGATAATGAAAAGTTGAATGGTACGCTTTCCATCCACTATAGAAAAGATAATGTATTATTTTATTTTGAATCTACCGACACATTCACATCAATTTTTTTTCTAAAGGTGTAATGATTCCAACAAAATGATTGTCTATATAATTAGAAGTTAAATCACATAATGGTATGGTCATTGCATCTCAAGTCTACGATCAGAATTCAGTTTACATATGTGGGAAAATTATTTCTAAAAAAATTCAATTCCTTCTTTTGTCGAATTTAATTTTATCTTAGGTAGGGATTGTATTTCTTTTTATAAATACCTTATCAATTTCCTATCAAGGGGAGTTGAATTTGATATTTCAAACCCTCATTTTGTTATCCAACAATGTGACTATATTTATAAACATGATATATAAATTAAATTTAGTGTCTAGGAGTTAATTATAATTTATAAGGGTTATTTATCTCAAATGGTTTGGGGAAAAATCAATATAAATGGTATGACTATTGATTGAGATTTTTTTTGTCTTTCATGAACAGTTTCCTACGCATCGATCAATGCATGAGGTTAATTTTTCAATAGAACTCGTTACCGATTCAACTATGATTTTAATGACTCTCTATAGAATGGACCCAATTGAGTTATAAAAATTCAATATGAAACAATAAGAAAAAATCAAAAAGGGATTCATTCATCCATGTGTGTCACATTTGGGGGCACATTTTATTTTGGTAAAAAATATTGATAGATCATTGAAACTATTAATTGATTATCAGGAGTGGAACAATATCACAACTTAAATAAGTATCCTCTTCCCTATATTAATGGCTTGTTTGATCAACTGCATAGAGCTCAAAACATTTCCATGATTGACCTTCATTCTAGATATCATCTTTTGAGGGTCAATAAGGGGGATATATCCAAGACTGAATTATGTACATGGTATAAACACTATAAATATATCGTAATTCATTTTAGTCTTACCAATTCCCCTTACATCTTTATGGAATTGATTAATGGATTATTTAGATAATACAATTCATATGATTTTGTAGTCTATATATATGATATTATTATATATTCATATATCAAGAAAGAGAATGGAGAAAACTTAACAATTTCACCAAATAACCTATGGATGGATAAAATGTTTGATAATTTTGAAATGGGTGAATTTTGGTTTCCAAAGGATTAATTTTATTGCCACATAATCTCAATAGATTATATTGCAGTATATTAATATAAGGTGAAGCATATTGAATGCATTCCTAGACCCACCATGATGACTATGATCCATAGTTTTATTTTTTTAGCTTGATATTATCAAAGGTTTGTGGATAATTTCTTATGAAAATATTATAATCTAACAAGGTTTACATGAAATGGTTTCAAGATATATGGATAGATTAATGTGACAATATTTTCATGGAACTAATTGAATATTGGTTAGTGCACATGTTCTTACATTACCCTATAGTGGAGAAGGTATTGTACTATATAGTGATGAATAGAAGAAGGGAATATGATGTGTTATTTTTCAGAATAACATGTATATTTATTAATCATTTCCATAGGAGATGATTCATGATTAAAATTACCCAAATCCAGATTTGGATCATGTAATGTCAGTTTTTTCATTAAAGATATTGAGGAATTATCATTATGGAGAAAAGTGTGATATATATAATGATCAAAAAATTCTGAAATATATATTCCTATAGAAGGAGTTTAATATGTACAAAATATTTTTGGGTTGAGTTGATAAAGGATTATGAATTATCAATACATTATCACTAATGGAAGCTGAATAATGTGGATGATGGTTTTTTTTGAATGAATCAAGGTTTCTTACCCATGATGATGATAAAAAAAAGATACAATATTTTTGGATTTGTAATGGATGGATATGAAAATATAGATAAAAAGAGAAAATCTTATCATGCACAATTGATTCTTCACCACTATATCTAATAGATGATTAAAGATGAAAAAAAGGAAAACATTGATCTACAAAAGAATGTTATAAATGTTCCTATGTTTAACCTTGACCTTGGTAAAATGATAAGTTCCATGAACCGTGTACGTGTTTCTTATATACATGATTTGGAAAACAAGATATTGATGAAATCATATAGTTCTTCATTATCTATTAATCCTATAATTATGAAGTGGTATAGATATTTGAGAGAATAGTTATTGTGGTATTTCTTTAAGAGAGATATAGAGGAGTTTATTCTCATTTCCTAGTATAAAAAAAGTCTATAATGAAAAAAACCATATAGGGATGTTGTATACATTACCCATACCAAAACGAAAATAAAAGAACAACACTTTGGATTTTTTAATCAGACTCCCCAAAACATTTAGTGGAATTACTGTTATATTGGTTGTAATTTGTCACTATAAAAAGTCAGCGCACTTCATTGAAATTGAATAAGATTTATCTCTGGATAATATTTCCAATATAATTATTAAGGAAATGGTAAAGACACTTGGAGTAACACTATTCATTGTATCATATTCAATTGCATTGTTTACCTCTATGTTCTATCGAAGTCCTTGGTATTAACGTGATAAAAACATTAGTTTCATAACATCTCACAATCTTCATAATTATGGTCAGTATTATTGAATAATTCAAACCCTACATCATATGTTGAGAACTTGTTTTCTATATTTCAAGTGTGGTTGTAATCAATACCTTCCATTAGTTTGGTTTTCATAAAAAATATATTTCACTCAAGAATTCACAGGGCACCTTATGAAGCCATATATGTGAATAACATTAGATCTCCAACATCCTTGGATGAATTTGGAGAAAGAAAGCCATTGGGACCTGTAATTACTGAAGATATGTAAGATAATATTAGAAATATTCATTATCATATCATGGTAGCTTAAAGCCAAAAGATAATTTATGATGATAACTGATGGTGTGATATAGATTTTGTGGTTGTTGAAAATATTTTTCTATAAATCTCATCATGGAAGAAGGTAATAAGATTCAGGAAGAAAGGGAATCTAATCCATGGGTGTATCGGTCCCTTCGATATTCTTGATCGTATCGGGATGATAGCCTATTGTAAGGCAATTCGTTAAAATATCTATCAATTTCATGATGTTTTTCATGTATCTCTAATTAAAAAGTAAATACTAGACCCTATACATGTATTGAACTAATAGGTCATACTGTTGGAGAAGGATATTTCTTATTTGGAATAACCAATTGAAATATTAAATCGTACAAAAAAGATCTATGAATGAATACCACTCAACTAGTCAAGGTTTTGTGGATAAATAACTAGTTAGAGGAAGATACATTATAACATATGAATATGATGAAGAAACATTATTCTAATTTTTTAGACCATAATGAAGAATTTCAACAGTGAAATTCATTTTAAGGGGGTAGAATGAAACACCTCAAGTTTTTATAGATCAGTTTTTTCATTATCCGATGAAATAATTATAATTGATGTCTTGAATTGAACTAATTACAATATTCATTTCTCATGGAACTAACTTGTCTAGATCTACACGAAACAACAACTTGTCTTACGCAATAAGCAAAACCAACTTTGCTTGTGGTACATAGAACACTGAGTCTCTATAAAACATCATTTTATTGTTACAATTATTTAAATAAGATAGTTCCAACTAAGACATAAAAAATGAAATATTAATATTAATTCCTAATCTTATAATATTTTTTATAATGTTTTTCTATAAATCTTAATTATTGATAATGAAAAATATAATTTTGTTAAAGACTATAGGTTTTCAAATATTATTTTCTCAAATTAATTTCTTTTCAAATCCTTGTGTGAAAACATAGAAATAAATTGATACACTTTTATAAATTTAATTATTTAAAATAAAAATAATTTTTTAATTTATAAATTTCATATTTTCTTATGGTGATTTTTTTGGTATTTTTCTGAAATACATCATTTTAGGATGAATAGTTAAAACACTACATTTTATGGAAAAACTACATTTTATTATACTTCAGTTGCATATTTAATTTTATTTATTAGGGTTTAAAGTTTAATTAGACTATGTTATTATGAATTAATATAATATAGTTTATTAGATTTAATTTTACATTTAATCATATATAAATAAAACATTACAATCTTTTGAATATTTAACTTTAACACCATCCTTTTCATTTTTTGTACTACATATATTTTCAATCAAATTATTAAAATTATGTTAGATGAATGTTTTAAAATGAAATCCATATATATAATAATAATTTATATGTTAGGTTTTATGGTTAATTTCATATTTCGGTAGAAAACAATTTACTGTGGAAAAATATTATTACCGCAGAATAGGTAAAAAATGAAACATGTTAATAATAAATTTGTAAGGGACGAAAATACCTAAAAAATTAACATTTACTTTTTTTTGAAGTGTGGGTCAAACATATGAAGACTCCAGAAATTTATTTCCCATCCAATGTCTTTCAATTTAATGCCGCCTCAAAATGGTTGGCATTAAATAAAAAATATTCATTTTTAGTCACTTAATCCCACCTCCCCAAAAGTATAAATACCACCCATATCCACCCCATTTCGATCCACAAATACATTTTGATCCTCAAATATCTGAAAAAATATCTCATCATCACTCTCCACACATCCATGTGCTTCTGTTCTCACCAAATTTCCTAATAAAACCTCCTCAAGGGTCTCTCAAGGAGATGACATTCAAGAGTCAATTTTCACAAATTACCTCTTTTAGTATTATTATTTTTTCTAGATTAACATAATATCCATCATCCATAAACGCAAGATAACATTATATTCATTTATATACTATTGTTTTATGTTTCATATGGAAAATAACATATCAATTTCATTTCGTGTTTCCTCTTATTCAATGAAATGAAATTATTTTCCAAGTTATATCATGAACATGCCTTTGTGAATAATGATTTTGTTCTTTATTCATTAAACCATAAGGGATTGTCTGATTTTTTTAATTATTAAATAAAATTTTAATATTTATATTAAAAAATATTTCATACTATGTAAATTTTATGTAAAATTTACCTTTTGGCTTTCCATATTGTGGAAATATGATAACATTTTTTGGGGATGTGTTGACTACTGTATCCTCAGAGCGATGTGATTCATTCAATATTCAGAAGATATATATTAAGTATTTTTATTAAATTTATATAATATTCATTAAATATTAATTATACTATAATTATATTATATATATACATATTTACACAAATTTAAGTTACTTTTGTTCTTTCAACATGATAAGAAAATGAAAATAGAGTTCAAGCTTATGTACGACCTACCATCACAATGAATGATGTTTTTCTATTAATTTATATATATTTTTATAAATAAATATATAACAAACATATAGAATAATTATATCATGTATTATATTTTTTACATAATTAAATATTTAGAAACAAAAATAACAAGTCAAAACTTGTACGATTAACAAAGACAATAATAGCCGAAACAGAACATAAACATGGAGTTAATAAAAAATGGGTTATATAATTCATAATAAATTCATATAATATATTATAAATACAAATATAGTTCATTATATATTAATAATAGACTTATTCTTATTATACATTAGTTTTTTATGAGAAAAAATAGATTTAGGACAATGGTAAATTAATTTCACCTCAAATTTTTTTTAGTGAGATACATAAATTATTCACTACTCATTTCATTTTTTTATATACATAATTAACATTTACTTATAATTTTAATATTATACATTATTTAATGGTTATTTAGATATCCATTTGATGGTCTCTATTTCATTTGTTTATATCATTAAAATGGAACAAAATGAGTAAGGTAGTTTTGTCCCAAATTTCTTTCATTGAGACACATTTTTTGTTATGCACCTATGTTATTCTATGAGGTTTATACAATACAATTTGATATGTTATATCATTAATATCATTATTTTCATGATATTTTATGCATCATTTAATTATTTTATTTCATGGGGAATATGTTACAAATGATTCATTGTGTTATGGGGGACATTGAAATATTTGGATAATGTTTTCCTCAAAGAATTTTTTAAAAATATTACTTAAGATATTTTTCAATGAAAATATTTTTTAAAATATTTTAGTTAACAAAAATTTTTCTTCAATGTACAAAGGATATTTTCCTCATGAAATATTATTTTAAAATATCATTTATATTAATTTTTTATCTATGATGACAGCCATTGTTGTTACTCATACCATTCTAATGAAATTATTTAATGCTTCCATTCAATTTATTTCATTATGTGGTTTATATTTTATGGATTTATGCTTATGAAAACTATTTCACAATCTTGGGTTATTTAATTTTTAAAACTAATTCTCTTCATAGGTTATTCATTGGAGTAAATTATTATGAAACCTATATCTTTTCCATAGGTTATGATATGATTATATGTTTATGATACCAATTATATTTCATTAGTTATGATATTATTTTTTATTATTTTTTGGAAGATGTATATATGATTTCATTATGATATTGATGGGACCTATATCTCCTACCAACGCATAGGGTGAAGATTTATATCTCATGATATTTTCTAATAAGGTATTGAGAGTGAACCATGAATATTAAGATAGCCATAAGAGTAAACCTTAACAACCAAGATGGTATAAAAAGTGAACTCATACTATTAACATAGCCATGGGAGTGAACCATGACTACCACGATGGTATGGGGAGTGAACCAAAAATACCATGATGACCTTATAAGAGATGCCTTGACTACTATTTAAATCCTCTTATATGCTTATATTCCAACCAAAAGTCCATTTATTATTATTTTGTTCAGTATTTTTTGGTTTATAAACATTATTTAATTATGATTAATGTATTATGAACTTCCAATAATTATTCCATTATTCATGTTTATGATCTTATGATATGTTGGATATGATCTTCTAATGTTATAATTGCATTATCATACCCATGTTCTCATGTTTATTCTTACATGTTTCTCTAGTTTATCCATACTAAGAATCTAAGATCACCCATTTTTTTATTCCCAATCCAGGTTATGATGAAATTCATTATGTATGATGTTTTTAATGAGGGTTCTCATCAATAGGAACCTAGTAGGAGTTAATTTATCACATTCATATAACTATATTTATGTTTCAATGTTTCCAAAGAAACTAAACTAGTATGGTCATTGAGTGAATATATAAATAAGGTTTTACGTATTCTTAAAAAGTTATTTAATATTAATATTTGGAAGGATAGTTTCATTGGAGAACTACACATTTCATGAAATGGAGTTGGTTGTAGTGATCTTTTATTTGAAAATATTTTGATAATATCTATTCTGGGTTATATTTGAAATATATATGGATCACAGAAACCATAAAAATATATTCACATAGAAAGAGATGAATACATTCCCTTGAAAATGTTTAGATATAGTGAAAGGATATAACTTCTCAATCTAGTTATATTAAATTTAAAACAAAAAGGTGGTGAATTCTCTATGTATAACAGAGTATCAATTTTATCACTTATGATAATTTAGAATGATATGATATTCTTAAATTTTAATAGAATGAACTTGGGAATCATTAATAAATAACCTCGTCAAGTATAATGAAGTATAACATTAAAAATACATCAAATTTCCTAGTATATCTGCATGTTAAGGAGGAAATAAACATGTATAAGGGGTATATTAAAAAATTACCCATACCAACATAGAAATTAGAAATCACCCACTTATAATTTTTCAATGGACTTATAAATACATCCATAGAAAATGATGTTATATAATGTTTTGGGGATCATCTTAAAAATATTTATTACATTATAACAATTTGAGTTGAATTCTCACTATATCAACATGAATGGATATAAATCAGAGATGTGGTTAAGATGCGTGAATTAACATTATCAATTGTATCAAAATGGAATTTGAGATTCACCTCCATGTTCTAAAATAGTGTCCAAAATTCTCAGAATGCTAATATAATATTTAGTATTTCATGTCATCCTCAAACTGATGGACAATCATTGGTGTATATTCAGAAATTGGAAGACATGTTTTAAACATTTCACCGACCTTTTAAGGAAGTTGGGACTAATATTTAACTCTACTCATGTTATATTTCAAAAATAGTTTCCACTCAAGAATCCAAATGGTTCCCTATGAATATCATTATAGGAATATGTTCATAACACCTAAATGCTGGTCTGATGTTCTAGAATAAAGATTCTTAGGTCCTGAAATGGTCGAGTAAATTCTAGAGAGATTCAGACCATCCATAAGAACATCAGGACATCATAGAGTCTATAGATAATATATTCTTTATTTCATCTATTAGACATAGAATTTTACATTAGAAAAATTTTATTTCTATGCATATCTCCATGGTCGGATGTCATGATATTTTTGACTAATGTAAATCCTAGTCCAAGATACATAAACCCTCTCAGATTCTTGATCGTATTAGAGCGGTGTCCAACCGACATTCAATCCCACCTAACCTATCTAATGTACATGATGTATTATATGTATCCCATTTGATAAATTACATTCTATTCCTATCATATGTACTCAATCTAGAGGTGGTACCTTTATAGAATTACCTCTCACATTATGAACAACCATGGAAGATATTATATCATACAAACAATGTTATTTAAAATAAAAAAATTGACATTGTCGAAGTGTTGTAGAGAATCCAAAAGACTGAAGAAGATATTTGGGAACTAAAGGAATTAAGGAAACAAAGGTATAATCATATGTTTTATTGTGGTAATATAAAATTTCATGGGTGAAATTGATTTAGGGGTAATATTGAAACGAACCATGTTATTATATATAAAAATCACGATGTGATTTAATTTAATTTCCTATTGTAAAATATGGTTATAGAAAACACATGAACTTATTTAGTTATAATATCATTTATAATTATTGAATGGGAATTTATAATTTTTATCATTGACTATATATTCATTGAAAAATGATCACTAGATTAGTATAAATATATGGAATTAAAAATTCAATTTTCATAGACAATTGAAGTGATGGCCTCAACTAGTATAATGAAAACATACAAAGACCATTTATCATTGAATGTTATGGAGATAGAAACTATGGTAATTTCTTTTAACCAATTTTATGATGATATCTAACAATATAAGTTTGATAGAAACCTTTTATGAGAGAAGTTCAAGGTCATCGATATCATGACCCAAATAATATATACCGAAGCACTCAAATAATGTCACTTCGCCATGGACCTATCTCTTAAGTATTTTTATGGTGTATTAAAAGGATATGTATCAAGTATCTAGAAATATTATTAAGTATATTATTTAGTATAAATTAATGAATATATATTAATCCTCTAATTATTATTTTATAGATGAATTTTATTCTGACACTATAAAACTTGAATAATATTTTTGTGTAATATTCAGATTATGTTAAGGAATTTATATTATTGAATTTAAATATTTTTTAAACAAATAATTTTTTAATAAACTATTATTATTAAATAAAATTTTGTAAATATAAATTATCATGTATAATTTATGATGTAAAATGTAATTTTTATAAGTGGTTTAAAACTATTATTGTCAAAAAACAATGAATTTCTCAATAAATGTCGTTTATTATATTAAAAGTGAAAGTAAATTTATTTAGAAAATTATTTATATAAAATGAATATCATTTTTTGGAATCATGATGTTGAAATTACCTAACATAGAATTTTTCATAATGTAATGAGACAATAATTTTTTGGTAAGAATTAAATATCATACCAATATACTTTGAGTATTATGATATCATAATGACCCAAAAGTTATAGACAAAATTCAATAAAAGGTATAAATTAATTATTTTATGTATAATAATTAATAAAAAGATGAATGAAGTATATTTTATTAATTTTAGAAATCCATAATGAATCCTCCAAAACCATTAATATATTTTAAGGTTTTAAATTCATTTCATTCAGAGTATGACTGATCTCCACATATGAATGTTTTTTATTTTATTATATTAGTCACTTAGGTTATAAAATAATGAAAACCATTCCCATTTTGAATAAATTGTGTTTAAACTCTATGGTATTTTTTGAGATTATTGTTGTTTTGTTATATACTATCCAAAACCTATGTTTGAGAAATAAAAAAGATATCCTCACTCATTAGATATATAAACCCTCCCAGTATCCCATTTCTCTTAACTGAAGATACTTGTAGAATATCATTTTTCTACCCTATCCTCCCCAAAATCCTCAAATAGGAGCCTTATTATTAGAATAAGTTCTTCCAAAGAATTTGTTGTTAGAAACTAAACTATGTGATCCCTACATTCTCTTCTTTTTTAATGGTTTTTTATTTTCCTATTCCATCTATTTCTAATTGCTAATTATGGGTAATTAAATTCCATATCCATATTTAGACGAATTGTATATCCAAATCATGATTGAATTCATTATATCACCTTATCGCATTATGTGAATTTTTATGTTAAATCATTATGCTCTTAAAATTTAACCGCAATTTTCATGGAAAAATAATTGTGTAGTGAATACGTTACCCATTTTCTATCTATGGTATTCACATTCATACACATAAAATTCTCTGAAATTGTACATACATGTATTTATTCTCCACTCCTTGATTATGTAATAACATATGATGATGAATAAATCCATGTTGTTTGATCTAGGTGAACACATAAGAATTGAAATTATATGGATGTTACGAGTATGCCAATAAAAATATAGATTTCTAATTAAATGGGTATTTTTTATTATAATTAGATATCATGTTGGGAATGGGATTGAACCTGATTCTTCTATAGGACTTTTTCTGTAATAATGTCACAGAATTTATCCTTGACCAATGATAGGAATGAAATGTTTTATGTTTGTTCGATATTTACCATGTTGCCTTCATGAATATCATGATATATCATGTCTCATTGTTCATTTTTATTATTCTCACTCCGTAAATTTCTCATTGATTTGCCTATTTGATGACATGTATCACCTTATTCCATTTTTATTAACATGCTACTATTTATAGAACACCCATTTCATATATATGTCTCGAGTTTGTCCCATTCAGTTTTAAGTGCGTGCATCTTAAAAATGATTTCAATAAACATGAGAATATTTCATTTTTTCAATTGTAATGTAATGTACCTAATGTTCAATACCACTTGACTTGTCGATCTTCAAGGTTTAAATAAGTGTAATATTATGTAATAAATCATGTAGTAATGTGTAATAATGTTCATGTTTGTTATTCAAAAACCTATCCAAAAATCATTGGTTGGAAATATTACCACCACATATCATCTATGATTGATAATGGACCATTTATGTGACTTTTCAAATTATAAAAATGTAAATGTAATTTAACCATTTCAGAAACTATAATTCTGCCACCCACCTCACTTATAAAAGGATTCCCCCTATACACCCTTCATCAAACATTCAAACCATTTTGGTTCATCAAATCCAAAATCAAATAAATTTCCAACATACCACCACTCATCCAATAAATTTATTTTTTGTTATAAATAATCATAGAATTTCCTTTTGAAAATCCCAAAAGAGGATACTTGAAGCAGAGGTAACATTCCTTTAAGAGCATTTTTATTTTATGAATTCATCCAAATAAATAAATCCATATTATAAAATTATGATATTATAAACTCATAATCATCGATAAATATATATTTCATTTATATTATGGTCATAACCTATAACCATCCTAGCTTCAATCAAATGGGTTTCAAAATCATCATTCGTTTGTACAATGAACTACAGCCCCACAAAATGGTGTCATTCATTTATCCATTAACACCTATCATGGTTTTTTATGATAAAAAATTTGAATTAGTATATATATATATTATAAATAACATAATTATAAATATAGAGTCAATATAAAATACATAACATTTTTAATTTCCATTATGTATGGGATATGATAACGCCAGTTGTATGTTTGAAAGACTACTGCCTCACGAACCGATGTGATATATATTTTTTACTAACTCTTTAAATGGATGGTGATATGGATATATTAAATGAATATATTATATATATATATTATATAATTATGTTATTATTAACATATTAAACATTCTAAAATGGTATTATATCATTTTCTTTCTGACCTTTTCACTTACCCAATGACAATAACCACATTCGTATACCTGTGTAATATCAGCTCCATGAAGTGATGTGACTATATTCACATCATTTCACCACAAGGGGGACATGTATAATTACATTTAAATAAATAATATTATATTATGATCATTATTTAATGTTTGACTCCATGAAAATCTAAAGTAAGAACCATTTTTTTGATTACGTGTATGACACACGACACGAAGTACATAAGGTAATATAATATATGGATACATTATAATATATTTACTATTTAAAAAAGATTGTATATATTTAAATTCATGAAACAAAGTGTTATTGTGTGTTACACATTAGAGTGACCTTCATCTATGTCTTCTGTTACACGCAAGAGCATGTTTAGCGGAACAATAATACATTATTAAAATATTATAGTTCAAAATAATATGATATATCATAGCTATTATATAAGAAGTAATGAATAATATTAGTTAAATTAGGAATAATTATGGTTTATAAAAATAAAAAACCAATTCAATAGTTACTAATTAATGAGAAATGAAAATAATACCAAATTGGATATGAAAAGTAATATATTTATTTTTATTATTCCAAAGGATTTTTGTCATAAAAAAATAATTAATTACAATTAGTTAGTTATTTTAATAAAATTTATATTTAATAAATTAAATTCCATAAATATATTTTATTTGTATAAGACATGTACAAACCCAATTGTAAACATTAAATCCTATATTTTTATTAAGGCATTATTAATGCCATTAAATGGAGAACCCATTTTAAATAAAATACAAGACACTTATTAAAATTTATTATGTAAAAATGAACATAAATTTTGAAAGAGAACCCTATAAATGTTCTAGGGTTATGTTTTATATATTTTTATGTACAATTTAATTTTTATAGAACAGTTAAAAATGCTGAATTTTATTTCAAAAAAGGTTTTTCATATAATTTATTTATAATGATAAATTATATATCTAAATGGTTTTAAATTATATTTAAAAAATATTTTTAAAAATTAATACAATTTATGTCATTTTAATCAATTTTATTTTGAAATTCATTAAAAAAACACAGAAAACAGTCACACGTTTTGACTTTATAAACCTACATTGTCATCCATCATGCCTGATAAATTTTAAACAATTTTTTGAAAATCTATGATTGGAATTTGTTATAATTGATCAAATATTTAAAATAATAATATTTTTTAATTTATAATAATGTAACAATAGTTTTTGACCAGAAATAATAGTGAAGTTAATTAAAATTAATCCCAACCATTAATCTAAAACTGAGGATAATAAGAGACTAAACCTTAATCCGAAGGGCCCAAATGATGTTTCCACATGTCTGTAAACTACTGTATATACATATATGGACACTATACATTATTTTATACAAATTATACCATTATTTTATCGACTATAAACCTGGAAAACATGCATGGAATTCCATTTTCAAAATATTACAAAAGCATCACTCATCATCCACTATAAAAGGCCTCCTCTCCTCTCACATTCTCACAACTATCAATCCATATTGGATCAACCATGATCTTCTAAAATAGATAAAAATAACACCTTACCTAATCATTGAAGCATAAATTGTGGATGAAATCAATCCAATAAATCTTTTTGTACAATCTCAAAATTAGTTACCCAGTTAAGAGTTACATCTTTCCTTAATCTTTTTAGTTTCATTTCTAGTTTCCAATATTTAAACTCTCATTATTATATTATATAATAAATAAAATTGTAAAAAATATATTATGTTGTAATAATGTATATTTTTCCTCCTAAATTTACACACACTTACATATAATGTTGAATGAACATACGCATTCTGTGTATGATGAACTAATCTGTCCCGAAATGATTATAGCTCATTTTTCTTATACCAGATCTAATGGATGAAATTATGATGGGAACTCCATTAATTTATTTTTTATATGATATTTTATATTATATTTATACTTATTTAATTAATTTAAAACCCATATATTTTAACATTCCATTTTATGTTAAAACAATAACATTATATGAGGAAGTACGGACTAATTCCCCCTCAAAGTGATGTGATTGGTTCACACAATCCACGAAATGTATAAAAGATTATTATAATTTAAAAAAATGAATAACACTATATATATGATATTAATTACCTAAATACCTTTCTAGATATATATATATATATATCATTTCACTTATAATCATTTCATACACTAAAAAGTGATAATGTCTGCTACGGACGCATGGACTACCAACTCGTCGACATGATTCAATTCCTTGGAAATCACATGAAAAAATTATATATGTATATACGATTAAATATTATGGTGTTTATGATATAATTTTCAATAAATATATATACTTATACTTTCCCTCTTCCTATAATTATCATTAAAAAATGTGAACATTACTCCTTCCAACGTATAGACTATCGTCTCCATGATTATAACGTTCATTTAATTTTCATAGAAATATTTAATTATTTTATTAAGAGTATATATTATGTATAGATATGATAATTATTTCATTATTATTATTATTCATACGATATATAATGACCCATTTTATGATAGTTGAACTAACTATGTTTTTTTGACACATAAACTAAATTTTTGCAAAACACATGATATAAACATTATTATTTAAGTAGTTGTATGCAACATAGTAAAAGGTGAAATAAAATTAATGATAAAAATGAAATTTTTTCTAAAAAAATTATATATTAAACAACATTTTATTATAAAATATGTCAAATGGCGGTCACTTGAATGGAAACTGAATTTTAGTGATTAACATCTCAAAATTATTACATCTGTAAGATAAATATCGTGTTCCCCACTAACATATTTTCTGTGATGTATCTAATATGCCTTCTTATATTATATCATTAATCATTTAATATTAATGGTATTTTAAAATTTCTTTTATTTTTATACATCCATACAGATTATGATTTAAAACCATTCCATGTGGTATGAGACAATTTGGAATGTTTGAATATTAATTTCCATGACAATAACATTAGTTAACATTCAATGGTATCTCCTTTCAAGGAAATTATATGAACATTGTTCAATATAACATTTCATTTTATCTTCTCTCTGAATACATTACCATTTTCAAGAATTGTTAACATATTCTAACTTTATGGTAAGAATAATGTTTGAGAATTTTTTTTTTGAAAACCTAACCTTGTATATCTCTTTAGTTGGTGAACATGTTTTCTTCAATAAATGTGACATTATAAAATTTGGTCCAAAAATTATTGTAAAATGATTTCCTAAATACATTCTTAGTTATTTTTATTTTTCTAATGTTTTAAAAGTAATATTTTATTCTCTTTTCAAACAATGCATTTTCATCCCTTTAATTGTTCAAAAGAAATTTTCTATTTACCTCATATGTCTTGTAAAGATTTAAAAATTGTTATGTCATTGAATATTTCATTTCATGATTAAAAGGTTAATTTTTGAAGAAATTATTTTCTAAATTTATTTTCATAGAAAGGGGTTTTAAAAAGTTTATTCATTAAAAAATGATATTTTCCACAAGAGTGTTTTTAAAATATCTTTTTATAATAATTCCATCCAAGCATGACATCAACCCTTTATTTTACTCCACTTAATGTAACATTTCATAAAAACCATATGTAATATTATTATTGACATATTTTCATTTATTGGTCAAAGGATATTATTCACATTAACCTCCTTGATTCCTTTTAGTCATATTGGAATATTCAACTTCATATGATAATTTGACATTGAAATATTCAACTTCCTTTTAGTCACATCTAGTAAATCCATGTATATATTTCTAAGAAGAGTTCATAGATTCCTTTTGGAAGATACATAATAAGGGTGTGCTCAAATGCTCAGCAATGGTAAGTATTTAAATAAGTAATATTGAATATTACCCAGTGGTTTTAGGTTATCCTGAGTATATATCATAAAAGAAGTGGTTTCATGTTCCTAAGGCATGAAATTCAATAATTAACAATTTTGATCATTCAAAATCTGCTTACTATTATAAATGTTATTTTCACGTTGATATTATCTAAATATATATTTAATTCTATGCCTATTATTTAAAAGGCATGTGTGATTAGTTATTTACCTTCCCATTTTTACTTGGCATTATATTTTCATGATAGTAAAATTATTTAAATGGAATGTATATTTAGTTATTTTATTTTTCATATTGAATATTATCCATGTGATTTTCATATTGAAATTTTCCCTTAATGTAAATACTTCTTAGTTAACTTATTACATGGTATGTGTGTTCAGTTATTTTATAATCCATATTGATTATTCATATTTATTCATGAAACATTCCTCTATACATAACCCATAAAGTGAGTTTTATATCACCATTTTTTCTATACATTCATAAGAATCCATGATGTTCACTATGATGGATATTCAAGGATATGATAGAGAGAAAGATGTAATTATAGAATATAATAAGTTATATTAATATATTATAATATAATGCAAGAATTAGGTAGGAGTATATTTTATCAAGACTAATATTCTATTTGGACCTTCAGGATGTCAGTTATTTTATCATCTACCAATGTAACAAATAAGATATTGTCTCTGAGTTACTGGATTTGTCATCTCTAAAAAAACATTTGAAGAAAATTATTTCATAAAATAGTGGAATATATTGTGTATAAATTAAAATTGTATTTATCATATGACCTAGATTCCAATCAAGACATTAATTACATGTTTGGTTTTTTTCTAAATTCGCTTGTAATTTCCCTAGAATTGGGAGAAACATTCATGTACATTCTTCTGGACATCTAAGCACCTCCCATGTACAGTTTTTCTTTAGAATTGGGATAAACCCTACTGTACCCATTGAGATAATAGAACATTTATATTTCCAAATTCCAATGGGGATATCTATAAATCATAATTATATTTCACATAATCATAAATCCATTTATATAAAGTCTACAAGAGAATAAAAAACACCACAATATATCCTTTGGAAATGAAAATTTGATTTATTGAAATTTCATAATCATAACCATAAACCATCTAAATAATGAATATTTATTTCATTTATAAATATGTACAACAAATCCTGAGTAACATCAATGGTTGTTATTAAAGATGTAAAATTACATTAACCTGCCATCAAGACATTTCATGTGGAAAATTACCATATCAATTTTCCAGAAACATTTTTTTGAATGGCCTGAAGACCATAATATTTTCTTTTATTTTTGATAATGCCAATATTAAGGGTTGAGGGGGAACTCCTACATGGCTCGTAGTCTTAGTAAAAATTACATGACCCGAAGGCCTTAGAGGAAATAATCCCAAATGAAGAACTTGGAACATCCCCTCCCCATCATATATTATGATGTAAGCTCCTCAAATACGCTTGTCTGGTTGGATAGTTATCATGTGGAAATATTCACAGGCCTGGTATTAATGGACATTTTACACCATATCACTCTTCAATGTCTAATTATCTCTTCTCTCGTGAATGTGCCTTCTTTGATCATCATCTTGAGCATTGATCCTTGTAAATCTGTCTCGTTTCATCTTTATTTTATCTGTCTCAAAAGCCATTATATATGAAGTACATAAGGTTTCAGGAGGGATATAATGTGTCTTTAATTCCATAAGGTGTCATTTATGTCTTATTGCCCAAATTCCATTGGTTAGACAGAAGACCGTGAAGGACCTGCGGACTAAACCATTGTCCCGATGGGCGAAATAGGTGAATAGTTCTAGATACTACAGTACCAAATAGTACATATTACAGTATATAATATAGTTCCTTCTACTGTACCTGCTATAGTACTACTATAGGAACCAAAAATTTCCACCCTCTGGCTTTGATATTGTGTATCCTGGATGAACATGAAGAGTCATCACAAACTAGGCTGAGGCTCATCTTCCCATATCAGTTTGAAATCATTTATTTATTATCTTAAAATTTAACAAAGAAATGAATTTTTCTTAAAGATAATAAAAGAAAATTGGGGAGGATGACTCAAATCGTTGATCATTTATGAATACTAGAAATTTTTTTAATACTTTTTATATTAAATTAATGTTTCATTTTCACAATTTTGGTTGAAATTAAAATTTATTCATCCATTAAATGACAAAAATAATAACTTTAATTTCTTTAAAATAATAAAATTATGGGTCAAAATCACATTAAACAATAATTAGTGAATAATTAAATATTATTAATAAAACTTTTATAAATCATGGACATGGAAGATTGTTTATTTTCATCAGAGGATATATGTAAATTTGTTTTTAATTAAATTTTTTTCATTTATAATCATACGTACATGAATAGAGAATAATTAATGGAAAATGTTTTATCAATAAAAATAAATTTATAAAAAAATTATAGGGTTATTTTTGAGATATTTCATAAAATTACATCATCAAAAATAATATCATAATCATTCCAAATTAAAAATGAAATTGTAACCAAAATCAATTAGATCATTTATGATTTGTTTCTAAGTTTATCAACAATCCATTATAATAAATTAAAATTTAATTTAAATTAGTGATAATATAATGTAAATATATATAATATAATATGTGATCTAATTATAACACACCTACCTAATTTTTTAACAACACTTTATTCAAATCGACTATTTAATTTTTAAAATGTATAATTTTTCATGAGAATCCCATCATTATGTTACCAATCCTTGTATATTCACCATCCGTAAATAATATTTAGATATTTATTTATTATATAAATATAATATATATTAAATTTCTATATATATATATATATATATCTAATCATATATAAAATCTAGAGATAGAAAAATGAATTAAATTGTTCATGTTTATGGTAAGTCATATATATGAATCAAATTTTTTTAAAAGAATTCAATAATAGAATATAAGAATTAAAAAAATAATTTCAGTTTTTTTAAAGAATATTATATCATTTATATTGGGGAAATCAATAATTATTACCAAATAGGTAAATAATTAAATAAAAATGAATCATATCTCATTTTTTGAGGTGGTTGTCCACTTGTATACATGAGGGATATAACAATTTTTTATTAGATTGAATGATAAGACAATAGATATGGTATTATAATTATTGTACAATAATAATTTCATAATTAAAATTTTTAAACATTAAACATGCCATTTTACTCACCCAAATAATATATTGAAAATAAAATATTTTGTGTCACTATGTGCAGGTAGTAGTCAACACGAACACACAAACAATACATTCCATACCCAGTTGATTGAAAATATGGTGGAAATTGGAAGCTTAATGTTATTAATAACAATTTAGTGATTTTTATCGAACTAATTAATTAATAATGAATACCATATATTTGATGGAGTTATAATAATAAATAACTTTAAAGTGGGTGGGTAAGATGATTACTTTTTCATTATGAGTCTACCATTAGATCCTTTTTATGGGCCCTTGAAATAGGATTTTAAGAATAAAATAACCTCTACCTTGTGTACAATTATTTAAAGAATATAATTATCTAGGATATAGATTAGATACATTGATTATTGGGGTTAATGAAATTGGATACACATATTCCATTTACGGGGGGGGGGGGATGAGTAACTTCAATTATAAAAAATATAACAATATATTTAATATATTAATAATATAAATGATTCTGAATGGATATAGATTCAATTTTATGGGGGTTATGTTCTAAATATCATCATCTAAGGGTTATATTAAAAAATTACACATACTAACATATAAATTCAAAAACATCACCATAGATGTTTTCACCAAACAACTAAATAAATTTAAAGGATACAATGTTATATAGATTTTTGTGGAACATCTTAAAAATATGTGATACTTTATCCAAATTTGAGTACAATTATCACTGTATCAACAAGAAAGGATATAAATTAGAGAAGTGGTTTTGATGAATAAAGTACCATTATCGATTGTATTTTATCAAGGTCTAAGATTCACCTCCATGTTATTGAAAAGTATCCTAAATTATCAAAACACTAAGGAAATCTTTAATTTGAATTGTCATCCAAAAACTGATGGAAAATATTTAAGGAATATTCAGAAATTGGATGAAATGTTGAGAGCATTTCTATGGCCTTCAAAAGAGGTTGGGAAAACCATCTACCTTTGGTCAAGTTATATTACAACTGTCACAACCCATCCCCTGAGTCCCATATCGTGACTACCCCAAGCCTGCCTTTCATAGGCCAGGGGTTAGCGACTAGAACAAAAGGCATAACTCCCTAAATACATGGAAGGCATTGCATTTATAAAATATAAACACACACAAAAAGAGGACAAGTGGAAGAAAACACTATGTAAATCAGTAAAAAGTGTGATGAAAGTACAAAGGGGCAAGAAATACAAGCCCAATGGAAAGGTTCAACTACAACTGAAAGAAAGTACAACTGATAAGATAAATAGCTAAATGGTGAAGCAGCTCTAGGATCGTCCTCCAGGTTCCTACCAGAAGGGTACATATAGATTTCCTCCTCAGCACTATGCGACTATCTGTCTACTCCATGTTCCGTCACGCCGAGTGTCCATCTCCGGGTACCGTACATTCCTTGTACACTCTACCTAGGTCAGTGTTGTCTGTCATCTGCATCCAACACAATGAGGTGCGGGCATTTCCCGTGTAGGGGTGAGTATAACGATACTCTATAGGGACCCTGAGACCCTAAAGGACTCACAAAATCCAACATGGATAAACCACAAAGAAAGATCTCAATAAATAACCTTTAATTCGGTATATTCCCATACATATACCAATGTTATGATGTAACCCATCTCAATCATGAGGAAAACACAAAGTTCATTGACTCAGATCAAACAAGGATTTTCAATATCAAAACCACAACTGTTGGAGAACTCCTCCTCTGTCGAGTACAGTAGACCTGTCGCAACTCTGAGGTGCCACTCACAATCCTTATACTGCTGATGCACTCATCCTGTTGAGTACTGTGGGTCTGATTCCAAAACATGCGTCCTCTGCTGACGGTTTACCGCCAAAACGGGTGCTCCCCCTAATAGCTGTAAGATGTTCTCCCCCTGTTGAGTACCATGGGTCTGCTGCCAAACCAGAAGCTATGTCCTCCATGGATCTATCACCAAACTGGGCGCTCCTTCCACTGGGCTAGTCGAATCACTCCGAGTCGAATTGGTCAAGCAGTCATCAGGTCTACAACTACTCGGTCTCTGCACTCTGTCTGCTCATCTCTGGGAGGATCTGCTCCACGAGATACTAGTTGATACTCCAAGTGTAAATAATTCTCATGTAGATGTATCACAAAGGACCACCTCATCATAGGGGTCTTACTGCCACAGACGACATGTAAATCAGACACCCGGTCTGTTAGTTATTAGCATTTTTGTCCCAGGGGCCCAGTTGGTTTTGTGTACAAACCAAACCGACTCTATCTCAACTATACCCCGAACTCCCATGGGGTATACTCAAATTAATTTCTTCTCAATGTGATTACCAGCACCTCTGACGGTTCGTCAAATAGACATCCAGTCTGAGTGTTATTGGATTTTCCGTTCTAGGGTCCTGTTGGTTTTTAAGCCAAAACCAACCCGACCGTACTCCAACTACAACCAAACCTCAAGTGGAGTATGACAAAAGAACCTTCTCATCAAAAGGAATCCAACTTAATTTACAGCATGTCAATCGGAAGTTTGGTCCTTATGTTATAATTGTTTCCGCTTCAAGGGCCTGGTTGGTTTCGGGTTTAAACCAACCCGGTTGTACCCAATCTTCGCTGAACCAATGAGTGTAATTAACTGAAATGAATGCCTCGATCTGAGAAATACTACGCAACAGATGCTGCATCTATCGGAGGTTTGTGGATCAAGTTATTAATATTTAACCAAAAATGGTCCGAAAAAGGGGGTATGGGCCCGGTCTGACTCGGCCCAACCCACCCTGGGTCGGCCCGAACCAAGGCGTCCCGACTAGGGTCTGAGTCCGTCCCGTCGCTGGCATGTCCCAGATCACGGCCAGCCATGGCTCATCTAGCCTGGCCGAGCGGGGTGGGGTGTCCGGCCTCCACTGTTTTTTTGTAACGGGGGTGCAAGACTGGCGCCGCCCATGCATCCTAGATCCCCCGCAGTGCAGGATCCGCTCCTCTACCAAGGTGGCTGGTGTAGTAGAGGATCAACCATCGGCGGCCCGCTGGGCCGCTGCCTCCTCTAGGTGGCCGGCCGATGCCGGCGACCTGCACCTCCGGATCCTTCCACGGGCCACCGGAGTCATTCTGGTGGTCTGTTTTGGCTCCCGAATGCACCTACGGCCTTCTCCAGACCCGAACTCCATTGTGAAAGCTCCAAATCCCTGTTGTGGTCCATTTTCATTGTCACCAAACATTACGCACAACAAGAACGATATGATGATTGTTCGGGACTTGTTCATTAGTCTGTACCCACCGCGTTAGTTGTTCAAATAAACACCCAACAAATAAACGCCCATTCTCGATGGTATAAAACACATAAATGAAAATTATAAAAATATTACCCTACCTAGATAACGACGTCGCACGTCAACGTGCCATGGAAGTCGAGCACCGTGGTGGTCGGGCATTCATTTGTCATGGGGGAAGACAATGTTGTTGTCGTTCTCTGTATGCTTCCACTTCCAAGCTCGTGTGTTGGTCTGTTGACAACAAAGAGGAAGTTAGAAGAGTCGTCTGAGAAGCCCCATGTCGAATGGGGTTCTGAGGAAGAAGTCGAGGAAGAAGCATCGTCGTCTGCGCCTTCGAGTTCTTTGAATCGTAGAGCGTTATTAATCGAGGAAGAAAGTCATTCTTCGTCGGAGGTATTCTTCGTTGAAGAGAGGAACACTTTTCTGAAGAACTCTCCCAATAATATCTGCACACAATAGGTGCCCAATATAAAATAATAGCTAAAGCTATTATTTTATTAACACATGTAATTCAAAATTCAAACCACATTAATTAATTAATTGTAGTTCAATTCAATAATTAAAATTGTTGTCATAATATTTAAGGGTGAGGGGGAAGGTGGAGAGATCATAATAAAATTAGGGGGAGTTTTCAAAAAATTTATTAAGGGAAATTAATTCGGGAGTTGAGGGTTGGTGAGGAGTTAGGGGTTCATGTGGGCCCCACCTTACAAATACTCTCCCATTAGAGGTTATTTGGGTTTGGGCCCCACCAATAACCCCCCCCCCCCTTCTAGGATATATTTAACGGATATAAAATAAAATTGTGTTCAACAATTTTTTTTATTTTATTATAAATCCCCAAAATTAAATTCCAACCCACATAAAACGCAACTGTGGTAAAGGTCCCCTTATGCAAATACCAATGCTACGAGTTCATCGGTGTCCTCAGATTTAAATTCCGAGAACCAGTTCAAAATATAGAAAATCCCACGTGTACATTTACTGAATATACCCAAAAAAAAAAATCAGAAATTCATTGTGGGCACACCAGGCCTCAGAATCAAGTGTCGTCAGAATCTGCAGACTCATAAAATCCCAAAGAAATTATGAAAACATTTTCCATGAAATTTCTGGGACTTTACATTACTCCCACATAAGTGATTTATGTCCTGGTAAAGCTACAACACACACTTGGGAAACAAATGCAAGTACTGAGCTCACATTAGAGCCTCCCGCACCAAAGTGTTCTCCTGGAGGTTCCTATGTTGCAAGAGAATGCGCACTAGAGGAATCAACCATCCACGTAGGAACCGCTCTTGTCGATCCTCGATCTCCACCAAGATTTCCCCAAAGGTTTCCCCATCAACGATGTCTAGCTCCCCATGATCGATGATGTGGGTCAGGTCAAGTACCTATCTCATCAACTGAGATATGTGGAAGACGTCATGCACTTGGTGCAACTGAGGTGGATGGACCAGGCGGTAAGCCACCTCGCCTACTCTATTGAGGACCTGTAAAGGTTTGATGAAACACGTAGATAACCTTCCACCCTGGTCAAATATCTGTAGACCGCGTCGAGGTGAGACCCATAAAAAAACATGGTCTCCTTCCTCGAACTCCAGTAGTCTATCTCTCCAATCAACATAGGACTTCTCTCTATTCTGTGCAGTCTTCATCTGCTCCTACATGATCTGCAACTTCTCCATCATACCAAGCACCATCTCAAGTTCTACAATAGCTTCTAAGATTTCCCCTTTGCCGAAAAGGGAAATCTGGTCTCATTCCCTTGATGAACCACATCCTTTTCCGAATACAGTCAATCCTGACATGAAGAGTACAATCCATTTCATGGATGACATCGTAAGGCCACGACGCTACTACCAAGAGATCCAACTGTAACTCTCGCCTCCAAGGGTCGAGTCACACTGTCGGCATCAGTGTGTGATTAGTGGGTCTCCTCCATTAGGAATATTGAAAGTGAGGGTCAAGTCAATAGTTTAAACCTGAACCTCTTAGTACACAAAAATAAAGGAATGAAAATGTCGCAAGAACAAATTTATTTTATTACTATAGCTCAATGTACAAAGACATGAAGAAACCACATACAATGAAATTTACAAAGCTAGAAGCATCATGATCAAATGCCTCTATGCCTGGAACTAGTCTCGCTCCTGTCCACCTACTTCTGGAGCTCCACAATCATATGCTTCTAAAACTTGAAGTTGTGCTCTCCCATGTCCACGCGTTCCCTGTGGTCGGGGTGGACCTCATGGTGGTGGTGATGACAACACCTCAAAGCGTCATCCACCACCAGCTGCATGGCCAGCTCCTTGCGGTCCGTCACTACGGATCCTCTTCCTCTAACTGGGAGGTCCTTTATCTATCTTCTGATCATCTGCACTACGGTTTAGACAGCCATGTTCCATGTGATCAAGCCCACCACATGAGTAACATTGTCTATTCCTGGTATGCCTGGATCTGTCTCCACCTGTGGTGCCACGCACTACCGATCCAGAGTCATGTGGTCAACCACTTGTACGTCGGGTCCTCTTGGACATGTACCTCATCTGTCTACTGCCAACAATAGAAGACTCCACTGCATGTCGGATAGTGGTGGGTTCCGCTTCTAGAGTTTTTTCAATAAGGAAACACACCACTATGAGGGCTCTCTCCAACACCCATGTCTGCATCGTGATGTTGTAAGAAACAACTGAAGCTCTAATCTCTCACCTAATCCCATGCTCGAAGGTCTGGGCCTTGAAGAACGGGTCTCGTACCATATCATTGGAGTAGCACGAGTGGTTGGTGAAACTTGCTGAGTTTTGATCTACACTCATGTTTTCCTACTGCAGATAATGTAGCTTTTGTATAAGAACCGCTCGAAGGGTGGCTAGTAAAAACTTCTCCCAGAACAGGATCTCGAAGTCTATCCATATAAGTGTCACCTCATTGTGCATCTGGAGAGTCAGGCTCCGACATCTTCTTGCGGATGCCTGAAGAAGGTTGGCATCAATGATTACCATGATGTCTGATGGCGTCCCTACTAGCCTGAAGACTCTCACCACAGCCCCCAGCCCATCCTCAACTGCCTGTGGATCTGCCTCTCCCCTGAATCTGGGTGTCCTCAGGGGCTGGAACTCATGGAATTCACTCAAGAGGCTTGCACTCTCTACTACTGGGGCTGGTGGCATCAGTGGCCCGACGGGTGGTAGTACCCCTAGTGCCTCTGCTGGTGCCTCAACTGGAAGAGGGCCCTATTCTGAGGCCTTGTCACTCGATGGGCTGTCAGTATGTACAACTCTCAGGGCACTAGCTGGTCATCACGGGGAGGCATCCTGAAAGAAATAGATGTGACACTGTCAAAAGACTATACGTGGTGAGCTGACCTATTTTGAGACGACATAAAGCAAACTTTTGAAAACACCCATGCAATCAGTGTTTTCATGCACTGATTCTGAAATCAGAAGTCAGGGTCATGGTGTATGGATACGTCGGCCGCCCGCACCAACATTGGACTACCTGAACTGAAAACCACACTTAGTACCCTTAACACTATTGCTTCAAAGCAATTAAATATTAGAGTCCTATGTTTTGCGGTAGAACCGACTCCTTTGATACCAATTTGCCATGAACCGTCCCACAGGGCCCATATTGTGACTACCCCAAGCCTGCCTTCCATAGGTCATGGGCTAGAAACTACCACCAAAGGCATAACTCCCTAAAAACTGGGAAGGCATTGACTTTATAAAACGTAATCACACACCACCAGAGTACAAGCAGAAGCAAACACTAATTAAGGAAGTAACAAGTGTTCTGAAAGTACAAAGGGGCCAGAAATACAATCTCAACAGAAAGGTACAACTACAACTAAATGAAAGTACAACTGAAAAGACAAACAGCTAAATGGTGAAACAGCTCCTGGATCATCCTTCGGGTTCCTACCTAAAGGGTAGGTATAGATGTCCTCCTCTGCACTCTGTGTCTATCGGTCCACTCCATGTGTTTTCATGCCATGTGTCCACCTCCGGGTACTGTCCAGTCATCGTACACTCTACTTCGGTCACTGATGTCCATCGTCTGCATTGAACACAATGAGCTGCATGCATAGCCCGTGCAAGAGTGAGTATAACCATACTCAGTAGGAACCCCGAGATGCTCAAGGTCTCACAAAATCCAACAAGGATAAACCACGAAGAACGATCTCAACCTATAATCTTTACATAGGTATATGCCCATAAATATACATAAGTTATCAAGTAACCCATCTAAATCATGAGGAAAACACAAATTTCATTGACTCAACTCAAACCAGGATTTTCATTATTGAAACCACAACTACTGGAGAACTCCTTCTCCATCGTGTATCGTGGCCCTGTCATCACTCCTAGGCGCTACTCACTAACCTTAGACTGCTAAGGTACTACTCCTGTCGAGTATAGTGGGTCTGCTGCCAACCCGGGCGCTCCTCCGCTGTGGGTATGCCGCCAAACTGGGCGCTCCCCCTAATAGTCGTCAAAGGTACTCCTCCTTTTGAGTACCACAGGTTTTCTACCAAACTAGGTGCTTCGTCCGCCGTGGGTCTACCATTAAACTGGGCGGTCCATCCACTGGGATAGTTGAATTACTCTGAGTCTAATCGGTCATGCAGTCATCAGGTCTACAACTACTTGGTCTCTGCACTCTCTTGGCTCGTCTCTGGGAGGATCTGCACAAGGAGCTACTGGTCGATACTCCAAGAGTCACGAAGTCTCACGTACAAGTATAAAAAATTACCTCCTCGTCATAGGGGTCTCAACGCAATAGACAATGCGTCGATCGGACGCCCGGTCTGTGACTAATTAGCATTTTTGTCCCAGGGGCCTGGTTTGTTTCGTGTGCGAATCAACCCGACCATATATCAATGGTACCTTGAACTCCAATGGGTTATATTCAAAGGAACTATTTCTAAAAGAGATTACCAGTGCCACTGATGGTTCGTCAAATGGACGTATGGTCTGAGAGTTATTGGAATTTTCGTTCCTGGGGCCCGGTTCGTTTTCAAGCTAAAACCAACCTGATCCTACTCCAACGTCATCCAATCCTACAGTGGAGTATGCCGAAATAACCGTTATTGGATTTTCCATTCCAGGGGCCTGGTTTGTTTGTAATGCCGAATCCAGCCTGGGGCCGCCCATGCTTCCCGGATCCCAAGCGGCGTGGGATCCGCTCCTCCGTTGTCGTGTCAGATCTTCTGTCGGCGGCTCGTTGGGGCACTGCCACCTCTAGGAGGACGACCGCAACCTCCGGTCGCTGGCGCTGCCGCACCAGCGACCCGTGCCACCAAGACCTTCTACGGGCCACCAGAGTCATTCTGCTGGTCCGTTTTACCTCCCCTCTCTGCCTACAAACTTCTCGGGACACTAACTCCACTGCAAGAGCTCCAAATCGCCGTTGTAGTCCCGTTTCGTTGTCGCCAATCATTCTGCACATCAAGAATGATACAAATATCAGTCCGGACTTTCTCTTTGGTCTGTACCCACCACATTAGTGGTTCATATAAACACTCAAAAAAAATGTCCATTTTCGTTGGTATAAAACACATAAATGAGAATTATTAAAAAATTCCCCTACCTCGATAATGACATTGCATGTAGACATGCTGCAGAAGTCGAGCGCCATGGTGGTCGGGCAATTTTTTGTCGTGCGAGAAGATTATGTTGTCATCGTTTTCCGTATGCTTGCACTTCTGAGGCTGTGTGTCGGTCCATTAACGACGAAGAGGAAGGTAGAACATTGATCAGAGAAGCCCCGCATCGGAAAGGGGTTCCAAAGAAGAAGACGATGAAGAAGCGTCATCGTCGGCGTCTTCGTGCTATTCGAATCGTAGTACATTCTTCATCAAGGAAGAAAGTCGTTCTTCGTCATAGGCATTCTTCATTCAATAGAGGAACACATTTGTCAAGAACTCTCCCAAAAATATCTCCACACAACAAGTTCCCAAAATAAAATAATATCTAATGCTATAATTTTATTAACACATGTAATTCAAAATTCAAACAACTTTAATTAATTAATTGTTGTTCAATTAAAAGTGTTGTCATAAAATTTAATTGATAGGGGGAATGTGGATAGATCATAATAAAATTAGGGGGAGTTATCAAAATATATAATAAGGAAAAATAAATCAGGGGTTGACGGAAGATGAGGAGTTCGGGGTTCTTGTGTGCCCCACCTCACAAATATCCTCTCATGGGAGGTTCTGTGTGTGTGGACCCCACCGACAACCTCCCCCTTGTAAGATATTACTACCGTATATAAAATAAAATTGTGTTCCAAAATTATATTTTTATTTTATTATAAATCACCAAAATTAACTTCCAACACGCATAGAATGGAACTGTGGTAAATGTCCCCTTAAGCGAATACAGGAGCTGCACATTCATCGCTGTCCTTGGATTTCAATCCCGAGAACCAGTTCAAAAGAACGAAAAACCTGCACGTACGTTTACTGATCGTACCCAAAAAAAAATTGAAAAATTGATTCCAGGCACACATGGCCTCAGAATCAAGTGCCGTCAAAATCTGCGAACTCGTAAAATTCCAAAGAATTTATGAAAAACATTTCCATGAAATTTCAGGGTATTTACAACAGAAATAGTTTCCTATAAAAAATTAAAATGGTTTCTTATGAATCCCATTAAGGGAATATATTCATAACACATTCATTTTTTTATGATGTTGGGGAAAATATAATGTAATGTCCTAAAATGGTTAAGTAAATAATGTAAAAGGTTAAGGTTGTTTAGAAGAACATATGGGCTGGTCAGAGTCGATAGATGAGTTATGGTGGAAATCATCAATGTGACCTGGAATTTTATGTTGGAGAAAGTTTATTTCTCCTCGTATCTACAAGGTAGGATGTCATGATATTTTGGAATAAGGGAAAGCTTTGCCCATGGTACATTGAACCTCTAAAATTCATTATCCCATTGATGTGGTGGCCAACCTAGATTCAATCCCACCTAACCAATCTCAAGTACATGATATATTTTATGTATGGCCAAAAATAATTTTTTCGGATTTTCAAAAGCAGGTTTTTTGGATTCCAGTGCCCAAAATAACAAACACAAACACAAACAATTGAAACAAAAATTCAGGCAACTCAAACAACACAGAATTACACATCATAATAACCATACTCATATCTGTATCCCATGTCAGATTCATCTTCTCCAGTATCCATAGCTGATTCCCATTGTGGTGACCTCCCTTAGATTTCACTTTGTACCCGACTCCTAAGCTGATCCGGTACTGATTTTTCTGGTGATGTCCTCTTGACCGTGCTACCCTTCTTATAATCCATTGTCACATCACTATCCCTCTTAAAGGTAGATAAAGTCCACATCAGCCCTGGAAGGCATGAATAATATCTCCTTGGGCGTCTTCTTGGTGCAACATAAAAAGTCCATTCAACTGTAGCCAATTTCTGATTCCCTCTTTGAGCAACATCGCTAAATGAATGACTGACTGGGCCACTCAAATTTTCTTTTCCTCATCAAAAAATCTCCCTTCCTTTACCATCTTGCTCCCCCAAACCAGAAATAAGACTCCTTATATTGTTCTCCCTCCATTTATTTGTAGTTTTATTCCCCATCCAATGCAGGTGTGCACCCTCTGTAATAAAATTTTCCACAGCCACCTCAAGTGCATCATTCACTCCACCACCAGCCTGATGATTCAGTCTGTAATATGTTTCCTCCAATGTGGAGCTCCTAACCACTTTGTGGTTGACTTCAACCGTCAATCCACCAAGATCCTTCCCCCTGTCGCCAGCCTATTGAACCTCTAAAGCCTCCTCTCCAACCATAACAACTACATTTTCCAAACCCTCAACCGGCTGTCTCTCTGGAGCCTCCTCACCATCATCCCCTCCTATAAGACCGGCCTCCACCCGACCCTCAGCATCAAACCATCGTAAATTCCATCAAACCAGTTACTCAATGAATGAAAAAGAGGAGCCAAATGATCCAAACCTCAAGACTCCTTCGCACTAGCCGAGCTAACCACATCCGAAAAAATCAAAACCCTCACATCCCCAAACTTCCCTGCACTCTCACTAACTAATGAGATAGTAGAATCTCCAACTTCATGCCTTAACCAGTGAAAACTCTCCACAACCTTCAGGATAGACTTTTTCATACCACCCAAAGTTCCAGAATCCTGACCGCTCTCAAAATAATCCTTACGAGAACTAGCTGGCTTACCATCCAAAGTCGAACTACACACACCAGAGCACCTCCCTCGGTCAATAGGCCCTATCGACCTCAGATCTGGACCCAAAACTAATCCTATCTCTAAACGATTATCATCAGTCGTGCTCATAGGAGCAGATTTCCCTTTACGACGAATCTCACTCAACCGTAGTGGATTTCCACATTGACATTCTTCAGCGGAATGTTCTAGCCTCCTGCAAGAATGGCCAATCTTAGTCCAATCATCATAAATAAATCATTGTCGATAACGAGACTCTTCACCAATCGTGATCCAAACAAAGTCAAAAGGATTGTGAGATGCATAAATTTCAACACACACCCAGGGGTTCACTGAATGTCAAAATGCCTCAGTACGACTATCAGAACATAGAAATCGACCTACCATGTTTCCCAGTATTCGAATAATTGAAGGGTTTTGAAACGACATAGGTGGTTTAAGAAAACATACCCAAAATGTGATGAAAGGAGATTCGCAGTTCATATGAAGGATGTAGGACCAACAAAGAAGCGGAAAGAGAGATCCCTTGTAGTAGTGAGGACCCCTCAACCATGCTTGAATGAGATTTGACTATGTCTCAAATCGAATAATAATTTGATTACTATCAATAAATCCAACCACTGCTCGTTCCTGGAGATCCCAAGATCTAAAAATGAATTGGTCTAAGTCATCCATAGAAGGACTCTTGTTCTCAAACCAAGACAGAAGGGTAAAATTCAACAAGCTGGAAGATTCCATAAATTTAGATGAAGAATTTTGAAGATTCAGCACCCCGTCAACCAGATCTAGAACATTAGGGTTTATAGCAACAATCAAGTAAGGTGAGAGAAACTACGTATTAGAAGATTCCGTAAACTCAATGTGTTGTAGAGGAAAAAAATACTTAAGAAGAGATGTGGGAACTGAAGGAAGAGATGAAACATAGGTTGCATCATAACATTTTGTGTGGGAAAAGAATATTTCAAAGGTGAAATTTATAAAGGGGATAATATTGATGTGAACAAAACAATTATATTTAAAATTCTCATTGTGATTTAATTTAATTTCATATTGTAAGATATCGTTATAGAAAACACATGAAAATATTTAATTATATTTTATTATATATTTATTAAATAACCATTTAGAATCATTACTATTGAACATATAATCATTGGACATTGATCGAATGATTAATATAATAATTGGGCTTTAACAAATTTAATTTTTACAGAAAAAGGATGTGATGGCCTCAACTAGTACAATAAAATTCTAGGAAGACCATTTATCATTGATTGTGATGGATATATAATCTATGGATATTTCCCTTGAGTAATCCTATGATGATTTAAAATAATATAAGAATGAGAAATACTATTTATTAGAGAAGTTAAAGTTCATCGAGATCACAGACCAAACCATGTATGCCAAATCACTACAAGATAGTCACTTCGTCATGCACCTTACACTTAAGGATTTTTGGTTGTATTAAATGGATTTGTATCAATTATCTATAATTATGATTAATTGTATTATTTATTATAGAATAATGAATATATTTTAATCCTATCATTATTATTTTATAAATGAGTTTTATTTTGATACAATAAAATCCGAATAATATTTTTGGGTGATATTCCAATTTTGTTAAGGAATTTATTTTTTGTGAATTAATATATTTTTTGAAATAAATATTTTCTATTAAAAACATTACTATTAAATAAATTTTCGTAAATATAAATTATCATGTACGATTTATGAAGTAAAATGTAATTTTTATAAGTGGATAAATACTATTATTGTCAAAAAACTATACATTTATTAATAAATTTCGGTAATCAATTTAAAAGTAAAAATACATATATTTAAGTAATTATTAATATAAAATTAATATTATTTTTTGAATCAAAATGTTGAAATTATTCTAACTTGAATTGTTTATAATTTTATAAGACAATAAAAATTTATGGTAAAAATTAAATACCATATAAATACATTTTTTGTATTATGAGACTTTAATGTCCCATAAGTGAATAAATAAATACTATAGAAGGTATCCATCATAAATTATATTATTCATATTTCATAAACGGAGGAATGAAGATGATTTTATTAATTTTAGAAATCCATAATGAATCCTCTAAAATGATTAATATGTTTTAAGGTTTTAAAATCATTTGATTAAGTGTATGACTAATCTATAAATATGAAAGGGTATTATTTTTATTTATTAGGCCCTTATAGTTATTAAATAATGAAAACTACTTCCATTTGGAGTAAAATTTTTGTAAGAACTATGGTAGTGTTTTTATTTTTGTTTGTTTTATTATATATAGTATAAAACCCATGTTTGAGAAATAATAATGATATCCCCACTAATTATATATATAAACCCTCCCAATATCCATTTTTTATTCACTACAAATTCATATAGAAATCCCTTTATATACCCTACCATCCTTAGAGTCCTCAAAACGCACCCTTATGCATGAAATAAGGTCCTCCCATGCATTTGGTGTCACAAACTCAACTATGGGATCCTGACCATTTCATGTTTATTTAGGGTTATTTATTATCTTATTCAATATATTTCTAATTACTACAAATGGGACATTCCATTAGATATCCATATTTCTACAAATTTTATTTCTAAATTATGATAGAACTCTTTATCTCTAATTATCCCATTAAATTAATTTTTATGTTACATCGTCATGCTGTCGAAATTTCCCCATGATTTCCATATCAAAATTATAGTTTATTGAACACATTACCCATTTTATCTCTAGGGTATTCACCTTTATACACAAATAATTATATGAAATTGGACTTACATGTATGTATTCCCCACTTCATGATCTTCTAATAAAATATGATGATGGATGAATCCATGTTTTATGATCAATGTGGCACACTAAATCATGAAAATGAAACGAATGTTATGAGTACACCTATAATAATATATAGCTCTAATGAAATGATTAATTTCTAGTATAATGAGATTTAATGTTGGGAATGGGATTGAAAATAATTCTTTTGTGGGAAATTTTTGTCATGATGTATTATGATTTATCATTGACCAATGTTTGGGATGCATTGTTTTAATTTGTTTCCATACTTAACATGTGGACTTTTTGAATATCGTGATATATGATGTCTCATTGTTTAGTTTTATTATTCTAACTCCATTAATTTCACATTTATATTCCAATTTTAGGACACGTATCACCATATAATATGTTTATTCATATACTATGACTTATAGAACACCCATTTCTTATATATGTCCTGAGGTTATCCCTTGCAGTTTTAAGTACATGCATGTTAAAAATATTTTTAGTAAAGATGGTAATATTTATTTTTTTAAAATTTTAATTTAATGTACATAATTTATAATAAAATTAGACTTCTCTATCATTAAGTGTATATAATGTGTAATTTTATGTAATAAATCTTGTTCTTATGTGTTACAAAGAGACTGATTGTTATACAAAAACATGTCCAAATATCATTGGATGGAAATATTTCCACCATGTATCAACTATGTTTGATACAAGAAAATTTATGATCCTTTTAAAATATAAAATTTATGTGAAATTTAATATTTTCAAAAACTATAATTCTGCCACCCACATCACTTATAAACGGCCTCCCCCTATCCTTGCTTCTTAACATCTTCAAACCATTTTGGATTAGCTAATACCAAATAAAATCAATTTCCAACATCCCACCCCAATCCTATAAGATTATTTTTGTGAATAATTCATCTTGGGACGTTCATTGGGGAAACCATAATCTGGATAATTGATGGGGATATAATGTTCATCAAAGAGAATTTATATTTTATTTTTTCATCCAACAAAATAAATTCAAATTAAAATATTTGGATATAATAACATTAGTATCATCTATATACATAGAAGTTTTTATGTTATAGTCCTAACATATAACCATCCGAGTTTCAATCAAATTGGATTCAAAATCATCATTTGTTTGTACAATGAACTACCGCCTCACAAAATGGTTTCATTCATTTATCCATTAACACATATCAGGTTCGTGTATGATAACAAATATCTATTAATATATATATATATATATAGTTAAACACATGTTGTTATTATAACATATATAACATTTTTACATTCAATTGGGTAGGGGATACGATAACACATGTCCTATGTACGAAAGGCTATCGCCTCATGAACCGATGAGATACATTATTTTCACTAAAACATTAAATGGATTATAATAAGGATAAATTTAATGAATATGTTATATATATACATATGATATAATTATGATAATCATAACAAATTAATATTTCTTAAATTATAGTATTTAATTTTCTTTATTTCATTTTTAGTCACTCAAAAAAATAACATCATTCATGTACAAGTGTAATATCCCATTCATGAAGTGATGTGACTCTCTTCTCATCATAATTCAAAAAAGAGGATATGTATAATTATTTTAAATAAATAATAATATATTATGAGCATTATTTAATGTGTGAAACGAAGAAAATATATAGTAAGAACCTTATACCCGATAGCGTGTATGACATGTGATCCCAACCACATAAAGTAATATAATATATGGATAAATTATAATATAATTATCTTTTAAAAAATATTATATATATTTATATTCATGAAACATGGAGTTAGTTTGTGTTACACATAAGAGTGATGTTCTTCTATGGCATGCGTTACACGTAAGACATAGTTTTACAGAACAATAATATATTATTAAAATATTTTCATTTTATATAAAATGACATATCATAGCCATTATTTTAGCAATTTTAAATAATATTAATGAAATTATGAATATTTATATTTTATATAAATATAAAATGAATTCATGGGTTACCAATTAACATGAAAAGATAATATAAACCAATTATATAGAAAAAAATATTTTTATTTTTATGATTCTCAAAGAGTTTTATCTTAATAAAAAAATTAATTACAATTATTTAATTAATTCAATAAAATATATATTTTGTATATTAAATAAAAGTGTTTTTATATTACCTCAATATATTATCTATTTATAAGATATGATCAAACACAATTGTACACTTAAAATACAATATTTTTATTGAGGCATTTTTACCGCATTTAAACGGAGAACCTATTTTGAATAAAACATAAGACACGTTAAAATTTAATATTTCAAAGTAAACATAATTTATAAAAAGAGACCTATAAATTAGGTTATTATATATATATTTTATATTTTTATTCGTAGTTACATTTTTATTGAATAGTTAAAAATATTAAAATTTAGGTCTACAATGATTTTCACATAATATATTTATAATGATATATTAAACTTTTAATTGTGTTTAAATTTGAATAAAATAATGATTTGATAAATTAATACTATATATCTCATTTCAATCAATTTCACCTTTAATTGATTAAAAAAATATAAAACATTAACACATTTTGACTTTAATAACATGCATTGTGTTCATACATGTGAGATAAATTTTAATAAAATTTCAATCACTTATATAAGTGAAATCTGTAAAAACGGTTTACATTTTTTTAATAATAATATTTTAAAATTTATAATATGTTCAACATATTTTTTGACCAAAAATATTAGTGGAGGTAATTAAAATTAATGACAAACATTAAAGTAAAATTGAGCTTAATTAGAGACAAAACCTTAATCATAACAATCTAAATGATGTAGCTACTATTCCATATGATATTGAATGGAAATATATCTACCATACACACTATTGTATAAAAATTATACCAATATTCAATCATCTACAAACAAGGAAAACATTCATGCAATTCGATTTTCAAAATATTAAAAGAGCATTACTCCTCCTCTACTATCAAAAGGCCTCCTCTCCTCCCACTTCATCACACATATCAAGCCACATTGGAATAAACAAGATCATACAAAATAGAATCAATTACCCATCCCTTAATCCATGTAGCTTCCAATTATGTATAAATTAATCTAAAGACTTTTTTGGTACAATCTCAAAAGTAGTTACCCTATTTAGATGTAACATATTTTCTTGATCTTTTTACTTTCATTTCTATTTTCCTCTCAGTAAAACGTAATTATTCCATTATTGTTTAAAAAACCACTTTAATAAATATAATATGTTTTTTTATGTTATGGGTTTATCATAAAATTACACACACCTCCCACTAAGGGTAATGAACATACTCTATCTGTGTACGATGAACTACTCCCTCACCACATGACCACTATTCATTTTTCTTTGACCACCTCAAATGTTGGAAAGTATGATGGAGATACCATTTATATATGCTTTATATAATATTTATACTTTATTTATACTTCTTTAATTGCATTACGATTCATATATTTGTACTGCCAATTTTAGGTAAAAATGATAACATTGTTTGAGGTAGTGTGGACTACCGCCACCTCAGAGTGATGTGATTTGTTCACAAAATCAAATGAATTTATAAAGGATGTTTATAATTAAAAAAACTATACATAAAAACATCTTTGTGATATTAATGACATAATTAACTTTCTTGTTATATATAAATATATATGATTTTTTTTATTATCCTATCATGAACTAAAATGTGATAATGACAGTTGTGGACATGTGTACTACCACCTCCTCAACACAATGTGGTTCCTTTGAAATAACAATAAATATTAATATAATTTTATAATATAAAAGGTTACACTAAGGCTTTTTAAAATCATAAAACATTTTATGTGGGTTGTTGGATTCACAAAGGATTTATAAAATAAATCCAATAAAACTAAAAATACATTATATTAAAGGAAAAAACATATATTTGGCCGAAGAAAATTTATAAATTATTTTATTACATTAATATTGGGTAATTATGATGTCATAAAACACTTTATATATTTATACGGTATTTAATTTTTACTGAAAAATTTGACTATCCCAGAAAATTTTGAAAAAATAACCATTGGATAATATTTATTTCATGATTACAAAAATAATATTCATTTTATCTAAATAATTTTATAAATATGTTAATTTTAAATTTTAATATAAAAACACATTTTTAAAAAAATTGATGGGTTTTGACAAAAATAATTTTCAATCCATAATAAAAATTAAATTTAACTACATAAAAATTATACGATCATTACTATTTAATAAAATTAATTTAATAATAATATATTTGTTAAATAACTATTTAATAATAATATCCATTAATTTATCAAATAAGTTTTCTTAATTGAATATGAAAATGAAAAAAAATATCAATTTTTTCATTAAAAATAATTTACAATGTAACATTAATAGAATGAAATTATATTCATTATTGTGTACAAATATAATTCACATAATCAAAATGATATGGTTATTTCACATATCCGTTTATTACATCAGCACACACCCCAAGAGTAAGGTGTGAGATGGTCAGGATTTCATTGGGACATTGGCGGACTCGGTTTGGGATGTTATTTCAATGAGTTTGAAAGTCTACAATAAATAGTTTCTCTAATTCATATGTTGTTGGACCTTGGATTGGGATTTTTCTATGAAAAATCCTTATAATTATTTCTACCTCAGAAGCTCCCAAAATGGGATTCATAGTGTATGATCTGACTGGTTGAGGCCTTCACATCCTTTTTCATTGCTAAAAAGATTTTTTAGAACCCTATACTTATATTAGTCATGTGATCACTATACAAAGATTTTATTATCAATGGTAAGGATAAACAACAATCATTAAAATCCAATTGTATATAATAAACCAAAATGAGTGGATGTGTTTTCTATATCAACTAGATATCTAAATAAAGAAATGAAATATTATTCAAAAATGTTCTTCTTGTTGAGTATAATATATATTAAATTATTATATCATTATATTTTAAATATTTTAATTTACTATGAAAAAGTGATTTTTAATGATAAAAATAGTTTCCAATAAAAATATTCTATTAATATTAAATTGGTTGTTTTATTGATTTTTAATTAATTTGTAAATAAATATTTGAACCGTGAATTTTTATATTTCTTTTAATTCTATTTATATCCATCTACATATTATCTAGTATACATCTTATTATATGAAATAGTACTATTTTTTATAAAATATTATTGTTCCTTAACCCTCTCTCTTTCTTGTTACACATGCCATTGAGGAAATTCAATCTTGCGTGTAATGTAAGCTAACCTTAGTGTTCCATGTTAATATAGTGAGACATTTTTTTATGTGTAGTGTATGATTAACTTGGTTTTGCATATAACATAAGACTAACATAGTTATTTAATATAAAATAATATATTTATTGTACTTTGTGAAATTCAAAACATAGAAAAGATTAATTTAATTTGAAAAAAATATATTTCATATAAACACGGGTTTTTACATTATATCCCCCTTTAAATGAATTTCTCCCTCAAAATTCATCTGTTTTATCAATTGTTTAATACATGAATGTTCCATTCATAGAATCCCACATCCTATAAAATCGAATACAAAAACTTACATTAAATACATAATATTAGAAATATTTGGGTTACTCAATGAATCATATAACTAGCTTTCAACATAGAAGAACATAGGAGTCATGTGAAAACTTGTACTTGGAGAAAAAGGGTAAATATTTTTAGGTAGGGATTGAGGTAATAATTACCAAAAAATTAAATGATAAATGAAATGATGTGGGACAAAAAGTCATATTTTTTTTTGACATAAAATTCCATAAATTTAAAAAAATTCAATGTATCGTGACAATATTATTTTCAGGATAATTTTCTTAACATTGGGTTATAATTTTATTAACCAAGAATATAATGAAATATAAATACATGTTATATTTCTAAAAAATAAATATAATTTTTTGGTTGCTCTTTTTTATATGTTTAATTCTTCCATTACTTGAATAAATTGATTTTCAGTTAATTATCCTGAGTGAATACAATAATAAAAATACATGTTTAGTGGATCTTAAGGCCATAAATGAATGAAAAGTGTTACAATTTGTATCTAACTATTTTTCAAAACTCAATATGGAAAATAAATTAAATTTTATACATAATAGTTAATTCAATTGTTTCATAATTAATATTTATTCATAAAAAAATAATTTCACTTCATCCAAGACATTGTGTAGGCTAGTGGTAGGCATGAAACCCTTATCGTTCTTTTCTCATGGGTTTATGACCCATAGTCTAGACAAAATTGATTTTATGTCCCCAAAAATAAATGATATCCTTTTCTAAAACATCATTAATTTTATTTAAAATATAATTATTATTGAGATCTGTTGAATAAGGTTAATCAATAAATTTCATTTTTACATAGGTATTCAATAAAATCACGATACATAAATATATCCTCAAATGTTTTACATATACTTGTCTTGAATGGTTCAACATATATCATTTATAAAAGATGTAAATATAACACAGTATAAATATGGCCACAAAACTTTGATCCCCAATATATGACAATAAAACTCTTAGTTTTTATACATGATAAATGTGAATACATTCATCTAGTATTCTCTTGAAACAAGGAAATTAAATTAATTACCACAATTACTTATTTAAAATAATCTCGTTTCCTTATTCTAAATGATATTGGTTCTATTCATATAATCCAAAAAAAATTTATAATTCATCAATGAAATAAAGAAAATAACTTTCAATAATTCCTTAATTAGTTCTAAGGTAACCAACATCATCCAATTTACGTATTCATATCCCAAATATCTTTATCCAAACAAAATTATATTTATATTAGAAACATATTAAGTGTTATCTTCAAATATGTAAAATATAACATTATTATTAAACAACTTTTCGAATCCATTAGAAACATTCGATTTATTCATCTAAATTGTTAGTGAAAACATAAATGATAATATAATTGAAGACTTTTACATTAATATAATATTATTTTTGAATCCAGATGAATATAAACTTCAATTATTCCACTTCATCCATAAATCATAAAAAGGATACCTAATATATTCCTTAATACCTCTTTCCTTTCACATTTCATATTTAGTCTCACCATTATTCGGAACATAACAATTACTTGTACCACACTGATAATCTAAATCAAGATCATTCCACATGTGAAATTGATTTTAATAATGACCATTCATTCCACACTTAAATCATTTAACCTTGGATTAAGTCATATGGATGAAAATATTCTCATCAACAACATTAATTGAACTCTCCATTTCCCCTTAAGAGTAACTGTCTTTTTGTCCTTTTTTTTCATAGTCAAAACACATTATTGTTACATAATGACATTCACATAGGTGATTATTTCCACATTCCTCACAGAAAGGAAACTGATGATCCATATCCACTTTTAGTATTAGGACTAGGATGTATTTCTATGAAACCAAATAATATATCCTTTTCCAAAATCACAAGAAATTTTACAATACTTTTCATACTTTTTATGCATGTACATAGACATGTCCTTTGGGTTATCACTAATGTTTCCTCATCATAGATTCCATGGTTTAACCAAAACATTACTATGATACCAACTATATTGAACCAGTCAAAACATATATTAACAATACCTTAATTTTATAGAATACTAAAAACATTATAAAAATGGACACCCAAAGACCATCTTAGATTAGTGTAATTGGAAATATGGGAAAGTAAACATATTAAAATGGGTGAGAGACATTATCTCAAACTATGTTCTATAAGACTATCACCCCTATTAGATATATCATATAAGAATTTTATCTTTAGAATCTAGTGAAAGAAATTTTAAAAAGGTTTGAGCTGAGATGTTTAGTGATGGTATATAAGGGAGACATATAAGAATATACACGATCATAATGTTATGAGAATGTGAACATAAAATTATAAGATCTCACCCAATATATCAATGATCATAAAAATTGACCATGGAATAATTCATGGGAGTTAATAAGACATTAATCTTAAAGAAATAAAGAACATAATCCCTGAAAGCATAAAATTAGAATAAGATATGGTATTGTGTAAAGCATAAAATCACATAAATTTATTTCCCTAGTATTCTTGGTATTTCTTCCAATTCCATAAGGGTACAATTAATTCACCCCCAAACTATCTTGGTAGACATGTTTTACACCCATAGACATCATTGTAGTAAGATTACACTCTTCATACCCTCATCATAGTCATGGATAACTCTCATAGCTATTTCAATTTTCAAGAATCACTTCAAACTGTCTTAGTGAGAAATAAATCCTTACCCAATACATTGGAAGAAGACATAGTTCCCAACCATATCATTATAAAATCATACATACATGTGTCAAAAAATAATAAATACCAATATCAAAACCCATGAAATAAAATGGGTATCATATAAATTTTACCATCATATATTATAGGAAAAAATTTGTAGGTATAATTCTCATTTCAATTGCTTAACCTATGAAAATAAGCAGGAATCAAATGTATATAACCCATGAATATGAAAATGTTTTCATAAACATAATTTCATTAAAACATAATCCATTACAAGAATGAAAATTAATAGGAAAATAATATAATTTACTTATAAAGGAAGGAATGACACCAATGGATATCATATTATAAGGGAAATAATTTTTAGTGATTGTTTAAAGACATTTATTGAGGAGAATATCATTTCTTAGTTGAAGAATTATATTAAAAATAACACATTTGTGAAAATATTTTTCTTGGAAAAAATATTTGATGTCTTTTAAGGGGATAATTTAAAATAAGAAAACATTTTTATAAACACATTTACATTGTAAATATTTTCTTATAAAATATTAAAAACATGTTTTTTGATGTTAAATAAATTTCTGACTGAAGAGATGTGTACAATCATAATTTTCAATAAATATTTTTCTTAATCATCTTAATAAGAAATGAGTTGTAAATAAGTATTAATACGTGGATGTATCTTAAATAAATAGAGGATATTAAAACTCATTAGGATTAATGAGATTTGGATATAGTGATTTCACTTATATTAGGATAATCATAAACAACCCTGATATACAATGATATTATTTCAATAAAATCTTACCACATGATAAATTGGTATCATACTCTCCAAGTAATAAAATTAATTCAAATGAACTATATAATATAATTAAAATAATAGGATTTTTAATATGAGAGGTCAAATATAATTATGTACACGTAGAAACATAATTTTGGGGAACAAAAAACATGCATCTCAATAAAGGAAAATTGAGAAAAGAATGTCCTTATCGATTTGGAATCTTTTGAAATATTAACCCCATGAAATAAATATCATTGAATAGATATATAAATACACATATATTTAATAATAGTTTTGATAGAAAACAATCATGGATTGTATAAATAGAACACAAATTTATTTAGTTTAGAATAAAGAATTACTCTCATGAAAATAGAATGTGAAGGTAAATTCTCTTACATTTTGTCTTGACTCTCGTCATTCTCATACATACTTCTATTATTAGGTTACTCTTTTTTGTTTTCTCAAACAAAATTCATTAGGATTTTTTCTACAAATGATAAGGCTTCTAGTATAAGGGGAGGGATGTCTAGGATCTCTTTGGTAATATATTGGTCAAGAAAATGTGACTTGAGAGGTGTGATGATTTGGGAGGAGAGGAGTTCTTTTTAAAGTGGAGGACATGTTGCACTCTAAAAAATCATTGTAAAATGAATTATAACTGCATTCCTCCCTTATCAAGTTGATCCACTAATGTATAAAATTAATCCCAAGTTTGGATAGGGATGATATATGGTCATAAAATACAACTTGGGATATATTATTTGATGTTTTATGTTTTATATTTAATGGTTAGTACTTTGTTAACATGATGTTTCTCTTAATAATTGTAATTAATTTTATTCATGTTCACTAATTGTTTCGTAAAACACTGATTTGACATTTATAAACATTATAAATACTTATAATTCCAATTATGGAATAAAGTTTTCCAAATTATAATAATATAAGTTGCATAAAATAATTTTAATTCAATCTCATAGGTAGTAGTACAATTCAGGGTTCTAAAGTAAAAACATCCAAATGTTTATTAAGATTATATATTGAATTAAAATTGTAAATGGATTCTATGACCTAAATTATATTATTTTAAAAAATTAATCTAATTAATTTTTTTAAAAGTAAAATTTTATAATATAAATAAATTAGATTAAAAGATGATTTTAATTAAAATTCAGTGTTATTCACTATTCATCAAAATATGAAACTTCACATAATAATGAAAAATTTTCGCTAAATTTTTTTTTATTTTTTATTTCCTATACAAAAAGTATTTTGAAATATAATGTTTATAAAATATAGATTCATTGGATTTAAATTAGTTTCATCATTAAAAGGTGGTAAAAGCACTTCAATAAAAAAATAGGTTTTTATGTGGGAGGTTGGGTTTGTTTCTATCTTAATTTTATCGAATATACTAGATGAATACAAATAATATTCTTTGGGATAATATATATATTTATATTAAATTAATGTCACTCACTAATTGTATTTAATTTAATTTATTATGACAAAATAACATTGGGACAATAAAAATAGTTTTCAATAAAAATAGTCCATTTATATTTAATTGTATCATATATCCCTATATAATTCATTTTTAAACTAATGAATCCAAACATGTATTTTCATATGTTAGTTAATCCAATTATTAACAATAAAAATTTTTATAGGTTATAAATTATTATAATAAATAGTTATAATTTTAATAATATATTATTGTTCGGTAACACTCGACCTTTTCTGTTATGAAATCCATCAAGGGGAGTCAGTCATGCATGTACTGTATGAAAACATTAGTCTTCTTTACAAGGAAAGATAAACATTTTGTTTTTCACTATTCAGGATTATCTTGGAGATTCATTTAACATAAACTAAAAATGGTTCTTTAAAATAAAATAAACTCTGTCCAGGGTGGTTTGAAATTAAAAATATCAAAAATATTAAGTAAGTTCAAAAAATATTTCATAATGACTCAGGGTGTTATATTAAAATAATGTGAGAAATTATTAATCATAAATTTTATTATATAAGTATATGTATTAAGGCTATGAGATTCAATTAATCTATACAAATACAATAAAAAATCGGTTTTCATTATTAAAAGTAAAAAAATATATCATTAAACGATTACAGAAATTATAATATCAATAAATATAAATATTGGTATGATTTATTATTTATGGAATGAGAAAAATAGAGAGAGTATAAAGAATACTCAACCATCTAAATATCAATGCAGATTAAATTTTTTAATGATTTGTAAACGATAATTACTGTTAATAAATATATGATGTGGTCTTTTGAGAGGAAATGTTGTATGAGTTTTAGTTGAAGAATTCAAGTATTCTTGGTGAATTCTGATATGAGAATGCGGGAAAGATATCATGTGGGTGTAGATAAATCACTATATAAATTAATTTATCAACATTATAAAGAAGAAGCAAGCAGTGACATGTTTGAGTATAAGACTGCAAAAGGTTCTATAAAGATCCCTTCATGTGTGTTATATAGTAGAGTTCTATTTCATTAGTAATATGACAACCACACTCATATAATATATTAAATTTGGTACTAGTATAGTAAACTAAAGACAATTTTAATTGTGTATTCAATTTTTGTCTTGTAATTTTCACTTTTTTTGAGTTAACAAGGTACTAAGTAGGTTCCCCATATTGGGACTGAACTAGGAAAAAATATCATGTGATGATTTTTTGTGTACATTTATTTATTACATGTGTAACTATAAAATTTCATAACATAAAAATATATATTTATATCTTAGTAGATATTAGGTGATAAAATATGAATGATTATAAGATAAAATTATTTTTGGATGTTGGTAAACATTTATAACACATAATTAATGTCCTCATAGTTGTGTCTACACTGTCCACTGAACAAAAGGTGGTATCAGAGTATAACCACCCTCATATTATATCATTTTTATTATATATTATTTAATTTATATGTTATCTTTGGAGATGATGTAAAATTATCTCCTTGTCATTCTGTCAAATAATTATATAATTTATAGATTTTTGATGAATATTAAAGAGGCACAAAGTGGAAATTTAGATGTCATACTCCCCAAAACTGACGTGGTACTATTTTTCATGACATGGAGAAAAAAGAAGGAGAGTATATTGAAATTGTAATATGTAATTATTTTATAAAATTTTTAGGAGACATAGTTAGTTGAATTAATTCTAATTGGAGAGCTTTTAAAAGTCAAATATGATGATTATAATTCTTACATTAAAAAATTAGATTTCTTTAGAAGGTAATTTTTAATGAGTTGTAATAATAATTTTATTAACAAATGAATAACTACCCAAAAAAATCATCAGTATGCTATTGAATATATATTCTCATACACTCATGGACTGATTGATGGGAAATAACTACTTTAATAAGAGGCTAAATGGATAGAAGAGGCATTGGATATAAAGGCAAGTTATTACCACACTCTTAAAAATATTGTAAGACATAATAATGTATATGTTTCACTTTGAGTGGAATGGCTCATTAAATAGGTTGAAAATTTTCAAACAGTTCTATTGGAGAAGAAAACTTTATTACATGATTTCTAAGGATGTGTTTAATAGATTAGAGATATTCTATAATTCCTATATAGATATCAAAAGAGGTCATATAGAAGATAAATAAAATGGGATAATGAGTTGGAAAGTCCTCCTATTGAGTATCAAGATTTTAATAGATTTTGGGATAGAAAGATGATGATGGAGTGGGATAGAAGACTAGAAATAGATAAGGATATACATAATTATCTCAAAATGATATTCCATGAGTTAAATATTTAATTGAGAATGGATGATAATATTCAACTTCAGTTTTAGAAAATACTTTGGATTAAATGCATTGTTCTACTCTCCATGTGTTTGAGAAGAGTGTCCAATCAAAAAAGTCACATTTTAGAGGAAAATAAATCATTAGGTCATATTTATAAGTATCCACCATTACCAGAACAATGGATGTTTCATTAAATAAATATAAAGGGGAAAAGATTACAAATTAATTTCTTGAGGTTCAATAATATATAGACCAACTGTGTCCTCTCAAACAAACCTAGTTCCCTCTGGTGGAAATGATATGTCCATAGAAAAGGAAAGTGACCAATAATTCCTAAAATAATTAGTAACTAAAACTTTAGCAATAGAATTCCCCTCTATACTTGTATGGGGTAATTTCAATTGGTTTTGCAGGAGTCCCTTTCATTTCATTTTTTAGTATTCAATGGAACCTGTAACGAGGCCTTTACCTATTAGATAATTTTAATGAACTAACATGTATGCCTCTCTTTCTAGAATATATATCTCATTTCAATTGAAAAATGGTGCTCTTGTAAGCCTGGTAATAGATTCATCCTTAATAGGGTCTCCATTAACAAGATAAGTTCAGAATGCTTCGACAACATCACCCCTTGAGTTTCTGATCAGTCCAAATCCACTCATATACCCTATTGAACATTCACTAACTATATATAATTAAAATTCTTTTAAAGGTGGAATCTACTTCACCCATTCTACTTTCTATAGGTGGAGGTGCTGGATTGAGGTAGATCCAAAAAACTTTAATTAGAGTGAGGGGATCTATCCACCATATTTTACAGTCCAAATAAACCTAGAATAAGGATTTTAGTTTTAATAATTATTAGAGTCTGATTCTTCAGTTGAGGTATAGTTTCATATTTTCATTCCCTTTGAATTGATTTCATGAAAACAAGTGAAATTTGGGAAAATTACTAGAATCATGGGATACACGTCGTGTATTCCCAAGACCATATCGTGGTGTCATATAATCATGTCCTGGATACAAAGCTTGTAGAAGTTAGATGTTAATTGAATAATAAAATGAAGTACACCCCATGTATATAGATTTAGACGACATTTACTTTTGTATTTTTCACCTAGAATGGTAAGTATCTTCATTCTTATATCATTTGGGTAGATGAATCCCCCAGGAAACTCAAGAGGATTGTAGTACTTCAACCTCTTCCACGTAGATCATCGGAACTATGAATCAGTCATTTTCAATGTCATTGGAACCCAATCCATATGCTCCCGATTACTTTTGGATCATTCATGGGGAATTTAGTTACTGAATAAATTATTTATGTTTTTTTAAATATTCAAGTTTTTTTATCTATACCATTGTACCATGAATTGGTAGTCAAGGATGGACGAAGAGATTCATACTATGAAGAGGTAAGTGGTCTCATGCCTCTCATTAACTATTAATATGTTTATATGTGTCCTTGTTCAACACACCCATGTTTAGGGTGTCCCCATGAAATTAATTTTAACCTTATTATTTCTGAATGTTATTATGGAAATGAACTCAATGAATTAAATCATGATTAGATTCTTTGTTTAGTTAAGGGACACCACACGAGTGTGTTTTTCTGTCGAATGAATAGTTTACCCATACTGGACTCAGATGTCTATGGTCATGCCTTTTTATCATTTTTGGGATGTTAAAAAATGAAGTTGATTACATTATTGAATTGTAATTGCATTAAAATTTTATGTATTATTTATAATGGCTTTGGGATTGTGTTTTCCCCTTTTTCTATGTAGTGTTATTTTAAATTGTTTAGAAAGTAAGAATGTTTTATGGAATTTTAAAGTGGAAATGGTAAATATAATTGGTTGATACATGGATCCATCTCAGAAAAATGTGAATAGACGTTCATGACTATTGTACCTTGCACATTGAGTGATATATGGGTTCAATTTAAAACCCCATGGTTTGACTCGATATACTTTTTTTATATGACATTAGTGAACCATGGGATCCCTAGTAGGACCTCTAGTGATGGATTAAATTGATATAATCTTATACTAATAATAAATTGATACATTGGGGCTCCCTATTAGGACCACTAATGAAGAAATCACATGAACACATACCAACATAGAGAGTGATACGTGGAGCTCCCAAGTCATACCACTGAGAAGATACTCACAGGATGTTTGTAGCATTACACATGTACAGATATTTGATTTCCAAATTAAGAATCTTAATGAATGGAGTTAGGTTATACATAAATGATGGAATGTAAATAATTGCGGCACTTAATCCAATCCAAATCCCAATCTTAGATTCATAGTTCACTTACTTGATAGAAGGTATTCTGAGACATTTTTTGTTCTTACATTACTATAGGAAATGTTAGTATTAAGCTGAATTATGTTACATAAATACACTAGGTAAATGAATTTATAATGAAATTAGTTAATTATGTAAATTAATAATAGTTCTTGTAGGATTTTTTACATAAAAGTACCTACTATTTTTTGTATTTCATTACTATAGAAAACTGCTACATATATACACATATAGATTTAGACAGACCTTACATGGATTCCTACATGAATTTATTTCTCACACCCTGTTTGGTTCTGGTTTTTGAGCCAAAATTTACTATATTGTTACATGTGTAAATAAGGGAACGGTATCTTATAAATATAAAGGTCTACTACATAAGAGGATGATAAAGGGACCCTTCCAGGGCTTGCGATGTTGTTGTGTTTCATTTTGTATTTTTATACCTTAGTATTTTATTATACTCGATTGCATTGTATGTTGTTTTCATTTCCTTCATATAACTTGTAACATTCTACATCATTCAAATATGTTTTGAATTCTTGTTATCATTACATTACAGTCATTCGTTGTTTACTTCAGTTTCATGTTGTTTAATACCCCTGCTATTGTTATTAATTATTCAGATGTGTTACCGTCATCTAATTTGGGATCAGTTTCCCCACTATCATATCATGTTATCTCGCTGCTAGTCAGTAGCATCTGGAATTTGGGGAAATTCCCTTGAGGACATGTGACCAATGGTGTGTGGGGAACCAATTGAGTGGATTCCAGATACGTGATCTTACAAACTGGTATAATATGGTTTATTTTTTCTTTGTCTTACTGTGTGGATACAATTTAATATAAGAGGAAGGATATAGAATTTCATAATTAGTTGTGCCTTAGAGTATCTATCCCCTATATTAGGAAAATCCTTATTACCTAAAATTAAATTGTGATTTTGGATTTCAGGTATTACAATGAATTTGATTTCACCATTGGGTAATGCACTTGTTTTGTGTTGTTATTATTAAAATTATTGTGGTTATATTTTTTGGCAACCCAATGAGATGAGGTTATTCCATCTCCTGCATCATATAGTCATTTGTAAAAAATAGATTCCATACATTATTCCATTCCAACATAGATTCATAAAATATTTCATGTTTTTTTTGACAAATTTCATGATATATATTCATGGTGTTGTGATATTACCATTATAGATATTCCTGCTCATATGGTGGGTGTATTAGTACATGATATTGTTCGAATTTTATGAATGTCAAACTCTGATCTCTAAGGTTTATGGGTCCTCTTGGATTGGAATCTTTTGGATCATGATTTAACATTTTTTATTTAATTTTATTGTTTTATGTTATTCTTGGCTACCGATCATTGATTTGTGGGGAGTATAGGCCCTCATGGATCAGAATTTGGAAAACCCCTGGTTAGTTTTTCTTCTAAATAGGGATATTAGGGGAATCTGGAGAGTTAATCATGAAAAACCTAGTAAAAATTGTTGGTAGTTTATCCAAAAAAGTCGTGTGTTCTTCCTGTTTGGGGAAGAGGGTGTTCCATGTTTTAAAAATGTATACACCATGTACCACATGTACATTCTTTGTAATATATGACTTTATAACGGTCTATGTGAGAGGAAACACATGCTGTTGAGTTTTGATAGGAAAATGCAGTGAACTCTTAGTATATGTTATGTATCCTACACAAGCAGAACTTGTGTGGGACTAGCAATGTGTAAGTAAATGGATATGTGGGAAGACCTGAGTGCATTCTTTCTCTATGCTTGACCTGCTGTGTACTTAAAACCTTTACAAAAACAAAATGTCATAGTTACATGACCATGTGAAATTTAAGGGAACACACCGTGTGCCATAATGACTCATTGTGTATCTTTGGGTTGATACATACGTAGGTCTGTGGTAGAGCACGACCATGTGGTAACATAAAGGCACTTTTGGTGTAATGTGGATAGATTCAGTGTAGTATCTTTAGATATTTTTTTAATCTTTTCATGTTTCAATCATGGAACATTGGAACAATAATCCATTACAATGAATGTTGAGATGAGTAATGTTATTTAACTTTTATATTAATGCCACCACGACGACCACGAGCTATATTCTATGAGAGCAGCAATAATAATCCCCTAGAAATGGTGGGTTATGGTCTACTGATGGATTCAACAATTATTCCAGCTGCAGAACTAAATATTATTCCAGATGTAGGCATAGATGCAGAATTCAATGAAGGCTTTGTGAGGTGCATGCATACCTTTCATAGAGCACCATAGGCTGTCAAATAATTGTAAGAGCTGACACATTTATTCTATAAGGATAATGCACTTACTTTTTTAGGGGATGTCGGACCATAGTCTACAGAATCTTGGATGGAATCCATTCTAACTATCTTTGAGCGCCTGGAGATGTAAGTTTAGTGGATGGTCAAGCTCACAACATAAATTTTTCATGATTCTTCTAAGAGATGGTGGGATGTGATCACTCAGCCAGGGTGTCATCAGGATATTACGTGGTAATAGTTTTATGTAACCTTAAATGATTATTATTTTCTAGAGATTATGAGGGACGACTGAGCTTGGGATTTCATGCACCTGGAGCATGGTACACTAATAGTTATAGACTTTTCTGCCTGGTTTATTGAGATTCATCATTTTCACCTATTCTGGTGGTTGATGACATATAAAAAGCTATATTTTTTTAGGATGGTCTCTCATTCAACATTTAATCATAGGTGAGTGTCCTAAAGATTCATTCAGTCTCTACTCTCATCAATTAGGCATTGATCACCAAGAGCAATCTGTATGAAGCTACTAGAGTGATCTAGGGCGGTTCGATAGCAATTTCTAGTACTATCTCAACAGTAGCAGTCAGATCCTTTCTTTTAGTTGACATTTGTTATACTACCAGTGTAGTAGGATTGGGCATACGTGGCCCCATTTCCTGCTGGTCCCAGTTGAATGCATGGATTTTGGGAAGATGATCCATCAACAACGCTTTTGAAGGAAATTTCCACCAGTTTATAGTGAGAGAGATTCTATACAGACTCCACATATAGGAGCATGGTCAGTAGCATCTCACTAATCTAAAAACTGGAATACGTCTAGGGAGTTCTGGCCAAGGTGTGGTCGGGGCCAGGGTAGCCAGAACCCAGGATCTCAGACACAGTAGTGTGGGTTTCTAAAGGTAGGAAAGTAATGTCTTAGGGCCACAGTGAAGGTCATACATATGTAGTTCAATAGACCTAGCAAGAGTAGGATCTCGTACATTAAATTATTAGCTGTACATTTCTCTTGGCATGTACATTATCTTCATCACAGTTTGATAATGGTTCTACAAATAGATTTATATCTATGGCCATTTTCGAATGCCTTGGGCTCTATGTTTATACTTATTCTAATGTTATGATGCTAGAAACTCCATTAGGGATTAGAATGTCAAGCATGCGTCAGTTCTGGTAGTGCCCCTTTAACATTAGTGGGTGTAAAATTCTATGGAACCTCTTTGTCTTAGAGATAATGAGCTTTGAGGTAATTCTCGGAATGGACAGGTTGGATTATTATTGAGACAATGTTGATTGTGATCACTGCAGGGTGAGTTTCACATCACCATAGGGTTGAGAGTATCTACATAAGGGAGAATGGGATGTTCGGGCCAGCCAATATGGACCCGAACATTGTGGGTTTGAAGGAATGGCATCCCAGATTGTGTGTTTTTATCTGGATGATGAGGGAACATGTCTAGCATATTTCTCTCATGTGGTTGGTCATTTCAGAAGTGTTTTCCCAGATGACTTATTAGGATTACCTCTGGTTAATGAGGTTGAGATTACTATCGAGCTAGTTCTATGAGCTTCACAGATATCTATTCCTCCTTATAGGATGACCACAATAGATCTGAAAGAGCACAAGTGACTGTTAGAAGATCTGGAATCTAAGGTTTTTATTTCACCCAATACATTTCCTTGTGGTTAACTGGTTCATTTTGTGAAAAAGATGGATGATACCCATATTCTATTCCTGGAATATTGGAAATTAAACTATTTGACAATTAAAAACTGATATCCTTTTGCACAAAAAGATGACCTATTTTATCAACATAGAGGAGGGCATATTTTCTTGAAGTTTGAATTATGTTCGTGATATAAAAAGGTAAGTGTATGATCGACAAACATACCTCATACATCATTTCGTAGGATGTACAGTCTCAATGAGTACTTGGTTATGTTGTTCGGTATCATGAATGTGCCATCGGTTATCCTAGAGCTGATGAACCGCCCATTCTATCCTTACCTATATTCTTTTGTAGTGGTATTCGTGGATGATATCTTGGTGTATTCACACAATCATTACAACCATGCTGAAAATCTTGCGATCATTTTGAATTCACTATAAGAGTATCCGTTATATGATAATCTCACTAAATAACATTTCTAGATGGATAATATTCACTTCCTGAGTCACGTCATCTTAGAGACTGGATTATTAGTGGACCCAATGTAGGTGAGAGCAGTAGTGACCTAGGTGTATCTTAAGAATTTTTTTGAGGTACAAAGTTATATTGGGTTGGCTGGTAACTACATTCCTTTGAAATAAGACTTCTCATTCTTAGAAGCACCAAGGACATGCTTGAATAATAAAGGTGGGATGTTTGAGTGGTCATATTCTTATGACACAGTGATTCGGGAGTTGAAGGGACATTTTTATTTAACGTTGATACTTATATTTCGAGAGCTGAGAAAGGGTTACATTGTATACTGTGATGTATTAGGTATTTTGCTGGGAGGTATGCATAGGTAGGGGGTCTATTTGTTACGTATATGTCATGGTAGTTTTTGGCCACATTAGTAGAATTACGCGATACATGATCTCAAGTTAGCGACAAATGTTCCTGACTTTAGTTGCTGGAGACATTATTAATTGTGATAGAATTTTGTGGTGTACATGGAAGAAAAATGTCTCAAATATATTTGTACACAACGTGATTTTAATTTGAGACTGCGATGGTGGGTGATATACCTTCATTCGTTCGATTTTAAGAATGCCTCTATGCTTGGCAAAGTCAATGCGGTGGATGGCACACTGAGTAGGAGGACTCAGAACAGGATGTGTAGGAGGCCTGTAGTGAGTAGAATATTATGGATTTGTTCTCTAAGATGAATTTAGTGGTTCATGACAGTCAAGAAAAGACTTAGAATTCATCATTGGGAGTTAGCACTACCATACTATACAAAGTGATGATGAGTAATATCATAGATTCTAAAAGACTAGTTCTACATGAGAGTGTGGAAGGTGAGGAACCTCCTTTTATATTGACAATAGGTGGCGATGATGTTATGTGTATCCATGGACATGTGTGGATTCCAGAGGATATATGCGAGGAGAAGCGGCAGGATTTTTTTGCTTTGTGAATTTCAGTGAACCCTGGAGTAACCAAGATATTCCGTTACTTGCACCGTTATTACGGGTGGTTGGGTAAGAAGCGAGAAGTATTTGGTTTTTTGAAGAGGGGTTTTTAGCTGTCAGCAAGTGAGGGTAGATCATCAGTGACCGACAGAGCTTTTAAAGAATTTACCTATTCTAGAGTGGAAATGGGAAGGTTTCTCAATAGATTTTGTGATGGGGTTTCCTAGGTGTCAAAGGGTAAACAATGTTGAGTGAGTCGTAGATGATAGGATTATGAAGTTAACTCATTTCTTACCAATTAAGGAGACCATTAGTTTCAATGAGATCGAAATGATTTTTATATAAGAGTTTGTACAAATTTATGGGGTCCCTCGATCTATCCTTTTTGATTGGGAGTCCCTCTTTACATCATGGTTTAGGGAGACTTTTTAGAGGGTGCTGGGTATATATGCGCTTCTAAGAACATCATACCACCCTCAAAATGATGTCCATTCGGAGTGTACAATACACATACATGAGGACATGTTGTGTGTATATTTCCTAGACGTTGGGGGCTCTTGGGAGAAACATATTACCCTAGATACATTCTCCAAAAATAATAGTTTTCAGGTGACTATAATGATGGAACCTTACAAGGAATTATGTGGTAGGCCAAGTCGTTCTCCCATGTGATGGTTAGAGGTAGGCGATCCAACCTTATGGGGCCATGTATCACGCATGAGACTTCTAGGAGGATCAGTTGATTATGATCAAGATAGGAACTACATATTCATGTTAGAAATATTATATAGATTGCTACCGAAGACCTTTTGATTTCGAGTTCGGGGATCGAGTTTTACTACATGTCACACCGAGGTTGGGACCCAGTAGGATTAGGAGACTGGGTATGCTTTATCCAAGATATGATGAACCGTTTGAATTTCCGGAGTGAGTCGGGTTAGCTACCTATCAGTTATAGTTACCTCAATGGTATTGATCCTGGCATGACATCTTCCATGTATCTCAGTTACACCACTATCACTCTTACACATCTCACGTTTTTTAGCCCGAGGAGGTTGAGCTTCAGGTTGATGAATCATTTAAGGGGAATCTGATTCATATAGTTGATAGAAGAATAAAGTTTCTACATGGCCTATCAGTTACTCTTGTATGATTTCTATGGAGAGATAGATGAATATAATAGAGTATCTTTGAGAGGGATGTGAACATATGAGCTTAGTGGTCAGATTTATTGATAGATATTACTTCAATATCCTTGGGAGGGTAATTCAGGGATGAATTGTGTTAGGGGGATGTTTGTAAGAACCCAATTCTTATTTTGAGGTATAGTTTATTCTTTTCGTTCCCATTGAATTTATTTCAAGAAAACTAGAAAAATTTGGAATAATTTTTGGAATCATGGTATAAAATCCATGTATTATATAGAACACCCAGTTTAGTCATGTAGAAATGTCTTGGAATTTATATTTGTGGAAGTTAGTCCCTAAATGAAAAGTAAAGTGATATGCACACTATGTATATTGACATACAAAACATGTACATTGTGTTTTTACATAAAATAATAAGTATCATCATTTTTCAGTTTTTTTTCATAGAAGGCTCACCTGAGAAACTCAAGAGGACAGATATAACTTCAACCTCTTCTTGGATGATCATTTGAACTCCAAATCAATCACCACCAGTCTCATTTGAACCTAATCAATATGCACTCAATTACACATTGGACATTATTGGTAAATTTAGTTCTCTACTATGTTATTTAAGTTTGATTAAATTTATTTTTTATATATATATACCATTCTATCATGATTTGGGAGTTGAGTATGGATAATAAGAGTCATACGATTATGAGGTAGGTGGTCTCGTGCCTCACGTTAATTTTCAAAATGTTTATAGGTGCCATTGTGCCACATATCATTGTTTAAGGTTAATCCATGAATGAGATTTGATCCTCATTATTACTCAATGTTTTTTTTGTAATGAGATCAATGTATTAATGCATGATTAGCTTCATTGTTTGGTTAAGTGCCAACTGACGGGTGCATTTCCCGTAGAAAATTTGTTCGGCCACTTCGGCCTAGGATGTATATGGGCATGCCTTCCTTTTCCATTTTTGGTTTGTTTAAAAACGAATTTGATTACTTTATGGAATTGAAATTGCATTATAATTGTATGTATTTTTTATTATGTATTTTGGATTTTGTTTTCCCCCTTTTCCATGCAGTGTTTTTTAACTCATTAAGCAGGGTGGAATTTTTTATTAAATTTTTAAATGTAAATATTAAATAGAATTGGGTGACACATGGGTTCATTTTAGGATGATTTGAACAAAAATACATGAATATTGTACATTGTTCATTAGGTTATACATGGGTTCTGTTTAAAACATCATGGACGAACTTGAGAGGATTTTGATTTGTATGTTATTAGTGACACTTGGACTCCCTAGTAGGACCACCGGTGGTAGAATAAATTTATATAATATAATATTACACATAGTGATATACCTTGGGGCTCCCTCTTATGACCACATTGGATGGAATCTCATGAACCTATACAGACATCTAGAGTGATATGTGGGGCTCCCATGTTGGGCCACTAAGAACAAACACGTATGATTTTAGAAGAATTAAACATGTAGTGATACTTGAATTCCAACATTGGAATCTGAAGAATGGAAATAGGTTATACATAAATGATGGAATGTAATGAATAATGACCCATATTCCAAGATTAAGTACAAGCATGGATTACGACTTCACTTGTTAGATGGTCATTTCAGACTTCGGTTGTTCTTACACTGTTATGGGGGATGTCTTGCTTAGGCTAGATTCTGAGACATAAATACTTAAGGTAAATGGATATCTAATGAACATAGTGAAATATCTAAATGAATAAAAGTAATTGTAGGATTTTTTAATTCTGTGTAGGTACTAATTATTTCATTTCATTACTATACACAACCACTTCATACACTCACGGACAAATTGGCACATACCTTAGGTGCTTGCCTAATGGGATTTTGTTTTCTGAAACCCTATTAGGGTGATGTTTTCGGGCCAAAATAAACTATATTTATACATTTGTAGATTGGGGATATTATCTTTGTAGATGTACTTGATTGCTGCATAGGATTAGAATATTAAGGGACCAAGCCATGGATGGGAGGAAGCTATGTTTCTTTTTGTATTATTATACCTTTTTATTTCATTGTATATTATTTCAGTGTATAATTTTTAACTGTTTTCTTAGAACATGTGACATGATACAACATCCTAATATGTTATGCCTTCTAGTTATCTTTATCATTTATTCTAACATTTTTTACTTTAGCTGTTGGTTGTTTAGTACTTCTTCTATAATTATTATTTATTATGGTGTGTTACACTCTACCAATGATAGAATCGTTTCCCCAAAATCACACCATAGGCCATCTCTTCAAGTCAGACAGCTCTGGAAATTGTTGAAATGTATTTCAGGACAAGTGTCTTCCTGGGTACGAGGCACTAGTTGAGTGGATTCTTAACCAAAGGCTTAACAATAATAATACATGTAGTGGACTGCACTAAGAACATGTTCCACTTCCCATTTAGGTAGGACCAATTTTACCAGCAAACAAAAACTACGATAATAGATCGGTCCTCCCTCTCAGCACCTGGGTTTTCAGCACCCTAAAATCATTGATGGATAAAGGAATCACTGGAAAACTCACATCTAGACCAACAATTGAACTACCCAAACATCTCCAAAACTACATTGGCCTAATAAATGTTGAAAAATAAATGGTTAGTGCCTACAATCATTGCCTCCCTAAAACACATACATTTATATTCGAATGAGAATATCCTATGCTAGAAACATCCATCAATGGACAAAACATAATCATGTATATGAAAAACTAGAAAAATACCATTTTAAAGGATGTTCATTACACCATACTATGTCACCCTAGGTGTCTAGGGAATTATTCATTACCATAATTGTGAGAAAATATTTAACCAAAAAATTACCAGTATCTGAGCTGGTGAAGACACATTTGTCCCAAGTATTAGATATAATAATGTTGTTAAAAATATTCCTATACAAACCATTCAATGAGTTAGAAATGAGGGTAGTGTGTTCAATGGCCTCCTTGAATTATATATATGGAGTGGGTTAGTGCGGAAATCCAATAATTGTTCTTTCCCAATTGTTGTGTAAAAAACATAGCTCACATTCATATTATCAAGTATAAATGGTTTTGGATGATGGGTAAATAGGGCTGAACCTATTTCAGTACATTAGGTGGATTAAAAGATGATGTGTTACCTTCAATGACATAATATTTCTATATATATGTGCTCTCTATTGAACTCCCGTCAATGATTTTTCAAGAAATACATGCATGGATACTAGACATCGTATGTTAAACACTCTTTAAGTGGATTCATCCATCCTTAATGGGCTTAGCCAACTATCACCAGGAATCCAAATGGAATTTACCTTCCATGTTTCCATGTAAAATAAATTTTCCATAGTTTTTTCCAAACTGGAAGGAACCTTTTTTTGGTACCATTATTGTAGAAAGGATGTTCATGTGAGTAGAATATATCACCCTATTTATCTTTGTGAACATTCATCCAAATGACAAGAACCAATTTTTATATTTACGAATATCTGCCATGATTTTGATAATAATCACATCAAAGTGTATGATAAGAAGAACATTTGGGGACACTAGAGCTCCTAGGTATTACATCAGGAGGACCCCTTTTGGGATATATATAGTGGATTAGAAACACCCAATCATCCTATTTGAGCATTTATAAGGAACAACAACGTTACTCTTAATAAGAGTGACACTCTAACCAATCCAATAATGGTAAACCTTCAGCACTTTATTCACTCCTTGTTTGGATATTCTATTAAAATAAACAAACAAAACAATTTCATCCATTAATATAAGATGAGATACACCTCCATGAAACCTCTTATTACGATAGGGATAGTTCCTTAAAGCATTGATGTAGTGGGAAATTAATCTCATAAGAACATCTTCAGAAATGAAAAATTAATAGAGGGAGAGGTGATATCCCTCTCTTAAGCCTCTAAAAATATTGAAAAATCCAAATTGTTTTCCAATGAAGTAGAATGAAATCCAATGGGAGATTAAATTCTAGAAAAGAAAATCAATAACCCATGTAGAGAATCTCATTCATTATACGAACTTGATGATAAAATTCCATTATACACTATCATAGGCTTTTCTCATATTGAGTTTGATGACAACATTGCTATAAATATTTTGTAAGTTGATGTCACAGATAACTTATTTAGCAAGGGACAAATCCCTTTAGACAAAGATAACCATAAAAACCATTTTGTTATTTATCCTTCCATGTAGGAAGAATGGAATAAATCCTATTATTGAGAATACTATCTAGCACCATAAAGTGGACATTGAACATAATAACTGTATGATACTAGTTTGAAGAGTAGGGATATTTTACCTTAAGAACTAAGACAATTATGGTTGAAAAATATATACTAGGGATATTACCCCCATAAAAATGTCTTTCGAAGCACTGACTGTGTTTTTCTTTACAATATTAGACGAAGCCTTATAAAAAATCAGAAATGCGTCTCGACCGAGCACACTTTCTACATTCATAGACCATACGACTTAATAAACTGAATGCTAATTTGGGATGTGCTCTATCAATCCGTTAACCATTTTATATACACTAGATGAAATTAATTCAATGAGTTATTTTGGACCCCTTAGGCAGTCCTTATCTATATTTGGATTGGGATAAGCTACTAAAGAATGACAAAAAATTTCTTCCAAACCTCCCACCACTTCTCTATCATTAGAGATAGAACAATTCTCTCGATATATGATTAGATTATGAATTTTTTTTCTTTATTGATATAGGCAAGAAAATATATAGTTTTCCAATATTCTTCTTGGAGTAATTTTACTTTGGAATTTTTATAGACTATGAATTCCAAAATCAACAATAGATCATCCAAATAATATTTCTTATATTTTATTTTAGCCAAAATAACCTCATCTAAGTTATTCATGAGAATCAATTCCAAATGAATTATGTCATTACCAATTCATTCCATGTCCAGGTCTTCCACAGGAAGAACACTAAACTAGGCATGGAGGGATCTTTTGAGATTTCTGATATTGTTATGAAAGGAATGCCACATGTTTCCAATAGGGAGGCTGATCCATGAGTAATTTTCAACCACACAAAACCCCTGTTTATCAGCCAAAAAGGGAATAAGTTGAAGGAATAATTGTTAACAAACCATTCGTTTAGGATAATAGAGAGGGGATAGTGTTCTATGAGACTCCACACCAAGTGATAAACATTGTTGTCAGGAAAACAGGTGAGAGTATACACATTAACCAGACATCAGTGTGGTCTACTCCATGAATTTTTTCAACCAGTTGATTATTACAACATGTGGAAGGATCTCTTGAAAATACTGCTTCAATAAGACCATTTCAAGACATGCTTGTGACCATGGCCAGATTAGTTCTCCCGAGTAATGGTCCATTGCCTTTGTTATCTTCAGTCAAGAAACTATGATGAAATCCACTCTGACTAACGAATGAGAGTTTCCTGAATTGATTGAGCTTAGGTCATCCAAAAGGGTCTCCCTTGCTAGAGCATCACATTTAAAAAAGATGACTAATAACACACATCCATATGTTCCCACTAAGTCCTTGAAATTGAAAAGATATTTTTATTATTATTTTAGGTACAATTAATCTAACAACTTCTAGAACATCCCAATATGAAAGTTAATACGAGACTCAAGAAGAGATATATGACGATTCACCCAAATTGAATTATCTTAAAATTTGGATGAATTATTCTTAGGTTCCAACTCTTCTACCAGATTGTAGAATTATAAGGAAGATATTATGAAATGATGTCCAATTTAACCCTGGTGCACATCCCAAGGGTAATCTAGAAGAGAAAAATAATCATCTTCTGATGTTTAGACAGGTTTCTGCCCCACCCCCATGCAAATTCATTGCTTTAGAAGATCTAGATTTTGATTCTGACTTATATTGATATCTAGAACACACACCACATGTAGGAATAATCGATGGATGAAATGATGATGAGGATTCCCAGACATGGTTCCTCAGAGTGGAAGGCTGACTGACCACTAGAGGTGATGAAGGGGAAACACCAACCTTTATTCTAGATGGAGAATAAATAACTGATGATGGTATTTGAAAATAAGATCCGAAGAAGGAATCTGAATAAATATTAGTTATGGTGAGGTGTGGGAATAAAATGAATCCTCCTCTGAAAGTGAAGGGAGAAGCACAACATTTCCCAGATCTCTAGAAGCCAATTTTGGATGACCAATAAGAGAATGACTACTAGAACTCATAAGCTCTTTACTATTATTACAAAGATCTTTCATATGACTACCATAAGTGGAAGGATAAATAGATTTCCATAATTCATGGGACTTGTGTCCCTGAATGAGATAACGTGAACATAATCGGGATGGTGCCGGATAAAGAAATAGTTGAGACCATTCTACAATTATTACAATCGTGGGTGATTAAATGTGTAACATCCCAGGTAAATAAACAATACATAATATTCATATTTATTAATATTTGTGAATTAAATATTATTTTCACTATAAAGTGGATGCTATATTCAATAGTATACCTGACATGAAATACTAGGTTTCTCTGAAATCTAATGGTGCACAAAAGACACAATCATACTGGAAAATAAAAATATATTATAATTTTAAATGGTAGTTAACAAACAACCGTTGTAATGGAAGGAATGAAAATAACTAAATAAATATTATTAAAAATATCTGTTAAATGTTATTACATTTATCAAATAATATTTAGAGACATAAAATGTCAATGAATCTAATTTTATGCATAAATACTATAATATTATATAAAATGTTAATTTCCCACCTTATAATGGTGAAATTTTTTTAAATATATTTTTTTGTAATTTTAAATGTTCTATTTGACAAAATAATATTCATGTTTATAATCAGGACATCAAAATTTACTTTGGATGGAATTTTGGTATTTTTCTTATAATGTTAATTTATTAATAAATACTGATAAATATTGCATTTTAATTCAAAACTACCTTTTAATTTAATTTATTTATATAGTTATATTGTTATTTTAATTGGTTTTAATGTTTAATTGGATTATATTTTTAACATATAATAAAATATTGGTTATTAGAAGTAATTTCACTCTTAATTTGGACATAAACAAAGGTTAATCTTTTGATAGTTAATTTTTCTTAAAAACACGCTTTTTGTTTTGACAACAGGAAATAATTTTAAATTAATTTATGCCACTTTTGTGTTTTGAATTTGGAATAATGGATTCCATATTTGAAATAAAAAGGTCAAAATTGGGTATAGAGGTAAATTTTATTTTTAGGCATTATGAATATTTAATTTAGTGAATATTTTATTTACAATGGTTAAAGGGTAAATCTAGAAATAAGGGTGAGAAATAATATTATAATAATAATAAATTACCATTACACTTGTCCTAACCCTATTTCATAATACAAGTACGACCATGGGAATCCTTTGGTCTATTTTGGGACCCCATGGAGCCACATGAGTGTGATAATGACACTTCATATTAATTAATTTAAAGCAAGGGAAAAATAACATAAACATTAATCTTTTTACTAAAATATTTTTTATTTGCGGTTATATAAGTTATCTCTTCGACTATAAATTTTAATTGGAACGATAAAACGATTTCCTAGATCACATTATTTCATTTTTAATATTTATAAATTAAATAGAGAAATTTAATTATGACAGAATCGTGATGTGTTAATTTCTTCATTAATAAAGGATTCAAATACATGATATAATAATTTTCAAAATAAATGTATTTTAATCTTTTTTTGAATTACTATATTTTTCATGAAAACAAATATTTGTTATATCTTAATTAATTAATTTATCTCGAAATAATCATGTTGTTATAGATTTTTAAAATTCTTGATATGGATTGTTTATAAATTGACATAAATAAATTTTTAAAAAATTAATATTTTATTTAATTATAAAAAATATCCTAAAAATATAAAATTCATCCAAATGTCTCCAATAATGATACAAATGTAATAAATGATCCATTTTGGGTCATTTGGTGTATAATATTAAATATATTAATCATAAGGTATGATTATATAAGAGGAAATGGTAAGAGATAAATAAGTAATCAAAGGGTTACATAAAAATGATAAGTATTAAAAAATCCCAACCAGTCTAATTATTATTGGATTATTTTACATAGACTTATATGTAAATTATCTTAGAATTAAATATGTTTTAGACCTTTTGGAAACCAATAAACTTTTCAAAATAAAATAATACTTTCAAAATTTCCATAAGATCCCCTCCTCCATCTTATAAAAGGCGACGACCTCTAACCATTACTCACAACTCTAAAGCCCTTTTGGAACAGAAAACCTCATCACAAATAAGGTCCCAAGATCCCTATATTCCTTCTATAAGATTTACTATAGGAATAAATCACTTCAAGAAATCCATTTACTTAAAACCAAAGGATGTTACCCAATTTAAAGTTAATGTCGTCAGTCAACCTCTTTTCATTTATTTTCCATCTACAACCCCTTAAAATATGTTTATTTTTTTATTTTACAACAAAAACAGTATACTAAATGTACTGGGATTTTGTTATGATAAGGATTAAATCTAATCTTTTTCACACCTCCATCAAATAGATACAAAAATAATGATTTTTTGGACGGCGTACGACCGCCTCACGAAATGATGATTGTTCAAATAAATCCTACCGCCTCTCACGGAGGCCATTATTATGGAAATATATTTGTATGTGATATATATATATGATAGGTATATTTTATAAATTATTCTTTATTTTATATTTATTCTATTCCATCATGGTTTCTATAATGCGTAAATAAGATAATTTCATTTGAGAAAGTGCGGACTACCGCCCCATCAATGTGATATTACTCTTTCTTGCCACACATGAAACATATAAAGATGGGAATTTATTAACATATGTAACATATATAAAATATATAATTTAATTGTATTATAAAATAATTATTTATCATTTAGTTTTCACTACTTTAGAATTTAAAGATAAATGAAAGTAGCGTTCATATGTATGTACGACTAACTCTCTCCATGAACAGTGCATTTCATTTCCTATTTCAAAATTTTATGGACATTAATAAATAAATATATACAAGATATATATAATTTATATGATATCTAAATCTGGAATATCATTTTTGAGATAATTTACTTTTGACCACATGGACAATTTTTATTTATAACAAGTTCATTTTTTAGTCAAGGTCCGAACATTGACAAAATGTCTGATATGTACTCAAATAATTAATAATTGAAATAGTAAGGTAATAAGTGATATAAAAGGAATAATAAACTTGAAAAAGGTTCTCAATCATGTATAAATTCACATAACTTTTTTTATTTATGATGAACAAGGAACAAATGAGTCATGTCAGGCATGAGGTAAGGGGTTTTCATATAACTTTTTATTCGCATGAGATTCATACTATATTTTCCACTATTTCCTTTTGTGTTGTGTATGTATTTCCCATTATTTTTTTATTATGTTATATAATTTGATTTATTTGTATTTACATATTTTTTTATGATTCTTATTTCATCTGGTGAATGTTTCGTATGTTACCAAATGGGTTAGATAACCTTTCACCCTCCTCTTCTAGTAAAATAATTATTTTATGTTATGACTTTAAAATTAAATTATAAAATGTTTAGATACGTTATTATATATCATTATTTCTGTAAATTTTATTTCCATGTGATGAGATAATATTTTCTCTCTCATCAAATAAATTTTTTAAATTTTATGTGATGTCATTTGGTTGTCTACTTTTTGTGAGGAAACTTCTTATCCCAATTTCAATTATTTGGGTTAAACTGCTACTTATTAATTATGTTGTGTTATGAATATGTGTGATTGAACTATGATTTTTTTACACTTAATATATTTTTATTTTGGTTGTATTTATATGTTTTATACATAATGATGTCATTTATTTTTCCTTAATCTAATGGTAAATTGTTTTGTAAGGGACTAAGACTCAATCTCCATTAATTGAGGAATATCTTGATATTGTTCACCTTTTTATCCTATAAGGTGTATATCCAAACATTTTGAAATTTTATATCATTAATTTCTATATTTTCATGATATTTATAATTATTGTTTTATGTTATTCTTTAATGATTTTTATTCAAGATTTTATCATGTGGTAAATGATTATTTAACTAGAACATCGTTATAAATGTTTTACTATTTTAATCTTTTAAAAACATATTTTTCATGACCATGTTTTAGAAATTATTTTAAGGATTTATTTATATAGGCATGGGATTTTTAATGTTTAAATTCCTTTAAAAAGTTTATTAAGTTGTATGGGACACTTTGATTAAATAATATTAATTCTAAATGTTTTAAATGTCTACTTTTTTAAAATGAAATTATTATGTTAATATCCTTAAATAATATATTGTTATTTCAATGTAGATATGTTACCTTTACATTTTTCCTGTTTTATGTGATATGATTATGTTATGGTTTTTGGGCATTGTTTACAAATATGGGTGGTTCTGTGACAAACCTAGGGCAATGAGCTTGATATAGCTCCCAATATGCATTGGGTAATGTGATAGAGGTAAACATTAATGTTTCCCCAAAGTTATTTAGGTAATATACTATGATGGTTATTCCAAACATAACTCCATACGTAGCTATGAATGCTGAAATTTATGTATTTTATGTATTCCATATGTTTCCTTAATGATTTTTGATTTCTGTGTTTATTTCATAAATCTTATGACTTCATGAGGTATGTTAAAGAGCTTATGTTTTATATGTATTAATTGACTAATGTTTTCTTTCTTTATTTTATAACCCTTACTTAGTTTTTCATACTCCTCCCATGGTTTTTAAATGTTTTTCACAGGACATATCGGTGAATAGGGTCAATGATGAGATTATGGAAAATTCATGCTGTATAAAACATAGAACTAGAAATTTTTCATTTTTTAAGAGTTTTTATTTTATGAAAAAATTGAAAATGAGTAGAAGTGTCTACTTTGTAATTTTTGGAATGTATTGTAATAGTTATGGCGTAATTATCTAAAGCTCTAAACCTAAAAATATCCCCAATGTTAATTCTATACATAATTCAATATTATGCAATGTTCAAATCCAGGTCCTTATAAATGGATCCATTATTAGCACTAAAGAAGTGCTAATAAAACATACCACATTTATCTTCCCTCAAATTAATAGCACTAAAAAAGTGCTACAAAAATCTACATTGAGTGCTGATAAAAGAATTATCTGTAGTATTTTAACATGTTTAAAAAGTGTTTTTATAAACAATAAAACCACACATATTGAAAATGTTGGGAATGTGTGCAATATTGTCTTACCAAATGAGAAAATCATCTAGACATCCCTAGAAATATAGAGCCTTAAGATAATAATTTTAGTTCTATGTTTTATAATTTTGATAATTCTAGTAAACTAATATGATTGTTTGTGATCTCAATATTTCCATGATACCACACTAAGAATTGATATAGAAACATTTACATGGTGTAAGAAAAAATATGTTTAAGTATTTCATAGTATATGGGAATTCATATTATGGTTCGAGATTGGTGTTTCTTCCCTATATATCAAACAATGGATATATTGGAGGATATATAATATCTCTAGATCATAATAGATTTAGATTAATATTTGGAAAAGATGATAATGTTATATGGAATTAAAGCCATGTGGATAAGAAATAAAAATAATTCATGTTAACATTGATATATAATATAATATTTTATCTAGAAATATGGAAAACACATTCAAAATATGAATGAAGAGGTTCCTATGGTTTCTAGAAAATAAATATTAGAATCCCCCAAAACGTGGAAGGTATAAATTTGTACATCACGTGGTATAAATGTGTTCATCGTTGTTTTATACACATACAATTATTTTTTTCCATATAGGGTCATCCCCTATAGGAATATTTTTTTATTTGTTGATGTTATATCTCTATGGTAAATGAGATGCAATATTAATTTCATATGACGCTGTGTTATTTGAAAATTCATTCTATCAATTGAAAATGGAAATAATTTATTCTTATTTAAATCCTTCTCTCAAGTGGATGTTTGATTTAAATCTCAATGTTGGAGCCAGAACCCATGGAGAAGCGTTTTGTTTCTCAAAATATTATTTTTATGGAAATATTCACTGATGAAAATAATAAAAGGGGAAGGATTTTAATTAATGAAAAACATGTACAATTATCCTTAGTAGTAATGTGATATCAAGAAATAGGAATAAAAATGTGTTTTCTATAACTTATAAGATAAATTATGGGAATAATAATTTATACACATAAATTTACTATAATAACACTATATAGAATATAATTACATTAAAAATGATATGTTTTTAAAAAAACAATAGGGGATATCTCTATTGTTGGAGGATGATATTTCACTTGTCTTTATATTTTTTTCTTAAACAAAACTTAAAAAAATAATAATGATGGAAATAGAAATGAGAAAATTTTATTTATGGAATAGGGTATCATCCCAGGATGGAGTGGAGGAAAATCCAATATTCTTACAATCCAAATTTGAAGAATAAATGTATTTCTAATAACTTGTTTTATATATTCTTTATATCCAACGAATCATCTGATTTATAGAGATACACATTTTTTCTATGAAAAATGCTGAAGGTATTTAATCCTTTTCATTAATAGATTAAATTGATGAGATCCTATAAGAGTAAATTTCAATTGAATTTTGATTGATCATCATATATAACTTCATTTATTATCTTGAAAAATTATTCCAATCATTGATTAATTTTAGTCAATTTAAGAGAACCCATGAAGGGTGAAATAATCATATTTACTGAAAAAAACTATTTAAATGCTTATGGGTAAATAATGACTTGATTTTGAATTCTGTAGAATTTATTGGAGAGGATTTTCAACTTATTTGGAAAAGGAGTTCATAAGAATACTAATGAAATAATTATTTTATATACCAAAAAGATTATAAAATTACATTAATTGGTTTAATGTAAATAATTACAAAAAAATTATTTTATGAACTTACATGATTATTCAATTAGGTTGCAAAAACCCTTGAATAAAATGTTGTTTACTTATTTCCATTCCATGATATATTATATTTTTTTATGTATACTTGAAAATTGGTATGTCCAAAATATAAGAATTTCATTACTTTATTGTATGAAATCAATATGAATATAAACTTTTAAGAGTTTAAAATTTCACATTATGTATGATCTTAAGACATATAGAATGTTAATCTACTTTTTTTTATGACAAATAATTTTTTAATGATGGTATTCATCATAATACATTGATATTTTCTAAATATTTACATATCCATTTTTTACGAATAAATCCATATTTTTATTTTTGATCTTATGATATCAAAGTAGGTCATTCATATCATCATATTAAATTTGTAGAACACATTAAATTGATGAGATATAGAAATTTATTTTTGGATATAGAATATTCCTTTTCTCTATAAGTATTTGACTTCTGCAATTGAGTGTATATGTTTGAAAATAATCATTGACGAAGGTATATATTTGATGATCCAAGAGTTTAAAATAAACACTTTCACGAATTAAGATTACCTTATTGGTTAAAATAAGGATGTCTAGGATTTAATTAATTAGAAACTAATTATTGGGATGATTGAATAGTTATTTGATCATGGTAAAATCATTGAAACACCAAAATTGTTTTGAAACACATAAATTTAATGATGATGAAGCAAATCATCAAGTATTCCAATAAAATGAAAATAATAGGGAAATGGGAGATCCCAATGTTGGGATATCCTAAAAAATTAAAATTAGATGATGATGGATATTATTAATCAATATTGTAAAATGAGTAATGTTATTCAAGACTTGATATGATCCTATTTTATGAAATATTGAAGGAGGATTTTTTCTATAGGTTTTTGATGATACAAAAAATGAATCTATAAATTTTTAAATGAATAATGAATGTAATGACACAATAAAGGTTGGATGTTTAACAAATGGTCGAGTTGAATTTTTTTATTAAAATTAGAAAAACCATTGAATCTTATGTAAAACATGAATTCTAATATTTGAAGGGTGAGAAAAAATTTCCAAAGAATTAACTATAGTGTCTTATAATTTTCACATAATTTATTATCATGACATATTATTTTTTGTTTTATATAATTATACAACTATGATGAATGCATGTCTAGATTTAAATAGTGTATATATTATTAGTGTAAAAATTAAAGAAAGTGGACAATAATGTAGATATTTTATAAAGATATATTTATCCATTATTCAAAATATATATTAATTTATTAGTATTATTATTGTAATACATATTAATATGAAAATAGGCCCCCAGAAATCCGCATAATGAAAAAATGGGTTTTCACTAATGGTTCATTTTCACTTATAACTTCTATTTCCTCACAATATAATATATATGGTTTTTAGAAAAAAAATTAATACATTTATTAAGATACCATTTAAAATGAGATATCAACATCATGTTAATATTATATATGACGAAACCACACATCCATGAACACAAAAATGATTATAATATTGAAAACGATAGTGAAAGGTATACCTAATTGAATATCCAAAAGAGGATGAAGAAGAAAAAGATACTATAAATTTTAGTGATGTAGAAAAATAGGATGGTCTTCCATGTATGGGTGACTCGATAAGTCTCAACATATAAAAATGTGTTTAGTAGAGTTTAATATATTGGTTTTGTGATTAACATGTTGCAATGTATTCTTCAGAGCCTGAGATTCATGAGTTTCATCTGAATCCATTATGGAGATCAAATATATACAAATTTAATGTTGAATGTCATGTCTCGGACCTAGATTCCACTTAATGGGTGCCCTAACCCGTTGTTCCACATGGACTCAGTCACATCTCCCAAAACTCCAGAGGTTTCCAACTAGAATTGATGGCCTAAGGTGTGTTTATGGGGAGAAAATGCCCTCATTTCTCAAGTGTAATGCATCAAATAAATATAAATCCTGGTGAATAGAAAAATAAATATAAGCAAACCAAACGCACAATGAATAATAGAGGAAATAGTAATAATAAATAGAAAATAATAATTACATTAAACAATTGATGATATTTTATTTCACTATAATAATGGAAAACATGGATAAAAGATGTTAAGAAAATCATGTTCCACATAAGTATGAAGGAAATCAAATACTATACAAAGAATCATGAGTTCCTACTTTGTCCTCTGCTATCAATACCCATACTAAATAGAATGTAATCAATACTTTCAAGACATATTCTTCACCTTATTAACACCTATATTCATGTAGTCTACTTCGGGTACCAAACAACGCTCGTAGAGAGTGTCAGGAAAATCTTATTGGGCCACCACCAATAGTGTTTATAACATCTGTCTTGTGTAATGGAAATATAATATTTTAGAAGAATGCATATATAAATTAAATCTATACAATGTATCTAAATAACCAAGTACCTACATCATCCATCGACTGGTATATGAAGATAACTACTCCATTAATTGATTATTAATAATTTATGAAGAAGTAAAATGTTAACAATTGTGTAGGTTCCATGATGTAACAAGTAAACCTATAATGATATTTAATAATGAAGTACAATGTTAATAACATAGGCGACGTAGAAGTCAATGGTTTCTAACTAAGTAATATTTTTTTCTTGGAAAGGGTTAAGTGTGTAGTCCAACATGAATAGTCCAAGGATTTCAACAATTATACTCTATCCAAGTCCAAGGAGTTCATCGTATTTAAAATTGGGATAAGAAATGACTATTCCCCATGGTCTTTAACCATTGAACATACTTGTCAATGGGGTATCATTCGAGTGAATACAATTAATCATATAATAATTTTGAATGGATCATATGGTTATATATCAGGCATTAAATAACATACAAGGATCATGATCTAGGTGAGACTGAAACTATGAATGATTAATCATTGAATCAAAATGGGGTTCATGAGTGCTCAAGGCATTCCCTGATAAGAATCCAAGGAGATCTCGAGTTAGGGACATCTATTTGATATTGATTTCATGTAATATTTCAGTTGGTTCAATCCATTCCTTTCATTACGTTGAAAAGGACAAGTAGCATGAAAGATTTTAATCAAATCATAAGTAATCAATAATTACATTTAGTCCAAACCATACCTTTCATTTGTGTGAAAATGAATGTAGCATGAAACTAATATTAATTCAATGTAAATAATTTTCTATAATTATTGTTCATTAATTTACCTTCCATTTATGTGATATGGGGTTATATGGATATGGAACCTATTAATCCTTCATAGTTAATCTTTTCAAGTCATATACTTGGTATACTTAAAATTTTATATTTCAAATTTAATTATCAATTGATGCACATACCTTTGGAGGATAAAGTGGTGAACTTACTTGGTACTTTCCACTATGAAATTCACAATATAAATTATGCCATTTAATATTGAAAATTTGACTCATATAAGGGTCAAACAAAGTCACACACCAGCGGTGGCTCTAGCATGTCATGTACAATAAATATTCTGGAATAATATTCTAAATGGGATGGATGGTGTTGTGGTAATAGCCTACAAAAATTAATCACATGTATAAAAAGAGAATCAGCATACCTTTTTAATTATTATAATCATTTCAAATAATTCTAGAAACGACACTCGATGAAATTGGTGGGCCCCACATGATAATACTAGAATCAAAGAACTTTAGGGATGATTTATAGACCTCCTAGATTATAATTGTATGAATATCATCTTATATAATAGGCCCTTTATTTGTCTTACAATGGTGTAGATATGAGAATAGGAAAAACGTTCACATCTTGATAACTAGGTCGAGATGAATTGTGAATGATAATGGCTGAAATAGACTTGAGTAATCACCGTTTTACATCCAACATGATGAAAGGAAGCCCGAACGGATCCCGAATGACATTGATGCTTAAATACCTATCTCTTACCTTTAAAAAGCTTTAAAAACGAGATCCATGTGTTAAATCATGTTGGATATCTTATTAGGGGAGAAGCGGTGGCATAATTTATCATTAATAGAAAATCTATAATATTTCCCAAATAATATCATGTGCATAGTTTATACACATAGATTGAAAAGCCTTGTGTAATATATGCATGGTAGCCTTGGAAGAAGGTGAACATGCATGGTTAGGCTACATGGGTGTGTGGAACTAAAAAAATATGGTTCTGCGTAAAAATTTACCATCTACACGATTAGGCAAACAATGCGCCAACAGTGAGCCAACATGTTCAGTTTTCCTGTTTTCCCAAAACAATATGTTATAGGATCCGTGCTATCCCCAGAAACACTAGAGACATTTTTTACCCCAAAGGGAATCCACAAAAGTTTCATGATAAGGAATTATAAATTAATTTAAATGATCTATACCTATGTGAAAAATTTTGTTCTTACTGTCTTCCCCCTTATAATAAATCATCCCCAGATCACCTTACAATGGTGTAGAAAAAATATATGAGAAAAACTCTAGACATTGAGAATGTATTACATCCTCCATCCCCCAAGTCTCATCCTACATGCGGTCTTTCATCTATAACACCCATTCTAGAGGGACATACTAACCTCGTAGAGCCATTATGCTTCGGTCAATGATGCATATTAGATACTTGTAAAAGGTATCCCCATCATGTAACTCAACATACTTGAGATCAATAGTATAATAGAGATAAGTAAGATACATGAAAATATGTGAGACGTGGAATATTTCATTCATGGAATGACACCTCTATGGTTGTAGCAAGTGATAGTCGACTGGCCCGCCTAGCTTCAGAATTTCAAAAGACCATAAATAATGAGGTGATAACTTCCATAGTTTCTGTCACAATATATGCCCAAGACTGGGTGACACCAGGGGAAAAACATGATCCCCATCATCATAATATATAGATCTTGAATGATGATTGACGTACGATTTTTTCTGGACTAAGAAAACTTCATATGCTTTTTGATTACCTGAACTTGCTCAGATGTCTCCAAAATGAGATGAGGGCCTAGTAGTGTCGCCTCTCCAGCCTCTAGCTGACACATGGGTAAACGATATGACATACCACATAATGACTCAAACAAAGCCATCTCATTCATCTCCTAAAATATATTATTATAGGAGAACTCGATGAGAGGGATACTCTTTTGCAAAGATCATTCGAAATAAAGGTCACATGCTCATATCATATCCACTAGAACATGTATTTTCTATTCCGATTATCCATTAATATTATGGTGAACAGATCCACTTAGATTTACATGTTATCCCATTTCCTTCAATAGTCATTTCTAGATCCTTGATGTGAAATGATCGTCCATATCTGAAATGATAATATATGGGCCAATGTGGATTCTTATGATCTCATAGACAAATAGTCTTCCCAACTCATCAACTGATAAATTATCTTGAATAGGCATGAAGTGATCCACTATAATAATTTTTTTCAATAACAACCCATACTACATTGCTACCTCTAGGCAACCTAGAGAAACTGATTTCATGTTCCATGGAAATATATTCCAACTTCCAATTTAGGATCGGAAGTGGATGTACCATGCTTGTAAGATGTTAGTGCTCTACATTCACCTAATGATAAGTGGAACTCATACTGATCAATCCTGTTATCTAACATTTTATCCCAAGTCACCCAAATTTGTTTCACATATCTCAATACATAATGGAGATGCCAGGATGAACTTCCCATTGGGAATCATGTGACTCTTTCATAAACTCTTCTCTCTTATCTACATGATCGAATATATTTATACATCAACATAAGACACTTCCTCCATCCAAAAACCAATTCAGAGGTGGTTTATCTCCTGATATACTCTAATGGAGAACCAACCCTTGATGATAGGAAAAAATTCTACACTTCACCTTCTAATTGAGTAAAGATATGACTATCAAGGCTGAGTGATAAGACGTATTTTTACGATTCTAGAACAATTGGTGTCGCTGAAAAAATTGTTCCATTAACTTCCACTCATCTCTTTCTTCTCATACAACATGTGTTTGAGTTTTCCAACTCATCACATCTCCAGCTACATTTCCCATCCCAAGAATATATGAAATCTCGAAATAAAATAATTGTAGATATTCAAACCATATGTGTTGTTTGAGTTTCATGTCACACTATGAGAAGATTTATTTGGGGCTCTTGGTTTTTATGTACAACAGAATCTACTCACATAATAGATAGTGTCTCCAGCAATGTATGTCATGGAAAACTGCAGCTAGCTCAATGTCATGTGTCAGGTCATTTCTCTCATGCAGAATCAACTGGTGAGACTGTATGCAACGACTCTTTCCTCAAGAATCAACCCTACTCTTAGGATGATGCCTTATGCATCACAACAGACAATATAACCTATGAAATTACCTATAAGAGTCATCATAGGTGTCTATACAAGCGTATTGTTCAACTCCAAAATGGCTTTCTCAAATTATTTTAACCATATAAACATTAAACCCTTTTTTAAGAAGAATATGTTGTTAATAATTGTGTTAAAAGTCTTGTATAGATAATATATAATATTCATACATCCCCAATAAACTTCGTATATCAAACACATTCATTAGATGATCATAGTAAACAACATCACTAAATTTTTCTGGGTCCAAAAATAATCCTCATTCTGATATTATATTACACAATAAGTGATCTTTTTTTATCAATAATTGGCACATTGAAGGATTATAATAAAGAAAATATTCTCTCAGTGTACATATAATGATCTCATGATGTCTGTAATGGTCTCTATGAGAGTAATAATACAACAAGATGTTTTCCACAAAGGCAAGGACAAAATAATCTGAATAGGGGTGGAACACCCTATTCATCAGAGCCATGAAAATGATGGGGATGTTCATAAGACTGAATGAAACAACAAGTTACTCTTAAAGACCATACCTGATACGGAAAGTTGTACGAGGTATGTCTGATGGTATAACATGTATCTTATGATAACCAGATCTCAGACTGATCTTAGAGAAGGTATTTTTTCGTCAATGATAGTCAAAGAGATCATCTATTCAAGGTAGTGGATATCTTTTCTTGACCATTAGCTGGTTCAAACACCTATAATACACACAGAGACATAATTTTACATATGACTTCATGGTGAAAATCGTAGGAAAACCCAAATAGGACGTACTAGGCCATATAATTCCTTTTCCTCTATATACACTAACCACAAAAATATATCTTAAATTTCTATTGGTGTTATCCTATACAAGGAAATGGGAACTAGAAAATATCATAGAAAAATCTCAATAGTCAACTCTACTTATCACTCAGGAGTAAATCCATAACAATCATCAAGAAAGACAACCCTGATATGATCCACTAATGGAGGGAAAGCATCCTGATGTAAACTCAGATCCTCTATAAATATATTTTTAATATAGTAAGTTGGTCCACCTAGACGATGATTCTCTGGCCCCACTCTACTATCATACACATCCCACTCACACATATGTAGACAACTACTTCCCTATAGTGATATAAATGATACCCTGTAGTAATAGTAGTCATCAAGAGACTCATTGGGAACCAACCAGTCCATCCCGAGTACGACATTGATTCACAGAATCTCTAGAAAAAATATTTTCTCTTAGAAAGGGAAACTTCCAATCTCAATGGAAAAATACATACACATGTGTATACCCTATTCTCGCACCGTAAAGGTTTTTCTAGGGTAATCACACTGTAGTAATATTGTGTCCAAAGACCACGATATTCAATGATAGATATAGATATAAAGCAGGCACTACATCTTGTGAAACTCATTTAAGTAAGAGTGGCGACTTAGGGACCACTACATCTATAATGTGGTCGTCACCACCTTCCTAACGTATGATATGAGGATTTCATGGTGATATTGAACTAAATATTCCATGAACTTGCCTTATAATGATAATAAGTAGAAATACATCCTCACTAACATAATTTGAATCTATGAAAACTCACTAACCAAGGCATAATACCCCATCTAGCAGCTTAGATACCCTAGTATCAGTAAGTGAACAAGTACTAGTTTCATTTCATTTTACATTTAATTTCTATGTTCACTCCATTAACTGTCATAAACATGAAAATGCTTGATAACTATGTAGAAAAAACTCATTTTTGATGTCATGATTCACATTATAATGGATATAAATTCCAATTGATTTATTTCCCATACACCTCATAATGGAAAACAACACCCATTTATTTTTTAGCATAATATATTGTCATGGTAAATTACTCATCCTAAGTCATGAGGGACCATACAACTAATGAATTGGGACATTAAATAACTCAATAAAATCTAATAGTAATACATACATTAGCTAACTATCACAACATTAATAAAAAATCATAGGCATATCAAGAAATTAAGCCTAGTCAAATGCACCAATATATAATGAAAATATGCATGACAAGTGAATTCTAGGATCCTATAATGATTCATGTATCAATTCCCATTTCCCTCATATCATCGGGCCACCAATGAAATAAAATCAACAATAATATTAATAATCAACAACTCAACACAACATGAGCATCACCCATTGGTGAAAATATATCAACAGTAACAGTAAAAAGAATAACAAAAATTATAAATTAAGCAACTTGGTTTTTACCCCCAACATTGGTTTGTGTTTCCCAAGCACCACTTAGGATCAAATACCAATGGTTCCTCTTTTACAATAAGTTGACTCTAAATAATGAATCAGTAATAAAAACTCCTCTCATATCAATTTGTGATGTATTAGACCAAGATGACACTTAATGAGTTCCCCAATCCCGATGGACCACATGGCCTCAAACACATCTCCATGAATGGTAGAGGTATCATAGTAGTAGTGAGGGCCTGGGGTGTGTTCGGTGGTAGACTATTACCCCATTCCAAAAGTGTACCTTAGATGATGAATATAAACCTAGATAAATAGTGGAATCGATATTAGTCAACAAAAGACACTATATAAAATAGATACAACATTAATAATAAATGAAATATCTGGAGTAACATTACACAACTTATGATATGATATGTAACTAGAAAAATGGAAAACATTGTTACAATATAGCTTTAAAAACATGTTCCACATAAGCATAAATCAAATAATTGACTAATCCAATCATCTTGTATTCAGGCTTATTCCATTGCTATCATGCACCATACTAAACAGTAAGAAATCAAGTGATTGAATTTTAATGATTCCCCTTTTCAACACCTATAGCCTTGTACACTACTCTAGGAACTAAATGACACCCTGACAGAGGTGTGAGATAAATCTCACTTAGCCAACATCAACACTATATGTAACATCTGGCAAATGTAAGGGAAATTTAGTGGTATACAAGAATGTATATTTAATGTAAAATAGTACAATATTACAAAATACCCAAGTACCTACTTAATCCCAAAGTTGGAATATGAACATAACCAATCCATTAATTGATTATTAATAGTTTATGAATAATTTACTTGTTAAAAAATGTGATGATTCCAAGATGTAATAAAGAATCCAATAATGATATTTAACATTGAAGTCATTACTTAATAACAATTGAGACATAGACCACAAGGGTCTCAAACTTAGTAATTATTGTAGCTTGGAATTGGGTTATATTGAAATCCAAGGATCATATATTATGTCATTCCACAATTAGATGCCAACTGTATCCTAGGAGTTCATCCAAGGTTAAACAGGTCTATGAAATTATTGGGCATGTTGGTACTTGACCATGGCACCTACATCTCTATGCTGGATAGAAAGAGTGTATCCATGGAATCCAGTAATATTATTCAAGGTATCTGATTGTGTAATACCATGTATCCAGGTAATAAAAAATAATCTGTTTCATGGCGGGTCTTAACCTAATTATGTCTAATAGTTGAATTGAAATGGCATCCCCAAGTGCTCAAGGCATTCCATGATAAGAATACAAGGTTATATCGATTATACCCACTCATATTTGATATTTATGTATTGTAATATTTCATTTGGATCAATACTCACCACTAATTAGTGTCATACGGTCAAGTTGCATGATGCCTTTGCATCAGTTCATAATTAATCAATAGGTCTATTTGGTCCATAACATGCCTTTCATTTGTGTGACAAGGCCAAGTAACATGATACATTTATCAATTCCATTTAAAGTGTATTCAATAATTTAGGTTCATTATGAAACCTTCCATTAATGTGTTGAGGAGTGATAAAGACGTCAAACCTATTAATCATTCACAATTAATCCATTCATGTCATATACTTAGTATACTTTCCAATTTCCATTTCACATTTAATTACCAATTCAATCACTTTCCATAAGTGGTGATCATACATGGTATTTTTCATTATTAAAATAGTAATATTAATCTATCTATTTAATATATAAAAACATACCCTTAGATGGGTCAAGAAAAGTCAAACCATAATGGTGGCTCAAACATGTCAAAAACTAAAAAACCAATTTTGGAATAAAATCCTAAATGGTATGGATAGATTTGTGGTCATAACCACAATAAATTAATCACATATACGGAATATACATATCCATATGGTTCTAATGATTATAAGTATGGAATATGAATTATAAAGGAACCTGATGAAATCAGTGGGCCCCACACCATAATTCCAAAATCAATAATCATGATTAATGAGTTTTAAAATACCCAAATTATCCACTTACGACTATCTTAATATAATATCAAACCATTATATGCCATAGAATTAACAAGATAGGAAAAAAGGTAAAAATACTGACTCCTCGATATCTAGGTCGAGAGTAGGAGAGATGAAGAAAGGCTAAAATGGACTCAAGTACTTACTGTTGCATATCAAACATGAAGAATTGAAGCCCGAAAAAAATACTAGGTGATGGAGATAATAAAATCCCATGATTTTTAATTTAAAAAATATCCTATATGAGGTCCATGTAGGTAAATTTCTTAAAAAATAATTTTGGGGAAGACGAGATGTCTTAATAGATCATTACAAGAAAATCGGTCAAATTACAAAGAATATAGAAGAATCATGGTTTATTTGCTTGATTTGACACACCATGTACAAAATATCCATCGGTACCAAGGAAGAGCGAGCACGTGTACGATTAGTCTTCACATCCATACACAAACCATGTGATATGGATCTTTCTGAAAATTGAACATTCACATGGTTAGGAAAATCATGATCCAACCATGAGACATGTGTAGTTTTCCACAAAGGATGTGTTTTAGGGTTTGAACTATCCCTAGACACTCCATTGTCCATTTCTAACACCAAAGAGATCCAGAAAATGTCCATGATATGGAATTAGTCAAAAATTTTAAGGTTACATTTTGAGTAAAAAATAGGTTATTATAATGTCAAGAAATTATTATTTTTTGTGCAGTGACATCCTTGGAAAATGTTTCTGATCCAAAAAATAATGGGGAAGGAATATGATACCAATGAAATCTATTGTTTCATGAAATTACAATTAATATATCATCTCTTGTTTCCTATTTTGGAGGAATGTTTCCAATTTTATATAATAAAACCACCTATTTAATATAGTGGAAGTGGTTATAAGAAAAACCCATTATAATTTGAACTTAGAATATAGTTAATAATAATTGAATCAATGAGACTTGAAATTATGAGGATTTGGTGACCAAAATTATTCCCAGTCATTTTAAAACTAAAATGTTCTAATATTTGTTTTTTAAATTCTAAAGTTCATATATTGTGGCCTATTGGGTAAAATGAATATGATCTATTTATAGACCATTAGATTTAAACGTATTACACACCAAAGGAAGGAAGATAAAATTGGGTTAATAATTTGTTGAAAGGATATATAACTTTATTTTATCACATTATGATATGAATGAATGGTCCACTAAGAAACAAAACATTTTAATACAACGTGTTTTTCATAAATATATAACTATTTGTATATGTTTCTATTTCATAAGAGGAACCCTACATCACCTATTAATTTCCATACTAGGCTCCTAAAACAAAATTCATCTATATGTACGCCAATGACTCCAAACACAACCATACAACAACCTAATTGAAATGAATTTCTTGAATCCTCTTTCCAAAAGTAACCCAAAACTCATGGTAACCATTATAGCCTCCTAAATTGATCATTGGTTCTATAAAACTCATTAAAAAACATTTATACACAATGAATTACATTTAATAGCATATAAATGTAGAATAATATTGATGTTATCCAACTACAACAATGTAAATATCCACTAATTATTTAAATAAAATCATTTAAATGTATATAAATCATCATATGAGGTGTTATAATAAATTTCTAACAAAAAAATTATTTTAAAAAATAAATGATAATTATATATCAATATAAAAATGAGAAAAATCTCACTACGTGGTGTAATAATGAAAATCGCAATATAAACCAGTAAAAAGGATTGTAACAATCTATGGATCCATTTATGTTGAATATTAGAAATTTATTATTCCATTTCCCAATTAATTTCACCACATGTCATTGAAAAGAATGATAACATTTATTGTGTTCTATAACACTAGTGACAAGACTTAGAACACTGAGAGTTTACCCTTCCACGGATTCCACAACTACATATACAAAAAACTTGAATTTATTTTTAATTAATATATCATGATTTATTAAAATTCTACTCAAAATACACAATATAAAATATTTTAGATGATAAGAATAAGATGTGAAGGAGGATATGATAATTAAGGGGGAAAACTCACCAAAATTAGTGTCTAAAAACCTATAATTTAACATGAATAAGTAATGGGAAGGGTGAGAAAAAAGGATCAAGGAGAAATACTCCACCTACCGAACTCACTGAATACTAAAACCACAAAAACAATTAGTACATTTAGTTGGTTTCAAAAAATTACCCTATTATAGTAATGGTAATATAATTTTTACTAAATTGGCCTCTAGGATTCGTATGACATACTATTTCATTCCTAGTTGTAGAGGATTGGATTACCCTAATGAAAAGTCTGCTACACTATATGTGGGATGACATTTAGAATCAACCAAGAACATAATGCATCCTACTAGACCCATTCCTCCATATACATCGTAAAATATTCCCTTATTATTTTTTCAAAATATCATATACCGCTGTGAATTATGATAATACCTTACACATACATCCCAGGTATAAAACATCTATTAAAAATATAAATAATTAATAACCACATCAATTTAATTTTTATTTGATCCGAATTTTTGTTTAATATTCTTGACATGTAATGACATAGTTTTTGACACACACCCCACTATAAAAATTCATTTCAATAAGAATCATTCTCACTCCTATTCAAAAATCAATATTGTGTTCCAATTTTCTTCAAAGTTCAAAAATCATGATATCATGATGGATACATCATTTTACCATCACACATGAACAATATATTATGTGAAATATTAAATATCATTTTTTATTATTTCCATTTTCAATATAATTTGAGTTAATTTTTTTTACAACCCATGCCCAATATTATTTGAAATGTTTTAACTAATATCCTACTACATCGAATAATTCTATTATCTAGTTCACAAATTTACAGAGGAATCAACAAAACCATAGACCATATGGAACATCCCGAATATCTATGAAATTCAGGTTTTAATCAACAACATAAAACTCCCATAGTTTATATAATTGGATGTCCATTAATTATTGGGAACCCAAAAATGAAATTATATACATATCCCTTTTAATAATTCACTAATAGTGACTCATGGTTTTCCAAATCACTCCTAGCCAATAATAGTTAGTTTTTTTATCATAATTTCATATGTGAATTAACATTTTAAACATAGAAATAATAAAAATCCACTCATTAAATCATACTATGCTAGTTACCAGTCACAATGATTTCTCAATATCACCACATATTATTAACTAAATTTACTATGCCTCAACGAATAAGACAAATCTTTATCAAATCTCCACTTAAATTCAATGATATCCATCAACTATTACCATTTATGGTTTAATATTATTATTAATGATTATTATTGTTTTAATATCACCAATTATATTTCGATATATTATATTATCAATGGTCTATAACCTTGAATAATATTCCACTTATCTAAAAACAATAATCACTAAAATAAAAAAATTATATTTTCACTGAAAGAAAAACTTTCATTAGATATTATCATTTAATTAAAAAAAATCAATCTCATTACTTATAATTCTCTATATATATAATTCAAACAACTCACCTATTTTAATTATAAAACTTGAACCAAATATCTATTTTGATGACTATTATAATTATATGTATTTTTATGATGAAAATGTAACATATAGTAATTAAAAACCCCACACGTCACTAACCATAGTAATCATTACAATATACCTAAAAATAAAAAATAATTAAATAATTTTAAACTTCAATATTGAAGATATATTATTTATTTTTCCTCCACCTATCGATGATCAATAAAAATATGATAGAACCACTATATTATATCTGATTTTTAGGAAATATCCTCTTACCATGTAACTGAAATCCTCCTTACATGAGATTATACTCTTTTATCTATTTATTAGAATCGTAAATTCTTTTATATTGAAGGATTTATCATGAAGTCATCAAAAACTCTAAATTTCATATCATTCCACTATAGTAAGCCTCCTCACATGGTAATGAATATCATTACCTATAATCTAATGGGAAATAATTCAATGTTCACTAATCATAAGAATCATGAAATTATAAAATCCATGATTGAAAATATATAATATATTTCTCATAAATATAAGAACATGCCATGAGTGGTCAAATTCAAAATCATCCATTCCATATCACTTCTTCCGAGAATATACGATTCATTTAGACTAATGGGAATTTATAATTTTAGAACCTCAATATCCATATTAGGTCGCTTTTCACTACAAATAACAAGAAAACATTTCTAATATTTTAAATCCAAAACCCTTAAGGAAAATTTTATTATAAAATGAACAAATAAATATACAAAACAATACCTATATAACTAAAATGGATACACATACTCACATTCATATAAATGGGTTCATTATTCATTCAAATAGAAACTCCTAAATTACAATCAATATTAACAATCCACCCATATAATATTGACTTATTTTATCAAGGAAACAATGATTCAATGAATATTTGGTTTCCCCATCCCACAAATCCTAATTGGACATCTAATAAAAACAGTCATATCATTATGTAAAGAATGTGAATTAAAAAATAAAATCTGTACGGACAAACCATAACACATTATTATACATACTATGATATTGAAATTACCAATATCATTATATAATCATGCACCATCTAAATCCCTACATAGTATCAATTCTATCAAATTACACCTTTTATATTTCATAATATACCTTATCCCATGTCTTAATAAAGAGAAATCATCAATCCTTTATCGATTCAGGATTCTAGTTATAACAATGAAAATGGTGTACTAAATCTCTAATAGGATTAAAACAATACTAAGTATTCACTCACAAGAATCCTATGGTTCTAATTTTAATGCTCTCCAGTCAATGTTATCTGATTTGGAATCATAATAATATAGCATGGTATATCGTATACCCATTTTATAAAGAAGTACATGTAATTTTTCTCACATATATACAAAAGATATTATAAATACCTATTTAATAATATTCATGAGAAATAAGGTTTTGTATCATTTTTAAACACATCCAATGGTTTTCATTATAGCTCATTTTCACTATTGTCCATACAATAATTCAAATTACCACACAGTACATAAAATAAGGTCATTATTCATTGGTTATTAACCACAAATTTATTTCCACTATGAATAAGGAATTTTAACCAAGTAAACTTTTAACTATGAATCTTGATTTTATTATAATTTAAAAATCATATGGGTACTATATAAATGATATAAATTTAGGGAAATACATTAGTAAGGATTATTATTAATTATTATTACACAACCAAATTAACTGATATAACTTGAGAAAACAATTGTTTCCATTAAATTGAATACACTAACCTATTGAAAATCCTTTTCTGAATATTTACAATCACACCCACATCTTTTAAACCTTCAAGTGTAATATAATGAATTTTTCAAAGTTCTCATTCCATTAAAATACAAGGCTAAAAATATATATTTATAATTTAAAAAAAACATTTATGTGTAATCAAAAAACCATAACAACAAATACTATTAAAAATAATATTCTATCTATACAAACTTGGTAATTTAGAATATAGATGTGTGACTGGGAGAAAAAGGTCCCCCACCATATCAGATGACCAACCGACCTCTATTATATTGTTACCAAAATCACATAACAAAATAAAAAATGGTTGTTAAAATCGATTTTCAACACCCTGATAATAGTTATTAAGTTTGAACAATACCAGTGTATGACCTCATGCATACCTACCATAAGGAAAAAATTTTGATTGGTGGATATGGTCTAGAATATACAACAATGAACTTAGAAAAATTATTTTCAGGCCATGATACAAGTATAATTTGATTTCTTTATTTGGGTGTTGGATTTAATGGGAGAATGATTGAAGTTGTTTAGATGAATGAAATATTAAATAGCATCTATGTATAAAATAATATGGTATTGATATTTGAGGTAGAGACATGGTGTGTGGCCACCAATGTGTAATATGGATGGTTTTCACGTAGGGTGTAGGGAAATGGAATTTCGCTACTATCTTTTCATTCATTATTATATTATGGTGGTAAAATATGATGTACCATAGCTTGAATGATGTGTTGTGGAGGTAGGATATGATGTATGGCCTTACATGGTGGTCAAAGAGCTATTATATTCATGTCCTATCTATGAATTAGGTGTTTGAGTAGAATCTTCCAAATAAGGGGTTTAACCACACCATGGGAATTTGGTTGTGGCGTAGTACACTTCCATAGAAGAAAGATGATCTGTTATGGTGGTCCTAGATGTTATGTTTCTCCTCCAGAGGAAAATAATATTTATTTAGTAGAGGTAATTAAGGATTCAAATGTAGATCATATTAGGGGGCTTCGAAATGGTCCCCTTTCAAATTTTTAAGATACTTATTTTCAATAAGGTTGTGGAATGTTTCTCGAGGCTGCACTGAGTCCCTATAAAATTATTTGCTTCTTATAAATACCCATGAGTCCCGTGAACCCAGTTTTCTGCCATATCCACCACTCATATCCTATGTTGCTTAGAGTTATTTTTTTAGATCTTTGAATCACCTTTTGATGGGTATTAAGCCCCGAAATTCTCAATTTGATCGATATTGATTTGAGTTGAATTTGACCCCTTTTTCATGCATGTTATCCCCTTTTTTATTGTTTTCCACTCATTCTTCTTTTGATTCTACTGAATTTTATCTCTATTATTCCCATAGATTTTATCTTGTAGTTTTTCAATGCATCCAGGCATCAACATCCGTGATGGGGTTTAGTTTCCATAATGTATATGTAATAAGACATCCACATTATTTATATTCTGTATCGTGAAGAATATTTATACCATTTAGGAATATGATTTATTTTTTATCCTATTTATATAAATTAAATAATAAATTTAACATATTTTGTCACATTATGAGGTTGTTTAATTATCCTAATAAAGAGTAAACCAAATAATAAAATTGGTTTATAGATTTAGTAATTTAATTATTTTAATATTAACCACATGATTTAAGTTTACTTATTTATTTATTCATAGTGTGACATCAATGTTTTGAATATTTTAATGATTGTTTAATATTGGATCTGAATGATTAATTGACGAAAATGATAAAAAAAATTAATATAATAATACATTTTTAGTCATTTTTAGAATTATAGAGGTGGAATGTTTTATATATATTGGGTTTCTTATAATTTTATGGTAATAAAATTTATTATAAAACATGTTTAAAAGAATATAGTATTCCATGTGTTACTAGAAATGGATAAGTAACATGTTCTAGAAATATTGTGAATGTTAATAACATAAAAATCCATGTTATGTGATAATTATTATTTAATAAATATTTTTAATGATACATAATGTTATAAATAATGTTAAATATAATTTAATATCATATTATAGATGATTCCTTTGAATTCTTAATTTTTCAAACTATAATAATTGAATTATTTATTTCTAGATATTATAAAAAACATTTGTTTTTTAAAATAATTTTTTTGGTGCTGAAAGTATACTTATTATATAATGGTTGGATGCCTTGTGCTTGGGGACATGAATGACTACTTGCATGTGAAGGGTAAATAATTTCTTTCATAGATTTTTTTTTCTAATATAGAATGTTAATTTTTACATTAATTATTTGTGAAATTGAAGGTATCAATTATATGTGATGTGATGAGATTTTGGGATAGTTGAGGATATATTTTTCGGGGAGGCCCGAGTGTGTGGAGCAGTTGATGAATATGATATCAAGAATCATAGAGATGTACATGATGGTGTTAATAATTATTCATGGATATTACAATGGGTTAAATATGATATTACCCTTTTTATGTTTATATATAGGATGATCATTTTATTAATGACCAATTGTATGGTCCAAATATCCATTCGTGTTTTTTATTTACATTCCATTACCCATATCGAGTGGAAGTTTGATTAGTTTGGTTCCATATCAGTTTTTTGGTATCTTTATATGTTTTCTTAGTTATCTAGAATTATTGAATACTAAATTGTTAATGAATTTTTTACCCATGGGATTGGTTCATTCTTGGGGTGAAATGATAAAGTTATTCCTAAGATACCATGTAATTTTATAGATTATTTATATGGGACATGAACATCAACAAAAGATAATAAAGCGTGGTTTAGGTCAATGTTGATTGATTATTATTGAAATGTAACTTGGAATAGTTAAAATTAATATTTATTGTATTAATTAATGAATATAAATGACTGGAATGAATGTAATAATATAATATATGAATTCATAAATTCTTACATATTTATAAGATATTTTGTCATTAATAGAGGCCTTTGGGTATCTGAATGAAGATAGTTGTAGTTGAGACTAGTAATGGGTTATTTCCATATTGTGGTAGTGAGATTTATTTATTATTTTACATTTTGTAAATTTACACGCTACTCCTCCAATATTTTTTGGTTGAATAACACCCATAGGACTCGTTGAGGGTTTATTCACTAATAACCTAGTGTTGAGAATGGATGGTTGACACCACATGTTTTTCCTATCTCTTCTATTAGATGTGTTACGTGCTGGTATATATGGTTCTTAGTATCACATGTTTATGTGTGATAATTTTTAAGGGCTTATTATATTTATAAATAGATTTCTATTTTTTAATAGTATCTTATAGATTTTTATATGTATAAAATTTATATTATGTAATGTATTTAGATAACTTGTTCATTGTATGGGATGTGATCTCCTGAGTTATAATAAAAGTTGTTTGATCGATGTCATATAGGTTGTGGTGGCCCATAGATCGTATCAGTTACTATACAGATATGTGATATGGAATGAAGGGATAATGTGATTACTTAGATGATTGCAATAATTCTATAGACCATGTGTGTTTGGGATAGTTTTCTTTAGAAGAGAGATGGATCCAGGTGTGTGTTGTTTTGGTAAAGTTAAAACTAGTGGGGAAGATATAGTTACATTACTTATTATTTTATTACTAAATAATAAGATATATTTATTGGATAGTTTTGATAAATAACCTTAGTGTTAATGGGAACGTAGTATACCTGTATAGGTGATGAGTTAGTATAACTATTTTTCATTGAGGTTTAATATGAGTTCTTGATCATCTACATGAAAGGCTCATAGGTGGATGATTTTGAGTGTACTATAACTCTTACCCTATAAATACATAATTGTTTTTAGTTCAGTATAATGAAGATGTAGATTGGGATTGATATTGCAAGATCACAGTTTTGATGGACCTTTTTGGGCTTGTAGTTGATTCATAATTTACCAACATTAGGGGGAATTGTAGGTACCATCCAAGTTTTAATATATCTTATTCCATTTAATGTATTTAATTTGGAGTTCTTTTATCTATTTGAGAATTATTTTTTAGTTCATCTATCTTATCCACCTATTCTACATATTCTATAATATGGTAATGTGTCACACTTATAATTTCATTATACCCTTGAGGAATGTCCCAATATTAGGGACACATAGATGTAAGACATAGTCATCACTATAAAAATTATATAATATCCATATTGGGATGGGTTCCAATACAATTATAAGATCCAAAAAAGAGTTAATAGAGGTATAGGTAATGGGAAAGGATAGAGTATTGAGATATTTATAGTTGGTAACAGCATGGGTTAGTAGGAAAAGTTGTAATTTATGTTAGTAAGTGATATAAATAAGCTATATTAGTAGAAATAAAAGTATTTAGGGACCATATGATCTAATTGCTCATACATTCTGATTCATGAATATATTATTAATTTTAAAACTTATTACAAAGTAGGGACATCAGAAAGGATTAAGAATCCTTCATCATTGAACTTATATCTAAAATAGGTTGACTGTGAGGTAGGTTTGTACTTAAATATAGTAATTTAACTAATTAATTAATTTTAAATATTCTATACACAATGTTATGGAGAAATTATTTTCCCTTTTGTAGGTGTGGCCCCATGTCAACGTACTCCTCGTGTTCATGTCGAAAGCATTAATTTGGACGTGACATCAGATTACCAATGGGTATATAGGGATAAAAATGACACATAGAGGAGGACACAAAAATATTTTAAAAAACATATTTTATATTATTATGAGTGCTCTATTTCAAAATCAATGATAGAATAAATATTAGAGGATTTTTTGAATGATTTTATTTAAGAACCATTCTTAGATGTAGCATTTTTTTCATTGGACATTATGGTGCTACGTGGAATGGAAATAATTTTGATGACCTTGTTCATTATGGATCATTAGGACTTAATGGTATTTTAGGAAAAGTTAGAGGACTAGTTTTGAGTAGAATTTATTTATTTCACTACAATGATCTATTTTCACCATGATAAACACAACCTTAAAAACTAGAGTTATAGTCTCCAAGAGTATTAGATCAATTTCAATACACCTATTTGTTATTCATTAGAAATTTATCTAGTGGTGGAGGGCATGGTCATTCTTTTATTTGGATTAACAACCTGAGATCATGTTCAATGTCCCCTATATTCCTTTTTCTCATAGATATCATGGGTTTTATGGGTGCATAGCGTATAAATAATATTTTTTCTAGTTTTGGGTTATCATTAGAAAGGATTCTTATAGATTCTACATAAAGAAATATTGTGATCCCATTTAGTAGTTTCGTGGATATTTGATTATATATCTAGATCTCATCATCTCATTTATCTGAGGGTGGTGGAACATAATACTTTTATAAAGGATAAAATATATGTTTTTCAGGTATAGACATAGGTTATCAGGGACTAGAGTTCCTAAACATTCATAGATGGACGTGTTAAATAAGTGTTCCTCTTTAGTTTCCTCCATATAGGATGTTTCAATTGAGGTTGAAGTAACAAGATGCTTCCCCAAGGGAACAATTGATATGATATATATAAAGAGGAGTAAAACCTGGTTATGTTATTCATCATTAAATATCGGATTGTAGTCATATAGGTGGTCATCATAAATGTTTGAGAGTCCATGAAGTAGGTCACAAATAACTTCCTGCTATAGAATTTCAAACATTGGGTGACCCAGAAGTTGTTCTACCCACCCAGTTGTTGTTTTCTTGATGGATGCATTCCTTTATTTAGGAGTTACCCACTCCATCATGTCAGAATCATGATTATATGATTTGTATATTTTGGTAGAGATACTCACAATGCCAATGGTTTAGACAATATTAGTTGAAGGATGTGATTATGGGTATGTATTATCCGAAGAATATGAGGGAGTAATGGGTGAGCACCTCACTTTTGAAGGCTAGAAGTGATTGTTGATAGTTCATTATGAATTCTTCCAAAATATCGATAGGGTTTTTTAGTTCCTCTCACCGATAATTTATTTAAGAGGTAGGATGTTTTCTATGATACTGAATAACATAATGTAATGTTTTTTCTTGAGATATACCTTCTGCTGGGTCAAATGCATGTTATGTTCTTACCTTACTTGATGGATGAAAATATTCTCATTTCATTGAAGAGTCATCAGTTGGTGTTTACTCGAGTTATTAAATAGTGACCTTCTATTTTTTTCAAAGAGTGTAATAGTGTATATTCCATTGTGGCTGATCGAGTTACTGATTGATCTAATATTATGTGTTTATATGATCATTATGTATTGATAAATTATGGCACTTTTTTAGATCTAAGAATGGTGAATACATCTTGTTGATATATTATAATGAGGTTTTGATTGTCATAGTGTTTCAACTTGGGGTGCACCATATGTATATAAAGATGGTGATGAATATTTTCTTATTTATATTCATTATCATCACTTTATTCAAAAGATAGTGAGAAACTTCTGCCCACATCATGATATTATATATTTATTAAATAACAAAAAAAGACTAACTTGTTTCTCAAAAAATTGACCTACTATTAGGATATCCAATGATGTATGTAAAGAATAAATACTTTCTAAAAACATCTTTATGATGCCATATTGGGTATTATGGGTTCATTTTGAATTAGTGTTGTGTTATATATTCTTTTTCCATGTTTATGGATTTATTTAAAATATTGTTTCAAGAGATAATTAATATATCCATTTTGGATTTGATCGATGACATCATTATGTACTCCTCATATAGGGATGTGAATTAAGATCATAAACATTTCATTTTTCATGTTCTTCATCATAATTTTTTTCATGGAAATTTTCATACGTGAGTTTTTTGGGTTAAAAAAGTTCATTTCATTGGCTATATTGTGTCATTGTGCAATGTAGTCATGGATCCATCGAAGATATTTGATGTTATTTTTGGGGAAGCCCCCGTGACAATCATAGTGGGTAAGTGTTTCCTTATACTATTAGGATGTTATATGCTGATTTTATATGATTTATTATCGATTTTGACTCTTATGACAGATTATATCAAGAAGGGTTAGTAGTTCTTGTGGGCTGTCCTATGTTAGGTTTCATGTGAGAATCTAAATAATATGTTGTTTAGAACACTATTCGTTATTTTCCAACAGAGGGACTTTATTTTGATGTTTTTTTATGATTTGTGTAATGTTATGGGAAATGATATGAGTTAGTATTTATTAGTTTATTATTATAGATCTAAGTGGTTACATCCTCATGACTGTAACCATTAACACATGATATGGATTTGGTAGTAATTCTGGATCCCTTACTGTTTTGAAAAAATGACATCACCAAAAATTGTTTTGTGTTTTTTATATTTCAAAAGACCCTATGTATATATACTTCTATTGTGAATAAAACATGAAACAATAGTTGTGGATGGAATTATTATAGGATTATTAATTATGAAGTTCATAATCTCTATATGAGAGATGCTTTTTGGTTATACACTAAGTTGGAAGTCATGTTCTATGAATCTACATAAATCTAGGGATTCCAGGATAGTGATGGAATAATTATTAACAATTCATCAAGATATGGAAGAGGATTAGGTTCTCATTATTAGATTAAATTGAATTAATCTTTGATTTAGTAGGTGTATGAGTTATATTTGGGGGACCCTATGGTGGATTTGAACATAAATTACTAATTTTCAGTTTTCCTTTAGTTTGTTTAAAAGGGATAAACATTAGTAGTTGTCTTAGGGAATGATTTACACACCATTAGAGATGCATGATATGTTTAATTTTTAATTTCATTAGTCATAATTCTAATTACAATATTTAATAAGACTGATTATATAAGATCTATGATGGATGTTTTTTAGGGGCTTTATTGATATATGTAGTTGTAGAGTTCTTTTATCGATTTTTGTTCTTTGAGATGGTAAAGGTTGAGTACCAGGTTCCAATTTGATTTCTACATCCATTATATGTTCCCCAATGAAAGTGGATAGAAATATATATATATACATTATTTTTTTTAACGTCTATCATATGGACGATTTGGTTTTGTATGGGTTATAATATATATTTCAGTAGAATAATCCCACACTATTGAGGTTAAGGTGTAGATATTAGTGGAGGGTTTTCATGGAAATATCATATGGATGTAATGAGTATCCACATAGTCCCAAGGATTATTTTATCTAATAATGAACCCCATTTTACCTCTAGGGTATGAAGTGGTATCCAAAATTACTATGTCTCTGAGTTATTCATTCCAACTACTTTGAAATCAATGATCGATAGTCATACAAAGAATGAAATCTATAATTTTCGAAACATATATAATTATTGTGTCCTAGATGTTGGAGTTTCATATAAAAGCTTCTTAACCATATCAGATATTTATTAAGGAAATATTTTTCTCTCTATAATTGTTTATTCATATATTTAATCTTTATTTAAACAACCAAGCCATATTTTATTGTGATGTTGTGGTGACAGAGAGTCATCAGTTATTAGTTTATAATTACTGTATATAATTATAGATAAATTTCATGTAAAACATGAGTGGATGAATGTAGGGAGATATCATCACAAGAAATATGTCAACCATAGGATAAGACATCTTGTGATTTATGTTGTAGATAATTTTTTTCTTGAATGTGAGTCCTTAATGTGGTATGTGATGTTTTGGTTATCGGTGTAAAGACCCCGAACCCCAATATAAATGTTCCCATGCATTACTTAATTATATTGGAATAGATAAAATATTTTAATACAAAAGGACAAATCATTTTACCATTTCTTAAATATTACATGACATATATAATACCGATTTTAGATTCGGGATAAAAATAAAAGAAAATAGATATAAAAAATTTACTTAACCCATGAATACACATTAAATGATCTCTTATTCATATCCTACAGAATAAGATAAAATAAATGTAAGATAAAATTCTTGATAAGGGTTATGTAAAATATGATAAATCATGAATCAATAATTAATAATAAATATGGTAGGAAAATAACTAACCACACATTCCATTCTAATAACTAGATATGGTATCAACAATAATGAAATGTAAATTACTAAAAACACATTCCATTTAATAAATAGACTGAAAAGAAAATTAATATAGACATAATGAAAAACTCAGGGGTAATAATAACAAAATTAAAGTGATCTAAAATTATTGTATTCCAAGATCATTGGAATCTTGGTACCTCTATTATTGAGACATCTCACAAATAGATTTAAACTACTAGTAGGAGTAAATTTAATTTGGAGAAATGATTTGTCTCATGAGACATAAAGATGCATTTAGGGGGTATATCATAATGGTCCCCAACATTAAGATTAGGGGAAAATCATTCCTCGTATATCAAATAATAAATATAATTTATTAATATACTTTATTATCATATATTGACATTGATTAAAAGATATAGTTTTATCAACGCTAGCTTGTTTAAAAAAACTTTCATAGTAAAAATCATATATAATAAATGAATATTGAGTAAGAAAGAATTATATACATAATACTAGTATATTGATGTTTATATGAAATTTAATTTCCAATGAAAAATTACTCTAACAATGTATATCTTTGAAGATAAATTTAACAATCTCAAATGAAATTAATACTTCAGAATAAATTTTATCACATTATAGTTTTCATGTAAAATAACCATTTGTAAAATAATTTAAATTGAAAACTAAAACGAAATTAATAAAATATTAATAGTTATATTACATGTTAAATAGGTTTAATATGCAGTATTAAAATGTTATTTGGTGCATAATAACAAATAAATTTCAATGATATGGAATACCTTACATTACCCTTCATTCTCGATGAGAAAAATTTAACCTCATGTATAATGGTTATAAGAATTTAATGAAATTATAATAGAAAAATATTAATATTAATATTATCATATAGGATCCTTCATTGACAACTAATCAAAAAAATTTAATCATTTTTTATTATTTACAATTTTTTGGATGTTAATTAATATGTATTTAGAGTATGAATATAATTGATACATTTTGTTCCTCTTACTTAGATCAGGATTTAATGTTATGTACAATGTAAATTATGATTTATTTATAATATATATTCAATATTTATTTATTTATAGATATCCATAAAATTTGATCATATTAAATGAAATATAATTATCATGGTGATGGTAGGTCTTACATTTGCATTGACATTGATTCCATATCCTTATTGAATTAAATAAAATAAATGTGATTTAAATATAAATATATTATCATTATATTATAAATATTATGTAATATATATAACATATATATATTAAAACTATTTTTAATATACTCAATGTAAATTGTTAACGAAAAACATCACTTCGCAATGAGGTAGTCCTCCGTACATACGAATGAGACTATCATATTCCAAACAAATTGAAATCACAAATGTATGTGCTATATAATAATTAAATAAAAATAACATATATAAATATTACATATATAATATATAAACTATAAATATAACATTATTCTGAAACATGAATGAATATAATGCATGAATTAATGACATACTTTCGCAATCCGGTAGTATGTCGTGCACATGATTGATTATTGTGTATCAAATTTATGTAAGTGTGTCATGTTATAGGTTATACACTTAACATAACAAAATATAAGTATATTTCAGATACTTGGGTTATAATATAATCATTATATATGAAGAATTGAAGTATTTATAGATGGAAATAAGATAAACAGACTTTTAGAAAAACATTACTTCATCTATGGGAATTCATCATATGTTTTCACTAATACATTCCTAATTTGTATTTATCACCAATTTTAGTATTCAAGTATTAGGTTAGGATTTTTTTAATTTAACTGGGTATATATTGGATGAACCAAATTGGATTGACATGTGTGAAAAAGGTGAGAGGATGTGGAATTTTATAAGTGGGGGAGAGGTCTGACATGGAATTAATTAAAATAAGTTAGGTATACCCATGTTTTTAACTGCAAGTAAGTTTCAATCACATGAAATGTCTATCCAAAATGTTTTAAGTTCAATATATTTCCATTAAATCATTATTGGGAATGTCTATTATCATTTCTAAACATATACTCTATGTCTAACAACAATGTAAATTTTTTTACATTAATCACTATAATTAATTTTAAATACATTCATTAATCATTATTTCCAAAAATTATGTTGAATTTTTTTGAAAAATTATATTATTATTATTCAAAAAAATTATCCATTTATTTAAATTTAAATGTCATGGGTGTCAGAAATTAATATCAAATAAATTTCATTGTAGTGATAAGAATGGGGTTTTAAAAGTGAAAATGATAAAATTATTACTTTCTTTTATTTTCTAAATTAAATATAAATATCACTCCAGTGTCCTAAATTGTATTAATATACATATATTTGATCTGATTTTATGTTTAATGAAATATTAAATATAATATCACATTATAAATTATTTCATGGAAAAGTTATTTTACAATTAAAATTCTGAAATTTTCATTATTAAACAATAATGAAACTTCTCATAAAATGTGAAAAATTAACACTAAGATAACATTGAAATTACACTATAAAAAATTGAATTTATAATGAGAATTATTAATCCCAAAAGTGCTAATTTTTTTTAATTAATTTAACAATAAAATAGTTAATGAAATTCCATTAGAGATAAACATATTTTTTACATATAATTTGATTTGTTATTATGTTATACTGATATAATATATAAGATTAATTTTAAAAAAAATATTATAAAATAATATATATATATAATTTATTTACGATAAATCAATAATTTTAATTAATAAAATTTTTAGGATATAATGATACCACCATATAAAAATAGTATTTTATAAATACATATCTTTATATTAGATTGGTGTTTATATTCATTTCATGTTAATTGGTAACTAATGAATTAAACCACATATATGAATAATTTAGTTAATCTAATTATTAACCCCATATTTAGTTGATAATATATATTTTTTCCTTTTAGATAATAAAATGATTAGTATTCAGTAAAAAATATTATTTTATGTAACATAGGTCATCGATGAGAGTCATAATGTCATGTCACAAAAAGGAACTGAGTCATGAGTGATTTTCAATCTCTAAAATATATTTTTTTAATTACCAATTATTTTTTGATGTCTTATAATATTTTATTTATTTCTATAGTTTCTGTTTTGTGTCATATTGCTATTGAATATAATATTAATATTATAAAATTCTAGTTTGGTGTATTATCCCAACACTAATTAAATTATAGCCTCACAATTTTTACCTGATCTTGGAAATCATAGGTTTGATATTTCAAAATTAAATTCTTGAAAAACCCTTATTGTAAAAGGGATAATAAAATTTCTTCTTAATAAGATATAAAGGGATTTAGAAAAGAAATCTGGAATATTTACATAACTATGTTTCGAGTTTAACAAATATAGTTATGAAATTATAAAGTCAGAATGGATAGTAAAAATAACACTCAAATAATGAGGGGAGTGATGGAGAACATGTTTATAAGATAGTTTAAAACTAATAATCCAAATAATATTGGTTTGAAAAAGGTCATTGATATCATAAAAAAATATGATAAGAGGGAAATGTTTTTATTTCATGAGCCATATTCATATAGTTGAGGAATTCATTCACTTACTACAAAAAATAAGATATATATTTAATTAATATTCCATTTAATAAGAAAAAAATTATCCTTTATTTATTAATTGAACTATTTCAACATCATCTCATAACACATGTAGTATCCCATTTTGAAGAAGTACACTAATCACTAAATCCTTGTTTAATGATCATCATAAAACATATAAAAATGGAATAATTTCCAAGAGATTATGATAAAAAAATTGGAAATAAGATCACTGAAATTGGAAAATGAAATTTTAATTATTCCAAACAACATGAAGTTTCTTTAAATTATCATATAACAAACATGTGAATAAATTTATCATGTTTTCTCTTTATACCCGAAAAAATGTGAATTACAGTAAAACATATCTTAGAAAAAATATTGTTCACATATTATATGATATATTCCATAAGTCAAATGATGTTTTAAACATTATTAGGGATTTTATAAACTAAATTTCCGATAAATCATTAATTAGTTATAGGGTATCCATTACTATATAATATATCCATATCAATAACATATTTATCAAACCATCATTATCCCAACACCCTGACAATATTAAGTTACTCAATCATGTGTTTCTCATGAATTTCATCTTTCCAATAAATAAAATTTCATATTAATTAGAACAATTATACATATATTTTAAAATTGTTATTGAAATAGTAATGCAATTATATCCTTATATATTTCCTAATTATTTTTATTAATATATCATTAATAAAATACTTCTACAATATATTTTTTGAAGCCTTATAGACTAGAATATAAATCATTCCCCTAATGATGTTTCAATATAATAATCATAACAATGATCCCAAAACATCTTATAAGGTATATTTCAATGATGTGTGGGGTATTAATTTACATAGGGTTCCATATCCTTGTTGTTGAAACACTTAATAAATATGTTTTCTTTATTCCATTTTTATTATTTTCCTTATTGAACATTTCTCCAAACATATAAAAATCTCTTATTTCCTTTAAGATATTCCTAGGGCAATTCTATCGATATTTATCACACATATGAAATTCCTTATTTATCTACATCCATTTAAACATTATTTCATCAGTCATACTCTTCTTATCTTACTTAATTTAAAAAAAAATATTACATATGGAATTATTACTCTATCTTATAGAACATAAAACTATTTCATTATATTAAAAAAAATATATAGAGACCATATATATTTGGAGACATGTCTTAATCCCATTAAATAATTTTTCAATATTACATTCTATGTTACATATGAAATCTCCAGTATATCTTTGTATCCTAGTACAACAATCTTCATATTCGACAATAACTTCCTCATTTTACTTACTTAAACTAATTAAATTTCTATTCATCACAGTTTTTTAGTCATGAGGAACGTATTTTAGCATTAATGTATCTTTAAAATGATTCCATTCATGAATTATATTTTTTATTCCTGCCACATATTTTGGATGAAAAACCACTATTGATCAACATCAACATTGATACAATACACATAATGTGTAAACATTTCTTTTTAACCACATACCAAGTCCATAAATATATTCTCCATAGACATATTTCATTACTCGGATATAAAGGGATTAGTAGTACCACAAAATGACATGGTCCTCCATAACATAAAGTGATCATGAATTAGATAATCTATATGGAGTTTGTTTCTCCACCTGGGCATTGTTATTTGTCATAACATGATTAATCAATCGAAATTCTTCCATAACTTTCACAGTTAAAGAACCATTTATATTAGTTTACGTAGCATGGAAAACAATATACTGGAAATGACAGAACCACCTCCCCACAAAGACATTATTAAGAGGGGATAAAGATGGTGACTATGTGAGTCATGCCTCCAATAGTTTATAGGATATTTACTAACACCATCCATATATTAAACATAAAATTAACCTCTAATAGTACTTATGTATGATATAGATAAGAAGGATTAAAAAATATTCTTATACTTATATATAAAATAAATCATAATTTAAAACATGAAATTCTATATATCATAGAAGCAACTAAATGAAAACCAAAACTATAAAAAAGGAAAAACTATAATCCTTGAATGCCAAACTTGTACTACTAAAAATCGAGCTTGAAATTTTCATCCCAGTCACTAACTTCCACCACCTAACCAAAAACATACTTATATATATGTAGGGTTAGCATAAAATTATACTCTATTCGATCCTCAATGGAAACTATCATGAAAATGAAAATTATTTTTCACTAAATAAATGTGAAAAATAATGAAGATAACTCATCACCTAAACATTTAGACTATGTTCATAGCCTTTCCAGGATAAAATATCACCACGTATCACCAACAAGAGAGAATATAATAAAATAATAACATATCAAAGGTTCCTCTCTCCCACTACCCACTGTGTTCCACACTTACCCACCTTTGAATGTCATGTGCATTTAATACTAAATGTTAGTCATCCTGAAAAAATTTAGGAAATGCATCAAAACATGCACCATATGCATCATATAACCACATCTTCCCATATCACATATCCACCTATACTATCCACATATTATTATGAATCCAACATATCTTGAATGAAGTATATGGAACATCAAGTATTACACCTCAAGACATTATATTCTATTAACCATGTTAGTACTTACATCCATCATTGCCTATATATTCCATACCTATAATAATAATTTGGATTCAATTTTTGGTAATATATGTTTCTAAAATATCCACAATCTATCACAAACTTCAAAACACATATATTTGAAATTATCTATCATGCGTACATGCACATGTAACAGCCAAGAGAAGAGGCATGTGCCAAAGAGGGTTGTTAGATATCCATCCTACCACCAGGATGTTGGGGAAAACATCCTCATTGATTCCACAAGGTGTTAGTTTCCATATCTGACATAATTGATGAATAGTATAAAATAAGAGAATATAAAAGATATAATATATCTCAAAACAAAACTATGGGCGTAACATAGCCTTAGAAAAAACTAAAACTAATTTAGCTTCGACTCCTAGTTTTCACAAATAAGTCTATATATCATATAAAAATTAATCATATAAAAAAGATGCATTAATTACATCTTCCCTTTTAAAACATTTATTTTCAATATTTAATTTATTTTTCATTATTTAATCATTAAAATATTTCCAAATTTCATTAAATTGGATTATTATTCATAATATTGATTATGTCTTCTAAGAATAATTTAAACCATGTCCATGGTTTAACATGATTCTCATCTTTTAACTATTTTCATTCCAACATCAACAAACCTCGTGGGTTTAAAATTAATCAATTAATTATTAGAATAATTTCATATATAGGTATGTAAATAAAACTATAATAAGTTACCATTAAAAGGAAACAAGCTCCCAAGATAATCTAGCTTCCACAAGCAATAGGGAAAATAATTCCGATGAAAAAGAAATTGCACCACCATCTGTTAAATAGATTCATAATCATGTTTACCATCTCTAAGAATTACATCATTGGGTAATCCCACCTCAAACATGTCACATTTCCATTGTTCTCATCCCCTAATGTTACATGTGTAAACCAATGCATCACATCATCACATAAATCATCTGCTACCACATCATCCAGGCCTTTCTTCACCCCATATCACAATACCCATCACATGATCAACCACACCAATACCACATTACATATGTTCCTCCTATCTACATATAATCCATCCTAGGACCAAAATTATTATCCACATATAATAATTATCTTATCTATATCCCAACACAAAAGAAGAAATAGCAAATAAGAAGTAAATTGGGAAATGAGGCCCTTAAAATAAATAACTAGACCTTCTAATGAAAATGTCTAAATCTAGTCATATATATTACCTGAATCACATACTGATTATTATTCCATATTATGTTAACCAAATAATTTAACTTTAGTTTTAAACTATTGGAAACCTAAACATCAATTTTTATCATGATATCAACGAATAAAACTTCACATATAGTTTATTATAGTTTCAAAAGCATCGAGAAATTTATTATCAATTAACATGAATTTTAAATTATTATCTACAATAATTATCATTAATCTGGATCATTATAAAATTTTATCAATTCCATTAACCTCTAGATTGTAAAAATGAATTTTCTTTAATTATTCATTACAAAATTAATTATTAATCAATTTCAAATTTTTTTCCATATAAATTTCATCATAAAAAACATGATATTATATTTCAAACATAAAATAAATATAATTTTGGGAATATATATCATACTATATATCATAACTAGAGGAAAAGATCTATCATAGTATAATGCAACAAAATATGATCTCTAATAATCCTTTTAATCGAGTTCATGTTATTAATAGGTTAATTTCATTTCCACCCTAAATAAAAAAATTACGATGAATTCATGATTTCACATAAATAAATATATAATCAATAAATTAAATTATATATAAGCCATAAAAGTTATTCACATGATAACATATCATGTCACATATCACCATTTACCTCTCCCATATGAACTTCATCAATCTGAGTACATGGTGGAATAACTACATCAAGATCAACCATGAAAACCCCTAAAAAATATTGGATATCACGATCCATTGCATGGAGATAAGAAAAAATATGAAATAATATTATACCATAGGAAATCTATATAAATAAAATTAAGAACATTGTTTGGAACACCATTAATTTCAGATGATCGAAGAATGAATCCCATGGATTAATACCCATTAATGGATTCTCACAAATACCAAAGAGAGTGTCGTTGGATCACATGGAGTCATGAGAGAGGCACTGATATCCATAATTTTTTAGAGAATAACAGTGACGGTAAAAATTTAAGGATGTACATCATCAGGTATTGACATGATTTTTAATCACCTTTAGGCCACGTACTCCTCATGGTTCAATTTCCACTAAAAATTCATCTCTTTTTTATTACTTAACTGTGAAAATTTATACATCATAAACTAGACCTAAAATAGTTTTTAATTTTTTAATAATTTTTTCTAAGAATTATAGACCTTGAATTTTCCTTGATTCTTTCATTTTTTGAATCCAAACCCTCTATGAATCTATGATTCTTCATCTGAGTTCCACTACCCTTGGTAGCACAGAAAGTGTTAATGCACATAGATCCCATCCGATACTAGAAATGAGTATTTATAACCATTATCCTACAATGTTCAATATATATATATAATGACATACAATAGATTAGATCATCACCTTATGTAATATAATAATTAATCCAGATACCAATAAAATAATTTTCATAAATTAATATCATTATACATAATTAATATCATAATCATAAACATGGTTCCTATGGAGATATCAACATTTTCAAATCAATCATAATGGTTATTAACGAAAATGGAAATTATCCTAAGACTATCCCCAATGACAATCAAACCAAGTTCACAATAACACATGTGGTTGTGTACCGAGTTACTCTCATGTCAATCCCAACACATCCTTTTAATAGTTATTACCCTGGGGTACATCTGTTTGAAAACCACATCCACTTATAGAATCGAGAAAAGAACATATTTATATGAATACCCACAAAATATATACCTTACCAAAACACTATAATGTTTTTATATACTTATCTGAAATTTATATCTTAGGGTTATGTTCAAGAATCAATATTTTTATAAATCTAGTGTTCATAGATTCTTCAAAAATTTCACTACTAAAAATGGTAATTACCCCAACCCCAATAGTATAGATCCAGTGCCTTAAAATTTTACATTAGTATGGATACAATATTTAAATTCCAATGTACTAGTCAAGATATCCATTTTGTAAAACCAGATTACATACATGATACCCATTTTAATTTCCATATAGATAATAAAATACAGTTCATAGTTAAACAAATGAACTTCATCCTTCAATATTCATTCAATGATGTATTCTTTATAACCTGGGGAAAGGAAAAAAATTAAGGTGGGATCGAATTCTTGTTAAACTTTATGTATAACAGAATACACCAAGAAGAAATAATGAATAATAAATATGTAAAGGTTAATAAAAAAGAAAATTTTCCATTTTAATAATAATATAATGCATTTAAAATTTGGCAAGGTAAATAATTGAAAACATATTTCTGGTAATTAATATATTCGAAATGAAATGATTCCACATGTTTTTTAATAGTGAAAATATCCTGGATAAAAATTAATTAATTATGAATGAATGAAACGATTAATTATTGGATTCCATGTTCTCATGCTTCATGGTACTACAACCATCAAGAGCATTCAAAATACAGTTTAAAACTAAATTTAGAAAACCATTTATTTTGGCCAACTAATTTATCTCATGATACCAAATGATTTTTAGATGAGATATATTATACAAGGCCCCATCAATCAATTAATTTATAAAATGGTCTTTTTTATATAGAAAATGTATTTTAATTAATCAATATTCCTTATCATCAAATATATATATTGAATAAAATATAAAAATTTATCATTATTTCCCCAGTTAATCAAATACAATTCAAAGTATGCACCATATGTAAAAATAGAATATGAGATATGAAATTATAATATCCATCATTCAATAATATGGATATTTAATATACATAAAATTTAAAATGAAAATTGAATATAATAAAGTGTTTATTTGAAGATAATGTTAACAATCACAATAAAGTGGTATTGGATAAGAACATTTATTTCCTGGTAAGTTTAAATTCAAAACCCAATGGATGAAATAATTCAAATAGAAAGATAATATTATATTAGGAATTAATAAATAATGTTACGACATGTCAATGGGTGGTTATATGCACCATATAATGTGATTATGTGTATAATAACAAAAAAACGTAAGGGGATGTAAATTTAGAGTGAATGCATAACCTTTTGATTCCTTTTAATAGAAAGCTCATTTACATCAATAATAATGATTTTATGAAATTTATTAACTTATAACAGAACAATATTAATTTTTATAATTTCATATGTGTTAATTTTATATCATCTTATTATCCATTTTTATTGACATTTTATTATTTTCATTGTTTTGGGAGCTACTTACAATGTTTTTTGAGTTAGTTTTGATTTGTTTTTTGTTCCCCTTACATAGATCATTATTTCACAATATCCAAAATATAATAAATTGTAAAAATGCCAAATATATTCATTATATATGTATTTATATCTTTTTATAATATTTTGTGATAAGAAAAGAGAAATATTGTTCATGGAGACAGTGGGCCGTAAGTACACATGAAAGCTGTTACCAATTTCATTTCATATTGAACAATAAAAAATTAATATATATAAATTATCATTTATATATAATTTTTAGGTTATATATATATCATATGTTTGTTAATACCATCCTTAATAAATTACATGTAAATGTTCATCGAATCACAATGCTTCATTAGGGCGGGGCAGTGACTAATAGAGTTATAATTGTCTGGGAGAAAAATATCTTTCGGGAGAGGGATAAGGCATTGAAGTCTTCGAAATATTCTCCCTCACTTCAATAGTTTGAATCTCGCACCATGATGAATGTGTCTTCCAGTATGAGGTCAGGAAACTGGGTTAGATGGCATAACCCTTCAGGTGGTTTGAAAATCAATATGCACGACTTGTGTATATAGGGGTACATGAGTGGGAGAGGGGTGTTGCAAAAAGGTTTTGGTTCTGTTTACATAGCTTTCTCAGCCAGGCTGGGTCAGGGATCCTCTCTCCAAGTGGAGGCTATGGCTATGTTCACCAGGCTTTCTTTGTCTAGGCAGCAGGGGCTGGACATTTCAGAAGTTGAAATAGACTCCTTTTATATCCATGATTCCTTGAAAGGGTCTGGTGTCGCACCTTGTTCTATATTATATACTATTAGGAAATGAAAAATATTCCTCAATAGAAACATTCGCATACAACATTCCTGGAGGGAGGGGAAAATGGTGGCGGACTACCTAGCCTCGGTGGGGTACCCTGGCACGGTGGATGTGTTTCTTCACACGGCTGGTAGCATTAAACCCAAGGGAATTGATTTAATTAAATGTGGTGGCCTCATATTACACTACCACACACCCCCATAGACTCCCTTCCGAGGGATAGCTCCTCTTGACTTCTCATTCCTTGTAATTATTTTGTTTCCCTTCCTTTTTCGATAAAATTAGAAAATCAATATTGAATTGAAGTGATGTGGTAGACAATCGTACCTAGAAATGACATTATCGTATTCTTATAAAATAGAATGCATGATGGTGTATGTTATATAATAGTTAAATAATTATAATTATATAATAAATTTCATATATATATATATAATAGATAAAAAATAAATTAATCCTTATTACCAACCTTGAATGGTGGTTATTGAAGAAATAAGGGCATTGGGTTGGAAGGTGATACTTTACCATACACCCGATCAAGTATTTCATAACAAAGTTTAGTGGATTTTGGGATGTTTTAGGCCATAATTATAACAAACAAATGATGGTTATTTAAGATATTGAATTTAATATATAATCATGTAATAATAAGTAATTAAAGAGGCATAGAAGTTAATAAGATAAATATATTTTTCAAAAACAATACATCTTCATTGGGTATCCATCAGTTTTCCCTATTGCCTACAAATGATATATTAATATCCAATATAAGGATTCTAGGATGATTATATGGATTTTTTAAATTAATTTTTTAGGGATTTAATGAAAGAATGTTTTTTGTGAAGTGTGAAGAAGGGGGATAAGAGGTATACTTTTATAAGTGTGGGAGTTGACATGATTGTCATTTTTGAAAAAAAAGTGAGGCTTAACAAAAATTTTACAAAAACAAGAGGCTCTAATAAAACAAAAAATTATATCCTTTAAGGTTTAAATTTGAAATATAGATATAAAAAAGGATATTTGATATGTTTAGTTTCATTTTTACACCATATATTGTATGTGTAATGAATAATTAATCTTTTTTCACCCTAATAAATATAATTAATTTTTCATTCACTAAATATTATGGAAAAAAATTAACATATTATAAATATATTGATTGTTAATATTAAGAATATGTAATAAAATTTACAAATTCAAATAATATAATTTGATGAAATATATTTAAAATTAATCCCTCGAATGGTATGAGAATATGAGTGTTGAAAGTGATTATATTCAAAAGGATACTATATTTTTATATCTAAATTAAAAATAATGGTTCTTCCAAGGACCTACATTAGATTAATATATTTATAATTGATCTAATTTTACATTATAATCACTTTGATATATAAATTAAAATTATAAATTATTTATTTGAAAAACCATTTTTCTATTAAGAATATTTTGTTACTATACCTCGATAAATGAAATATCTCGAATAAATACCAAAAAATACCCAAAGAGAATTTATTCATTTATATTTTCAAAATGATGCTTAATTTTAAAAATAAAAATTATAATTTTTTCAAACTTTTTATACACAATCTACATTATATAGTGGTAAAATTTCCTTTAGAAAATATTTCCATTAGGTATATAATTCGATTTTCACCTTATACTATGCATATAAAATCTTTTGACTGAATGTTAAACAAATTTATCGAATATATAATATATAAAATTCATTAATATAACTCATTAATATTCATTAATTACATTTATTTTAAAAAAACACCTTTAATTCCTGAAAACATTTTTTATAATACAGCATCTTTTATATGAAATTGGATTTTATATTCATTTATAATTAATTATGAACCAATAATTTACTCTAAATATTTTCACAAGTTAGTTAATCAAAATCAATAGAACATGTTTAATTTATTAATGATAATTTTCATTTTATATAATAATATTAATATTAATAAGTAAAACATGATCATTCATGTGATGCACACAATTAAAAAAAGTGGTTGTTTTGTGAAATGAATGATAACTCAGTATTGTGTAAATTTTAAGGTAAATCAAATATATTAAAATATTAAATATCTTACAAATTCATTTTTTAATATATTACACCTACACATTGTTTTGTGTGTCATACACACTATTGAATTTGATAATCTTATTTTAAAATTGTGTGGTGTTACAATTGGGGTATTATTCCACCCTATTTTATCACATTTATAGTTTTTGGATACAATTGGAGATGTGTAATATTATATATAACATTCACCATTAATGAACTAAGTAAATGATTCCTTTTATGTGTTTTTTATGAAATTTTACATTCATAATTATTCACATGTCATTGATTTTGGATAGATAGATATTGAAGATTATAAAACCTTCTAGGATCATCTATTGGGTATCTAGTACAACCAACAAATGGTCTTTGTGGGTTTTTTGTTCTACTATTTACTGTCTTGTGGAGAGAAACCTGTGTAGATGAGGGGACATTAGAACAAAAATAATAAAAGCTTTCTCCACATCTTAATAATTTTATAGTTGTTCTCTTATCTATTTTTAATTATCATTTTGAATGTAATCTTTTTCTATTTTATGACATAGTTATAGGTTTTTATGTTGATGTAGTCATAATTTCATTTATATGTTTATCCTTTGAGATATTTATTTATATATTCTATGTTTTGTTTTCTTGTATTGCACATTTTTTGTCTACGTCTGGTGGTTGAGTTCCTCTGATGGTTAGATTCTTCAATGTTATCTCATAGGTGGGATGTCGAGATGAAACAGCTTATTTCATTTTCAATGATTTTGGATTTTGATTCTCTAGGATTATAACAGTATTACTAGTATCTGCTGTAAGGGACTATATCCTAGAATCATTATTTTGTGCATTGTGAGTTATAGGCGCCTAGATTTTTTATAGTGTTTGGCACAAATACAGCTAAATTTTCAACATACCAAATAATTATACAATGTAAATATTTGGGGATATTCAAAAGATTGTGGCAACTATGGTGTATTTGTGATGGTTTTGGAATAGTTGATAGGGAGTTGGAATTATTGTATACTAACTTTTTAGGCAGGGCTGAGACATAGGGGTAGGCTAAAATATAACCTATGATAGTTGTTGTGTTGAATAAGTAGGATACAGTGTGATAAATTCATTGGAAATTATGGTGTAGCATCATGAATGTTCATGGAATAGAGTCGGGGATTGAGTAGTATATCCAAAATGGTGGTAGTGGCACCTAGGGTATTTGGCATTGTTATAGCCCCCATCTGTGGAAATTATGGACTATAGTTTTTTGGTTCTAGCTATGGTATATAAAATAATTAGGTGTATCATATAAATGAAATAGATGGAGAAACATATTTCAAAAAAATATTTTATTGGGGTTTTAATCACAAACTCATTTTATTGCACCATAATCCTCACATTTTTCCTCAATGATGTGCATGGTCAAGGGGATATGTTTGTGTCATATAAATATATTTCTTCTTAAAAATTCCTCAATGGACTCCTTATCCACTATTCTCATATATCCACCAAACAATTCCTGGGAACCCTTGAGTGAATTTTATATATTTTATAACCCCATTCAATTAGTTTTTGGAGTAGATATGTTCAGTTTTATTAATGGTGATATAAGTTGAGTTTTACCTCTGTTTTCTGGTAGTTTATCTTTATTCAATCTCTATATACTCCATTTCTATTTTCCATGTTTTGATGTTTAATATCTATCAGTCTAATGGTGTTTATAATTTAATTGTCAATGTATTGATGGAACGTCATTATTATAGAGGCATTGCTTCTACCTATGGGAGGTGATAAGAGATATATATTCGGGATACATTCTCATGTGTAGAATAGTGGAAATTTTTATGTTGGGGAATCATTGATTATTCTACTGATTAATATGAAATAATAATGTCAGAAAGTCTTATCCCATTTAGCATTGATTGAATTAAAACATTAAATAATAAAATAGATAATGAAAATTGTTTACTACTATATAGTTTATATCTTCTTTATGAATCCATTGTGATAATGATCAAAATATTGATTTACTAGTTAGTGTTATATCTTTGTTTTTCTAGTTAGGATGTTTTTGCAAATGTGGATTATCATGAATAATTTTCGAAATTATATAATTATGTATTTCTAGTAATAGTTTTATGGTTATAAAAATAATGAATTAAGTGGCAAGTTTTACAAATATGGTGTTTTATATAATTCCATGGAAATTAAATTGATGAAATTTTTTTCATTAACTATATATGTTATACTATATGATACTCAAATTTTATAAACAACATGAAGATGGATTTCTTATTCACGATGATAAGAAGAAATGCATGTGAAGTGAGAACCATTATTCATTAATTATTGTAAATGATATAAATGTTTTTAAAGTAAGCTTAAAATATTTAATTACTTCATATAGATGATGTGTTATGTATTCACCTAAACGGTTATAAATAGAATATCCCATAGGATTTAATTTAATGTATTATTATGTAATCTGGTTATAGAGGACAAATGAACATATTTTTCTTATTAAATCCTATCATATTTAAATGAATTTTAATCATACTTTCTATTGATAAAAAACCCATTGAACTCTGATGACATAAATAGTATAAATATAGGGCTTTAACAAATCCAATTGACATAGAAAGAAGAATTTATGTCCTAAAACAGTAGGACAATAACCTATTAATTCTATTTATCAATGATTCCACGGTTTATAAAATCATTGGGATTTTCTCTTGACCATGCCCTAACAAAGATTTGACAACTTAAGCATGAGTGAAACCCTTTATGGGAGAAGTTCATGCTCATAAAATCAAGGCCCAAACCATATTTTCCGAACAACCACATAAAAGTCCCCCCATTGTACACTTTAACCTTATTTTTTTACAGGTTTTTTAAAGATATAAGTATCGAGATCCTATAAATATAAGAATGCATAATAATTTTTTATAGAATAATGAATATATTTCAATCCTATTATTGTTATATTATAAATGTTTCATTTTTTATTTAAAAATGAAAAATAATATATTTTGGTTAATATTTAAATACAATTAAGGAATTTATTTTTCTGAATTATTAATTTTTTAAATAAATTCTACTTTAGTAAAATATAAATATTAAATAAAGATTATTATATGAAAATGATCATATATTTTTTATGAAGTCATATGTCATTTTTATATGGGTACAAAAACTATTATTATTAAAAAAACGAATTTCAAAACAAATATATATTTTATTTTACATGTAGTAATTTAAATATATTAAAACTTGTTAAGATAAAATGGATATTATTTTTTGAATCATGACATAGAAATAATCCAGAGGTTAATTTTTCATAATTTCCTCAAATCGTCGAATTTTTAGGTAAAAATTAAATACTGTATAAATATAATTTGTGTATTATAATATCATAATACCCAAATGTGATGTAATAAATAATATAAATGGTATACATGAAAAAAATAAATTTTTAACCTTTAAAATAAATATATTTTATGTTTATGTCTTTAATTATAGAAATCCATTACGAATCCTTCGAAATGCATAATATATTTTCATACATTATTTTTTATTTTTTAGTATGACTCACCATACACATAAGAAAGGGAATTATTACATTATGTTTAGAAATATGACATATGAAATAATTTGAACTAATCCCATTTGGAAGAAACAATGGGAGAAAACCATGATATTATTTTTGTTTTCTGTCAATTTATTATGCAGATTCAAAAACAAAAATAATAAATAAATCCTCCCTTTTACTTTATAAATCCACCAAATATCACATTAATCATCACTAAAACTACATGGAAAACTTCCATAATATTCTAATCACTCACTAGAGTCCTCCTATGGTGATATCAATCTCTTAATAATCCCCTCCCATAAATTTTAGTAACACACTAAATTAATAGATCATTTTCATTATCTTCATTATTCAAGGATATTCTCAATATTATATTGTTTATCTTCATCTCCTTATGATGAGATATGTTACTCAGCAAACCCATTACATGAAAATTGATTTCCAAATTATGAAATACCCACTTTTCCTATCATCAACACATTTGTTTAATTTTTAGGTGACTTCTTTATGCTATTGACATTTCATCGTGATTTTCCATGCCAAAAAAATTCTCTATTGAATATCATTCCCATTTCCTATCAATGGTATTCACCATTAAAAACATATAAATATTTAAATGGGTAAATAAATTATTTATTACACACTCATTGATCATGGAATAAATTATGATTATAAATGAATTCATGTTTTAAAATCCATAAGTGATACAGAAGCATGGGAATGAAATGAAAGCGGCGAGTGTGTCTATAATTGAATAGTGCTCCAATTAATTGGGTAATTTTTAGTCAAATGAGATGTAATTTTGGGGAAGTGAGTGAACATGATTAAATTATGGGAATTTTTCACCATTATTTCTTAGTGTTTTATCCTTGATCTATGTTTTTGATTCAGTGATTTAGGTTGATGCAACATTTCCCATGTTATGATTGTCATGTGATATCACGTCTCATTATTCATGTTTATGATCAATTACCTTTTTATTCCACAATGTTATGTCTGTAGTATAACATGTATCACTATATTCCATGCTTATTAACATACTATTATTTATAGCACACCAAATTCTTATGTTTGTCCCTAAGTTATCCCATTCAATTTAAAAAATCCATAGAATTTTCAAATCATGTTAAAGATGTTTTCAATAATGTTGTTGTATCCAATATTCATGGCATTACACAATGTACCAAATTCCAAAATACACTTTAATTGTCAATATTTTTGTTTTAATAAGTGTAATATTATATAATAAATCATGTATTAATTCATATAAATGAATAGGGTTATTGTAGTTTGTATCGAATGAAAAGTTTTGTTATTTTGGGACTAATATTATAAAGCACTAAAAGAAACAATATAGATGGGAATAAGTATAATAAAACATCACTAATTATTTTATGTATAGATTAAGTGGGTTATTTATAATTCCCATATGCCACACTTCTGGGTCTGTCCATAAAACCTGTTTTTTGTATTTATTTTTCTATAAATGATATATGAAAAATACACAGTTCATATACTATATTTGTCCTTTTACATGTCAAGGTACTAGAGGATTGGAAATAAACATACATTTATCATATTCGTTCAAAAATAAAACAAATTTAAAGTACGCATCCACCCACACTAAGCCATAAAGAATCTCTATCTACCTTAGAGATTATATAATTATTGAAAAAACACTCAAAATAACCAGAGAAGAATTTAATTTTTTTAAGGGGTTATAAAATTTCCAAAATAACTTTTAAGAAATCATCCTTCAAAAATATATTTTGAGAAATAACATTGAATTACATTTAGTAATAGAATTAAAATATCTTTAAAAATATATTTTACAAACATTTTTCAAATTATTTTTGCATTAAAATACTATATCCCTTTTGTAATTAATTACATTCAATAAATAGATTAAATAAAATTCTATTAATTTTTTTCAAAAATCATTACGAAAGTTTCTGAAAATTAAACATTGTGGCTAGTTGAAACACTAAAGTTTGTCTTGGGCCTACTCAATTTCTGAGGTATGGGTTCACATTCAAATTACATAATATGTTTACAATGATCTAGTGTATATTTTTTTGAAAATGATTCAATATTTGTTTATATATGTATATTATTTTTCACTGTTGTTTCAATTTTAAATTTTGAATACATATGTAAAATTAAATATATATTTGTGTTTGTGTGTGTGAGTTTAAATATATATATATATATATACTTACATAATAACACGTCTACTAGATTTGGAATAATCAAATATCATGCCAAATTTACTTTTCATGAAATTAGTATAGTTGTTATCAATATTTTTCTTTTTTAAACATATACGAAATAACTAATTAAAAATAATTTCTTTAAAGAAATATGAATTCATAATAAAAATATATATAATAAAAATAAAAACTACATCATGCATTATTTTCATGAACTAATATGATTTCCATTTCTTATATTAAAAATAACATTCATGATTTATTATGAACTTCGCAAATAGTCTATGGTAGTTCTAAATATATAAAATTGTAAATAATAAACATAAATTTTTATCATGACTTAATAAATTATTTTTGAAGATTAAAACCATAAAATCACATATATTGGAACATAATTATTATTTTAAAAATAATAATACTATAATAATATTTTCTATATTTTATTAAAAAAATCATGTTTCTCTGAAAATAATAATGAAAAATTATTTATAATATAACTTTTTACAAAGTTTTGAATTGAATATTTAAGACAAAAAAAATTCTATTTTGATAGTAATGTAAAGGGAGATTTGAAAATTATAGTTATGATAACATATAATTTTCAACCATAAATTCTTTAGAGTAATATTTTAACTCCCTTATCCTAAATGTTTGAAAGTAAAAAAAACAAATACGTTTTTGGTTTTAAAATAACAGAGAATAAAATTTTATATATATTGAGAAATAAAATATTTTCCACTTACCAATTATATTTACATAAATTACTGATATCTCATTATTATAAGAACACCAAAAAAGAAATTATATAAAAGAAGAGAACAATGCTTCATCCCATTACTATGCTACACCAAGACTCACCCCTCATAAAGATATTTATGCAATCATAATTATGAGTATTTATTATTATTAGTTTTTATTACTTAATATATTTTAAAATATTAAATTATTTACATATATATATATATAATCATATCTCTTTCTATATAATAACATAGAAGAAAACACAACATCGGTGTTTTATGATATCATATCATGTGATATCATCAAGGAAAATAGTGATGAAATATATATATATATATATATAATTATTTAAAGCTTATAAATGAATGGTTTCAGATTTAAGATTAATGTTCAATTCTATTTTAGTCATGGCCAGAATCTATTAAACAAGACAAGGGTAGAAGAAAAAAATTTAAAATCACTACACAATGATGATCTATAAGAATCTATACTATTTATGTAATTGATATGTATAGATATCCAATTTTATTAATGAAGAAAAAGAAACAGAACAATAAAATTCATATTGTTGACTTAAATGAAAAATATAGTAAGTATGTCGCAAAAACATTGGAAAATGATAGAGAGCATGAAAACAATTATCTTCAGGTTAGCCGACAATTCAATTTCAAGGAAAATCAGATTACAAAATTTTAATAAATAAAACCTACTCAAAAATATGGAAGGCACAAAATGGCATGGAGAAATTGATAGTGAATAATGGATTTCCTTATACATCATGGGATAGATCTGATGTCTGAAGCTCCTATTGAAACCTACCTTGTAGTCAATACCCGACGACAACGCAATATCCTTCAGAACCCATCATAGGTTGTCCTCCGTCAGTGGTCATTGACCTGTCATCAAATACTTCAGTCTGTGACTTCTCACTCGATCCATGTCTCACCCCTATCCTTGATTTAGTCTCTTATGGTCCCTCATCATTGACTATTCGGGAGTCCTGAAACCCTCATACCAAAAACTCATTTATTATAATTATTTTTTATTAAATTTAAATCATCACTTTATATAATATAAAAATATGTAATATAATTTAACAATAATATTATTTCACACACACACAAATAAATATATTTATGATATATTTTAAAAAAAAATTAAAATATATATACTAATAATTTTAGAAAACCGAAAATATTATATTTAGCATTTATATATTTCAAATAATTGTGATGTTTTTTATGATAAAATTATAAAAATAATACATTTTCTTAATAACATAATTATATTTTCATAAAACTAATTTTGTTAATTTATAACTTCATCACAAAAATTATAATATGTTTCTTTGTATGAAAATACATTTCAAATATCATTTATTAATGGTAATAACTTTAAAAAAAGAATCTAACACTATTTATATCTTCTTTTATAATGACGGAATATATTATTCTTAAATGGTATAAAATATTTATTTATAAAAATATTTTAAAATATTGATTTCCTATACAAAACTAATCAATTATATATATTTATTATTAAAAATAATATTCATATAAATATATTTTTACAATTTCATTGAAAATCAATGTATATGAATTATAGAAAATATAAATAAATTGAAGTGTGTATCTTAATTTTTTAAGATATAAAAATACCATTTTTGGAAATATAATATAATTTGTTATATTTTGATTCATAATATATTTTATTATTTAAAAATATGAATAATTTTTTGTCTAATCATTTCTATTTTATTTATAATTTATAAGAAAATTATTAAATAACTAATTACTATTAAAAATATTTTGGGATGTCACATTCTCCCCGCTTATATTAATTACACCATCACAATTCATTTGTAGAGCTTTGGAATATTCTGAATTTATATATTTATAATTAAATAATTCTAAGGGGACATACGTATCTAAAGAAAATTCATATGCATATAATTTTTTCCCCCAAACGAGAGCATTTAATCTTCAATGTTTTAAATAACCTTCCTCTAATACAAATATTAACACCTCGAACACATGTTTATGGATTCAGTTCAATAAAAATGCATCATGTTTTTTCTTATAAATGATAACTGAAAAATATAAATTCTTATACAATAGAGGACCTTTTACCTATGAAGGTTTTGGATGATTAGAAAAACCCTTAAATTTATCACAGTTGAACGAAAATAAAACAAATTCCTACTACGCTTCAACAAATACTAACAAAAAAAGAAACCATATGTAGATTATATATTATATGATTTCATTGAAACAAATTTAAAATAAAAATTTGGGTACTTAATTTCCTGGTAGGGGGATTTAAATTTGTTGAAATAAATTTTACGAAAACATCTGTTGAAAATATTTTTTTGATAAATAAATTTTGATTAAAACTATTAATAGAAATAAAGTAATATTAGATATTCTTTTTGAAAAAATTGTTGATATAACTTAATCTTTAAAATACTATATCACTTTTATAATTACTTATGTTTTAATATTTCAATAAATATTATTCATGTTATTTTTCTGAAAAAATTGGGAATGATTCTAATAATAAAACAGTATGGCCATAGGATAAAATCAAGGATGTATTTGGCCTACCCACATGATGAGGGATGTAAGAACCCAACACTTGGATTTGAGGTACGAGTTCCTTCTTTTCCTATTTTCTTATGTGTTTTTGAGAAAATAAGGAAAATTATGAAAAATCACAAATTTTATGGGTACATGCTGTGTAATTTTCTACATGTCGTGTACTTTGGCCGCGTAGGATGATTACACATGGCGTGTAGACCTGTCGGTGATGAAGGGTGTAAAAAATAACTACACGTCGTGTACCTGGTATTTACATGTCGTGTAATCAGTCGGCAGGTGAATAGTAAGGTGGTGGAGGCAGCTTCCAGATGAGCGATAGTACACGTCGTGTATGCAGGAATACACGACATAGTATACGTCTTAGATTATTTGTTTATTATTGTTCCTAAACATTACCTAGAACTATCATATGGATTTTCTTTTGAATTAAGATAATTTCATTATGATCATTGGGAATATAATTCAAAAACTATAATACAAACAATAAAAAATTACTTATAATAAAAAGAAATAATATTGGATGAAAAATTTAAAAGAAAATTCATCGAATGAAATTAGAAAGGAGTATGGTATATGCCAACCATCTCTATCAGTAAAATAAATACATAAAAACTAATTAGGGATATAAAATCATTTCCCCTCAAAATACACTAAATTCCCACAAATTTCATTGGGATTTTAATACAAAATTATTCATGAGGATGATACCCATAAGAATCTTTCTTTCCGGGGTTGTGGGACTATCCCACTAACACTTCTAGTTGACTATTGGTGATATTTCACATATATTTCTCTAATAATATAATCCCACACATACGATATGGAAATATCAGTACACAATTCAATTTCATTAAAATAATTTTCACTATCATTAATTCCAATTAAAACCTTATTTAATCAATCCACAGGTAGGGATAATACCTAATTAAAAATTAATATATGAAAATTTTCATATACACGTATATTTAAATTCACTACAATAAATGATTTATACAATTTAACCAATATATAATGATATGGTATGTTAAATTATGTTTAGGTTATGATATTTGGGTTACATTGAGTAATGATAAATAAAAATTTTGTCCTTGTTCAAAATCTTTTTTAATTATTAAGTAACATAAATAACACAGTGATTAATGTTTTATTCATTTTGGTGTAAAATTCTAATTTATGAAATTAATTGATATTTAATGATATATATGATTAATTATTTACAGTTATATAATGAAATAATGTAATTGGAAATAATAAAAAACATAGGAATTTCTTTACTTATTTTGACTTCCTTGCACATTTATTTTTTATTTCATTAATATATATATATATACATATTGTTAACATTATGTTGTAATATTATTTCAAATAAATATATATATATTGCTAATATATAAATATATAAATATATATATTATTTACAATATATGAATATGTTTGATATATATACAAATTTATATAATAAAATAATTTTTTATAAAATTAATAATTATTTTATTTTATTTTATCATTTTATATATTAATATTACAGACAAATATATTTATATATAAGTAGAATATTTATTTATTTTCAAATTTTTATTTTTATTTTATTTTATTTATTTTATTTTTCCACCATTTCTTTTTTATCATAAATTTTTTTTACATTTTCATTTTTTAGTTTTTCAAGACTAAATAGTTAAGATATGTAAAATGAAATGTGATTATTAAATCAATGAGTTTTAATGAATAGATTACTTATAAATAATTACATGAATTAATAGTTAACAAAAACATGATTATTGATAATCCCCCTTGAATGGTACATATTTATGTATGACATTAAGTGTCCATGACTAATAATTAATCATGGTTTCTATATGATCCTCATCTTGAATCCAGGTGAGCTACTATTCTACCTATCATTACCATCCACTGAATCCATTATGAAAAACTATCCAAATAACAATGAGGAATTTTTTATTAAGTCATGAATATAGACGTGACACACTAAATATTTCAAAGAGAATCAATCATTTAAATAATCAAGTACACTTCACATTTACTGTATTAAAATATGAGTATCTGTATAATAATGCATTAATATTTTTAGAGAACATTGATATATATTCTAATATTTTTGTTAATCTCCCAGAAGCTATGATTAGAAAATAACTAAATAATCCAAATCAATTCAAAATATCAATCATATCACAATAATTCATATGACCTAGAAAAATTTAAGAAATAATTTCTAATTTCATACGAAAAAATATTTTTAACAATGAATATAACTCTCATCCACACACACTATAAGCTCATACCACCCCATAATAACACCAAAATATCATCACTAATATATAATATATCATTTTTAATTTCTCACCCAACTAATTCAAATGAATTATCCATCTATTTAAGGATTGTGACCCAATAAAAATGATATCTCTAATTTAATTATATCAAAAAAGGTTATACAATTTTGTGATGTGGGTCTTTTATGTAGTTTAATAATCATATAATAGTTATTCATAAATTTGATAGCTTTACTAAACAAATGTAATCATTTTCTATAGTAGTGATATATATTTAATCTAATTTGGATATTTATTATGACATAACCCATTGAGGTTAACAAATCATTGTTTTACCTATGATGGATCAGAAACACCAAATCATCTATTAGTTTTGAATAAATTTCTAGGAAGAATTAAATTAAAATTTAGTGATATTTATTTGATTATATTTATAAATTTAAACTATAATAATATGGGGTAAAATTATGGAAAATAAATCATGTCTTAAACAAGTGAGAGAGTATTTACCTCAAAAATACTCAAAAAAAAAACATTTTTTTCATTTATCTTTTTTTGTAATAGAGGTGAAATATATGGAAAAAATTAATGGAACACTCTTCAACCTAGTAGAATCTACAAGAATTAATTTTCTATGACATAATAAATATAGGATATTGATTAATCAATTGGGATAATTTTTCCTATTTAATGGTAACATATATTGGTATTAAGGGATGATAATTCGAATTTAATTTAATTATATTTTTTACAATCAATTAAATGAGATTGACTGTGAAACATAGTATGGTGATAAATAAATCTACCTTTATAAATAATAAATATTAATTTAGCTTTAGTTTTACACTTACAGATTCAATTTTTACATGTTATGTAGTTTATTTAATTTAGAGACATTTGTTCTAATATAAACATAATGAGATTGAATTGTCTAAGAAACAATAAAGGAAACCCTGTTTAATTACATTTATAGAGTATTCAACAGTATAAAATATTTAATGTATTTACTTAATATGAAACTGTGAAAAAATAAAACTATCCTATATGTGTAGAAATATGGACAAGATTTTAGCTGAATCCAATATCTAATTTTTCCATTGAAACGCTTCATTCGAAATAGGGGATGATAGAAAATCCAGAGTATCAATTCAATCTATTGATTTAGTGAAGATATGTTATGATAGAGTATTTACCTCAAAAATAATTCGCATTAATATTAATTTATATCAATTCAATAAAAAACACCAATAAAAATAGTTTATTGTCATTAATAAATCAATCATTCATTATTAAAATTTTATAGTTTTTTTCAATTTTATAATACTCATTTATTATATCATTAGTTTAAAAAAAATCACTACCTTAGTATCAACCTATCTGTCCCACTTCATTACATATTTCATTATTTTTTCTAATTTTATATTTAATGTTAATAAATTAATGATTATATTCATCATCATGGATTGGACTTTAATCATTATGAACATGAAAAGTTATGTGTTAATTTTTTATTAAAATAATTTCTTAGTTTTTTGGTTATAAAAATTACCATTATGATATAGCAAAATATGAGTAATTTATATATTCGAGTTTCTTAGTTAATATATATTTTGTAATTTTCAATGATTTTTTTATTATTTTAATTATTCATTTAAATTTATAAAACATTTTTTAGTTTCTTATATATATAATTATTTATCACTAGTATATCCACTAATGACATACATCATCAATATATCATATTTTATATCATTATAAGACCCATAAAACCATATTTAAAATATATATAATCTATAATAAGTAATGAAATATCACATACTTTCAGGAATGTGGTAATAAGAATATCCCTGATTTATAAGGCATAGATTTATATTTTTAAAAAATTTAATTTTTTTGAAGGTAATCATAAATTAGACTCTGACATCAAGCATGTGGATGTAATTATAAATTGTTTCATTTATCCCATTCTTCAATTATTAATATTATTCAAAAAATGCATTAATTTTACTTACTTATACACACTTTTTTTATTTTCAAACAAAATTAACTTAAAATAAATAAGGATATGTTTAGTGTGAGATTAATACCATTCTTAATAAAGAGTTTTAGAAAACTGTTTTTTTATTATAATGGTAATTATCATATATCAGACAAAATATATAATCCAGGAAATGCTATTATGCACAAATAGGTAGAAAAATAACATAATATGTCAAATATATGAATATGAAATATATGAAATAGAACCAACTCTTAACATTGGAGGACATTTATGACTTTTTAATATGATTCCCCATAATATATATTTCCCCCTATGATAATCAATTCCTTCAATATATACATGATCTCATAGAACTATAATCAATTTGACATTTCCTCAAGAGAGTACTATAATATCATAAATGAAAAGGAAATGTAATAATTAATAACAATGATTTAGGTAAAAAAAAAATTAATAAATTTTAATAGGAATAAAATATATATGAACTAAACTTATAACACCATGTGATTTAAAAAAAATCATAAAATAAAATTATATCTTCAATAACATTTATTATCCATAAAAACATGTTTAGAAAAACCCCATAGAATTATTATAATATAATATTTCCATTTTCAGATAGAAATTGGATTAGAACGAATGAATATAAATAACTAAATAATTAAAAATATTTGGTGTAAATATTTTAAAAATGCATTCATTAGTTATAAACTGAATATAATTGAAAATAAAAAATATTTATATAAAAAGGTTATGATTTTAAAAAAAATTATTATGCGAAATGATTTATTAGATATATAAATTAAATTAATCATTGTTATTAAATAATTATAATGAAATGAATATATTATATAATTTATTAAATTTATTAAAAATGATGCAAATAATTTTCGAAACATAGCTTAAGAATAAATCCATTTATTTGATAAAAATTTTATTTTTTCTAAAAACGAATTCTTCATAAATTTGTGGATGCATAATATTATATTAATTTAATCAATTTTTATTTATTTAATTAGATTAAATGAATTAAATATTTAGAATAAAGATGATTAATTTTGGAATAGAGGTCCGTTTTATTTTTGTAAATATTAATAATTACTATACAAAATTTTATCACCTCAGTAAAGGGTTAATCATGATAATTAAGAATAAAAATATGTTAATTAGACATTACATTTCATTAAACTTCTTATTATATGAATTGGATTCAACCCTTCCCATAATTTTGTCTTCATTTATTAGAGTAATGGACATTTTCCTCGAAAAATGTATTATATATTATTTAAATCAATTAAAACAAAAAATGCCACTCTATTAGTTTTAAATATACATTATCTGTTCAAATAGAGAGAATATAATATAAAAAAATTAATATTAATAGTAATTTTATTAATAATGGAATTATATTCTCTTAGGTCATTTATGTATAATTTTTAGCTATTATATAATTTACTTAAATGTTTTCACAATGCAAAATTTTTATTTATGCATTTAATTGAATAATGAAATAAATGATATTATAAATATTAAAAGTGATATAATGTGAGTATGTTTTATTTTTCCATGAATATTATAGATTCATATGAAATATTAGTGTTATATAAAAATTTTAGATTTGATTTAATGTTTTGTCATTGCATTATTATTGTTTATTTAAATTAATATTGTTAATATTTCCAAACATGATATTTTATCAAAATAATGTTTCATTAAATTAAATAAATAATAAAATTCACATAAATAAGACATGGATGATATTATATGGTATAAAATGTATATAATTTTTCATTAGATGTATAATTTTCACATTTTTTGAAAAAAATTACATCACATTAACGATGAAATCGTTTTTACTGTAGTTAAAATTCAAATTGTGTATCTAAAGTTTAATTAAAATTATAAGGTTCAAATTTCCTCCAAAAAATTGTATAAATTACATTATTGGATGGTATTATAACCTTATAATACATTATCATAAAATAATTATACATTTTGATTCATTTTTTATGAGAATGAACTTATTTTAATTTTATAATTTGAGAAATTCAAAAAATACCATTAACCACATTAATAAAAGGGTATGTCTCCTCTGTTATCCACACTAAATTGATACATCTATATGTACCAAACTCTACATATATATTAAAAAATTCTCATGAATCATTCTAGATGTGTTGGTATTTCCAAAATGCCGAACTTAGAGCCCTTTAGAAAGGATATTAAGGCTTCATCTCAATGAATATGTAATCTCCTTAACCGATCACATTGTTTAAAAATATCTTTTCTACCCCTTAAATCTATTATTATTATAAAAAAATAATATAATAATTATAATATAAATGATGAAATATTTTTATGATTATTATATCACCATTATTTATCCTATTTCCTATTGAATGAGATGTGAATGAGTATCCCATGCGTACGTATGACTTATTGTCTCCATATAGCGATACTATTTAATTTTCATTGCCATATTTTCAAGAAGGGTTTTTGAATTTGTTTCTATTTTTATATATGATATTTATTAAATAATAATTCTTACATATGGATAATTTCTTGTCCACCATCATTCCATCTAATCTATTGGTAAACGATAACATTGTTCATGCTTATGTGTGGAGAACCACCACCACGATGTGATGAGATATGTTATTCAGTTATATTTTAAATTAAAAGTAATGAGGATGAATATTATGAATTTATATGATATATGTGGTAAAAATATATATTATAATGTATAATTTGTATTAATATTTCTCTCCATCTATCTAAAAATTGAAATAGTCGTCATGTATTTGTACGATAAACCAACTCACTAAACAACATCATTCATATTTTAATATGTAACATTTATGGATGACTATAAATATTTTATTATAAATATATATGACATTTATATCATGATTAATATAAAATAGTTTTTGGAACCGAGACAAATGTAAATCTACCACAACTACCAATCTTAAATACTCATGTTAAAAGAAACTATTAAAACCTAGAAATTACAATTTCATTAATGAATGATTAATCAAGGGGGTATAAGAGAATATTTAAAGGGTATACATTTGATAATATAAGTAAATCATAATTTTTTTGGAATTATAATAAATATTAATTTTCTTATAAGAGGTTAATGTTATTTCAAATCTAGGTGACCTCGAGGTAAACAATTTAATGTTACAGTTTCATTGATTATCTATATTTTTATAAATAATTTCATATGATTCGGTCATACGATCTACCACTGATGAAGACATTTGTATCTTATTATACAATATTTATTTAAATAAAATAAACTACCTTTTACAATTTCCTAATCGAATGTACTCATGAAAGCAAGAATATATTATTAAGGATAATCTATATCCTTTCAATATTCTATTAAAAACAAATTTACTTCATATCTATGTTTTCTAAAAGTTATTTCTATATGATTTTTAATATTTTTATATGATGTTTTAATGTATTTTTCTCATATTTTACATTTTGAATAAAATGTTTGAAATGAATATTCTTATCCTTTTTATGAATAAGGCTTTCAAAAAATATTTTGGATTTTTTGGTCTGCATTGAGATATAATTTATATGTGATGAATGTATTTTACGACCTCAATAGATAATAATTACTTTGAAGAATCCTTTTAAATTTGGAATTTTATTTTCAAAGATAATTTTTTTTTATAATTTTTGAATTTTTTAATATGTGATTTCTATAATGGAAGTGTTATTTTCATTAAAATCAATTAATTATATTTATATGATATATATATTCATTAATAACAACAACCCTTGTTTTCATTTATGACTTTTTTGGGATATGATCAAATTATACCAAAATTATTTTTTCTATATATTGTATATAAATATGATTACACTATTTTAAAGAAACTCATTAAATATTCATAATTTATTCTCTAATTAAATGTTGAGTTGTTTTTTGAAATCCATTTCATTTCAATGGGTTATACGATAATGGAATGATTATGATACCAAATTATTATTTTTTGATATGATGAGTTATTTATGACCTATTCGCACATATAATTATATTTTTAATTTTGTTCTATTTTGACATATATATCTCTCAAATAAATTTGGTAATGATTGATATCTCATGAGATATAATGGAATATAATTGGGAGAATACCATGTTTTGTTAGGAACCTTTTCCTGAATGATAGTCCTAGTAGTGAAAAATGACTACTAAAATATATTGTGGAGTGAACCCATTTAATTGTGGAAGACATTGAAAGGTGAATTTAATACCAAATAAATGGTTTTATATGATTATGTGCATTCCAAAATTCAATGTCATATTCCAATTCTATGATCTCATGGGTTATGTTATAAGATTTATTTATGCTTCATGTATTATGAATTACTAAAATTAATTACACGAGTGAAGATAATAATCTATTATATGCATGGAATGATTATTAAATGTTCATATTTTTTTCATAATATGTTTCTCATGTTATGATTTTATGAGCATTGATATATGCCTTATTTATCCTTACAAAGAATCCAAGAATACCTTTTTACTATATTTCCTTTCCAAATTTTAGGAGGAATTTATTTATGTATGATATGTATAATAATGGGGATTGATATAATTATCTTAGAGGAAGTTGATAAAAACCAATTATAAACAATTTTTTATGGTATCATTTCTGAAATGATAACAGTCCAATAAGATTCTATGATGGATCATTTTGTCAGTTATTGAATATTCATATATTAATATATTTTTTTAATAATTATAACTATGGGACTCTATAATTAGTATCGGAGAAAGGTTTAGTAAACCAGTGGAAAGTAGAATGAGAATAATTTTGTAATAAACCTATGGATATGTCGATATATGTCACGACCCGTCCTTGGGGCCCGTGTCGTGACTACCCCAAGCCCGCCTTCCATAGGCCAGGGGATGGCGACTAGCACCAAGGCGTAAATCCCCATAAAAGGTAAGGCATTGCCTTTGTAAAGTAAAAAAGCATCTCAGAGTAAGCAAGTGGAAAAAGTAAACACTAAGTAAAAACAGAGTACAACTGCAAGTGCAGAAAGTAAGTGGGAAGAATACAAACCCAAACTGAATTTAAAGTACAACTAAAAAGGGAAAATAGCAACTGAAAGGTAAAAGACGCTACGCCGAGCTGTCCACTGGGAATCCCACCTGAATGGTGGATACATATAGCTCCACTGCTCCTCGGGTCCCACCGTCTGCTCCGAGTACGTCCCGCCCAGTGGTCCTCCTCCAGGTATCGTCCTGCTCTGCAAGCCTCAACCACGATCAATGTTTTCCATCGTCTGCAACCAACACAACATAGTGCGGGCATAGCCCGTGCAGGGGTGAGTATAAGCTACTCAGTAGGGACCCCGAGACCCCCGAGGGTCTCCCAAAATCCACAAAGGATAAACCACAACGAATAGACACAATCACGAAGTAACAACCGACAATGCTTAGTTATATGCCCATACATATACCTAAGTCAACAATTCCAATACACTCCAACCTCCGAGCCCAAGTACAACTCAGTACACACAGGAAAATATATGTATTCCACATAGGAAAGAAAAACGTAATCCACTCAGGATAGCACAACACAATCCACACAGGAAAGCAAATAGGATTCAGCTCACACATGTTCGACCATGTAGTTGAACCAAAAGCTATTGGGAAACTCATTCTCCATTAAGTGCAGTGGTTATGCTGCTACAACTAAGCGCTTCCCTCTTACCTTGGACTGATGATGTTCTCCACCTATCGGGTACTGTGGGCCTGCTGCTACCACCAAGTGCTCCCCTGTGCCATTACAACCAAGTGCTCCTCCGTCGCGGGTCTTCCGCTACAACCAAGTGCTCCTCAGTCATGGGTCTGCTGCTACAACCAAGCGCTCCTCCGTCGTGGGTGTCCCGCTACAACCAAGCACTCCTCCGTCGTGGGTCTGCCGCTACAACCAAGTGCTCCCCTGTGCCGCTACAAACAAGCACACCTCTGTCGAGGGTATGCCGCTACAACCAAGTGCTACCATGTACCGCTACAACCAAGCGCACCTCTGTCGTGGGTCTACCGCTACAACCAAGAGCTCCCATGTGCCGCTACAAACAAGCGCACCTCTGTCGTGGGTCTGTCGCTACAACCAAGCGCTCCCCTGTGCTGCTACAACAAAGCGCACCTCTATCGTGGGTCTCCCGCTACAACCAAGCACCCTCCTATGCCGCTAAAACCAAGAGAACCTCCACTGGGCTATCCGTAACAGACCGAGTCGTTCGATCAGCAGTCGTCAAGTCTCAACTGCCTCTAGGGTTTCCTCACACTGCATGCTCGTTTCGGGAGGGTCCTCTCCACGAGCTAAGTGGACGATGCATCAAATGACATGTAGTCCGGAGTTGATGTATCCCAAGATGTACCATAGTGGTCACTGCTGAAAAAACGGAGGATTCCAGTATGGTTTTCATCATCATCGCAGTCGAATCTACTGAGGATCTCTGTACAGTCATTGTCGTCACAGTAGCAGTAGCAGCTAGATCTAAGGTTTATGCACACAACAAGCTCGTTTGGGAGGGTCCGCTCCACGAGCCGAGAGTCCGATACATCAACTGAAAAAAAGTCCAGAGTTGATGTATCCAAAATTTCCGTATCATCATTAGGAACTCAACGTCACAGACGGCGCGTCAATCGGACGCCCGGTCTGAGAGTTATTGACTTTTTCGTCCTAAGGGCCCGGTTGGGTTTTAAGGCAATCCAACCTGACCGTACTCCACCTATGTCCAAAACTCGGGCAGAGTATGCCAAAAGATCCATCTCACTTAGAGGAATCCACCAAAGTCGACGACACGTCAATCGGACGTCCGGAGCTCAAGATATGAGTGTTTCCGCTCCGAGGGCCCGGTTGGTTTCGGGTACGAACCAACCCGGTCGAACTCAAAGTATTCCGAAACCTTGAGTGCGATATACCGAAACGACTGTCTCTATCCAAGGATCACATCGCCGCTGACGGCGCGTCGTTCGGAGTCCCGTAGCTCACATTATGGGCAAATGACCGAAAACGGTCTGAAAACGGTCCGAAAACGGGGGGTCTGGGCCCGGGCCGACCCGGTCCGGTCTGGCCAGGGCGCGACCCGGCCGGTCATACCGGCCTGGCTCGTCTCGGCCGAGCGGCCTAGCACGGCAGCCGCGGGGCGCCGCCCCCGTGGGTTGAGGAAGTCGCAGCCCTCGAGGGGCTGCTCTGGGCAACAGCGGACGCGGCTTCTGCGGCGTCCCGTGTGGGTGAGCCGGACCCGCGCAGTCGCGGGTCCGCTGGCCACCACCGTCGCGGCTTCATCCTCGGAGGCCTCTTCCGTCGGCGTGCCGGGGCGCCGTCGCGCCGGCGACCCGCACTGCCGGAGACTTCCGTGGGCCACCGGAGTTGCTCTAGTGGTCCGTTTTCCTTCCCGTCTACGCCGCTGCTCCTCCCGTGACCTATTCTTCTCTACGGAATCATCAAATTTCCTTTGTGGAACGTTTTTTCGTCACCCATCAAATCCGCACAACAACGAAGAAAGGCGGAGGTTTGTCGGGCCGTGTTTGTTTGGCCTGTACCCTCCGCTTTAGACGGTATCAATTGGGAGGATAAATCCACACATGACAAACGTATCAAAACAATTTCAATAATTTAAAATTTCACTTGATCCAGGTTATTGTTTTAAAAGAAACAATTACGGGGATATAAACAGATATTTCCAAAATAAAATCCCTACATTGTCAAGTCGTTGCATGCGCATTCTTCGCGGAAATTGGTCGCCGCAGAAGGAGGGGACCGTCGCGTCGTCGCGGTATCCTGCGTTGCGTCGACAAACTCCAAGTACCAAGAAACAACAGATTTAATTATAAATAATTAAATCCGTGTGTTGTTATAATCCACATAGTAGGTTTAAAAGAAACCTGAAATCTCTTACCTCAAGTAGATGGTGATCGGAGATTTTGTTGTGGAGGGAGGAACATCGCAGAAGAACGTCGTAGGAGAGGAAATGTCGGCGTCGCGGCACATGGCGTCGCGTCGTCGATTTTCGAGGGCCCGGCATTCTTCGCGTTCTTCGCATTCTTCGCGTTCTTTGTGTACTTCGCGAAGGAGGATGAAGAATTCTTGGTTTCTGTCAAATCCTCTCAACGAGTATTTTTCTAGAATTCGTGCGTTGGTCTTAATTTATTATTACGCCAACGGATTTCAAACAGGTTAAGAAACGAATGAAATTAATTCATAGAATTAATTTCAATGAATAAACCGCCCATTTAATTCAACGAAGAAAACTGCCCAATTAATTGGTGCGTTAAGAAATTAAGAAAACGCGTCAGTTGACATTAATTTAATAGGGGTTTTTTGCAGGTGTGTTACTTAGCAGAAGAAACGGTGGGGCTCGTGTGGGCCCCACCCCACAAATATCCTATCAAATGGATAGAATATTTTGGATTGCACCCTATCCGTTTCAACTGAGCTTATGCAGCTTCAAGTGGTCTTCAAGCGGATTTATGTGAAATAAAAATAAAATTGTCGCAGAACATTATTTTATTTCTTAACTTAAAACCCAAAAATTAAAAACCACAACCGAGCAAACGCAACTCTGGAAGAGGCGTTTCTAAGCAAATATTGGCGTTGTGATTCCATCGGTGCCCTCAGAATTCGATTCTGAGCACCGGTTCAATGGTTTGAAAAACCCACTCATCCGTTCACTGAACGTACCCGAGCCAAACATCGGAAAAAATGATTCCGGGGACACCAGGCCTCGGAAACAGGTTCCGTCAGAAACTGTGTTCTTGTAAAATTTCAAGAAAATTAAGAAAAAAACTTCCCTTGAAATTTTCGAGTCTTTACATTACTCCCACCACAGGGCTTTACGTCCCCATAATGTCTCAACCCAAACTAGGGATACAAAGGCGGTAGAGCTATGCGGTAAGTCACCTCACCAATCCTGCTGAGGACCTGGAAGGGTCCAATGAGGCATCAAGACAACTGGACACCACAGCCAAATCTTCATAATCCACGTCGACGTGAGACCCACATGAAGACGTGGTCGCCATCCTCAAACTCTAGTGGCCTCCCCCTCCTGTCAGCGAAAGACTTCTGTCGACTCTGAGCTGTCTTCATCCGCTCCTGGATGACCGGGACCTTCTCTATCATGGCCAGGATGACCTGTGGTCCCACAAGAGCTGTTATGATTTCTTCCTTGCCGATAAGAGAAATTTGGTCTCATCACCTGGATGAACCAAGTTCTTTTCCTAATACAGTCAATCCCGACATGGATGGTACTAACCCATACCAAGGATGACGTCGTAAGGCCTCGACGCTACTACCAAGAGATCCAACCGTTACTCTCGCCTCCAAGGGTTGATTCACACTGTCGGCATCAGTGTGTGGTAACTGGGTCTCCTCCCGTAGGTATCTTTCAAGTGAGTGTCAAGTCAACAGTCTAAACCGGAACCTCTTAGTAACAACACAAGAGTGGAGAGGGAAGTAAATTCCAGAAGAAATGGTGTCTTTTATTACTGCAGCTCAAGTACAAAGACACAAACCATCTACAAACATACATCAACAAAACTAGGACCAACATGATCAAAAGTCTCCAGGTCTGGAGCTAGTCCATCTCCTGTCCATCTTCTCCCAGAGCTCCATGATCGTAGGCCTCAGCTGCCTGAGGCTGAGCTCTCCAATGTCCTCTTATCCCCTGCGGTCGGGGTGGACCTCCTGGTGGTGGTGGTGGCAACACCCCGAAGCATCGTCCACCTCCAGCTGCACGGCCAGCTCCCCTACCATGGATGCCTGCTCCTTGCGGCCCGCCCTAATCGAACTCTGGCTCTTCTTGGAGGGCCCTTCGTCCATCTGTTGGTCATCCGTATGGCGGGTCGGATAGTCCCGAGCCATGTGACCAATCCCGCCGCAGGAGTAACACAACCCTCTCATGGAAAGTCGTTGTCCACCCCGAGTGCCTCACACAAATGATCCAGAGTCATGTTGTCGACCACCTGTAGGTCTTGTCCTCTTGGACCACTGCGTCATCGGTCTACTACCCACTGCAGAAGACTCTGCCGCATGCCGAAAAGTGGTGGGTCCTGCTACTGGAGACTACTCTGCAAGGAAACACTCCACTAAGAGGGCTCGCTCCAACACCCATGCCTGAGTCGGAATGTTGAGGGAGATCATAGATGCCCTGATCTCGTGCCTCAGTCCCTGCTCGAAGGTCTGGGCTCGGAAGAACAGGTCCTGTACAATATCTGTGGAGTAGCGGGAGAGATCAGTAAATCTCGCTGAGTACTCGGCCACTGTCATGCAGCTCTGCCGCAGCTGTAGTAGCTCCTGGATGAGCACCGCTCGGAGGCTGGCTGGGACGAACTCGGAGCGGAAGATGCTCTCAAAGTCCGTCCAGAGGAGAGATGTCTCGTCGTGCACCTGGTGCTTCAAGTTCCACCATATGCCTGCTGCCGCGTGCAGGAGGCTCGCTGCGAGGATCACCATGAGGTCTGATGGTGTCCTCACTAATCTGAAAAACCCGTACAACTGCCTCCAGCCAGTCCTCTACGGCCTGAGGGTCCGTCTCCCCGCAAAACCTGGGCGGTCACTAGGACTAGAACTCATACAGTGCACTAAGGCGATGTGCATCGTCAGCGGCTGGGGCAGGAAGCATCGGTGGCTCGGCGGGTAAAGGTACCACTGGTGCCTCTACTGACAATGAGCCATGTACTGAGGCCTCCTCGCTCGGTGGGTTTTCATCATGCTCCACTCTCGGAACCATAGCTGGCTGCCGTCATCGGGGCCATCCTGAAAAGAAAGAGTTGCGCCACTGTCAGAACTGTATACCTGGTGAGCTGACACAAGTAATAACAAGGAAAACCTGAACACACATGAAATCAATGTTTTCGTGCATTAAGTCGGAAATCAGAAGTCAGGGTCCTAGTGTACGGATACGTCGGCCGCCGCACCAACACTGGAATCCCTTGACTGATAACCACACCCAATAAGCTGAACACTACTGCTTCACATAGAATAAAGATCAGAGTCTGCGGTAGAACCGAACTCCTCTGATACCAATTTGTCACGACCCGTCCTCGGGGCCTGTGTTGTGACTACCCCAAGCCCGCCTTCCATAGGCCAGGGGCTGGCAACTAGCACCAAGGCGTAAATCCTGATAAACAAGGAAGGAATTTCCTTTGTAAAGTAAACAAGCACCTCAGAGTAAGCAAGCGGAAAAGTAAACACTACGTAAAAATAGAGTACAACTGCAAGTGCGGAAAGTAAGTGGGCCAGAATACAAATAAAAACTGAAAGTAAAGTACAACTAAAAAGGGAAAACATCAACTGAAAGGTAAAAGCCGCTATGCCGAGCTGTCCACTGGGAATCCCACCTAAAGGGTGGGTACAGATAGCTCCACTGCTCTTCAGGTCCCGCTGTCTGCTCCGAGTACGTCCCGCCCAATGGTCCTCCTCCAGGTACCGTCCTACTCTGCAAGCCTCAACCACGATCTACGATGTCTGTCTTCTGTAACCAACACAATGTAGTGCGGGCATAGCTTGTGCAGGGGTGAGTATAAGCTACTCAGTAGGGACCCCAAGACCCCCAAGGGTCTCCCAAAATACACAAAGTATAAACCACAAAGGAAAGATACAATCACGACGTAACAACTGACACTGCTTATGAATATGCCCATACATATACCTAAGTCAACAATTCCAATACGCTCCAACCTCCGATCCCATGTACAACTCAGTCCACAGAGGAAAGTATATGTATTCCACATAGGAATGAAAAACGTAATCCACACAGGATAACACAACACAATCCACACAGGAATGAAAACAGGATTCAGCTCATAGAGGTTCGATCATGTATTTGAACCCAAAGCTGTTGGGAAACTCCTTATTCATCAAGTGCATTGGTTATGCCGGTACAACCAAGCGCTTCCCACTTACCTTGTACTGCTGTAGTTCTCCACCTATCGGGTACTGTGGGCATGCTGCTACCACCAAGGGCTCCCCCGTGCCATTACAACCATGTGCTCCTCCCTCATGGGTCTGCCCCTACAACCAAGCGCTCCTCCGTCGTAGGTATGCCGCTACAACCAATCGCTCCTCCATCGTGGGTCTGCCGCTACAACCAAGCTCTCCTCCGTCGTGGGTCTGCCGCTACAACCAAGCGCTCCCCTGTGCCGCTACAACCAAGCGCACCTCTGTCGTGGGACTGTCGCTACAACCAAGTTCTCCCCTGTGCCACTACAACCAAGCCCACCTCTATCGTTGGTCTTCCGCTACAACCATGCGCTCCCCTGTGCCGCTACAACCAAGCGCACCTCTGTCGTGGGTCTCCCGCTACAACCAAGTTCTCCCTTGTGCTGCTACAACCCAGCGCACCTCTGTCGTGGGTCTGCCGCTACAACCAAGAACTCCCTTATGCCGCTAAAAACAAGCGCATCTCCGCCAGGCTATCCGTAACACACCGAGTCGTTCGATCAGCAGTCGTCAAGTCTCAACCGGCTCTAAGGTTTCCGCACACAGAATGCTCGTTTCGGGAGGGTCCGCTCCACGAGCTAAGAGGTCGATACATCAACTGACATGTAGTCCGGAGTTGATGAATCCCAAGATGTACCATAGTGGTCACTGCCAAAAATATGGAGGATTCCCGTACGGTTTTCATCATCGTCGCTGTCGAATCTACTGAGGATATTTTTACAGTCATCGTCGTCACAGCAGCAGTAGCAGCTAGCTCTAAGGTTCCCGCACACAGCAAGCTCTTTCGGGAGGGTCCGCTCCACGAGCGGAGAGGCTGATACATCAACTGACTCAATCTCCAGATTTGATGTATACAAAAGTTCCGTATCATCATCCGGAACTCAACGTCGCAGACGGAACGTCAATAGGATGCCCGGTCTGAGAGTTATTAGATTTTTTGTCCCAGGGGCCCGGTTGGTTTTTAAGGAAAACCAACCTGACCGTACTCCACCTATGTCCAAATATCAGGAGGATTATTCCTAAATATCTTTCTCACTTAGAGGAATCCACCAAAGTCGACGTCACGTCAATCGGACGTCCGGAGCTCATGATATGAGCGTTTCCGCTCCGAGGGCCCGGTTGGTTTCCTATACGAACCAACCCGGCAGAACCCAATGTATTCCGAAACCTTGAGTGCGATATAAAGAAACGACCGTCTCGATCAAAGGATCGCATCTCCACTGACGGAGCGTCGTTCGGAGGACCGTAGCTCATGTTACGGGCAAAAGAACAAAAACGGCATGTTGCTCTAATGGTCTGTTTTCCTTCCCGTCTACGCCGTTGCTCCTCCTGGGACCCGTTCTTCTCTTTAGAATCATCAAATTGACTTTGCGGCACGTTTTTTCATTGCCCGTCAAATCCGCACAACAACAAAGAACAGCGGAGGGTTGTCGGGCCGTGTTTGTTTGGCCGGCACCCTCCGCGTTAGACGGTATCAATCGGGAGGATAAATCAACACATGACAAACGTATCAAAAAAAATTCAGTAATTTAAATTTTCACTTGAAACATGTTCTTGTTTTAAAAGAAACAATCAAGAGGATATAAAAAGATATTTCCAAAATAAAATTCCTACCTCGTCAAGTCGTCGCACGTGCGTTCTTCGCAGAAATTGGTCGTCGCGGAAGGAGGGGACCGTCGCGTCGTCGCGGTATCCTGCGATGCGTCGACGAACTCCGAGGACCAAGAAACAACAGATTTAATTATAAATAATCAAATATGTGTGTTGTTATAAGACACAAAGGAGGTTTAAAAGAAACCTGAAATCTCTTACCTCAAGCAGTTGGTGATCGGAGATTTGGTTGCGGAGGAAGGAACGTCGCAGAAGAACGTCGAGGGAGAGGAAATGTCGGTGTCGCGACACACGGAATCGCGTCGTCGATTTCCGAGGGCTCAACGTTCTTCGCGTTCTTCGCCTTCTTCGCATTCTTCACGAAGGAGGATGAAGAATTATTGGTTTCTGTCAAATCCACTCAACGAGTATTTTTCCAGAAGTCGTGTGTTGGTCTTATTTTATTATTACACAAATGGATTTCAAACAGGTTAAGAAACGAATGAAATTAATTCATAGAATTATTTTCAATGAATAAACCACCCATTAAATTCAACGAAGAAAACCACCCAATTAATTGGTGCATTAAGAAATTAATAAAACGCGTCAGTTGACTTTCATTTTAACAGGGGTATTTGCGGGTGTGTTACTTAGCGGAATGAAACGGTGGGGATCGTGTGGCCCCACCCCACAAGTATCCTATCAAATGGATAGGATATTTTGGATTTCACCCTATCTGTTTCAACTGAGCTTAAGTAGCTTAATGTGGTCTTCAAGTGGCTTTAAGTGAAATAAAAATAAAATTGTCACACAAGTTTATTTTATTTCTTAACTTAAAACCCAAAAATTAAAAACCACAACTGAGCAAACAAAACTCCGAAAGAGGCGTTTCTAAGAAAATACTGGCGCTTTGATTCCATCAGTGCCCTCAGAATTCGATTCCGAGCACCGGTTCAAGATTTAGAAAAACCCGCTTGTCCGTTCACTGAACGTACCCAAGCCAAAATTCAGAAAAAATGATTTCATGCACACCGGGCCTCGGAATCAGGTGCCGTCAGAAACTGCGTTCTTGTAAAATTCCAAGAAAATTAAGAAAAAAAATTTTCCTTGAAATTTCTGGGTCTTTACAATATACATGATAAAATAATAATGTTTTGATAATTATCCTTAATGAAATAGGCTCAAAATAATGTTTACTCGAATAAGGTGTCTTAATTTAGATTTCTAAAAAATTCATTCCCATGATTAGGTTGTTTCAGATCATTATTATTTTCTATTAAAACTATTATTTTTGTTTTAGTAAATGGCTAAAACCTGAAGAAATATTATAAATGAAAAATGTAATAGAAACATAAATTACATTCATCAAGCTAAACCAAGTATTATTGGTGCTAGAATGAAAATTAGTGTTATAATTATCTAACATAATTATCAATAAATGAATCATAAAATTCATGTAAACGATAAAAAAAGGGACGAATGTTTTATTTTTTTTATGTTGAAATTCCCACCTATATTTAGTCTGTCCCTGGATCTACGATTCCTTGAGAAGTAAACTGGTACTATTAAAATTACTTTTTCCATTCTTCATATTTTGGAACATGAGATTTTTAATCATGATGATTATAATTATGAAGTTGAATATGATCAGTGGTAGCGTATTGTTATGAATTTGAGGGTACATGAAGCAATTGAATTAATGGATTTTGGTGAATAAAAAAATATTATTTAATAGTTTAATTCCTTGTATTCTTCATAAGAAAATTGAAATGTAGTAAGATGATTTGAAATAAAATTATGAAAATTTAATTATCATCGATGATGAATTTTATTCCAAATATCTGAGGTATATGTTATGTATTAGAATCCAATAAAAAATATAGGGTTGGTTGACTATTACATCGATTAAATAAAAAACTATAAGGGTAATTTTCATAAGTTGATACAATCTCAATTTTTAAATCCACATATGTGCTATCAATGTGGATATAGAGACTGATGTTATTTTTCCATCTCATAGCATCATTAGATTATAAAAATGGAACACTAAGGTAAATATTATATTTATCTTCTTTGTATAGTATGATGATCATGATATTTAGTTACAATGTGTTGTGGAGAAGTTAAATAATTATATAAATTGGGAGAAATCACCAATTAATACACAAAACACAATATACAATTTTAAATTAATTTAGTAATGAAAATATTATAACCTGGTCCCAAATCTAATGGTTAACAATGATGATCAATCCTAAAAACCCTATAATCTTATTGACGAATGGAAAACTAATTCATTCCCTATTTCTAAAGATGGAAATGATATGAACATGACGAATGGTACACATACAATCCACTCTAAAACTAATAATGTCTTATTTTCTAATCAATCTAGGTAAAATTTTTCTTATGTAAATAAATTAATAAGTGCATAAGAGTATGACCTAAAAATTTGATATCGAATTAATAGAAAAATAAGTAAATTATAAGCTGATAGAAACCTAGGAATATGATTCAACATTAGATGGTGTTTCTAAAAAAATATTCTACCAAGATATCTTATAATTCATCCACATGTTAAATTTGATGATATTATTTTTATTGATTCATATTATTTATATAAATATAACATAATTTTTTTATAAAGGGTTGTTACGTGTGAAATTCTAAATCAACATCTGGTTTCCTTTCAATATGATGATAAAATAAAATTTTGTTAGAGATTAAATCCATTCTATGTATCATTATTCTAATTTAAAAGGTAAATTTTTCTCAGATGGTAGGGGAGAAACTCAGCATCAAATATAACACTATTGTGTGGGAGTTTATTGATGTATTTTTTAAATCGTTTTCAGATATTATAATGAATTGGGATTTTTAGATTTATATTAAAATCATACATAGGTATACACCTATTTCCAATACTCCAAATATATTGTCCTGAATTGAGCTAAATTAATGTATTTATGAAGAAACTCCAATAGAATAATTAAAATGTTTTAATTCATCCATGTGAATCACCATGGGGTTGAACCTCATTTGGTTGTTAAAAATAATTATTTATAAATGCTAATATATCAAATTATTGAGAAATTAAGGGTATACTTATCAAAAAAATGACCATCTACCCTACATTGTGGATTTTTTTATCAAATTAATAGAACCCATTAATTTTCTAAGATTGATCATTTTTCTGGTGACTTTAATAGAGTCATAATAATTTGGATATACACAATACAGAGATTAATATATGGTTAAGACACATTGATTTAGTTTCATGAGTTTTTCCTACTAATAACCCCTAGATATTCATGGATTTAATGAATAATGTTTTTATAGATTACCTTTATCAGTTTTTGGTTGTATTCATATATGATATTATAATTTATTTGAATAAAAATGAGGAAAATGATGATCACATAGGGATTGTGATGAAGGCCCTAAAAAAGATAATCATTATGAAAAATATACCTAGTGTAAATTTTTGTTTGGAAATGATTCATTAAATGTTCATATTATCTCATGTGAGGTTAAATAATTAGAGCCATAAAAAATACTAGTTATTGAACCTTGATCTTGTCCAACTGTTATGACAATTTTTATCTAGGCTATGTGTTAGTATAGATATAATAATTACATTGTGGATATTTTTCTCATTATAGAATCCATTAAAAAATTTATCTAATAATGGATCCATGTTGTTTTGGACGGATGAATGTAATTAACGTTTTAATGAACTATAGAGAAGAATAGTATGTGCAACATTTCTTTCCATACCCTATATGGGATATTGGTTTGTAATATATAGTTATGTGTGAAATAAGTTAATCATATGCAACCACCTGAATAATGATATAGAAACAGGGTATGCCTCAATAAAATTTACGTTTTTAAGAAATACTACCCAATTAATGATTTGTATTTAAGTATGGTAATTCATTCATTAAGGATATGGTGGAATTATCACTATAAACTGGTGTGACCTATATATAGATAAAAATAATTATGGTATATTTTGAACCAAAAAGTGACAAATAGACACCAATGTATAAGGTTAGAGCAGATTAAAAATTATGATTGATGAATATAATTCTGTCATGGTAATGTAAACTATGTTGACAGATGGTCTATGTATAATGGATCATGCTACCATATCAATGATAAGGATAATAAAAGATACAAAATATCTAGATATTCAAATGAAAGGCCTCGAAATACCGATGAAAGTGTCTAAATCCTATATTTATCAGAAGAGTTTTCAACCATATGTCCGATTGATGTATAAAGAGGTCATGAAGGATGATCTAAAACTAAAAATATTGGTGATAAATGATATTGAGATCCAACATTTTTGTGAAGGAATAATAGGTTTTAAGAACCGTGAATGTGTCCCTTCAGTACCAAATTTAGTGAATCAGTATTTTAATGAGGCTCATAGTTTATTCATCTTTATTCATTCTATATGTTTTGAAGATATATTTTGATTTGAAAGATAATTTCTTGGGGGATGAAATTAAGAGAGTTATTACGGAGTTTATATCAGGGATCATAAAATATAGGTATATTAAGGCTATTAAATAAGTCCAAGTAGATGATAGAGTTAATACCCATACAATAATGTAAATTGGAAAACATCACCATATACTTTGTTTTAAGATACCCCATATTATCTAAAGGGGATAATTATATTTTGGTTTTAGTCAATCCCCTTACAAAGTTTAATTTTTTTCCATTAGAGAATATATAATTCTTGTTCAACAGAATTGGTTGTACATTAAGGATTTTATATGATTGAATTGTATACAACTATTTATTTTATCTGATATTTATCATATGATTATCTTGATGATTTGATGAAGTGTTTAATAGGATCAGGTAACAATGTTACGTTTCGTCACTTCTTATCATCCTAAAACAAATGGTTATTCTGAGAGGCCCATTGATTATCTATACAACACATTCAGAGCATGATATATGGATTTAAAATGTGGTTATATAAATATCATACTTTTTTGTAAATTTATTACCAGAGATGATTCCACTTCTACATTTTGATATCCCCTTATGATGCCCTATATTGTATGAAATGTAGAACTATGATCATATTTAATAAATTTGGATAAATAATTCTATTGATACATGTACTATTTGGTAAAATATAGTAGAATATTAGATCAATTCAAAAAAACAAAACAACATCTTAAACTCGATGAAAACTTTATAGAAAGAATGATGGAAACGATATAGTGCTATATGGCTATGAGAATGTATTCAAATAAACATATACTAGCAAGAGGTTGATGATATTAAGAATGTAGGTAACATTTTTCCTTTGTATATCATTTCTTTATTAATTCATTGTTTCATGGGGATGGTATCTTATCAATTGGATATTAAATAAAATCTATCTTATGTTCATTATGTTTTAAATGTATCTCACTTGAGAATGTACATACCTCATCCCATACAAGGACTAAAATTACATGTTTGTACGAATGGAGAAAGAAAATTATTTTGAATACTTTTTTTTAAATTAAGGATCATAGTGGTATTGTTCAATGAAATAAAACCACTCAACTTGTAAATGTTTTTTTGGAAAATTAATAAATTGGATAATATTACATGTGAACATGTGGATGTACCGATGCTGATATATCCTCATATATTTTTTTATAGGGATGAATTTTAAGGATGAAATTTATTTTATGGAGGACTGAAAGTGAAATCATAAGGTTTTTATTAAATATTTCTCTTTAATTATATTTAATACTTTGATACCATATATTACATTCATCAACAAGTTTATTGGAATTTTTTATCATTATTAAAATATTCCATGTTTTTCATCTCTTATCCATTAGATTGTATGGAATAAATAGAAATAAATAAATTTTGAAAAATATATAGTGTAAATTTTTTTATAAAATGAATTCATTAATTATTAAATTATGAGAATTGAAAACAAAAACAATATTTTTAAATAAATGTAATGCATTTTATAAAAAAAATATTTTTATGCCCACAATGTAATTTAATATTGAAATTTTTAATTAATCAAAATTAGTGAATTATTATTATTAAATTTATATATTATCTACATATTATAATGGTTCAATTTATATATATTTTTACCATAGGATAAATATTGTCACTTTTTTGTAAAAATAAATTTTTTTTTATGATATATATTTTATAATTATCTATGAATACTTTAAAATTAATTTCTATGATTTTCACGTTTTAAATTAGATAAAACGACATTAATATTTAGAATTATATGGATTTTATTTGTTATGTTGGCCACTTTACATTTGGTAAATATGAATAGTAATCATGCTAAAATTTAAAACCACAATAAAGGGTTAGTCTAATTAATATAGAAAAAAAATGTTATAAACCATTCATTTTTTCGCCTTTGTATTATTAGATGAGTATAATTTGAAATGAATCATATTTGGATAAAAATTTAATATTTTATGAATGATTATCCGTAAAAATTATTTTTATATTAATTAAATCATATAAAGTTAGAAAATTTCACATTCATAGTTTTAAATATACATTATGTGTTAGAATTTCATGAAACTACTAGTGATTAATTAATATTAATGTTAATTTTGTGAAAAATGATTTAATATTAATTATATTATTTTTTATATTATTATTATATAATTACCTTAAATTGTATCTTAACACCAGAACAATATTCATTGTATTAGTAAAGAAATAAAATAAATGATATTCAAAAAATTAAAAGTTTTATGATTTGAGTATGTTATAGAGTTAAATTATTATACGTGTATATGGAAAAAATGCAGTTTTAAATGATTAGATTAAAATACAAAATTTGAAATTTTTATTGTTTAAGTAAAAATTAATGAATAGAGTGAAGATGTAATAGTAATGATATTTTATAAAAATAATATTTTATTAAATTAATTTAAATATTAAAAATCATGAAATAAGATAGTATGGATATGATATTGTCGTATATGTCCTAGAATGTCTATTTATGGGTGAATTTTTACCTTTAATATAAAAATTACAACCCTTTACTATTGAAAATTTTGTTACCCTAGTTAAAAAAAATTCGTTAAATAAGGGTTAATCAAAATGATAATGATTAAAATGAAGCAAAAAAATTCCGAAATTTTATTATTTGGATTGAAACATTATCCCACCATAGTTTCAAATATATAAAATTTTTGTTTCATTTGTCTTATGTAATGTATAATAATTTAATATTTGTATAAATTTCATATCTTCCCCTTTACCTCAATTATAAAAAAACACATCCTCCCTTAATTCTCCACCGAAAATTAAAACATTGAAATAGACCAATATAATCTAATTTTGTTCTAAAAATATTATACACATTGTAATGGTTATTTTGAAACCAAATATCTATACCTATAAACAATTATTATAGATCTAATTATTTCATTTAAAATATAAGTTCATCATATTAACTGATCACTTTCTTTTCTACTCCTGTTTACTTTCTATAAATGTATGTTATTTTTCAAAAAATATTATATTTAGTATAAAAATCATTATATAATGATATTATAATTATTAAAACGTGATTATACACCCTATTTCCCATAAAATAAAAATTTAATGTATCATTTATTTATAAATATGACTTACCGTCTCCTTAAAAAAATATAATTAATTTTTCATAACCAGTTGTTATGCATGACTATTAATATGGGTTTAAAAGTTTAAATATAATATTTATTTCATTGATATTATTTATGAATGATTATATCATGATAACATTCTTACAATCCAATCCACTGAAAAATTATAGAGTTCTCTTTTTTTACGTGTGGACTGCCACCTCAATTTAGTGATGTTATTTTTTAATTTATATATGACATGGATGGTATTGTGGATGGATATGATTAATATATATATATATATATATTATTAAATTAAAATGATACATTATAATTGAATTAATATTAATATTTCCATCTATTTCTTGAAAAACTAAAAAAACGTGATTTTGTAATTATGACCTACACTACTCAGGAACCATGTAATCCATTTTTAATATGTAAAATTTACGTGTGAATATAAATATGTATATAAATAAAATATATGAAATTTATATTATGATTAATATTCAAATTATTATGGATCGAAAATAAATGTACATGTACCGAAACTACTTCCCATAATTTATCATGTTAACCAAAACAATTGACAAATCGAAATGATGATTTTAATAATGAGTGATTGATAATAATGGGTGTTGAAATGTTATAATTGTTTGAAATATGATATTATATCTATGAATAATACTATAATATATATTTATTATAAATACAAATAATTTATACAAAAGTTTTGTGTTCTTTCAAAGCAACACAAACTCTAAGTAATTGGTTTTAGGTTATGGATTTTTTGATAATCAAAATAGTTTTTGATTATGTTATATTGGTGAAATATTATCATCTGCCACTCCTTAATTTTTTTTAAATTTTCTTTCCCTTTGGTTAATTTTTATGTATTAATTTTATTAATTTTATTTTTTATTTTATGTACTTAAGATACATAGATAATTTTTTTAAGGAAAACTAACTTCAATTTTCTTTTCAGTTAAAAAATATTTTTATTCCATATCCATGTTTTAAAAAATATGTTTAATAAGTTTTACACTATTATATAATGATTTCATAAATTCATTTTTACCCACCTTTGAATATTTTTAAATTTTTTTTAATGGAATCATCTATTTTTCCAAACTATATAATTATTAAAATTTCATTCAATTGTTTTAGAGGAAATCTTTTAAATTATATGACTTAAACATATTATTATTCCATAATGACTAATATTTTCCTTGAATAATGAATTAAATGTTTTCAAAGATCAAATCAATGAATATTTGTTTCCATAATAATTGTTTTGTTTATTTTATATAATTAATTTTATAATAGGAATTTTATCTTTCATCAAATGTATTTTAATCAACATTTATTGGCCACTATATTAATAATATAAAACAACACTTAATTTTACATTTAATTTACTAGTTATATGATAAAGGAAAATAGGTTAAATATTTTTTTATTATGGTCTATAAATATATTGACATAATATTTTTATAACAGATTTCTTTTCCACGAGATATACTGGAATGGAATGCTAAAATGTTAATGAGATGTGTATATTTCTCATGGTTTATATTTTGATAAATTTTTTTATGAAACCCATTTCATTAACTATGATCCAATATTATGAATTCATTAATATATTTTTTCATGCATCTATATTATTATTATCCAGTGAAGGGTGGTACTGATATCTCCCTATAATATATTGGTTAATGACTGAAATCTAATGACATATACATGACTGGAATTGTGATTTAATAGAATTCAATCATGAAAATTAAATATTTTCATATTATATTTTTTGAACTATAAAAACAATGATTGGATGGGGAGTAGACCAATTCCACTATTATAGTCTTGTAAAATATCATTTGTTTTGAAATACATAATTTTATAGGTTTTATGTGTATGCCATAATTCAATGTCTTATGCTAATTTTATGCTCTCAAAGATCAAGCTCGTTGATTCCTTTATGATTTTTGTCTCATGAACTACCAATATTTTAACCAAATGTTATGATTATAATATATGATATACATGTTATTATTTTTATATCTTCTTTACATGTTCTATTTCCATTTTCACTAGTTTTTCCTATATGATCCCTACTATCTCATTTATTTAGCCTTATTATGCATTTGAGCACACTATTTTTAGGTTTCCATTCCTAGGATGTGAAGAATGGTTTATGTATGACGTTTCTGAGGGTAATATCTATTTTGATGACATCATATATAAATTTTATGAACTAATTGTTTCAATTTCTATGGTTCCAATGAAAATATTCATATATGATTCTCATGGGTATCTTTATGTTATATAATGAATATTCAACTATTTAGATATAATCTCAATTAATGAAATTTATGGGTCTCTAATGATCCTGTAGAAATATTATGTGGAATTACATATATATTTTAAAATAAATGGAAGATATAGAAACTATTGAATCAAAATCACAAAAAACAATCTAGTGCGGAATCAATACATATCACATAAGGAGTAGTCTTCATTTTATGCAATGTTAATCAATGATTATGACTGCTAACTTAGCTATTTTCATTATATATATTATGGTGAATGTATAATTTTTACAAGATAAAATGTATTCAATTAGATTAATTTATATTATTTTATAAATATCTATGATTAAAAAAATAAAACATCCCAATGTGATATGGAATGAAAATGAAAACCAAAAACCTATAATATTAATTTAAAACAATTTGTATTTATCTCAAGCATATATGGATAAATAATATATAATATTATAATGTATTCTGAATTATAAAAGAATGATAATTAGATACATCATTATTTAATTGATTTTTTATTAATATGGATATATAAAATTTATTGAATGAAAATATCTTAAATTGATAAAATAATATTGATGAGAAATTTTTTAGAAGAGTAAATATAAATTTATGGAAGATGGAAATATCAAAACGGGAAAATAAAAACATCATTGTATCACAGAAATATATCATAATAACGTTATCATGTTATAAAACACACTATTTTTTCGGGAATAAATGTAAGAACCCGAAAAATGATATTAAGTACATAAATAACAAATTTATATGATGTGGAAGATCCCAAAAATTTACATGATTTTTAAATGGGATCTAACAAATTTATTGGAGAAGTGTTGAACGAAGAATGTAAAAATTTTAAAAAATAAAAATATTAGAGATATGATATTAGAACTCACAACCTTGTACTGTAATCATGAAATAATTTACAAATAAATTAGAAATAGATTAAGACTAAAATAATGATTCAATTGAAGATGTTGTTCTGGAGTAAATAATTTCACTCTATGTATCCCATACCCAAAGACAGTTTAACCAAAAATGGTGATTTTGGTTTCCTAGTGTTTTAGATTATTATAAAGGTGCTTTATAAAAACATTACCATTGGGGGTTTATTTGTCCACATTATTTGATATGGTAAAACAACTAGTCTGATTGACTTAAATAAAAAGGTATGTAGTTGGTAGGGGATTGTAGAAATAATTATTGAATATTATTTAGTTTTTAAAATAATGGTATCCTAATGTATCGATAGCATAATATATTAATGGTAGAATATAAACTAGGATGAAAAGATGAATAAAATTATATCAAGGATTGTATAGATTTTATTGATTTCTTTTCCAATTTATTTATCCATACACAAAACTTTGTGTAATAATGTGTAAACATATTTCACGCTAGTTGGATGATAAGTACATCCAACATCAAATCGAATAAAAAGAATAATTTATTGAAATAAATCGTAATAATTATATAAAATTAAAGATATTATTCTCCACTAAATGTAATATGACTTAGAGATTCCAATAATTCGTGGATGACTATTATATTTCACCATCTTGGATGTAAATTTTTATTTGTTGGGTAAAATATATCTATTTAGATATTCTATCAATTATCATATTAAAATGAATTTATTGGATTGAGAAACTAAGTATTAAATAATTAATTAGTCGAAAATGTTCTATTTTAAAATTTTCATTAATAAATTGATTTTTCTGGAAAATATATTAAGAGTAATATGAACCTTCCTTATAGACTTTCAATTATTTTTATTTTTCTTATTGACCCACATTTAAAGAAGGGTGGTCATTAAAATGAACTAATGTCACATTGTATTGGACATAATGAATGAGGGAATATGATTTACACTAATATGATGGAGAGTTTTATTTTTTATTAAATGGATACAATATAGTGATTTGATTTATGAAATAAATCATTCCCACTAAAAATACAGGTTACACACATCATGAATTAGAATGATTTTCATCATATTGTTTTGCTAAAATCTGTTTATATGATGGATATTCAAATATTCATATTTGATTGGTACACCATTTTCATCCTCAATGGTAATTTATCATATTTATAAAAGATTCATTGTAAATAATATATGAATGTAACTCTATCTCAGGATATCTAGGCACTGTTGTGGATTCATAACTACATACATGAAAAGGGACACATAAATTTTAATATTAACAATATAAAACCCATGTAGTTCTTTATAATATATTGTGGAATTTTACAATATTTCATGTCAGTTAACAAGAACAATTTTGGATCCATTTATGGTCCTGAACATATATCCAAATATGTTTATTTTATTTTGGTGTTTCGTGAAACCTCAAAGTGTAATTGAAAGTCATACATCTAATACCAATGATGAATTTTTTTCCATAGTCAATCCATGATAATTATTTATTGTAGATTCATTTAAAATGATTATACTGATTATATTTTAGTGAATTGGTATTTCAATAAATCCTTCTAAATTAAATATTATGCAAAATATATATTTTAGAAACTATACCAAAAAGTGAAAAATAATTATACATTTTTAATACTGCATGTGATAATTAAAACATTGTTGTTATATTTGTTTTTAATAACTGAAGTAAACATATTCAAAAATTTGTGAATAATTTAGGATGAAATGGAATACAGATACCAAATTCATCTATATGAATTACATTTTACTATTTTCTAAATGGTTGTAGCATCACTATGATTTATTTATATATCAATGAAAAACCCAACTCGAGAAATTATATCTTGAATGAAATCATTTACTAAAAAACATAATAATTTGGAGCTCATCATGAAATAAATGACTACTGTATCCCATCTAATGATTTATAATATTAGATATCATACCCTTAGATATTATGAATAGGTTTCACGGAGTTTTTAAGTTCAAATATTTATGATATAAACATGTAATTGTTATATTTAGATACAAATGAGTATTTAAACTCAAATTTAATTTTAATAAAAAATAATCGTATCTCAAGTTATTCAATTATACATTAAAATAATTATATATAAACTATATTCATGAATATAATATATATTAAAAAAATACCAACATTATAACGTTATTTCATTAAACTAAACTAATATACATTGACACTAATCAATATAAATATGTTTTATAAAAATTTTTGTTCAATAATGTGCATCATTATATTGTATTAAATTATATTTGAATAAAATAATTTCAAAAAAATAAATTGAACTTAATTTTTTAAATCATTATATAAAAGTTTAGATCGTTTGAATTAACGATATTTTCTAAAAAAATTGATCGTTCCGTCAATTGTACAAAAACAATTCTAACAACATCAAATTTACATGAATAAAAAGTTTTTAAAATTATTTTGAAATATATATATATAAATATTTTTGTGTGTGTGTGTATATTTATAGTGAAATAAATAATTTCTTAATTTAATGCATAGAAAAACATGATTTCAGGATTTCATTTAATTTCACATTACTTGTTTTTTAATGATTTTAGTTTTATTAATATCATAATGATAAATTTCATTTAAAATATTTTCCCATACAAAAACAATATAAATAGAAATACAAATTTATTAAAAATAGGGTTTTACATGCAAAGGTTGAGATTAATTTCCGAACAAAGAGATATTTAAGTTGATAAAATAATTTAAATATTTTTGATAATATAATTTATTTTATTAAATGATGTATTTTTTATTAAAAAATTTAAATTATTATTAATAATGATTATTACATTGATAATAGTTAAAAAGATTTTATTGAATAATTATTTTATTAATCAGATGATATTTTTATAAAATAATATAACATTATAACCATTAAATAATCAAATTATAATTTATAATCATATATATTAATATATTATATTTTTTAATATGTAATTATTACTAATGATGATTATGAATCTAAAAATGTCAAAATATTATTTTTCAACTAAAATAATTTTTCTACACATAACATGTTTTAATATAAAAAATACTTTTATAATATTTAAAAAATTGGTATACATATAATATAAACATAGTTCCATCAGAAAAATAAATTGTTTTTATGTGTAATGTAATATATTAGATATAACGTTATGTCAATTTGATAAAAACTACTTTCCTAGTATAAAAGTAAAAGAGTGAAATATATAATCACAATGGAAAGAACCCTATAACATTTTTTTGATATCTATTCAAAATAATTATAGAAACATTCTCTACACAATCTGAAACAAAACAATTTTTTTTCAATATTTCAATATTTTACAATAGAATAGTGTAATCATATGATTTATAGGTAAAGGGTATTCCCAAAATATACTTTTTTAATTATGAAAGGGTATCACATCCAGACCTAAATGGTAAAAATTACCATTATAATTTCACCTAAAATTATTCCTAATGTATCCCTGAAATATTTAATTTTAACTTATTATTAAACATGGTCTCTATATATTATCTTAAGACCATTGCTTGTGGAGAAATCCCTTAGTTATGATCAAGTCAACAAAATATGTATTAACATCTCCATAATTTTTTATTCTAACTAATTTCAATTCAAATATTTCATAAACATAAAAATATTAAAAAAAATATTATAATTATTATAATTATATAACATTATTTAGATTAATAATCATTAGATAAATCACACTATCAAATATGAAAAAAATGATTTTAGGGGGTTGCATGGAAAATCATATCCAAAAAATAATTTCTTCATTTATTCATCATCACCATTAATTGAGGATGAAAATGAGGTATGTTATTAATAAATATTATATATAAATAATATAAATGGAATTATGAGACTGAAATTTATAATTTCCTATATATTAAAATAATTTATTTTACAATCGGAAGTGGTAATTATGCATACATAGAACCATCACCTCCATGAGAATTGATTTCTATTTTTCATCCCAATCCATCATGGATGTAACACCACAATATTTCATGGTACATTATCTTCAAAATCGTTTATTGTGCACAACACTAAATTAGCAATGGTAACATGCAAGATTAAGTCGATGCGAAACAAAACATTAATGTTACAATAATTTAAATGAAATATTCATAACAAATCCAATAAATATAGTAATATAATTAATAATAAATAATTTAAAAATTTTGATTAATTTTTTTTTCACTCAAATGAAACAAATTTATAATTAAATGTTTATATTTCAGAAAAATATTTATATGTTTTGAAAATACAATTTTCATAAAGGAACTACTTTTTATGTCCTTTTGTGAAAAATAATAAAATTAATATTATACAATCGTAGAATTTTAATTTTGAAAAATATACTTCATTTTTTAATTTTCAATATCAAAATTATCTTTGGGTGATTTTTTTGTATATTTATCTAAACTATAAATTTATGATGAATAGTGACAAACATTGGACAATTGTTTAAAACTTGACTTTTTTGTTTAAATAATAATTTTAATTTAAGTTGATTATAAAGTCAAAATATATAAATAATGAATATTTTAACCCAATTTAGTTCATTGGGTGTATTTTTATTATAAAAATACATATAGAAATATATTGAACTTTTTTAACGTCTTTTTACCCTTATTCTAGCCACATTTGTAGGTTAGCAGTAAACATAATTTTACCACTCTTATAAATTCAATTTAAAAAAATGAAATTCATTGTTATAATCTGTATGAAAAATGTTTTCTAATAGGATCAACATAATTTTGGGTGAATAATAACGTTTTAATTTTATTTACCACAATTAAAGAAAAAATAGGAAAATTAATGGTAAAAATAATATTATAATAATATAAAATTACAATAACTGTCGTCCTAATTTCAATTTATTAGTATTTGTATACCAATATAAACCTTATATAGAAAATATGATATATCTCACGCCATCTAGGTTTGGTTAGAAAATATATTATATTTTACTTAACGAAAAATTAAAAATGTTATATTCAATATTTAAAAACTATTTTATTTTTAATATGAGTATATATAATAGTTAAGGTAAAGTATAAATAGTATTTATAAATCAAATAAATTTATATACATCATTATAATTTATTTATAATTTTTATACATTAATAAAATAAAATAAATGGTGACATAAGGATGATGTATTGATTGTTTTATTAATTATGATATGATGTAAATGATATTAAAAATATTAAAATAAATATAAAATGACATAATTTAAGAAATGAACTAATTTTATAGAAATATTATAAATTTTATAGACATATTGAAATTATTTCACCATTGTTATCATGTTTGTTTGATATTTTTTATAATGAAAGTATTAAATAGTATAAAAACAATCATAAATGATATTTTAATAAAAAATTCAATTTTATGAAATGAGATAAAGAAAAAAAAATTAGTTGGAAAACTACCTTTTATAATGTCAAATATGTCAAAATTTATCTTATTTGGGTTCTTTTGGCATTTTCTAGTTACTATATTTACCCGATAGTGAAAAATACAAGAAGACACGATAAGAGATAAACTGTTTAACTAAGGGTTAATTCAAAATGATAAGGTTAATAGTATAACCTAAACATGTATAAAATTCATTGGATGAGATTATTTTGACATGTAATTGTATTATTCTAAAAATAATTATATTTGGAGCTATTTTAAATGGAATATAAATTTATAATAAATTAATTTTTTAAGATCATCCAAAAGTTCCCCCACCAATATTATAAAAGGGATATTTTCCACCTCTTTAATTCACACCATAAAAGTCATTTGGATTAGAAAAAACTTGCTCATTTCTTCTACTAACATCCCTAAATATGTCCAAGAGTCTATACATTGGGAATAGATCCATCCTATGGAGTCCTTTTGATGAAATAAAAAGGTGATACCAGAAAAGGAGGTAATTGTTTTATCACATCATTCAATGTTATTTTCATCTTATACATCCTATTCATATGATGTATCCATAATAAAGTAATAAATCCAGAATATACTATATTATTATTTTTTTATTATTATTTTACAACCATATGACTCCTTTTACCAATCTTACAACAAAATATCACCATGTGTGCGTACATACAGATTACCACCTCCATGACGCGATGAGATTCATCTTCCACATTAACCATTCTAGAATAATTATAAAAACATATATTATCAATATTTTTTAAATATATAACATTATAATTCTACTAGGATAATATATATATGTATATATATCTCATTCACTTACTCCATTCAATACATTAAGAAAACAGAAACACCATTAGTGTATACGTATGACCTACCATCCCCATGAATGGAGTATTCAATTTCATATATATATCTATTATATATATATTTATAATATGAATTTATATTATATATAAATTATTTTATAAATTATGTAATAAATAAAACCCTGCTATTATTAATATGACGATGAATAAATAGTCAAAACACGTACGATGAGGAAAGCGATGATTACGCAAAATGTCATTTTAACAAGGAAATTATTAATAAACTCATAATATAATTCCATAAAATAATCATATATGATATCAAAAATATTATTATGATTATGGTATAACATAAAAATATGTTTAAAACCATTATACATGAGTTTCAGACCAATAGAGACTATATCAGATTTAAGGTAAGTGAATTATATCTCACATTTAATTTTCGTGAGTTATATGAAATGTTTACAACTTATTTCTTATTTGTGATGTATGTACCAGCCCTATTATGTTTTATATCCTAAATAAATTTATATTCATAATATTTATGGATTAATTTAATGATATTTTACATATAATTTAAATTATCAAACTGGTATTGGACACATTGAATGTTATAAGATTTAATCATTTGTTATTTTCAATATTCTTGATATTGTCATAAGTATTTATTTATATGTATATAAATGAATTTAAAGATAATTTTTCTTTATATTTATATGTTAATATTTTTTTTTCAAAAATATATATTTTGAGGTTTTTATGTAAGGCTTAATTTTACATTTTCATTATTACTTAAGGTTGTTTGTACGTACGTATCTTCTGGGAAAACATTATCATCATTGTCCATGTCTCTAAAAAATGTATTTTTAAATATTATTGAAATTTTTAAAGTTATTTCTACCCATGTTAGACTTTTATAAAGTATTTTTAATGGAATCATTCCATCATTTTCCAAATAGTTATTTTATGAATTTCATAAATAAACAGGAAATAATATTTTTTTAACTTATAGGACTTGAGAGATTATATTCCACCATTATGATACCTTTACATTTTAAAAATTCCCATAAAATATTTCAAGGTTATTTTCAGATAATATTTTTTAATTTAAAGTTGAATGTATTTTAAAAAACTTGAAGTAAAAAAGGGAAAATTCTTTTAATTATTTATAATGATTTTATTAGATTATTCTCATCTATGTCAACATACTTTGTTCGAATTCATTTGTAATTAAATATGGTTTGTTATGATACAATATTCTATATTGTATTGAAGGGTTTAGGATTTATTTGAATATGGATATTCTATTTTGATACCATTCAAGGTTTACAGTCAATGTATTATCATTTCATATACTAGTTTTAATATGAATGTTTTGGTTATATTTTACCCCTTTCAAAAGTAGAACACATTAGAATTAGTAAGTAATGGGTGGGGCCTATTATATACTCTCGATGCATCGGTATGACTCATTAAAAAACTAGTGTCTTAGCACAAGGTAATGATAGTATATTTTGGTAGAGTCATTTCATGACGTATTGATAGGATGGTTATGATTTTTGACACTATGTATTCCCTCATTATGAGATTAGTTATTGATATTACATGTGATTTTTAATTTTGTAGAGTATAAATGTAAATGTTTAAATGATGTTATTTGATTTATTATATCCATATAATATATAAGGAAATGTTTAAAAGGCTTCTTTTTTATTTTTTAACATTCCAAAAAATTTAATTCTTTTTAATAAAAGATTATATTTTATTGTTTAACCTTACTAAGAATCTGAGCCCACCCCTTTCTTATGTTTTGTTTTCCCTCGAGTCCAAGAAGTGAATTATGGTTTATATGTAGGGTTAAGTGAGGAGAATAATTTTTTTCTCAAAGGATAATCAATATTGTATTTTATTTTGGGAATCATAATTTATATAACATGTATATAATATCTTTTTCAAGGCTTCTAAACAAACCATTCATTCAAGATTTGAGTCTTTGTAATCATGCCAATGTATTAAAATAATTCAACCACTATGGGAATCTGGGGTTAGGAAAATATAGTTGTTATCATATGATGTTTTGCAATAATCATTGAAACTATATATAGAAAACATATATTAGGAATTATAAACATAATATTGGCTTAATAGATATGTATATAAGAATATCATAAAATTGTGGTAATCCATAGATTTTGTTGGAATTCCTAGAAAAGACATTCATGTTTGGATACGAAACATGGATGTTGTTTTAGAATACATGTAACTATGACTTCAAACATTGACAATGTGTTCTAGTCTTGACTCGAGGTAACCTGGTACACATCAACAGGCCTTACTACACAACTAGTGTGACACTCCCAGGGGATATTCTTTAGATAATTCGTATTTTCGTTAAATTTTTTTCTGAATAATTAAAGAGTTAATATCCCCCTCAAAGAGCTATTTTTGTTTTTACGAGACTAAATATGTCAAAATCATTAATTTATGTGAATATTTTTTTTATTTTTTGGAATATTCATTATGATATGATGTATCCTATTGTGTGTCGTTATTTAGAAATAGAGTCTAGTATTTGGAATGTGAACCTCACAAATCCATGTGATATAAAGAGTAAGGAGTATCAAACATTTCATTGTATTAAAAAAATATTTCGAATGTGAAATAATCTCCCAGGAATTCTTGCATATGAGGACATAACATCAAGATATAGAAGGACAGGTAAAGAATACCATATGTATTATATAGTCTGAGAGAAGTATGAGAATAAATGTATAACAAAAAAAAGTTAGATAATCATGGCATGGAAAGGATGTAATTTCCGACATGTAATAATTGTGGAAGGAAACTCTAGAGTTCCTACTATATAGGAATGTTTTTCATAATGTGTGGAGGAAAAGGAAACCATGATCATGATTTAATGGGAAGAAAATAATTTTCTAATGTTTAATTCATTAACTCTAAGAATATGGAGTAATATGTAAGAGAATTTCTCAAGATTCAAAGGAATATACACCAAAGGCCACTAAGGGATCACAATCAAGATTATGCATCAACAACAGATTGAGAGGAATAAGTAATGTTCTTATTTTCTCATTGAATAATTATGTCACTTCAGTGTATTATCAACGATGTACTAGTTACATAAATCATGTGAATAAATAAGGATTTCATTTTTGTTCTATATAATTATTGATTTGATATTGTATGGTTCCATGTAATGTGAAATAGTTATAGGTAAAACATTTTTGTAAAATATATATCTATGGGAAAGATAACCCAAAATATGATTCTGATATAGAAATAATGATGTTGTAATAAATAAACGACTATTTTGGATAATGTATATAGTATATTTTCAACAACCGTAGAAGAATCTAAAAATTTATTTATTCATTCATTGTGGGAGTTTACAATAATTTTGGATTTATGGTGTATATCAAATATTCTATTTTTTGTATATAATAAGGATGAATGAATGTATTCAATAACGTTTTAAGGATTTTTAGGGTATTAAAACAATTTAATAGGATACATGATGAAGGTATTCACATGTTTTGTATCTGAAAAAATGATCGTCATTATGTTATGTTGATTTTAGAAATATAGTGAACTTCCTTATAAATTTTTCACACTGTGAGTTTGGAAAAATGTATTTTGGATAATTCTAATGGTTGGAAATATTTATGTTAGATTTTGGATAGAATTGTTTAACATTAAAACAATTCATAACATTGTTGTTGAAATGTTATAATAATATAGTTTTATGAAACTGACATCTCACAGCTCAGGTGATAACCCATTGCATCAAACAAGGGTGCAAGAATTGAACCCACAACAGATGTGTGACAATGATTTATCACATAACACTGGCCTACATGATATCATAGTTTTTATAACAGTGTTTTTTTTAATTGGTTTGAAATATGAAGTATAAATTCATTTTGGGAACCCTATATGTTTAAGAAATATATTATATTTTGGAAAATTATTATTTAAAAATAAAGATGAGTTTGTGGTAGAAACTATTTAAAGGATGAAACTCTACATGTCAAGTAAGTATTTTTAATTTTTTATTATATAATGATGTAAATGAATTCATAAAGTATTTGGAAAGGATAATAAAAACAAATTTGTTTTCCTAGTACGTTCTTTTTGGATGAATGCAATGGCCCCTTAGATCATCATTGACTTCCAGCATTGTGATTTTTATCATTTTCATGACCATGTAACCTATCACTCTCCATCAGATATTTACGTTAAGATTTTTCTTCCAAATCCATGTTTTCATATATGGAACCCTAGTATGTGTTCTCTATAGTGACCTTCGTACTTCCAATTGTTTAAAAATCATGGTCTTAGTAATCCATTTTCCATTGTGGGATTTCAATAAAGATATTTTGAAAAGTATGCCATATAGTTTTTGATCCCATTATTAAAATATGAGGATGAAATTTATTTTATTGGATAATTTATCACCATAGTATATCAATGTATGTTATATTCAATAAATATTTATGCACGCAACAACATCATAGCTTCTGTAACATGCAAGATTGAGTCAATTTGATATAACACGTTACCTTTAAAATTATTTAAATGATATATTCATAATATATCCATTAAATATACTAATATAAATAATAATAAATAATTTTAATTTATTTGTAATTATATCATAAAAATAAAATATATTTATAATGAAATATTAAAGATTCAGTAATAAATTTATATGTTTAAACAATACTATTTTTTTAAGGAAACACTTTTTTTTTCTTTTATGAACAATAATAATATTAATTTTAGACACTCATAGAAATTTTAGTTGTTAAAATAGACATAATTTTTTAATTTTCAATATTATCATTATCTTACAGGGAATTATTGTACTTTTCTGAAAATGTTCAATTATTTATAAGTAGTAAAAAACACAACATTTTTGTTAAAATATAGATTTTTCATTTATATAACTATTTTAATTTAAAATTATTTTAATGTCACAAAAGATAAATAATTCATAAATTAACCAAATTTTGGTTAGTGGAATCATTTTTATAATATAACATCATATAAATATTCATTGAATTTTAATCATATTTTCACCCACATTCTAGCCACATTTACATGTTAACATTAAAAATAATTTTACCACTTAAATGAATTGAATTTCGAAAATAAGACACACGATATTGTAATCCGTATGAAAAATTTCCTCCCATAGGGCCAAAATAATATTAGGTTAACACTATGTTTTGAACATTATTTACTGTGGTTAAAGATATGTACTATAATTGAATGTAAAAAATAATATTATAATATAAAATTATCCAAACACATTTCCAGATTTCATTTTCTAAGTATAATTCAACCCCGATCAACCATATGTCTAAAATATTATACATTTTTATACAATTGTAATTTTGTAGGGAATTTATTATATTTTATTTAAAGACGAGTTATAAATATTATATTAAAATTTTAAAAAGTATTTTAATTTTAATATGATATTATATAATTGATATGGTCGACTAAAAATTGAAATTATATATATAAATAATTTATATACAGCAAATAATTTATTTATAATTTTTATACATCAAAAAAATAATTTAAATGGTGACACAATGATGCTGTAGTAATTGATTAATTATTTAAAATATCAAATAAATGATTTTAATAATATTAAAATTATTATAATTTCACTTAATTAATAACATATAATTATTTTATATATAACTTAAACATGATAGGGACATATTCAATTTATTTGATAGATGGTATATTTTTGTTTTTATGTTTTTTAAATTGTAAATATTGAATTGTATTAAAATTAACATAAATGATATTTTAAAATGAATACCATTATATTAAATGATATAGAAGTCATATAGATGAAAGGATATTCCAATTAACTTTTTTAATTTCAATGATATCATAAATTATCCAATTGGGGTTATTTTTTCATTTCACATTAATTATATTAACTCTATAGTGAATAAATATAAGAAGACACGGTAAGAGTTAAACTATTTAACTCTGGGGTAAATAAAAAATATAAGGATAATTTTATGACCTAAATATATATAAAATTAATTTTTTAGGATTTATAACGATAATGATATTATCAACATAATAATTTAATTTGGATTTATTTAAAAAAAATAAATTTATAATAAATTAATATATAATGATCTTCCAAAAGTTCCACTCAACTCTCTTGTAAAAGCGCACATATCATTCCATTTAATTCTCACATAAAAAGACTTTGGTCTTGGAAAAACACACCCATTTGTTCTTCCCCTACCCTAAATACATACTATATGCCAAAACATTGGTAGAAATCCATTTAATGGAGTTCCCGTGTACAAATAAAAAAGATACCTGAAAAGGCGGTTATTATTTTATCACGTCTTTCAATGCTATTTTCTTCTTCTACTTCCACATAGTATATTGTTTCCATAATAATGTAACAATTGAAAATATAATATATGCTAATATGTTGTTATAATTATTGTACAATTATATTATTCATTCTTACCATCATATTAAAAACAATATCCCCATGCGTGTGTACGTACGACTTACTGTCTCCACAATGCGATTAAATTCATATTCAAAATTCCTCATTCAAGAAAGATTATAAAACAATATATTATTAATAATATGAAATAAATGACATAATATTGATACATTAATAATATATATATATATATATATTTGTGTGTTTATATATATACATATATGTCATTCACTTACTTCCCTTCAATGTGATATGAAAACGGGATCAATATTCATTCATACTTATGGTATACCGTATCCATGAAAAGTGTATTCTATTTCATATATTTATCTATTATATAACTTTATATTATTAATATATATGATAAATAAATAATATTATACATTATTTATGTGAGTAATTCATGATCTACATAATATGATTAACAATGACAAGTCAAAGCACATTCGATAAAGAAAGCAATTATTACACAAAATATTTCATAAACCTTGAAATTATTAATGAAAATGTAATATAAGTACATAAAATAATCATTTATTATATCATAAATTTTATTATGACTCTATTAAAATTTAATAATATGTTTAAAACCAATATAAAAGAGTTTTTCAATCATAGAGATAATATCATACATAAGGTTTGGGAATTACTTCTCACTTTTAATTTTTGTGAGATATAAGCCATGTTTACTACCTATTTCATGAGAGTGGTGTATGTAATACAACTATTATGTTTTATATTATTAATTCATTTATATTCAGGGAATTTAGAAATTCATTTTTTGATATTGGTCTTATTACTTAAATGATCATAGTGGAATGGGATGCTTTGAATGTTTTTGTAATTAATCCTTTCACATTTTCAATTTTCTTGATATTATTATAAAAATTAATTTATTTGTATATAGTTGATTTGAAATAAATGTATTTTATATTTAATTTCATTAAAATGGTATTAAAAATAATTTTTTTATGGTTTTTATGTAACGTTAATTTTATAATCTCATTATTTTCTGAGGCTATTTATACATAAGTATCTACTGAGTTTCCTTTAACATCCATGTCCGTGTTTTTAAAAAATAAAAAAACAATATTATTATTATTATTTAAATTGATTTTCACCCATTTTTTTCTTTTTTATAAAATGTTTGGAAAATAATATTTTTATAATTTTCCAAATGAATCACTTTTTGACGTTTTTGACTTATTATGTAATGTATTTTTTTAAACATATACGGTGTGAGTAGCTATTTTTTGATGTTATGATCCCTTAACATTTTGAATCATACCATACAATAATAAAAGTATATTTTGAAAAAAAAGTAATTTATTTAATAATTTACTTTCTTTTAAATGATTTAAAGTAAAAAATGGATAATTCTATCAATGTTTTTTAATTTTTTTTAGATTATTTTCATTGATGTAAACACCTTTTGTTTGATTATATTCTTAACTGTGGATAATTTTTTATGATGAAATCTTCTATATTATATTGATTGGTTTATGATTTATTTGACAATGGATGTTCAATTTCGATACAATTCATGGTGTATATTTATGTATTAACATTTTATATGCTATTTTGAATATGAATGTTTATGTTATGTTTTTATGATTTCACAAGATAAATTAATTGGACATATTAAGTATAGGGAGGGGTTCTTTAAAGCCCCTCGATGCATCGGTATGTCTCATAAGACATACACGTGTTTTTGAACAAGGACTTGATGGTATAATTATGTATGGTCCTGGAAGGAGGCCATAAAAGAATGTTATCATGTATGATGTTATGAATTCCCCCATTATGATATTAGTTGTTGATATTTCATGTAATTATTGGATTGTTAGAATATCCATGTGAATGCTTAAATGGGGATATTTTATTAATTCTATCTATATTATGAAGAAGGTAATGTTTAAAACACTTGTGTTTTAATTATATAATTTCTATTAAAAAAGAATGGTTATTTATGAATTCTTCTGTTGTATTGGTAAACCATATTTAAAATATGATCACACCCATTTCTTATGTTTTATTTCTCTAGGATGACTTGATTTGTATTATGATTTATATACAGGGTCAATCTATGTGAAAAATGTAATTCCAAAAGTATTATCAATTTTTTATTTGAAATTTTGAATTATAATATAATGTTCCTTTATGTAATCTGTTTTCAAAAGCACCTAAAGTTGTCTGTTCATTAGGATTTTATTCCTTGCATTCATGCTAATGTATTAAAATTATGCATCGACTCGTAGAATCTCAGGTCAGGGCCATACAATGGATGGACATAAAAAATTTAATATATTAAAATAATGTCAATAAAACTGTAAAAAAAAATTATATTATGAGTATAATTTACAAAACGTTCTATAATGATCATAATACATAAGAAGTTTGGATGAAATTAACATAACAACCACATGTATTTGATAATGGAAAGAAAATTGTATTATAAATAAATAAATTATTATAGTTAAAATAAACTAAAATATGAAATATAAATGACTAAGGTTCAAGTATAAATATATATATAATGTACTTTATTTCATTATTCATGAAGATAATTTCATGTATAGAGGACAATCAGACAAGAGGTAAGGCTTTTATTATTTAAATGTTCTTCTTTTGATGCATGATGAATTGTTAAGAACCTAATGCATAATTTTTTGTAAATTCAATAAAATTATATTATTTCTTCATAAATCACGCATTATGATGTTATTTAAATGATTATATCACATTATATCCTTTATGATCATTGATTTTAATTGTACTCACGTTTGAGTGTTTTGTTTCAATCACCATCCATTAAGGCATGATATGATATTACAGACCAAAAATTATTGGTATTGTTTATCTTCTTCCACAATTATTTATAATGTCATTTATAATTTAATATCTTTGAAACATAAATTTCATTTATTGTCATCATTTTTTTGCTATTATTTATGTATTTATTAATATATAATATCATTTTATCACATAATATTGTTCCTTTATTTATTTTTTTCTCTTTGACTAAAATATTGCATTACAAATTTTAGCCCTTATTTTTAGTTTGGTTGATAGCCTTGATTTTATTTTTTTATGAGTTCTAATACTTTTAAAATTTATATTATGTTTTGATTTATTTAGATTTTATTTAAATATGATTTCGCCTCTATGTCCCTAATTTCCCTTCCCCCAATGTTCTACATTTTAATGAGACAAATAAATCTGTATGTTTATATGTGAAATTCTAATTAACCTTCTCTAATTCGGAAAAAAATATTAATTTCATTTACAATGTTATGGTATTTTCAAATAAGGTTTTTGAAAACAATTTTATAGATAATTGATAGCTCTTTCAAGACTTCCCAGTTTCACATTCTACATTTTTTTTACCTTATATGATTTTTATTCATCTACCCTTCTGTTTATATATATATATATTTCACTTATATATAATAATAGTTAAATATCCTTGTCATTTAGTGGGATATAATTCTTGTAGTTCCCATCTGAATTGTTACTTATTAGTAGACTCACATTAAATAAGAATTCATATTTATCTTCTTATTTCAAGAATCCCCCCACATATTATTTATAACTAATTAATTTATTCTATATATAATTATTAATATTAAGGGAACATTTTTGTTTTCATTTTAATTTAATGGAAAACAGTATGGTCGTCAAATCATTACTAATATCCATTATTTATTAATAAATTATTTAATAATATAATACATATTAATTCATTCTCCTCCTATGTATTTCTTATAAAATATATATATTAGAACTCAACGATCATGGAATATTATTCATATTAAAATATTAAGATTCGAATGATATATTTTCTTCTTCTGATGGTAATAATTATGTTGCATCTTTCCGTTATGCCTTGAAATAGAAATATGAGACAAACATCCCTATCACGGGCTTGCATATTCATATTAATAATCACGGGATAATTTTCCTCATAGGAAACAAATAAGTACAAATTTAATAATTTTATGTGTGGTCATATAATTATATTGCATAGTAATGAAATGGGTTAAGAATAATATTTCATGATATGTTATTTAATGGATTAAATAATGATCCAAATTCACCATGGGACGTTTTCCATGATATGATGATAGTTTTGTGAGTGATCATTTACATATGTTTAGGATGTGATGTTTTATACAATTTCCATTGGTTTGTGATTGTAGGATCTTTTTATATTATTTCCTAATTCAATGGTTCAATTCTTATGACCATTATCTGGATGATATCATGTTACATATTCTGAAATTTATGTTGCATATTACTTCCATATGTATTTCATTACCCTAATTTTAGAGATAATTTTTCCATAAATATTTAACTTATGATATTCTACGTAGTTTATGTGGATCTTTGATAGATAGGATAAAATGTGGGGTTTTAAATATATATTATGTTTTTCTATTACAATAAATTTATTATATTAATCATCTAAGGACACAATACTTCCCAATCAAAGGAAGGATTAGGTAACTATATTCAACATCAAAAAATTATCCATTTGTATTTTATTTTATGATAAATGAAATTTTTGGAAAACCCTAGGGAGGATACTAATGGATATGAAAATCTGTGGGATAAAAGCCAAATATTTTTTTAAAGTAGATTTTATGTTATTTTATAGGATATACATATTTTTATAGATACTATCTAGAATATTAAAATTAGGGACACATTCAACTATGTGTGATCACACCCAAAAAAAATTATAGTTGTGAAATGAATCAATAATAATATTTATGCAAGATGACTAGTCCTAATATTAGACTAAATGATTGTAATTAATGGATGATATGTTTTGGATGATCATATACTCATTATGAGACACTATAAAGGATTTATTTTTTAATTTACTTAATGTAATTATGTGATATTTTCAAGATAAAACACTTGATGTACACTAGGTTGAACCGATGGTGTAACTAGATAATCTATGTGTGACACTACTGATAGGATAACATCATAGGTAGAAATTAAGGTTACATTTTAAACCAAATTTCAGGGATATACTTTAATATTCATTAGATCATCACATCTACTTATATTAATACATGTTTGAGTTTATGTATTGGGATGTAGTACGATTGTTGAAAATATGTTTAGAATAATATGTATCCAGAAACCACTATTTCTTATAATAGAATAAGGAAGAATATATATTTGACTAAGAATCATGGATAATTATTTTTATGTTTTAAAATGAATGTTTCTTAGTGATATATAATGTAGCATTGTTGTTATCATAAAATAAATTCATTCATTATACTCTAACTTTTTTTATAGGAATGCGATATTTATCAATGAAATCAATGTATGGTAAATGTTACGAAGGATATTCCAACCATATTATTATTTTTCATCTTTAGTGTATGAAAGAAAAAAATTATAGATTTTTAGGACTTTTTTAGGTATTTTATTCATTATTTGTGAATATGTTTATTGGGTTTTTCAATGGGTTGAGTGTAGGTATAAATTAGAATTTTTTTAAGGAAGTTCCAAAGGTCACGTAAGGTGCATAGTTTTCCCAAACACAGTACCCTAGCCCAAAAAATCATGAAAACCCAAATAGATGGGGTTTACATGGATAGAATACAGGTTTTCAAACCTTGATCTCTATTAGATGAAACCATGACCCCCACCTACAGATATAGGAAAACATAAGGCACGTAGTTAGGGAAACAATGCACCCACAGAAAAAACAATGCATATGAGATTTTAATATCTAATGTTTTATTAAAAAGATTCATAAACCACATGCTTACACCAACACAATCCCTAGCTTGACACATAATAATTATCTCTCTTTTGTGGAGGCTCTTAGATGTATTACAATCCCACATAACCTTCGTTCCTGGAGAATAAAAGGGAATTTTATGCTCTATAACTCCCCTATTATGTGTTTCTTAATGTTTATGCATCTATCACTCTATGTATCTCTCTCTTTTTTCCATAACCTAGATAAAAGATGGATTTCATTACCCTGTTGTATCTAGATATCGATCACGTTTTTTTAGATCTTGATTGTTTTAAATATTGGATATAAGAATTGAATCAAGATCTCATACTACATCGTTATTCTAATCAAATTTGGTGTTGTCCATTGGTGAGCGTTAATCATCAATCTTGAGGTAGGTGGTCAATTACTCAAATCATATAGTCATGATTTCAATTATTTGAATGCAATTGTATAATTTATTAGGTGCATTTGTAAATTTAATTCCATAAATGAATTCATAAATTAAAGGATTGAAGAGTTGGGGATAATTAATTGTCGAATGAGTTATCGCAACAATGAATTTTGAATTGATAATAATACATTATATAATTCAGAATCAAAATATTGAAATTTTGGGATTTTAGGAATAATAAATTTATGAGTTAATTTTCATCATATTTAATTGTGGGATTTGAGAAATAATTAAATAATTAAATACTTATCGATATATTGAATTGAGAATTGGGAATAATTAGATGTTGAAATAATTATTGAATTATTTGAATTATGTAAATTGACGTGATTAATTAATTATTGAATTTATTAATGTAATTATATGATTTTTGGACTATATGAAATATATTAATTATTTTTTTAATTAATTAATGGAATTTATGGGATTTATTAATTGTCTAATTAATTAATGGGAGTTATTGTGATTTTGAAACTGAACGAATTGGATTAATTAATTGTTAAATCATTTAATAATATGATGATGGTGAAATTTGGTAATAGGATTAATGTTTTCTAGTCCTGATTAATGTGATTTTATGATATATTTTATATTATGATATATGTGATATAATGATACACGTGATATTGTGATGCATGTGAAAGATTAATGCATGAGTTTGAGACATGGATTGATGCTATAAATACACATGTGTGATTGAATGATATATATATATATGGGAAATACACTGAAAATATAAATACTAATGAAGTGTACAAGTTCTTTCATGCAAATATTTATTTGGGACAGTGACTGATGCTCGAAATACCCATGGGTTGTGAGACATGGACAGATGCTCCAAAAAACAATGGTTTTTAGACATGACTCTTTATGTCCATGAGATTGGAAATTTACTATGGTTCTAATTGGTTGTGATAATTAATTGAAATGACATGGATAATGAAATCACATGTGTTATGATGAAAATTGAATTGAATAATGACATGGTTCGGAATATTTAACGGGTTAAATCAATTATTGAGGATCAGGTGACCTCAGTAACCTGAGGATTTTATGTTGTAATCAAAATTGATAATGTGATAAAAATTTAATTATGCATTGTACATATATCTATATAAAACTATATACCTTATTATTTACTAGATTTTGTTTTGGATGCCATTAGTGGGGGCCTACATAGTTTTACTCACACCCTAATTGGAGTTCTTGATTGGTAGATGAATAGATTACATGATTGTAGAACTGGATAATAGTAAATGTCTGATGTTAGATAGATAAGTTATGATAGAAAATTTATGAGGGATTTTTGTTGATTTAGGTTCTGCTAGGATGTTATTATCATTTTTATTTATTTTGGGTTATGTATATTGAACCATGAGACATATTTACCATGGAATGTCTACTCTTTATGTTTGGATTTTGTATCCTAATCTATTAATCTTGCAATATTCATACTATTTTCTATGTGGTTATATATTTCATCTGTTGTTTCTTTATTTTCCACAGGTGTATTACTATCATAAATGGGTTATATTCTATCCATGATCGATATTACAACCTCAATTATAGTTAGAATCCTATGTAATGCATGGAGGTTCTCCAAAGGTCATGTAGTGCAACAGTTCAGTGGGAAACCCATGTATTGTAGGAAACCCATGTACCAATGGTGGGATTGTAGAAGATTGATTAAATATTATTTAATATTCAGTGAGTTAATTTTTGTGTGATATGATTATTATTCCTAATATTTTTTGATATTTGACTCAAATCCTCATATGGAACAAGAGTTGAGTTTTCATGAATCAATCTAGGGAATTTGGATTATTTTGTGATATGCATCATTTATATACACACATAGAGATATAGGTTTTTTGAATGTATTTTAACATTAAATAGTTTTTCATTTCTTTTGAAATTGAAATTTAATGAAGCCAAATTTTAAATTTTTGGAAATTGTAAAATGATGCAAGATGTCAAAAAATGGTGTCTAATAGTACTTAAAAGTGGTAATTCGGGTACCTTGTTATGTATGACCTTGCTGTGAGATGGTTATGGGTAGCAATAACTCCTATATTTTTACCGTGTGGTGGTTTTTGGGGAAAAATTATTGTGGAATATTGTATTTCACATAAAAGTATTAATTTTGTAAACGATTCTATTGTGTGATTGTTTGTAATTTTGTAATTATACTTCCATGATAACTCTTTTTGAGAGGGTGACAAGAGGAAATGGATAATAATTATCCACTGATAGTGGAATATGATTTACTAATAGTATTGGATGAGGAATTCAGAGTGTAGTTCTAGGAAATGTTTTCTCACATCCTGGAATTTGTGGAAAGTGAACTAATATTGGATCTAAAAACCATATCTGTTTTCATAATGTATTATCAATTATAGCACCCTCTGATGTTTACTAGAGAGGGTGGGAATGATGTATCTGAGTTCAGGGTCGATTCTATCAATACTATAAATGAAAAATTGGATAATCCTATTGAAAGTAGAGTATAATTGTCTTATTACTTGTTATGTTGTAATGTGAAGCATTTGTGACTAATCCATACATGGGTTGGACTACTACAGACTATGGAGTGGAAGGTATTTAAGGAGAAGTTACAGGAAACATTAATCTAGAGATGTTGAGGTAGAAACAATTAAATATGTTTATGAGATTTACTCTAGGTAGTATGTATGTGATGGACTATAATGGATGCTTGACAGTCTTGTAGTTATTTGTTTCATCATTGGCATGATATTAGGACACTATAATAATATTGGTATTTGATGGGATAAAATGTGAGATTAATTACCTTGAAAATATCATCATACTGAAAATGTTTTTTGAAGTGGCGAATGAGGGTATAATATCAAAGGGAAACCTGAAAGTGTTTTCTAGTGTTGGATAGGTATTTTATATTAGATGATGAAGTTGTATGACTTCCTATAGTAGGGAGCATAATTCTAAGAATTTTAGACATGGTATCATGGTGAAATGTGTCTATGGGTAGTATCAGTGACACATGAAATTATCAGAGTTATTTTCCACTAGTGCAGTAGGATGGGAAATTTAGTAGACATTGTCACTGACCACCAGTGGAGTGATGATATTGTAGAATGATAGGCCATCAAAAGAGGTTTAAATGGATCCTGTGATGGATGGGTTATGATAGAGGACCTATATGGATCCAGAGTGTGGGAAGGGGATATTTTATGATATAGGAGGTTTTATAATGTCTGTGGTAGTATAGATAGTGGATGATGACTATATAGGAAAGAGTTTATGTATCAACATAGTGATCAATAATTGTGGACTTAGACTTCATCACATTTAAGTGGGGTAGGAAATTTGGATTTTACTCATCCAATTTTTGTGAATAGGGATGATGTACCATTGAAAGTTTGAGGTACTATTCTTGTAACTTCGACATAATCTATTGAATCATTTGATATTGGTGTATTTGATTCGTTTGTTTCATCAATACATGTGAATAGTTTGAGACTATTTTGTAGTTTGTGAGTAGATTTATGAAAATAAATGCATTATTCGAGGTATATTTGATTGATATCTACCTATTTAGGGGGTGTTCTCTCAAGGTTGGGGAGTATCAATTTTTATGGGACTCTTACATCCCAGGAATGTTAGGTACTAACCTAATTATGCATAAAATATATTTAGTAAGAGAGAATGTCCTCATAGTTGTTTACCGGATAAGAGTTAACATTAAATATCATAAGGGTATAAAATATATTAACCATGGAGAGTGGGATATCTTGGAAGGATGAGTAGGGCCATTTACTTAGCTACTAGGTGTGCTCGCATCTTAGGATGCCAATATGACATTGGGTGATGGAGTTCAAAATCCAGATTTATTATCACCCATGGTGAATAGGTTGCTGAATATATCTCATGAATACATATCTGGGCTTCCCCCAGAGACTGATTTGGAATTATCCATTAATCTCATGCTTGTTGAAGAAAAAGTTCCAAATCAACCATACAGATTGGTAAATACATAGCTTTAAGAGTTAAAGACTCGACTGGGAGAGTTCTTTGATAAGGGATTCTTCCTTCGGAGAATGCTTCCATAGGGTTCTCAACATTTTGTTTCTAAGAAGGATGATAGAGCTATATGCATGTGGGTTGAATATAGTATTTTCAACCAAATGATCAAGAAGAACCGATATCCTATTAAATTTATTGATGATGTATATTTCCATTTGAGGAGATCTTGTGTCTTCTCAATGATTGATTTGAGATTACGGTATCATGAATTTAGAGTTTGAACATCTGATATACCGAGGATTCCTACTAGACTCAGGTATAACTTATATAATTTTATTGTGATTTTATTTAGGCTGACGAACCAACTAACATTGTTTATGGCCTTGAGGAACTGAAATATCCATTTGTACCTAGACCAGTTTTTGGTAATGTTTCGGTAAGAAATCCGGGTGTATTCATAGACTCATGACGATCCTTCTAAATATATTAATATCATAACAAGTAAAGTTATATATAATCATATATACTGAAAGCTGTTGATGTGCTATTTTCATATTGATTATTTACACTTCTTGTGTAACATCATCTCTGAGGACAATGTGTTAGTGGACTCAGAGAAGGTGCACGATTTTTTCTCATGGGATCACCAAAAAATGTTTTCGATATCCATAACATTCTTGGATAAGAAGGATATTATCATATGTTCATCAATGACATTCCCTATTTCTAATCACAACTTTATGGATTTCCCAATACTGGGATAATATTTGAATGGTCTGAATCATGTGATAACACATTCTAGGAGTTGAAGAAGTGCTTGAAATTATAACAAATACTGATCCTACCAAAGTCATGTGTGTAATATATGTGTTTATTGATATTTTTTTTGAAAGAGTTGGGATTAGTGTTGATTCATGGAGACCTAGTTGTGGTGTATGTGTTTATAATGTAGAGGATGCGTGAATGGATTATCTAGTGGTGGTATATGCCTGGAATTTAGTTAACAAAACGGGTTTATGATATGAATTATCGGTGGAATTGCCTGTTGTGAGAGATGTTTCGAGTGTATACAGATCATAATATCCTATAGTAAAAAACAATTCTATGGGATTCCAGTATTTAAAAATATGGATGGATTTAGTATATATATTCATTTTATTTGAGCTAAAATATAATACTAGAATGGAATAAATTGTTTCTCATGCTATGCATTTGAAAAATTAGACTCATGTTGTTATGGAATATATTATTGAGTCGAAGATAAGATCATTACTGGTTGGGATGCATGTTATGGTCTATGAGTGTCAATAACAGATGAATCTCATATAAGTTTCAGTGGAGTAATCTCTTTTCATATGGCTCAGAGATAGATTGTATGAGGATCCCGAATGTCTGAACTTGAGTGAAATCCTAGATGGTGGGGAGTCACCTTTATACTATATTATAGATGGTTAAGAGATTATCAACATGGTAAATCATGTTGTTGCACCATCTGTCATGCGGAAGTTGAAGGTGCATGTATTTTCTGACTAAATGTTGATGGTAAATCTAGGTGTGACCATGATGTACCATGCCCTACGATGATTGTTTTGATATACATTAATGGAAAAGGGGATAGAAGGGTTCCTTACATGATGCCACACTTATCAAAAGGTAAATTCTATGATTCAATGACTTACAGGTTTACTACATCCTTTTCCCATTGTGTAAAGGGTGTGGGATGATAATTCTATCGACATTGTAGTGGGTATCCTGAGGATTCCTCAGAGGATTGTCTATATTTGGGTGGTAATTTGACCATATGACAATTGAAAAACATTTCATACTTATAAAAGAGACTTTCTCAGGGGATTAGATAGGAGAACTATTAATTCATGAGATATTCTATATGATTGGGTAGAAATGAACTATAGTTCTAGACCATGACTCATGTTTTACTTCACTCATTTGATTGGAATTATAGAAGTATCATGGTATATAGGTTTTACTGATTAGAGAATTCATACCACATATAGATGGGAAATTATAGAAAACTATTCATGTATATGAGGATATTATAAGAGTATGTGTCCTATATTTTGTTGGATCTTAGGAATAGAACCAATATTTTGCAGATTTTTCCTACAACAATAGTAATTAGAAAATAATAAAGATGACACCATATGATATATTTATTGTAGGCCATATAGATCAAATATATGGAATATGGAGTTAGGTGAATTTGATTTTTTGTGGCTGAGTATCGCAAAGTAGACATCGGTCAAGCACTACTAAATCTGAAGAATATGGTTCTGGATCATATTAGGCAGATGTGGTATGCTGATACAGGTCGATTGCCACTAGAGTTTACATAGGGTGATAATTTAGTTTATTAGGTGTAGCCATGGTTGTGACATTGTAGGATATAGAGGCATGTAAGCAGGAGACCAGGTTTGGTAGACTATTTGATGTTGTGGAATAAATCAAAATGATGTAGTACTGATCAACTCTTCCATATAGATACATTTATAGTCATTATATATTTCATATGTCCTATATTTGGTGCCATCATCCCAACCCTTATCATTTGATCAATGTGCATGATGTTAAGCATCAGATATATGTATCCTTTAAGGAGTACTTGATATGTGTGTAGGATCAAAGTTTTAATGTGTTTCCAGGAAAGACTATACCTATAGTTTTTGTATTTTGGAATCATGGGCATGTTCAGGTGGAAACTTTGGTGAGATAAGTGGATTTGTGGTCTTATTGGACCGATCTTTTTACCTCAATATATTAGAAATTATTTTTGAGTAAAACTCATTGATTAATTGTTATTAAGTGTGATGATGTTACAATACCGAACTTTTTGAGGGATGTCTCGTGACATTTTTCAAGTATTATTTTTTTCACTTTTTGACCAGACCATGCATTGATATTTTTAACATAGGGTTTCTTTTTATGGAAAATGGAAATTTTTTATGTTATTTTACAATTGTAAGGTTGGGGAATGGTTTCACCATACTATTCCCATTTGATAAGAAAACTATGTGAACCCAAATAGAGGGGGATCACTTGGGTTGGTCATGGTATGATAAAATATCGGTACTATTAGATGAGACTAAATACCTCTAGAAATAACATACAGTGAAGTAACACAATTTGGGGATACCATGCACGCCAAGTAGAAAAATGTCTGTAAATGATTTTAATCCCGAAAAAAATTATTAAAAAAATTATTGAATACACATATAATATCCCAAAAAAACCAAGCTCATCCCATAACAGTTTCCTCCCTTTTTCAAGCCTCCCAAATAGATCTAAATCCATCTATACTTTCATTCATGGTGAATCTAAAGGTGGATTGATCATCTATATCTCCCAGGGCATGTGTTTATTCATATTGAGATCTATCTCTATTTCTCTTTATCTACACTACCATGATTAAAGAGGGATGTTAATAAAATATTATATCTAGATCTAGATGTCGTTTTTTTGATATTTCTTCTATTAAATATTGGATCTTCCAATTGAATCGGGATCTTGTTCTTCGTCAAAGTTCTGCTCAAATTTTGGGTTTTCTAATGGTGAGTGTTAATCATCAATCTTTAGGTAGATGTTATACTGTTTACTTCCAATAATAATTATTTAAATTAAATTGATTGAATTTTATAAATTCTAGGGTAATTATAGAAATATTATTTCATAATTTAATTAATTAAATTGGTAAATTAATTATTTAATGGATTGATTAATTGGGGATAATTAATTTTTTTATTAATTAAATGAATATTGAATTGAGAATTGAGAATAATTAAATGTTGAATTAATTATTTGAATATTGAAATTGTGGAATTTTATGGAAAATTAATTGTTCAATTAATTATCGGAATAATGAATTATTGGATTTTCAGAATAAAATATTATTTAATTAGTTATCAGAATGTGTGATTTTGAATTATGAATAATTTTTTTGAATAATATTTTTAGATACTGAAAATATAGAAATTGAAGCAATTAATTAATTATCTTATTGATTATTATAATGATATTATTATGAGATTATATGAAGTGGATTAAATAAATTTTTAATGAATTAATGGTATGTGATAAATTATTTATTGAATTAATTAATGAGAGATATTTGTATTAAGGATTTGATTGAATTGGTAAGAGGATTAATGATGATTAGTCACGATTTATGTGATATTATGATATATTTGATAATGTTATATATATATATATAGTGAAACATGTGATATAATGAATAATGTAAATTATTGACATACATGTTTGGGATATAGACTGAAGATTCAAATTCCCAATTATGATTGATTGATATACGAGTTTGGGGTATAGAATAATGCTCTAAATACACAATTAGTGTAAAAGTTCATGTATGTTTATATATTTATGGGACGAGTAATGATGATTGAAATACCCATGGGCAGTGTGATGCATAATAATAGCCTAGATAACCATGGGGTGATAAACATGATGTTCTACACCCATAAAATTGGCATTAAACTATAATTCCAATGTGCTATGTTAGTTAATTCATAATACATGAATAATTAAAGAACATGTGTTATGAGGAAAAGTGAGTTGAATATGTGACATGGTTTAGAATATGGCATGGAACAAAGGAGGTATTAAGGTTCTTGTGTCCTTAGGAACTAGGGGTTTATGTGGTTAAATAATGAATAATTGATAATGTGATAACTTTTTAATTATTCATTGTACTTTTTTCCTTATACAACTGTATACACTATTATTGAATGGAATTTTTTATACACTTTTTGTTGTGGCCTACTCTGTTGTACTCACACTCTACTTCGGATGCATTAATATTACCAGAATATATTTAATGTTTTCATGACCGGATAAGGGTAAAGAACATTTGTTAGATGGATGACCTAGGATGGAGAATTTATAAGGGATCCAGTTTTGATTTAGGAATATATTTATTGGATTTCATGTTTTATCTTTTTATCATACTGGATCTTGACACATATTTTAATGCCATGTCCACTATTATAGTTTTTATTTTTTGTGCTGTTTAATCATATTTCTATAATTGTACACGTCTTTATATTGTTAAATCATTAAGCTATTGTATATTCATTTTCCACTGGTGTATTTCTATAATAATATGGGGTATAGTCTTCCCATTATCATTATTCGACCCATGCCACTAGTCAACATCCAATAACATATGAGGGGGTTCACATGAGGGAATGTAGTGAACTGGCACATGGAACTGTGGTTTGTATCCTATTCTAGGATGTTACATTTATTATTTATTTTTATTTATGGTAATATATATTAAATTGTAGAAATTAAACTAAAAACTATATTATGAATATGTTTTGTTTTTTGTTATTAATATTCAAGAACAGATGATTTAGGCATGGATAACTCTTCAAGATAATATATTCTTAAGGTTGAGGTAATACATGGGTTATTTATTTTTAAAAAAGAATGTTATATTGTATTGTGAACCCTACGATTGGTAATTAATTCATGAAATTTTTAGTAAATTTTTATTTCATTTATTTATATCTTGATATATATATACTAGTGTGTAAAATTATGAACTAGTGGTTTATAATATTACTTGTTAGACATAGAAATAATTTTTAGGAACTATTTTAATTACTTATAGTTAAATTTCATATAGATATAGAAATTTTTCAGGAATTTTTTGTAATAGAGAATATATATTTGGGGTATATATATATATATATTATGGTACAATATTAAATGAAGAATAAATTTTGTTTTATTTTGTTTGGATGGCGTACCATGCCTGACGACTCTCCTATCAACTATCACCCTCGCCACTCCTAATATGGGTTTTTGGTCCTCCTCTGTGGTGATGACTCCCCCCTATTCACCTACATTATTATCCTCCTTTCATTCATATTTATACTTAATTTTCGTACATTCTGGAAGCCTCTTTTCCTATGTGTTTCATCTTTTTTGCTCTGGGAAATGGGATTTCATCTACTTCTCTTCAGGTATTCCCATTGATATTTGTCTGCTGGTGAAGCCCTCGGTCATCCGAACCCTTCTCTAACCTCACGATCCTCTATACCTTTTTATGTGGAAGCTGGTGCATTTGGAACAAAGTGTTTTTTGGGGTATCCGGTTTGGTGGACAATGATTATTCCAACCCTTCTATTCTCATCTTTTTTTGGAAGCTTCTGGTTCCCTACTCCTTAGTTACCTGTTTATTTTGGAGTCCACAATAACTATAATCTATAATATGACCTCAATTTTCTATATGCCTATCCATATCATACTTGGTGTGGTATAAACAATGTGGTATTGGTATGTGTTGTTTAGGGTATGCCAATGTTTCATGAAATTCTTGAATTAGTTTTGTCTTGTGAAGTTGGTTTCTAGTTTGTTAGATCTACTATGTTTTTCTCCCTCAAATGCATATATTATTGTTTGGTAGTTTTTTTTGAACGATGGATTTTTTTATCTTTATTTGGAGATGAATTTTTTTTATGTTTGTAAGTTTATTTTAGTGATAGAAACTATATTGGGTTGATCTCTTTCATGGTATTTTTCTTCGAATTGCTGACATCAAGGGGTATCTCTAGGTATCTCACAGCTCAAGTTAATGTGGCCCGAGAATGTGATATGTAGATCATTTCTTTTGTAATTTAAAATTAATAGGTGGTTTTGGTGTATGATTAATGGATAAGTGGTTTAGTGATATTTTTATTTTATATGTTTCTTGAATTAATTAATATTGGTGGGGGTTTGGATTAAATATCGTTGCTTTTGAGGATTTCACTTATCCATAATGTAGATTTTATAAAATAAAAAAAATTAATATGCATTTTAATGATCAATGTTGTTTTAGACAAGATACGTAAATGGTATAACATATTAAATTATGGTATATATATTATTATCATTTATATTTTAAATAATGAATATAATAAGAATAGTGTCTCTTACTTTTATTAGTAGAGAGTAATTATAATTACAAGAATGCAATTTATTTATGGGGGGAATGTGATGACTTGAAATTTTATTAGCTTTCACCTCAAATAAATAATATATTATATAAAGTGTTTCGTACACTAGACCATCCAAATATATATTTAATATTACATACGATTTTTTGAAAAATTGTTTTTAAATGGTTTGGTATAAATTTAAGTAACCACATTCCCAAGTCAATACTTAATGTATGATAACATGGAATATGAATGATGAATTATTCTATATGAATAATATTTTTAGGTAAAATATTGGGGAATGCATCATAATGTATTACCCTAGACATATCCTTGCCCACACATAAGAATGTTTTCCTTGAGTCAATTTTCATATGGGAAGAGCTTAAGAATATATTGCTCGTTGATAAATTCATGCTACCTGAATCACTAAATATTACTTCCACTCTCATCTATATTACGCTTGTATCTTATGAGGATGTTGTAAGTTGTTTTTTGAAAGCTATAAGATATAAATTGGTAATTATTATCTAAAAATATTATATCATCTATCAAATTACTATTTTTTTATAATAAATAAGAATATATTCATATTATACATTATAAATATTTTTCTATAAAATTTTTTTTTGAGCCTTCAACCATTTTATTGAATCAATTATCAACTAAATTTAGGATTTAAAATAATTTTAATTAACTCTTAGTTCTAATTTATCATATAAAAACAAACATATTTTTAATTATATATATTTTAATTATTGATATTTCAATAAAATATATATTTTGAGTTGGATGTAGAAAATATTGATTTCACTAACACTATCCTTTTAATATGGATTAGATTTTTTGGAATCATTTCTAAAAAAATATCCATAATTTAAAATAAATATTTTAACAATAACACATTAATAATATAAAACCCATTAATATCATTTTAAAAAAGCTATTAATAATTTAGAAAATCTATTTTCCATATGTTTCTTTAATAAAATTTACTCATGGGGAAATTTGGTTTATTATTTTATAATAATTTCACATAAATATTATTCCAAAAATTATAATTCACTTAATATCCTTATAATGAATAACATTTAATATTTTCCCATATATATTAATATTATTCATAAACAAAATATGTTTCTAAAAAACTAGATCTTACACATTAAATATAAGACTAATATCCATATACATTGAATAGTAATATTATAAAATTATTATTATATTTTAAATAATAATATTCAAATTAATTAGTATAGAAAATTTCAATTTTAGTAAAATAATTTATATTACTAATATCAATACCAATTGAAAATTTAAATTTTAAATAAATAATTCATAATTATTGTTCTTTTAGTATAGAATAATTTTGATAAAATTTAATTATTAAAATTATTAATCTCATATGTTATATAAATTCATAAATAAAAATGTTAACTCTCATTTAAAAATTAATCAATGATTAATAATATTAAAAATATATAATGGTGGAAATAATTTTTTTTATCTAAAATAGTTTTCATACAATAAAAATATTTTACTATTTATGATAATTATCGGAAATTTATAAAATAAAATGGATAATAATTTTTTTTTAGAAAACCTGATTTTTCTAATACGAGTTACATCATATTTTTAATAGAAAAATAATTGTTTAAAGTTAGTTACTTAACCAATATTCAGTTGAGTATAATGAATAAACATAATGGTAAAAAATATATAACATGTTCAAATAATGTTTGGAATGTCTCAGTTCAAGTTTTTTCATCCCTAGATCACCCAAACACCATTCTTATGATATAATGGTAAAAAATCCACTGAACTGCACTCCAATATCTTGTGATAAAAGAACAAAACTTATATTTCCTACTATGATGTATATAACGGTGACCCAATATTTTCCATCCAATCGATAAAAATTCAAAAATAAAAAATTGGATCACTTACATAAAAGGGAGAATATTTGCGTTAATGTTTTAGATAATTCTGAATAACTCATTAATAAATAATGCACATGATTTTAATTGATAATTTCATCCACTTAAACCATTTTTTATTATCAACATTAAGGTATCTCATCCATATGGAATCCATTTTAGGTATAATTAATTAAACCTATTTATTTATAACATAGGAAAAGGAATCATTTGAGAGGGGAGCTCAGATGCTCTGTAAAGGTATCAAAATCAATAAAATAATAATGTCATTACTGGGAAGAATTATATCATAAGAGAATTATGTAATAATAAAAAATCATGAGTATAACATGAAAAAATTCATACCCATGAATAAATCGATAAATAAACCTTAAAATAGAAAATAAGGCATTAATGGTAGAAAAATTCATAAGAATAAAAAATAATGTGCTTTTTGATATGAATCCTAATGAAATGAAACATAAAAAATATCATAAGAAATGATAAAACATATTTTTTTTGGAACTTCATCTCATATAACCCTTATATTACCCTAACAATTTGAATAACCACACATCCAACATCCAATATAATTCATCAGAGAACATTATAATTACCCAATTAATTATAGAAATTTCAAGTATCACCTATCATTTCAGATATTACAGGCTTAAATGATGCTATCTGGGTACACAAATATTATATAATGTCCAAGAACCACAAAATTAATAATGTAAAAAGAGTTTTTATCGTAAAACTCAAAAAAAACATTATTTTATTTTAATCTGTTCACCACATGGAAATGAAATAGGTATCATGTCAATATCATTGAATCATGATTAAACCATTGATAATAATTATGTTCTAAAATAATCTAATTGAATTGGGATTAACCATAAGAAAATAAATGGGTTCCATAATAATCTTTTTGGACCATGGTTATCATATAGAAAATAAATTATTTCCATAAAAATATCATTCAAAAAATATTAGTCTAACTAGAGAATAATGAAGTATGTTATCAATACTACATATAATGATTTGATTAAGAATAAAATGGTTTTTATATTTTATGAATATAAATACTATTAAAATATCATGAAAAATATTCTGGAGTAAAATATACATTTCATTTTGAAAAACACTTTTTAAAGAATTTTTTTTTTGAAAATAATGTTTATTGAAGAAAACAATAAAATCATATAAATTTTTAATTACAAATGATTTAATGAAATTTAGAATGAATGTTTTTTCATATTTGAAAAAAAATTAAAAATATTTTTTAAATTTTTTAGAAAACATAATTATTTATAGTTTTATCATAATATTTCAACATTGGATACATAATCACAAACAACATTGTTAAATAATGAGATTGTAACATCATACTATTACCATTTTGGTAACGTTGAATCGTAAAACACCTGAAAGGATTAAATTAAATTAAAAATAAAAATACATAGGAAAAAATAAATTCATGATATTATATCTAAAATGGGATTAATAAATATATCATAATAGATTACAGGTTTATAAAATGGAATTAGTGTCAAATTAGGAAAATTATCTCAAAAATTCATTACCAAATTGGTAAAGTTGAAACCCTAACCACTAAGAAAGAGAGATAATCAAATGGGTTTTTAAATCCTTGGAAATACAAGTGTAATAATAAAAATTTATAATCATTGGTAGCATATAAACCAATAAACAAAATATTTGGTGAATATGGTACATGTCTCATAGAAATAAAAGTTAGATAAATAAATTCATTACTATGATTATAATTAATCATTCTTCTTCATTATATTCATGATTAATAAATGTGTGTAAATTTGTGTTGGGTTTTGCATTAGTGGTATAAAAACATGTAATGCTATATCAAAAATGGGGATTCAAATTCAAATTGGTTTAGGTACATTAGTAGTGTTGAAATGTAATGTAGCAGTGGTGGAAATATTGAAAAAAAGTATTATAGTGGTGTCGGGTAGCACTATAGAAGTGTAGGGTGGGGACTGTAGTCGGGTGGTACTGCATCACCCTTATTAATATTCATAAAACCGCCCTTCAACATAAAATTTCTGGATAATGGTCAATGTAATGGGCATCATTCCCACTGGGACTTCGGGCCAAAAATAGATACTGTAATGTAGTTTGTTGGTGGTGTATCCCCTAGGGGGATATAACCTAGGTTTTAGGCATGTGTGTTTGTTGTTTGTTTATTTAATGTAATTATACCACTAAGATCCTATTATATATGTATATATATATAAAAATTGTTTTAATTATTTACTCGACTGATTAAATTAAACAATTTTTTATTACATTTATTCCACATAAAAAATATATAAAAATAATTAATTTATTAATTAAGTTTATATCTTCTGTTTTAGCCAAAATTCTCATATGTGTCAAAACAACATTTTCAGTTAAGCTATGATCTATTAAATCACTATTTAAAAAGATAAAGAATTATAATAATGAAATAAATATTGTATTTATACAACAATTGTATTTTTAAAAACAATTTTTAATGATGGATCTAAAAGATGCACTAATATTACTATTATGAAGGTGGTAGGTTTCACATACGTATGAGTTATGTTTCAATTTTCATAATGATCTATAAAAACGATGTTTCATAACATTTATCATTAAATAATAACTATTATATAATAAATTATATATTATTTTAGTTATATATACTTATTTATATAATTCATGTGATGATTTGATAAAAAATGAAGAATCATATTGTTTCTAGGATGTTGTAGTCCACATATCCATGAAATACATTATTACTTTTTAAGTGTGTAAAATGGTAAGATGAAAATGATATATTATATTTAAAGGAAGATAATTATTTCAATAATATCATTACTATGTATTTTTTTATCATATATATTCACTATATTAACCATTATTATCTTATATGTAACTTGATTGTGAAAAATGATTCACATAACTCCATGAGCCGGTAGTCCCCCATAAACATGACTTACGTTAAATTATCATTTACGGTTTGAAATGAAAAAAAGGGAATATATGATATAATTTATATGTAGGTATAATTAGTTTATAAATATTATAAATATAATATATATATATATAGTATGTACATCATTATTCCTAACCATGATAAATGGTAATCGAAAAATGAATGACACCATTGCGCGATGTGGTGGTTAATGTACACATAAATGATGAATTCATAACATATTTGATTGATTTGTGTGTTGGATGTTGTATAACTCATAACATTAAAATATATTAGTATAATTATTATTCTTAGGTTAATATATGATCATTTTTTAAAATAAATTGAATGTGGTGGATAATGAAATGACACAAAAAATCATGTAGATGAATATTAGCATTTACATGTGTATCTCCTTTTGGATATCACCAATGTACTTCATTGGATACTTTTTGAAACAAATAAATTATTAAATGAATTAGGGAGATAATTGGAGAAGTTATTTTTTAAGGTATTGGATGAAATAATTTTTTCTGGATTTGTTAATAGAGGATGTGTGGGGGAGGCCATTTATAAGTGGGGGAGTAGAGACACTTGGTATGTTTCAAAAGGATGTTGGGTGAACCCACATTTTTAGCAACCTAAAGGCTCTAAAAATATAATAAAATATATAAAAGAAGTTATTTGGTATAAATATTTCAATAAAAGGAGTTCATTACATGGTTATATGCCATTTGTCCCATTAAGATTAATGTTTAACCCCTAACTAAAATCATTTATTTTCGAATTCGTTATAATTAATTATGTTTTATTCATTAAGTACCTTGGTCAAAAATTAAGTAAGATATATTAAATAATTAGACTATTATGATTTCATATAGGGAATATATTTTTTCTAAATTCAATTCCTAGAATTCAGAATTTTTAATTTAATAATATTCCAATAAACCCATCAAGACAATGGTTATTTAATTAGAGTATTTTTTATAAAATGTTGAATCTCTATTAACACTATGTATATTAATAAAAACATTAATAAAATAAATCAATGTTTAATTATAAATATGATATATTAAATTTATAAAGAAATCCCCATTATGTGTTGTTTTAATTATTTTAAAAAGTGAACCATTATATAATTTAAAATAGTTTAAAAAAAATTTAACCAAAAAAGAATATTTAACACTAAAAACCAAGTATTAGATGATTAAAGTCGATTAAGTGAATTATATATATTTTATTTTCTATGATAAAATAATTATAAAATACTATGGAATTTATATTATATAATTTATTGAAAGAAATGTATATTACAAAACCTGGAATTTCACATTATGCATCGAGAAATCAATACAACCCAAAATTTCCCAAATTTCAAACACTATAAAATTTTATTTTACTCTTAATTTATTTAACAAATAATATAATAATGTAAATATTTTTTTAAATAAGTTGAGAATAAAAAAAATTCAAATATTTCTTTTTATAAAATATTTTATGCGAAATAGTCAATATATCATGTATAAAAAACACATGGGATGAATGTTAAATAGTGGAATGGATATATTATATATTTGGTTCATTAATATAATCTATCATGTTTGATTTTATTAACTTACTAGTATAATACACATCTTTTCACATTAAAAATAGTTTTAAGAAGAATATTTCCTTTTACTTTCAAAAGAATATTATTTTAATTTATAAATAAATTTTTTTTAAAGAATACATTATATATACATGGGTAAACCCTATTTTTATACTTTCTTTTATAATGTTCATTCCCATCATTACAATGTATATATTATAATGGTAATACCTAATATTGGCCATTTAAGTTCATTTTTGTGAATTAAATATGCTATCAAACATAAAAATAACAACGTTGTGTGTAAAATACGACAATATTTGTGTTTCATGTAACATATGTCAAAAATAGTGTTCCATGTAACTTAGGATACAAAATAAAATTTTATTCTTTTAAAATAAAGGGATGTTATATCACCCCCCTATTAAAAAATTAATCCTCTTTCTTTTAAATTTATCTCGATAATAAATAGATAGACATAAATAATACATTTATTTTAAACCAACATTGAAAAATGGTTGCTAAAAAATATTCATAAAAATAGATAAAGGGAAATACAAATTTCATTTGGAATGACACATAACTAGGTTTCCAAATAAGAGGCTATAGGTTGGAATAAAGGAAATTAATATATAATAATTTTATGTTATTTCTGTCCTTGATCAACTAACAAGTGAATGAACAATGGAGAATTAAGAGAGTCAACACCATTAATATATAACGATAGAAAATACTATATGTTCATCCGAATTAAAGGTAATATGATTTTTTTTTTCAATATCCAATTCATATATTGGAGGAGTTCAATTATAATTTGTAATAAGATAATATTTTTTTATAATTACTATATGAGAATATTTTCAATCATTTTTAAAACTTCCACCATAATCTTATATTTTCCTCCAAATGATGAGTATTTAAGATTATTTTTAAATTTCGGAATCAATAAAATAAAAATTTTAAATGAAAAAATTATCCCAAAATGCATATCAACATATTATTACTTTTATTTAAAAGTAACAAACCAAAATGGTTGGTACATTGAAAGATAAAAAAACCTTCATACAGTAATCACCAAATTTTAATAGTAATACCCAAATATGAAACAAAATAAATCTATATATAAATATCCATAAAATTCTTTAAAAGTTCATGACTATGTAACAAGCCTAATTATTAGAATAATTTTATCATATGTTACTCTAAAAAAATCAACCATTATTACACATATAAAATACGACATGTTCCAAAAATAAAAAAAATTCTTGTAAAAATGTCATACAACCAAGAACATCATGTAGGCTAGTGGTTGGCATGAAACTTTAATCATCCATTACTCATGGGTTCATGACCCAATTCTTTACTAGATATTATGGGTTTCAACCAACATATAGGTTTTAACATTTTTCATTAACCATGAAAAATAACCCATCAAATGTAAAAAATATATAATTGTTATAGGGTTTACAAATACCTTACAAATAAACTTCTCCATAAATGTCCATAAAAACCTCCAATATTTTACTACCTAAAACCCACAAATGGGGTGTATAAAACAATGAACTTATTATCAACAGCAAAATTATTTATATGTGATGGTATCCATAACTCATCAATAAATCCTCACATAAAAGAATCATATTCTCTTATGTTGTCTTATACAACCATTCTGATCTAACATGTTTTTATCAATGTCCTTTGACACTATATATAATATCCTATGAGCTAAACTGATAAATCCTATGTTGAGATCAAAAAAATTTCATTTCTCGGATTATTTTTGATAATGGTTAATAATATATCCATCAAAATCATACAACACAAAAAATAAAAATTGGATCACTTATATCCTATATAACGATTTATGGTTAGTATTTTATAGAATTAGTATAAGCACCTATCTAAAAAATTCCCTTGACTATAAATTAGCATTTCACCCAAAAAAACTATGTGTATTGTTTTAACATTTTGACATCATCATCCATATAAAATCCAATCTATAAATAATTCATTCAAACACATTAATTATAACCCTGGGAAAACGAAAAATGAGAGGGGTGAAGACAAATGATCAATATGGTAAATAATAATCATTAGAAAACAATATTCTTCTGTGAACACATGAAATGAATAATTATAGGATTATGTAACCAATTATCTTGATTATAACGTATGAATATTAGTACCCTTCAATACTAATATTATTAAACATGATAACATGGAATAAGTAGTTTAAAAAGTTAAATTACATAAGACTTAATAGTAATGTTCTATTTGATATGAATCTTGATCAAATGAACTTTTACAAACCTGTCATAATCATAAATAAAATATATTGGTATCTTGGAACATCATCTTTTATAAGCCTTATTGAAATCTCACAAACCAAATTCAATTGTAATAATCATACATTTGACTTCTAGTATAAATCTATGGAAAATATAATCATTACCTAATGTGTTGAAGCTCTATTTTGGAACACCAATCGTTTCAACTATAATGGGATCACCTAAAAATATCTGGGCACACCCATCTAATATAATGCATAGGAATCACACCAAGAACAAATTATATTGATCCTTCATCATAAAACTCATAGAAACAATCATTATACATTTATAAAATTATCATTCAAGTGAAATTAAATGGGTTTAATGTATATATCGTTGAAACATGATTCACTAATGGAACAATGGGTTCTATAAAAATCTTTTGGAATCATGGTAAACCCATAAGAAATTAATGAGTTTAATGAAAATCTCTTCAAAACATGGTTATCCCATTGAAATGAAACTAATTCCATAACAATATTATTGAAATTATAATAATACATCTAGATATATAAGTTGAATAGTATAAATATTGAATACACAGAATAGATTATGATTAAAATTGGTTTTTACACTGATGAATATAAATACTAATAAAAGATCCTAAAAATTTCACTTGAGGAAAAAATACTTTTCATTTTGATAATCACTTTTTCAAATGTAATTTTTTTTTAAAATAATTAATTTTTAAAAGAACCATAGAATAATTATTGTATGTTTTATAAATAATTTCAAAATTATAATTAGTAAAATATTATATCAACTTAATAAATATTTAACTTTTTTTTAAATCTGTTTTAATAGAACATGTGTTTATAAGATCCTTTTTTCATCTATAAAGTTAATATTTCATAAAAATAATCATTTAAACTGTCGATTAAATAGAGGAATATTAATAGAAAATATGTATTCTTAATAAATAACCCATAGATATAAAATTTCATGAATATTATTTATATTTAGATGGAAATATTATAAAATTGGATGCATAATCCCAAAAAATTCAAATATATGATGAGATTGTATCATTAAACTCTTACAAATCTGGTAAAATGGAATAGTAATCCAAATAAAATGATTACATTAAATGAGACATAAAATAGTGAATGAATATATAAATTCATGGTATTGAAAGTTAAATAAGATGAATATAAACTTCATATATGATGATATGTGCATAACATGATATACATCTTAAATAATGAAAATTATGAAAAAATAAATTACATCATTGGTAACATTGAAACTGTAAACCCCATGTGTAACTGACCACCCTGAATATGCACTCAAATTAGTTCATAACTCAGTCCTCCACAAAACTGAAGGGAATTACCAATACACCTAGGTCCATTTCTAGCACACAGACTTCAATCTTCAAATAGAGGGAACAATTTAACCCATCCAAATGATATAATAAGGAATATATATAAACGTAATGGTGAGAAAGAATCGAATATAAAAATATCAACCATAGGATATAAATAATAATAAATGTGTTACAACTGAAAATGGTAGATATTAATATGTATGTAAAATTTATAACCAAAAACGTCTAAAAATCAAAATAACTACTCAAACAACACTTTTGTATAATGTGGGAAACCTCCCACCACCTTTCCACAAGCTACCAAAAACCTATCTAACATAAAAACATGCCACCTCACTATGAAATATTGTCATTATCTCAAAAAAATACATTACCATGTATATGAACTACTGTAGAGGTATGTAGGGTGTGAGATAACAGGATCAATATGTGAAACCCTCAGTTTTCTATATTATGTTTTGAAAAAATAATCCATTCATTCCAAATTTTGATTAAAAAAAGGAAATATAACATTCTATAAAAAATATATAACATGTCCAAACAATTCATGATTATCAAATCAAATCATATTCATTGAATTATAATAAAAAATTGCTGATAACAACGTAAATCATGAATTACAACATTCTGTGGATCACACTTGGTCCACATATAATAGAAAATAATACCTAACAACGATAGTAAATTATGAATCAAGACACTAGAATAATGTCTTATTTATAGATATAATTTTAACAACCAATAAATTAAACCCCCAAAACATGTTTAACAAGTCCATTTAAGAAAAGGCCTTAGGAGTTGTGGAAAGAACATTGAGAAAACCCCCCAATAGTCGAAGATAAATATAGTGACCATGAATTTACATACATTAATATTAAATCATTATAATGATAAACAAAATAATAATATTACCACATGTGGATCCAAATGTTTAGTTTCTTAGGAAAATAGTACCATACATAAAATTTAAAACATCAAAGAGTAACAGTTGTTGAATTCCTTATAATATATCGTATTAGTGGAACTTAGCCTCTCTTTATTACATGTAGTAACCAGAGGATATACTTAAAAAAGGGGTGAGATAAAATTACTGTAATATGATATATAAGAACAGTATATCAAGGGGTGAGAATAATCATAACATAGGAAAAGTATCAAGAACATGAGAGAAATCAATAATAAAAGACTTGAAATGAGGCAATGCATAAAAATGAAACATCATGTCTTAATGGATATGTACCAGACCGATTTGTGAAAAAATATAGAATATATTTCACAAATCATATAACTTTAACTCATAAAAATCATTACTTTTACCAATGATTTGTAGCGCTATATAATTTCAGGCTCACCCGTCACATCATAACATTCATTTTGCATTATATAATTCTGGGTGCACCTGTCAACTTATAACAGTATCATTATCATAAATTCCACATATAACATATATAAATAATGAACATAAATATCCATGTAATGGAATGTGTTTCAACTCATAAGAACAAATTCATAAAAATTATGTCACCAAAAGAAAGTGGGATTAACATTCTCAATAAAAAAAACTTTCACCCCGTAGTGAAAAAGTAAAAAGTGTGTTTTTGAAAGAAGAGTAATTTTGAAAAAAATATTTTTTTTAAATAAAATCTAGTGAAGAACATTTATATCACATAATATGTAATATAAGGAAGGAAAATTTATTTTATGGAGTAACCATCCAAAAAAATGGAGTGAATGAGGGAGAACATTACGTGAGAATGTTATGTTCTAGAATTTCTCCTTACCTTTTTTCTGAATGCTTTCTTCACATTAAAGATCTGTATCACGACATTAGATTAATTAACTATAAACAATAGAACCTTTTTATATGAATATGATTCATTATTGAATCATTAGGTTATTTTTGGGGCATTTGGATGAGTTATAAGGTTTAAATCATTGGGTTCTGAATGTTCATTTTTATTATTTTCTTGAATGGTTCATTTGTATTAAAAAATGGATGTTCATGTAGAAAATTGATTAACATCAATAATGGATATTAAATTTTATTAATGATATTACAGTAGTTTAAATTGTCATATATATAATTATGTTATATACCATGTGGATGAATCATTAATTAAAATTTAATGAGGATCATTTGAGTTAATTCGGTAAATTTTTCGACCACAAAAAACTTGTTTTGAATTATAATTTTGTAATTTGTATATAAGTTAGTCCAAGAACATTAAATAGTATATAATATAGATAATATAATTTGGATCAACTATAAAAACGGTTTCATGAAAATAAGTGAAGGAATTAAAGAAATATTAAATCACATTGTCCATTATGTCGGTAATTCGACACATCGCGGTCAATGTATTTATTCCTTGAATAAGTGGGATATGAGAAGAAAAATGATATTAATTTTAAATGAACATGAAAAAATCAAGAATTTACGATATTTCATGAGATTTCATGCCTCATGTATCAGAGTAGAGAAGGATAATATATTAACAGAGAGTGAAAGGAAGGTAAAACAAGTGAAAAAGAAAGAGGATTTCTTACCTCTTGATCTCTTATCATTGAGATACTTGTTATGGCCATTGACAATGGTCACTAGTCAGACCTGATGGTCTAAGATGTGGGGAACAACATTTAAAGGTGTAAAGGGAATAACATAGTTAAGGATCAAGGAATGATAGGTGTGGGAGGTTAAAGAGATTGAGGGTTGTATTTATAGTGGAGTAGAGAAGGTATTTTACATTATTTAAATCATTTTTATTATTTTTTACTGAAGACTATGAATAATCTTAATTCATGTGACAAAATATAGTAATAATGACTTGTGAGTTTCAACCAAGTGGTCTTAAACCACTTATGATGTAATAAATTGTATATTTAACTGATAATTTGAATATTCCTTTTTATAGTATTTCACTGTTCAAAAAAGATTCACTAATTTTAGTAGTATCCCAAAAATTCACCATAAGAATTTTTTGATGTGTATAATTATGAAAATAACTCCATTATATGAAAATTATTTTCCAAATTTTATTAATTTCATTTCTAAATAAAATCATACTTAATTTAAAAATTAACAATTATAATTCAACAACTTCTTTTATATCACATTGAAAAATCACCCATGATTGAATTATCTTAAATCATTAAAAAAATTAAATTATAATAAAATTTACTATTCATTAGGGTCATGTTACTATTCATATTACTATTCATAAGGGTATATTACTATTCAGGAAAAAACAAGTCAGTTCTATCAGACTCCAAATAACTTACTGAACACAAATATAGTGGATTTCATTTTGAAATTCAAAATATAGAAGTAGAAAAATTATATTTAATGGTCACATAGTATTTAATATCCGTATATGTCATTGTACTTCCTAATATGGTCATACTATAAGGCATAATTATAAGAAGTGAATCCCATTGATAAAACTTAGGGTCATTACAACACAAATTATTATACCATCATCAAAAGTACACAAGGCTTTCTATTTGATCTATTTTCCACTCCAGTTCATCAAACTGTTTTATCATTTCATGATCTGAAAACTATTTCACAAAAATTTTAAAATCGATTTTCATTTATAAAAGTTAGGGTAAAACCATATTTTATAAAAACCCCAGTTTCAGAAAATAAAATCAATCAGATGTATATTTCCATTTAATTTATTAAAAAATTCAAAAAATGTGTAAGATCTTTAACCAACATAAGAATGATGTGGAACCACCTACCTTAAAACATGGGTCACTCTTACCCGAAAAAGAATCCAGTGCATGAAATGACCAAAAAATGACATTAGACGTCATAAAATCAATCCACACCTATTATAATAGATCCAATTCAACAAAAGGATATATAGAGAAGAGTAAATTATTATTACCTCAAGAAATAACGTCGTTTCCACCACAACCAATAATGTAACATAAAATATAACAAGTTAACACTAATAATTTAGTAGTAAAAAATAGGAAACATCCCCATGGATCAATAAATCCTATAGTACAACACAAAAGTTCTACTGTGTTCAAAGTCCGTAGAGAAGCATAATGGTTTTCTCACCTACGGTGTTGCAATACCCCCAAAATTATGATTAACTGAATAACGAATCAATATGTATTGAACTAAGACTAAAAAATACACTAAAAAACCCTTTTAAGTCATGATTAATAGGTCTAATGGACAAATGAAAAACATATAAATCATACATCACACTAAAAAATATATCTGTGATATTTACATGGAATTTAGTCCCATTACATGTCATGTAATCAATGGGACATAGATACACCAAAAAACACATCACTGTTTTTATTAAAACCAGCTCGTTTTTACATTTCAGATTATGTAATTGTTAAACAGATCAAACACATTGACCAATCTGTTCTTCATTCATGGTATTATCCATTCATAATTTTCATGTCATGTATTTTCATTACTGAGATGGTATTTCTGTTACATACTGCAAAACAGGTAGATTATTTTCAAAAACCACAAACCCAGTCAACCATTCTCGGAAATCGGTTGGAAACATGTAAATACATGATACATTTATACCTAAATTCCATTAACTCATTCGAAAATACAACAATGATTTTTTTTAATTCCCTCAACAAATGATCTCTATCTATAGGAGTCCGAATATGAAACCGTGTAAAGATAAGAACAAACAGGGTGATGTAAAATACTAGAAAGAGGGTAACATATAGATATAAAATGCCAAAAAAGTCTTTTCATCCATTAAGGTTATTGTGGGAGAATGATGTATGGTTATGAGGTGAGGTCCCAGGTCCCTTTTCAAGAACTATCCTGATCATTTATCTTGAGAATCCAAAAAAATCGGTAACAACACGATGACCAACATAAGGGAAATCACATGAATAACACTCAATTGAGAGTAAATTTTCTCAATTGGATTCTAAAAAATGAAATCATATGGATCTAAACTATTCTCATTCCAACAAGAAACATGAGAGGGTTTATGAGGGTATTTTTTGAGTTTCGATATGTGGAGGTAATCATGAATATCTATCATCATAATCTGAAAAAAAAATTATAACCAAATTTTACAAGATACTCAACAACCTCAAATAGTCCGACATATATTGGATCCAACATTACCTATTTTCCAAGTGAACAGTGGCAGAATCGATTAGAATCATTCCAGAAAACCCTAACACATACTGGAAATTCCAAAGCAGGACATTGTAGATAATGATTATATTTATGTTGAATCTGAGTCGATACCAAATACCAATGTATATCCTATATCATCATAGATGTATCTTGAACCAAACACAGACCCACCAATGAAGAATCACCAATATCTTCCAAATAATGAGGTGATCTGAATGATTGATACGAAAAATCATTAAAGGGATAAATTTTGATCATGGAATACTTACATTTCTAAAATAAAACACAACATTCTCTATTGGCATATCGTGCAATCTATAAAAATCTAAACTCATTCACAATTCATATCATGAATATACTAAATATAATGATACATATGATTGATGATCTATGGATAATTAGTTGTATTCAATCTAACATGATTACCCATTACCAATTAGATATTACTCCATAATGATTAATTAAACCAAGTATCCCTATTTAAAACAACGTCATAGGGAACCCGATGTACCCTAAAAACATCTTGTGCATACAACTTACACATATCATTAATGTTTTAGTGTATATGATCTATATAAAATGAGGTAACATTTTTTAAAGATCAATCACAACCCAAATACCATTACACCCTCTTTGATTCCTTGGCGATACAATAATAAAACCTTTTCCTACATCATCGCATTTCTAAAATGGCACAAAAATATTCTCGAGAAAACAAAATGGATCGATATTCTCTACAATTATCATTTTGAATTTTTAATTGTAGGACACATAATCAGTGATAGATTTCTCATACCTATCCAAAAAAATTATCTTCTAATGTAATAATACAATAGTGTAGTGTCTGGAGGAATTGACTAGAAATTATTATGTTAATAAATCAAAACCAAACTCATCATATGTTTTGGGATGAAGAAAATAACGAAAACTAAGAATACTATCTATAGAGTGGGACAACCCAATAATTGTCTCCCCAGTATATAGGGTTTCCTAAATTTATATGATCTCAAAATACTGATACTTATTATATAAATTAGGCTCAATGAGTGATAATGATAACTGAACACTATTTAAAGACATGTATATGTCACCCTCCTATGCATTGAAATACAATATGGAAAAAAGTTCCATAAAGTATCACTATTCATTTGATTCGAAGACAACATGTCATGGAACATTCCAACCGGAGGTCCAATAATAAAATTCCATTTCCCTAAAGTCTAGTGGATATCGAAGTCAAAAAAAAATATTTTATTCCACCCACTTCCTCTATCAAATATTCTGTTCCTTATGGGAAATTATATAAATCAATCATATATGGAGAGAGTAGACTATGAACGTTTTCCCAAAATGTGAATTCCACCAACTCATAAGAACATGCATAACTGCAAAAATTTCTAAATCATGAGTGGGGTAACACTTCTCATGAGGATGAAGATGATGAGACTCGTAAGCTACCGAATGATCTTCCTTCATGGGAACATATCCCAAAACTATGCGAGATGCATAAGAAAACCACCTACTCTTTACCATGTTCGGGTAAGATTAGAATATGAGTTGATGTCATATATTTTTCACAAAAAATGAAGCTGGGAACTTATAATCACCTGTGTGTTATTTAACATTCTATCTATGAATAATCAAAGGTGAAACCAAATTTTAGATATCCTTGAAAAACTATTGTAAGAATCCAGACATACTATGGACCCTCCAAATCTGAAATTCATAATGTTTTTCCTTAGATGATAAAAACCCTTAACCATCCAAGGATCAACTAATTATCCATGATAATATTTTTTAATCCCAAGACTTTATACTCGTGAAACTAGAAGATTCATTTCCAAAGTGTTTCATACTAACATTTACTCCACATTATTTCAAAACATAATTTTATATGATGTTCTGTAAGACCCCAATATTTCATAGTACGTTACCTCATTATAGAAATTCAATAGCTTGTTCTATATGAAACATCGAGTTTGAGCACACCATGACATACCAAACCAGCCATACAAAAATTGATTATGAATAGTATTACATTAATTTTTAAAACATTATATATTTTTAACATCCATTTTATGTGTTTCTTATACATAATATAAGATCAACTTCAATTTTTCTGATAAAAGATGTATTTTAAAAAAATATCAGTTTTACCTCTTATTAATGGAGAACGCTTTTTAAATATAATGTTTGAGACTTTTATATATTTAATTTGATAAAATAAAATTCTTATTTAGTTGTTTGAAAGTATAATTAAACAAAATTTTTAAACAAAATAATTTATATTGTTAAATTTTAAATTTTAGTGGTTTGAAAGTATAATTATATTATATTTTTATCATTTAATCCAATTTTTTTCATTATAATTAATTTTACATTTAAATTAGAAATAAACACATATCAATATTTTGATAGTTTTTACTTCCCAAAAACCTTTTTAAGGATTTTAAAACAAAAAATAATTTTAAATTAATTATTAAAACTTATATGTTTTTATATTTGTAAAATATACCAAATTTTTTAATTCGGGATATCAAAATTACCTTAGTATGAATTTTTGGAATTTTTCTGAAAACGTTCTATTTTTTATGAATACTGAAAAATACTACATAGTACATAAAAACCGAAATTTTCATTTAAATAATTTTTTAATAAAAATTTATCTTGAAATAGATACATAATACAAATATTAGTACAATGTCTATTTTTGTAGTTATATAATAATAATATTTGTTATATAAAATTTTATTAAACCATTTTAACACTTTTTTACCCACCTTCTAGGCACATTTTTTAATATTCATAAAATGAAATTTTCCTAATAATATGAATTAAATTTCAAAAATCTGGGAGACATAGTTGACATCAGTAAATAAAATTTGGTTCAATAAGAAGATAATAATTTTTAGTGAATAGTATGTTTTGACTTTTATTTACCACAATTAAAAATAAAAAGATTAATTAAAAGTAAAATTGATATTATAATTACAATAATACATGTACTTATTCTATTGGGTAGGTGTATATATACAAAAACCAACCATACTGATAAAATATGATCCTTTTGGTTCACATGAATTAGATTAGGACATTTAATATTATTTAATTTAAATAGGATTTAAAAGTATTAAATTCAATGTTTAATAACAGAATTATTTTTGTAGGGTTTTACATATGATAATTTAAACTATAATGATTAATTAGAAATCTAAAATGATTTTCCTACAAAATGGAATTTTATTTATAAATTTTTGTGAATAAATAATTAAATTTATTTATAACACAATGATGATGCAGTAATTAAATTATCAGGGAGAGATTAAAATAATTGATGTTAGAAATATTATTATAAATTTAAATTGAGTATTTTTTATGGAATAAAAGAATTTTGTAGGTTAAATGACAATTTAGGGTTGATTAAATATTTTAGGGTTAAATGACAACTCATGGATCTACGCATTCGGGAGATCCTGATACCTTTTGTTCCTCGACGGATTTGGGCTGTTTCGTTCATGAAATTCAGGTGGCTCCGAAAGACCCTGGCTGAGTTTCAGGCTGTCAATGAGGATTGGGGTTTGGAACATCGTGCGTAGGTTGGGATTATGGGTCCGCGCCAATTTCTTATTATGTTTGCTGATGAAGGCGATTTAGGAAGGGCTTGGTCGAGAAAGAGGAAATCTTTCTCCAGCCACCCTTTTCATTTTCTCCGCTGGTCTTTTGATGTCCACATGAACCGTGATTCCCCCTTTACAGTGATTTGGATCCAGTTGCCTGGCCTTCCTCTCCCAGTCCAGAACATTGGGTTGCTGAGATCAATTGGAAATTCTATAGGTCGATTTGTGTGTAGTGATCGAAGAACAACATCCTTGCCGCATCCCATGTCTACAAGAATTTGTGTTGAAATATATCTCTATAGAATCCCACCGGAGATAGTATAGATTGTTGTTGAGGAGGATTACAGGTATGCACTTCTGATTGATTATGAATCCTGGACTGACATTTGTTCATATTGCCGCAGACAGGGTCATGTTGAGCATGGTTGTAGAAAAAGATCTGGGAGTGGTCGAACCACTGTGCCAACAGATGTGTCCACTATTGTACCTCTGAGGGGTGGTGTGATCACCACTAATGGTGGACATGGTAGTGCCCAGGACACACTTGCAGGCCGGCCTCATGCTGATTTGGATCCTTCTAAGTCAAGTTTGGTCAATGTCTCAATGGGGTCGGGGGTGTATCAGGAGGAGGTAGGATTTGATAAGGCCAAAGAGAAGGCTCCTTTATCTGAGGATGCTGCAGCTTTTCCTTCGGATATTTCTGAGATGTGCAGGAGGGAAACTAGACACTCCAAGGTGTTGAACCTTGATACTGCTTTCTAGTTTATAGGCAGGGGTCTCAAGAAAACACACAACCCCGGTGAGTCGGTGAGCCCATTTTAGAACCCGGAAATAAATTTGTTAATGAGTGTGGATAACAGAGAAGGATGGGTGGCCAGCTGCTCCATGGAGGCTGGTGCGGGGGAGAAGCGGTTGGATGAAGGTCTGTTTAATGCTGGTAGTTCAGAAAAAGCTTCTCAGGAGGGGATAGGGGAGGACAAATCTGGTGGTATGCAAGCGGTGGTCTTGGAAATTCCGTTCCTAACCAGTGTTGGGGAAATAGGGGGATCGGACTCGGGCACTCAGGCAGGGGGAGCAGTTTCTCCAACTCGAACTCCGGTCAATCTGAGCAAAATATTTGAAGTCTTGTTGTGGTTGAGTACCAAGATGAGCCCCATGAAGAACCCTTGTAGGTCAGTAATGTCTACTCTGAAGGAGAACATGGTCCGATGAGCAATAGGAGTGACATGAGGAGGAGGGGTAAGAAGGACTACTCCTCCCTGCCACCTCCTATGAGGACTCAGTCGACAAAAAGGGCAGTGGCTATAGAGCTGGACAGTGGGGTTGGATGGTAGTTAATTTCATCTGGTAAGTCTGACCCATCTGTGGACATGATATTGTCCTCGGATGAGGAGGTGAAAGAGCAGGTTCTATTTCTCAATGCTTCAGCGGAGGACACAGCCAGGATTATGGGTCGGACCCTTGATGTGATTCTCAATGAGGAGCAATATAAATGTGTTAAAAAACAAGATATGATTCTAGTTAGTAGCTTCAACAAGGGGTGATCAAACTAGATGAGTATATCCAGGTATGGAATAAGATGACTTCTGCTCTTGAAGATCTGTTAAGGGAGGAACCACACTATCTGGTATCCTTCTTATCATGGATGCTTTTTAGGGATATGGGCTCTGACAGAATCAAATTGTTTGTCAATGATTCTGCAATCTCCGTTGATGTGTGTGGAATAGTCTGAGGGCCAGATTGGTTCCGATGGGCTGGAGCACACCTCTGTCCACTTTGAAGGCTATTTGGGACTTGGTTGAATTTGAGGGAGGGCTTTGCCTTCGGGAGGGACCATGCGTGCGTGGGATCACCGAGTGGTCCTGCATTGAGGTTGGAAATGCTATCTTTGCTTAGTCAGGTCTGTTTCTGGTTTTCTACTTAGGTGATTTTGTTGTATGATGAACCTTTCGGTTTCTCACTTTTCCCACAAAAGTTTTTATCATAATTAAAAAAAAGTTTCAGTCAGTGTCGAAATTTAAATCAATTAGTATTGAAAACATATACAATATTATTAATTGATATAATATTTCTAAAAATATAAGGTATGACCAAAGTACTTTGATAAGGATGGATATATCAAAAATGACCCACATTGTGTTCTCTTGGATTTTATAGTATGTATATTAACCATTTATTATAATAATACAAGAGGACATGGTAAAAGTAAAACTATTTAACTAAGAGTTAAATATAAAAGATTAGGGTAATATGGTGACCTTAATTTTTCAAAAACATATCAGTAGAGAGGATTTTGAACCACCCCCCAAAATAGATTCTATATAAGTCAATATTAAGAGATTACAAATCGAAATTGATTTTCTAATTAAATAAAATTTCAAACTTTTCCGAAAGTGACGCACACGTCTTTTATAAAAGGGTACATTCCCTTCTCTCAAATTCACACCTCCAAAGACATTTGGATCAGCCAAACCCAACCCAAATATCCTCATGAATGACCTAAATTCATCATAGACTCCATTATATGAGCCTAATTCCTACCTATGGAGACCTTTTGTTCAAATCAAAAGGAAACTCCCAAATAAGAGGTAATTATTTTTTCACCTCTTTCAATGTTCTTTTCATCTTCCACATTCTCTTTCCTTATTTTTTCACAAAAATAATAACAACTCAGATAGATTATATATATTTTGATATTATTATAAATTTGGTAAAACCATAATAATTATTCTATCCATTCTATGAATGATAATTTCACACTGTGTGAGTACGTATGACTTACTGTCTCCACACTGTGGTGTAATTTGTAATTCAACACTATGTGATTTTTAATGACAAAATGATGAGTAATAGGTATATAAATAACGAATATAACATACTAATTTATCTATAAAATTAATATACCATCCAATTCCACTCCATTAAATCACTAATGAAATGATATCATCGCCCATGTGTATGTATGACCTACCGTCTCCACGACAAGATGTGATTTATTTCTACGTTCACTATTCAACTATGATTATAATAATATATATTATTAATAAGTATTTTATATATGAAATTATAATTATACTATATATATATATATGTGTATGTATAGATTTATGTACTTATATATATCTTATTCACATACTTCCATTCAATATGATATGAGAACAAAAATATCATTTATGCGTACATACGGCCTACAGTCCCCATAAATGGTGTTTTCCATTTCATATATCAATATGTTATACATATTTATATTCTAAATATATGTGATATATAAATCATGTTTTATATTATGTAATTATTCAAATAATTGTCTAAATGATATGATCAAGGATGACATGTTAAAACACGTATGATAAAGAAATCAATTATCACCAAAAATGATAATTTTACAAGGAAATTATTTTAAATGGGTAGTATAATATCATAAATGAATCCTATATGATATAATAATTATTAATGATGTTATGGTATAATTTAATAACTTACTATAGTCATTATATAGGAGGTTAAATTTACCCTTGACCAAAATAAAGTGCAAGGTAAGGGTTAATTCCTCAATCTCATTGTCATCCATTCTTGTTTATGGGTAATAATTTTCAAGAATATATTTATAATATATGTCCATGATTAATAAAAGACATTTCAAAATTATTCTTTTACGTTACAATTTAAGTAAACAATCTTTTTAAATGTTTTGAATATTTACTCTTCTAAATCTTTCTCATTAGTGACCATGTTTTCAAAATGGTTTTATGGATTTATTTATATGGAAATGATTGTTTTAAAATTTTCACTCCTTTCCAAAGATTCAATGTGGTATGGGACACATTAATTCTGAAATATCTTTTAAATGAATTTCTTTATAAATGCGTGACTTTTAAATCATTTCACAATAAGAGATATTCTCTCAAAAAAATTTACTGATCATTTTAAAATATGTCAACATTCATTATTGGATATTTTTCTTGATTGTGGTTAATTTATTTTATAAAATATTCCATATTTTATTGAATCAGTTATGATATTAATTGCTATGGATTTTATTTTTTTATATCCTTCATGGTTTATTGTTGAAGTAGTGATATTTTCTATTCTAGTGTTAATTTGAATTTATATGTTTTGTTTCAACATTTTTATATGATGAATGTCATGGACTTAGTAAGTGATGGTTGGGTCATGCTCTATCCCCTTGATGCATAGGTAGGTATTATGAGACAAACAAGTTTCTTTTCATAAGTCCTTGACAATAATTATATTTGTATTCTTGGAACAACACCTTGACTATGCGGTAATGTTTTCCGGCGTTAGGCATTACTACATTATGAAATTAATTATTACATGTGATTATATGACTAGAAGAAAATCCATTTTCATGCTTATATGGTAATGTTTGATTTATTTTATCTTTATTATGTTCATGTTCGTGTTTAAAAATGTGTTAATTTTTATTACACATCTTTCCATAAATGTTTATTGCTTCCACTAAATTAGTTACTCGTAATGTGCATCTGACCTCACCCATTTCTTATTTTTTGTTGTCCTTGAATTCCAAGAAGGGTATTATGTTTTATATGAATGGTTTCGAAAGGGGAATAATAGTATTATAAATGTATTATTGATATTGTGTTTTATGTTTGAATGTGTAATGTAACGTTTATGTTTGTAATTTATTTTCCAAAACTACTAAACTTATCAGTCCTTATAGAATTTTTTCTTTGTAATCATGAAAATCTATTAATATAATGACCCAGATTATAGCTTTTGAGGTCGAGATATTAAAATTGGTATCAGAGGATGTTTAGTACACACCGTGGAATCTATATTTAGAAAAACTACTATTATATAACATTACCCTAATATAGAATTTGAGGATTCGTATAGAAGAACATAGAAAAATTTTGGAATTGTAGAGTTTTGTTTTTTCCAAGAAATACATCTATGTATGGATACGAGCCGATAAAGGCGACTCTAGCATATATGTAACAAGGAGTGAAAACTCCAACAAAGAGTTTTGGGATTAACCTGGGGTATCCTGGTACATGACAACATGCCTTGTTATACTCTTTGTTACGACACTTACTGCGGATATGTATAGGATAATTTACATTTTATTTACAAGCCATTATTAAGGATTTTATAGTAAATAATTTCTTAAAGAAAACATTTTTTATGACTATATATTATATTCATAATATTTTAAATTTATGTTTGGTATTTTAAATGTTTGGAATTATGCATTGTGATTCATAAACTAACCTCATGTATCCCATTGTTTAGAATATTTCACCCAGTAGTAGGAATGAGAACTCCAACAATACGCCTGATCTAAAGAGTAAGAAGGATCATATCAATAATGATATTAATCCAACATTTAGAAGGGAAATAGTCTCGCACATATTATCATCATATGATGAAATAGTATCATTCATTAATAAAATAAGTAATGATATCTCTAAGTCCTGTGGCTTTGATGGGAATCAAGATAATAAAGTGTTCGTAGAGAGAAATATGGATAATGGGAATATGGGAAAGAAGGATTTTCCCATATGTGATAATTGTGGAAAGAATCACCTTGGTAAATTCTTAAAGGGAATGACAGTTTTGTAAAATTGTGGAGAAAAAGACACCAAGTACGTGATTTAAAGGAGAAGAAAATATTTCAAATATGCAATGCTTCATCTGCATGGAGTTGGGACACTATAAGAATCAATGAAAAAATCATCATAGTACGGCACAAAATGATGCAATCAAATAATAATGAAGTTATGTTACTATCATAGATGTGGAGAAATTTATAGAGTTCATATGTTGTTATCATAGAATTATTTAATATGTGTTTTTTATCAATGATGTAATGATTATATAAATTATGGAAATAAATAAGGACTGTATTGTTGTATAATTTCATTAAGTATTTGAATTATATGGATCAATGAAAAGTTACTCAATAACAAGTTAATCATTTTCGAAAGTACATGGTCAAATGAAATATAAACCTTAATATGATTCTGATAGCGAGGTAGTTATTTTGGAGTAATATATGAATTATTTGGATAACTTATATTTGATATTTTTAATACTTTGACTCTAATTTATTTTTTTTTCTAATATTGTTGGAGTTTAAAAAATTTCTAAAAATAAAGAATATATCTACTACACTATAAGAATTTACTGAGAATGAATGTAGTCAATAAGGACTTGTAGTAATTCTGGGTGTGACCATGTTTTAAGAGAATACATGATGAAGGTATTCATATGTTATTATGTGAAGAAAAGATATCTTCATTATGTTATGTGGACCTTAATTATAAAATTTCAGACTATGAGTTTGGACATGTGTATTTTGGATAAGTCTAAAGGGTGTGATTCACTAATTTGGACATAGGATACTATCGTTTATGATTAAAATAGTTCTTATGATTATTTTAAGATTGTTATAAAAAGAAAAATATGGAGGTTGGGTGAAAACCTGTTGCATCTGGCAAGGCCGTGAGACTTGATCCTACAGCCAAAGGGCCACAAGGGTACATCACCTACCACTAGCCTATGTGATATCCTGATTTGTATAATGTAGTATTCTATAATGGTATGATATATTAATTACAAATTCAGTTTTTTTAAACCCTATATGTTTAGTTTTAATATAATTTTTTTGAGTTTTTCTATCATTTTGATAGAATGATAAGTTTGTGGTAGAAAGTAGTTTATGTATGGAACTCTACATGTCAAGTATTATTTTTTTATTCTATGATGATATTAATTCATAAAAATTAGGTAAAGTATCTCAAAATAAAAATTTGTTTTCCAAATACCTTATGTTTTTTTGAACCAATGCTATTTTAAATCATCATAGATTTATGGCTTTGATGCCCCAAATTATCCATTTATTGTTCACATGTTTCTGATTAATGACCTCAATGACACTGTATAAATAATTACCATTTTACCAAAACAAATTTTTCTATAATTTCCACCAATATTATATTATTCAAACCCCTAATTTGGTGGTGAATTTTTCATTTCCCTTTGCATCATATTAAGAATAAATTTTATTAACGCTATTTCTGATGTGGGTTTTCAACAAAGGTATTTTATTTTTTAAATATTATATTTTCAATGAAAATTTTAAAATTTTTAGGATGAAATTTATTGAAGTAAGGGATAATGATACACCTAATGATTTCATATTATGTTATCACTTTAATGTAATTCATTATCTTGTGCTACACGCAACACCGAGTTCGAGCACACCATGACTTACTAAACTGAACACTCAAAAAGCATTTATAAATATTATTAACTGCATTTAGAATACTCTATATAAATTTAACATCCAAATTATGTGTTTCATAAATATAATATAAGAACTAATTCTATTTTTCAGATAAAAGAATTATTTTATATAAAAAGAAATTTTGCTATCTATTAATGGATAACACATTTTAAATCAAAATTTTGACTCTTCTATATATTAAATTTGACAAAATAAACTTCTTCTCTAGAATTTAGACATAAAATTTAAGTTTGGAAAAAAAATTTGTGTTTTTTTGATAACTTTTTTATTTTTATGAATAATGAATGGTACTAAATTTTAATTGAAAAAAAAATTTATAAAAAAATTTTAAGTTTTTCAATTAAACATTTGAATGGTTTTTAATTATAATTATATTATATTTTTACCATTTAATCCAATATTGGTTAACGTATGTAATTTGACATTTAGATTAGACATAAACACAAATCAATCTTTTGATAGTTTTTACTTCCCAAAAACCCCATTTCTGGTTTTGACAAGAAGAATTAATTTTAAATTAATTAATGAAACTTATATGTTTTTTATTTTTTAAAATAGACATCATTTTTTAAATCAGTATATCAAAATTATCGTAGAGGAAATTTTATTTATTTTTCTGAAAACCTTCAGTTTTTTGATGAATACTGAAAAATAATGCATAGTATGTAAAAACTAACTTTTTCATTTAAATAATTATTATTAATTAATAATTTACATTGAAATAGATACATAATAAATATATTAGTAAAATGAAAATATTAGGAGCCATTTTATAACAATATTAGATATATAAAATTTTGTTGAACCATTTTAATGACTTTTTACCCACCTTCTAGGCACATTTTCCAATTTTCATAAAACATAATTCAACCACTTCGTTGAATTTCATTTAAAAATTTGAGAGACATAGTTGACATTTGTATGTAAAATTTGTTTCAATAAGATGAAAGTAATTTTTTGTTGAATATTATCTTTTGATATTTATTTACCACGATTAAAATTAAATTGGGTGATTAAAGGTAAAAATCATATTATAATTACCCAATCAAATCTCCTAATATGATTCGATATGTGTATTTCAACCAAAACCAACCTTAGTATTAAAATAAAATCTTTTTGGTTTTCTAGAATTAGATTATAAAATTTATTATTATTTTATTTTAATAAAGAGTTAAACGTGGTAAATTCAATGTTTAATAACTAATCCATTTTTAATATATGGTAATACATAAGATAAATTTGACTATAAATATCTATTGGAAAGATAAAAATATTTCCTATATAATGATAATTTATTTAAAAAAATATGAGATTAGATAGATAAATTTATTTATGACACAATTATGATGTAGTAATTACATTATCAATGAAAGATAAAAATAATGGATGTTATAAATATAAAAATAAATGTAAAGTGAGGTTTTTTATGGAATCCATGAATTTAAAAGTTTACTATTCCATTTTGAGGTTTATTAAATATAATTTGGTTGAAGTGATAATTTTTTTATGACCTTAACAAAAACATAATACCCAATAGTTCCAAAATTGACATAAAAGCGTTTTTCAAACAAATACTATATTATTAATTGATATAATATTTCTAAAATTATATGGTTCGGAAAAATTACATAGATAAGGTTAGATATATCAATAATAATCTACTTGGTGTTCCCTTGTCTTTATATAGTATTTTTACTAACCATTTATTATAATAATACATGAGGACATGATAAAAGTTAAACTATTTAACTAAGAGTTAAATATAATTTATATGGATAATATAGTGACATAAACTTGTGTAAAACCTATTGGTTTAGAGGATTTAGACCCATAACCATAATAGTTGAGAATTAAATCAATTTTTATGAATTTGAAACTGATAATGATTTTATAATAAAATAATATTTCAAATATTTTCTAAACTGACCCTCACCTCTCTTATAAAAGAGTACTTTCCATTCCCCTTAATTTACACCTCCAAATCCATTTGGCTCAGCCAACCCCTGCCCAAAACTCCTCCCAACATCCCTCCCTTCATCTTAGAGGCCTTAAATATATTATAAATCCATCTTATTGAGCCATTTTGTTCAAATAAAAAAGAAACACCCAAAGAAGAAGTAATTATTTTATCACCTCTCTCAATGTTCATTTCTTCTTCCACTTTCTATTTTCATGTTTGTTTCCATTCCAAAATAATTCTTATATTAAATTCTACATTCTATTATTTTATTATAAATATGGAACAACCATACTCAGTATTATATCCCTCCCTTAAATGATAATGTCACTGTGTGTGTGTACGTATGGCTTACCGTATCCATGTTGTGGTTTAATTTATTATCCAATACTATATTATTTTGATGGATACAATGATGCGTAATATACATATATACATATATATATAATGATTATAAAATGATAATTTCTCTTTAAAATTAATATACCAACCAATTCCACACCTTTTAATCATTAAATAAATTATATCTTCACTTGTGTGTATGTACGACTTACTGTCTCTACAACACGATGAGAATCATTTCCAGGTTCAACATTCAATAATGATTATAAAAATATATATTATTTATAAATATGTAATATTTGAAGTAATAATGATAATTGAAATATATATATATATATTTAAGTATTTACTTACATATATCATATTCACTTACTTCCGTTCAATATGATATGACAACAAAAATAATGTTTCTGCATACGTACGACCTACCGTCTCCGTAAACGGTGTTTTAGATTTCACATATCTATCTTTTATAAATATTTATAGTCTAAATATATATTATATATAAAGCATTTTTTATTTTCTTAGTATTTAAATCATGATCTAAATGATACGATCTAGAATAACAAGTTAAAACGCATATGATAAAGAAAGAGATTATTACCCGAAATGTTTATTTAACATAGAAATAATTATTACATGCATAGTATAAAGTGATAAATGAATCATATATGATATAATAAATATGCATATGGTTCTGGTATAATTTAATAACATACTATTGTCATTATACAGGTTGTTAAGTGTAACCTCAATCAAAGGAAAATACAAGGTAATTGTTAATTCCATAATATCATTATTATCAAAGATTGTTTATGATTAAGCATTTTCTAGGACATATTTATTATACTATTCAATGTTTCATAAAATTAATTTTAAAATTATTCATTTAAAGAACTCCTTATGAAAAACATCATTTTAAATGTTATAAATGCTTATTCTTATAAATATTATCATTAATGACCATGTTTTCAAAATGGTTTTAAGGATTTATTTATATGGACATGATTATTTTAAAATGTTAATTTCTTTTAAAAGATACAAAGTGCTATGTGAAAATATTATTCAAAAATAACTTTTATATTAATTCGTATAAAAATGTGTGGAAGTTAAATGATATCACAAAAATTGATATTTCTCTCAAAAAATTTTACTAATAATTATCATCTATGTCAAAATTTTATACTATATATTATTCTTGATTACGTTTGATTTATTATAATACAATCATACATATTGTATTGACTATGTTATGATATGTTTGATAGTGGATGAGCTATTTTTATACCGTTAATGGTTTATGGTTGAAGTATTGACATTTTTATGATAGTTTTAATTCAAATGTTTATGGTATGTTTCTTCATTTTCATATGAAGAATGCAATGGACTTTTTAAGTGTCGGGTGGGGCCTTTCATATCCCCTTGATTCTTTAAAAAATATCATGAGACAAGCTAGTGTCTTGGAATATGGCCTTGGAAAAAAAATTATTTGCAATATTGGCACGAGGCCTTGACTATGTGGTAATGATAAACGACATTAGGAATTCCCTCATTATGAAATTAATTATTACAAGTGATTATTAGACTAGTTAAATTTCCATATGGTTGTTTTATATGAAAATTTGTTATTTATTTTCTCAATTTTATATTCAATTTTACGTTTAAAAAGATGTTGTTTTTATTACACATCTTTGATTAAAAGTTTATAGCTTCCGCTAATTTAGCTACACTTACTGAGAATCTGAGCTCACCCCTTTCTTATGTTTTGCTTTCCCAATATTAAAAGAAGTTTATTAATTGCATTCGCAATGGATTATTTATATTGTGTTTTATGATTGAATGTGAAATGTAAAGTTCATGTATGTAATCAATTTTCCAAGACAACTAAAATAATCAGTCCTTCGGGACATGATTCCTTGTAATCAAACCGATGTATTAAAATAATTCCCTATCTATGGGCTTCTAGGGTCGGGGTGTTACATGGTCATTATCACTATTATATCTTTAGTAAACCAGAATAACATATATGAATAATACTTGAAATGTTTTGATATATAGAATGAATGTCAGATATTTCAGAGAAAAAAAATTACAGAAGCATCTATAAAAAAATTTCATTTGAATATAATATTAATGGATATACCAACTCATGAAATCCATATTTGGTATATGAATCTCTAAAACAATTTTTTGATGATAACATGTAACAATATCAAACATAAAAAACTATTTTCCCCCATTAATAGATCAAACAAATCATTCACACGAGGTAAATGATAATAGTTATTAACATTTAATAATTTCAAATTATAATATTCTGTGAACAATTTAAGTGAACAACCTTCCATCATGGAAAATAGCATTTAGTGTACCCTAGGATTAGCACTATGGAGAACAAAACCCTTCACCCTCAGATCATCCAATTAAATCTTTAGGTCCTTTAGATGCACAGGTTCTATATGATAATAAGGTATCTATATTAGATGTAGACCTAAGACTAGGTCAATTATAAACTCAAACACCCTATCTAGAGGTATCCTATAAAATACATCTTTAAAAACAATATAAAAAACCCAATAAATAGAAATAAGATCAAAACATTAAGATACATCACCGGGAAAACTGATATATCATACAAAAATCTCAAGAGGTTTGGATGAAAGGTCCTACATGACCATTCCTCGCATCCCTCTCTCCCTGACGGACCCACAAACTATCATGGAACACCGAAACAAAGACACAAATACAGTAACAATCATCTTCAATGGGATGATGATAAAGGCACTCTATCGTTTTGTTTTCAGAAAATTGATTTAGACAAATATCTAGAAAATCCTAAACTATCTCGGCATCAACAATCTATAGCACAGAATATGTAAACCAGAACCTCTGATCATTCCTCTTACCAAGAGGTGTCACTATCAAAAAAAATACTGTATATAATTTTTAATTTATTTTTAATAATACCAATAAAATCTCCATATATAAACTACTAGGATGAATCATAATCAAAAAATTCAATCACTACTTAACATGAAATAAATATGACAACTCTCACTATTATTGGACTCCTGTCAACATCAATTGGAAACTAATCTACTGCATGATGGTAATTCATTATAAAAGACTGTGTTAGGAGACATATATTATATAATTTATCTGAATACAAAATAATAGCCTTTTGATTTGATGATTCCATGCCATATAAACGTGTAGTCATAGCCTTACTGAACCACTATAGATGACCATTATATCCCATATTATTATACGTCATAGAATTTTATTGAAAATAACACCATGTTTCTGTGATAATTCCTCACTAATATCATGTTGTAGGATCACCACTAGTGGAAATTTGAGGAGATAAAGATACCTTTTTCTAATATCCACCACTACTCCTCAGGCGATGATCCTTCAACCTCGATTACATCTTTATCACACAACTGAATCCTAAACATTATGGAAGAGATGGGTCAGAATATCCAAAAATTCCTACCATATTGATTTCTTCTATCATGTATTTTTCTACAGTATCCAAATTGGAATAAAGAATCATCCGAAATACCTAAAACCTGATTTCTTGTTTCAAACCAAACATGTTCTTATGATCTCTTAGATGGTTATTGCAGGAGACTGAGGAACCCACAACACATGTCTCTCAAGTTTTATGATCCCCACTGAAACGAAAAAATGTCATAAATAGAATAATTTCATTTCAAAATATAATACCCATATGAAAAACCGATATTAACATGAAAACTCAAAATAGGAGACACACATTTCAATATCCAATGTTAACATGATTCTCATCACAGAAATAAATATCATGGAAATCACTAAAATATACCTATCATGTCTTGAAAATCCTATCTCCATTATATAATACATCCCAAGACAACTGAAACCCACAAAACTGATGGCATTTCATAAAAAAACTAAAATGAATCGACCCGAATACAATCTAAAATGGGTACCCAACCCATTCGTCCATATACTATAAGGTAATTAACAAATCACAATGGTATAGAGACTAGTACTCGGGAATCAAACTACAAATAGATGGAAAATTATCTCCCATCATACAGATACACCAATTATATATATATATATAATAATGAGAAACTACAATAGATAAAAATATATGCCATAATTTATAATGAACAATGGATGAGATGCATCTAAAAAATATAGCAAAAATAACCATGTCAAAAGTCTAACCACAATGGGCTAAAAAAACCAAACATCTACTCGAACAAATCTTGTTGATAATTTTGGACACCTACCAAAATTTAAAAAAAAAATATACCAAAAACCAAACTAACATAAAACCATTTTAGCACACTAAGGCACCATGAAATTCATTTTTTAGAAGACCCCACAAGGTATTCAAACCAAAATGTGGTCAACATTGTGAGAGATAATATGAATAGTTGGGTACTACCTCAGTGTTCCATATCAAGTATCTAAAAATTTATTCTAATAAAGATCAATTTTAATGAAAATGAACATTATTATAGTTTAATAGTTTTATATTAACAACATGAAGAAAATATAATTTCCCTATTTTACACATTTCTAATGAAATTTTTAAAATCACTTTCTAATAATTTCATAAGGAAATATCCAATTATAAATATAATTTGAAAAACAAATCTTGCAACACAAATCATATAACATCCATGGAAGTAGAAAAAATAGTATAAGACAAATAATAAGCACATGTAACATATTTCACGGGTTCACAGTAGGTCATTATAGTTTGTACACACTAAACTAACATATCGAATTGCTTATGCAACATAACACTAGACATATACATTATGTCTATATGTCAAAAAACACCCTAGCAGGTGAAACCCCAACATTTGTATCATTTTCCTTTAAAAACAGACCTATGGAGTAGAGAAATGAAACATGAGAACAGATCCAGAATGTGTATGAGTCATGCTACTCTACCTTCCTCATAATAACCCAAGGAATCTAATTTTTTATATTTTCTAAAATTTTTATCAAACCATTTCATGATTTCATTATTTTAATCCCATCTAAAAAACCATTTCCCAATTCTTTGAAAAATCTTTTTCATTTACCAAGACCAGGGGAAAACAGATTTTAGAAAAAACTCTAGATTCACAGACACACATAAATAAATTATTAATTTCATTCCATTTACTTTAATGATTTTTTTTCAAACAATAAGATCAATGTTGTTCACCATCACATGCTAGAGAGGAAAGCACCAACCTCCAAACACAGCATGCACAAGCCTCCAAAACAACACACCATAAGAAAGTATTCAAAAATGCAAACAGATACCATTGAATTAATATATACATAATATAATTGAAAAAATTCATTATAATAATTATAACATAAGAGGAAATGACACATACATCATGCATGAAGGCCCGCCACACAAAAACGAATAAGGAAACATACCATAAACATTTTTACACCACTGATCTAGAAAGAACAAATTTGAAACAGCACTGCGAGACAATAAGTCCATTATTGAAACAAAATTAATATACAATTATCAATGAAAATTAATATTCTAAAATACTAACACACTAGATAGTTGAAATCGAACTGTAATGATGATTAACCACCAAAAAAATAAATCTATATCTAAAAGAGACTCCCAAAATCTAAATATAACCTTTATAAGAAAATGTAAAATGACATATGGATGAATGAAATACCATATAAATATCACAAATCTCTATGAAAAATTTCCTTATCATTAAAGAGGAATATAATCCATTTACACATCATGTATTCCTTAGGACTCAAATATGATTAAAGACATGTGTCATTATTATTAAAATGATTCTTTTGAAATTATATGTAATAAAACATATACATGAAATGTACTCACATAAAAAAATGTACCTAGATAATGGAATTTTTCTACATAATTTCTTCATCATGTATTCCAATTATAAGCCATGTATTTCTCTTAAAGACTAAAAAACATGCGGATTCATCACAAAAAACACAATTCCACTTTGGCAATCTATGGGAAAGGGGAGAACACCCAAAATACATTATATATTTATACAAATATTTTACTCATTAAAGATAACATTCATCCATTATGTTTAATAAATTTTTCACATAAAATTTTATCCTTCTTCAAGAGTCTAATATTGCACACAATTAAATGAAAAACAAGCAATGTTAGGGAAAGTTTCTGAAAGAGGGTAACAAAATATTAAATCATGAAGTATAGATAATAAAATTTATAAATAAATCAAAATATATTTGAAGATTATAATAATTTAAACAATTCATGGGTTGTATGTACACCACACAACAAAATAAATTGTCAATATTAAATTTATTGAATAAAAGTAAAAGCAAAATGAGAGAAACCATTACAATGAGCCGGATTCATTATTATTGTTATTTATCATGTGGAATATTTTTTTTGTAACTATTTACATTCTTGTAAACATATACATGTTTATTATTATATTTATTTTACTTATAAACACATTATCTATTAATAAAAAATAAAATAATTATGCAAAGGATGCATTGAATATAATTAAAATATGTGTCAAAATGAATTTTATAGGAGGAAAATGATCCATGAGAACATTACATTAAAATATACATAATAATAATCAGGAATTAATTTTTATATTTATACATCAAATATATATTAAAAAAAATTCTAATTGTTCTTTTGAAAATTAACTATTGTTATGACCATAGAGATAGCTTTTCATACGTATGCATAATAATATTTTCATTTTTTATAATGACCATTATGGAAAGAAGGTAGGTAACATTTAAAATAAATAATGATAATTATATAAAAACATACATAAATTATATTTATATATATTTATATATGTAATTGTTTTTATTTTGTGATGAAAAAAAAGAATCACATTGCTTTGATAAGGGAGTAGTCCACATGTTCATGAATGATGATATCAACTTTTTCAGTGTTTGAAAATGTAAGAAGAAATTGAGTTATTAAATTTTTATAAATATTATTTTGTCATAAATATTATTATTTTGAAATTTATATTGTATATATTTCTTATTTTTAATAGTTTCACATTCTTTGTAACACATTAGAGAAAATACATCACATCACTTCATAAGGGGTAGTGTACCATTCACATAAGAGACCTTATCATATCCCTCATAGTATAAATTGTAAAATGTGGTTCATATGATAAAATTAATACATAGGTATATTAATTATATAATTAACCTAAATATAAAATTAAAATATTAATTCCGTCATCATTCCCAACTATGAGAGCTTGTTTTTAAAAAATGAATTACATTGTTTCATGAGGCAATAGTCCAACCTATACAAAAATGGCGATTTTATAACCCATTTATTGAAGTGTGTGGGTGTAGTTAATATAGTTAAAATAAAAAAATTTCATTATATTTATCATATATAGGTTATTTTATAATAATGGTATAATAATAATTTGAAGGGTTGGAGAATGAATGAAAATAATTATTCACATAGATTAGTTTTAAATCTTAATCGGATAACTCCACCTTATTTTCAACAAAGGATTACCTTTGGTGGATTTATAACAAATTTATGTATTACAAGATGAGGGTTGGGATGTTGAGAAGTTATTTGGGTTGTGATTGGACTATCCAATTGGTTATTATGTTTTAAATAGAGGAGTTGATTAGGAGTCCTTTTATAAGTGGGGGAGAGGAATCATTTCTATTTTTGAAAAATAATGTTAGGAAACCCAAATCATTATCATATTAATGGTCCAGTAATGTAAGAAATATATATAATATCATTTATTAGTTTAAATATGACCTTCATATTAGTTCTTGAAAATTTTCTACTTCATTTGGCCCTGTAAGGTTAACGTTTAACTTAAAAGAAAACTCAGTTTAACCTAATAACTTAAAGTATTCAAAATTATTTTCATTAATAACATTTATAAAAATTTTCTTTTAAATCATATGACATTATAAATTAATAATATCCTAAATAGGTAATACATTATTTCAAATAAAACTCAATGATGTGGTTAATTTTATTTTAATATTATTCCCTATCATGACCATCCGTCAACAAGATGATGGAAGGGATCGAAAAGTGTCATGACCTTCATTCTTCATGAAGAAAAAGAAACAATTACCCCCATGTCATTCCTCCTGTAGTCCCCAGGTTTGTGTCCAACACCAAGGGTATTCAAATATCACGAAATGAGAGGAATTTGTCTTTTTAAAGTAACCATGTTTGGGAGATAAGATGAAAAATAATCCAAAAAATCCAAAAAATATGTATACTGAATAATTAAATAGCCATCCTATATGAGTGTTTGATGTAAAACTACAATATATACAATGAAACAATACAATGTAAATACCAAAAGAACAATGATAAGTAGAGACACAAAAACTATCCAAAAACCCGAGCTAGTAAGGTCCATCATGATCTATATAATATCCCTAAAATCTGATAACATTTTTATATACATCGGGTGATCATACATGTATAAATAGTCGGAAAAGACAAAGTCACTCATGAACAAGTGGATGAATCATATTGATGCCATTGTGAGAAAATAGCTGAAACATAACATCACCTAAGAAGGTATACTATCCACCCAAACCTCACTAAATAATAGTCACCAAATAACAAATTCTAATTAATGTAAAGTAGTAAGTGAAACTATGATAGGGTAACCTACACCAAATCTCACTAGTAAACTTCTCATCCCTAACAGTTAACATCATTACACTACCAAAATCATAAAAAATACTCTCTATGAAAACCCACTCACTCAGACCTGGGCCACATACCAAATAACATCAACAAACTCTTGGGCCACGACCACACCATGTCATTCCCACATACACATGGGACACAAAACCACAACCTCATATCAAAGAAACTTGGGAATGAAAAACTCATCTCATACTGATGAAACCTCGGATACCCACATTGGCCAGAAACACATGGGAACTAAAATTACACCACATCCAAATCGAAGAGTAATAGGATACCAATTCATTAAAGAGGTAGTAGAGAACATCCTATAACCATCCACCCATCATCCTACCAAGATGATAGGAAATGGAACCCTCCCTCATAATAATGGGGGGTGTTGGGAACATAGTCCTTACCACATGTGGCATGTGTATACATATTAAATGGAAGTAGATTTATATATTTAGAGGTATAAAACACTCAGCTAAACCAATATGTTTTTCAAAAAAAAAACAACCAATCCCCAAAAAACTACACTTACTATCACCTATAGTGCATAACCACACATATAGCCACAAAAATAATTCATAACCCTAGAAAATTAATTTTACCAATTATAATTATTCATTTTACAAGAAAATATTATTGCTTCCATCCCTTCTCGGGAAACTATAATACATTTCACACGTTATAAGGGAGAAGTAACCATACCAACCAATGACGAATCAAATAGATAAAGGAGTAATAGAGAAGAAGAGTCCAATCTAACACCAATTCCAAATGTACAGGTCTCTAGAAACTCTAGGAGAAACATCATGGAAAGTTAACACTATCCTTATTTAATATAATCCCTCCCAAACCAACATTGATTGCCCCACTACACCAAAATTAAAACATCCCACAATAACAAAAGAACTAAACTAGGTTATATCCCCACTGCACAAATATACAATTCTCAACAACTATAACAAAACCTGTATGCAAACCCACTTTACAATAAGTTCATCTATTCCATAATCATTCATTCGCTCAGTTTTTAATACCATTTCACACTCAAACAATCATCACACACTATTGTGCTCCTAAATCCAGTACTACACAACCCATATAGAGCAAAATACATAAAACTTCCGCACATAGAACACAAAAAAACATACATGGAAAAGGGTATTCAGATATAACACAATCATTCATTAATTCCACTTTTATAAAATTATGTCCATCAAAGAATAACTTGGATTCAAGGTAATCTACATTATTAACAAGACATAAGTCTTAAATAATGTTTTCATGTTCAAAACCATTCAACCAGAGATTACTGACAAGAATACATGGGTTCAGTGGGAATACATAGACCACCAATGACAATGGTTTTTAAAATGAATATGACCAAACCAGTTTCCATCATAGATTAATGATAAAAAATAAATTAACAGAAACATTTCGTCATCATCCTTGATAATTATTTATTAATAAGTCATCCAACCCTGTTATTACAACAAGTCCATTCATCTTCTCAATACACAAAATTTATATTTTTATTCAACTATTTACTATATGAGGCATGAGTGTTCCCACCACACGTTATAAACAATTAAAGGAGGGATGGAGGAATTCATAACTTGAAAAAAAGATGATTAGAAACTCCTCCTTATGCAATAAATAGGGGGCATGTGAGTAGAAGGAATGAATCTAAGGAAACTGAATCCATGGCTACCACACAACACACGAATCCATGAGGAACAAAGGATCTAAGTATTCTAATAGAAAAATGGATACCCACAGGGAAGAGAATAACTCATCTTAGAAAATCCAAATACTATATCAACTGAAGTGAGATGATTTCAATATACATAAAATTTGGATCGTGGTGAGACCATTTCAATGTCTCAAGAGAATTAGGATATTAATGATATAGATAATATATATTAAATTTCCTTTATTAATTATCAAACATGGTTTTAAACTTGATTTATGTCACATAAAATGTTAGATGGGTGGAACTAGAAATGTATGGAAATGACTCACTAATGGGTGAGTCATCGACATCAGTTATTTAGAATGAGTCACCAACACAACCCATCAACAATGATTCACTGACGTGACCCACTGACTCCTGAATCACATAAATGATCCACCGATGTCCGAACTACTGATGCCCAACCTACCAACTCCAGACCTACTAAAGATGATCCACTAAATCTAATCCACATATTCTAAGCTACTGATGAATGCTACCAATGTTAAGCTACTGAATAGAGATACTAATGTGTGTTAACAACACTAAGAGAGAAATGTTGAGATACTGATGTGAGATATCAATCTGGGCTACTGATGAGGAGATACTAACACTAACAACCAAAATTGATCTACCAATGTGATCTACCGATGTGAGCAACCAACATTTAGTCTCTAACGTAGAGCTATCGATGCGAGCTACCGATGTAAAAAAAATTAATTTTTGAAAACTATTTAGATAACCTTACATTTCCTCCTTGAACACCCAAAACACTATATTTTGAAAAATTATTAGACCAGATAGGTCTGATCCATTACATCTAAAAGCTCTCAAAATATTCTTTCCATTGAGAATTCAAAACCATACCCAGAAGAAAGAGGGGTTGCAACAACCACCTTATAAGAGACCTCTAAGGATAGACCACCCTGAATTGTTCAAATGATGGAGTGAAACCTCATCCTCTAATATAAAATCACCCACATATTCTGGACCAAATATCCAAAATATACCTTAAACAAGAACCAACTATCAAGACACATTAATTAGGGTATTCCACCCTCCATGTTAAGATATTATTCACTTTGGGTGGCACTAACTCATTATATTGGGTTATTCACAACTAAAATAGTGTGATATAATTAAGAATATTGTCTCTGCATTCTCTAATGTTAGAAATTTTTCACAGATTAGGAAAAAAATAAGCAACACTTTTTATATCAAACATGCTTAAATTACTTCATCTCAATGAAAAACACATAAGAAAAAATCAAAACAACTCCAAGTACTATGCAGACATCTGCATCTCCCTTTCCCAAGCACTCTCTTCTAGGACACCATGCCTCAATGAGACATAAAAAAATGAACAGTACACCCCTGAAGCACCTTCTCCCAATGATCCTATACCCCCACTCTATTCTCCAGGAATGTTGTTTTTTTCCATTATATCCAACTCTCCCTAGTAAATGATTTGGGATTCATCATGAAGACACTGATGAAGCTTTAAGACATGGAAGTAGTCATGGATCCTGTCTAGATATGATGGAAACTCCATGTACTATTCCACCTTATCATATCTACCTAACAACTATAAATTTCCGATGAAAAAAGGAAAAATATTTTTCCCTCACCAAATCCTCCACTTCCCACTATGAGGGGAAACCTTCAATAAAACATGGTCTCTATCCACTAATTCAATGGGCATCCCCATGTGATAGATATACAAAATCTACCGGTCCTATGCGGCCTTTATTCTCTTATGCACAAGATTCACCTTCTCATCCATACTATGCACCATGTTTTGATGATGAACAACTACATACCCAGCTTATGTCCAGCATAACAGTGAACATAATGGTCTATTATTTAATGCTATTAAAGGATCCCTACCAATGGAAGAGTGATAGATATTATTCTAGAAAAAATATACCAAGGGAAACTGCCTCACCGAAGTCACATTCTCACAGCATGTCCTCTAATGGCTGGATGGTCCTTTCTATCTGCTCATCTATTTGAGGGTGGAAAGTAGTGTTGAGGGGTAATTCAGTGCGAAATTAAATCTACAATCCCATCCAAAATTGTGAGGTAGAACATGAATCCAAATATTGGAATATGGGTCTCATAACTCAATGCATTCACACCACCTCATCCACATACCTCCTTGCTAAGTTATCCACTTTGGTTGACCCCTTTACCACTAATAAGTGAGCCGATTTTATCATCTGATCAACCACATCCCAAATAAAATCACAGACACCTTGTGGAATGGGTAACCCTCTAACCAAATACATTGAGATGTCACCCTAATTCCACTCAGGGGCATATAGGGGATGAAAAAAATAACCAAGAACATGATGTATAGACTTAACATACTGGAACACTAGGAACTTTTCCACAAAATCCTCTACCACCTTCTTCATCATGGTCCAACAAAATTGTTCCCTCAGGCCACTGTACATCTTGGAAGATCACAGGTGTACTGCTAGGGGTGATCTATGAAACACAAGGACAACTCCCTCATTCATCACCATTATAACAAATAGCTTCTTATAAAATTACATCTGATTATGACCATCCTTCGACCATACCTCAAGAGAATCCCCCTAGTAAAAGCAATCATGCATCAACTCCATGTCTGAGTATCCCCACTAGGACACCTCCACATGTTACCATAGAGAAGAATTCACCATCATCTAAAATATAAAGCCTCTATAGTCATCCATTCCTCCATCTATGTACAATGAAGATGACTCCTCTATCGACCTCCAAGAATCTACATATTCTCAATCTACCTCATTCTAAAATTTATTTCTCAATGCATTATCCACAAAATCCCCATTCATGAGGTGTATGAGATATCAAAATCATAGTCCTATAAAATATCAATCCACCTTCACTTCTACAGATTCAGATCTCATTGGAAAAAGATATACCTCATACTCTTGTGATCTGTGAAGACCACAAATAATTCCACAATGAGGTAATGCCACCAAAATTTCAGCACAAAAACGACTATTTCAAGTAATAGATATGGTTGGAATATATATATTTGTTGGTATGTAACTACCTAGACCCATAAGACATCACTCATTGATACAACATCAACACACATCCCATGCCTAGATGGGATGCATCACAATACACCTTCAAAATTACACGTTCCTGTATAATCTAGAGCACTAGAGTAATGAAAAAAGTGACCTTAAGGTTACTAAAAGAAACCTAACATTCCCCACTCCACAAAAAATTCATCATTCATTCAAGTCACATCCATTGATGGAGATTCTAATCAAGAGAAATCAGGTTCAAATCCCCGATGATAGCCTACCAGACCAAGAAAACTACGATCCTTTTCCATATTCATTGGTGATATCCAAGAAATAACATTACCTTTGAAGGGTCCTCAACAACACCCTATTGAGACACCACATGTCCAAGGAAGTGGATCTCTTGTTCCCAAATCACACACTTTGAAAACTTTACTTAGAGATGGTTGCATTAAATGGCATCTAGGATGGTCCTGAGATGCTCAGTATGCTTCTCCTATGACTTTGAGTAGATAATAATATCATCAACCAATTAAATGACTAACTAGTCAAGGAACTCAGAAAATATGGAGTTCATAAGTCCCATGAACACTTATGGTGAGTTCATAACACTGAACGACATAACATCAAACTTGAAGTTACATGACTTTCATCTTAATGTAGTCTTTATGATTTCACCATTTGTACCCTCAACTGGAAATACCTAGACCATAGATCAATCTTATAAATCCCATTTTCTTCCCATAGTTAGTTTAAAACATCGTCGATCCTAAATAGAGGGTAAAATATCATGACTGTTACTTGGTTCAGCATCTCGAAGTTTATAAAAATCCTCATACCACCATATTCCTTCTTCAAAAAATATACCAGGGAACCCCACATTGACACATTGTGCGAGATAAAGAACTTATTCATCAAATTACATATCAAAATCCTTATCTCCCACATCTCATAATGCTCTATCTGATAAGGATCCATCAAAATTAGAGAAGCACATCACTGAAATATTATCTGAAACATAACGTCATGTCAAAGAGGTAGAGTCACAACCTCATCAGAAAAAACATACATGAACTATAAACAAAATTGGGTGCCCCCACCGTCTCAGCATCCACCAATTCCCTGACAATTCTACCAATATGGAATGAAGATTCTCCACATTCCCAATTCCCATCAAACATCTAATCTCACCAATGAAGGCCACACGTTGTCCATTCACGTCTGAAAAAATGAATTTCCTCTAAAATCATTGGATGAAAATGTGAAGATAAATCAACTAGTCAATGCTAATGAGGAAATCATATTTCTGCATCTATTGTGATAATAGATCCCCACTGGACTGATGGGGCCTGAACATCAGTCTATATCCCCATCAAATATTAAACAAGATGGTCTGACTTTTGACTACATTACTCAACACCAGGGTCACAGAAAGACTCTTTACATCTAGTCCCAAGACACGAGCAATAACGGATTCATTGAAATATTGATAAAATCCTATATTAAACAAATTAAATGTAAGTGAACTGAAAACACTAATTGTACCTTGAATGACATTCAGATTCATTGGAACTGCTGCCTCTCCGGCATGCAACTGGCCATTCCTAGATCATCTTCCTTTCTATTGTTGACCACCTCCTTGACCATATCTTTTTCAATGTCCAAGAGGAGCACTCTGAGTCCATCCTATACCTACTATGTCCGCCCTCAGTAGAGCAGAACCCTACTTTTCCTATGGCTGAAATTGCATTGATTGAAAATACTATCGAGTCGGGCGCTAAACCTTCCAACAGCCACCAAACTAAGCTCAAAATGGTCACTGATTATGATGGTTCACATATCATTCACATGAAAAACATCATGGTTCTAATCCAATAGGAAATCAACAAGGGATGAATGGTTGAAACATAAATTGGTTTGGTAGACTACCCGTTGGCCGAAACCTTGATGTTCCTGGCGTTTGAGACCTTTAGGTGGAAGACATTCCCATCAAAAAACGTAGTTTCCTCCACTCTCTCTGTAGACCTCCTCATCAGAGAATCCTATTAACTAATTTATACTTCTTATGGAACTCTATTTATGTCATATCAGGAAATGGAGTGATTGCATACTGGAGGAAAGAAAGAAGTTTATTCTCTACGCGTCCCACCCAATATTCCTCATCTGAAATTTGATTCAGATAAAACTGATGGATATACATGAACATGATCCCTACTTCCTATACAAACATAATCTCCTACAATATGGAGAGTATCTCCTAGAACATATCATACTTCATGGTCAAATAAATGAATTACGCCCAGAACACCTTCTTAAAATCGACCCACAGAACATCAGTCTCCTACCTCTCAACTAGGTTGAGTGTCCACCACTGAAGTGTAGCACCCCTTATCCATTTAACTGATAGAGGAAACTACTACTTATTTAGATCCTAGATAATGGATAATGTGATCACGAGCACATCAATCCAACTATCCAATTCTATTTCTGAAATGATTCCTTCTATCTTTCCCTCTAGTCTACCACTAGAAAGCATGAAGCATCTTTTACCATTGGTTTTCCTCCTTCATTGGATCAACCCTCTTCCAATCATTCGGTTTGGCCTATTGAGTACCCACTGGTTGTACCACATGAAGACGATGACCATGTTCTATAGCCAAATGGTAATCAACGAACAACTAAGACTGAGTCTTATGGTATTTATTTCAGATACATTATAACTCATTATTTATTTTAATTTCTAAAAAAGTCCAACAAACAATAACATAAGTCATCATGATTCATGTACTGTTCCAAGGGTATCAACTTCTCACATGATGTGGTATCACTTTTTTATTTGACAATATCAGAGTCCATTCATCATATACCAAGGGGCCCAAAACTCCCATGTCCTAGCTGGTCTTCCCTATCCTATTCCATGCACAATGATCACTTAACATTGTTTCCATAAAATTCTATGAAATCCTCATTATTCCTAACCCCAAACTCCATAATATCTATCAATCTCACTCTAATAAAATTTTTTCATGACCCTTCATCATCAAGATCACTAATGGGATGGAAAATCTATGTGACCATCAGTCATTAAGACAAAAAATATATAATGACCCTCGAGTCCCACCTCCAATAGGCCCTGAGGTGGAAACCAGTACCAAAGGTATACAAATCTCAAAAAATGGGAGGAATTTCCCTCTTATAATAACCATGATTGGGAGATAAGATGTATCAACCTCCAAAAAAATCCAATACATACATACATACACACACATATATATTGTAAATAATCCAAAATCCATCATGCAAGCAAATTTGAAGAAAAAATTCTATAAACTCAATGAAAAAATCCAATGTAAATACCAAAAGAAAATAGCTAAGTGGTGACACATCAACAATCTCCACACCTGGGCTAGTATGGTCTAGAATGGTATGTGAATTCTCCTTATAAACCAAAATTTGTTTTTATATATGTAATTTGAGCATATAACAATAATCATTAGGAAAATATAATGTCTCTCATGCACAGGTGTATGAAGTATTCTAGCGCCGCTGTGATAAATACAGCGAAAACTCAAAATAACCTAAAAACATATAGTATCTACCCTAACCATACCAAGGAATTCTCACATAATAATTCAAGTCAATTTAGATAATTTAGTAACCAGATTGACGATAGGGTATCCAGAAAAACATCCCACTGGATAACTTTTCATTACTATTGACAAATGTCCTAATGCTACTACGCTCTTCCACAAGCCCCATTGCTAAAAAATTCTAACACAAACTTGGGCCACATACCACATCCAACCCATAAACACATGGTCCACAACTACACCACATACTATCCATATGAACATAGGAAACAAAACCCCAACCTCATCTCAAAGATACCTTGGAAATCACAACAAATATCATCTTGAAGACGCTTGCGAAACGCACCTCACCCACAGACACATGGTCCTAAAAACGTCACCACAGCCTGCCCGAAGAATCATGGTCTACCAATACCTAGATGATTTATCATAGAAGATCCAATTACCATCCATACATTCTCCCACTAGGATGTCAGAAAAGGATACCCTCCCCATAATAATGGGGTAGTTCGACACATAGTTCAAAACATGGGTGGGGTATAAAAATCACAAGGAAATACATGTGGGTATATATATATATATATATATAATAGTCAGCCCAACCTTTGGGTAAAGAAACAACTATCCCACACAAAACATCCCTTACTACCACCTAAAATGGAAAACCACACAACTAGCCAATTCATTACCCCAACCAATTCTTTTAATAAAATATTCATCTTTATTTAATAAACCAATAATATTTATTCTATATCTACCCAGAAAACATCAAAAACATCAATGGATATAATGTTGAAGTAACCATACCAACCAATACCAATTCCAATAAGAAAAAGGAGGACCAAAGTAGAGGGATCCACTCTAACACCCATTCTAAATATACGAATCTCTAGAAAATAGGGGGGAAATTCCCATGAAAGGTAACACCATCCTTATTAAAAATTATCCATCTCAATCCATCTTCTGTAGACCCTCTAAATGGAAATTACCACATCCTTCAATGAAAACAAACTCATCTAGGTTACTTCCGCACTACACAAATAGACCATGCCCAACAACCATAACACAACCCAGATGCCAAACCACTATTCATGATGTTCACTCATTCCACAATCTATCAATATCTCAATTTGAGATATTATTTCTCCCTTAAACCATCATCAAAAACCATCGTGATCTCAACAACATCACTACACAACCAGTACAAATCACAAGACATAAGAGATCCACACACAACAGACCACCAAACCAGTCAAGGAAAAGTGTGTTCCTATTTAAAACAATTGTTCATTAAGTCCACTTTCATAAAACGTGGGTTATCACAGAATAAATATTAACCTAGAAAATCCATTTAATTAACCAAAATATGTGATTAATCATGTTTTCCTGTTCAAATCCGTTCAATAGTAGATTAACAATAAAAAATAATGAGTCCAGTGCGTAAACAAAGACAAACAACGACCATGATGTTTTGATGGAATACAAAAAACACAATTCAAAAAATGGATAAAAGATATGAGCTAAAACAATACAAGAATCATCATCAACCATCCCTCCCCAAATTTAAAATATGGTAGAAAACTCATTTTGTAACAGGTCTATTGATCTCCACAATAAGCTTACATTAGATTTTGATTCAACCGTATTCTCAAAGATTCACATGTTTAACCATACCCAATGATACAAAATTAAAAGGGGGATGAATAAATTCATACCTCAATAAATAGATGGTCAACAAATATTCTGTTTTCAAAAAATAGGTGGTGTGTGGGTAGTAAGAGGGACTCCAGGGAAAACAGGATCCAAAACAAAAACACCATATACTACAATGCGGGGAAGAAAGGATCTAGGTGCACCAAGAGAAAGATGGAAACACATGTTGAAGAGAATATATTGGCTTATAAGATCTAGATCCTATATAAATTGAAGGGAGACAATTTCAATGTACTAAAATTTCATACCCTGGTTTATCCATTTCAAAGTATCGAGAGTGGTATGTTATTAAGGATATAATTAATATCCTTTGAAACACCTTTATAATTTCTCAAATAAGGGGTTGAGCTCGATTTAAATCAAATAAAACATAAGAGTGGTGAATATAGAAAAATTAGAAAATTGTTTAAATGGATCACTGATGGGCGAGTCAATGACGTGATTCACCTACAATGATTCACCGACACGACCCACTGATAGCAAGTCCCTAATATCTCCCACTGACGACTAACTCAATGACGTGATCCACCGATGCCTGACCTACTGATTCATGAACTGATGATGTATGTCCTATTGAGGCCCAATCTACCATTATTGATCTTCCGAGGTTGAGCCGTTGACGCTGAGCTACCAACACGAGCTACAATCACAGCCCTACCGATGCTTGCTATCAATATGAGTTACTGATGCTGAGCCACTGATGTTGAGATACTGACACTGCGCTACTAACATGATCTATCAACACATGCTACTGACGATGAGACACCCATGTGAGCTACCAATGGGATCCACCAATAATTAGCCACTGGCGATGAGCTACCGACATGAGATACCAATGAAAAAACTGAAATTTTGGAAAACTCATGAAATGATCCACTGTTGCCTCCTAGAACCCTCCAAACATTGGGTTTTTAAAAATCAATAGATCATGGAGGTTTGTTCCATTTCATTCCCCCAATCATGGTGAGACATCTTGGATTTAATAAGAATATTTTTTTTGAAAACTATGATTCTATATTAACTCTATGACTAATAACAATCATTATATGAATGAATATTAATAATTACTAGTATATAATCTTTAAATTATATTAAATAAATTATCTATTATATATTATTTAAGAAATACAAAATGATTAGTATTTGGCATTTTCTAATAGATTATATGAACATTCGTTTTTAAGCCCAAATACAAATTAATCTACAAACCAATATTACGTTGATTAAATGCAACTAATAAATTATATATAACATTAAATACTATAAAAATATTTAAAAATTTAGAATATTTCAACCGCATAATTTAATTTAATGATATAACATTTTTCAAATATTAGTATTGGTCACTATCCACCGAAAAATCAATATTTTCGAAAAAATCTCCATATTACATCAAAATAAAATTTTGTTACACTGATTCCTTTTTTTTCTAATATATATTTTTTAAATGTGTTAAAAAATTATTTTTAAAATATGCACACTATAAAAGCCCAACAAAACTGCTTTAAATATACATTATTTATCAAAAACATTTTCAATTATGTATAAAAAACATAGGATAAATATTAATAATTTTTTTGATTATATTATAAAAAAATTGCATTAATATAACCCAAAATGTGTGATTTTTTATATTTATTATCATAAGAATCTATTTTTAGCATTATGATAGTTTTTCAAAGAAAAGATGATCAATTTATTTTCCAATGGACTTTATCTGAATTTATAATTAATTGTGAGTAAATAATAATTATATATAGATTTGTAAAACATATTTTTATAATTCATTTATCATTTTTGAATTCCACAATTTCAACTATGATGTTATAACAGTAATTTTTATGAAATAATTTTTAAGATCGGTGTTGCGTATTGAACACTCCATCAAATAAAAAAATCGCAGGTTTGATTTTAATATAATTAAACCAAAGGGAAGCATTTTATAAAATATAATCTCAGTTATAAATATCCTTTTGACTATTTAATATAATATTCATATTTTAATATCATACGGGTTTACCATTGGACTCTTTAATAATGTAATATTATAATGATGATATTGATTTGTATTGTGTATTCCAAATAATGCCCTTTTCAACATACTAAAGTGGATCACATACTTATTAATATTTTTACTATTAAATTTTAAATCTCATTTTAAAATATTCAAAACTACTTCTATAAGAATCCCTTTTAAAAATTTTACGTCCATGGACTCTATAATATTTCTTTAGTCCTTCACTTATGAGGAAATATCTATGATAAGATCTTGTCTCCAATGTATGTATTGATGTCTATATATCATTTAAAAAAATATTTTTATACCAAATATCTTATATCCATAATAATTTATTGTATTCTATATAATTTTTATTCTCATATGATAATATATTAAATTAGTAACCATTAATTATTTCTCCCCATTTGTTAAGTAAATATGTGTTGTTACATTGTTTATAAGAGTACCACCTCCACTAAGAGATATCATCTCTTTTTCATCACCCCCAATCAAGGATGATTTAATGCTGTAATGTATTAATAAATATGATAATTATAATGTGAATATTATTTTGAAATTAAAATTTATCATTTCCATTCTTTCCATCTCATTTCATTAAAAATGGAACCACAAATTATGTGTGTGTGCGAACTATTACATAAATGAGAAATGAGTTACATCTTTAATTACCACCCAATTGTGATCAATAAAATTGATATTAGATATTATAAAATTTTGTTCATAACATTACTGTTATTTTAGATATTATGAAACTATTTTAAAATTATTTTTCCATTTTTTAACATATACAACGAGTTAAAAATAAATTATAAGAAAAACATTACGTGACCTATGGATGAAAATATTTTATAATTAAATAATATATGATATCGAAGGGACATTGGAATAATATATATATATATTTGAATATTTTTTTATTGGAATATATCAAAAGAAAATATATAAATTATTTTATATATTAAGTCAAATCACATAACACTTTCTTAAAGATGGTATGGTTTTTGTTATCACTAATTCAATTCTACGAGTCATTATGATTTTTTAATAAAATATTATGTAATTGTATAAATTATATCTGATTTTATTAATTCATCAAAATTAATTTATATAAAATTGATTCATAAATAAGTTTCACAATTTCCCTTTTAAGATCAATGATTAATTTTCTTCTTATGTTGTATTGGTTTTGTCTCAATCACCCTTCATTGTGGAATGATTTGATATTATTCATAAATATTTGCTTTTATGCTTTATATATTACAAAAAATAATTTATAAATTAATAAATTATATTTTCTCTTCAAAACATCACTTTCATTCATTATCATCCTTGATCTAAGCTATAAATTATTTCATCCATAACATATATTGGTATTTAGTAAATTAATCTATTTTCATGAGGTGTATTGTTTCTCATTGAGATTCATATATCATTTTATATTGTTTTACATATTTCTAATATTTATCACGTTTCATTATTCTTATTTATTAGTTAGTTAAATTATATTTTGGAAATGAAAATATATTAATAGTAATTCCCATCCATTTGAAAGATTGTTTCCCCTCTCGATCCGTAATTCCCCATCATGTAAATGTTTTAATTTATAATCATTAAAATATTCCAATAATATATCATATTTACATCTAATTTTAATTTTATTATTTTCAAATTAATTCTTAATTAATATTTTTTATGAATTTTGATATAAAAAAAGTTATCTCAAATCATAGAAATGTTTCATCCAGTCCTCTACCACTTTTCATCTACATAGTCTCCATCCTTTTAAACATTTTATAATACATTCTTAACATTAAAATATTATATTTTTTATATATACCCTATATATGAAATTCCAAAAATATTAATTTAATTTATGGGGATGTATAATTTGTTTTAACACATTGGAACACCCATATTTATATAAATGTTATTCAATGAAACATTATTATTTCTTGTATAATTTTATTAACAACCACTATAAAATGTAATTAAAAAGTGAATAATTTTTTAAAATAATTATTTTTTAATGAGAAACCTCTTCTTTATACTATTTTTTTAATAAAATAAAAATTTCATTCCTCATTTTAAAAAATCCATTACTTTTATCAAAAGCATCAAAAATTTGGTAGGTTTCTATTCTTTCTCCCTAAATTCCTTTTCATAAAATCTATATATTGGAAGTCAATGATTACTAAAATTGTTTCATTTAAAAATATGAAAATCTAAATAAATATTTTTTACTTATTTTAACTGTAATCCTTTTGGTTAATCCTTTGATTATTAGATTAATATTAACTATAAATCCCAAAAACATATCATTGGTTCAACTACTATTATGACTTAACTATGGTATATTGAATACTTATGGAACAAATATATAAAATTTTAGTTATGTTATAGTTGGGATTGAAATTATAAAACCCTCAAATTTTTTGGGAAAATAATTATATTTCATGCCATGTCCTTTATGGTATTACGTATCGATCTTAATCCACTATAATATTTTTGATAACTTTATGATGATGATCATGGGTGGGACACTTGATTTAGGTTTATGATATCATATTTTCAATTTTAAACATATATTTATGATTCCATTTTTAGGATGTCATTTATTTATAAAAAATGTATACTTATATTATTATTCTATTCTTATATCAAATTACTGTATATTTCTTCAGTACTAGGAATTCTGGATTTTCATTTTTCATTTTTAATTCCCTAGGATGTTAAAAGATGAGATTGAATAACTTATGTAGTTAGGAGAATTATGAGGAATTTTAAATAATAAATTTAATTATTTTTAGGATAATATATTTGTATGGGTAATTCAATAAATATTGTAAAACTCCAGATCCTTGTCATGTTCTTTTGAAAGAATTCTATATAAAATGATATAAAGAATGATTACATATAAGGCCTCATTATAATCACAATATTTAATTATTATGAACTATAATTCATTTAATACATTTTAATTTCATGTGGGATTCATTATTAGATATTTCTGATAAGAAATTATGGGTATATGGCTTTTGAATCTATTAAGCATTATTGGTAAAATTTATATAGGATTTTGGATATAATAGTTTTCAGATTATAATAGTAAACATCTAAATTATCTATTTAACATGTACATAAGATATATTGGGTATGAAGAAATTAATTAATGTAGAGGAGACTATTTTATTGATTTGAGGATTTGTGTCTTATAAAATGTAATGTTTCGCTAGTTTCTATTAGACATCGTCTCTTGTTATTATTGGAATAAATGATTGATGATATTCCAGGGAATCACATAATGTGTGGGGTGGGGGCGGGGGAGGATAATGTATTCTATAATGTTCTAGATTAAAATTAACAATGTAATAAATTATATAAGGAACCATATAAAGTTTAACAATAATAAAACCATGAGAATTAGTTGTCTTTGATGGAATCCTTAAGTGGATAAGATTAAAAAATATATAAAATTTATATAAAGATGCTAGTGAGTTATATTTTGTTATTAATGTTGATTAGATAGACAATATTTATGTATTTTATGAATGAGGCTATATAATGTAAAACATTATATGAAACATGACCATTGAAAGGAGGTTGTCATATATTTCAATACATTATAATTTTTATTGAATAATTATCGTTATGAGAATGAATATGATCAACAATGTGTATGAGGTTTGAATCCAAAATTGATTCATTCAGTGAAACCTTCATGAATAATCCACATGTATTATGAAAATTAGGTCCTCAAGAATTATATAAAATGAAAATATGAATATAATATTATATATAAGGTGAATTCTTGAGAAATACCAATATATGCAACGATCCCCTATTATGACACAATATTAAAATATATTAATAGCAATTCTTATCAAATGAAATTTTATTTATGGATTAACTCATTAAAACAATAATATATCAATCTTCAATCCACTATAGATATGTTAAACTTCAAAACATTCTGCTGATGTATATTTATTTGATAATTTAGTATCATTTTTCTATTTAATTTATAATAAAATTACATTTATCATGTCATAAAAATACATCATATCATCACTATATACAACGATTCTAACATAACATATTATTAAATAAAAAATTTGTTATAGGTTAGTTAAGAAAATAGATTATACCCACACATTAAATGCATACTCTTAAATGATCAAAAACAAATTATATTTTTTGAATAAAAAGCGGAATGGAATCCATTCATATATAATCGATCAAAATATAGGTTCCAAAAAATATAAATGCGAATGATGAATTTATATCCACTATTTATTTTCCCCTTCTTGGATAAAATAGAAAACCACATAAAACTTTATTATGATGAATTTCAAAATTTAATAAGATGTATCCTTTGAACATTTTTTGATAATTATTTTTTTCATTTTTTTATTTTAGTTTTTTAGTACCAACATACCCCATTTTAATTGGATCTTATATTAAAGAAGATGATATAAATCAATAAAAAATTATCTTTATTAATAAATATATTTATAGAAAACATTAATTAAATGTAGGAATTCAAAAAATTCATTTTATATAGGGATGTATGATCCAATTACATTATTTTATGGATGTGGAATAATTTTTTATAGGATTCTCTCTTAATAGATAAATGAAATTTGAAATCCACAATAAATTTGATTCTAATGGAAAATAACATTTATTATGAAAAAATTATTTAATTTTTTATTACAAATTGAAAATAAATTTTGAATTGATGGGATAATATATGAAGATGGTTGATAATATCATCGGGATTTTTCCATATGGGTTTGGGTATCCTGGATAAAAATCCACTCCCCTTTTATCTCTAGATAACCACCATACAACACTAAAAAAACATGGTATTTTGTAAATAAAAATCCTAATTTATGATTACATGAACCTTGTAAAATGGTTTTATTAAATAAATTTAGTTTATTTCACTATATATCACAATATAATTTTTGGAATAACATTACATCATGGAAATACAAATCTATATAGACACATTAATTATTCAGACTTCCACTATAGTACTTTAGAAATGGTGGAGACAAGATATGTATTGTTTTATGAGCAATGTTTCCAAAATGTTTAATAGTTGAAATTATAAGGATTTATGAAGTTATTACATGTTTTATGGAGAACACACTGATATATGATTATAAAATATTGTTCATATTTCAAAATTATTTTTTTATTAGAACTAAATTTTAACCACTTATCCAATTATTATATAGAGTATAGAAACTATCATGTTCAATATGATAGACCATGATATTATAATTTGATAATATTTTGTATAAATTAATAGAGATATAGAATTTTGATAGATTTATACATTAAATTCATTTCCCATTTTCATATTATTGATCCCTCCATTGAATATTTACTTATAGAATATTCAATTGTAATTTTATATAATGACATCAATGAATGAATTAATATATGGTTAAAAAATTAGTTTCAGTTTTTGTCATAAAAATAATAATGTATATGTGATTATTATGCAATTTATTTTATCAACCCTCAATTCTGATAGGGACAGACTATAATTTTATTTATCATTAAGGAAAAGGGGATTTAATTATTAAGGTTGGAGATAGTTCCTTGATTCATCCTTCAACTTCATCTCATGGAATTCCTTTCCTTGTTCATTATTTTTTACATACCATAGTTCATTAGTGAAATATAAAAGTTAGTAATGTAAAACAAATTAAGATTATGTATCATAAAATAGGATATCAATCCGATTGTGATGGTATTGGAGAAACTTAACAGGATTTCAGGACATAATCCAATGTGAAGACCCTATTGTAAATTTTTAACCATTTTAGAAGTTATGGAAATACATAATGTCTGACTTTTGGGGTAATGAGTTGATAAATAAATAATCTATTTCAAATGATTAATTCAATAAATATATATTGATAGAGTATTGTTTAGGTTATGTCAATATCATTTTTTAATCCTTGAAAATTTGATATATTGAATTTCTATAATATATTTCCCATTTTACATTATGAAAAAAAAGAATAATTCAAAAATAATTGTAGATTTCATTGGATAAATTTGAATCTAGTTGAATTTTGAGAAATTTCTATGATTATTTTAATCGAATTGGTGACTATCTATGATGATTATGTTCCTCATAGATTTAGCCATGTTGTTTTTTGTATAAATGTTTTTTCAAATTCCTCATCAAATTACCCAAATTTTTAAATACCTACTTATCTCATACATATTAAATATTTTAACATAATTGAGTATAAAAATATCTAAAATATGTTTCCGCATCATGGAACTGGCAGTGAACTATTATTTAATTTTTTTAATCTTTGATGTTATTATATTCCATATGTATAATAGTTATTTTTTATACTCAATGTAAAATACAGATCACTCTCTCAGGTAAAGGGGGATAATGAGAACATGTTGGTGATATTACCAAAAATATCATATAGTCCACAATCATAATTAAATATATATATATATTGAAAAAATATTAGGTATCTGGATGAGGAATCTGGTTCCATCAATCTCAAACACTAGACTAGCCTCCCATCTAATTAACCAAAAAAATCATGTTTTCATTTGATATAGAATTATGGGATTCCATGGTGATTGTCTCTTTTATGAAGAACATTTTTTATTGCATTATGTTTTATAAGATCTTCCAAATAGTAATGTCTTATATACTATAATATTATATAAATTCATTGTCCTTAGTTAGTAAGAAATGATGATATTGATGTTGAAGTCAATAATTATTCCGCATAAAATATTTATACAACTAATTAGGGTTTTTATTTTGATAAATCTTTCTAGGAGTATTTATTATCTATTCTCATTATTACATAAACTTATAATATTTAAATTTCCAATTAAATAACAATTTATTATTATTTTGAAACCCAAATGTCTTATTATCCCATCGTTTCATTAGTGTTTTTAGAAGGAATAATAATAAAGGATACTGCAGAGGTGAATGATAGTATTTAGTGGAGGTATTCAATTACCCATATTGCAGAACATTCAACTATGGTTCCTAATATGCTAACAATATTCTTGGGGTCACCATCAATGACTCCTCAAAAAAATTCTATAGATTCTCACAACTAGATAGAATGTGCATAAATATTTTATTTACATATCAACTTGGAATGAGGAGGTGAATTTTTAATATATATATATATATATATACATATAATATTTATTCTTTTTGATCATTTTTTCCATCATTTTAAAATTCTTAGAAAATACCATCAGGTTTGGAATAATTCGCTACCTAAGATAACACAAACCCCATTAATCAAGAGTGGATTTTAAAATGTTGATGTGATATATAGTTCCATATAAGGTTAAGAGTTTTTCATTAATCAAAATGGTTTTCATATTGTATTTTCATAGCATGACATAATGAGAGACATAATGATATATTTTAAATACTATTTTAGGTATATATAGTCTGCAATCACAATATTTAATGCATATTCGGTGGCTGAAATGTCACTTACATTTTTATTTCATTTATACTTTCTTTTAATAAAGGGTTCTTATATATTTATATAATTTAAATTATGGGATCAATAAATAAATATAATGAGAAGATGTTTTTCATGGTACTATGTATCCACCATAGGGTACACACCCACTAACACTGGATAAAAAAATGAAATAAAATTTTCTAGACATCCCAAAGGAGATATAAAATATATATAATATGATTGATCATTTTATATAAATAATTATGTCCTTAAAAAAATTAAAAAGTAATTATGATAAGACCTATTTGTTACACCACCTGGATATATTAAAATAGTTTGATATGTTAGGAGAAATGTTTGTGAGACTAAAATTTATAATGATTTTGACTAATTAGAAAAGATAATAAAATATATATATCCTTCCCATCACCTACAATACTTTAACAAAAAATAATTGTTAGAAAATATAGGGTGATTTTATCTGAAAAAAATAATATTTCTTAATACTAGATGGTGAAAATATTTCGTTGTAAATAATATTATTGTATATTAAAAATATGTATCCATTGATTCTATTGTATTTATATGATATATCATTCTTTATTATAACACATTGTGAAATCCTAAGACTTCTATATTCATATATATTTATAAATTATTTTTATGTAATGTAATATAATATGTCATCCTAAAATCATAGTTATTAGTTTATGAATAGAATAAAATTGTATCACAACATGTCTACCACCCAATGATATTAATAGATTAAATAATACTTCATCTCCGTAGTAGTGAAATATATTCTTTATTAAGGAGAAGAAGATGAAATTAGAAGTTGTGTGTCTCCAAGGTGGAATATATGTCCCACTATACAAATCTATAGGTTTCATCAAATAATAAAATTACCCGGCAAGAAGCTAGTGCTAGGGATATAGGGATTAATAGAAGAATAAACACAATTGTTAAACTACATTCATTATGCACCAAGAATGGATGATGAAATTAATGATGAGTATCAAAGGACTTCATAATAATAATAAAAATTATAAAAATATTCTTCTAAGAAGTAATATATCTTATCTCATACAAATTAATAATAAGTTATAGTGATAGAATAAATTAAATGAATTATTGATGAATTTTATAATTTTAATAATAATCTCCATGAATTGATCGATTGAACCATTTAATATATGAAAAACTATACAATTTATATTTGTTGTATGGTCTATGATAGACTCCAAAAATTATTAAAAGCTAACAATTTTTATTAATTAACAAAAACAATCTCTATAAATATCATAAAATGATATAGATTTTATATTATTTTCACTATCAAAACATGACAATTTATGAAAAATAAAATGATAACATTCATATTAACTAAATTTAAAGGAATATTAAATTGAAATGGGTTTGATAAATCGTAATCCCAAGATACCAATGATAATTTATGAAGAATAAATCAGTCATTCATCTCAATGGAATATTTTCTATGGAAGGTATTGGAATGAATAATAAATTGAATATTTATAGCATCAATATTACAAAAAATTTATCATGTTAGATAAAATATTTTATGTTTTTATTTCCTCATAAAAATATTCACCTGGATAGGTAAAAATATTTCAGATATAATACACATATACTTTTATGATAATCCTAGGATATTCTATTCAGGTATATGGAATTAAATATATTTATATATATATATATAATTGTTATTATTAATTGGGTTTTACACTGAAAAATCAATCAACAATAACAAATGAGTACTATGAAATTATATCGTTACGTGCAACACATATGTCATGTTAAATATATATTTGGTTATTATAAAGAAACTATATCTTTTTCTGTGTTCATTATTCATATTTTCATGGTTTGATTTTTTAGGGATATATATTTAACCCTATTAGATTCAATTTCATCTATTGGAACTAAAATTTACCATTGTTTATATAGGTAATATTTTATGGGAAAAAACATTTGATTTACTAAGGAATCAATATAAGACATTCCAAATTAATAATAATAATACCTTTTCCCCATTAGAATTATTTAATATATATATATATATATATTCGATTAATAGTTCTAGACTATTTTTAGGAGAATAAAACTTTTCATATGATTCTAATAATGATTCTTCGAGATTCTTAGTACCATATCTCAATACATTTACAATGTAAGGCATTAAAATTCAATGAAATGGGGCTTTATGTCTACAAAACTTCAATATTGGCCAAAATCAGAATGATACCATAGTTTAAAAAAAATTAATATAAAAATTTGTTTCCAATAAAATGACGAGTTTTTGGAAAGTTCAATATAAATAAATATCAGGAAAATAATACATATTTGTTATAAATTGTTGAAATTGTTTAATTTCATAGTTTTCATACTGATGTGGATATGTGGTACCAAAATAATGGTTTTATGTATATAATAAATTCATCATCATTTAAAAAGGGTGAGAGAGATTGAAAATTATACATTGAATTTGAATTGGGATGTAATTTAACAATAATGGATTGGTAGAAAAACCACCAACCATATTAAAATAATTAGTCAATTACCATAATATTGAAAAATAATTCTAATAATGATTTCTATATATATTTTAATGATAAATTCATTTCTAATTATATTATATGTTTATGTAATTATATGATCTTCACCTTAGGAAATTATCATACATTTTATGTTTAATTGGGGGGATAGATACGAATCACATAAGGCATTACAAATAAAAAGAGGAATTCAGGATATAATATTATCATTTATTGTATCCTTATATGTCTTGTTTGGATTAAGATAATAATTATAAATAATTTAAATTTGATAAGACATAATTCGAAAGGTAATTTTAATATTGTACCTTATATCACACTTGTAATAGACTTTTATAGAATGATAATAGAGAGCATTGGTGGATGAGCTTCTTTTGATGGATTTAGTACTGAGGGTTTCCTAATATTTTTCATGAATTAACAAGGATCAAGAAACATGTATTATATAAAATTATATTTCCTATTAATGAATAGAAAATTTTAAAATTAGTTGGTGTGATTGAGGAGACAATACATTGGTAGAAGGTGACAATATATATGAAATTTATAGCTAGGACTAGAATGATATATTTTAGAAATATTATTTATCCATCAATAATATGAATCAATAATTATAATATACATTGGAAGAGGTCGTTGAATATTAATTAGTCATAAAAATCTTAAAATAAAATTATTTTATCCGAATGTAGATTTGTTAAAGTAGTAATTAAATAGATTGATTTGGGAACACCCAGAATAATGTGAGACAAAAATAAATAATGATAAATTTTTTGTTGGTTTAATAATATGTGATGTAGAAATATGTATGTATATAATAATAATAGGGAAAAATACATAGTTATATATTAGATAATAAAATATTATACAAAATAATTATTAATATAAAAATTCCTTTATTATAATTAAGATCATATAGTAAGATGATAGAGAAGATAAGAAATATAATTTCACTGTTAGATTAAAGATAAGATATCAAAATATCACCCCCTGTCAGGAAATAAAAAAAACCATATGACATGTAGTTATTTTAAATTATTTTATAAGAAAATTTGGTCATATGAATGGTGATATAGTTTTATTGTAGAATGTGGCTACAATAGATACAAGATAATAACTAATGAGGGCCCATAGACAATAAAAAAGGTTAATATTTAAGAGGTTGGGATAATCTATTTGAATTAAATTAATTTTTTTTGGAATAACTAGATATCATATAATAACCAGAATCATGAAACATATAGAGCAATGATATGACCAAATGTTTATCACATTAAAGTATTTTGGAAATGATAAACTAGAGTTTTGACCTCTTATCTGAAGCATAATGTCATGTAAATCTATTCTTTCACACTAAATTGTTCATTCCAGGATGATTAAGGTTCTTGGTGGATGAACATGGGGTCTTGTTATTTATCATCATCCAATAATAGTGTTTTTATTATATTGATTAAATTCATGTTGTGGGGGAATGTGATCCATGTAACTTAAAGAATTATAAATCTGTACATTATGACTTCACATAATGATTTGTAATGTTTCTGTTAAAAAAATTTCATTAGATGTGTAAATTATACACTATTAATACACAAGAAATATTTATTCAGGTCTATTGAAAAATATCTTGTATATATTGTAATCATCTTTCAATTTCTTCTATAATTTTAGTTTATTCAACGCAACTATTATTGGGGTTCTCAAAGCCAATTCAAATTCCCCATGGAAAATTAATAGTGGGTGGATTTTATTATTTAATTCTATTCTAACATAGTTCTAATTAACATATCTAATATGTAGTGTGTATAAATTTTCCTTATTGAGTTTCTCCAATCTAGTATTCTGGATCAATGACTATTCATCTTAAAATGTATGATTATATTTGTTAAGGTTATTTTTTGGAAACTAATATTTGATGGGAATGAATTCCTCAAGTCGATATATTAGAAAATATGGGTTTCTAATGTGGTAATATGTGTATTGATAATGTACTAAAATTATTAGAGAATCCCTTTATCATCACATTAAATATTTTCCATGTCTAAAAATTACCAATTAATATTGGATATAATTTTTATAGTCTATTTTTTTCCACCCATTTAAGGATACATTATAATGGGATAAGTAATTCGAGTGAATAATGTAATAAAAGTATATCATATTTAGTATAATAGAATAAAAATTACAGTTATTGTATTCTATAACTATATAATGGACTCTAAATATTGAATTATAATTTAATTATTGAAATTGATCACATAATTCATGTTAATAATGAAAAAGTTGATCGTGGAATTTGTAATAAATTTTAAAACCTCAAAACAAAAACAATTTTTGATAAATGGGGTAGAATATATGTAAATTTGAAATAACACTTTTGTTTAATTAATTAATTTGAAATTAATTGGATCTATATTAATCATCATGGAGATTTATATGAAATAACACATCATTTATTGTCAAAATTATATAATTATTAAACTTTTTTATGGAGGTTTCACCTTATCAAATGTGATTTGTATCCTCTTACATGGACCACATATTTCAAGGATATGGTCTCTCCTATTTCAATTCATATACAAATAATTTAATTAAAAATTAACTATATATAAAATTATGGTAATTTATGAAATTATAAAAGATATTATTTGTATCTTAGCAATATATCATCTGAAAGAACACAAATTCTATTAACCAGGTACTAGTGTATTATATATTACATTGATATAGATACTAGGGGAAAAATCCCCCAGGACTAAATAATTTATTATTTTTGAAGAACCAATTAAGAACATGAAAACAATTTTATATTAGGAAAAAATATAAATATTATTCATGGAAAACATTTTGAATCCCTAAAAACATCCCAATAATTCTTCTTCATATTATTTGGAACAAAATAAAATAAAAGAGAGAAAAAATGATCAGTAAGGTTCATATATAATATAATATATCATACATCAATAAGTAAATATTAGTAAGTATTAGTAAATAACAGAACAAACATTAGTTTTAATTAATAACATTACTTTCTTAATTTGGTAAGTAATAATTAATATAGAAACATTAATAACTAAACAAGGTTTCTATATAAATAGTAAACTAATAATGAAATGAGTCTGTTGATAATATAATTGATAAAAAATTTAATATAAAAATAAAAACAAAATTATCAATTAATTAAGTTTTTAATAATTGTGATACATGATCTAATGCATCATAGATACCTAAACTCTCAAGAAATTTCTCAGGATTTTTTAAAACTACTAAATATAATCTAATCTAATTTGTCCATATGAATTTTCTAATGAGACAAGTAGATCCCTCAAGGGGATATATATAATAAGGACCCGAAGATAATTAAATTCCCCTATCATTACTCATATATCAAATAATTTAATTAATTTATTAATTAATTAAAATGAATAATCATCCAATTTATGTATTTTGAAAAAAGAGTAAAATTTATCAATATTTTCCCTATAAATAAAATATCATTCAACAGAAACTATATTTTAATAATGGTATATTGTTTTGGAAATAATAATATCCACTATAAAATAATATTGATATTTAAGATATATATAATGTACAAGGAATGATGATTACAAAAAAATCATTGTTTCATGAAAATAATAACGATCATAGAAGAAAGTCATAAAAAATAATTATAACACATTTTAATATTCTAGAATTTATCCCCTTAAAAAATTAACGTAAACCTACACATTAATCATCATGAATAAAATGGAATTAATATTAAATACATAAATGGGATGTATGTACACACCATAAAAAGTTGAAACAGTTCAAGAATGAACCATTTTTATTAAAATAAAAGGATACTATCAAGGGAAAATGGATGGGTAGTATGAGAATTTATGCCCTCATGCCAAAAAAACCCAAACAGATATGTCAAAAATGTCTCCATGAAATGTATATTTAGCCTAAGTCATATACACTCAGTAACATTAATGTAAAATACACATGAATGAAATAATTAAGATTAAAAAATAAAATACCTTAAATTTTTAATGATTAATGATATTTTATAATAATATTTGTTGTATAAATAAAAAAATATATTAGGTGAATAATAGTAAAGTATTCCTCTATGAAGGGAAATTCAGACAAAGTTTCATACCTCATTCATTGCATTTTTTTAACATGATTTTCAACGTGTATAATTGTTTATAAATGTTATTAATTTATAAATGAACCATAATAACTTTTATAATTTTATATATTCTCCACTTATAATAATTTTACCAACCATTTGATAATCTTATTTCTTTATTTTCATTGTTTCTCGTCATAACTTCCTTGTTTTATCTTGTGTGTTTTGTTCTGAATGATTCAGTTCATGAACCTATTATATAAAACCATAATCATTAGAAATAATATAATTTTTAAATATCATTTTATCTCATTATAATCTTTATTATAACCATTATTGAATGTTGAGAATGAGGAATGTGTCACATCACTTTGTGGAGATGATAGGTCATATAAACGCACGAGTGATGATATCATTCACTTAATGAATGAAAGGGAAAGTTATTTTATGACACAATAATTTTAAATAAATTATTACATTTAATATTTAACAAAAGTATTCATTAAAATCATCCATATTACCTTTCGTGTAATGCATATGTGAGAATTCATTCACATTGCATCGTGAGGAGGTATTCTTCCTTAGATACAAGTAATGTTATAATATATTAAAATTTATCATAATTTAACATTTATAATTATAAAACAAATAATATTGATAAAAATAAAATTAAAAATTAAATCAAACCGTGAAAGGTTTTTATTTAAATTGAGTAGCACCGCTTTGTGTGGTTATAGTCCACTGTACACTAGATTGACGATTTCATTTCCTAATTTATTGAAGTGGAGATGGATATAGGTTATTCCATTAACATAATATCATATCATTATATTAGAGATATTAATTATATTATATTGTTATGAATTAATAATATATTTATGTGGTGTAAGATGATATAAAATAAAAACACTGGTTTTAGAACATTACCTCATCTTAAAGGAACATAATTGAGGTTAAACTAAAAGGAATCCTATGATAGATTTATGATCATGAAATTGGATATAGTATTTTATATTTTTAGTGATGAAGTGAATTATATAGGACATGGATAATCCAAATGACCTTTTATTTGTGAATATTTTAATTGATTGTGTGGACTTTTATAAGAAGGGGATATGATTAACTATGTATTTTTTAATATTACAATGTACTGACATGATTAATTTTTCAAAAAGTGATCAAAATGATTTCTTGTAAACCCTTAGATATTAAAATATTGATATATTACAATAAAAACAATAATGGAAAAGTTTTTGGGCTATTTTTTACCGTAATATTCTTAGTTTAACACCTCGTTAGAAGTTCGTACATTAACTGTAGTAATTAAATTTTACACATTTATGAATTTGTATGTTCTCATATTAATATTACCATATTACGTAATATAAATTATTCTTCTTAAAAATATGGAAATTATATTTATAACAACATTTCTATGAATCTAAAGAATCTATTTTAAACTTATTCATTTATCATTGATGTTAATGGGTGTTTCCAAAGAAACAATTCTAATAATCATTTAAAATTTACATGAAATGTATTATAATGACCTAAAATGTATTTATTTTATCAAAATATTACAAATTTCAATATTAAAATAAATTATATTAAAAATTTAATTTTAAAATTTTAAAATAAAAAAGGACATTTAAAAAGGTATTTTTACTATTCTTAAAGAAAAATACAATTTAGAAAAATACAAGAAACTTCCACCATAGATTATTTTAATATTATGTTTTATAAAATTATTAATACATGTTCTATTACTTTTATTAAATTATTAAATATAATTTTATTATATTTATGTATTAAGGGATAAAATATTTCTCTATAAAAAGCATTTGTTTTTAAAAAAATGTTTATTTACATTCAAGTTATTCTTATTAAAAATTATAATCAAAGGGTATATATGGAATATGTTTAAACTATTTTTTTATTTATTATTTCCTATTATGTCTCACCACATTAATTGAAATATTATAAACATCATATTTAACTAATATATTCAATGATTAATGTGTTACATTTAAACTCGATGTTATGTGCATCATTAGTGAATTACGAGATTTAGTTTGACTAAAATGAAATAAATAATACTCAGGGTGTTAAACCTTCTACATAATTTCTATATTATATATAATAGTCCTTTTTAAATGATACATATTTATGTGATACATCAAACCAACTATTGTTTTCAATAGATAGGATGTATATTTTGTTGACATTATATGAAATAAACCACATTTAACACATAAATAGAATTATTGATAAATATGTAAACATGCATTTGGTACGTAATATGAATCACTATTTTATCCAAATATCATTTGGGAATGTTGGAAGATTCATTTTCCAATCCAAAACCTTCATAATGATATGGACGAAATATATGAGAAAAAAGAGGTTCTCAAGGAAATGTTGGTATAAATTCCACCATGAAGTAACTGTTGGGTATCTATTCATCATTACAAATTGAAAAATATCAATAAAGGTTTATATTTATGTAATACTAATAACAAATTATGTTTCATTATAAAATCAATATATATTGAGCTATTTGTAGGCTTAAGATGAGGGCGTAGAATTCTGCGTCATTATTTTTAAATATGATGAACTCATTTTATCATGAAAAAATGTGAGTATTTATTAAAAAATTTGATTTTATATTTTTGATTATTCCTGTATAGTAATTTTTTTAAATATAAATCAGGAATTATAATCGAATAAATAATAAAGACAATAAATTATATAAATTTGGCATGGAATTTTGTGAGAATTTTTCCGAGTGTAAATAATGAATTTCTATGTAAAATGTCCAACCTAGATAACTCTTAACACTAATGATTCATGAAATTTAATAGTCCCAAAAAATGGTCCAAAAAAACCAAGGATGCCTCATGGAAATTCCAACATGTTTTAAATGGAAAATATGCTATCAATAGAGGGTCTCACATAGATAATTATCTAAGGCCAGCAGTGATTGTGCATGCTGACATGACTCATTACATTTGTATAATGTTTGTGATATCAGATCACTATAGTTTGATACTAATGCATAGATTCCATGATTTTTTTCTATTCAAGCACCTGAATATTCTCATAAATTATTTGGTACAATAATTACACATTTTGTATACAATAAGTAACTGAATCACAAAAATTCACCAAAGATACATTTCATTATCCAAAAGAATTTCGTTTTATACTTCTGCAACTCTATGTCATTGGGTTTAAACATTTACAGTTATAGAAACCACCATTTTCACCACTAGAGAGCCTGACCATGTGCCTAAAATATACTATGAAGTTCCCAAACCACCATGTAACACTTTAGAACCCTTCTGTGACCTCATTGATTCCCACTGCAAATTAACATTTCCGAGCATGGAAAAAGATATTAATTTGGAAATGATGAAGGCGAGATCACATTAAAGAGAGATCTCACATTGACTAATATAATCACCACTACATTTTATACTTTTCATTTTTATCACTGTAACTAAGAGATTTTGAACTACATATTAAAATGGCTAAATGTTCCATAAATGAATCACGTATATCATCATCATACAAAGAAAATTATATGTTTTGGAAATTTTGAAATTTCAAACCAATAATACTAATTATATGGATTAATTATAATTATGATATATGAATTCAAGGATAGATTCAACAACAAGCGACTAAACATGAAATTAATATGTGAGGCATAATAGAATAAGCTACATGAACATCACATGTTTGTTGTGGGATACAAATACACATATGACACTACAATTTATTCATATGGAGGGAAATTCTAATAGAAAATATATAAAGTAAATATACAATGAGTATTAGGTTATAATTGTGAAGATATATGCATCAATATTTTTGGATTCTTTGAAATCTCTTCATATATCATTTTTAAAATTAGTGTACTTCTGTGAATAATGGAACTAATAAAATATTTATAATGAGATGAGGTATCATTGATGGATAAATAAATTTTTGTAATGAATGATACTGGGGATACAAAAAATGAATTAAAGACATTAAAAATCTATAAATAAGAGGGTTCTTAGTTATGTTTAAGACATCAGTTGACTAAGAGTTGATAATTAATTCTACCATTCTATGTTATCGTTTATATTATTTTAGAGATATATTTTTTCCTTTTATTTTTAAAATTAGGTCATATATTATATGTTAATTCAATGTGATTATGATGTGTTCTTACACTATGTCCCAATTTCTCTCTATCTCTCTCTATCTCGTTGTCTTCTTCTCAAATTCACCCACTATGATCACTTGCACTAAAAAAAGGAAACTTATGTCAGGCTTGGTCTTAGGGAAGCATAAGTGTTTAGGGAATTCATTATTTATATTCATTAATGATTGGAATATTTTTTTTGTTGAATAGGATGAAGTGTAAGGGTATGGTGATATTATACAATGATATATATCTTGAATTCTCATATACTATTTTTTTATATCATTTCTCACTGATTCCCAGAGAAAATTTACTTTAAATTATGTATTTGATAACTTTAATGGTTAAAATGAAATAGGAAAGAGCCAGACTATAAGAGGATCCACACTCTCGATGAAGAGGTGTCATAAATGTTTATTATAGGAGGTGGTGTAATTAATAATATTTTTAATTAAAGATTCCACATCCATTATATTTAATATTATTATTTCATGTCTGAGATACCATAAATAGACTACCAATAAAAATTTTAACAACTAACATGAATATATAATAAACCTTCAACAAAACCTAAAGGACATGTTCATTATTTTCTAACCCTATAATGTTTTTATTGGATGTTAGTTTAGAATTGTATTATTATATTTTTTTGAATAAGATAACAAATATTAGTTGAGATACATTGGAAAAAGTATGTGAAAAAATGTGAAGATCATTGATAGAGATAACATTGTCCATGTATTTAGCCACAAAATTAAAATTCAATATAGAAGATTTGATAGCTCTACATGAATATCATGTCAATTCATTTTGGAATTATTATGGAGTGATTTCTAATATATCCAATAATTTCATGAAGAAGACCTCCAATGAAGAATTAAATTATTTACAACCCATGATAGAGATGAAATTACAAAATTTCAATTTGAACTAGTATCTTTAAAATAATTTATCATAAATAAATTTTGAATAATATTTTGAATCCTAAATTGATCCCTTTGACCCCCCCCCATAATGAATTTATCCAACAATATACATTATGGGATGTGTTTCTCTCATAATATTCTAACCTAGAAAACCTGTTAGCAACACCTGTGAGAAAAAAAATTAATTTAAATTGCATGACAACATGAATTCCTTGATTACAAAATTCCTTGTCATTATTCTTGAAGACTACAATTAGACCATTCTACACATTATATTCAAAATGTATTACTTAAGAACCTTTTATTTTACATAAGTTAATTACACAACTATAGAAAAATAATTCTTTACAATTGTTTATGAATTAGATAATTTCAAGTATTATTTTCTTTAAATTAATGTGGGATCATTTTCAGATCATATATTATATTAGTGATTAATTATTTCAGTTTTTTCACGACCCGTCCTCGGGGCCCGTGTCGTGACTACCCCAAGTCCGCCTTCCATAGGCCAGGGGCTGGTGATTAGCACCAAAGGCGTATATCCTGATAAACTGGGAAGGCATTTCCTTTATAAAGGTAAAAAAACACCACATAGTAGAAGAGGAAGTAAAACACTAGGTACAAAAAAAAATTACTGAAAAGAAGTGGGCCAGAATAGAAACCCATCTGAAAAGTACAGCTACAACAGAAAGGAAGTACAACAGAAAAGAAAAATAGCTGGAAGAAAAGTAGTAGCTCTTGGGTCATCCACCTCAGATCCTACCTGAAGGGTAGGTACAAATAGCGCAGCTCCTGGATCGTCCACCGCGGATCATACCTGATGGGTAGGTACATATAGCCTTGTTAATGCTCTCATCCATCATCCAACTCCGAGTATATTATTGTCGTGATGTCCACCACCGGGTACCATCCAGTCCTCGAACACATGGCCTCTGTCAGCGCTTCCCGTCGTCTACAACCAACACAATGAGGTGCGGGCATAGCCCATGTAGGGGTGAGTATACAATACTCAGTAGGGACCCCGAGACCCTCGAGGTCTCACTAAATCAAACAAGGATAACCACAATGAAGGATCTCAACAGATAACCCTTATTTAGGTATAATACCATACTTATACCTACGTTATCAAGTAACCCATCTCAGTCATGAAGAAACACAAACGTTATGAAATCAACAGATAACCACAACTTATTTATATGACCATACATATACATAAGTTATCAAGTGACCCATCTCAATCATGTGGTAAACACAAAGGTCATTGACTCAGCTCAATCCAGGATTTTCATTATCGAAACTGGAACTGCTGAAGAGCTCCGTCTCTGGAAAGTACAGTGATCGTGTCATGACTCCGATGTACATCTCACTAAACTAAGACTGCTAAGGTACTCCTCCTGTCGAGTACCGCGTGTCTGCCACCTCACACACTAGTGCGCCTCCGCCATAGGTCTACCACCTCATACAGTAGTGATCCCCCTCATAGCTTACAGAGGTACTCCTCCTATCGAGTATCGTGGGTCTGCCACCTCACAAAGTAGTGCTCCTCCTCCATGGGTCTCCCACCTCACAAATTATCGCTCCCCACTAGGCTATGCTAGTCACACCGAATCGAATCAGACAAGTAGTTATCAGGTCTCATCCAGCTACACGGTCTCTGTACTCCGTACGCTCATCTCCAGGAGGGTCCACTCCATGATCTACAGGTCGATACTCCAAGTATCAAAATGTTTTATGACTAAGTATCTCAATGGACCGCCTCGTCATTGGGGTCTCAATGCAATAGATGGCACATCAAACAGACACCTAGACTGTGAGTTATTAGCCTTTTCGTCCCAGGGGCTCGGTTGGTTTCGTGTGAGAACCAACCCGTCCGTATCTCAAATTTACCCTGAACTGTCATAGGGTATATTCATAAGGAACGTTTCTCAATGAGATCTCCAACGCCGCTAACGGTTCGCCAAATGGATGTCCGGTCTAAAAGTTATCAGTTTTTCTGTTCCAGGGGCCCGGTTGGATTTCTGGTACAATCCAACCCGGCCACTAACCAACTTCATACAATACATAGGTGAAGCATACCAAACATTTTGTCTCATCATGTGTAATCTAACAAAGTCGATGTCACATCAATCGAACATCCAGAGCTCGAGATATAAGTGTTTCCGCTCCGAAGGCCTGGTTGGTTTTGTGATTGAACCAACTCGGCCGAACCCAAAGTTCTCGGAAACATTGAGCGTAATATACCGAAACGACCATCTTGATCCCTGGATCGCATCGCAGCTGACGTTGCGTCGATCGGAGTTCTGTATCCCATGTTATGGGAAAAAGATCGCAAGAGGTCTGAAAATTTGGGTTTCGGGCCCGGACCGACCAGGACTGAGACCCCCTGGGTCGGCCCGCACTAGGTCGACCTGAACCGGTTCTAGGTCTGACCCGTTTGGGCGCGGCCCGGCCTGGCTGGCACGGCCCGGCGTGCTGGCGCGGTCCGATGGCTAGATCGGTGTGACCGAAATGGGTGGACAAGGGGGGGGGGGCTTCCCCCCGGATTAATTAAACACAGCCCCCACATGGGGGGCCACTCCTCCCTTCCAGCCTGGGGTTATGGACCCCCGGTTTCTCCCCAGACCGGACAGCCCGCTCCAGCCGGCCGGATGCTGCCACCACGGGTCTCGCGTGGTCCCGTCCCTCTGCTCTAACACCGGCGGTCGGATGCCGGCCGTTGCTCCCGGATCCGTCGCGGCCCCGCTCCGGCCGCAGTGATTTTGTGATTATCCAGGGCGGCACGACGGCGCCGTGACCTTGTTTGACTTCAACGGCATGGCGCGATGGCACCACATCTTCCTTTCCGCATGAACCCGAATAGTGTGACGGCACCGCGCCATCTCCGTTCGAAACCACAACAAGTTCAACAACAAAATTAAGGGAGGAGGGTCGTCCGTGTTTGTGCGGTTTGGCCCCCTCCCTTTAATCGATAGCAAGAAGCTAAGATTAAGAATAACGCTTGAATATTCACGAACATATGTTCAAACCCCTACCTTGAAAAGTCGTCACACGTCGCCGAGCTTTGGAAAGAGGCAAGTGTCACGATGATCAGATGTCGCTGAAGATCGGTGTCGATTCCATTGTCGTCGGAGGGTGAGTCGTTGTAAATGAAGATGTTCTAGCGGTGTTGTCTCCTCCCTTGACGCGGATGAAGAAGAGGAGAAGGCACTTTATCGGTGTTTGCCCGATGAAGAAGGCGGCGTCTCGCTTCCTTCGACGTGGAAAGAAGATGCAAGATGAGACGACATTCTTCGTCGAAGCTTCGGTGTTCTTCCCGTTCTTCAAAAAAGTATATGAAGTGTTCTTCTTCAGAGGAAGATGTTTATCAAAACTCCAGAGCACTCTTCCCATTCTCTTAACACAACAATTCCAACCAAAATGAAATAAGGCTCCACCTTATTTTATTTACCCATGCCATGCATTCAACTTAAAAAATTCAAATCCAATTAACATAATTAATTAAACCATTAGTTGCTTAATTAATTAAAAGGTAGGTCGGAAAATTAAAAATGAAGTGGAAGAGTTACTTAAAAAAAGGGAGTTAACAATTTTTAAGGGGATGAGTTATGCGTGGGTTAGATAATTTGAAGGGGTGGAGTTCGTGTAGGCCCCACCACCCCCTTAACCTCTCATGGGTAGTTCCCCAACTTCCACTTAAAGGATATAACCACCTAAAAAGAAATAAAATTGTAGCTCAATTTTATTTTTACTTTCAACAATTTTTAAGATCTCCTCCCGAGAAAACGCAACACCAGAAAATGTGTTCTTAAGAAATTACTGGCACTGTGATTTCATAGGTGCCCTCAGATTTCAATTCTGAGAAGCGGATCAAAAGTTAGGAAAACCTGCTTGTTCGTTCAATGAACGTTCCCGAGCTAAACTTCAGAAAATGATTCCGGGCACAACGAGCCTCAGAATCAAGCGCCGTCAGATACTGTGTTCTTGTAAAATCCCAAATAAAATTAGGAAAAAAAATTCCTTCAAATTTCCAGGGCTTTACATTACTCCCACCTCAGGGCTTTACATCCTCGTAATGAATTAACACAAACTAGGGATACAAAAGCGGTACTGAGCACGCATCTGAGCCTTCCTCTCTTAGGTGCTCTCTTGGAGGATCTTGGGCTGCCAGTGAAAGCACACCTGAGGAAGCGATCATTCACATAGTACCCACTCCCGTTGATCCTCGATCTCCACTGGAATCTCCGCGCATGTCTCCAGCCATCGATGTCCAACTCCCTGAGGTCGATGATGTGTGAAGGATCATACACGTATCACCTCAGACGAGGTACATGGATGACATCATGAACCTGGTGCAACAGAGGTGGAATGGTCATCCGATAAACCACCTCACCTACCCTGCTGAGGACCATGAAGGGTCAGATGAATCATGGAGATAACTTGCCGCCTCAGCCAAATCTCGATAATTCAACGTCGAGGTGAGACCCGTAAGAAAACGTAGTCTCCATCCTCGAACTCTAGTGGTCTCTGTCTCTTGTCAACATAAGGCTTATGTCAGCTCTGACCTGTCCTCATCTGCTCTTGGATGAAATGGACCTTCTCTGTCGTGGCCTGGACCATCTCTGGTCCCACAAGAGCTGCTATGATTTCTTCTTTTCCGATAAGGGAAATCTGGTCTCATCCCCTAGATAAACCACATTCTTTGCATAATACAGTCAATCCAAACATGAATGATGTATTCATGTCATGGACGACGTCGTAAGGGCTCGACGTTACTACCAAGAGAGCCAACCATCACTCTCGCCTCTAAGGGTCGAGTCACACTATCGTCATCAGCGTGAGGTAACTGGGTATCCTCTAGTAGGAATCTCAAAACTGAGGGTCAAGTCAATAGTTTAAACCAGAACATCTTTTACACAAAAAGGAAGGGGCGAAATGTCATAATGGTAAGTGTATTTTTATTATTGTACCTCATAGTACAAAGACATAGATGTAACAACAACATGGAACTAGAAGTACAAAGAACAAAAGGAAACCACTAGTTCCACTACAGTCCACTTGCTTCTCGAGCTCCGTAGTCATATGCTTCTGCTGCTTAAAGCTGAGCACTCCCATGACCACCTGTTCCCTGTGGTCGGAGTGGACCTACTGGTGGAGGTGGTGGCCACACCTCGAAGCGTCGTCCACCTCCAGCAGCACGGCCAGCTCTCCTCCCTCGGCCTTCTTCCCTTAGCGGTCTGCCTTGATCAAACCTCTGCCTCTGCCTAGGAGGTTCTTCATTTAACTACTGGTCATCTACATAGTGGGTCAGACAGTCACGTTCCATGTGACCAATCCCGCCAGAGGAGTAACACACCATGGCAGGTCCAGCTCTGTCATTCCCCTTGGTGCCTTGCACTACCGTCCCTGAGTCATGCGGTCGACCACCTGTAGGTCTGGTCCTCTTGGACCAATGCACCATCTATCTACTGCCTGCTACAGAAGACTCTGCCACATGGTGGCTAGTGGTGGGTCCTGCTGCTAGGGACTACTCATCAAGGAAACTCTCCACTAATAGGGCTCTCTCCAACACCCCTATCTGTGTTGAGATTCTGTGAGAAACTATAGAAGCTCTAATATATCGCCTGATCCCCTGCTCGATGGTTCGGGCCCTAAATAACGGGTCCCGTAACATATATGTGGAGTAGCGCGAGAGGCCTGTGAACCTCGATGAGTATAATGCCACTATCATGCTACCCTGTTTTAGATGCAGAATCTCCTGTATACGCACCGCTTGAAGGGAGGCTGGTACAAACTCTGCCCAGAACAGGCTCTCGAAGTCTGCCCACAGAAGTGTCGCCTCGTCATGCATCTCGAGCATCAGGCTCCACCATCTGCCTACTGCTGCCTGAAGAAGGATGGAAGAAAGGATAACCATGAAGTCTGCTGGTGTCCCCACTAGCCTGAAGACTCTCACCACAGCCTCCATCCAATCTGCAAATGCCTGCGGGTCCGTCTCTCCCCTGATCCTGGGTGGCCTTTGGCGCTGGAACTCGTGCAGTAGACTCAAGCGACGTGCACCCTCTACTTCTGGGGGTGGTGGCATGAGTGGAACAATAGGTAGTAGTATCGTTGGTGCCTCCGTTGGTGCCTCAACTGGGATAGGGCCCTATACTAAGGCCACATAGCTCGGTGGGCTGTCAGTACGTATAACTCTAGGGGATCTAGCTGGTCGTCCGCGAGGAGGCATCCTGAAAGAAAAAAACATGACACGGTCAAATGATTTATACCTGGCGAGCTGACCTGGTTTGATCTCACTTTTAAAACTTTTGGAAACACACACGCAATCAGTGTTTTCCTGCACAATGTCGGAAATTAGTTGTCAGGGTCCTGGTGTATGGATACGTCGACCGCCCGCCCCAACATTGGACTCCCTGAACTGAAAACCACACTTGGTACCCTTAGCACTATTTCTTCACAGAAAAGAAATATCAGAGTTACAAATTCTACTCTAGAACCAACTCCTCTGATACCAATTTTTCACGACCCGTCCACAGGGCTTGTGCCGTGACTACCCCAATCACGCCTTCCATAAGCCAGGGGCTGGCGACTAGCACCAAAGGCATAAATCCTGATAAACTGGGAAGGAATTTCCATTATAAAGGTAAAAAACACCACATAGTACAAGAGGAAGTAAAACAATAAGTACAAAAAGGAAGTACTCAAAAAAAGTGGGCCATAATACAAACCCATCTGAAAAGTACAGATACAACCTAAAGGAAGTACAACAGAGAAGACAAACAGTTGGAAGAAAAGTAGCAGCTCTTGGGTTGTCCACCTTGGATCCTACCTGAAGGGTAGGTACAGATAGTGCAGCCCCTAGATCATCCACCACGGATCCTACCTGAAGGGTAGGTACAGATTTCCTCCTCAATGCTCTTGCCCATCAACATCTTCCGAGTATCATCTCATCGTGAAGTCCACCACCGGGTACCGTCCAGTCCTCGAACACACTGCCTCCATCAGCTCTTCCCATCGTCTAAAACAAACACACCGAGGTGCGGGCATAGCCCATGCATGGGAGAGTATACGATACTCAGTAGGGACACCTAGACCCTCGAGGTATCACTAAATCCAACAAGGATAAATACAAAGAAGGATCTCAATAGATAACCCTTACTTAGGTATAAGCCCATGCATATACCTAACTTATCAAGTAACTGATCTCAATCATGAGGAAACAGAAACGTTATGAAATCAATGGATAACCACTACATAGGTATATTCCCATATATATACCTAAGTTATCAAGCAACCCATCTCAATCATGTGCTAAACAAAAAGGTCATTGACTCAGCTCAAACCAGGATTTTCATTATCGAAACCATAACTGCTGAAGAGCTCCATCTCTGGAAAGTATAGTGATCTTATCACGACTCTGAGGTACTAATCACTAATCTAAGACTGCTGAGGTTCTCCTCCTGTCAAGTACTGTGGGTCTTCCACCTCACACAGTAGTGCTCCTTCGCCATGGGTCTGCCACCTCACACAATAGTGGTCCCCCTCAGAGCCTACAAAGATACTCCTCCTGTCGTTTACCGCAGGTCTGCCACATCACAAAGTAGTGCTCCTCTTCCATGGGTCTGCCACCTCACAAAGTAGCTCTCCCCACTAGGGTATGCTAGTCACACCGAATCGAATCGGACAAACAGTCATCGGGTCTCAGCCAGCTACACGGTCTCCGTACTCCGTATGCTCATCACCAGGAGGGTCCAATCCACGAGCTAAAATTTGATACACCAAGAATCACAAAGTTCCACGGAAAAGTATCTCAATGGACCGCCTTGTCATAGGTGTCTCTGCGCAACAGACGGCACGTCAAACAGACGCCCGGTCTGTGAGTTATTAGCATTTTTGTCCTAGGTGCCCAGTTGGTTTCGTGTGCGAACCAACCCCGCCGTTTCTAAATTGTACCCCAAACTCTCATAGGGTATACTCAAAAGGACCATTTCTGAATGAGATCAACAATGCCACTGAAGGTTCATCAAACAAACGTCCGTTCTGAAAGTTATCAGTTTTTCCGTTCGAGGGGCCCGGTTGGATTTCGGGTACAATCCAACCCGACCACTAACCAACTACATCCGACACTCAGGTGAAGCTTGCCAAAAGTTTCTTCTCATCATGAGGAATCCATCAATTTCTACGGCATGTCAATCGGATGTCCGGTGCTCGAAATAAAAGTGTTTCTGCTCGGAGGGCCCGGTTGTTTTTGGGATTGAACCCACCCGGCTGAACCCAATGTTCTCTGAAACCGTGAGTGTAATATACTGAAACAACCGTCTCGGTCTATGGATCGCATCGCAGATGACGGTGCATCGATCAGAGTTCTGTAGCCCATGTTATGGGCAAAAGACCAGAAGAGGTCCGAAAATGGGGGTTTCGGGCCCGGACAGACCCCGCCCGAGACCCCCTGGGTCGGCCGGAACCATGCGACCCAAAATAGGTCAGGGTCTCGTCCGCTTGGGCGCGACCCAGCCAGGCTGGCGCGGCCGGGCCCGACCTGGGTGCGGCCAGGCCCGACCTGGGCGCGGCCCGACCCGGCCTGGGCGTGGCCCGGCCCGGCGCCCTGGTGCGGTCTGCTGGCCAGCTCGGTGTGACCGAGCTGGGCGGACAGGGGGGGGGGCTCCCCCCTGTTTATTTAAATGCGGCCCCCACATGGGTGCTACTCCTCCCATCCAGTCGGGGGTTATGAACCCCCGGTTTTTCCCCTGACCAGTCAGCCCACTCCGGCCAGCCGGCTGCTTCCGCCACGGTACCGGCGTTGTCCTGTCCCCCTGCTCCGACGCCAGTGGCCATAAGATGGCCGCTTCTCCCTGCTCCACCGCGGCCTTATGTCGTGGCCTTGGTCGGACCGGCGCGGCGCGATGGCACCGCGCCCCTTCGCCGTGATCCCGCTCCAACCGTTGTGTCTTCGCGATTCTCCATCGCGGCGCGACAACACCGCGCATCCTTGCCACATGATCTTGTGCAGTGTGATGGCACCACGCCATCTCTGTTCCAAACCAAATCAAGGTCAAAAATAGAATTAAGGGAGGAGGGTCGGTCGTGTTTGTGCGGTCTAGCCCCCTCCCGCTATTCAATAGAAATCTTCTAAGATTACGAAGAATGCATGAATATTCACAAACAAATATACAAACCCCTACCTTGAAAAGATGTCACATGTCGTCGATCCACTGAAAGAGGCAAGCATCACAATGATCAGACGTCACGGAAGATCGGTGCCAATTCCATTGATGTTGGAAGGTGAGTTGTCATCAATGGCGACATTCCCCGTGGTGGTGTCCCCTCCCTTGACATGGAGGAAGAAGAGGATATGGCACGTCGTTAGTGTTCGCCCGATGAAGAATGTGGTGTCTATCTTCCTTCGACATGGAGAGAAGATGCAAGATGAGACGGCGTTCTTCATCGAAGCTTCGGTGTTCTTCACGTTCTTCAACAAAGGAGATGAAGCATTCTTCTTCGGAGGAAGAAGTTCTTCCAAACTCAAAAGCACTCTTCCCTTTCTCTTAACACAACAATTCGAACCAAAATAAAATAGGGCTCCAAATTATTTTATTTACCAATCCCATGCATTCAAACTACAAAATTCATATCCAATTCACTTAAATAATTAAAACATGAGTTGTTTAATTAATTAAGAGGTAGGTTGGAAAATTAAAAAGGAAGTGGAAGTGTTACTTAAAAAGGGAGTTAACATGTTTAAAGGGAGAGTTTAAAGGGGAAGAGTTATGGGGGGGTTAGTGAATTTGCAGGGGTGGAGTTCGTGTGGGCCCCACCACCCTTTTAACCTCTCATGGGTAGTTCCCCAACTTCCACTCAAAGGATATAACCACCTAAAAATAAATAAAATTGTAGCTCAATTTTATTTTTTACTTTCCACAATTTTTAACATCTCATCCCGAGAAAACGCAACCCCAGAAAAGTGGTTCTTAAGCAATTATTGGCACTGCGGTTTCATCGGTGCCCTCAGATTGCAATTCCGAGCATCAGATCAAAGATAGGAAAACCCGCTCGTTCGTTCACTGAACATACCCAAGCTAATTTTCCGAAAATGATTCTGGGCACACCGGGCCTCTGAATCCGGCGCCGTCAGAAACTGCATTCTTGTAAAATCCCAAATAAAATTAAGAAAAAAATTTCAATGAAATTTCTAGGTCATTACATGTTTAAACCATGACATGTTTGGTAAGATGGATACTACACTTTTATGTGTCCAACATATATATAATATATAAAATGGGAGCCGAGAATCAGGTGGTGGATTAACTTAGTATACTTCTAATAAATACTGAAATAGAAATTCTATAACAACAGCCTCACAATGTAAAAATTCTAGAGTAAAAACTCTACATCATCGAAGGTGATATATAATGGTTTTCTGATATTTGTAAACTATTAAGACAAATATCAGTGGCCATCTCACCATAAATTTCATCAAAATAAATTAAACAATGATTAATCTATGTGCTATGTTATGTGGTATTTTTTCCATTGGAATAGTTGTATTGATTATGTCATAATCTGGTTCATTCCAAAAAGTGATATTTAATAATAATATCAATTTTTTATAAAAATTATTATAGAGTCCACAATGGACAACAATGAATGAAAATAAAATTCTTCAAATCTAGAATATATTAGATTAAAATTATTAAAAATGATAATGAAATCTGTAAAATATCTGAACAATTTCTATTATCTATAAATATTACAATGTTTAACAAAATGACTAAATAAAACATAAATTTTCATGAAATATTTCTTCTATTGGGAATTCAATACATGAGACCATTTTCCTTGTATTTAGGATAATCTTTCATTCTATATGCTATCAATTTTGTATCAAAACGACTGAACGAAAAATCCACCAATACTGATGATTTCAATTTTATGTGGGATGTTTTTCAGGGAAAAGTTCATTTGTACATTTGGATTGCCAATATCAATAAACAATGACCAAGGGAGAGTTATTTCCTATAGAATAATGTGGGATAATATTAAAAAATATATGGGAAACTATAATAATTCATCACCGTAATAACCAAAGGAATCTAAAAAGGTGGTGTTTATTAAAATGATATTATTGTTATTTTAGAGAAAAATTTCAAATCATACAATAAGGCTTTGATCCAAAATCATTACACCATTATATGGAAATATAAAACATCATAAGAAACCTATAGGAGAAGCCCATATCATTTAATTTGTGGATAAAAATTTGATCTATGGGTGGAGTAAGAGAACAATGAATATATGGATATCAAAAAGGAGATTTTAGATTTTTTATGTTTGGTAAAAGAATGAAAACTATTTTATAATAGATATAAGATATCATAAGAGATGATTTTGAGAACTCATGAATTTAAAATGTGACAACTTGTTTCGAACACAACTAACTTAGTAACAATAATACCTTTCAACCCAGAGATCATGTTTTGTATAATGATACCTAATAATGTTAATGTTTGGTGTGATTTGTTACATATAGAAGGGTATAATTATTTTTAATAATTTTTTTGACATTTGTTCCATTTAGATTCTGAAATATGAAAAAGGTTACACATTCCCTTTGAATGAGAAAAGGATAAAACATATCCTTAAGAGTATCCCTCAATAACTGGTGGAGGATCTCATAATTCTCCAACACATCTAATATGTCACGTACCATCCCCCGAGACTCGTATCGTGACTACCCCAATCCCGCCTTCCATAGGCCAGGGGCTGGCAACCTGCACCAAATGCATAATTCCCTAAACCTGGGAAGCCATTGCCTTTATAAATTTTAAACACACACTACCAGAGTACAAGTGGAAGCAATCACTAATTTAAAGCTATATAACAACTGTACTAAAAGTAATGGGGCGCTAGAATACAAGCCCAAATATAAAGTACAAATACAACTGAAAGAAAGTACAACTGAAAAGTGATAAACAATAGAAAGGTGAAATAAACACCTAGATCATCCTCCAAGGTTCCTACATGAAGGGTAGGTACATATGGCCTCCATAGCACTCCACGTCCGTCAAACTCCATTGTGTAATGATACGTTGTAAGGTCCTCCTCTGGGCACTGTCCAGTCCTAGTGATCTCGACCTCCGTCAGCGTTGTCCGTAGTCTGCATCCAACATAATGAGTTGAGGGTATAGCCGGTACAAGGGTGAGTATATTGATACTCTGTAGGGACCCCGAGACCCTCACCGTCTCAAAAATTCCAACAATAATAAACCAAAAAGTATGATTTCAACAGATAACCATTGTATAGGTATTTCCCCATTCATATACCTAAGTTATCAAGTAACCCAACTCAATCATGAGAAAACACATAGGTCATTAACTCAGTTCAAACCATGGTTTTTAATTATCAAAACCACGGCTCCGGGAGAACTCCTCCTCTATCGAGTATTGTGGGAATGTCATGACACTAAAGAGATTCTCAGTAACCGTAGATTGCTGAGGTACTCCTCCTACTGAGTACTGCAGGTCTGCTTCCAAATACCAGGAGCTCCGTACAATGTGGGTTTGCCACCAAATATCGGGCGCACCCCCTAATAGCCTACAGAGGTACTCCTCCTGTCGAGTATCACGGGTCTGCTTCCAACTACCAGGTGATCCATCTTCCATGGGTATGCCACCAAATACCATATGCTCCCCACAAGGCTAGTTAAATCACTCCGAGTCTTATAGGTTATGTAGTTGTCAGGTCTATCAGCTAATAGGTCTCTGCACTCTGTATGCTCATCTCCGGGAGGATCTTCTCCATGAGCTACTAGTCGATACTGAATGTATGACAAAGTCTCATGTGGAAGTATCTCAATGGACCGACACGTCATAGGGGTTTCAACGCAACAGACGTCACGTCAATCAAACGCCCAGTCTCTGAGTTATCTGCATTTCTGTCCTAGGGGCCCAGTTGGATTCATGTACGAACCAACCTGACCATATCTCAACTATATCCCGAAGTCTCATGGGTTATTCGCAATGGGACGACTACATTCCAAGAATGCTAGCACCACTGATGGTTCATCAAACGGACTCTCGTATCCTAAAATATTGGCGACAAGGTGTAAATGGGCTATAGTGGGTCCGGGTCCAGTTCGACCCCATCGGACTGACAAAGTATGACCCGGTCCGAACCGTGGTCTGACCTGATCCGTGGGTCTCACCAAGTCTAAGGAAGTGGCTCGACCAGAGTGGTCGGCCCGACTTGACCGAGTGGCCCGAATCGAGGGGGCGGCGAGCCCCGAAGGTGATGCCAGACCCGAGGGAGGCCCAGTTGGCCTGGCGGCCCGGTCGGCCTGGCGACCCGACAGCCTAGTGGGGGTCTACCTTGGTCGCGGATAGGGGGGAACTACGTACCCCCTGGCACCTGAACGGCTTAGTTTTTTGGGTAAAACCAATCAAGGGCCAGGTGGCACTGGTCAAGCTCACGGGGGATCCGACGGGGTCCTGCACCTCCCAGCTAGACCGAGCGGTTAGCCGCTCCACACCACGGTGTGACGCGATGGCGCCACACACCTCCACTATTTCCTCGCCTGGCCGCGACCTCATAATGGTCACCGCGTGGCGCTACAGTGCCCCGGTCCTCATCCGACCTCAGAGGTCCTTCTTCGCCATGACCCATCCTTCTGGTGCGGTGCGATGGCACCATGCCCCTCTGGCACCGCCATAGCCCACCTTGCCGCAGCTAGGTTCTTTGTGCAGCCCGGGGGTGCCGCACCCTTGTGCTGACTCGGCGGCCATGCACCATCGTCATCTTCACTTCCAGCTCGTTGTCAGTTACCACATTTACTGCCTCCATTGTCAACAACCAAGAACAAACAAATGGGGTGGGTCAGACCATGTTAGTGTGGTCTGAACCCTCCTCGTTAAGGTGATATCATTCGGTTCTCATACAAGAAATTTTTATAACAAAGAATGAGTACAAAAAAATTCAAACCCCCTACATTGCTTGTTAAAAGATGACGGATTCGCAAAAAACGGGCATCATTTTGTTGATGTCAGGAAAGAAGAAGCTGATGATTGAGTCGATGTTCTTCGTGGGTGGCAGTGTTTCCTCTACTTTCCTCGGTTGAAGTGAAGAAGATGGTGCTTGTCGTTATTCGATGGAAAGATCATTCTTCCCATAATTTATTGAGATAATAAAGTCCTCTCATTTCTCTAAAAGGCTCTTCCTCTCCTTATTTCTCCCAACAAGGATTATGCCACCCCCTCCCCACCATAATAATACATCACATATTATAATATTGGCATGACGAATTCTAGAATTCAAAAAGATACCAAAATTAATTATGATACATTAATTAATTAAATTGGAGTAGTTGACTCGTTAAATTAATGGTGAAGGTGAAGAGTTTCACAAAAGTAATTAGGGGTTTAGAGGAGGTTTAGATCTCGTGTGGGTCCCACCTAATAATCCCCCCAAGGGAGGTTATGTGTGGGTGGGCCCCACCACCATAACATCCTCCCAAGGGAGGTTATGTGCATTTGGGCCCCACCACCATAACCACTCATGGGAGGTTATGGTGTTGTGGCCCACATCACTAACCTCCCCTTGTAGGTTTTAGCCACCAAAAGAAAATAATGTTAAAACATTAACTTTATTCAATTTAATTAACCCCCCCCCCCCAAAACTACCTTTCACTCTCGATAAAATGCAATTGAGGTGAAGGTCTCACTGATAAATCACCGATGTTTCGAGCTCCACGGTGCCCTCGTATTTCAATTCCGAGCACCTGTTCAAATCTTATAAAAATCTGCTTGTACGTTTACTAAACGTACCCGAACAAAACATCAGGAAATTGATTCCAGGAACACCGGGTCTCGAAATCAAGAACCGTCAAAAAGAGTGGACTAATAAAATCCCCATGTATTTAAAAAATATCCACTGGAATTCTAAGTATTTAAATTATCCCCACCTTAGTTCATTACATCCCCATAAGATACAACTCAAACTAAGGTATCAAATGGGGGTTCTGAGCACGCATCTGAGCCTTCCACTCCCATGTGCTCTCCTGGATGTTCTTGTGCTGCCAGCGAATGCACACCATAGGTATCAACCATCCACGTAGGACCCGCTCATGTCAATCATCAATCTCCACTAGAACCTCTGTGATTGTCACCCCATCATTGATGTCAATCTCATCATGGTCGATGATGTGGGATGGGTTGTGCACGAATCTCCTCAGTTGAGATACGTGGAAGACGTTGTGCACCCGGTGCAACTGAGGTGTAAAAGCCAAGCGGTATTCCACCTCGCCTACTCTGCCGAGGAACTTGAAAGGTTTGATGAACTAATGGAGATAATTTGTCCTCTCGGCCAAAACATTGTAGTCCTCGTCAAGGTGAGATCTGTAGGAAAACATGGTAATCATCCACGAACTCATGAGGACTCCGTCTCCTGTCAGCATATGACTTTTGTCTGCTCTGTGAAATCTTCATCCGCTCCTAGATGATTTGAACCTTCTCAGTGGTAGCACATACCATCTCAGGTCCCACTAGTGCAGACTCCCCTTGGTCTGTCTAGTAGAGTGGTGATCATCAAGGTCATCCGTACAATGCCATGAAAGGTGTCATACTGATGGTGGAGTGATAGCTATTATTGTAGGAAAACTACACAAATGGCAATTGATCCTCCCAGCTATGACAAAAGTCGAGGAAGAATTCACGTAGCATGTCCTAAAGGGTCATGATAGTCCTCTCTATTTTACCATTTGTCTAAGGATGGATGGAAGTGCTCATGTGAAGCTGTTCCCCGAAAGCTTCCTTCAACCCCTTCCATAGTTGGGAAGTAAATCATCTGGATAGATCAGAGACAATAGACGATGGTACTCCATGTAATCACACAATATCGTACATGTAGAGGTGTCGCAAGCTATCTACAGGTCCCTTCTATCTGATCGGTAGGAAGTTGGTTGACTTGGTGAGTCGGTCAACGATCACCCATATCGAGTCGTGACTCCTGGATATATGTGGAAGACCTGTAATGATGTTCATGGATATCCCATACCACCTCCACACTAGGACCTCTAAGGGATGCACCAAGCCTGCAGGTACCTCGTGATCTACCTTCACATGATGGCAAGTGAGGAACCATGAGACAAACTCTGCTACTGCCTTCCTCATACGTGGCCACCACTGCTGTCGTCGAAGGTCCTGGTAAATCTTTTCCACTCCATGGTGTACCGCTAAAGGGTATGTGTGGTACTCCCTCAACAATTCCTCATGATGTGTAACTGGAACAATGGTATGTCCTTAGAAGAGGATGACGTTCTCTCCACCTTTAGAAAATCCATCAGGTGCTTGCCCAATGGATATCTGAGCACGTCACATCTCACAGTCAGCGTCTCCACTCTATGCCTCCCTAACTCTATGAAGAAGTGGAGGAGTGACTGTAAGAGACTAAAGATATGATGCTCCATCCCTATCCAAAAAGGATATCTTTATGGAATCTAGCTGCTCTGTCGGTTCTCCTAGCCGCTGTTTACCAGTCCTCATGCTGAACACATCCGCAACAACTTTCCCCTTCACAAGAGTTTATACTATATCGATGTCATAGTCCTGGAGGAACTCAAGCCATCATCTCTGTCACCGGTTCATGTCCTTCTATGAGAAGATATACATGAGACACTTGTGATCATAGTACATGGTAAAACTTTCACCCATCAGATAATGCTGCCACATCATCAAGGCAAAGACCACTGCTGCTAAATCCAGGTCATGGGTAGCATAGTACTTCTAGTGTTTTCTCATCTTCAGAGAACCATATGTGATGACTACTCTCTCCTACATCAAGACACACCCAAGTATGATCCTTGATGCATCACATTAAACTACGTACCCTACGCCTTCCTCATGAAGTCTCAAGATGGGGGAACTAGTCATCCTCTGTCTCATCTCCTAAAAGCCCTTCTAGTATCTCTCCAACCACATGAAGGGTTTCCCATTCTTCTTCAAGGAAGATAGTGGTGTTGTAACTCTGGAGAAGTCTAGAATGAATCTTCGATAGTACCCAGCCAAGAATAGCAAACTCTGTACCTCTATCACACTCTTGGGTGCCTCCCTAGAATGTAATTCTTCAATCATCGCTAGATCCACTGCAACTCCAGCGTTTGAGATGACGAGTCCTAATAAGTGAACCTCTCGAATTCAGAACTAGAACATCGAGAGCTTTCCACAAATTTGGTGCTCTCAGAGTGTGTCCAGTACTACCCCTAAATGGTAGGCAGTTTCCTCCTCTGTAGTCTAGTAGATCAAAATTTCATTGATGAAGACCACGAAAAAGGGACCGAGGTAAGGCTATAAGATCCTATTCATGATACTTATGAACACTACTAGAGAATTGGTTATGCTAAAGGGCATAACCACGAACTAGTAGTGGTGTAACGACACCAGAAGTCTGTCTTCTGCACATCCTCATATCGAACTCTGAGCTGGTGATAGCCTGATCTGAGGTCGATCATGGAGAACCATCATCCTCCATTGAGATGATCAAAGAGGTCTTCAATCCTTGGGAGTGGGTACACATTCTTTACGGTATCCTGGTTCATGCGATGGTGGTAGACATAGATCCTAAAGCTCCCATCTGCCTTCTTGGTGAACAGAATCAGGGCTGCCTAGGGAGAAACACTACGGCGGATGAATCCCTTCCCCTCCAAGTCCTCTAGTTGTACCTGCAGCTCATGAAGCTCAGTGGGAGAAATATGATATGCTGGAGTATATATCAGTGTCTTCCCTGGGTACAGATCAATTTATATGTCCACCTCATTGAGAGGAGGTAGTCTCGGAAAATTGTCAGGGAAAACATCTACGTACTGGTCCACCACTATAGGATAAATCGGACTCTCCACATCTATTGATCCAAGGGTAAAGCTATAAAACTGGTGAGGGATTGGCTGCACCCTCCTCCGAGTATGTCTGTCCTGTGCTACAAAGGTTCCCTTTTGTCCAGTGAATGTAAACCTTGTCCTATCAGTGTGGATACACCGCACTTTGCACATAATACAGTTGATCTGAGCATGGAATGTGGATAAACAGTACATACCCAAGATGACATCGCAAGGCCTCAACACCACTATGAGGAGATCCCAGCTGAAGCTCTTGTCTCCTAGAGTAAGCTCACACTACCGGCACCAGTGCGTAATTGTCGAGTCGTATCCACTAAAATTCTCTAGCCGTAAGGATCGATCCAACAACTACGTCTGAATCTCTGAGCACTGAAGGAGGGTCGTGGATATGAATGAGTGACTGACACCTGTATCTATGAGAACTGTAGCTAGGGTGGATTATACATAGATCATAGATCGTATCATATCCAGATCACTATGACTGTATCCCTTAGCATCTTGAAGTTGTGTGCCGCCATGTCCACCCACTCCATTTGGTCAGGGTAGACCTCCTGGTGGTGGCGGCGGTAGCACCTTGTAACATCGTCCACTGCCAGCTACACCACTAGGGCATCTGTCATGTCCAACTGCACCCTATGGACTGCCTCAAATAAACTTTTTCCTCTAACTAGGAGGTCCCTCAACTGTCTGCTGATCATCAGAACTACGGTTCAGACCATCATGAGCCTTGTGACCAAGCCCACCACAAGAGTAACACTACCCACTCTTGGAATTTTTGGCTATGTCCCCACTCTGGGTGCCTCACACAACTGATCTTGAGTCGTGATGCCGACCACCTGTGGGTGTGGACCTCTTGGACCCCTACTTCATTTGACTGCTGCTATCTGCAGAAGACTATGCTGCATGTCGACTAGTGGTGGGTATCACTACTGGAGACTAATCAGCAATGAAACTCTACAATATGATGGCTTGCTCCAACACCCTCGTCTGCACCGGGATGATGTGGGAGATAACTGAAGCTCTGATCTCTCACCTAAATCCATGCCCAAAGGTCTGGGCCCTGAATAATGGGTCATGTACCATATCAGTTGAGTAGCGCAAGAGGTCGGTGAACCTTACTGAGTGCTGAGCTACACTCATGTTGCCCTGCTACCGATAAAGTAGCTCCTGTATCCGTACTTCTCGATGGGTGGCTGGTACATATTCTGCCCAAAACAGGCCCTTGATGTCTGCCCATAGAAGTATCACCTCATCATGCATCTGGAGCATCATGTTCCACCATATGCCTTCTGCTTCCTGAAGGAGGCTAGAATAAATGATCACCATGATGTCAGATGGTGTCCCTACTAGCCTGAATACTCTCACCAGAACATCCATTAAATCATCAGAAACATGTGGCGTTGTCACTCCCCGGAACCTGGGTGGCCTCTGGCACTAGAACTCATGATCTTCACTGAAGAAACATGCACTCTCTCCTACTAGGGCCGGTAGCATCATTGTCCTAACAGAAAGTAGTACCGCTAGTGCCTCCGATGGTGCCTCAACTGGAAGAGGGCTCTGTATAGAAACATCATCGCTCGGCGGGCTGTCAGTACATACAACTCTCGGGGTTCTAACTGGATGTCTGTTGAGATGAATCCTGAAATAATAGATGCGACAAGGTCAATACATTATACCTAGTGAGCTTACCTTGTTTGAGCAGAATTAAAGAAACACATTTAAAACTTAGATGTAATAAGGGTTTTCATGCACTATGTCGGAAATCAGTAGTCGGAGTCCTGGTGTATGGATACATCGGCCGCCGCACCATCATTGGACTCCATGAACTGAAGACCACAGTTAGTACCCTTAACACTATTTCTTCACCGAAAAGAAATATTCTAGTCCTATGTTTTGTGGTAGAACCGACTCCTCTAATACCAACTAGTCATGACCCATCCCCCAGGGCCCGTATCGTGACTACCCCAAGCCCGCCTTCCATAGGCCAGTGGATGGCGACTAGCACTAATGGATTAATTACCTAAATCTAGGAAGGCATTCCCTTTATAAATCGTAAACACACACATCCAGAGTAAAAGAAGAAGAAAACACTAAGTAAAATCTGTAAAAAAAATTGTTCTGAATGTAATGGGGGGCCAGAATATAAACCCAACTGTAAAGTAAAAATACAACTGAAATCATGTACAACTAAAAAGGTACAAACAACTGAATGGTGAAATAAGCTCCTGGATCGTCCACTAGGGCTACTACTAGAAGTGTAGGTAATGATTGCCTCACCATCACTCCATGTCTGTTAGACTCCACCTTGTACTGATACATCGTATGTTCTTCCTCTGGGCACCATCCAGTCCTGGCACTCTAGGCCTCCGTCAGCGATGTCCGTCATCTGCATCCAATGAAACGAGGTGTGGTCGTAGCCCGTATAGGGGTGAGTATAACGATACTTAGTAGGGACACCGAGACCCTCAAGGTCTCACAAATTTCAACAATGATAAACCAAAAATTAGGATTTCAATAGATGAAAATTACATTGGTATATGCCCATAAATTTACCTATGTTATCAAGTAACTGATCTCAATAATAGGAAAAATCAAAGTTCTTTGACTCAGCTCAAAAATTGATTTTTCATTATCAAAACCACAGATGCTGGAGAACACCTCCTCTGTCAATTACAGTGGGCTTGTTGTGTCACCGAGGTTCTTCTCACTAACCTTGAACTGTTGAGGTACTCCTCATGTCGAGTACCGCGAGATTGTTTCCAAATAACTGGCACTCCATACATTGTGGGTCTGCCACAAAATACTGGGCGCTCCCCCTAATAGCCTATGGAGGTACTCCTCTTGTCGAGTACCGATGGTCTGCTACCAATTACCAGGCGCTCAGCCCGCTATGTGTCTGCCACAAAATACCGAGTGCTCCCCACTGGGCTAGTCGAATCACTCCGAGTCGAATTAGTTAAGCAGTCGTTAGGTCTGTCAGCTACAAGGTCTCCGCACTCTGTCTCCTCATCTCTAGGTTTATCTGCTCTGCGAGCTAGTGTTCGATACTCCATCTGTCATGAAGTCCCATGTGGAAGTATCTCATAGGACATCCACATCATATGGGTCTCAACGCAATAGATGACACATCAATCGGATGCCCGATCTATGCATTATTGGCATTTATATCCTAGGGGCCCGGTTGGATTACTTTAAGGACCAATGTGACAGTATCTCAACTACACCATGAACAACCATGGGGTATTCTCAAATGGATTACTTCATTCCATGAATGTCAGAGCCGCTGACGGTTCGTCAAACTGATGCTCGTAGCCCAATATATGGGCGAAAATGTGTAAATGGGCCATAGCGGGTCCGGGTCCGGTCCGACTCAGTCTGACCGACCCAGGACGACCCGATCCAAACAAGGTTCTGACCCAGTCTGTGGGTTTGACTCGGTCTAAGGAAGCGGCCCAGCCCGAGTGGTCAGCCCAGCCCGAGTGCGCGGCCCGAACAGAGGGGGAGGCCCGCCCTGAAGGAGTGACCCGACCCAAGGGTGGCCCCTCCAGAGGGCATCCTGATCCAATGTGTCCTAGACGAGGGTGTCCCGGTCCGGCCCGAGGTTTCCTGGAAAGCCGGTTGGCCCGGCTTCCCGATCGTCCTGTCGACCCAGTGTCCCGACGTGGGTCCGCCTTAGCCGTGTCCTGGGGGGAACCGCGCGCCCGCTGGCACCCGAAAGGCTTAGCCGTTCAGGGAGAACCGAACTACAGCTGGGTGGCGCCAGTCCTGCTCATGAGGGACCTGACAGGGTCCCACACCTCCCAGATAGCCCGAGCATCCAGATAATTCACACCACATCGCGACATGATGGCGTCGCGCCCCTTCGGTGCGGTCCGGTATGGCCTCATCCACCATTTGGTCCCCGCGAGGCACGACGCCACTGTGCTCCTTGTCCGACCACCACTGCCCTTCTTTCTGGAACGGTACAACGACATCGTGCCCCTCTGTCAACACCACGGCCCGCCTGGCCGCGGCTCGGTGCATTGTGCAGTACGGTGGTGCCCCGCCCTTGTGCTGACCCGACGACCATGCGACACCAGCTTCTTCACAACTGGCTCGTTGCCGGTCACACAATTTACCGCCTCCGTTGTCACCAAACATGATAAAACAATAGGGGAGGTTCGGGCCATGTTTGTGTGGTCTAAACCCTCCTCCTTACGGTGAAATCATTCAGTTCTCATACCAGAAATATGTTCAATGAAGAACGAGTACAAAAAAAATCAAACCCCCTACCTTGCTTGTTAAAACATGATTGAGTCATGGTAAATGGGTGTCATTTCGGTGTCATTGGGAAAGAAGAAGCCGATGATGGCGTAGGAATTTTTTGTGGGCCGTAGTGTTCTCTTTACTTTCCCCGGTTGATGTAGGAGAAGTCAGTGGCTTTTGTTCTTTGGTGGAAGGACCATTCTTTGCGTTCTTTATTGCGAGAATGAAGTCCTATCAATTCTCTCAAACGCTCTTCCTCTCCTTAATTCTCCTAACAAGGATTATTCCACCCCCCAAATAATTTTATATCATATATAATAATGTTGGAATAATGAATTAATGAATTCAAAATGATTAAAAATTCATTAATTTACATTACTAAATTAAATTAGAGGAGTTGGCTCATTAAATGAAGGGTGAAGGTGAAGAGTTTTAACAAATTAATTAGGGGTTTAGAGGAGGTTTAAAGCTCGTGTGGGCCTCACCTAATAATCCTACCATGGGAGGTTATGTGTAGGTGGGCCCCACCACCATAACATCCTCCCAAGGGAGGTTATATATGTGTGGGACCCACCACCATAACCTCTCATGGGAGCTTATGGTGTGGTGGCCCCCACCACTAACCTCACATTGGATATTTTAACCACAAAAAATTAAAGTTAAAACATTAACTTTATTAAATTTAATTAAAAAACCCCCAAAACTACCTTCACTCTCGATAAAATGCAATTGCGGGGGAGGTGTCACTAAGCAATCACCGACGTTGTGAGCTCAACAGTGACCTCAGATTTAAATTATGAGCACCAGTTCAAATGTTATAAAACCACGCTCAAACGTTTACTAAACTTACCTGAACAAAACAGCAGGAATTGATTCCTGGAACACTGGTCCTCGAAATCAAGTGTCGTCAGAAGCTTCAGACTCGTAAAATCCCCATATATTTAAAAAAATTCAACTGGAATTCCAGGTCTTTACAAAATATATTCTTCTTAAGTGGTTTTGTCAACAAAACAATGTTAACATAAATAACATTACTCTGGTGACTCAAAATTTATTATTTTCTAAATATTTTAGAGTTATGGGATAAATAAACCTCTTCCATTATCCATTGTGATCTTAAATTAAAAGGTTCATACATGTGTGTGATTGTTTTTGTATCTATATGACAATCTATGATAGGACTCACCCAAAATGGCCTAGATATAAAGGATGCAAGAAGGCTTAATCTATAATAGGAAAATTATTCCATGCTATTGTTCAAAATCTACTAAACTCCCCATATGTTTTTAAAAATATATTTTTCACAAGGAATTTCAAAAACAATGTAAAAAATGAAATTTTAATCCCTTAATTTGAGTTTTTTCATTATATCACATTCTCGGAGACATTAGTTTCCTAGAAATAGTATGATTACATGTTTTAGATTTTAATGAAAATGATTTTGAATGAGAATGGTGTGGATATTAATAATTAGATTAAACCATGGATATTAATATTATGAATCATGGTATGAAATAACTATTTTGATATATTATATTAAAATTCCTTAAATTGTTTCATGTTTTTATTTTTATAAATACATGTAAATATAATATTTATTATTATCTATTAAATGATTTATTTCCAAATAACATACATCCATTCCAAAGGATATTTCAAGGAAGAATAAATTCTATATTATCTTTCCCATATTTCTTGATTGATCATGGGACATGCAACCTTATATAAATTTCATTATATTTTATAAAAACAATAAATATGGAACAAAAAATTCAATAACATTGGAAAATTTTTATTGATAATCCATTATTAACTGCATCACCTTATAAAATATCCATTATTATCCCCTAGAGATTATCAATGAGCCAATTTGGAATAAATAACATATCAATCCATTTACATATATTACTATCCTACTCATTGTATTTTAATGATATTATTCAAATTATGTGATGTGATAAGGAAATTAATGGTGTATGTATGCACTAAATTAAAATTAAAAGTGTTGGCGTACTAAAAATGGGTATTGAGAAATGGTTTATTGTTCTATTATTGTAAATTAATATGTGACATCTTGATTGAAGGGGTAAAAAATATTTGGTAATGGGGCGAAAGACTAGAAAATTTAATTTATTGGACTAATAATTTAAAAATTTGTGGATTGGTAGTTGATATGTGGTCTATTATAATCATTAATTTCATTAAATAAAAAAAATAAGAAAATGTCGTATAAATAATTGATTAAAAAATAATAAGTTAGATAATTTTTAAGAAGTTAAAATTTAATCCTTTTGATTTCATTGATCATAACCATACGATGAACATGGGAAGTGGGAGATTATATTTTGATGAGGGTTTTTCATTGTAGTCTTCTTTAGATATCATTTTTTATTAAACATAGTTATTCTAAAATCTGATACTATTTATTATTAACATCATTAACAAAAAAAAAATAATCCTCGGTGTCATTAGAACCATATTTTTTCACATAATATTTTGTGACCTTTTTAATTTAAAAGGAAATAAGGTTGTTCCTTTTCATTATCAGAAAATTGAGAATGAACTCATGATAAAACAAAAACTCTAATTTAATTTTTATCTTGACTTCTGAGATAAAACCTTTTGAAGATATGTAGATATTAATATTACATGTTTAAAAATCATAATTTAATAATATTGAATGAATGAAATGAAATGTTAAACATTTTTCAGTATAATTAATGTAAAATGAATGGGCTGATTATTTTATTGAGAAATGAAAAATTAATTTGGTTGTTTTTGTGGAAAATGAAAAATTTATTATATCAATTGTTATTATTTTATTTTATACAATTTAGATATATATATTTTAAGAATATGTCTTCCCTTTAATTCATGGATGATAATTTATGCTTGGAGAGAAGTATAGTTCTTGTATGGGGGTATTTGATGAAAGAATTTTGTCATGGAAAACATTATCATTTATTAAAAAATTTCAATGGATAATGGAAATTATTCCAATTTAATTCATTGTTTTATTAACATTTGGGAATTTAATATTTAATAAATAATATATATAGAAAAATGGAAAAACATTATACTCAAAAATGTGGCAGGGTTTTTCAAATTTTTTTATTTGTTTTCATGTATAAATTTGATTGAATTTTAATACCCCAACCATAAGAAGCTAATCTATATAGCCAAAACAATTTTTTTTTTCATGTAATGGTTTCTATAGCATCCCGCCTTTTATCACATAAACTTTCATTACATTTTACAAAATCGAGGATCTTTAAGGTTTAGTGTCTTGGAAACCAGGAACTTAAAAGATGAAAACATGAAACATTATTCTTAAACACATGAAAGGATTCTCCTCATGTTAATTATAGGTTCATTACTGCATCTCATAACCTAGGGACATACATCAAAAGAAAGGGTGATCAGAAGGCCCTGTAAGGGAAACATGAGAAACATTTTACATGTGAGCTTGAGATACTTCAATAAGGTCATGAAAAGAACATTAAGGCATTAGAAAGAAATCATGAGATATATAATTATAAAAATAGAATTATTCATAACATGAAGATGTGGATACATCGTTTAAAATAGACAATCATGAACATATCACCAAGTTTCATCCCCAAGGTGTCACTTGAAAATTACCGAGGTTATTCACCAAGATATCGTGAAAATTGTATTCTGTAGTGGTTACATCATTACCCAATGCATTAGAGCTCTATCTGGGCGCACTATTGAAATGTATTTATTATCATGTGATCCACATATATCATCATCATAAATTTCATAAATAACCCATATAGAATAATATAAATGGGATTAATTTCATAATCATAACGTTATAAAAACTGCTTTAAAGACATGATCTTTACGTCACTTTAAACCCACGGAAGGGGAGAGAGGGTATCATTTATGTAAATCCCAGAATTTAAAATAGAACATTTTGATATATATGTGAATAACCATATATAAATATAAGCTTTGATTATTCATTTTATAACATAAAATAATTTTGAGAAAAGAGAGAGGCATTTTGAGAAGAAAATTCTGCAGCATAATGGCTATGCTTTGGGGTTCTAGAAAACCTTGAAAAGAGAGGGGACATGGGTCAAGCATTCATAAATGACCCATAAAACAGTATAGGGATAGAATATAAGGGATTTAAAAACATGGTAATGAAATTTGAAAATATACCATATTTTATGAAGAACATGAAAGGAAGACAAAAATAAGATTTTTCTTATGAAAATTCGGCAACCAAACAGCGTCACATAAAATTCAACCAAAATTGAGTTGATGAAATAAAATAGGGTCTATAATCATATGGACATAAAAGATCAGTATGATAGATACAGAGATAATACCCCAACATAATAAAAAGTAACTTTAAAGACTTGACATTAATGTAAAACTTTGAAAAATGAGAAAGGTGAACGAATCCCTTTTAAATTCAGCAGCTTAACGGCACCACATAAAACTTTAAAATAATGAATTGAAGAGATAAAATGGGGTGTCTCATCATATGATAATAAAATATAAGTATGGTAGATATATAGATCATACCCCAACATAATAATAAGGAACATGAAATACTTTACATAAAAATAGATCTTGAAAAATGAGAAGGAAGAAAGAATCCATTACGAAAATTTCAGCTGCCTAACGGTGCCACTTAAAACTTCATAAAACGAAATAATGAGAGTAATAAGGGATATATCATTATATGAACATGAAAATGGATGTAAGAGGAATAAAAAATAACATCCTTTAACATAATAACATGGAGCATAAAAGAAATGACATAAATGAGATTACTTGAAGAGAAAGAGAGGGGTCAGATCCCTTACATTAAAACGCAACTCTTAAAACTAAAAGGGTTGGACATTGAGAGGCTTGGGGGCACCTTTGGAGGACTCCTTGGGAGTTAATGAGACCATAACTTCGTTGGGGGGGAGTGGGGAGTCGAATGGATGAGAGGATGGAATGGTATTTATAGGGAAAGTGATGGAACAAGACATTAATGGCCAAGGGACACCTCATTAGTGGTTTTGGAAAAACCATGGTCTTGCCCATGGTATTGGCCACTTGGGACACCTCATACCTTATCTTACTATTCATACGTCGACCATATTTATTACATACTTAATATATCATTTAATGGTGTCATTAAACACCCGTCACTTAAAAACTGTATTTTCACTATTCATCGAAAATTCAACTTTCTTAGAAAAATACAAAAATTTCATCTTAACCAAATATCAATGCTCAGATTTCAAAAATGAACACCATTTTATAAAACTAATTTTCTAAATATTTTTAATTTAATTTTTAAATAAATACACTATTCACCGAAAATTCATTTTTTCCAGAAAAATCCCCTAAAATTACCTTAACATAATATCGATGCTTTGAGATCAAAAATGAAGTCCATTTTATAATAATAATTTTCTAAATATTTTTAATTGAATTTTCAATTAAAAAACACTATTCACCCGAAAAAACTTATACTTGACTAATAATTTATGAAACCATTATTTAACCATTTTATTGAATCACATTACTTAATCAAGGTGCCAATATTATATTAATGCTTTATTTAAGTGAGATTACTAATCTATTTGGTCACATTACTAATCCTAAGAAAAAAATCACTATTCATAATTTTTTATTCGTCAAAATTCGTGTTGATCTTATTAAACTCTAAATTTCATACTGGAAATAATTGTAGAAGACCATTTTTTGAATATCATTACACGTTTTTAATTATTTAAGGTTTACATAAACATTTTTTTAAAATATCCTTTTTCTAAAATTCATAAAAAAAATATGCATACTATATCTATCCGGTCATTTGAAAATTCATAAACTTCATCATAAGAACAAATCCCAATTTTTTATTTAAAATAAAGGATTACACAAGGCAGTTACGGTCTCCTTACATAGCCCCTAATCACACCAGCATTGGACCTAAGTGTACGGTGTGCTAAGGTGAGCGAATTTGAGGGAGGCTCGGCCAACATCGCACGAGTAGTAATTTCTATCAGTTTGAACTTCTCGCAAAGGCGATTCCGTTCAACCTTCACATGATGAAGTTCGACTTGGGTTTGGTCCAGAGAAAAGCCCAGTGGTGCTAACTCCTTCCAAAGTTCTGTTAGATGGGCTTCGATCAGTCCAAGACTACTGGGTGATGCCATCGAATCTTCTTTCTATATAAATTAACCATGATTACCTATATTTAGAGACAATAATTGAAACGCTTAGTGTACAGTGGTCATGTTGACCAATGGTCATATAATAGTCAAAACCCAACGGTCTCATTTTAATTATACTCATGTTATCAAATGAAATAGTTTAGTTGAGTATGAAAAATAAAATAACACACAAAATTTAGGAAACAAGATTTATTCAAAATTTTGGGTCGTTACAATCTTACCCCCTTAAAAATTGCGTCCTCGCAATTTTTATAATTTGGTTTTGAAATTTCATTGAATGTCCCACATCGGAAAGGATCCAGTAACACTATTATATTAAAAGAAAGAAAGGTAAGTACAAAGGTCACCCGAGTCAAACCATACTAGGATTACATGGAGGAATACATGGATATGGAAGAAAAAACAAAGGGTCATGTTCTGGGGGAGAGTGATAGAAAACATGATTAGGAGAAATTTGACCACGAGAATATTCCAAACATATGATGTGTGTAAATGGTCTTTGATTACCTAGTAGGAAACGTAGACTAACAACATTTTTGTTTTACTTTTCTTTTAATAATTTTGAGGAATTCATTTACTACATAGAAAATAAACGTAAGGAAATATACCAACTTTCAAGTAGAGTTTCATCCTTTAATATGTTTCTACCAAAACTAATCTTTTCTCCAATGGATGAGCATTCAAAAATACTTGTTCTCATCAACACAAGAATAATTATCTAGAGAATCACATAATCCACAATAGATTAACTATATATTTCTTCTATCATTAAACATTATCCAAAAAATAGAAAGTGTAATGTAAATAAACACTTAAAAAAAAGAATCCCATAGGAATAAAAACTTCTTTTAAATCATCAAAGTTCCATGGTACTACCCAAAGTTCATCATAGACCATTCTATAAATAATGGTCCTTAAAATTCTTCAGAATAAACCAAACTATGATTGATACCCAAATACAGGAAGGATTTGATTACATAGTCTTCCAAGGTAAACATTATCATTAATCTCCATACAACATCAACCACCCCTAAAATCTTATAACAAAACTAACTAACCTAAACATATTTACCCCAAGATAGGTTAATCATTTCCATAAGTAACCTAAATTACTATAAGTCCTCCTTAAATTCATCGATTCGTAAAAATATAAGTCAACCTTTACTCCTCATAGAAAATACCGTAGTAATATATTTACCTCGATCAAATATGTTTCCCCAAAAAGTGAATGTCTTACAAAATAATAATCATCTTTTAATCCACCAATACTCTCTGTCATATTAATTTGGCAATCATCGCATTTCCTATCACATTGGTTTTTTGGAAATGTTCTTCCATTTCCCACCGTTAACTAAGCAGAGAAAGTATAATTAGGGGTATAAATACTGACAATAATCATGAAAAGGAACTTAAAGCATATATGGATAACTTGTAGAAGAAAAGTATACCCTAACTTGTGATCCCCAAGGTTTCAAACTAGGTTATCCATGATAATATATTCTTATGTGAATCTTTATTTTATTTTATTTTTGTTCCAATAATAATGGTTCATACTATGATTATAAATTTACAAAATAATATCCCCTGGGAGTGTCGTAACCAAGAGTGCATCAAGGCCCATTGTCGTGTACCAGTTCTCATTTGAGTCTAGCTCAAAGCTGTGTTTTTGGGTTTTACCCCTATGTACATCTGGGCCAGAGCCACCTCTACCAGCTTGTATTCATACATGGATGTATTGGCTTGGCAACCCCTTACTCAATACTCACCAAAATACCAGGAATATTTCCTATATTTAAACTTTTCTATAGGGTTCTTCCAAAAGATTTCATATCCTAATTTCCACAAATAACTAAACCATCCATTGATACCAACAATAGCATCCCGCATTTTTATCACATAAACTTTCATTACATTTTACATAACTGAGGATATTTAATGTATAATGTCTTGGAAACCAAGAACATAAAACATGAAAACATGAAATAATTTTGAGAAATAAGAGAGTCATTTTGAGACGAAAATTCTGCAGCATAACAGCTATGCTTCAGGGTTTTAGAAAACATTGAAATGAGATGGTACATGGGTCAAGCATTCATAAATGACCCATAAAACAGTAGAGGGACATAATATAAGGGATTTAATAACATGGTAATGAAATTTGAAAATATACCATATGAAATGAATAACATGAAAGGAAGACAAAAATAAGATATCTCTTATGAAAATTCAGCAGCCTAACGGCGTCACATAAACCTCAACCAAAAATGAATTGATGAGATCAAATATGGTCTCTCATCATATGAACATAAAAGATATGTATGATAGATATATAGATCATACCCCAACATAATAAAAATGAACTTGAAAGACTTGACATGAACGTAGTTCTTTGAAAAATTAGAAAAGGTGAAAGAATCCCTTAAAAATTTGGCAGCCTAACGGCGCCACTTAAAACCTAAAAATACTGAATTGAAGAGATAAAATGGGGTCTATCCTCATATTATCATAAAGGATATGTATTTTAGATATAGAGATCATACCCCAACATAATAAAAAGGAACCTGAAAAACATTACATGAAAATAGATCTTGAAAAATGAGAAGGGAGAAAGAATCCATTACGAAAATTTCGGCAGCTGAACTGCGCCAATTAAAAATTCATAAACCAAAATAATGAGAGTAACAGGGGATTTATCATTATATGAACATGAAAAGGGAAGTAATATTAATATAAAAGAACATCCTTTAACATAAGAACATGGAGAATAAAAGAAATGACATAAAAAATATTACTTGAAGAGAAAGAGAGGGGTCAGATCCCATACCTTGAAACGTAACTCTTAAAACTCAATTATTTGGACATTTAGAGTCTTGGGGGCACCTTGGGAGAAATCTTTGGGAGGTACTATGACCAGAACATAGTTGGGGGAGAGTGGGGAGTCGAATTGATGAGTGGATGGCTTGGTATTTATAGGGAAAGTGAGGGGACAAGGCATTAATGGCCAAGGGACACCTCATTAGTGGTTTTGGCAAAACCATGGGCTTGCCCATGGTATTTTCCCATGGTATTAGCCACTTGGGACACCTCATACCATATAGTACTATTCATATGTCGACCATATTGATTACATACTTAATACATCATTTAATGATATCATTAAACACCCGTAACTTAAAAACTGTATTTTCACTATTCATCGAAAATTCAACTTTCTCAGAAAAATCCCAAAATTTCATCTTAAACAAATATCAATGCTATGATTTCCAAAATGAACTCCATTTTTTAAAACTAATTTTCTAAATATTTTTAATTTAATTTTTAAATAAATACACTATTCACCGAAAATTATTTTTTTTCAGAAAAATCCCAAAAAAATTACCTTAACATAATATCGATTGTCTGAGTTAAAAAATGAAGTCCTATTTATTAAAATACATTTCTAAATATTTTTAATTAAATTTTTAATTAAAAACACTATTCACCCGAAAAAACTAATACTTGACTAATAATTTATCAAACCGTTATTTAACAGTTTTATTGAATGACATTATATAATCAAGGTGCCTAAATTATATTAATGATTTATTTTAGTGAGATTACTAATCCATTTGGTCACATTACTAATCCTAAGCATAAAATTACTATTCATAATTTACTATTCATCAAAAATCAAGTTGATCTAATTAGACTCTAAATTTCGTACTGGACATAATTTTAGAAGACCGTTTTTTGAATATCATTACATGTTTATAATTATTTATGGTTTACATAAACTTTTTTTTAAAATATCCTTTATCTAAAATTCATTAAAAAAATATGCATACTATATCTATCTGGTAATTTGAAAATTTTTAAACTTCATCATAAGAAGAAATCCCAATTTTTTATTTAAAAAAATGATTACACGAGGCAGTTACGGTCTCCTTACATAGCCCCTTATCACACCAGCATAGGACCTAAGTGTAAGGTGTGCTAAGGTGAGAGAATCTGAGGGAGGCTCGACCAACATCACACGAGTAGTAATTTCTATCAGTTTGAACTTCTCTCAAAGGCGATTCCATTCTAGCTTCACACGATGAAGTTCGGCTTGGGTTTGATGCAGTGCAAGGAAAAGTGGTTCTACATCCTTCCCAAGATCTGTTAGATGGGCTTCGATCAGTCCAAGACTACTGGGTGATGCCATCAAATCTTCTTTCAATATTAATTAACCAAGATTAATTGTATTTAGAGACAATAATCGAAACATTTAGTTTACAGCGGTCATATTGAACAATGGTCATATAACATTCAAAACCCAATGGTCTAATTTTAATTATACTCATGTTATCAAATGATACTATTTTGATGAGTATGAAAAATAAAATAACACAAAAAATTTAGGAAACAAGATTAAAACAAAAAATTTTGTTCGTTACAGTTTCCCTATGGGAAGGAATACATTATGGCACATGATAACATGCTACACTAAGAAGACCCTTAATTGATGTTGGGCCAATACTTGAATGGTGTGAGAATTTAGCCATGTACCATGATGTTTTTTTTTAGTGTATATGGGATTCAACAAAATTAGAGAGCTTATTATCCATGAAATATATGAATTTTAATATATTCATGTTTCAAAAAATTCTCCAAAACCTTTTGGAAAAACATTTATGTATTAATTTTTCATTACATAACAAATCAATGATTCTTGTGCATGGTCATGCTCCCTCAAATGTAGATATTACCTCAGCCCCTTCCACAACTCAAAGTCAACAATATGGTATCTAAAATCATGTTGTAAACCACAATAATTGTTGTTGGGTTGCTCATTCCTAATATGAACAACACTACCAAGGCTTTGAATAAGTATTAGAAACTTCTACAAAATTGGGTGATATCAGTGTTTACTATCGTGAAGAAACAATTACGTTCATGGAAGAATATATTGATCCATCCAATATGAAGGTATAATCAAATTTATGGGGGATTTTACACATGCATATTTATTTTACACTATTCTTTAGGATTTTCCATTAAATATTTAAGTGCAAAAAAGAAAAAACCATAGGGGATAAAGATTACATGAGCCAAACAGGATTTGGAAACTTAAGTCCAATACACTAAAACAGCTACATGGGGCGATTCAGAAATGTGACAACAAAAAAGGTTATGTGGAGTAATGAAAATTCAGTTACATGGATCCATGTGTTTATTTGGATGTCTGAGGATGTGCGTGAAATAGATATATGATGAATATAAGTATCATCGACATGAACATCAGAGTATCAATGTGTTAAATTATTCTTGTCTTAAACTCTCGTTCATCCAATTGATATATATTCCAATAGTTGATATCAAAGGAAATTACATAATCTATATCGAGGTATATTTAATATGATATATGCATCAATGTATACAATTTTCTTGTAAATCATCCAATTGATCATGGATATAATCAATGGACTTCAATGAAGAATAAAAACAGGGTGATAAAGAGTATACGAATAGATATAATTGATGGATAATTTAATATTCAGGGAAAAATATACTATATTATCAAAAATAATTTTTGGACTATCAATGTCCATATATAATATGATATTTTATATTATTCAGTGCGTAAAGGGATATTGATATGGCTATTATTACTTCTATGCACTATTATTTATTATTTTATGACATGGTTTTATTTTAGATTATTGTCAAAAATTTACCACATGCATTATTTGTTAATTCAATGTGATTCCTGTATTTCCATCCCCTATTTTTAAATACAATATCAAAAAGTGAAAACAACGTTCTTGGATAAGTACAAACTAATGTGTCAATGAATGATGCAATTTATTTTATATATATATATATCATTTTTGAATGATTCTATATATATAATTTTATATTATTACCATTAATAAAATTATTTATACGATGAAACCATAATATATTTCATGTTACATAACTAGAAAATAAAAACGTACATTAAAATTGATGCATTTAACACTTAAAACATGATAATATTAAAAAAATCACTAAAAGGGGGAGGTAAAATGTGATTATTGATAATATATAAAATTATACCTATGCATGTGATCAATTTATGTTTTCATAATAAAAAAATTATTATACATGAGGATAAAACAACTTACAAGGGAATTCATACTTTAGATGAGGGGTTATATCTCAATTTTATTTCATTGATTAATATATTGAAATTATTAATCTAGTTTGTTTAATATGGTATATATACTTCCCATTTGATTTATTTGTGTTCATTGTACATTTAAAATCACATTTAACCTATATATATATTTTATATCATTTATATTATGATTTATTTGACCTTATAACATTCCTAAATATGTTTGTTTTACATTCAATGTGGTTTGATTGACTAATTTTTTTTGAACACCAATATTAATTACACATTTTGGAAATTTTTAGTGAGGAATATTGTTCATGGATTTAATTAATCATTTTATATATCATGGATTAACTTGACTTGTAGTGATGATTAGGGTCAAAAAATATATATCCCCTCAATGTATTGATATGACTCATGTTAAAAGTGTGTAGGAAAAATTAAATCAGTCTTTACTCATAATATTAAACTATCATGTGGAAATTTCATAGGATTAGATATATCATGATATTAGAGATCATGAAATATAATATGTGTATTCATTTAATTTAGGATTCAGTTTTTATTATTTCTTAAGGGTTTACAACATTAATATTATCCATAGGATGAATTTTTTCTAATGTTATTGAGGAAATAGAATATCATTCCAGTTATCCACCATGTGATATTGAGTATTACTCATATAAAAATTACACATTAAACAATCCATATATTTTAATTATCATTTGATATCACCCTAATTTTACCATTCCAATATTTTTGATGAAGAAATCAACGAATGAGTACAAATGATGAAGAAAATTTACCCATGTTATTTTTATATTTTATATTTCTATTATATTATGGGAATCTTGTTCATATCTAGTTCATCAAGACTAAAAAATTTAATGATCATTTTGTATTAGACACATTTTATATGTATGAAAATTTATTATGTAGAAACCGGAACAGAGTTACTAGTGTTTGTATTTTTATTGTTGGTATCCGAGTAGGTTTGTTAGTAACCATGTGATATATATTTTAAATCATCAATAAAAAATGAGGATTATAATAATAATTTATAATATTTGAAAACTCTTACCATTTTAGTATTTTTTATTTTATTGATCAATATAATTGATTATTAGTATATAATATTTTTTGTTTGATTTTTTGGTGACAACACCTCATAGAAGAAAGGGAATCAATTCCACTGATCAATATAGGTATTTACCAAACATGAAAACAAATAAATTTAGTGTTGGTCCTGATTATATCATTACTATAATAAAAATAATGAGAAATTCTATGACTAATTACATTGCACTTATGGAGAATAATGATGTCACCAAGAATGATATACATATATTGTAATATTGCATGTCATATAAGCAATAATCTTTTGATGGAACTACTAATATAGTGGAAACAAAATTATTGATCATGTCTATTGAAAAGATATTTCTCACTATGGGATTAAATGAATGGGAAAATTTTGTATTTTAATTTTATTTTGATAGAGTTTTTATTGATCAATTTTTATCATTGATATAGAATACAATGTTGGGTGTAGAAAGAGAACATATATATTGAAGATATTTTAATGTGTTATTATTTGATAAATATTTCACACATGAGAAATAAACTCAAATGAACTAAAATTTCCCCATCATAAAAACAAGAGGCTGGAATATTTTTATAGTAAGAGGCTACATATAAAATAATATATAGTTTTGCTACTATCAATATAAATAATATAGATATAAAGATTCACCGTGTTATGAAAATATATAAGCAAGAACGCTGTCGGGAATATGGTTGTCAATAATTTTCATCATATGATGATATAGTATTATATGGAATAAAAAAGAATCAATTATATATATTGGTTAACCTATATGTAAATAATTAGAATATTAGGTCCACTAAGATACAAAAAAATGGATAATGATTCCATGAAAATGAGGGGATAAAAATTCAACACCAATTAATTTTTTTTAAATTTCAATTAAATCACTTTATGGATGAATTATAATAATTAATGAATCAATTTAAGGTTATGTGAGAACCAAAAAAAGAACCATAGGTGAGACAACATGCCCATGGAAATCCACATGTGTAGACATGAGACAAAAAAACCCATAAATGAATTTATGTTTGAGTGAGAAATTCACGTTAAAATCAAAAAATAATCCTTATATATATCACTCAAAACATCTTGCTCCCTATATATATATCAAGATCTGTATCCTCAAAAATGAAATCAGATTATAGGCTGGTGGTGTTACTATGCATCCTACCGATTCTGCATTCCACCTCAAGCAAGCCAACGACTTGCAAGGAATCAAAATATTGAATAGCAATATTTCCTCTCCCTACATTTTTTTATTTTTTTTAATGATTTACTTCTCTAGGGATATCAAACTGGTTATGGGTTTCTATAGGGACATCCAAATAAAATTCTCTTTGTTTGAAAATTATGGAATGAATTATACATGAAAATGATTTTAGGAAATGTGTTTTTTTACAAGTGCATTAATAATGTTCATTTGGCTAATGAATTTTCATAGATTATATAAACAAATGGTTTCTAATGATTATATTATATATAAATTGTCAAATATATTTAATAGTAGTCCATTAGTCATGCTCGCATACTTTTTAAGTGGTCTTTTGGAAAAGGCCAATCATATGGGATCTCTATAGTTGAGGTAAAACATCCTTATGATATTGTGCAATATACTTTAATCAGAGCCACATCATTATCCATTGCTTTATCTTATTCATGATCTTCACACTCTTTTATTATATAAAAAGTGTCAATGATGTTTAGATATTTCCCAAGCACCATAAAAAACGATTAGTGAGTAAAAATTCAACATGAAAATAACACTGCAATAATGATATATCAGTCAATTCCCATTATAGTCCTTAAATGTTATATAATTCATATCAAGATTATTATAAACCAAAATTATTTTCATTACAATTCTTGATATGGAGTGTCGTAAAGAATATATTTAATTTTTACAAAAAATAGGAACAAATTTTTAATCTTGATGAATATATAGAATTTCTTATTGTTAGAGAAGTTACATCATCGTATGTCTATTTTCTACATCCTCCGTCAGTAGCTCTTATGAGTGATATTACTGAGGAATGAGAGAATAAAAACTCAACATATATAAAATAATATTTTAATATTTATAATGTATATATTTTACAGGAATTCGTTGATGTATTCCTTAGTCATTATCTAGAAATCCACTAGAATGTGATTTTTAATTTTCCATTGGCTAAATTCCCAGTGCATTAACTATATTAGAGGCACAATAAAGAATTCCCATTTTGGAATTTGTGGATTTGAAGAAACAACTAAACGGGATGGGTAAACAGTGAATTATAGGAAATATTGTTTCAACATATTGATACCCCATTCATTATATTAAATATAAAGACAAATATATTAATCTTGAATAGATTATTAGGATATAACTACTATTATAATAAAGAACAACTATCCTTTATTCATATTGATTACATATTCAATAAAATAAATGGAGTAAAATATATTTCTATAAAAACATCATTTTGGGTGTCATCAATTATGAGTAATGTTGGAAGATATTACATAAATATATTTCTAAATAAGTTATGGAAATTTCCATTTTATGTAATGAAAATTGGATTCACAAATATAACCTATATTTTTATGGATCTAATGAATAAATATTAAAGGAATATATTGATTTTTTTGTTATATTTAGTGATAATATCCTTGTTTACTCTAAAATATTTATGGATACTAATTATATTTTTTTAGATCATTCTTGAGACTCGAAGAATAAAATAATTATAAGAGAACATTTGGAATGTTTAATTATAGATACATATTATTTATTTTAATGTTCAAACTATTTATAAAATTGGAATGTCATTTGATCCAAAAAATAACAAAGCTGTTAAAGAATGGAATAATCTAATGAATATAACCATGGCCTATAGTTTTATTGGTTTTAAGGTAATTATCAGTGATATGTTCACAATTTTCACCAATTGGGTAACCTGATAACAATGATTAATTGGGAAAGAGTAATGATCATTTGGAAATGGCAATGTGAATTTTTTTATGAAATGTATAGGATATTTTTGAATTATCACATTTTTGTCTACCATATGGAAATGATAATTTAAGTGTATATAAAGGTTCATCAAAAAAATGACTTGGTTTTGTACCTATAATGAATTATATTGTTATTATATACAATTCAATATATTTCCGGACACATGAACATAAATATTCAATTCATTATCATGCATTTATAGTAGTATTGTTTTCATTGAATATTTGGAGGAATTATCTATATGGTTAATGATGGTATCATAATCTTATTATGAAAGAATACAATACATATTATCACAAACTAAATGGTAAAAATGCTGAAAATATGATGTATTGAGATACTCATGGAATTTGATTTCTCAATACAATAACACCCCTAGAATAAAAAATGGCAGTATATTCATTATGTGGAATGGATCATAATGTCTGAACCAAAATGAGAATTGTCAGGGAACCAATGATCTGGGAATTATTATAAATGGATATTCTAATAATAACAGAATAGCGATGTACTACCATTTTTGATAGATTTTTAACATATCAATATTGGAAAAGACAAAATGTTCTATGGTAGTTGATGATATTTTTAAAAATAAATTTAATGTTTAGAGTGATGGGAAATTGTACATCTTCTTATATGAAAATAGAATACTATAATTCATAAAGAGGATATATATTCCATAATAAAAGAACTGAACATGTAATTATTAGATTATTCTCATTATTAAATTTTATTTAGACACATAGGTAGCAGCAATATCTTTAGTGATTTGAAGGGAAATTTTTTATATAAAATATAAAGATGTAAATTACTGGGTATACATCTATAATCTTTTTTTAACAAGTGAATGTGGAGAGAAAAATTACATATGGATTTATGAAACATATAAATATTCCAATATGTCAATGAGATGACATTACAGTGGAATCATTCAATATATTTCAAAATACACATTTAATGATTGATACAATATGTGTAATTGTTTATTTTTATAAAAAACAGAATATTTCCTTGATCTAAGGGAATATTTAACTAAAGACCTTCTCGCACTTCTATATTTTTATCATGTATCATGTATGCATGGTTCCCCACTATTAATGTTGCATGATCATAATCCATGATTTAAATAAAAATTCTACAAAAATATTCATAAGGATTAGTATATTAATTTTCATTTGAGAACTTCCCATATCCTACAAATAGATTGAAAACCTAAAAGGATGGTTAAATCATAAATATATATATTGTGGTCTTGCTCAAAAACTGTAATGATATGAGGGATCAATAATTACTTTGGCGGATATTATCTTATAACTATAGTTTTCATTCAAGTATAGAAATTTCACCATATAAAGTATTACATGGTAAGGGATTTCATACATCAACATTTTAGGAAGAAGATTATCCAAGAAAACATGTGGTTCAAGATATTGTTCATCATTCAAAGATAATTGTAATGGAAATTTAGAATGATTATAATGAATCTCAACGAATGAAACAATGTTATATTAATAACTGAAGGAATGAACCCATTGTTAATATAAGATATCATGTTTTATTCAATGTATCACTATGTATGGGTGTTATATGGTTTGAAATTAAGGGAAATATATTACCTAGGAACATCGAACCCTTTGAAATAATTGAATGAATTGGATTTCTATCGTACCAATTGGAAATTCCACTTAGCCTATCCAACGAGCATGATGTGTTCCATATATCATCATAAAATTACTATATACCATACCTAATACATTTGAACACCACTAAATAAATATAATAGGAATAAAATCTATCATTCTACGAAGATCAAATCAAGAATCCAGAACAAAGAGAGCTGATGTTGAGGAATTAGAAGACTGAACATGTAAATGTAATTTTGATAAATAATAAAATAGTGTAACAATAATGGGATACTAAATATATAAATAATAAGATTCAAAACCATATATTTAGAATGTAATAATCATGAAAATTTTTGTTTTTATTTTTTTCAGGTTGGAAGATCGCAATATCCTGAGTTTTTAGGAACATTATCTTCAATAGTGTATACCATGGTAAAGAACACCTAACCTAAAAATGATATATTATAACATTATTATGAATATTCTGACATATGAATTTAATTTATGGGTTGTATTAAGAATAAAAATATTATGAAATATATATATATATTAAAGAAATTATTATTATTAGAAAATTGTATTTTCTGTTTCAGGAAATGAAAATGTTTAATTTTTTTATAAAAAATGATTAATGAAAAAAAATCTACTATGTTATTAATAATAAATTAATATTCATTGTAATGAATTTTATATGTGAATTTACTAAAAAAATTCTACTTAAAAATACATTTTAGAAAACATGATTTTCATCACATTTCTGGGTTTTTACTTCAAATTAAATTCAATTACTTTTATGAGTTGAATTTTAGAAAATTTATTCAATAATTTGAATAAGAGGGTTTTTTATAAAAAAAATACCCCTTTTATTATAGAACATTATTTATTGTAACCATTTTAATTATTTGGGTAACCACGGTAAAAGGAAAATCGGGTAATTAATGAGTCTAATAAATGGTTTTGGAAAAATAAATGACCTTAAAACATTAATTAATTTAATTATAAAATCATATATCATCTATAATCACCCAAAAAAATTATTATTAGTTTTTTATGCTATTTGGACAGGGTATTTAAATTTATATTATTTTATTTATAGAAAACTAAATAATGACATTCTCTTTCTTTTGTTACATTAAAAAAAATCTCAATAACGGTAAACAATGGATATGTTCAGTTCTAAATATTAATTAGTTTTCATTCATGGTAATTTATTTCAAATTTTAGTTATCAAATAATATCAATAATTTTTTCTGCAACACTGATAATGTTTTTTTTCAAGTAATAGAATAACTAAATAAATGATTTATAAAAATAGTAAAAGTGATTTAATCTAAATTATATAATATGTAAGAATAATTTTATATATTTATTTGTTCTATTAGGGTATTTTAATAAATGATTATATTCTATTTTTACCTTTCAATTGGTTTATTTAAATTCGTATTAAATTAATATTTTAAAAAATGTCATTAATAGTATCCAATAATTCAATACAACTTATATAATTGATAATAAATTCATAAATATATTATCCTGAAAACAATTAATGTTATTTTGTATAATTGTATTTGAATGGTACATTTATTTGTATTTAATCTCATAAATTAAAATTCAGTACCCTTAAATTGCATAATTATTTAATATTGTTTTAATTGTAAAAAAGCATTAAAGAGGATGTAAAACAATAATATTTGGGTGAAAAAATATATAAAATTGTCCTAAATTCAATATACTGAGATTAGTTATAAAAAATAATATTATTTTATAATTATGTAAAATTTTGGGTTATTTGGATAGTAAATATAATTTATATAAATTTATAATATTATGAAATTAAACAAAGGACTCACCACTCTCTTATAAAAGGTCACCCATTATCGAATTTATTTACAACTCATTGATAAAATTTATTCACCCCAAACATACAAAATTCAATTATAAACATCCATATCTATTTTTTAATAGTTCCAATCCATTTAAAAATCATTTTAATAGACCTTAAGAAGATATATAAAGGAATTATAACTAATAAGATATAATCATCATTACCAAATTATTCAATATTATTTCTTTGTCTATATCCAATAACTGTGTTTAACCAATCATTAAATAATAAACCATGTATAATAAATGCATTCATATGTTATTATGATCCATGAAAAACCATATTAAATCTCTCTTCCATCATATGAAATGCAAAAACATCACACATGTGTACATATGGATTACCTTCTCAATGTAATACTATAATTTTTTCCCTCCCCAATTTACATAGAATTTTATAAATATGGAACTAATTATTATATGTTTTATTTATTAAAATAAATTGATTCACAATTAAAATATTGTATACACCTTCTAACAATCCAAATTATTGGAAACTCAAAATGCCTCTTGTTCATAAGTGTGGACTACCACATCCGTGATGCAACACAATATTTTGTTAACATAAAAATATTGTGAATTGTAATAATAATGGATTTTATTACTATATATGTAAAACTATTATAGTAATGATTCAATATGGATTAATCGTTAATCGTCATTCCTTTATTCCTTCTGTTGAAAAGTGAAAATAATTCTAATGTGTATGTATGACTTAAATCGCCTTGAACTATGTAATTCATTATTATAATTCTATATAATGTAGAGGACTATATAATTTATATATATATATAATATTTACTCTTAAATAAAATTCCAAATATGATTAAAATTTACTAAACTTTCATGGACTAGAACATCCAAATCAAGACCTGTAATAAAAATAATGTAGTTAACCAATAAAATAAAGAATATAGTTAAAATATTTGTTAATAAACATTTGATGAAATTTTATGAATAAATCATATTTTAAATTAAATGTTTATATATGGTTTTTTAATTTCATTATAATAAATATAAAATTATTATATTGGAGGATGAAATCACTTATAGGGATGTTTTGAATTGAGGGGCAGGATTCCATCAAAATTTTCATTAATTGAGGCATATTTTAATATTATACACCTAATTTTCATTAAATGATGTATAAAATTCATATTTTATTTACTTATTATTATTTATCCATTGCAATCTCCCCTATATTATATATATATATATATATTACTTTTATCACGCACATGTTTATTTCATAAACTATATTCCATTTCTATATATAGTGTTTTTCATTTATTCGTAGAAACCATACTTCATCTAGTGCCAGGCAATTACCAACTCTTGCTAATAGAATTTTTAATGACCCCCTTTGTTAGTACTAGATAATGTGCTATTAAAGGGGGGATTTAATAGCACAAAAAAGTGCAATTAAAAGGGGCACTTAATTGAGGCTTTTTTTACAAATTACATATAAAGGCCCCTATTTATTAATGCTAGTAAAAAAGAAATGATAAAGGGTGTTCTTTTAGGGATTTTTTATAAAATGCTGACAATGAACCCCATTTATTAGCACATTTTACTAGTTTTAATAATGTCAATATTAAAAAAATAATTAAATTTCGTTAAAAATATTATATTGATATATAAATAGAAATATATTTATATAAATATAATATGAATATTTTTAAATACCTTATTGATAATGATAAAAAGTATTACACAATTAATTTGCAAGATATTTAGGTAACTTTTCATATAAAATAACTAAAGAATTATTTTTTATTAATAATTTACCAATTAATTCTGATTGATATTAGTTTAATAACACTTGGATGATAAAAAAATCAAATAAGTAAAGATCAAAATTAAGTTAAGAACATAACTCAAACATCATACAACAATAAAACTTGATTTAGTTGATTGTTTGGGCTCTCCCGCATGTGAAATCAAATTTAACGATGATTATTAAATGATTTTAATTTCGGTAAAACCCAAAAACAATTTTTTCATGGGAAAAATATGTCTTGAAGGTCTCTATAATTGAGTTTTTAGTCAGGGTACACTTGTTTTTTAACATATGAAGGATTGTCAGTTTTGATTAATGGGGCTATATTAAATATTTTTTGTGCAATATCCATTTAACCCTGGGTCAAAAATTTATATTGATATTATTTTTTAATATTTTTTGTTATTCACAATGAATTTTTTTATAAATAAATATATAAATATTTTCTAATATTTACTTATATTAAATCACTTGTATAAATACATTGTAGAGACCAAAATCTTGACGTACATGGACATTACATCACTTTTGCGGAATACTTAGTACATAAAAAAAACAGACACACAAGGACCGTAATAGTTTAGTTTCTTTGGAAACATGAAGCGTAATCTTCTAATCGTGGTGAAAGATCTTAAACATCTCCAATAAATATCTTCCTTTTTTTTCTTACGTAAAACTATTATTTATATCCTGGGGAAAAGAAAACATAAAAGGGGTGACCTCAAATGCCCAGTAAGGGTAACCATAGATAACATAAAATAATCTATGAACATTTGAATGGACAAACATGAACATAAAATATAAACATCAAAATCATAAGCAAATACTTGAATCTTGGAAGTATGTGAGACATATATCATAAGGGAACATAAATCATGATAAAATAGCATGGGAATAAAACATGTAATTCTGGCAACCATTATGTACATGTTATGATTTCCATAGTAGCCAAGGCATTGCTGCCAAGACCATCATAGTGGACAATGTCCCTTTTTGAATCGAGTTCACTCCTTGTATCAGTCCTATAACACTGAACCAGATTAACTTACCGTTATAGCCATGTTTATCTCATGAGATATAAATATTTACCCAATTTATTGGAGGGATATATAGGTACCACCCTTCTCATAATGAAATCATTCTTACTTGTGCCACAAAATAAAGTTAAAACATTCACCATAACCCAATGAATAAAATGGGTTTCATAAACACCATCCCATCTTTTCATAATCCATATAAAACAAATGGACATTTCATCATAAGAAAAGTGAACCATGTAAATCATAGAGGCATTATACATGAAACATACACATATGAAATAATATAATCTTATATGGAAAATGGTTTTGATAAAACATTTGAAATGAATTCTTATAGAAAATATCCTTTCTTCGTGAAAATCATTTTCTTTTCAAAAAATGCCATGCACTTTTAAAATACTAGTATTTTATTGAAAATAGTAATAAAATCATGTAGATTAAGCTTCATGAAAATGAGGCATTATGAAACTGTAAATATACGTTCACACTGTATATGTTAAAAATAACATTCTACTCGTACTTTTGTCGGAAAAGTCAAAAAGTACCTCGTATGGTAAACAAAAGAAAGATTCCTTACATACCATTAGTAAAATTAAAAAATTATTAAAAAGGACTTTAAAAATACATGAAAATACTTTCATAAAACATGGACATGGATGATAGAAATAACCACAGTAAATACTTACGAATAAGAAATCTCACATAAAAATGAGCTTTGCAAAATTATCCCTTACTTTAGCTCTGATATGCTTCGTATGTTTCCTAACCTCCTGTATAATGATTTAAATAATTTTATTGATTTATTAAAGACTCATTATCATTGTCATGATATCATATATGGTTCACTTATGACTTCATATTACCCTTTCTTTTGTATGTTCCATGTTAAATCAGCATTTTGGGTTAAATCGTTTTATTTATTGTATGTGATTGGACTTGTTGTTCTTGATATTATTACATATATCATGATTTACTGAATTCCAAAATGTAAAACATGATTTATATATAATATATATTCATCATATATATATATATATTATAGATCGATAAAAGAAATGAAATACACCGTTCTTGGAGACAGTAGGTCGTACGTACGCATGAATGTTGTTTTCGTTTCATTATTGAATTGAATGAAACTAAATAGATGACATACATATATATATACATAAATACCATAGAATTATTATTTCATATATTTAATTATTATTAATTATATAAACTTTATGATCATTCATGTATGGTTAACATGGAAAATGAATCTCATCACGTCTTGGAGACGGTAGTCCGTACGTACGCACGAGCGATGATATCATTCCCATGATTATTGAATATATTTGGAGTGGATGGTATAATATATTAGAATCCATATGATGTTATAATAACCATATATAGTTATACTTTACATCATTATACCTATCCATGTAAAGTGTTGGTGGAAAAACAGATTTCACCACGGCGTGGAGACGGTATTCCGTACTTACGCACGCGTGGTGATTTTGTTTTCCGTAGGATGTATAGATGGTGAAATAGTATTGTTTCATAATTATAATAACATATTATAATATGATTTATACTGATGTTATTACTTCATAATGAACGAACTAAATAAGAAGATGTGGAAGAAGAAATAGAGTTGAATGAATCGGTAACGGACATTACCTCTTCTTTGAAGAGCCTCTTTGATACCTCCTCTTAGGTCACTAAAATTGGACTTTGAAGAAGACCAGAACCACTAAGATGTTTCTATGGAAGTGGAGAAGAGAATTTGGCAGGTTTTTGATGAGTTTTAAGGCTTAGAGTTGTGTGAGGAAGAGAGGGAGGCGGTGCCCTTTTATAACGGAGGAGACGGGCACCTTTAGAATACCTAAAAATATTATTTTATTATAAAGTCATATTCGGGTTTTAATAGCTTGAAATTGATATATTTCCAAGATAATGTGGGGAGGAGTCTAAATCCTCTAATCCAATAGAATTTAGACAAGTTTATGTTTCTCTTTTAACCTTATCATTTATATTTATCCTTAAGTTAAATAATTTCACTTTTACCGTGTCTTCTTGTTTTCTTACACTATATGGTTAATAAACACAATATAACAAACCAAAACTACCCCAGGTTGTTTATTATTAACATATATATCCTTATATAAGTCCTTTGGAAAATCCTTAGATTTTGAGGATTAAAATAACAATTAATAATATAATATTTTTTAAAAAAATTATTTTATGTCGATTTTGTCACAATTTGGTAATTGATTTTTGTGAAAATCATAAAAGACTTATTAGTTATAAAAAAGTTAATTAAATAACAAATAACATGTCATCGTAACCTATAAGATTAGTGAAATCCATAAAAAGTCTCAAATTACATTTATTTGTGTATTTATAACATCAATTATGTCAATATTTCATTAATAAGATAATTACTACATCATCTTTGTGTAATAAATATATTAAATTATGTAATGTCTAAAAATTATAAATAAAATACCATTACTTAGGAAATCTATTTATATTTCTAGTGAATATTTATAGTCTAATTTATCTTATGTATAGACCTATATTAAAAATTATTTACTTATTAAACATTGATTTTAACTATTTTAACCCCTCTTTAAATAAATTAACATTAAATGTCTTAATTTAATCCAAGTGATCCTAAATGGTCATATTTTATTACTAAGGATATTTTTGGTGGAATTAAATTTTAAAATAGAAATATGACATGTGTTAGGGTAATAATAATATCATATGTACCCTAAATTACAATATTTACTTTTAACCGTGGTAAGTAAAAGTAAAAAGTTAATATTCACCAAAAAATATTTTCATATCATTGGACCCCATTTTAGTCCTTGATATTAACCTTGAATCTCTGATTTTTGAAATTAAATTCATATAAGTGGTAGAATTTAATTTAAATTAAGAAAAAATATATGTTTTGTAACTACCGCTAAGTGGTTTCACTATTCATCGAAAATTGAAGTTTTTCAGACAAATACCAAAAATTCAGCCTAAGCATTATTTGATATTCCAAATTAAAAATTGATTTATAATTTTCAAAATTAATAACATATACGTTTCATTAATTAATTTTAAATTCAATTACCGTTATCAAAACACATAGCGTGTTTTTATGAAACAAAAACAATCAAAAGATTGATACTTGTTTATATCCAATTTCAAAGTGAAATTAATTCCAATGAAAAAAATTGGGTTAAATGGTAAAAATATATTATAATTACACTTTAAAACCAATTAAAAAGATAATCTAACCATATAAATTATTGTGATGAAAAAAAGTTGTTTGTAATTAAAATATAGCGTGTTTTTACTATTCATTAAAATATGAAAGTTATCAGAATAATATGAAAAATTTATCCAAAGTAAATTTTTATATCCTGATTCCAAAGAAGAAATTTTTTTTGTCAAATTGAACTTATATACAAGTCAAAAACAATACTGAATGTGGGTGCACCATCAAAAGTCGACAAAACTACATTTTTTGAAAATTACTTATTTTACTAGAAAAATTGATTTTTTTCTCATACCATGTTCTAGAAAATGTTTAAGATGAATAATAATGTTATAAAATTAAAAATGTAGATGATAATATTTATAACGGGTAGTTCATATAACATATCGTTGTATAGAAAAACTCAGTATTGTGTACAACACACGTTATCTTGGAAGGTCTTGATTGCGTGTAATGCAAGCCAAGTCAGGGATGTGTGTTGTGCAAGCTCCTTTTGGTGTAGTATACAACACAATACATTAATGAAATTAAAAAGAATATTTTTCATAAAATCTTGGGTTCTTACATACATATTTCAACATATTTAAGTAAGAATATATTTTAAAATATATAAAATAAAAATTTATTTCAAATTTTATTTAGATTGTTTTTTTTCATTTTAACTATCTTATAAAAAATTAATAATATATTTATATACATATATAATAATTGTTTATATATATACATGTGTCTGTTAATAATTAAAATATAAATATTGAAATGAATATTCTAAAAAATATAAAAAATAAATAATCTAAAAATTTGTTTAAAATACTATATATCTATTTTGTACATAATAAGAATATCTTTCTTCTGATTATATAGACATATATATATATATATATGTATTAATAAATGGATATATATTGAAATTATATTCTAATATATGTTAATAAATATTATATATAATATATTTTAATAAATATAAGTATATATATCACATAAACAAACATATAAATTATAAATATATATAAAAATTATTAAATAAATATAATAATTATATATATATATATATATCATTCAAAATACAAGAAAACAACATCATGTAGTGGTAAATTCATTCCATCTATAGAATGGAGGTGTGCGGTTCAAATCCAGGTTAACACACATGGGGCTTCAAATTCAAAAAGTGCAAGTAAAAGCGGTGGTGGGGTAAAAAGAACTAATAATGGATGATCATTGTTAAAGGTGCGGTGGAAGCACTGATAAATTTACCAGGCTCATGGAAGATTGTTAAAATATAATTTTACCTCATTGATAGTGCTTCTATTATCAGTTCTTAAAAATGACTATTAAAGGCCCCCTTTAATAGTAATAAAAAAAGCATTATTAAAAGGTTCCTTTAATAGATATTTTTTAGAACTATTAATGGTACCTTTTAATATTTAATTATTCAACATCATTTGAGGCATCCTTTAATAATTGTTTTACTATGATGTTAAATTTATTGTTCTCTAAACATTTCTCTAATATTCAATACTATTTTAGCACTAATAAAGGCTTATTGTAGCGTTGTTAAAAGAATGTTTTTAGTAGTGATTGAAATTTAAATTGATTTCAAGGGGAATTATTTATAGTCCATTTTATTTACAAGATGTGGAATTTTTTTATATGTAATATTGTTCATTGATTTAATATTTCATTCTATATAAGAGGAATTCATTGTACATTTTTTTATGCATGTGGTCTAAATTTATATATCCCTTGATTCATTGAATAATCTTAATAGACAAATCACTTATTTAGATTAAATGTTTTTTACCTCATAATTATAAACATTCATTGAATAAGTACTTGATTTAGTTATACCACGATGTCTTTGATCTTGAATTCAAATAGTATAAATTTCCACCATTGAGAATGAAATTGTTTTTATTATCCATGACAGTATTGTATTGATATTATATATGGATTCATTTTGTGATCAGGTTATTGATAAAATTGAATGTTTTTACTATTATTTACATTAAAATATTGATTATTCCTTATATTTCCATGATTGTCTCTAATGTGAACAACCCTTTTTGATAATTTTAGCTTACTTCTATATTATTCCTTCTGCTAAGTTATGAAGTGGAAAAATATTTATATAGATCAAATATGAAAACTGCTTACTTTTGACACATTTATATTTTATATTTTAAATATAATATAATTAACATATATGTATCTACTTTTACATGACTAATAAACTTATCAATACATTCATATTAGATTCCTTTTATTTATTTCAATGTAATAATGTAGACATAGACACTAGGATATAGGAGTTTGGGACATTATATAGGGTAATATATAGAAAATAATAAAATATTCATTCCTAAGAAATCTCCCCCATGATGTTAAACATTTAGGATCACCAATAAAGAAATAGATCATATAATATCAAATATAAATAAGAAAATAAATCTTTTAATGAAAAATATACCATATAAAATAAGAATAATGTCTTGAGAATTAAAATTGGTATAAAAATTTATATTGGTTATTATATATATATGATCAAAATATTTTCCATGAAAATATTTCAATTTCAATTATGTACATTAAAAATATCATTATTGAAAATGTGGTCATTTTTCCTATATCTAATAAGTATGATCATGTTTTGTATTAGATCATTGTAACTAATAAACTATATAAATCAAAATGATATTAAATATGTATAAAAATATTATAAACATAAATATATATATATATATTTTAAGTACTAATAATATTATTAAAAAATGAATGGTTGTATAGTTATAATTTAAATAATGATTTTTATAAAAAATACGAAGAAAAATAATATTTTAGAAATCAAATAAGTAAAATTCAATTGAATTTTTACTATATATTTACTATATATGTATTATTAGTTTTAAAAATCATTATATAACTATATTTTATTTTAGAAATATTTATTAAAATTTTCAATTTTAAAATGTTATAATAAATTATCTAATATTTTATCATATTTCAAATAACACATTGCAATGAACTAATATTAAGAAATGTTATTATATAAAAATATATTATTTCAATATAACATGTACTAAATAATATTATATATTAAATTATTAAAATTTTTTATATAAATAACTAAGTTAAGATATTTCAAAATTGAAAATATTTATTACTTCATCCTTTTAAATTTATATTATTATAAATTTTTAACAGTTTCAAAAATAAATAATTTTTTATTAGTTTTCAAAAATATCATTATTTACTAATATAATGTATTATTTATATTTATATAGAATATATCGATGATATATAGGTACAAAATTTGTAAAATAAAAAATATATTTTATAATATTAAATTAAATATAGGAAAATACTATAAATAAATCCAATATAAGACATATACAAATTTTTTGAAATATGTTAATCCGAAGAAAATCACATATGATTCTTTTAATTAAATTTTTGGATTTTATATTTCAATTATTTACAAATTTTAATTCCAACCAAATGATATTATGTTAAATAAAATTAATATCAATATTATCAACGAATTTGATAATATTTTCCAAACTCTCTATCATATGCTCAAAAGGAACAACTCTAAAAAAGTGAGTTTTCATCCTTACATGCAGTATTATTAAAATTACATTTTTCGTACACATAATAAATTTATTTTTTACAATTTATATAATATTAAATATGATTAATTATAAATTATGTAAAATAAATTTTTTTTATTAAAATAATTATTATTAATTAAAAAATAGCCACCTTTGTAAAATAAAAAATTGTAATACTAATGATTTAAGGAAAAATGAAGTAGAAAAATGATTAGAATATCTTTGTAAAATTTTGGATGGATATTTTTAGACTGTATACATTATCATTCTAAATTAATGTATATTTGTACATCAGATTCCATGTTAAACATGTTCTATTTTTTATTCAATATTCATATGTGCATGAAATTACCTTCTCTTGATTTTTAAAAGGAACCACCATCCGTCCATCACGAAAAATTATTATTAAACCTCAGGACGAACCCAAACTCTATCATATTCATCCCTATAAATAATTTCCTCTATCTATAATCATTTAACATTACATAAGATAATGATATGGTTCCCTATGTTTGTGAACAATGTTGAAAACCCAAACTATAAAGAAGTTGTTTTCAATTATAGAGTGATATTAGAGGTGTGGTAAGGGTCTCCCTCTCAATAACCATTCATTGATATTTTATTTCTAATATGAATCATTTATTTATTTATGTGGTAATTACTAACCCATGTATATTATAATAATATATGTTTGGAACATAGAAGATTTAGTTCAATTGAAACTATTTCTTTAGGTGCACTATGACTGATGTCTTCCAAAATATATTATTTTCAGTAAAAACTCAATTTTCATTTTATATTATTAATTATTCTACATTAGTTTTTGATTTAAATTGTTATATTATTTAAAATTTCTATCTTGTGATATCACATTATATTCCAATATCCTTTATTTTTGAGTTCGAATAATTCATGAATATAAAACTATGTTAAGAATAAATTATATCCACTTAATCCACATTTTCCAATCATATTCTAAATAGCCCTTCCCACTATGGAAATTTATTATAATTGGTAATTTAATTATGTGCAAAATAATGTTATCTCCATATTTTCCTTATAATTTTTTTCATATAACATATTTATAATTTTTTACAAAGTGGTATTTTGACAATGGTGTTTTGAAGCATAAAAATAGATATTATAAACCACCTCCATTACCTACTAGTAAGTGTTATCATTGTTATTCTCCTATTCAGTTGTTTTCATATATATAATATTATAAATATTCTATATATATTTACTCATTAAATATATAATTTGATTAATTTAACATTAATATTTAGGGACAATTCGTTGTTTATTTCCAACCAATATTCTGAAATGAATGTAACATTATTTAAGGGAAATACCATATCTCATTAGAATATTTATGACTTAGTGTTCAATTATACTTTTAGTGTGAATTACGTAACCCTATTCCATCAAATGAGTTTGATCATGCTTATGATTTTTTATGATCTATTTTCCATATATGGATTAAATATATATGATTCTAAATAATGTGATGGATGATCTTGTAGTTTGTCTTCCATTTTAAGGAATTGGATAATGATTTGATTTTATGAATATGTTTTGTACATGATTAAGAAGTTATCAAAATACACTATTTGATATTTTCAACATTATAATGATGGTTTTGGGAGTGACCCATGGATTATTTTTTTAATATTATGATTTATATTTTACAAAAATTTTAATAAAAATAGGAAAATATTTTCTAAATCCATTCCTCAATTATTATGATCATCCTATTTGTATTATCACATCATACCTCTTGACCTAATGTTAGGATTCATTTCTATGTTTATTTCCTTACATGGGTTTCTCTCTCACTCTTTTACTTTGGTATTCTGCCCATAATATCATATAAATTCAAACAAGTTTTAGGCGTGTTATGGTCGCTATGTGTTTTTTTAAATAATGATGATATTTTAATTTTTATGATGATGTATTTAAATGCATATTTATATAATGAAAAAATCATTTTATTCCTCATCTTTTAATTATTTTAAAATTATTTTATGAGTAATTTAATAAAGTTTGTTTAATGATTGAGTCTATATAGATTAAATAAAAGGTATGGGTATTTATTTTATTATTTTATTATGAATGTTCTATATTTAAAACCCTAAAGATATGTCTATGGGATATTACTATGTATCGGGGAATGCCTTGAATTTTTTGTAAAGTATATAATGTGTGGTTTTATTTATAATTACATGACATTATGGATATTTTCATGTAGATACTTTCTCTAGAGTAATTTATAATAGTAGTAATAAACTCGAAGAGGGTGTGCTGGGTTCTATCCCAACCATGTCATTATGTATGGAAATGAGTAAAAACAACACATTTATGTACACATTTCAGGGGGAAATTATTTAGTTAATCATGAACTATATACGAGACACTATGAAATATTTCATTTCTAGTTATATATATTCAGATTGATTAGAATTATACGATAGTGCAAAATAATGTATCCTCAGATAAAAAATGATTGATATTGGTTAAACTAAAGGATCTCTGGGAAATATTTATGATATAAAAGTGTATATTCTTTTACAGTTTCATCCATTTTATATATTTCATTAGAATAATTTATCTATGATGTTTAATGTACATAAATCATGTTAACCAGTTTCATATTTATTATAGATTGAACCATAATGAATCAAGTAATCAATGTTTTTGAGGTATAATGGGATGAGTTCCTCAATGAACAACCTATTATAACCATAAATGGCTTGATAAGTTCTCTGATTATTCCAAACCAAATGTCATGATACATGATTCAAAATAAAATATTTGTTGAAATCCGTTGTGCATCAGAGATGAGAATGATGAAGGATGGGGAAAATTATACTAATGAATATTGTTAATGAAGGAATATCCAAAAAAACTATGTTTCATAAATGTGGGATGTGGTATTAATAAAATTTATTCAAGGGGATTAGGATATGTTCTCCCTAACAAAAAAGGGTATCATAGATCCCCAAACTACATAATTAATATTAACATGCCACATAACATGATGATAGTTAAAGAAACACATCCAAAACCACCATTAATGGTCTATTGTAATTACAATTTTTAAAATTTTACAATTTTTATTTCTAGGCCAAAAATCCAATGATAATTTTAAGGATAATTTTTAATAACCACCCAAACCACATGAAAAATCTGGAGTCCATATGATGACTACATATGAATTTTATTGTTGTAACTAAATCCTCTACATTATAATTTCGAATATGAAAAAATTATTATAACTACCCTAGGTTTCATTATATTTTTTTTCTATTTATATCACCAAGATTTATCATTTTACATATAAAAAATATGTTTCTATGAATGATTCATTTTGAAGAATAATTTCATCAGAATGAAAATCATAGTGAAGGTAATTTATATTGAATATATTTCATTATATTAATTGATTGAAAATATCACCATATACATCATAATATCTATTCTTAGTTAAACTACCCCTGAAATGCTTTATTTATAACGAAATATACCAGTGTAAATAAAAATACATTCAACTATAATATATATATATATATATATCATATTTTCACTGAAAATATATATAATAATAACAGACCATCATCACCATCATTAATAAATGAAACAACACAACCTATGTTCCCAAATGTTTTTGGAGAGGTTTATAGAAAATTACAAATGGTGAATGTATATTACAACCCTTATCCATTCTCACTAGTGCAATAAGACATAATAGTTCATAGAATAACATGGAGGCCTCCTAGTGACCTCTTGGTTGATATTATTTCATGAATTAGTTATAATACCCTAGACAATGCAATCCCATGCGAATTCATAGGAAAAAATTTACTTATTTAAAGGCCTTATATAAGAAATTGGTGAGACACTCAAAGTAGAAATGGTGGGTAATAAATCTCTTTCATAATGTTCATCATTTTGGATTCACATAGAAGGAAATTTAGGGACTAGTGTCATAATAATGGAATAATATGGTTGGTTATTAGTTGGCACATAAAATAAATAATGGTATAAGATTGATAAATTGTATATTTTTAGGGACAATTTTCATACTTTTTAAAAGGATGGGACTGTTCAGAATGTTGATCTAAATGATCTATTAGAGGAGGAATAGAATTATTCATTAACATCATCATTCAACCTCAACATCTCACTCAATTATCCATATTGGAGAACCATGAGTTTTGAGAGATTGTTGGGTTTCATGCATATATTAAAAAATGTTGAATCAAATTAAAAACCGCTAACCAATTTATTACAAACTATCCCTGTATATCAGGAAAAAAAATCAAAGATGAAAATAAAATAGTTCATAACCCCAAACCATGATTTGTAATAAAAAATAGTTTTAATAAAAATCATATTATGATTTTTCTTATCATAAGTGAATAGATAAGAAAGTCTCTTCTAATGAAAATTAAATATCGAAAAACCTTATAGAAAATTTTTGTTTAGTTTTTTAGAATATAGTGATTTAAATGTACGAGGAAGAAATTTTTTAATGTGGATAATGTAACTCTTCACATTTTAAAAGATATTATAATTATTATTATTACTATTAATATTAGTATTATAAATATTTGAATCAACAATTTCAAATAACATTTAATTATTCCATCAAATCTATTGAAACATGATTAAAAAATTAATCCAATAAGATTTTGACAAAACTGAATACATATTACTAATTCATATGAGGTAAATTATAACTGATAAAAATTATATTATATACTAGGACCATTTATTTTTACATAATATAGATTAATTATACCTGATAAAACATCATAAATCTATATAGCTAAAAGATACAAAAAAATTCATGATTATGAAATATCTTGGATCATCTTCAGCCATGTAGATCACCAATGGTCAAAAATCCCTTATTGATGATGTTCACCAAGAAAGTAGTAATCATTTTCAATGAAATATAATATGAAAAATTAATTAATCCACGTGATGTGATAATGGGATGAAAACATCATATAGTATATATATGTGTGTGTGTGTCTATATATGTATATATATTGGAATAAATTATGTTTCATATAAATATTTTCATTACAATTATGGTCATTAAAAATATGGGCAATGCCTATATATCCAATATTTATAATAATGTCTTGTATTTTCATGTCGTAAATTTTAAAAAATAATACTAATAGTGAAATAAAATGTGATATAAATTAATATATATATATATATGTTATGTATTAACAAAACAATATTATTAAAATAAGATATGATGTATATATAAAATTGAAACAAAATTTTCATTAACAATTTAGTATAAAAATGAAAAATTAAGATGTTCGATATTAAAATATATTTGTATACGTTAAAGGATATTTAAATCAAAATAAATAATTTTCATCAATGAATTGTTTTGTAATATATTTTACAATTTATCGTAATAAGATAAATTTAACACATTTTAATTATAAAAATTAATGAACTAATTTATTAAAATAATTTAAATAAAAAATATTAATCAAATAATATTATTAACACTTGTTATTTAAAATTGTCATTTATTACATTAAATAATTAAAACTTTATATATTAAAGTTCCTATTGCTAATAAAATTATAAATATTAGTGGTTAGATTTTAAAAATGAATATAATTTTTCAAAATTATAATTTCAAAATTATCCAATGGGAATTTTTTAGATTTTTTTTAATAACTGATTTTTAGGTGAATATTAAAAAACACTGATTTTTCAAATTTTTTAACTTCTTAATTTATATTATTTTAACGTCATGAATTATTTTTCTTAATTATTTAAAATAACAATATATGAAATATAAAAAAATATTTTAATTATTTTTATGCCATATAATAATAACTCACAGAAAACATTTTTGATAAATTAGGGAATATGATAACAAAACATAATTTTTCATCTATTTATTTTAATAAAATTTTAACATTGTTGAATTAAAATTCTCATTTCTATATATTTAAAATAAATATTATTTTAATATTAATAAATATTTTAATAAATATTTAATTAATAACATTAGATATTTTATCAAAAACAATAATATATCTCATAAAAATTCTGTTTTTCAAAAAATAACCTTCGCATATTACATGCCTTTCTATTAAAAATAAATTTCTTTCAAATGATAATATTTACTAAATTAATTTTAATATATAAAATTAGTATTCAAAAAAATCTTTCTTCATGTTCAACTTATTTTTTTCAATAAAGAAAATCTAAAAGGTCATAATTATATACCCTTATAAAAACAATAAATTGTAAAACTTACATTTCTGAGAGTAAATGAGTTAAATACATGTTTAAAACATGTAAAAAAAAATAATTCAGTATTTCATAACTATACCTCTTCACATACTATATTATTGTAAATTGATTCTTCAGATTTCTTTTGTAACATGGAATATCATGTTTATAATTCGTTATATGTTCCAAAACAATCCCTTCTATATAATTATAAATAGAACCACCACCCCTCTAACTATCTACATATAAAAATAAACTTACGATTGGCGAAAAAAATAATATAATATTTCTAAAATCTTCTCCCTATATCATAGATTCACAGGTCATTTTATAGGAACATGTGGAAGGACCATATATTTGTGAATAAAAAAACATCAAATGAGAGATGATGTTATGTGCAAGCGGGTTGAAGATTTGTACACATTATAAGGGTCTCCTTAAAAATGATCATTCATTTTATAATTAATTATTTTGTGAATTATTCTATATATTTATATTATAAATACAAACATTGATTATAAATATCATAAATTACAATTGAATAAGGTAAATTCACTTTTTCCTCATGATATCCCTTGTTATAGGAAATGATTCATGGATTCCATAAGATATAATGGTCAATCAAAAAAATATTAATTAATGAGTAATAATTTTTCCTCATTAGTTTTTTCTTACATTTTCATATTATTTTTCAAATTTATATCTAACGATATCACTTTAAATTCAATGATTCCCTATTTATGAGTTATCAACTTTCTCAGAATTTCAAATATCTGAAGGATAATTCTTATCCTCATAAATGATGATTTCCAGTCGTTGTCCATAATTATAAATCCACTAATGTTATCCTTTATAATTTTACAACTATTAAAATTTAATTTCATATGGACATCATATTTACCTTTTCATATTTTTAATAGATATTTATTTTGTTTTTAATGATGTTGGATTTCAAAAATGGTGTTTTAAAACATTATAAAAACTCTTATAAATCTGACATCTTTCTATTTAGTTATGACGTATCTTTAATGTTATCCATCTTTGATTATATTAATATCAATTATATCATCAATAGACTATTTATTTTTCATTATATATATGATATTTTTAGATTGTCATTGATTTATTTGTAGAATACATATTATAGTTCCTTCTAAAATTGAGACTTTTATTTAAATTCATCTCAGGCGATTATTAAAATTTATAGTAATGTATTTTTAATAAACCCATAATTGTTATAAATAATTATGAAATTTATAAGAAAAAGAATCAATTCATTCAAAAACATGTTCATTCCATTTTAGTTTTATGGAATATTGTAACATCATTCGATATTAAAAAATCCAATAAATTATTGCATAGAGAAGTACCAAAGTTATTAATTTTAGTTAATTAATTACCTAGATCCTTCTCATGAATTATATAAATTCAAAATATTTATTCATTAACAGTGAACTACATTCAATTTTGAATGTTTGAAATTTTTTAATTCCTTATTGATTTTTAAATCCTTATGATTTAAACATCTACAATGCAATAAATCCAAATTATGAAACAAATATCATTTTCATGGGTTTCATCATTCATATAGATTTTTTGTGGATAATTGTTTTCATATGAAATGTCAATTTATTATTTCCATCCATGTGGTTAGTGGTCCGGGACTTATATATCAATCCAATTCATTTAGTAGAACATTATATATTAGTTGATACTATGTAAGGTATTATGGTGTGATCCCAATCCACCTAGGGAGTTTGTCAAATTTTATTAGTATAGTTTTCTTAGTGAACCTTGAATTTTGCTTAAAATTTGATAATTTATGTTTATTACTCGTTTTTATTATCTTTTGAACTCATTTCATTACGATATTTATCAATGATTATGATCATCACTAATGTGATATCTTTCTATTCCTCCTAACTCTATGAGTATGATTTAATTCCAAAACCATTTACCTATTTTATTTCATATAAAAATTATCTCATTATGAATTTCTAAAATATTATTTTATGTATATGTATATTATATATGGGAGTTAGTAATTAAATAAAGAGTATTAAATTGATATTTTGAATTTGTATATCAAATCTTCTAATATCACAATATTTGATACTCAGTTTTTTTATTTTAAATTTGTGTTATGAAAAATGAAATAATATTTTTTAGGATTAGGTATTTTTAAACATTAAAATACACATTCTAGTATACATATAGGGATGAAAATAATTGGATATAACATACATATAGAAATACTAAATTTTGTAGCTTTTATGTGACAAATTGACTAATCAGTTATCCTTTTCCCTATAGATTTCACATAATTTTAATTAATATTACCCCAACATATTAATAAACCTGTCCTAAAAAATAAGTAGTCTAATAATCCCAAATATTTAATCCCAATGGGAATTTCAACTATAGATATCAATATAATCATACTATTATATTAAATTTTTCATATAATATAATCATTAAATCTCACAAATAGTAAATAAATTCCATTAATGGATGTTCTAGTGTCTTTGATGATTACCACAATAGGAATGATAATTTATGTTGAATGAAAACATTTATCATTAATTGATCCACATTAAACTGCCATGTAGGGTTCTCATATATTTTAAAAAAATCCATAATATTAGAGATTGAATCACAAAAAATTTATATTATCCTATGATTTATAATTCTAAATCCTGATATTTTGGATAAAATAAAAATTATATAAGACAACATAGACCGAGGAATAAATTATAATCAAAATCAGATATATGAAGTGGAGTTTTTAGAAATTATTTATAGCATACCATATAAATACATGTACCTAGAACAAGACACTAAGCTATGAATAGAGTCATAGTGCATACAAATGATTCCAAACAATAATAGAACCTTACCTATATGAATACAACACCAAAACATGGAATAATACACATTACTCAAGGATAACTACCAATACAAAATAACATAGTATGGTGGGAAAACCTCCGAGGAACTATAAAATATTTCACATAAAATTAAATATTACCCAATTCATTGGAAGGATATTTAATTCAATTACCAGTAATCAAATAATTATATGTACATATATATCTATGTGTGTGTTGAATATGATAAAACCTTACCAAACATAACTCATATTCATGATTAAATTTCATCTAAATGGTGATAGTTTAATAACATTTTCCCAATGAATAACAAAATGATATATTTGAAAAATTTCCTTGATAATAAGGAATTTTTAACATCCCAACCCAGGTTTCACACACTAGTGCCCCGAGACGATTGGTAACATAACATATGGCATGACTCCCTATACAATAGTGGCTACCAAGTCATAGTAAGGGAAAAATATCAATCATGTGGAGACTATACCCTCATTAATTAGTGTAATACACCAGTGGAAAATTAGAATCAATTTAAAAATGTTAGTAAAAATAAAGAGAATAACATAGTTTCAAAATATGAAAAATACTATAAATTTATTATCAAACATAAAAAATATATATTTCATGATAAAGTAAACGTGATGTGTCAAATTGAAACTCAAAAGTAAATAAAATTAAAACCCCTAAGAGGGTCTCAAACCATGTCCAGTTCCACCGACCATTTGGTATCCTTACTCATGCACCTAACATAAATACTTTTCCCTTACATTTTATGACTATAATGAAATCTTTTCTAGTACCGATCATGTAGCCCAAGTAGGGTGTGAGTAAAATCAATAGGACACTACTAATGATGTACAAAACAACATCCATTCAAAAATTATGTATACAATTTTATAAAGGAAAATGTATAATGTATATGTAAACACTTATCACATTATGATTATTTCTTTATTTAACGACCTTAAACCACAGTTTCCCTACATACCCATATCTCATTACCTTATTTTTAACATACCGAAGTCTGAACTACTCTCAAGGGATTTTAGAAATCAGTAAATTATCCATATAAATTAAATTACAAAATATACAATTAGTTCATCACATATTAAACATTAATTAATTCCCCAATTGATTATGAAAATCAATCTCATTAGTTTGTTCACTAATTAGTTAATCATACTAGTGTCATTAATTAATTAATTATTTAATTAATCTTTCTAATATTGTTACTAATTCACAAAATATTTTATACAATAATTACCCTTGATAAATTATCCAATTAATTAAGTACATCAATACAATTAAAAAATTCATTTATTAATTCATCAATATCAACAAACTCAATATCCTATAATTAATCTAATAATTAATTAATAATATCAAAAATCTCCATAATGCATATTACATTATACAATTAATTATCTCAGAACAGTTATCTCAATATCTCATAATTAATTCAATGATTAATTATCTCCAAAAATTTCTCAAAATATCTCATAATTCGTTCATTTTTTAATTATTAAAATCATTAATCTGTATTGAAATAATTAATTAAACAACTATCACTTATCATATATCTGAATATATCATAATTAATTTTGGAATTCATTATATCAAATTAGTTTTCTTTATATATTATCATTTATTCAAAAATTAATTATTCAAATCATATATAATAAATCTTAGAAAATTAAACAACTAATTATTAAAAATCTATAATCCAAAAATCAAAAATTTCACATATGCTCAATTATCTAAATTACCAAATTAACTAATTAAATCATGAAATAAATTTATAAACTTATAATAAATATTATACAATTATATACATGTAATTTAAATCAAGACATTTGGATTTGAATTATAGGTCATCTACATTTATTAGTTGAGGAGCGATAGCCCAATATAAATCCCTAATTTTAATAGAATAATGACAAAGCATGACATCCCGATCTAAAACATAAATCAATGATTGAACAAATAATGATCAATTGATTATAGATATTGATCAATAATCCGTATATATATATCCAATAATATATTTATAACCAACCAACAACATGGGAGAATAATATTCAAAGGATGGAGGTATAATGGAAAAGTGAAAGGAAACTACACTTGATGTGATCCACTTCTTAAGAGTGGTGTAGATCACCAATAATTTAAATTAATCATTATGAATGGAGTTTGGAATAGCTTTGAATGTGTATGAGTAGATCCTAAATCATTAATCAAATTTTAGTATTGAATCGTTTTAATTTGGGATTAAAATGGGGCCTCGTGATATTTTAGAATAAATATTTGGTAGAATTAGAACCTCATTCACGATTTTTCTTGGGATGAGGCACATGGTTTCCTTAAACATTCTACCTTAATTCTTCTCATATTTTAATGGGTGGTTCAATGTTTCTCCTTTTAGGGAATATTTATTAAAAAATTATGTGTTATACCTGAAAATCTCATCTTTCTAGGGATACACTATTTGGAGGGAAAGGGTGCACGATTAGGGAAAATCATGATCCAACCCTGGAAATCCTCCGATCTTTAATTTTTCACAAAAACATCATAAAAAACGCAGAGTAAAACAAATGTGAAAATTACGCAAGAAAATGAAAAAGATTAATTATAAATGAGCATGATAAATCTATTGAAAATGATGAATTTTAAAATAATTAAATTCAATTAGAAATTTATATTATAATAATTACATAGTTTATAACATGTAGAGAATATGTAGAAATATCTATGATAAGGATTACAATATATGGAAAAAAAACAAACCACATAAAAATACATTATGTTATTCATAAAGAATATTTTACGAGTTTGAGTTTTTTTCCTTTTTAAGATAATTAAAAAATATATTTAAAAATAATAATTATAGTTTTCATAATATTATTTTGGCTGAAAAATGTTCAATTTTGTGGAATATATCAGTAAAAATAAATTTTTTCAGTTCCATTAAATCTGTTTTACATATAAGAGATAATCACAATGAGAATATAAAACATGTATTATAAAAACAATGTAAAGATATTTAAATATATATATATATAAGGAACATATAAAATTTTTATAGATGAATAAATAAGGAAGAATATGGAGTATTGAAGATAGAAATAAAGAGAACACATATTCCAAAATTAGTGATAGTGGTTAAGACGACCCCTTTAATGATTTTAACTACCTTACATGAAATAGAAAATCATAAAAATGATAATAAATAAATATTTATCTAAGAAGTGTATGGTAATTTTAATATATTATGAGATTGGAATAAATTGTTTTCCAAAATATCAATGAATCCTTTGGTAGGAAAAAGATATATATCCCTAAGGATAATAACCACCATTAAAAATGATTATAAATTTTATCAATAATGATGTACTCTTTGTGGATGATAACGATAAAAGAAAAATAATTTAAATTAAAAATTAAAAAACAATAGATATCAAATTTATGTTCTATGAAACTAATTATTATCATAAATGAAACCAATCATATATGCTAGAAAATCAGGATGAAACAAAATCCCTTAACAAAACAAGGTTTATTTTAAAAAAACTCATATAGAATCATGAACGTTCAAAATTAAAATCCAAGGACGGTAGAACATGAATTTTATTCAAAACCACCACATTTCTGTAATGATATGAAAAAAATACCTGACAACCTTATAAACCAAAAAATGTAACAAATAGTTGCATATATATCATATCTTAGTGAAACATAATAGACATACTAAAAATGGTTGTCTTTAGGTGTTATTTAATGTAATGTCTCATATTTTTCCATCTATGAATTTTAAATATTATATTGGATTATTAAGAGACCAGGCGCAGAGACAGAACCTCATTCCGAGGCCCGGTGAGCTCGGAACGATGGATTGAATCAATTTAAGTTAAGTGAGTCGAAACTCACACGTGGTTGTGGATGTTTCCAAAGAGATACCCAGAGTAAAAATCTTGGGGCACCGTTGCATCTGGGACGATGACTTTACCCAAAAACGAGCCTATCTTCATCCAGCGCAGGTCGAGGGAAGAAGTTAATTTTCCGAAATTTTAATAAAATAAAAATAAAATTAATTTTTCCCATGTTTATTTTTTTATTGAAATATCTGTTTTAGCGTTGCGATAGGGTAGCTATTCAATAATAAATATCATGTAATAATTTCATATAAACATCAACTTGATTCATTAATTCCGCAGCATAATAGAACATTGAATCATGTTTCCATTTTTAATGGATTAAGCAATTGGTGGTTGTTGAAGAATTTTAGAGAGAAATATGTAGAGGATCCATGGAGCGCTTGAGCAAACACTCAACGATGAACGATGATAGATCGATGTTGAGAATCGATGCCCCAACGATGTTGGAGTATCTCCACGATGTCAGCTGATCGACACCTTCATTAGCGATCGATCCTAGTAGAGGTATGGGTTTGTTATTTGAATTCTATTCCCCATCTTTTATTTTTGAACGATGAACATGGAAAAAACACGAACAAGTTGTTCTGCAGATTCGTTCTTTCATGCAGGAGGGTTTTATTGGGATGATTAGAGGAATTGATCCATGTTGAATTGTTGTTGTTTATTTCTTCCTTGTTTAAGCCTATTAACGAGAGCGGATCAATGTTGTGATGAAGGACGGCAGAAGTTGTTCCTCAAAATGTTTTATCGGATTTATTCCCTTTTTCTTTCGCACATTCTTCACGTTCATTGTGGGGCGATGAAAAACAGATCGTTGTGCATCCATTTTGTGACACAATGATCCAAATTGGAGAATCGGCACTACATTGACCTTGCGGAGGTGCGACGACGATGGAAGACTACGGATCACAGCAAATTGGGAAGGACCGTTCTTCAAGAGTTCTTCGCATTGGAAGATCAAAACATGTTTTCAAAGCCGATAAGAGGCCTAAAAACATTGGAAGTGGATTCGTGGTGTTGGGGTTACCAAAACTAGATGGTTTTGTGGTGATTGGATGACCGAATTGATGATCGGGGAAGCACAAGAGGCACGCCAGTGAAGAGTGTCGTTTCTGGAAATTTCGAGAATACACTGTGTGTACTTATGGAGAACACGTCGTTTAGTGTTGGTGTCTACGGGTAGAGTTTTGGTGGTCATAGAGGGATCACATGGCGGGTGACCCTAGTCACATGGAATTCTATACTTCCCTCGACACTCGGCGTGTATTTTGGGAAATACACGGACACATGATGATCTACATGGCTTCACAACACGGTGTGTACAACATGACATAGGTGGCTACACGGGACTCGGCGTATACCCAGGGGGTACACAGACACGGGATGGAGTACACGACCGTGTACTCCATCACACTTCTAGTTGAGGCCAGTAATGCGGGTCACCATGTGTGCCGATTACACGGGATGGAGTGCACATGTTGATGATCGTGTACGGGCACATGGCCAGCGACACGAGGCCAACCCCAGTCACCCGGACACGGTGTGTATGTCATTCTACACGTCGTGTACCCAGTTTTATATACGACCGGCCTTACAGTATGGGCCGATGTACACGGGTAGTACCCGGGATCATAAAACAGAATGTGTAACTTTTGTACATGTCGTGTACGTTTTGGAATACGGCATGGCCCTCTTGTTCACCATATCTTGGAATTTTTTCATTTGGGTCAGTGCCCCTAATTCTCTTCCCCTGATGTTCAACCATTGTTTCCTTCTACATGATTATGATCCCTTCGTCATGAATTTCTCTGATAGAGTAGGCATCCCTCCGAGAGGTACGGTGCAAGATCATGTATCCATTCCTGACCCTAGATATAGTCACACATTGATGTGACCAACTCTGTCGGGTGTTGATCCTCTACCTAGATGGTGTATCACCTAGCTGGTGAATTCGGATGAGTCGTGATATCCTCTATGGCCCTTGCAGTGATTCTCATCTATGTATCGTGATCTTTACCACTCAGTAGTGTGTCTCTCGTAATGCGTTCTTCTATCTATCATGATCCTAACCACTCAAGAGTGTGTCTCTCATAATGAGTTCATCTACCTCTTGTGGCGGTTCCCGAAAAACATTACATCTCGGACCAACGTCATCAGAGTTACCAAACTCGTGGAGTGTGTTAGCTCGGAACGATTGCTTCGCGGAATCATCGAACTGAATCTCTATTGGGGTATGCAGCTGTGTGACTTGACCCTAGACTATGGGTCTGATATTTTAGTATATCTGGATTGAGTTTCACTTGCTATATGTGGACATATACAGTGTGTAGATGATTGTACCTTTACTGTGTGTATTGCTTTGTGGTTTTGAGGGGGGGGGGGGGGGGGTACTCTACTAAGTATTGTTATACTCACCCCTGCATGGGCCTTGCCAGCACGTGTCGTGTCTTCTGTAGACGAGCAGCCTTTTGGGAGAGTCTGGGGATGACCATGATAGGAACGCGATTTATGAGTTCCCTATAGGATGAGGTGTTCCTACTGTTATGAGCAACAATCCCGGTACATTTTTGTGTTTAGAGGTTGGAATTTGAAGTTTCAGACTCTTGTTTGGGTGGGCTTTTATTTTTGGCCCAGTTTACGTCCATCACTTTATTTTCCATTGCACTATGTTTGTATTATTTAGTTTTATGAATGCATTTTGTTTCTGAGTGTTTTTACAATTCATCATTTGTTGGCTTAGAGAAGTGTGTGTCTGTACAGGTTCTTAGGCGATGCCTCGCAAGTTAGTAAAATGCCTAGTAGGTGCAAGTCACTAGCCCCTGCCCTGGTAGAGGCAAGCTTGGTGAGTCACGACACGGGCCCCAGTGGGACGGGTCATTGAAGAGTGGTATCATAGGTGGTCGGTTCTAGCATAGGACCAAGAGTCTGTAATATTGTTTGGGGCAACATTGTTCAGTGTTTCGAGCTTGGATTTCAGGCCAGAGACTCTAGTGTAGGTGCGGCGCACGACGTATCCATATAACACGGCTCTGAGAACCGACTTGTCGATTTGGAACACGAAAACACTGGTTTTGGGGAAATGAAAGAGTGGTTCATGCATCATATAGGAATGGGTTGTGTTTTCCATGTCTGTTGTGTTAGCTATCCAGATGTACTCTTTGACAATAGTACATCATGTTTACTTACCGGATGCCTCTAGGAATCTTACCCAATAGTATTTAGAAGAATGATCATGAGAATGACCCCCCCCCCCCCCCCCCCGTGACAAGGCATCGATACAAGGAACAGTTCGCCAGACATTTCCATCTGGTGGTCAACCTGTTATGCCACCACCAGTGGAGCAGCCCATGGTATCAGCAGCACCGACCGACGAGGAGTGCATGCTTTGTACACTCCATGAGTTCCAGAGATAGAGATCCCTCATGTTCTGAGGCGAGCCTGACCCTCAGGCAGCTGAGGAATGGATTGACGTGGTGACTAGAGTTCTTCATCTAGTGAGGACACCAGCAGATCAGATGTTGATCCTAGGAGCGAGCCTTCATCAGGGTTCGACGAGACAATGGTGGAGTCTGACCGCACAGACTCACGACGAGGAGACTCTTTTATGGACGGAGTTCGAATGAATCTTCAGGGAGGAGTTCTCTCTGGTTACACTGGGAGTTGTGGGCATCCAAGATCTTCTTCATCTCTATCAGGGAAGTATTACAGTATATGACTATTCCTCAAGGTTCACCAACCTCGCCCGGTACTCGATGGATATGGTCAGGGATCAGTACTTCAGTGCTCAGACCTTCGACCGAGTTCTATGACAACACATTCGAGAAAGTGTCATGCATATATGAATTTCGACTTATCATGGAGTGCTCAATTAAGCTTTGGTGATAGAGATTATTGGCAGAGCAGATACAGATGATGACAGTCAGCAGTAGGAAGACTGGTGCGGAGTCCTCGGTGGAGGGATCTAGCGTCAGACGCAAGGATTTGGACAAGAGAGACATCAGAGGAGGACCCATGATAGGGGATTGACAGTCCATGGCTCTCATGATGGATCCAGTCAGCCTAGGGAGATGTGATGTTACACGTGGGACCATAGTAAACATCTCACTTGAGATTGCCCGACCTGCCGAGCTACTGACAGGGAAGCAGTGGATGGACCACTGAGACAGAGGGAGAGAGTGGAGAAAACAGACCCTCCAGGTGGCGAACGTGGTAGAGGAGTAGGGAGAGTTTCAGTTGGTGGCATAGGCCTCGACTTACTTCCACCACCACCCCTAGGAGGTAAGCACTAGGCTCAAGGAGCTGGGGGATAGGTGAGGGGACAACTGCATGCGGTCAAGGCACACAACCCATGGGTACCCGAGATGATTCGAGGTATGATATGTTTCATTTATACCTTAGCATCTGTACTTATAGTAACAGGTTCCAATCATTCCTTCATAGCCACATTTCTTGTACGAAACCTCGAGATTCCGGTAGAGCTGTTTACTCGATCCTTATGCATGGAGACACCTACTGGAGGAGACTCGATGATCAGGCACCATTGTAGACGATGTGATCATACCCTTGGAGGTGAGAGTTTCAGTTGGAAATTCATGGTGGTAGCATTGATTCCTTATGAAGAAATTCTCGGTATAGATTGGTTATCTTTTGTTCATGCCCAGATTTACTATTTTGGGTGAAAATTGTGGTGTGTTTTCCATGATGGAATGTGGTTTTCCTTTGTCGGAGAAAGGAAATCCCAGGAAGCGCAGCATGAGCATTTTCATAGGAGGGTGCAACCAATCAGTCATGAGTTGGCTAGACATTCCCTCAGAGTAGTGGATGTTGTAAGCTCTCAGTTCCATGTAGTAGTGGCAGAGTATGTGGATGTCTTTCTTGAAGATGTTCAAGGGTTACCTCCCTGTGGGGAAATCAAATTCTGTATCGACTTACAACCCGAGACAACACTGATTTCCTCATTAGCATATCAGATGGCTCCCAAGAAGCTTTGTGAGATGACAGTGCAGTTGGAGGATTTGCAGAGCAAGGGTTTCTTGAGACCCAACTTTTCACCCTGGGTGGCCCCACTCTTGTTTTCCACTAAGGAAGATGGGAGTCTGAGGATGTGCGTGGATTAACAACACCTGAACCAGGTGGCGGTGAAGAACAAGTATCCATTGCCAAGGATTTTTGACTTCTTCGATCAGTTAAGAGAGGAACAGTGGTTCTTGAAGGTTGATCTTTCATCAGTTTATCACCAGCTACAAGTGTCAGACGCAGATATACTGAAGATGGCTTTCAGATGCCGCTATAGACACTATGAGTACTTGGTGATGCCTTTCGGTGTTATGAACACCCCTGTAGTGTTCATTGGTCTGATGAACTGGATTTTCCCGCTGTACTTGGACCGGTTCGTAGTGGTCTTCATCGATGACATCCTTGTGTACTCGGCGTTAGTTGAGGAGCATGCGAGACATCTGCGGACGGTTCTAGACATACTTCGGGAGAACCATATTTTTTGAAATCTCTCAAAGTGCTAGTTCTGGATTCAGGAGGTCCACTTTCTGGGGCATGTCATCTTATAAGATGGAGTATCTATAGACCCAGCCAAGGTGGAGACTATGTTAGCCTGGGAGCCACCTTAGAGTGTGATGGAGGTGCGGAGCTTCCTTGGGTTGGCACAGAATTATCGATGATTCATTCCTTACATTACTCAGATATATGAACCAATGAAAGACTAGACCAGGAAGGGGTAACCTTCGTGTGGAAGGATAAGTGCAAGGAGGCTTTCGAGCAGTTGAGATAGAGTTTGACGAGTGCCCCAGTTTTGAGCTTACTAGGGGAGGGTGTCAAGTACATTGTTCTTTGCGATGCATCCGAGACCAGGCTGGTTTGTGTCCTAATACAGTGGAAGGCTGTGATTGCTTATGTTTCGATCCAGCTATGGCCACATCCGTAGAACTATGTGACCCATGATCTCGAGTTGGTAGTGGTAGTCATCGCACTGGAGATGTGGCAAAAATACCTCTTGGGTGAGCGGTTTATCATCTACTATGACCACAAGATCCCCAAGTATATCTTCTCACAGAAGGATCTGAAATTGAGGAAGAGGATTTGGCTTGAATTCCTCTATGATTATGATTTTGAGATCATCTATACTATTGGAAAGGGGAACAAGGTTGTCAATGATCTTAGAATATGATCGAACTCACAACTATTGAGTGAGGGGACATAGCAGTTAGTCGCATTGCAGTTATACTTCGTGGATGGAGAGGATACAACTTACCTATAGTCTATGGTTGTCAACCCTCTACTATTACAACAATTTTGGGAGGCACAGCTTGGGGATGTCGACTGTGTGGCATTACATGCACAGTTATCCACAGGACATGTTCCTTATGGATATTCACAAGGTGGGGAGCATGTATTTATTTTCATAGGATGCATTGTGGTACTAGTGGTGTTGCAGGAGGACGTCCTAAGGAAGTTTCATACATCCCCATTGTAAGTGTATCCTAGAGTGGCAATGATGTACCAGGTTCTTCGATGGAAGTTCTCGTGGTCATGCATGAAGAAGGCAGTAGCAGTGTTCGTTTCTCGATTCCTTTTGTGCCAACAGGTGAAGGCTGAGCACTAGGTTCCAGTGGGATTAGCTCACCACCTGGAAGATCCAGAGTGTAAGTGGGATGGAATATCTATGGACTTCATGATGAGCATACCAAGGACGTCCATGGGACATGATTCTTTCTGGGTTATCGTTCACTTACTCACCTAGTTGGCCTACTTCCTAGCTATGAGGGAGCAGAGTTCCATAGAGAGCATGGGATGCCTTTATGTGCTGGAGATAGTTCGGCTTCATGGAGTACCCTCGACAATAGTCTCGGACCGAGACGCACGTTTCTGATCCCAGCTATGGAAGGGATTACAGGAGGAATTTGTGACTCAGCTACTCTTTATCACATCGTTTCATCCCTAGACAGATGGTCAGATAGAGAGGATTATTCAAGTTCTAGATGATATGTTGTGAGCCTTTATCTTGGAATTTGGTTGCAGTTGGGAGGAACACATACCACTGGTGGAGTTCGTGTACAACAATAGCTACCACTCCACCATATGTAAGGCACTATTTGAGGCCTTGTATGGGAGACCCTTCCGGTCACAACTTTGCTGAACCGACCACGGAGAGTCAGTACTCATTGGTCCAGAGTTGGTGAGACCTACCACTGAGAAAGTGCAGATCATCCAGGTGCATATGAATAATACACAGAGCCAGTAAAAGTCTTATAATGATAGATGACGAAGACCTATGTATATTGAAGAGGGAGACCATGACTTTCTTCACGTCTCACCTCGACGAGGGTTTCATATATTTTTTTTCATAGGTGGCAAGTTATCTATATGGTTCATCGGACCATTCCAGATACTGTGCAGAGTTGTCAAGGTGGCATACCGCCTTGCTATACCACCACAGTTGCATCAGGTACATGATTTCATCCACGTGTTGCAACTGAGGAGGTATGTGAATGAACCATCGCATGTCATCGACTTGGGCGAGCTAGACATCGAGGTTGGAGAGACCTTTGCTGAGTACCATGTGGATATCAAGGATCCGAAAGAGGGGATCCTTCGTGGGTGATCGATTCCCTTGGTGTGCATCTGTTGGCAGCACGGGACTCTTCAAGAGATTTTGTGGGAGCGGGAGGCCCAAATCCATGCCCAATAACCATATCTTTTTTAATAGCCTTTGTTTGGGATTTTTGGGGACGTAAAGCCCCATGGTGGGGAGAATGTAATGTCTTGGATTTTTTTGGGTATAATTTGTAAATATTATATGGGATTATTACAAGACCAGAAACATAGACGACACCTCATTCCGAGACCCTGTGAGCTTGAAACGGTGGTTTGAATCTTTTTATGTTAAGTGAGTCTTCACTCACGTGCGGTTGTTGCAGTTTCAAAATGGATGCCCATATTAAAAAGTTTATGACACAATTGCGTCTGTGATGACGAATTAACATATGAAATATCCCAACCTCGACCAGCATAGGTTGAGGGAAAAAGGTAATTTTCAGACGTTCATAGTAAAAACAATTCACTGTATATTTTATTTTTATGGAAACATCTGATGTTGCTCAGTGACAGATCATTTGATTCGATTTTAAATTCCATGTAATAATGGCATAGAAATAGAAACTTCACTCATTAATGAAGCAGTGTAACAGAGTGTTGAATCAAGATTCCATTTTTAATGGGTTAAGCGATTGGTGGTCGTTGACGAATTTTTGAGAGAAATCTATAGAGGATCCATGAAGTGCTAGAGCAATCCCTCAACGACGAACAACGATGGATCAAAGTTGAGAATTATTGTGCCAATGAAGTTGGAGGATCTCAATGACGATAGATGCAAAAAACATTCATCAGCGATCCCAGATGACGTATGTGTTTTTTATTTGAATTCTTTTCCCCGTTTTTTATTTTTGAAAGATGAATACAGATCAACAACGAACAAGTTGATCTAAAAATATGTTTGTTCCTATGGGAGGGTTTTATCCAAATTATTTGTGTTATTGATCCTTATTCAATTATTGTGGTTTATTTCTTCTCTGTTTATGCCTATTAACGGGAGTGGATCAACACCATGACGAATGAAGGTGGAGGTTCTTTTCTCAAATTTGTTTTATTGGATTTCTTACCTTTTAATTTCTTGTGTTCTTCGCGTTCATCACAGGTCTATGAAAAACGGATTGCTTCACATTAATATAGCGAGAAAAAAATACAAAATTGGATATTCGACACCATAACTACCTTGCGGAGGTGCATCAACGATGGAGGACTACAGATCAGAGTGAATCAGCAAGGGCAATTCTTCGAGAGTTCTTCGCGCGGGAAGATAAAAACATGTTTTCAGAGCTGATCATAGGCTTGGATACACCGAAAGCGACATCATGGTGTCAGAGAGCCAAAAAACTTATGGTTTGTGGCCATCTGATGGTCGGATCGATGATCAGGGCATCAGGGGAGGCTCACCACTGAAGAGCATCGTTTCTGGATATTTACAGAATACACGACGTGGACTTCCAGAGAACACACTGTGTAGTGATGACGGTGGCGGCTTGGGTTTTGGGGGTTCAGAGATGAATCACATGACGTGCGACCCTAGTGACACGACATATTTGACATTCCTTGAATCGTGTCGTGTATTTTTGGAAATACACAGACACGAGATGATCTACACAGCTTCAGAAAATGGCGTGTAAAGCATGAAAGAGGCGGATATGCAGGACACGACATGTGCCTAGGGGGTACACGGACACGGGATGGATTACAAGACTGTGTACTCCATCACACGTCCAAGCAAGGCCAGTAACGCAGGTGATCCCGTGTGCCGATTACACGGGTTGGAGTACACGGGTTGATGACCGTGTATTGGAACATGGACAGTGTGCACGGGGCCAACCCCAGTCACCCAAACTCAATGTTATTCCAATTATATGGACCCATTTTCATTGAATTTCTCAATATGTTCGGAGCCATAGAGTATCCACAAATACAAGATATTGTGATGAAACATGTCTACATAAAGAACTTTGATTTTCCTCATCTCACCATTGTTATGTTCAGTGATTCCAATGCATTTGATCCTCAAAGCACCATCATTACTGAATCTCAATATTCAATAATCCTTTATCTTGACATTCATTAATAGTTCTACATTAACTATCATATGGGATGACCATTATCTATCAATATTCCTAGTGTATATATTATTGGTTGCTTTGAGAGCTACTTATGCAGGATTGGATTTTCAACTCTCATCTTTTACTTACAGGAAATATTACATAGAGTAAAGTATAAAGACAACCTTTTAAATCATTATTTTATAGGATTAGGTTCTACATACTCATATTCTTCTTCTAGTTGAGAGAACTTGTTTGTAATAGGGAAAAATTCTACTTAGCGACTACAGACTTGTCACTCGGATCTATGAAAAATGTTCATGTCATTTCTGTACATAAATCAACAACTTTATAGAAAAATCTAGAACAATGAAAAGAATATCCATTGAAACTATTTATTAAATATGAATTATGATATGAATTTGTTTTACATTGTTGAATTTATATCTCTTACCTATTTATATAGCTCATTGCATCTTCACAGTATGACATGGTATGGACATGGAAGCCACAAAACTGGCATTTCATAAGTGGAAATATCTTTTCACTTATATTCCTCCTCATGTCCAATTATATAGGAAGATTGTTTCACCATCAATAACCTTCAGAAAATCATGGATAGTTTTCAATCCTTATTTCAGTCTGATTTGAGAATTTATTTGTTTCGAATTTATGTGTCTTTGTGATTTGAATGAATTTTAATGTGCCTTTATTTTACCCCATATTAAATCCATCATTCAATGTTTTAGAATCACTACCAATTCCAATATTTCCCATGAATTGGGTTCTTTTATCATTCAAAACATTTTCAACCCCATCAAAACCATGCATACCTCTCTCTAACAGCTCAACATCTGAGAATTTTCCAAACTAAATTTTCTTCTTTTTTTCTTTTAGACAGGATTCACTTTTATGTTTTCTCCTAAGAGTAACAAATTATTATTACCTAAATAGTTTTTTAATAATAAACTATTCTCAATGTAAGTTAATTAATGACCTTAGAATCTTATTCAATTCAAATATTTATTTAATCAATATCTTCTAATATTTTAAATGTTGATGAATGTTACTTAACTACTCCCTCCAGTTGATTCATTTTAACATCCATTAAATCAAAATGTTCTTATGATTATTATACTATTTTTTCACATTTTTCCTAACCTTAATTGATTATCAATTCTACCAAAACAATCCTTATGTTTAAACTTGATATTGAAACCAGTGGTCAATTTATTATCTCTACTTTTTTCTCATAATAGTTATAAATTTTCAATATTTTCTATTATTGAAAAATGAGTTCAAGATTTAAATTCTGGTACTTCTTCATCAAATAATTCACTATCATCATCATAGTATTCATATAAAAAACCTTTCACCATATTTTCATACCAGGCTTGAAATGTTCCTTTTTGAAAATCTTTTTCTAAGGCATATGCAAGTATCCATTTTCCCTTTCTTCATCATCAAACATTCTTTTGTACCGATAGGCAGTGTGACCAACTCAACATCAATGAAAATGTGACAGAGGTACATTTTCATCAAATATTCCTTTAACATTATTTAATATATTTTAAATGATAAAATCAAATATTTTTACTCTATACCAACATTAATTATATCTTATAAAATTTCTAGTGTTTCTATGGATTTTAATGCCATTTCCTTGATTATCCATGTTGTTGTATCTTCTTGTTTGACTATCCTCTCATATTCCACTAGGCTGCATAGCATATCTTCCAGATAGATTTTGGAAGTTTCCTTTTCTTTAAGGGCATAGTCTTTTTCATTATAATAATATCGAAGTATTCTCAATGTTTTCTTTAAAATGTTAATGTATTTGATTTCATTACCGATTTCTCATACTACTCCAATATCATCTATAATTAAATTGAAAATATACCTTTTTTTCTAGATTCAACATCAAATCATTTATCATATTTTGAAATACTTATTAATTCAATTCCTTCACTTTTCTATCTCCTTCATAAATATTCTACATTTTTTCCACATAAGCTTTGTGGATGTACATCTTTTCACCATTAGATATATCTGATCAGTAAGAGTTCTAGTTAGGTATATTTGTGCTTTGGCATCTGCATGAAGTGATTTGTTGTTTGTACGAGTCATTAACATTTTTGTTGGATTAGTGGAATTCATTCCTTTTATAGTGAACAACATGACTTCTTTTCCAAGAGATCTTAGATGAGACCTCATCCTATTATTATATGTCTGAATGTTCTTTCCATCCATGAGGGGGACTCACCTTACATTTACAGTATTCTCCATGGCAGAAATGAAGTAATGATATAACAACAACAACAATTACCCTTTTATACAACTTGTTGGGCACTAGAACACCCTCATAGGGGAATGCTGAATCAGGGTATCAACTATTTCTATTAATATGATGGATATTGTCCCCACATTGTTAGTAACTTGTTGAACATGTTTGATTAGAATGTGTAGAAAACAAACGATCACTTGAAAATAAGAAGACATATCATTTTTTCAAGGAACACCACTATGGGATAAATCCAAGGATCATACATCGATATGATTTTTGTCATATGAATTTCCATTAATATTCAATAGTTGTTGTTTATAATCTTTTAGCACCATAAATTTGTGCCAAGAACACTTCCTGTATAAAACGTTTCATGGATAACATATTGCATCCCATATATCACTTTAGTTCCCCCCCTTATACTGAGTTGGGATGGATCTGAACAAATTTTATCAACAAGATGGACTCTTTAATGGATTCTCGTTAAATCATTCATATTGAACAACAATATATGATCTGTTGAAGTATCACTGTCACTCATATGTGTAATTCAATCATCATCACACTGTTATTTTATGAACTATTCTTCCACAAAATGGAATATTCCTCCTCGTACAACGCTCAATCCTTCACATACTAAGCTCCTCCCTCCATGTACTATATTCCTTCCTCCACGTATTGGGCTCCACCATTTACCGATTGTGCTTTGTGGACCATTTATCCATTACAAACTATGCCTGCTCCATGATGTATCTCTTCTTCTATGTACCGTTTCTCTTTTACTGACCAGCTTCCATCTGTGGACTTTTCATCTTTGGGTACTGCAAGAGGACCATGGACGGAGTTCTTCCTCCCCATACTAGATCCTCTACATGGACTTTTCATCCCAAAAACCAATTGGTGATTTACCAAATTCCTTCTAATTTCTAATTAAAAACACCTTCGTGGGATTGTGAAGCGGCCAAACACTATAGAAATCACCTAAATCCTATCGATTTATCTAATATTCATCCTTATCTCTAATAAAGGGATTAATATTCCATATATAAGAACATATATCCGCATAATCTTCTAAAACTAGATTTAATAATTATTCAATATGAAAATTACATTACCAAATACTATGAATCTCCCATGAACTATAGTCCTTACAAGGTCCACATACGACCATTCTCCATATGTGATAACACAAATCACCACCTCATTTACATGAATGATACGCCATCCCATGAACAATTATCCTACATTTAACCACATGAATTTTCACGATACAATTTTTCTCCACGAATTTTTCATCCTATGTTGTCTGTATACTATTTTCTATTTCTAAAACGGTCCATGATACATGGTTAATGGTTCACAATTCCACTTACCAAAATTCATGATCCAAAAAATGTTATCAGAAAACACATTCAGCATATTGCCTTTGCGGAAAATATTCATTTTCCAAAAACACAATCCTGATTTTGAGGCCCAAACATTTATAAAGGACTAGGGAACTATGCCACCTTCTATACCGATATCAACATTTTTAGAGTCCCATGAAATTGAACTGGGTTAAAATACAAATGTTTTTGACTTTTTTCATTTTATCAACGGGTCATTTTTTTAAACCAATTTTTGCAATTTTATTCTGAGTGTTGGAACAGCTAAAGGGGTCATTTTGTGACATGCGTGATTACCAGATATTTTTTGCTGGAGGCCCGATGAGTCTAAGAAACAACGATTTCATAAAATTCCACTTTAATGGATCTGTACAGGTATCTCATTGTTGCGTTCCGACCTATTCAGTTTACCCTATTTAATAAATTATTTAATTTAATTAAATAAAATTATATGAGAGATTGTAATAATGAAAAACATTCAATTAATAATAATAATGATGTTATTATTATTAATATTACTATGGTTGATTAATTAAATGAATGATAAAGAATTTATTAAATGTCGATTGAAAAAAATTAATGTGGATTATTGGTTTATCTAAGAACCTTTTTATTTAAATGAAGAGTGTCAGAATTATTAAACAACCATTTATTATTAAATGGATAGATATTCTAATAATAATAAATTTGTTATTATTATTATGGTGTCATAAATTATTTTGATGTTTTGATATTTTAATTGCATGTTAATGGTGTATATTTTTTATGATAATTTAATAACCCATTTGAGCTTCTCAAAAACACATTTAATAAAATTCGGTGTTTCAGATTTAATGAAGTGTTGTTATTAAGTAGTTGTGTTGGGATTATGAAAAGATTAAAATATAATAATAATGAGATAATATTTATTTTAGTTTAATGAATGTAATAACAATTATTATTAATATGGAAATTAAATTAGATGTTATGGGTTGGTGTTTTTATCATATTAATGATATTGTAATAAATTGGGAGTTCCATAATTAATTATGATATTTATTATGATAATAATTAATGAAGAAGATTTTTTAATTAAATGGGGTGTAAAATTTATGTTAAAATATTTTTAGTTGGATGTTTAATGAGGTATAATCTTGATGTGAAATTAATCAGGCTTCTGGGAATCACAATGAAACGTCTAATTAAATATGGAGTTTAGTAATTAATAGTGATGTGTTTTTATTTATTAAGAGCTGTTGGGTTTTATCAAAGCGTGACTAATAATAAAAATAATAGTACAATTATAATTTTTTTTTGGTTTTATGAGTGGTTGTTATTATTTTTATGAATAATAATAATAATTTATTTTTTTTGGGTTTTATTTAATTAAATTAATGGTCAATAAGAATTTAATTAATCACTACGAAGTATATGTTTTATTAAATTAATTTTTGTTGAGATAATAAATGAAATAATAATGATTTGGGAATTATTGAAGAAGGGTTATTTTAAATAGTAATATTAAATAAATAATAAATGTAGAGTTGGGTTTAATTTAATTAAACCTATAAAAATATAGATATCGTGTTGTTCCAGGGTAGTCAAATGGTACGAGTCAGCTGTGTGGTTATCCGGTTTTTAAAATTATTTATTTTTATTTTATTTTAAATAAAATAATAATTTAAAAATAATAATAATGATAATATTATTATTATTTTATTAATTTGATTGGATGATTAATGGGGGTTTTCAGAATTAATTGTGAAAAATTTATATAAATGTTAGTTAATGAAGTAACATTATATTAAATGAGAATATGAAATGTTATTATTATTATTAAATTGATACAATTATTTTATCATGGGTGTAGTTGATGATTGGTGTAGAAAACATGAGGGTGGAGAACCACCATATTGGAAGAATATCAAAAATGCACCAGACCCCTCCATTGAGGCATGCTACACCCCCTCCCATGCTCCACTTCGCGCAACCGAAACCTCCCGATGTCTTCTCAAATCATGTTTGTCTCAGTGAGGTGTGTTCATCTGAATTTTTTTTGTTATTAAAATTGGTCTTTTGGCTCCTCTCTTGCCCAGTTTCCTTGGACAAAATCCTAGGGTTCAGGCTTTATTGGGTTTCCTTATTTATTCGGTTCTACGGATGTACAAGGGGCTCCTCTAGACCCTTTGGACATTATTCCAGCATTTGCAGACAAAGGCGAGGTAGTTGAGTTAATTTTCTCTTTTCGGTCATGTTTTGGGTAAGTTTATTTAACAATGTTATTCTTTAACATCATTCAAGTACGGGTGTGAAAATTTTTATGAGTCCTCGGTACCTAGTTAGAGGTACATTGGTCCTTATTACTTCAATTCTGAGTACCTATTTTAATATTTTGAATTTTATTTAAATTTTTTCAGGGAACACACTTGAATACACACACACACACAGAAATATATATATAATGTGTAAGCATGTGCCATTGCAGACAAATTGGGGACTGTTTGACGCAAATTATATTAAAATGCATGGGATTTGAAATGATTCAACCAAAAGTTAGGGTCCCAAATACCTATCAAATTATTTAATAATTATAGCTTCTTTATAAGAATTTAGAATGTAAGTTTAATTAATTATGATATCTCTAAGCATGACCCTTTTGATGATATTAAATGATTTCTCCCATGTGAGATTAATGGGGACATGAACAAGTGTTGATTTTAAGCATGATTGGCTAATTTTGTTAAAGTGATATGATTAAATAGATAAATGATTTGATTGTGTAGAATGGGTAATAGGGTATTTAATCTTAGAATTATTTATCATGTCATGAGTTGGAATAAAATTTGTGGCTATTACTGATTATTGAGAATATTGAATACATGAAATGCTCAAAATATAAATTTGAAACTGGTAATTATTAATGGATGGATTAATTATTACATGATAAATGTAAAATGGTTAACTAATTAATGATTGATTAAATAAATAAAATTTAATTAATTAATTGTTGAACTAATTAATTTTAATGTATTAAATTAAGATTGTAAATTAATTTTTTGTAATGGTTGTTGGTCATGGGTACCTTTTGATGTCTTTTAGATTTTCATTAATTAAGTTTTCTTGGATGGAGTTATTTTATATTATGAGATGTTGCGTGAGATGGTGGCTAAATATATGGTCATTGTTCAGAATGTTTTTTGTGCTGATTATATCAGGCATGTAAATGTTTCAAGTTCTCGATGAATAACTATTTTAGTGGAAAGGTCTAGACGTATTAAAGAATTTGGATAATTAAATTTTGAGTTAATTATTTATTTTTAATTATATGAATAATTAATTTATAAATAGTTATTTAATATTGAGATGTGGAATGGTTAATTAATGGATGAATTTTGATGGGTGTTTTATGATTAATTAGTTACTGAATTAATTAATGTACATGATTAATTAATTTATGAATTAATTAATGGATGGTTGTGGGTTGTTAGACATGTAATTAAACACCGATGATAAATATATATGAATTATTGATAATTGGGTTGTGAGACAAGGACTGATGTTCCAAATAATCACAGGGTGCTAGACATGGCATTCTACACCAAGCTTGCATGAAAATATTCTTTTATAGGTCAGGGACTTATTCTCAAAATACCTCTGGGTTATGAGACAAGGACTGACGCTCCAAATACCGATTAGGGTGATAGACATGATGTTCTACACCCATTAATTGATGATGGATTGTGGTTCCAATTGGTCGTATATGAAATGAATTAATTTGTTAATGAAATCTATTATGACATTATGATTTGTGAATTGAATATTAGAAATGGTTCATACTTATCAATGAATTGGGTGAATCACTATTAGTGAATACACCCAGGAGAAAATCACTATTTTTAAAGTGGACGGGCTCAGATATAGTACATGAATGATTAAATTGAATATGTTACGATGAATTATCAATGCCAAAGCACACGAAAGTATTTAGTCTTAACTTTGATTACCTTGATGGTCTTTAGAGACATCTGTGGTGAGTGACAGATAAAGGGAATGTGAGGCTCAGTCTAAATCATAATAATTATGTAGTTTAATGAAGTTTGAATAATTGATAAATGAAAATGATTATGTAATGACTATTTTTATGCACGAAAAATGTATAGTATAGGTTTAGTCACCAGATAAGAGATGAAGCAGGTACTTGGGTATATAGTTACATTTTACAGTTTACCTTAATTGTGCATGCTCACACTGTTTAAATTATTTATTGAATGTCAGGATTTGGGGTAGAAGCTGATTGTCCCGGCCTACTGAGATTTTTATCTCACACCCTGCTCGGGATTCCATTGAAAAAATTACCCAATTAGATTCTATTTGGTTGCAGAATTGTGTCGTTTTCATTTACTTGGAAGATAAGAGCAATAGACCGAGCAGAATCTCGGGAATCTCAAGGAGACTACCATTGGGGCTTGGAGTCATTGTTTTTTTATTTTTGTAATGGAATGTTCAGAATTTGTTTTGTTCACTATTTTCCTTTTTTGTATGATTAACATGTCATGCATGCATCCGATATATAATAGATGTTGGCCATTTGTTTGTACAATATTTATAAAATCTACCTTTCGCTGCTTTATCATTTATTATACTGCTTCTTCTATTTATTACCAATGTTTGTTAATTAATTTGATATGCAATTGTGAAACTATGATAAGAGGGTATAGTCTCCCCAATGACTGTCATTGGACCCTCACTGCTAGTCGGCAGCCTTTGGTGTATGGGGATACACGCTGGAGGACATGTGGCGACTGGTCCTGCCACTAGATTAGTGGTGAGCCGGGTCGGGACATTATAAAGTGGAACCAGAGGTTTTCCTTTCCATTGTCTTAATATTTTTGGGTTGGTAGATAGGATACAAGGAATTTTTTGGTGCTTCGGTTAATATCTATGCTTAGGAAAGATCACCCCATATATTTAAAATGACCAAGTGGCTAGGGATGGTAATTGATGTTTGTACTACTAGAGGTTTCATTAGTGGGATTCTTGCTAATTTAGATTTTTTTTTCTCAGGTGCAATGCCATGTTTTGATCTGATTTTGCATGCCTCTCTAGATATCATGTTTAGGTGATATATTTATCATGCTTGAGTGATTATATGCCATTATAGCTTAGTTATTAGAATGTTTTGTTGTTGAAACATGCTTCTGGGTTATATCAAGTTGTTGTGTTACTTCTTATTCTAGCATACTATTGATGTTTTCATATATTAAAAGGCTGTTGAAGTTAAAATGATAAAATAATATTGATTGTGATAAAAGGGAGACAACTTCTAGCGATACGGTGTATGGGGGCCTTATAGATTGGTAGATGGACACCCACATGATTAAAGCATATAACCATAATATGTTTTGAAAATGGTTATGAATGCAATATTGGTTAGTTTTGATTGTAATGAAGTATTGGTGGGTTTCTTTTGATAAACATAGATAAAATAAGTGGGACTTAAGGAGGTCTCCTTTTCATTAAATGGAATTTAGATTCCAAATTTCTTGTTTATATTTGAATAAAACTGAATGTAAAATTTTTAAAGAGGATGTTTGTGAAATAATGTTAATTTTTCCATAGGGAATTATTTTGAAAACCAAGTGTATTTTTGTGAAACAGTACTTTTGTGTTTGTTGAAAATCATTCAAATGATGAAAGGTTGAAATGAATTAATTAAAGTATCTAAAACAAAAAAATGAGCTTATGAATCATGTGTTTTTGGTTTTTTGTGACCAAGAGAGAGGGTCGACGTTAATGATCGTAAGGGACAAGCCCGTAGTAGGTAGTACCCATAGAATGTTTTAGGATATTAAAGTAAGTTTGTCCCACTACTCGAGAGGACTTCATGGGAATCAATTGTTTTGGAACGCCAATAGGTTTATGTATCGGATATTATGATCAATGTTTGATGTAGTGATCGGTGTTTGAGGAATGTCAGCTACATGCGTTAATGTGTTCTAAAAACATGCGTTGGTGAGCAGATTATCTATTCTTGTGATGTGAGGTAAAATTATAAGTTGGGTATTGTTGCATTGTTTTTGATAAACATGTCCACATGTGATGTTGAGATTTTAGAATAGAGTTGTCTGGGTAATACTTTGACAGATCATCAAAATGACCGTGGTGTTTCTCTATGTACTCTCTTCTGAATACGAAGACCATGTACCCTATCTTTACTTTTTCATGGAGACACTAAGATAGTGTTGGTCTTACGCCATTCTATAGTTTAAATGTTGTTGGGATTGATGAGTGGTTGTTATCTGGGTAGTGCACGGGATGCATTGATTCTTAGGGAAACATTTCTTTTTTTATTGGGGAATGGTTGTTTTAAAATATCCTTGTGAGGAATTGAATTAAAAATTTCACTATAGGTTAGGTGAGGACATCATTTTACATGTGGATGGGTTTTTATTCTTTTAAAAGAACATTGTTATATAATGGGTGAAATGGGTTTTTGGGTTCACGATGAATTTTTAGGGAAGAATTTGAAACCTTTTCTGTTGATTGATCAAGATTCAACCATTTTTGTTAACGAGTTCCTTCTAATAAACTATGATATAAGAAACATTTCGATGTTTAATCTATAAACCGAGAATTGGATCTGGTTTTCAAGGCTTAGCCATTAGGCAAGTGAAGGGTAAAAGGTGTTTTTGGCGTTGGGAACAGAACATGTCTCTTCTAACATTATTAAATGACCTTGGTCAGTCAATTGTTTTAGTAGTGGTTACCGGTGGCTTCTCAAGGACGATATTTTTTACGGGGTTTATATTATAATGTCCCATGTTATTGATCCGGGTTAAAATACAAATGTTTCAAAAAAAAATTCATTTTATCAATTGGACATTTGTTTTAACTATGCTCTGGAATTTTTTTCCGACTGTTGGAACACCAAAAGGTGTCATTTTTGGACTTCCATAATTACCTGATATTTTATCGCAGGTGCAACGAACCAAATCTGGAGCACCTCCACTGGTTCCATGTACCCAGTTTTCCACATGACCCCAAGGGAATTTCCCCAAATGCGAGAGGATTCCAACTAGAACTGAGGGCCTTGGTGAGTTAGTGGGGAAGAAATTCCCTTAGTCGGTAAAGTATACAATGGAAAACAACCAAACACAATAGTAGAATCAATAAACAGCATACAACAACTGAACTAAACAGCAGAAACAATAGATAACAATTAATGATGTAATATGGTACATATGTCTATGGAAAGCAGCAAACAAACCAACGTTCTGAAGTACAACTGAAAAACAAAGTGTAACCATATTATTAGAATTATATTATTTTAAAAAATCATGTTAGAAAAATAAAATTAATTATCATAAAATTATCCCACTATATAATCATGTCCCAATATATTTGAATTGGAATGTCATGTATCATGGAAATTTAAGTATCAAATATTTATATTTTCCTTCTAATAATCCGTATTTGTTCCATAAAAATTATAAGAATGTATTTATATTAGTGGTTTTTTTAAATACAATCTTGCAACTAATAGAACTATTAGGGAGACTTCCGAATCCTAAAATCCAGAATCGGATTTCTTTAACACATTCTTTTAAATTTATATTGAATTGATCATGGCCATTAAATTCAATAAAAATAATGTTAATTCAACCCACTAACTCTTTTTAAATTTATTTATTATTAATATTTCCATCAACTGTATGTTGATATAAACATTATGTGTATGTCCATCATAACTCAGATAAGTGAAAGAATATTCTCAAGCCTTATTAATATTACATGGATTATAAATATTCAATTAACCGTGTTAATTTTACAAAAAAATGCATAATATATTTATTTTAATTCCACCACATATTCTTCTTAATTTATATATTTATGTGATTTCCATAACGCATTAGAAATGATTAGCCACGAAATATATTGAAATAAAATAAATAATTGACATGATCCTATGATTTATAATAGTATATTTATTATCTGAAAAATAATTCAATGTATGGTCATAAAGAATAAACTCTATAAACATTCCTTGACACATGATGTAGTATTCCATCGTTGACCTCTGTATCTTCTGGGATGATTTTACATTTTATAATTTTAGGTACATCCTCCTCTCCAAGGAACCCCATCCTTTACACAGACTTATAAATAGGTGAGGGGAACTAATGGAATGGTTATAGTGATTATATAAAATAATCCATGGATTCATAGGTCTTATATAATAAATTGTATGAGATAACAGACATACCATAATTATAATTGATTTATAATAATTCCCAAAAAATAAAATTAAAATAATTCCAACACATATAATGGTTGGACAAGCTCCTGATCAATCGTATAAATGTTACAAATACAAATTTAATAAACACTCGATATTTTAATAATTCATAAATAATAAAAATTACCCAAAATAAGAAATTATTTAAATAACCCATTCATTTATCTTAATATCCATCTAAATAGACCATGATATTTATATCAACAATAATATTAAAATATTAAATTAATAAATTTTTTTAAAGTAATTATGTGCACAACATGTATATAGAGGTAACACGACATGTACGTATAAAAACTATGTGTGTATTTGGTCACCATCATGTATTGTGAACTCCCATGGAATGTAGAGTACAATAAATATCGCATTAATTACATTAAACATACTATCAATTTATGAAATACATACACATGTTAATTTATGTGGTGTGTAGTGATTTTAATGCTTGTAGAGTATACAATGATTGATGACGATCATACACATTTTTTAATTCTTAATTTATCCTAAAAAATAATTAAGAATTTAATATTATCTAAATCAGGTCACATAATTGGTATAATAAAGTTTTGACATATGGATGACATATTAATTTAGTTTAATAAAATATTTAGTTTTCATTAAGTTTAAATTATCATAGATGTAGTAAAACTAAGATTGAAAATTATTTCAACTAAACATGTGTAATAACATGTGTGTATTAATTACAGAAAAACATATGTATTAATTAATTATAAATCGTGTCAGTACTGACTAATTATACATTGTGTTCATAATAATTAAATACACATTGCATGTGTATCAATTACATAACCCATGTGTATTAATTATTTATCGTGGGTTTAGTAATTTATAATAAACTATGTCTATATTAATTAAGCACACACCATATGTGTATTAGTTACACACCATGTGTTGATTAATTATACAAAACATTTCATTATCAATTTAAAAACCATGTGTATTAACAACACACTATGTATATGGGCCAGATGACCACCACAATGTGGGGGATATTTGGCATGTATTTATGAAAACAATATTCCACCTCTGAATGGTTTAGCCATGTAAGATTCATTATTCATTGTTTATAAGAATTCGAACAAAATAGATTTCTAAACATTAATATTTTAAACATGAAAAATTACAAAAATAACATAAAAACATATATAATTTAAAAAATTAAATAATTATAACATTAAATGTGAAAACTATTATCCCACATGATGGTATTAAGCTCGGTTAAAGATGATTGAAGCCATTACAATTGATTATTTGTCATTGAATCTAATAATAAAAAAAATGTGTCATGATTATATGTAAATAAAAATAATAAAAAGAGCCCAAAACTCTAGATTCTATATTTTCATACTAAATTTATAATTATTTTATTAACAAAAAATTACATTAATCCTGGGTAATTTCTTAAAAGTAAGTATTCATCAAAACTCTCATTAGTATTACTTTAATTGATTCTGGTGGATCCAATGTATAATAACTCTAGTATCAATTCAAGCTTTGTCTTTTGATATCAAATTGTTTCTAATGGTACACCGATTGCTAGTGCAGTGGTGTTGATTGTATTTAGTAACTCACTTTTGTATTATAAAATGGTCATTCATTCTTGGATGATTGATTCTTGTTTTTTTCATTCATGAGAGTGACTAGGATGACTGAAGAGAATCACTTGATCTTAAGAGAAAACATGATATATATTCATCATGGAGTGAATGATCTAGATTGGAAATCATTGTGTAAAACCAAATGATTTATATAAACCCATATAAATTATATAATCGAGTATATATGGAGAAAGGGTTATGAAATTTGATAATTTCACAAAGTACCTTGAATAATCATTTAATCACTAGTAAAGACCTTATATAATAATAATAATAGCCACAACAACAACACTAATAATAATATTATTATTATTAATAATAATAACAACAACAATAAAAAAAATATATGCGCCCATGTCTCATGGATAATATAAATATCAATAAAAATAATATTTATTTAAATGCTATTTCTTATATCGTTCTCATTATCAGGCACAACACATCGTCCATAAAATATATTGAATAAAAAATAAAAAATATTATTCATTTCATAAATAAAAAAATATGATATTAGTGGTATGATGAATAAATATTTATTTTAGTATTCAAATAACATAAATTAGTGACTAAATATACATTGTAAATAACTCTTGATAAGATTTCATTCATCAGTATGTAGAATAAAATTCATTATTGTAACTAAATTCAAATATAATTTAACTACGGTCAATGGAAACACTAGGTGTGTTACCCTAGAGTGTTCTTCCTCAATGGCATTATGTGGGTTTCCCTAAAGTCCAATATCCATATCTAGAAACATACAAAGACAACCATAGTGGAATTAGTTACATCAACATAATCGATAACAACATATGGATTATCACTATATTATATAATCAAATTTTCATGATATATCATCAAATAGGATTCATACTCACGACATCAACCTATATACCTGATATATCTTTCTATTACATCCCAAAATGAACCCGTACCTACACTATGACAAAGAAATTTTTTAAAAAAATTTAAATTTATTGAAAATTATTGTGATATAAAATTATATTATAATGAAGGATAAAAATAAATCTTTAACATATTTATTAATAATATAAAATCTATATCACAGCCAATGTACCCAACCTCAATGTGGACATATATTTTCATTATTTATGATAATACATCTTACTAAAAAATCATGAAATATATAAATTATAATGTTAATGTTTGAGGATCATTACACATATTCCATGGTATTAATATACATTGACACATTAACATTTGAGTTTCTTACTGTTATGTTTATCCTCCTAATCTCTTAACATGGATATTTACATGTGGGAACTTAATGATATGGAGTCTCATCTGCTAATGAGTACTCACACCTAAAAATAAAAAAACTATGTTTCCATTCATTTACTATTATACAAGTAATAAGATATAATTTTTTGTATAGCATGATAAAAATTAATTGTTCTTATCATAGTGTAGAACTACTATGAAATTTTCAATGTGATAAATATTCTAGAACATAATTACATTAATTTTATGTAAATTAATAATAAAAATGTGATAATAAATTAATTAATATTAAAGTCGATGAATATATAAATAATCTAACTTAAAATTTAGTTGGTTCTTGGGTACCAAATCCAACAATCCACCCATGTGACAATGATTCTAGAGGAACATATTTTGATAATCAAATAGATTACCCAAATCTATTTTTGATGAGTCAATTAATTTCATATCTTTCTCAAATATTCAATAATAAATTATATTATAGATTATATGCTAAGATGCCTCCTAACCTAGATTTTATAGATAGAATGATGAGTTTCATCTAGTTTGAAAAGTCATGCATCCCAGTATGAATCATATAGTTGATGTTAACTTCATTGACTACTTCATATAGTATCTACAACCAAGGTGAATCATCCCTTTTATCTTTAATAATCATGGTTGAAACAGTAGGTTTCACTAATTCAGTATTATCCCATGTAACTATAATGACAATATTCATGTACTGGTTCAGTTAGCCACCCACCGCTATGAACAATGTAGTGATCCATACCATCCAATCATAAATATTATGTTTTATTATATGAATAATGAATATAAAACATTATGATCTATACAAGAACTGTATAGGTTTAGTGTCTTTAGAGACTTAGATACATAAATAATTGGTTCTTAAAAAGCAACATCTTCTCCCACTATTTTATTCCCATTAGTAATATTACTTAAAATATCCTACATAAAACCTTTCTCCATAACCCGGGGAAAGAAAACATAAGAAAGGGTGATTTCTAATACATAGTAATGGTAAATATAACAGATAACAATAAATAATTATAATTGTGAATAATATTAGAATAAGGGTATGATAATATGATCATAACATACAAAAATCCTACCGAATCAATCAAAGATCATTTATCATAAATCATGGCATTAACATTTTCCATAACACAATATATAATTCATAACTATGTGAAATCATTAATAATAAATCATGAGCCATGGGAAAATATCATTTGCATAATACATGAGTTTTGGCCTAAATATAAGCCTATAAAATCATTTCGTTAATCACGAATCACTACCAATATTAAGATAGTGGAATTGTTTCACTACCAACACCATCATATAATTTTTAAAAGTTCACTGTAATATTCACTTATAAAACATGGTAAACTGCACATTATAGTTATTATTATCCCATGAGAAATCCAGCATTACCCAGTGCATTGGAGGGATATATATTTATGGGACAAAAAATCAAATAATGAAATCCATACATATGTTTGATACTAGATAAAAAAACATTTATCAATATCATCATATCATAACTCATGGAAAGAAAACATGTTTTATAATTTTCCATTCTTTAATCGTAACATAACATGTGGGTAATAAATTGGTTTCAAAATCATCATGCCATCATATTCAAAAACCATCTAGATAATGTATAAGGATGGTATCATTGGATAATATCTTTAATAAATCCTAATTAATATAAAATGATGTTATCATAGAAAAATAATTTCATTAAAATATCATTGTAATATTTCAAGAGAAAAAAACTCTTTTAATTTAAAAATTATTTATTTAAAATAAAAATATTAAATAAATAATAAGGAAATAATTTTATTTCAAAATAAACCTATAAAATTGTAAAGTGTGATACAATGGATTTAATTTTCATGATAGCAATGATATTCCATTCATACCTTAATCTTTAAAAAAGGATTAAGACTACACCATCTGTTAAAAGTAAATTATTATAAAAATATCATGAATATTATTTTTAATCCTTTTTATAAAAATTAATACATAGTTAAATTTCATTTAAAAAACGATTGAATAAATTTAAAAATATTATTGCAAATATTTTAGAAAAAACATATATAGAATATAATGGTATTCCTACTATATTAGGTGAAATATGGTCAGAATTTTCTAAAAAATGAAACAAAATTTGAGTACCAAATAGATAAAAAGAGAAATAAAAATTAAACATTATAGATATATAAAAAATTATAGAAAATTAAATTAAATTATAATATAATTATTATATAATTTCTTTAATAAAGATTCAAGCCTAAACGAACATGAAAATAATGGAATTGAAACATAAATACTTTAATGCTTTGGATCATTTTGAATAGTAAGACCATTTAAAAAATAAAATCAAATGAATCATTAAGTATACTAATCATAAATAGATTGATTATATAACATGTGCAATGGGTATTATATACAACTAAATATATAATTGGTGTATAACATCAAACATGTCTCAGTGAAACAATATTGAGATAAAAACCACATACAACTAAGGTAATACTTGAATTAGAAAATCATAAAATAGAGAACCATAGATGGATTTTTAAACATATATAATTTAATTATATTCATAATAAAATATATTCATAGTCATTACATACCCCACAAGAAATAAATATTTGATGAATATGAAATTTGTCTCATATAAATGAAAGTGAGATGAAAAATCCTTACGTCACATCTATTCCCATGTAATACACTTTCAAAAATAATTTATAATAAATATATTTTTTAATATATCTATTAAATAATAATATTGATACCAAAATTATGATGTACTATTCCATTATAATTTATAATAAATAATTTGTTAACAATTATCCCTTAAAATGATCATTCATATGTCCACTAGTCCATTTTACATGCATGTTTCGGTTCAATCGTTTTGGTACACACACCTTGGTCAGGAATTCATCATCTATAAAATATTAATGATTTCATAATTATAATAGTTATCCAACACATTTATTTTTATAATTATTTATATAAATCAATGATGATGAATAAATTGCATAACATTATGGAGATGGTTTTCTTTATGTATGCATGGGTGTGGGTTACATATTTTAATGGTTGGAATGAAATAAATATAAATAATAATTTAATTTCGTGAATCATTATTATATCATAAATATCATATATATTAATTAAATCTATCCTTATTATCATCATGTAATGAATACATGAAAAACTAATCACATCACTTCATTGAGATGGTAGTACACAGGTATGCATGAGCGATGATATCTCATTCCTATAGATTGAAGGTTATAAAGGTAGATAATATTATATAATTTGGAATGATAATTATGGTATAAATATAATATATCAAATTTAATTATATTATTATAACAAACCATGAATCATGGTGATGGTAAATGAATCATATTACTATGTGAAGGTGACATTCCAAAAGTACCACAGAGCGAAAATTAAACATCCCATTTGATGGAAAGGAGGGTGGATAATGGTGGTTACATAATCCTAATAAAATATCATTGTATTTTGGATTCTAAAGTTATTTTTTATTGATGAATAATTCATACATAATGTAGGTATAATATGAAATAAATTGATAGAGTTCGTGTAATAGGATTACTTGTTCTTCGATATGCCCCCTTTAGATAATTTCATAAGATAATTTGAAATGTTATTTTTAGAAAGACAAAAAATAATTAATATCAACGTATTATTAAAATAAAACATGGATTTTTTTGTTTAAATAGGTTGATTAAAGTGGTTTAATGTAAATATAGCAGGGGATTCCATTTATAAGGGATAGAAGGGACAAACCTGGAATTAATATAATGATTTAAATAAGTTAAATTAATTTTCAGGTGAAGGTGGAACTATGTGAATAGAATTTTGGATTTAATATAGTATATGGTTACAATAACTTCTTCCAATAAAATTTATAGGGATTTATTTTGTATTTTTTACATTACCTTTTGATTATATTGATTTGTAAACTTATTTTAACATTTTATTAGTGACAGACTTTTCAATATTAATTGGTTATAATATTAAATATAAAGTAAAAATTAGAAAAAATGTTAAATGGATTCAATTTTATTCCACATACCATCCCCATTTCCATTATAAAATATTATTATGATACTAAATAATTAAATAATATATTATTTATTTTAAAATACAATTAAAGTCAATTTAAAAACTGTTTGCAAAATGTGTCATTATTTACAAAAATATAGAAATTTAATTTCAAAATAATCTTATGAAATATCTATAATATTTTAATTTTATCTATAACAATTATGGAATGACATATTTTCTCATAATTTTATTAGCATTAATATCTTTAACACAATTAATTTTAGTTTTATATTACTATAACAAGTATTGTTTCAGGATTGAATAATAATTTTATTTAATTACACAATCACCCAAAAAAACAATATATCATCATGAAAATAAGTAAATAATGATCAAAATAAACTTTTAGATTCATTCATAAAATCTTATTATCGCTATATGAATACATAAAAGAAATTTAAAATATGATAATGGCATTTTTGGCTTTTGATTATATAAAATATATTAATGCAACTATCTAGTGAAAATGGCACAAAAATATTATGTAATTGAATTTGGGTTTTATTTGGTCGAATTATAATCTTCAAATTACATAAATTCTTGCATTGAGCTTATTTTGAGACATTATTTAATAATTTTAACCATATTTCACTACATTTACAGTTACTGAGTAGACAAATATTTACTATTCATAATTAAAAAGAGTTAAATATTTAAAAAATAAACAAATACTGGTTTTAATTATGAAGTCCTGTTTTATAGATTTAATTCCTAGAAGTGGTAGAATTATTTTTAATATAGAGTAATAAAACACAATTAGGAAAATATTTTTAAAAAACCTGTCTTTAAACCGAAATATTAAATTATATCAGAATCATGAATATTACTAATTTAAAATGAATTAAATAGATTTTACAAAATAATTGATCCTATGTAACATTAATAAAAAATATAAAATATAACGTTAATTTCAAATGATTTTATTTAATGAAAATAAATGGTATTATTCAAAAAATCACTATTTTTCACGTTTAATAGAAAAATAAGACATTTTTTAAAAATCCCAAAAATGCACACAAATATGATTTTAATATTAATATTTCCAAAAATATTTACAATTAAAAAAATTAAACATAAAAATATTACAAATTTCTTATATAATTTACTCACAAGAAGTAATAAAATCATTTTATGAAGAAAAAGTATTTTTTATGTATGAAATGACTTTATTGAAAATTTGGTACACATATATTATGAATTAATAAATCTAACATCCTGGATTGTGTTCTACACATAAGGGTCATGATCTAGTTTGAAACATGACCTTAAGCATGCCTCCCTAAACACCAGAGGTTTTCTACTAGCAGTGATTGTCAAATATCAATCATGGGGAGACTATACCCTCATTATCAGAGTAATATCATAGCGCGAAAGGGAAACGAACAACCAAATGATATAACTACAAAAAACAATACCAGAATCACTTGTTGACCAATATTGGAAATATAATAACCAAAAATAACAATTATAAATCACATGTCAATAATTACAAGTGTTTATATGAAAACCCAAAAAATAAATAGACACTAACAACTCCCATGTGGGTCCTCATACCATGTCTAGTTCCCTAGTCATTGCCCAATCCAAATTCAACCATCTAATACATGGACCTTTACCTTAACATATTATGCAAAAATGAAATCTAGCTGGGTACTGACTATGCTGCCTGATTAATGTGTGAGTAGAACTCATCAGGCCACCAAAAACAGCATCTAAAATAGTATCAAGTCAATAATAGTGTATGTAGTTGTTTAAAGAATAAAATATATTAAATAAAGTAAAATTTTACATTTATTAAATTTTTATTTGTTTAACCACAAAGATCTTGTGTTCCTAAGGACAGCCAAAACTCAATAACTACAAAGGCACATTTCGATGTTAAAACAATTCCCAAGGAATATCATATATTAGAATGCCATTATTTCCACTTATAATTATAGTTCATATCATGTACAATTGTAACTATAGTCTAATGCTAACACATGGGAATAAAATATTGCTTCTAACACTCTGTGGTTATTAGGAGAATCAATCCTCATCCCACACCTCATTTATCACTATAGGATTTTGATTCAACAAACCATGTCACACACAAATATATCAATCATTTCATCACTATGGGATTTTCATGCAGGAGACCATATCCCACACATGTTTATCAATCAGTTAATCACTATGGTATTTTTATGGAGCATACCATGTCACACACACACATCAATCAATTCATCACTACGGTCATTGGATGGAGCACACCATGTCCCACAAACATTTAGCATAAATATCACAAGTTCACAATTTCACATGTATCATAATATCATATGTACCAAAAACCCCATTTATTAATCCACTAATTAATTAATATCAGCAATTAAATTAATTAATTAAAAAATTATTAGATAATATAAACCCAATAATTAATTCAATAATTAATTAAACACAACAATCCAATTAATTAATTCAATATTAAATTAATCACATCAATTCGATTATTTAATTCAACAATTAGTTAATCAAATCCAATAAATTTCATAAACATCAAAATCTCTATTAATTAATTCATAATATAACTAATCAAACTCAATATTCCCAATATCCTAATAATTAATTCAACAAATATTTTGTCAAATTTGATCAATTTCGTCAACACTACAATTCCAATTACTTAATTCAAAAATTAATTAATCAAGTAAAAAAAATAATTTTTCAATAATTAATTAATCCAAATTAATAAATTTTATGAACACCAAATTATACTTTAATTAATTTAATAAGTAATTAATCAAAATCAATGACCCAAATATCTCCAATTTCATAGTCCCTTATTTATGAAATTTACTAAACTTATTAATTAATTTTTTTCAAACTCAATCTAATATTTACCAAAATAAATTCTACAACGATAAACACTTAATTGAAATTAGGAATTTTGGATTTCAATAATATACATCCTTCCAAATGTCGTTGAGGAATGATCACCCGATAGAAATCCATGATTCAATAGGAAAAATCAACATCGTGGAGAATAAAGTGATCTAGTCACGAGACCTAAATACAATATCAGGTAGAATATATCTATTTAATATAGATTGAGATCCATCAAAATAGTGGAAAATCCATCTAATGGTTGAGAGTAACCCATGAGAGATGGAGAAAACCAGATGAGAAATGGATATCTTATTTGGAGAGGTGCTCATATCCTATACGGGATTTAAATTACCTTGAATAGTGGTTGGGAGCATTATGATTTTTTTTGGGATCCTCGAAAAACAATATATAATGCATTGTGATTTTTTAGGGCAAATTAGAAGTTAATAGGGGGTTTGGGAATTTAAAAAAAATTCAGGGTAATTAAAAAACAAGTTCATGGTTTCCAGTGTATAAGAACACGGCCTTCCAAAACATGAACTGTAATTGTCCGTATATTATAGGGTAGATTTTTTACAAAATGGTAGCCTTTTGTGGAAAACCCCCTCAGTCGAGGGTTTCATGGTTGCCTGGGTCATGGTACATGGTTTTGGAAACCAACGATACAACTATTCACTTCCCTTCTTTCTTACAAACTTCTCAAATATTAACCCAAATGCACCGTAGAAAAAACCCAAACAAATTGAACTCATATGGGAAAAATAGTACCTATGAACAAGCCTAAGGTATCTCCAAAAATAGTTGAGATATTACAATCTTCCCAAGTTATAATAGCTCATCCTTTATATCCACTCCAATACGTCACTATGATTATGAGTCAAAAAAACATGGCCACTGATCCATCATATATTCTTCTACCCCCCAAATTTACTCTTGAACACAACCATATTTCTACAATACATGAACTATCAGCAAGGTCATTCCCCAAAAAAAATTATCATTTACATACAACACATGTATCAGATGGAACTCAAAGGACACATCTATTTGAAGCTCAAAATCATCCACATTGATCATAGTAGAATATTCAAGGTAATAATCTTGATGTTATGACACATGAAAAATATCATGCATAACACTATAGAACTCTAGAAGATCCAATCGGTTTTCCACCTCCCCGATTCTCTCCATAACCTCAAAAAGTCCAACAAACCTAGGTTCTAGATTATCTAGCCTCTCTATCCTATGGTGACCCAATCTAGTGGACACCCAAAGGAATACACAATCACCCTTCACAAAATCAACGAGTTGCTGACACCTATGAACATTCGAATTTTCCAGACTATGATCCATAGCCATATGATTCCAAATTAGGTTTACCTACTCTTCCTTCTCATTCTTGATACTAACTCACAACAACTCTGACTCACCTACCTCCATTCCACATAGAGGTAATCCTCATAGACTACCATAATAAGTCTCATATTGTTCTATCTATATCATTTCATGACAATTTTTGTTATAGGTGAACTCCACCAATGATATGTCCTTTTCCTAAGATTCAAAAAAGTCTAGTAAAGAAGCTCAAAAAATATATTTAAGAAGATGTGTAGTACATTATGACCAGCCATATGTTTTATGGTGGAATGATGTTGTCAAAAAAACTTGTGTACCGTGATCCTTATGTAATACCTACCAAAATCAAAAATTAAAACATGAATCGAGTTCTGAGACTACAGTCTATTTCACCCCATGTAGATGAAATATCTCCCAAAAAAATAAGTCTCCCAACCATTCCACTTAGAAATTCACATATATAAGAAATAAATGTACTAAATTTGTCAAACAATCCACAATCACCCATATGGTGACATTATTTTGAGGAATCCATAAGAGATACACCTCAAAATACATGGAAATGTCATTCTACATCCATTAAAATAGGGGAAATTACTGTAGTAAAAAACTAGGCAATTGATTCTCATACATCACTTGTTGATAGGTGTTTCATCATGTCACTAATCTGGCTATATTTCGTTACATTCCTCATCCAATTTTACTTATTTATTATCAAAAAAATTTCTGGAAAAAGTGAAAAAGCAGTAGTTCAAGAACAAAAAGAATTTATCAAGCCATTAAAATAAAAGTTCAGCCTACCAGTTTTGATATCCCTAGATAAATTCCAAGAGATAGTGTTCACCTGAGTGTCTGGTTCCCTCATCAAGAGATCTTTGAACTGAAAAGACAGCTTGTCCCAAGACTGCAGGTACTCCCCTATACTAATTATTCCATTGTTTTATCCTCGTATTTAGATACGATCTTTTTTATAAATCAAGTTTCAATGCTACTTATTTCCTGGAACCCTTATAAACCTTTTCAACATTCCTTCATCCTCTTTTATAATAGCATTAATTGTCAGAACAGATTCAACCACAACCTCTTCCTAGATTATAAGAATTACAAAGGGTGTGCAATCATAGCATCAGACCTCCAATACTGGAAAGACGATATGGAGAGGTCGAGGATATTGTCTACCTGCTTGGCCATCAACTTATTCGCAGATCTGGTCTCCACAAGGTAAATGTATATATGAGTAGTCTTTATTTACTTTAAAATTGCGCCTCCTTCTTTTTCATCTCTGTGGGCTTGGATTCCTACTACCCTAAGTCCCACCCTCTGTTTCACCTACATATGAGCTATAAAATTCATCACTGGACCCGATTATCACCTTCTCATCCATGTATATTTGGAACAAATCTGTAGAGACCTGGACCAGATAATCATAGGAAAAAAGTCAAAACGATTACCTAGCACAGGGCCTTCCACCTGACTAGTCCTGAATAAGGTCTCACCCCTTGCATCATCTTCCAGGGCCTTGCAACCTATCATGGTATTACGAGTCACTGCCTGGCCATTATCACTCATATCCTTCCAGAATCACACCACCTTAGCATAATAAGAGCCTGATATAGTTTTATGACCTCCCTCATCCACCTTTACCAGAATCCTATTTGGGTTGTGCCCACTACCCCCATGGGAGGCCTCAGGCGGAGGGTCCATGCCACTCTCGGTTGTATCCGCCTCTAACCCCATTTTCACTAGTGAATGAGGGTCACCTATATCCTTTATCAAATGACTGATGACATCCGAATCTAGTGGATTTCCTGAACCACCTTGCACAACCTTGGTCGATTTTAATACAAACTCCATAAGAACATTCCTCTGACCAGACAAGCCATCAGCCGTGCTTTTCACTGGATTTCCACTAACACCCATGCTCACGCCCTTCGATCTATCTGTCCTCCTAAACCCACTACTACAGACCATCATCGAGTGACCCATTCTTTTATATGAAGAACAATATTCAAACCATGATTCATAAATGACTTCATGTCTACATCAGAATTATTCAGAAAATATTAACCAAATGAAATCTGTAGGAACCATTAAAGCATCAACCTACATATAAATGTGAGAATTAACCAGATGACAGACATCTTTGGTTTAGCTATCAGAAAACGGGGTATCTTCCCACTAGGTTTCCAAGCATACTGATAATCGAAGGATTTTGAAACGGTTGGGGGAGATTAGAGAAAATTACCCAAATCTCTACTGAAGTCGAGTCTCACTTCATATGAATGTCGTAGGTCAATCTGAATATATTGAAACAGAAGTTGTTGCAGTTGTGGGGAGCGCTAGACTAGGCTTTAATTATGTCTTCCTCGGAGGTGAATCAAATCATAATGTTTTTGGAGTCGAGAAAACCTACAATTTACCTCTCCTGCAAGTCCCACGAACCAAATACTTATCTACCAAAGTAGTCAAATGAAATAATTTTTTGCAAGAAGTGAGAGATTAAAGTCAGGATGTTGAGGCACGAGGCATCATTGAAAACTGCTTCCGAAATTAGAAGATTAGAGCAACCCTCATATAGATCTGGAACCTGACCACTAAAACATTCTTTATAGGCCACAATAAATTTTTCATCACACCTAGAAGCATCAACCACTCCGAGGCATAAAATTATCTCATTTGGTCCCCCCGTATACTCATAAGAACAACATACTAATTTATGACATAAATGATCACATCCTCATCCATGATTGAATCTGAAGGTGAATCCCCACTATAAAGGCATTTAGAGAAGGCCAAAAATTCTATATCTTCATATTTTCTATCTCTTATAAATCTCAAAAGTGTAGAATGTACTGAGAATGATATGAGGTTGATCTTCTACTAACTCACTTGATGCACAACATGCATCTCATCTAGTAATGTCATCATCTTCTACTCAACACTAGGCTGTAGAACTCCTTGTGTCCATGTTTTAGTACTCAAATAATCTACAACATTGTTTCCCTTTCCAGGTATATATTATATATCCAACTAAAATGACTACATATACTCTACCAACCTCTAATACTATAGATTCTAATCTCACTATGAAAATATATACATCAAGATATTTTGATCTGAATAAAGAGTAACATTTTATCCCAATTGATAATGCCACCAACACTTCTATGTATAAAACACTATAACCTACATGAACTCATGTGTAGGGTAATTCCATTCATGTGTTCGTAGTTATCATGACCCATACACTACATCTATATCTCCCAACATCAACACTTCTCCAATTCCAATCCAAGAAGCATCATTGTACAAAGTATAATCCTTTTATGGATTGGGTAGGATGTTGATAGGTGACAATGCCAAGCACTTCATTAACTCTTCAAACACATTATCGCATGATTCCGAATATTCAATATTTATCCCCATCTCATTCAATATTCAATGCGGTGTTTCTATATAGAAAATTCTAAGATTATCCTTTAGTAATATCTATATTACACTAAAAATTTATCTATATCGAAAACATTCTTGGAAATATCCCACAATAAAAAAACATACACCCCACTGAAAAACCTTCTCCTAAGATGATCCGACCCAATAAGTGTACGCGATAAAAACATAATTGAAACATAGATAACATGTAATACCAGAGATTATCTCTCATTTTAATAAGAATGATGTCAAGATGTTGAGAATGATCATCATGAGCCTTGATGTATAGTAAGTTGTCATCATAAAATACTACCACAATATGATCCAGGTATGGATGGAATCTTCAGTTCATCAAGGACATAAAAACATCAAGTGAATTATTCAACCCAAATGGAATTATGTAAAAAATATAAAGTCTATACATTATTCTAAATGAAATCCATTGTATATTGGAAGGTTGAACTATCAACTAATGATACACTAATCTGATATCAATAATCGATAAAGCACATGCTCCCTTCAATATGTCAAATAGATCATCAATATGTATAATATGATAATGATTCATCATATTCATGTGGATCTACATACTGTAATAAACCCATAAGCACAAGGTACCAAAAGACTACATTAAAAAAAATTATAGAACTCCAAGGTGACGTACTCAAATGGATAAACCCCTTATCCTCCAACTCCACTAGCAAAGTCATTTTATCTTAACATTCAATTAGTGTTATTCTATATTGTGGAATAGAAACTAGCTCATCCTCAAACATAAGATCAATAGTATGTTATACATCTCTCTCTAGTGGTAGCCCTGGGAAGTCCTGAGGAAATAAATCCTAAATCCTTTCCACTCCACGTGGAAGGACATCATTATTCACAAATTCATAATCCAAAAATAATCTTGCAAACTTGGTGGTATGTTCGACCAGTTGATGGTGAATTATCCATGATTGGACTTCCTAGATATCCCAATATCCATGATAGATGTATCCATAACCCATAGGAAACTTAAAAGTCAATATTATATGGTAGATATACATGTGTTATCGGTATGCTTCTGACCTGTCCATACCAAAAACCAGGGCGAAGCCTATCATAAATAGAATGGATAGATCCCAAAGAAAAAGGAACTCCCTAGTCTCAAGAGAACACCCCTTGAAAAAATAATTGTCCCTAGATCTTAATCCCAAAGGTGTATTAATTTACAAAACCCCTATATATACTCCACTACTAGACTCAATCCACTCACATGTTGTGTAGATATAAAGGTATGAGAGGAACCACTATCAGATAATGAACTAGCTAATATAGAATCTACAACAATAGTACCTCTCACTATCAATAGTCAAGCATTGTTTTACATCTGTGTTGGATGAAATTCATGTGACCATCCTACAAATATTCCATGTGATTATGTCTACACTCCCGATGCTGAACCACAATTGTAATATCGGTGTGGATTCCTAAAAGCACCCCATCCAGTATATATACCTCTATGGATAGTAGAACTATTTCTTCAAAACTAAAACGGTGTACAAGATCCCTTTCCCACAATTTGCTTTTGTATTGATCCTACATCAATACCTTTCTATCAGGGTTTCCAGAATATATTCTATAGATACCTCATCTTGCGATAAGATCAGCACTCTACAGGTTGTTGGGTGTAGTTTCTATGATAGTCAACCGACATAGCTCACAGGTGACAGATAATATAGGTATAGTATTCTGTAACTGTTTGTTCCTCTTTTACACTATTCCTATTATCCCCCTAGATAACTCTCTCATAGTGTAACTTACTTCTCTCAGAATACTTACCTCATGATCATCCAGAATAAAACTATTTTACTCCACTGGAATCCTCCATCAGGTTCCCCTTACCTATGAGAGCATGACCACCAACTCAACAACATTATTTAACTAAAATATGATAAATTGGGACGTAATCCTATATTTATGTACATCCTAGAAAAGTATTTTTGTAGATACTCCATCCCCTACCAATTCTGTAGAAAATTTCTATAAATCTGTAAAGTATCTAGCATATTCCATCACAGTCAAACTCCCCTGAGTCAGCATCATGAACTCAGCTGCTCTTTTATGTCTTAGTTCCTCCAGATAAAAGTGCTTTATAATCTTCTCCATAAATTCCTTCCAAAATATTTAATATTCCTCCCCAGTCTGAGGATTAATGTTCTAACACTACTTCACTGATCATTATAGAATATTAGCATCCAACTTGACGCTCTTCTATGTCAGAGTCTCCAAATGTCCAAGTACAGTCTAGATGGAATCACTATATAACTACGCTGCCTTAGGTCCACCCTCTCTAGAACAATTCAGAGGGTACTGTAACTAAAACTGTTATTTAAGGTCAGACATGATCCTCCCAACCCACTCCATTTCTCTCTCCGTAAACTATAGGAAGCGAGAAATGTTCTTATAGAATATCTCTCTAACTTCCTCACCTGGAACTGTCAGTGACTCTGGTTCCACTATTGGTGGATCATCTCCAGTCATAACTTACATTCATCTTATCAACATGTTGCATCATATACACATATCACTAAATTTATAAACACACCTGTTTTGTTATATAACCTATAATTAACATATTTAACAATAGGGATTCCAAATTATTCAAAACAAGTCACTTCCCCAAACCTCACCACAAGATCATAATTGAGGCGCTACCTCAACCTTTGACCATAATTCTCTTAGTTAAAGGTTAACATGGGTAAAATATTACTCATTATTCATGTTTCTCATTAGACACCCATTTATTCACATTGTTCATTAATTTGAAACGTTTAATATTACAATGGGAACCATTTTCAATTCAATTAAATAATCATGAAAAAAATCATAATTTCAAAAACATACCCAAAATATGATGCATATAACAAAATACGAATGACTGTATTGAATTATGAAAGCATACTCAATTATCATTCAATTATGGGCCACAAATAAAATATAATATAATATATTACATAATAATCACATCACAAAACAAGTTCATCAACCATGGTGAAAATCATTTGACTATAACAACAGACATCAATAATACCAATCCCACCCGGGGTACATTGGTTTTCCCCATACATGGGTTAGATACTCCCATGAACAAGATTATATCTAAGGATATACACTTCATAGTCTCCCATATAAATTTCCAAAATAGCAATACAATTGAATTGAAAAGAAAACTGGGCTCTAATACAACTTGGTAATGTCCCAGACCACGTGCCACACACCACTGCCCCGAGACGATTGGATAAAATACCTCAACATGCCTTCCCATGTTTTAGAGTTTATTAACTATAAGCGAGGGTCTAATATCAACCAATGAGATAACATAACCTATTTATCAGAGTGATAACATAAATTAAAATAAAATAAAATTACCAAATTATATAATCCTAAATAGAAAAATACCAGAATCACATAATAACCAATATATAAAATACAAAAACATGTATTATCTAGTATATATGCAATGATAGTAAGTTCCATGTTTCAATATATAAAATAAATAAATAAAGTAACTAAAAACTCGTATGCAGGTCCCAAAACCAAATCGGATTCACTCATCCATGCTCCAACTTGACTCATCCATCTTTCATAGGTCCCTTTCACTTCATTTATCCTGCAACCATGAATATATTCAGGTACTGATCTGGAATTTTGAGTTGGGTGTGAGTAAAACTTAATTAGACACCACCAATTACTTATAAATTAATATCCAGTAAATAAAATTGTTTTCATTTTTATTGATAATAAAATTAATGATACAAAGTAAATAGTTTAATTTTATTCAATTTCTCTATATTTAACCACATAACTCATAGGTTCCCACGGAAACCAAATCCTTAATACATGCTTCTGCCCATTTGAGTTTCTAAAATATAGGCACAAAATATCATATAATAGAATAAAATTGTAACAATTCATTATATAAATTAATATCAAAACTAATTGGAATCATTTTCCAATGCCAAATCAGGGATTTAAAACATCATGTCAAACACCCCATCGATATTTGAAGCATCTCCCTTTCCCACAACTCAATTATAGTTATGGGATTTTGATGTCCTAGACCATTACCCACACATATTAATTGATCAATTCATAAATATGTGATTTTGAGGCAACTAACCATGTCCCACAGACATATATCAATCAATTTGTCCTTGTAGGCTGTTGATTCAAAAGACCATGTCCCACACATTTTCAATCTATTCATCACCATGGGATTTGGATGCAGCATACCATGTCCCACCCAAATGTGTCAATCAATTCCTCACTCTGGTATTTTGATGCCAGAGACCATGTCCCACTCACATGTATCAAATATACCATAGTACCACAATTTCACACATATCACATTATCACATATATCAAAACAACCCATTAATTAATTCATAAATTAATTAATCAGAATAATTCCATTAATGAATTATATTATTAATTGATCATAAAATCACATTAATTATATCACCAATTAATAAATAACATGAATCCCATTAACTAATTATGCAATTAATTAATCAAATTAATTCCAATCAATAATTGAACAATTAAATAATCTAATTCAATCAATTTCATAAACAAAAAATCTCAATAAATTAATTCAAAAATAAATTAATCAAACTGAACATTCCTAATATCCCCATAATTAATTAATTAAATTTATATTCCAATTCGATCAATTTCATAAACATATAAATTACCATTAATTAATTAAATAATAAATTAATTAGATTAATTTCATTAATTAATAAATGTATCAATTAATTAGATTAATTTAATTAATTAATTAATGTATCAATTAATTTAATCAAATAATTTTCATAATCACAAAAATATAGTTTAAATAATTCAATAAATAATAACTTAAATTCAATGATCTGAACATTCCAAATTTCACAGTCCCATAATTAATTAATTTTCCAAACTAATTAATTGTATTTAATAAACTTAACTACTAAAAATCCAATATAAATTCTAAAATTACATACATGTAATTGAAATAAAGACTCGGGTATTTGAATAATAGACCACATACCTAATGTCATTGATGAATGACCACATAATGGAAATTCATAATCCAAGCGAAACAATCAAGCATGTGATGAAGAACATGATCTAAATCTGAATCCAAAATTTAATATCAAATAGATTAGATATAATAAACCTATATATATATATAACATAGAAAAACATTCATCCACAGGATGATAGATTCATGGTAGAGAGGGAGGAAACCAAATGAGATTAGGATCTCTTAATGTGAGAGGTGCATATCATCAATTCGGGTTTCAAATCATCAAGATCAGAGGTCATGAGACTTAATAATTTGTCAAAGAGCCTCCAAAAATTATATTTAATGTTTACGGTTGATCTAGGGGTGGTTATGGGTTTATGTAGGGGTTATGAAATATTTTTAAATTTGTTTGGGGCAATTAAAAAACATGCACATAGTTTTCTGGGTAGGGGTGTGTGGTTTTCCAAACTATGTGCATTAACCATGCACATTTTATTTGGGGGGGGGGTGAATGTATTGTTTTAATAGGGCCCATAGTTTCCAAATTATTTCAGTTTCTGGGAAGTTATCATCTTTCTGTGGTAACATTGTTTGTTGGGCCAGGACACATAGTTTGGGAAAACAATGAACATATTATGTACTGCCCATATTTCTTCCAATTTTCTCCAATTTTAATCCAAACACTCCAAAGGTAAATAACAAACAAAACATAATCAAGAAAATAAAATATATTACCTCTAAATGAAACTGATACATCCCCGGAAATGGTTGGGATCATACGGTAACTAAATTTTATTTAATGAAGATATATATATATATATATATATATATATATTTCATAATTTTTCAAATAAAATTTATAACCTACAATATAATGACAATTTTATAATATATCTTGAGTCATTTTTAGAATTTTATTTTCTTTAAACAATGCTATAAAATAGTCAAAAGTTATTTAAATTTAATTGTATTATCAAATATCAAGGTGATATATTATAAATTATTAAAAAAATTTCTTCATTTCAATTTTTTTCATTGTAAATTAAGATAAAATTTTCGTAAATACCAGTGAAGAAAACAAACATCTTATAGAGAGATAATAAAACATTTTTGAAATGGATAATTGAGAAATAGAAATGTTTCCTAAAAACACATAATCTGGTTGTTAGATATAGGAATAATTGATGGGAAGTTAAAACATAGACATATAGGAGAGAAATATTTCCCAAAGAATAATATAGAGGGATGTAGAATCTGATTATATGATTGTTAATGACCATAAAAACATAAATCAATATGTGGTGAAAAGATGATAAATTCATTAGTAATTAATGCATAATAACAACAATTTTATTTCAAGATCCATTTCATAATGTAAGGTAATTTTTTAAATATTAATATATATATTACAAGAAAATATACATTCATCATTTATTTCCATTTCAGAAGAAAAATTTCATGAGTTGGTTGTGCTTCAATCAATTTCAAGATCATATCTTACTCAAATAAATGAATATTTAAGAGTAATTTTTCATGCCTAAATTATGAAAATAATATTTTAGTGGATTATAAGATACATAAAAAATATTTCAATTCGTTCCTTCTACCTCTAAATATTTACCAATACCAAAAGGGCCAGTATAAGTTATTTAATATGGGTAAATATAGTACATTAATCTCTACAACTTTAAAAGTGACACCCAAAGTTTAAATAAAACCTTTCTAAAATTAGTAATCCTTTATAATCCAAAAAATATATATAGGAAAATATTTAAACATGTGAATACCTTAAAAACATATTATCATAAAACATTATAAGAACTAAAATAAAAATAAAAACTCAATGAAAAAATTATGATTCTAAATATTATCTGTATACTTATTCCTAATATAAAATTATAGTCTATTTAATGTATTTCATAATTCTAAAAAAGCAACAATATTCATCATTTATATCTTTTTTCCTAAAAAACAAATCAATTGCAAGGTAACCAATACTATAAATTTTAAATTATCAATATCAATACAATATTTATCCCAACTAAAAATTATTCTCTCAACATTAGGAAAATATTAATGGTTATATGGCCAATAAAAATGTGTTTTATATAATATATCACTATAACACTAAGTATCGTTATTAGAATTTCAGTACCGTTGGACATTTATTGGTAAATCCATAATTAAAAAGTAATTTTGAACAATTCTGAGATGTTTTGTGTTTATTGCATAGAGAATATTATTTATAAAACAATTTTACAATATAATTATCAAATCCAAACTAAAAAACATTTCAATCATCCCACTTCAACGATTGATATAGCATATTACCTTCCGTGGTCTTCAAGATAGCTATTGTATTAATGAATTGATTTGGAAAGAGTCAATTTTACCTTCAAATAAATAATTAAACTATATATTGTGTGGTAGGTTGTAATTTCTTTCAATCCATCAAACCCATTATTTTTTGTCAATAAATAACGTGATTTATGCCCATCTTTTTTAATAATTAATCAAATTCTCTTCCAATTATGAAATTTACCTTGGGGATTATTCCCACATTCTCAAAATGAATAAAATTGAACATTATTTCTTCCATGGACACTACCATATGAACTTCATTAAAATCCCATCTTCCAATTATTCAACATGCTATAAAACTCAGTAATGTTTTTTGATAATAATATATTATGATAGATGATTAGGAATGATAGCACTGTTTTTTTTTAATTCTTCTTCCCATATCATTTAGATAAATATGAGTAAAATCATTGTATTTTCAATCATAATTATCATTAACATTGTTCATTCATGTTCTATCCATTGAATAAAACAAAAAACTATAGCGCGATCATAAAATAATTATACTTAGAAAACATATAATAATTATAAATCAATAATATGATGTATGAATAATGAAACCATCTTTTAAATATATGAAACCACTATTTTAACTAAGGTCATTCATGGTAATTATATATTAAAATACTTCCTAAAATTTTATAAATAAATTTTGACTTTAACCAATCATATTTCTCTAGGAGTGTCAAACGAGGTGCACTGTTAGTGTATATTCACTATGAACTATAAATATAAAAAAAATATTTGAAAAACTCTTTTCAAGGTTTTACCCCTAGATGAATCAATCTACAAAGCACATCCACTTGCATTATCCATATTGAGAAGTATTGATATTAGAACGACATAATCCCTTGCTTAAAAAATATTATGATTTTATCTTATAAATATAATTATACCCAATTTTTTCTATAAAAACATATAACCATAATTTGTAAATAATAACTTAACATTAGTCTTATACAAACTATAGCATCCCATTCGTTTCACACATAAATATTATATCTTTTTAGTTTAATATTCAATACAAAACATTACTATCCATTCGGAAACCATACATATTTAATGACATTGAAATCATGGATAAAAAAAATTCATCATAAAAATATAAATTAACTCCTACTATTTTCTTCTAATATTGAACTATTTATATAAATATCGTACATTAATCTTTTCTTCATAACCTGGGAAAATAAAATACAAGAAAGGGTGAGCTCATATTCCTAGTAAGTGTAAACATAAGAGTTATAAATCAATGAACATAAGTGAGAATAAGTTAAGAATAAGGGTGTGATAACTAGATAATAATTTATAATAATCATACACAATCAGTTAGTGATAATTAATAAAAAATTATGGTATAATTATTTTTCATAATAAAACACATAAGAAAAAAATATTATGAAATTATAAATAATAAAACATCATCCATGAGAATATATCATAAGAATAATACCTAAGTTTGTTTCATACTCATAAGTAGATAAAAAATTCATTAGTCAACGATCTCTACGAAGAATAGGATATTTGATGGGTTTCACTCCCCATTCCATCATCTCCCTAGCATAGGGTCAACCCCATGACTGTTTTATTTGATAGAGTCCCTTACTGAAGTCAGTTCACTCCCCATTCCAATTCATATTTTCTCATGAGTTTTCTATCATTAAATAATAAATTAGATAGATATATAATTATTCACCCACCCATCATATAATGAAAAAATTACATATGCATTCCATTATATCAAGATATAGACATATATCATTATATCATAATCCGTGTAAAGGAAATAATTTGCAGAAACATTCCCTCATTTCATCATAACATAACATGGGGAAAATAAATATGTTTTAAAATCATATATATCATAATAGTCATATAAAATCTAGATAACTAATAAGTATGGTATCATTGAATCACATACCCCTTAAATCATATATAAAATAAAAGGATGTCATCATAAATGAACAATTTATAAAAAATATTGTTAGAGTATTTTTTGGAGGGAGACACCTTTTTATTTTTGAAACCACTAATTTATATTCAAAATATCTATAAAATAATAGCAAATATATTTTCATTGAAATTAATCCTTGATTATTTAAACGTAATATTTTAATAATCGAGTGGTTATGATGGATATTATATTTTTTTCATGTTGTAATTATTAAAATAAGTAATATGTTCACACATTTGGAAAAGAGTACATCATTTAGAAACTTTCAATAATATTTTTTTAAAAAAATTAAATCATGAGTAAATTTTTATTTAATAATAATTGATAAATTTTTTAAAAAAATATTTATTTATTTAGAAAATATGGGTATGGAAGGAAAAAAAATTTCAGTTGAATTAGATGATATACATATTGTCAACTTTTAAAAAAACAATTTCTAAACCATTTTGTGTTCCAAATAGTGGAAAATGGTAGTAAAACATAAAAATAATTATTCAGTATAATAAAAATTTAATTTTTTATTATATAATCTTATTATATAACACATAATGTTAATTAACATATAAATAATCCCAATTAAAATGGAATTGAAACATAAATCCATTTCCACTTTGTTAAATTTTAAATTATAAGCCCCATGAAAGTATCACATCAATATCAAAAAATTAAATATCAAGATAATTATCATATTCTTGATATATAAATTCAGTGATTAAATATATAAATCTTATGAATATATATAGTTTTATAACATCAATCATGTCTCAATGAAGCAATATTGAGATGAAGAACACTTACATAATTTATAATCCATAAATCAAAATATTATAAAAGAGAAAAGCATATATTGATTTTCATTTAAAAACAATTTCTTGATAATAATCATAAAATAAATTCATTAGAAGTATATACCGAAACAAAAATAAGATTTTTTTTGAATAAGTAATGTGTCTAAATCAATTAAAGTGAGATGAGAAATCCTAACCTCATGTATTGTCTAATTTAATACATGCTAAAAACTCATATATAATAAATATATATTTATTATAAGACTATTATATAAATATTTTCATACAAACATTATATTTACCATTCCGTTATAATTTATAATTATCCTCTTATTAACAAGTCTTATGTAAAATGATTATTTTGGTGAAAATGTGTCCATTTTAAATGCATGCTTCAGTTTGACTGTATTGGTACTTAAAACATGGTCTTTGTTTTATCATATCTATAAAATTAAAAAATAAATAAGTATCATAATTTTTAATCGTATATAAATTCTTAATTATTCATATTATTTTGGGATAATAATATATTACAACACAGAGTAGGGATGATAGTCTATACATATACACGAGTGATGTTTCAACTTTTGATTGTTGGAATGAATGAAATATAAATAATAAACCACCTTTATAGAATAATTATAATTTCATAAATATTATATATATTCATTAATTAAATTCTTATTTCCATACATTTATATTTGAAATGAAAATTTAATCAGATAGCTTTTTGGATGTGGTAGTCCACATATATGCACGAGCGGCATTATCTCTTTCCAACGGAATGAAATGTAATGTCATAGATAATATAGTATAATTTTATAGGTATATTTATATCGTAAATATTTTATATAAAGAGTAAATCAATAATAATAACTAACCATAACATATGTTAGTGGAAAATGAATCATATCACTTTTTGAAGGCGGTGGTCCATATATACACATCAATGACAATTTCATTTCCCATTGGATCAAAGAGATTTTATATATGGTTTTGAAATAATCATAATAACTATAAAGAATATTTAGGAAACAGAAGTTATTATTTAATGATTAATCAAACAAAATTAATAGTGTAAAAATAATAAATAAATTGAAAGAGTATTGGTAAGATGATTACATCTTATTCGGTAGAGCCCCTTTAGATCCATTCCAATAGAACCTTGAAATGTTATTTCATGAAGAATATCACCTTTAATTGGTGTATAATAAATTTTATAATAGAATTTATTATGGTTTTCTGACCCTAGGTGGCACAATTTTGTGTTAATAAATGAGAGGAAGGGTGTTCTTTTATAAATGAGGGAAGGAACACACATGTAATTAATAAAAATATTTAAATATAACAAGTACATATTCATGTGAAATCGGAATCATGTTTCCATAATTATGAAGAAAATATTATATATTTTTGAAATAAGTCTGAAAAATATAATTTTGAAATGTTCATACAGTATTTTAATCATTATTATTTGTTTGAAAAAAATTTTATCCAATTTTATCCATCACAATAGTAATTTATTTTTCAATGTTATGTGATTACAATTTTACTTATAAGATAATAATTGTCACACAAATGGAAAAGGGGTGGACCTTTATTCCAAATCTTATCACCTGTCCTCTTTCAATACTCTAAGGATTTTATATCATTTAATAATATATTATTTCCCATAAATACCTTTAAATTCAGTTTAAATAACAGTTCAAATATTTTTCACATTCATTATAACAATATAAAAATAGAATTGGAATATAATCTAATTAATAATCAGTAATATGTTATATTTATGTTAAATCTTTTCAAAACATAATAATTCATCCAAATTGGTTAACTTTTTATATTTTTAAAATTATATATTTAATTTTTTGGTTAGTTGAACATGTATTGTATTGGTGTTACGTAATAATTTAGGGTAACTAAAATTACTAAAACATAAAAATATATCAGAATAATAAAATAAATAAAATATATTCAAAATCAACATTTTTATTTTTTCATAACATATTTTTTTATTTCTATGTAAATATATATTAGAAAATAATAACCAAAGATAATGATTTGGAATTTTCATTACATTAAATAATGTTAATGTCGTTATCCAAAAAAATTTGAACCAAATTGACATATATTATAATTAAGTGCAGATATGGTTGAATTACTATCATCCAATGAAATAAATTAATGTTTTTCTTTAATTTTGTGATCTTATCTCATAATTTTAACTCTATTTCACCCATTTTACTCATACTGCATTGAAAAATATTTAACATTGTTACTATTCCCAATGACCATAAATAAAGGATAGATTTTTATCAAATAATTACCAAATGAATAAAAAACGATTCAATTTTTCTTCATTTATTTTCTATATGTAGAATAATTATTTATTATAAATTCCTAAAAATCAATGAAAAACAATTTTTTAGACAATTCTGTTTGTAATCCTAAAAACAAACCTAAATCAAAATAATGAATATAATGATTCCAATGGAATTAATTAGATTATTACAAAAATATAATTTATATAATATTTAGACCAAATTGAAAATTAGAATAGTTCTTTTATATTAAATTACTTCATGAAAATAACTGATAGTATTAAAAAAATAAGTATTTTTCTCCATTCACTAAAAATTTGTTCATTAATTCCAAAATTTCACCAAAATTTAATTCTGTTATGATTATTTTTCTCATCATATCAAATAAACTTTTTAGATGATTTATTAATTTATTACATTATTTACTCATAAAAATAAATAAAAAACATTTTTAAATAAAAGTTATTTTTGAGGGATAAAATGACTTTACTGAAAATTGAGTACGTATATATTATTCATTTATAAATACATTTTAATTCGTTATTAATATATATATATATATATATATTTCATAATTTAGAAAATTTTATGAATACCCAAAAATTTAACCATGATGATATGATATATCACAGTTCATTTTAAACACATTTTTTTCATGGAAAGTATGATATCAAAAACTTATAATTAATTTTAAAGGGGAAAGTATTGTAAAATATCAAGGTGTTTCTGAAACTCATTCTAGGACTCTTAAAAATAAATGAGAAACAAAATTTGTAAAATTTCAACCACCCATACTACCATCAATAATATAACTTACCATCTTCAATTTTGAACTAGTAATTCAATGATATACTGTATCCTCTATCTTGTAAAAACAATTAAAAAAATATTTTCATTTCCCCTTGAGATTAAAAAAAGAAAATAAATTTTTTATTTATTCGAATAACATAAATTTCATGATGTTAAATCCTTCTCCAAACTAAATAAAAAAACAACATACTGTTTTCAAATGTCAGCATCCCCCCAATGATATGGTGCAATGAGATAAATGAGTTTGTTGGTCCTATAATCTTAGTGAATATTACATCTCACACAATTAACTAACAATTTACTAATGGATTAGTTTTTTAATGTAAGAGTCATGCTATAGAGTCTTACACATAAAGTCATGGTTGGGTGATCTTGATTCATATGTAATCATAACAATGTAAAAAAAGAGTGAAACTGAATATATTGATGCCCTGTGAACCTATATTCTTAGCTAAAATTAAATTCTCATATAATGAGAAGAAAATCATGATTTATTGGGAATACTAGAATCTAACAATAGGGTTTTTATAAAATACATATCGATAAAGAATCCAAATTAAAGATACTACCAAGGTTTAATGGTTCTTGAAGTGGGCCACAATAGCGATAATCGCTAGTAACAATGATTCGGTGAACTCAAACAATGAGTAAGAATATTTGAGAATACATTACGATGATAGGGAAATTTGGAAAAAATCAAAATTATAGGATAAGATAATATATTATAAGGGTAATAAAAGGGGGTGAAGTTTCAATTCCATGTCTTTAGAGGGGAAAAAGATAATCATATCACTGCCTAAAGAGGAGGGATTGAAACCACAACCATCATCACATAGTGATTCAGTTCAATGACAGAGACTTGAGTTCCCCAACATTCAATAAACAAATCCCAATTGTTTATTAAGTATAGAGTAATCAAACTACTTCATAAAATATCCATTATGAATGATCAATGATGGTATAAATAAAATCAATATGAATCATCACCATATACTACATAGAAACTCTATATATACTGGAATTACTATTATTTTAATTAAACATATCATGGTGAAACATTTATTTAATGAAAAATAACTTAATATATTATAATAGTAACATATATATTATAGATAAACACACCCACATACTAAACTGACACATTCCATAAGAACATTCCACCAGGAATGCACAATCTATAGGAACCTTACTATTTATTACATGATTATTACATCATTATAAATATAAAAATATTATAGATATACATTGAAATATAAAAAGGATTATTATATTTGGTAAATTATTATCATACATCACTTTTACATAGTATATAAAGAAATAATAATTTAAATCCTTATTCTTTATATTTTTAAAACATCACATTCTCCATAGTACAAGTAATAACCTCAGGATATACATCAATGAAATTGGTAATCTAAAATATCAATAATATGATGAATACAGAATATGAATAAACTTTAAATGGATGACCATAATCATAATAATCACATCATAATTATATAATCATTATAAAAAAAATTACGTAATCTATAGATAACTTCATGGAATTTGTATATGTGTAAAAATGAAAAATGTGATCATAGTGGTCAAATACCATACATAGTTGTGAAAACAACTAGCATTATGTTCACTCATAAAAAATATGAATTATAATAAAATCATCATTATAAACATATATTAGATCATGTACATGTATAATATAAATTATATAATTAGAGACATCAAATTTCCTCAGGCATAAAAGGGATATGTAATAATGGTCCCACCCGTCACATCATAAAATTCACATTATCATGCATGACACATAAAACATATAATAATCGTAGTCAATAAATTACCATGGGAACAGAATTAGTTTCAAATGTATTTCATCAATCATTATTTAATGAATAAAATTTTATTCACCAATTGATTAGAGGAAAAAATATTTCGAATAAACATAATAATTCTTGAGTGAAGATGAAATAACTCATGAGGAGTAAAAAATGTTTTTTTGCGAGAAAATACTTTTTTGAAAAAAATATTTGATAATAAATCGAGAGAAAAAACAATATATCCCAAAATAAAAATTTATTAATTTGGATGTTATTTTTATTCATTATTATAGTAATATTAATACCGAATTTTTTGTGAGAGAGGGATACCCATGCTAACAGTATCTGGGTTCGAGAATCCCCTAACCTTAAATCCTGATATATTACATTGCTTTTCTATATCCCGAATAATATACATGGAATTATTAAAAAATCGTTAAGGAAGTGAATTATTTTAATTTATTCAACAATTTATCAATATTATCAAATGGATTTTAATTTATTACATTATTTTTTAAATGTGAATTACATTGATATTGTAATCTAATTAAATTTTCAAATTTTAATTTGATGTTGTTTTTTTGTTCTGGGTTATTTATACATAAGTATAATTAATTATAGATGATTAAAATACGTATATTTTTAAATTTATATATCATAAATAATTATTTTTAACCGACCATTTGTTTTGTGATATGCAAAGCATTGAAAAGTTTCTAGTTGCTGATTAACCGACCATTAATGGAACATTGTCAAAAGATCATTAAAGGGATGTTTGAAATTTAAATATTCCATAATTATGATACTTTTAGTAGGTTATAGTTTTTAATATAATGTTAAGATTTTGACTAATTTATATTTTAATATTTGGATTTCAAATGAATTGGAAAAAATAAATAAGATAATAAAAAAGAAGAATGGATAAAAATGTACTCTTTCCTCAGCATAACATCTCATGCACAACACTCAATATCCCTTGATGTTTGGAGTTGGTTGACTAAATAAATAATTTAGGTATTATAAGAGGATATAGAGGCATTATTTGGTTATAAATCATTCATTCTAATGTGAGGGATTAGTTTTTTCATGGGGAGAGAGTGGGGTTATTTATACATTAAGATAGGGTTGTTCTTAGAAATAAATATTAAATAAAATATTATATCAAAGGTAAAACTGGTAAAAGTCGATATTTTTGAATATGAATCATATATCAATATAATTTATTTTTTAATAAATTAATCCACATTATAATTCTAATTTAAGTATTTTACTAAAATTTAAATGGGACAAACCGAAAAATTATTATTTAATTGCATGACTTTTGTCTTTAGGTTTTGAAAAAATGCTTTCTAGGTTTAGAAATTAAGTATATTGAATTTTAATGACTCATTTATGTAATTAATTATAATTTTACTGATACCTCATTTATTTACATTATTATGTCACTATGAAATCATGAATGATGTTTTTTTTTAAAAAAGATGTGACATGAACCGATCACCCCTCTCGTTCCCCAAAGAAATTTATTAAATAAAAAAAGTTACAATAAAATAATGACGTATAACGAATTTAAACCAATAGGGTACTTAAAGGGGATACAAATGCATAATCTAAGAGAAACATACCATGAATTAGGGATTGTAACTCATAATACCCAATCAAAAGAAACAAAATAATGAAAATATACTAATGAACAAACATACTTAGCCATGATAAAAAAATATCATAGAAATTATTCTGGAAATGAGTAACCACAATTATAATCCATGAATTGTATGTAAAAATTAGTGGGTCTGAAAACATGAGGGCCAATGAGCTCCAATCATTGAAGAGTAGGTTACAACCTCGAAATTCCTTCACTAATACAGAAAGGAAAATAAATTTCTAACATAGGTAATTTTAATTTTTATTATAAATATTACAAGTTTAACAAAATACATGTGAATATAGTTTATTAAAAATGTGCATATATTTTCATTGATAATTTTAATCATTATTTTTTTTTGAAATATTTTTATTTAATTAAATAATTCATGATACATCTTATTTATATACATTTATAATTTTTATGAAAAATTATTATTCCAAAGGTCGTGATACAATTTCCAATGGTCATGGTACTATTAATAATGCCCTGGTTACTATTCTAACAATAATTGTACTATTCCATTGATAATGCTAAATCTAATAGATACTAATTCATTATTTCATAAAATACTAACTAAAATTCCTCCTAATGATATATTTTTTCAATTTAAAAGATTTTTATTCTTTATCAAATATTTTTTGTTCATCTATATATTGTTGGTTGTTGTGGAGATGATTATAGTAGATTAGGTTTTCCATATTTTATGATTTTATCTTTTTAAAATATATATCTTTTTCGAATTGTAATTCTTGGAATTTACTTTGGTTTTATAGCTGACTAATGTAATGATATTTATTAATCAATTAATGTTTTTTATATAATATATTTGTATAGTACATATATAATATAATATAACACAAATTTATTTATGAAAAACAAATATTATTTATAAAAATTGGAATGTTAAATTCTTTCCCTCTTTATTATTTGTATCGCCAAAATTTCAACTCATATTCTAGGTTGAGAATAGATGAGGTTGCACATATTTCATTATTGCAACTGGTTCCGACTTCACCTATTCATTCTTATAGTTTCACCAAAGAACGTTTTAAAACTCAATTTTCATATTTTGTAGAAAATTGTCTCTATGTTCCAAGATCTACCCCAAATTTTCCTCACAAGATAGATTATTTCATAGTTTTACAACCTCCAGATTGAGAATATGTGAGGGTTTTGGTATGTACTTCTTTAAGATAGATACCTGGAACATTTCATGAAATAGATCCATATCTGGGTGCAGAGTAAGTTAACAGGCCACTACTCCCTTGTGATCAAGGACCTAAAAGGAGAAAATGTACATAAGGATAAGATTACCATTCTTTCCGGACCCCATGGCTCTCTCACATAGAGATATTAAATGGAAACCATTATCTTTAAATTCCAACGATAAGTCCCTTCAATGTTTTCCAATATATCTATTTATCTAACAATGAGTAGCTTTTATATATTGTTGAATTTCATGAACCTTATATGCTATGTATTATACAAGATCAGGTCCATGTAGAATTATTTCCCAAACATCATCCCCAAATGTTGTAATTATACATCACTTACCATATAGATATTCATATAGATCCATTTGACTACTCGAGTGAAAATTGTTATTGTATGAGAACTCAACTAATGGAAGATGATGATCCCATCCTCAATTAAATTCCAATGATTATGATATTAACATTTCCTTAAGAATCTAAATAATAAATTCATATTGACCTTCATTTTGGGAGTGTTAGGCCATACTGAAATTTAATTTAGTGTTTAGAGATTGTTAAAATCTTATTTATAATTTAGAGGTGAACCTTGGATCAAGATTATAGATGATCAATAGATGAACCCCATGTAGACTCACCCCATGATGTATATCAGATCATTTTTACTAGAAAAAAATCTTCCCATATAGATATAATGTGGTAATTCATAGTGTGTTGATCCACTATATACCATATCACATTTTTTCTTTTAGAAGTCATTAAAAGACTATTAAAAAGTGCATGGTAAAAAAAATTCATTTTCCATGATGTTATATTCAATGGTTACATATTATCATTGGACTTCTGTTAATATAAGTTAAATTTATGATATACCATGAACCATGAAATATACTCTTTAATAACATCAACATGTTTTCCCATCCTATGTGACCTCGAATGTCACAGTACACATTGGAACATCTAGGATGGGTAAAAAAATGTGAGTAAATTTCATTATCTAATAGCTCATTATTTATCTTGGGTGACTAAGGCACAAAATATTAGTTTTAATATAATCCAATCATGAATTATAAATGTGGAACTCATTTATCTTCCCTTAGTTTACAACATTCACCTTCTTTTATAGTTTTAAGTCATCCATTTACTCTTCCTTGATATTATGTTGGAATGATAGTTGGAATGTCATTTCGGAAAGGTAGGATGTATTCCCTACATTGATGATTTTCAAATCTATCATTTCCATATTCATGATGATAGGGCCTTTAAAAATCCTTATCATGAATAGAGTAACAGGTTTATTTCTACTAAGATCATTAACTACCTTGTTCCCTTTTCCTAGATTTTACTGAATAAAGCAATCATAGTCCTCGATTATATCTAACTATCATCTCCATCACATGTTGAGATAATTATGTGTTAATATATACTTTAAAATCTTATGATTGATATATTTTTCACACTTCTCACCATAGATATAGTTCTGAAAAATCATCAATGTGAAGATCATAGCTGCTAAATCTTGATCATGCATTGGTAGTTTTCTTATTGATCATCCACTATCAGGAGGCACATGCAATCACTTTTTCATTATGCAATAGTAAACAAACCAATAAATCATCTAAATAATAGTTATATATAGGAAAACTTTCCCCACCTGATTTTAGTTTTATTAGAGGCACATTTATTAACCTCTTATTGAGAACCCTATTGATTTCATGACATTAATTTATCCCAATATACTTTACAGATTTTAGAGTTAACATATTTAGTGGGACGAATAGTAATGATTATTTTATCAAAAATATTATGTATTACACTACAAAGATTAGATAACTATGTATTTATATAAAAATTATGGGTTTTGGGCATTCCTAAATTTTTATTGTCTTTGAAGGGTATATAGAAATTCCCATACTACTGATCATGTGCCCCAAGAATGTGACTTGCTATATCAAAAATTCACACATTCATATCCTATCATACATTTTTTCTTTCCCTAAAATATCCAGTACAATCCTTTTATTCTCATCATGATTCTCCTTGATAATTGAGAAAATCATAATATCATCAATTAGAATACCTCCAATTTATCACGGAATATTATAAAGGCTATATTTATCAAATCAATGAATATTATAGGGGAAATAGTATATATAAAGGGAATTAATATAAACTCATAGCTCCCATCCCTTTCACTGATAGATATATTCGAAATATCTTCCTTATTCATAGTTTGTTGATGACACCCAAAATGATGATCCACCATTGAGAACAACTGATCATCACATATTTGATTGATAATTTCATTAGTCCTTGGAAGGTGATACTTGTTCATTATGTAGATCTTGTTGATTTATTGTTAATTGATACAATTCACAATTATATATCCTTATTCTTGATAATGATCAATGACACACCACAATGAAGTAAATTAGGGAATATGAACCCTTTTTCCAAATTAATGTAAAACTATTTCTCTAACCCCCCCCCCAAATTCGATCAGATCCATCCTATAGTTGAATTTTGCGATTGGTGTGTCTCATGTTATAATTTCTATTGGTTACTCTAAATCATAATTCTATGGAATTCTGGGAATGTATTCAGAATATATATCAATGTATACCCTCACAATGACAATTTCCTCAAGGTTGATACCTTCTATTGAATCAACCATTTGAGTGAGGTATGCTTCTTCATTGGGTATCAACACCCACACCATTAATGAATTTTCAAAAAGACAATAAACATCTTCTGTGAATTTTTTATGGATTATACGATGGGTCAAAATTTGAATATTTATTTCATTTTCCCAAAATATAATGTGTGATATATATAATGAGATCCAATCGAAGACCTGTATAGTATAAAATTCCAGCAGGGGAAGGATGTTGAGATTTGGAGGCTGAATCGTCCCATATTTGGTTATATAGAATTATCCAACACTTGGGATTCAATTAACACACCACTATGAATTTTTAAAAATATTTATTTAATTCATGAAATAAGGGATTTGATTAAACAATTATAGAAAAATTATAGGATATAAAAGAATAGATAGATCTGAAAATAATAATAAAAATTCCTCTCTTGATTAAATAAAAATTGTACCTTATACAAATTCATTTTCATGCCCAACATTATTAGTAGTGATTGCATATTATTTCCCTTAATCCATTGGATTTGGTGGTTTCTAACATTGATTACACTCAAGGAAAATTAGATTATTGAACTGTATTATATTTTTTACTTGATCCCTATGGTGGAAGAATTGAACCATGGGCGGTACATTATGAGGTACATCCATTACTTCATCATGTTGTATAGATTATTCATGTATCATTGATATTAATGATCTTGGTTCCCTCTCTACTATGCATAAATCATTTCCTATTCCCATTGAGGAAATTCCCATGGTGTTTCTTTCCACATTTTGGATGTGTGGATGGTTGGATCTTCATTCCTACATTATCATTTGACCCACCACTTTGAAACTCCATTATTCTATTTTTATCTCTATATCCATGGGAGATATATATAAACTCTATATATAATTTGAGGAAACGTTTAAATATGTATTTACAACTCCCACAGTCTCAGATAGCCAGTTTATTTTGATCGTATGGTTTTAAAACACTGATGAATATATCTATTTTGAAATCATCTGTTAAAAAAAAAATCGACGATTATCATGGATGAATTATAAATATTCCCTTATATTCCATTCCATATTCACATTACTTTTTCTTAATCACTATGAATTAACTTTCCATATTTTATTTAAGAGTTCAAGAGAAATACTTATTGAGGAATATTTTCCTAATTTCTTCACACTCCATATATTTTACATCATCCCACACTTTGGTTTCCATAATCAACACCCAAAATTGATATAACTCTCCACATAAATCAGAGGTGAATAAAGTCACCATATTCTTCCTATAAAAATGTAATTTAGAAAATATCTTCTTCAATGATCTACCCAACTATTCAGTAAAAAGTGGATCAAAAGTTCCACTAAGCATCGATTGATTTTTGTCCTATTAAAGACTCAATAGCTATTGTATCATTTTTGGGAGGAGGAAATTTCACATTGTTCATGTTATTGTTAAAAACCTGAGAGGATTGGGTAAGAATCACCATAATGTTTTGAAATTCACCACTCATGTCATAGGGTATGTAATTCATACAATCCACTTATTGTCCCTCACATGGAATGTTTTCCTAGATTCTATTATTTCCCCCCATGTTCTAAAATAGAAAATTCTTTAAGAAAACATAAGTCAACATATCATGAAAAAATAGTTTATGATTTTTCACAATTAACTCTAATGGAATATCTTATGGGATCCCTATGTTTATCATTTTTCTAAAACAAAACTTCTTATATGTTTTCATGTACTTAGTTTTCCCCTAATATATTTCACTGATGTTTTATAATCCCAATTCCCAAAATAACTAAACTATACCTTGGATACTAACTTTATCAACCATACATTTCCTTAGATGACAATTAAATAATTTTAAAGATAAATAACATAGTAGTTACACATTTATGGATTGATAGGTTTAGTATCTTCAAAACATTAGGATTATAAATCACTTAAAAAGAATGAAACAATCATATTTATTTAAATAATTCCTCTTTAACCTTTTAAAATATTATGTTATGTATAGTTCATGAATTCAATTTGAGGATATAAATCAAATAAATGGGTGAGCTCATATTCTACTAAGAGTACAAACAAGGGGAATGAATCATTATAACATGGGTGAGAATAATAGTAATCATAATATAAAAATCATTGGATATTCTTCTACATCATGATGGAAACATTAGATAATGTCATCTAATGCGGTAACGCATATAAATGATACCACATATCATTGTGCTCAAATAACACAAATAGTTTCGAATATATTTGGCCTCATGTTGACACATAAAATATGTTCAAAATCATAACATAATCATTGTGAAAAAATATAGAACCATGTTCATGAATAATACACATTATATTGTGAGGTACATCACATTAGAAAATGTATTGGAGGGCTATAAAATTATGGGACCACATGTCAAATCATCATATTAACATTATCATACATGCCACGTAGAACATATAATTATCAAAGACATGAAATGGACTATGGATAAAAATCATTTTATAAGGATTTAATGAATAATAATTTCATGAATAAACTTGGGGTTCCAAAATATGTAATGTAGAATCTATTTGGAATAAACACCATCATTCTTGTGTGAATAAGAAACGACTCAAGAAGATTAAAAAATGCGTTTTGGAATAAAAAGCCTTCTTGGAAATTTTATTAATTTGGTTTATAAATCATGTTGGAACCCTATATATCCCAAAAATAAAATATAATATTAGTGAAATTATATTTATGTAATTTCATAGAATATGCATAGTGAAGATGCTATGAAATTGGGATAACCCAATAAAAAATATTTGGGTTCGAGAATCCCCTTACCATAAATACCAAATTCTTTCATATCTTTTCTACCTCCTGAATAGTAAACATAAGATTATTAAAAAATATTTATATAATATAATTTTATTCATTTATTATGATATTTATCTATTATAATTATTGTATTCTACTATATAACACTACTTGTTAAAAGTTAATTCTGTTGATATTGTTTTTTCATTATATTTTTCTGTTTTTTATGTCACCATTTTTATTCGAGGACATTTATACAAATGAATAATGAAATAAAAATTAATAAAATATATATATTTTTAAATTTATATATAATATATAATTTATTTTAACCATCCAAATGTTTGGAGATAATAAAAGGTCTTCAAATGTCACCATTAGTGATTAACTGATTGTTAATGAGACCTTGTTGAAAGGGTTGGAATGGGATGTTTGTAATTTATATTTGTACTAATCATTATACATACATTAGGGTAATATAATTAATATTATTTTAACATAATTAATAATTAATGTTATAATATTATATTTTTAGAGTAATTTAGAAAAGGTAATAGAATAAAAAAAGATAATAGTTGATATAAAGTTACTCTTTCATCAAGGAAGCTTATATTGTATGACACTAAAACGCATTTGATGTTTTGGGTTGGACAACTCTAGAATGTACCTAGGTATTATAAGGAGATTTATATGGATTAATTTGGTATAAATTTTCCATTTTAGTGTGATGGATATGTGGTTTTCCTAGGGGTGGGGATTGGTGTAATTTAAACTTTAGGAGAGGGGTGTTTTATAATAAAATGTTATATGCAATATTATATTAATGGTGAAACATGTAATAGTAAATTTTTAAAATATAAATAATATATAGATATAATCTTAAAATTTTATGATTTTAATCTTCTCTATAATTATAATTCATTATGTATATTAAATAGGAAAGTGGAAAAAGGATTAATAGTTATTTATGGGATCACTTTTTTTTACTTTTGGTTTATGATAATGAATTTGACATATGAAAATTATGTTTATTGTATTTGAATTTATTATTTATGAAATTATACATATATTTCCCAAATTAATATTTTTTAGATTATTAGGTCATTATTATATCATGAATGATGTAATTTATGATACAAAGGTTACAAGAAAAGATATATTGTTACTAATTACATACAAAGTGAACTATTACATCAAATTACCAAAAAAAAAACCCCTTGGTAAATGTTGACATGATGATTTAAAAATTGATATTAATTTAATACAAATAAATTTTTGATATAAGAAATTTTATTTTCAAATATGAAAATTATTATTTTAATCAAATACTTTAAACAATATTTTATTAAGAATGTGATCTGATTTTTTTTTGAGTTTTTAATCATGATATTTAATTTCTGATATTATAATATTTATATTTAATTACTTTAATTAAAATAAATTTTATTTATATCATACTTTGGGTTTTTTATGTAGTGTTTTTTCCCCGCGACTAGGATATAATTACCAACTCTCAAGTTACTCTTCATAATGGCCAGATTACGATTCCAATGAACATAATAAAATTCCAATAGTCACATTACCTCCTATAAAAAAATATTCTTTGGATCATATATACACTACAATACCTTCCACAGTTATATATTTTAAATTTCTAGGATTTTGTGTCTTTTACAAAAATTCTGATTCATTTATATAGTGTTGTCCATGAGGGTAATGATTCTTGCTGAATTGGGAGATTCATATATTCCCAATTTAACATTTATATTTTACATTATTTGTCCAATTATAATGTTTGGAATTTTATTTTGGGTTTTATCTGACTAATTTAATAATATTCCTTAATGAATTAACGTGTTATTGGTTTCTCTGTTTACAATATGTGTATAATTATTATATAATATTATATAATACACATTTATTGATAAAAATTATTATCAATAAACACTAGGACATTAAGAATTCACTGCTGGAATCCCCTAGAATCTCATATCATGGAAATGTATGAATAAATAAATCATAAAAACACAGGATTTAGTGGAAATTTTAATATTTAAATTATTTTTCATCAAATGTATTTTCTTTTAAATGTCAAGAAATGATTTTAATGAGTGTACACATTATTTAAAAAATCAGTTGGATTTCATTAAGTACATTAGATAATTTCTCTAATTTTTGTAAATAGTGTCTTTAGGATCTTAATACATGCTTGTAAAGTTAATTAAATATTAAATGTGTTTTTTCATTTTATTATATATAGTTGTGTGTGAGAGTGTGATTGTATAATTTTATTTGTTTTTTTCTAATGTTTAATGTACCTTTGACTTATTTGTCATATGCATATAAACATAAAATAATAATTATACTATAATAATATTTTATATTAATTAAATTATTTTTTTTTAAAAATATTAATTAAAATATTTCTACAATATTTATTTTTTATCTGTGAGAATTAAAATTAAAATTATTACAATATTTTCAAAATGGGATTTATTTTTAATGTTTCAATAATTTTTATAGAAATAGATATATAATTTATTTTAAAATTTTAATTATAATACATTATTAATAAAAATAAAATCTAAAAAAATAAATAAATATCACTAATATTAATTGAATATAGTGATTTAATTAATATTAATAAAAACTTAGAAAAAATAATTTGACAACAATTGAATATAAAAATAATATTATTTTTGTAAAATTTTACCAAAAAATTTCTATTGTAATTAATACACATTTATAATTCCATTAATAAAAAAATTAATATATATTAATATATATTTTTAGTATTTAATAATTATTATTATTTAGAATTATAGAAAATAAAATTAATAATATTTTTAAAAATAATTAATAAAATAATTATTAATAATTAATAATTTTAATACTAGTAATTAGTATCATTTTTAATAATATTAATTAATAATTAATAGTGGTATTATTAATAATAAATGCCTATTAGAAAGTCGTTGAGTGGTAGAGGCTTGTGACTCACCCATATAGGTTTCAGTTTTTAGTCCCCTTATTGGAAGGTCTTATCTATAAAAATGTTGTCTGAAAGAATAGAACAATTGGTATCTTAGTGTGTGCACATTGATTTTTTACTTATGAGGGATCAGACCTTTTGTTAAAAATGATATAAATATACTATGGGGAGTGTGTGGTGATTCGTGAATTCTATGATTATCATTGATGATTCTTGGGGTTTTTCTCTCGATGGACTCTTTTGGTGATGCAATTAATGTTATAAAAGATATTTGAGCTTGTGAGGTTTTTGTTGATCTAGTTTTCAAGGATTCGGAAGGTAAGGGAATTTCATAAAAGGTGAATTTTACAAACTCCTGATTTTTAGTTGAGTAAAATAAATGATATCGAATCACATATGCTCAAACCATAGAATGTCGTTATTTTCTGTCTAAACGAGAGATATATAAATCTAAGAGGGGGTGGTAGATTCTTGTGGTGTGTCCCCTGATTCGAGATTGGTGACGCTGAAATATATTGAACATTCCCATATATCTAGATCCATTTATGGGATTCTATGTGATGCTAAATTATCAGTATAAAAGTTCATGAAAAACAAGGACATAGAATTCCTTGAACAATGTCATGCAAATATTGCAAATAAACTAATTTAGATCCAAAAATACTCAAAAAATAAATATATTCATTATTTATTTAATGTTTTAATTGTAAATTAATTAGATTATAACTAACTCAGATTATCTTTTGGAAATTGAAAATTTACCCTCTCTTGTATATATCTGAAACTATATATAAGAACACAATTTTTATCAAAGCATAAATTGGAACGGTTTTTTATTTTATTATAATATCATATTATAATCCCAAAAATTTCCTAGACTATAAAAAAATGTAGATAATATTTTTAATATAGATAGTCAAAATTATAATGATGGACGAATAACCATGATTCATCCATACATTTAAGGAAATACTTATGGTTATTGGTAAGATAAAATAGAGCCATTATTTAAACGTACAATCATTGATCATTTAAATAATATAGTAAAAATATATAATGTTACTAAAACATATCATAATTTAAATACTAGTTGGAATATTGAAAATTTTATTCACAATTATATGTTTATGAAAATTATTTAATATTATATAATAATAAAAACATTGATAATAATGTTTATGAAAATAATAAGGGAATAATATTTAAAATAGTTATTTATTTACCTTGTCAATCTAACAGATAATGTTCCTCAACTAATGAAAAAAAGTATTTCAAATATTTTAAAGTGATATTATATGTTAATCAAAAATAATTAATATACAAAATAAGGAAAATATAGAAAGGGTAGAAATAATGGTAATTATAATTTTAATTACATAGATATATCTTTCTATGAGTGCATGAATACATGACCCATAAATAATTATTTCCTAAGGCTAAAAAATAAATGATGCTCAAAAAGAAATAAATGATATATCTGGATTCTTATATTAGGTATTAATTTTCTGATTGAAGTGTAAAATTTTTAAGTGAAAATGAATCAACAAACCATTGTTTTATGGATGAAATTGATGATTTTTTCTTATCACCTTCTCACAGGGTTTCTTAATATGATTTGAGATAATATACATGCTAGAAAATATTTGTTTAATTAAAATTTTATGTGGAACTAGTGATTCTAATTTTCCTCTTTGGATAAATTTTAATATAGTATAATTAGTTATATGAATCCTAAAAAAAATTATTACTTTCAAGAATATGTGGTTATTATTCCACATGTTTAAATAAATTTACATAATGATTACAATTTTTTGAACAAAAAGATCAAGAATACGGACTATGAGATTTAAAAACATAATGTGTATAATTTAAATTTTAAGGATTTTATTTCTAAGAAGAATAAAGATGAAGAATGAATATCCAATGTGAATTTAATGATACTTCTATAATGATAAAAGAGTGTAATGAATTTAAATAATAAAATTAAATTCTAAAATTAACCTTTTAGATCAAATGTAAATGTATTTAACGATTTATATATTGTTCAAAATGAAAATGAATTTTAGAATATTGAGATTTAACGTTCAAAATAGAATCTGGAATGTTTTTCTAAATGAAAAGAAATGAATAATATGATAATAAATATTAATTAAATGAGAAAGAATGAAAATGGAATTGGTTATGATGGATTTGTACATCATAGGTATAGAAACCAATTTTTGAACGCAAAATCCATAGGTAATTATTCAACTAATTATTTTAAATCCATTGATTTTGATCGTTATGCATTCAATAATTCATTAAGGGTTTTTTTAATATCATAATAATGGAAGATCATTATTATTTACATCTTATTTTAATATATGAATATATAAACCTTATACATATTAGTCTCCTAATGATGTTTAATCCAATTCTATTGATCCAAAACTGGTCTACATACTGATTTAATGTATTTATTATTTTTATAGGTAATGTGAACACCCTTATATTATTTTATCATTTGGTACGCTGGCACGAGTTTATTCTAATTATGTTTCAATTTGGTCAGTGAGAATGTATAATTTATTTATTTTCTAGTTTAATTCATAATAACTTATTATTATTTTTAATTGTTTCAAAATATTGTTCAATACATTGAAGAACATTTATCTATTTTTGAAGATCCATGTAGATTTTAATTTTCATATATATGTGGATTTCTCCCAATTTATAGAATAATAATTCCCAATCCACATGAATTGTTTGGATTATTCAAAATAAGGAAGTTGAAAAAAAATTGATCTTTACATTTTTTATTTTATTTAATTAATTTTTTATGTATTTTAATAATGGATAATTTAGTGAGAGTGTTCACTTATTTCTAATGATATTTCTTATATGTTGGAATTTCACATCTAATATATCAAATGAATATAGCTATAAATATATATTTTTTAAATAGAGAGAGAATTATGATCTATTTGATCAACTATATTAAGACGAGGAATTCTATAATTATTTTTCATTTTGTAATTCACATAATGGGGACATTTTTTAGTTCCACCTTGCCACAATGTTTTATAATAATTAAAATTACTCGCTTTAAATTTTTTTTTAATAATTAAAATTTCCCTATTTAATTACATACATCACTCTTATACGGAATCTTGATATACCTATCAAATGAAATAATGATGTTTGATTAGTTTATTTTTCATTAATTATTCACTGATTTTTTTAAAATTTTTGTCAATTATTTAATTTAATAATATATATTCTTTCTATTATTTCTTTCACATTTTGATTTTTTCCATAATTTCATTATGTCTAATAGATTACTTACTAACTATTTTTTAAATTCAGTTATTTACTAAATTTTATGCCTATTATGAATGTTTTTCAATTATCAAAAATATAAATATAATTCTACATTAAAAAGATTATGCATTTATTAATCTAGAATAATATATTATGTATTATTAAAAATATAGTATGTATTCCAGGGATTTTGATAATTATCAAACATATTGATATATTGTTATGGAAATTTATCTTATGAATCACATTAAAATATATGATGTATTATAGGGATATTGAAAATTATCTTATGAATCACATCATAATTATTGATGATATCAATTTTTTAATGTAATATATCTTATATTTGAAAATTTCCCTTACACATTATATATTTTCAGGATAAATTATATTACATATTACACTGATTGTTATAAGATATATTATGCATAAATAATAACCTTATGATCAAATAATTGGTTTAGTAGAATAAGTTACACGTTTTATTGCATTTAAAAAATGATACATATTTAATTTTTCGAAAGGAAAATATCATACACATTACATGAAGTTGAGTTTAAATATATTATATAATTATTTAAATCCTACAAAATATATCATGCACCACATTTTTTATCAAAGGAAAAAAATTACATATTAAAATAAAATTTTAAAAATTATATTAAATATTACACGGATATATTCTAAATATGTAATTTTCAAAAATTAAAAAACATTACATATTTAATTTATACCTTTATTCATATCATACATACTAATTTAAATATATTATATATTTATTTTCTTGAAATTTATATTACTTATCTTTTTTTGTATTTTATATATCTGTTATGTATTAATTTTTTTTTTAAAATTTAATTCTGTCAGAATTTATATATCATATATATTGTCATTTATTTTAAATATTTAATATGTCAAAATTTGTATTATGTATTAATTAATTATTGATTTTTTATTTTTCACATTTTAGTCAATATATTTATTATAATTGTCAAGATTTTTTATTTAGATTTCAATTTTTATTTTTAAAATGGTTAGAATATTAACTAAAATTATTACAAATGGATTATGAGAAACATATAGGTGGTTAATTAATAATTTTTAGTAATTATTTTTTACTAGTTTAATTTATTATTATTTAGGATTACTGACTATATTTTATAATGTTTTCTGTATTTAATATATTGAGATATTTTAGGAGGTTCCATATGAATAATATTATGAATCATTTAAGATATAATGTCATAAATATTTCACAATAGGGGATTACCATTGAAATTTCCATATTTAAATATTAAAAAATCTAGGTCATAAGGAATTATGAGATACACTATTCAATAATAAAAATCATATAATGATCCATTATTTTACATACCAAAATATCAAATATTATCTTATGAATATTCAATACATAATTTTACAATCCATTCCATAAACATAAAGGTTTAGTGTCATTTGATACATGTGTATATAAATAAATTGTTCTTGAAATATAAACACCACCCCCACATACCATGAGAATAATGTATATAATAACTGGACAATAACCATTGAAATCATACCCAGAAATTCTTATATCTTTAAAGGAGTTCTAGAATAAATCTAGATAGTTCATAAGAAATAAATAATAAAGGGATCATATAATACGAGTCATGGGAATATATCATTTACATAAGATAAAATCTTAAGATATTCGAATAATGTTTGTCAAAATCATTATCATAGAAATACAATTTCAAGGCTACCACTATGTCATTCATTACAAGTTAGGTATGGTATTATCACTTTTATACCTACTTTGGGTTTGGGATAACCTTTAATTTACCCTCTTTTGGGAATGGAATAACATCTTATATACACACTTTTTTGGAATGGGATAAACTACAATTAACTCATTGATCTCATAGAATATTAATCATTACCCAATGAATTTTAAGGATATATAATTCTTGGAACACTAATTATATCATCATAAATCCATTTATATTTATGCCTCAATATTATAAAAACAATAATCATAACTTAAATCATATAAAATTTAACAGGTTTCATTTGTATTTCATAATTATAATCATTAACTATCTAGTGAAAGAATCAGTATGATATCAAATGGTCATATCGTAAGTGATTTCTATTTAACATCAAAGGATGTTAGCAAATATGATAGATTCCTTTAAAATATAACTAGAATATTTTTTAGGAAAATAAAATTTTCAATTTTAAATCACATATTAAAATATAACGTGATTCCAAATATTAAGGAAAAAAATGCATTGAAAGTAAAATTGGAAAAATTTAAAGGAATATATATTGAATTGAATGGTCCAGAAAATGGGAAAAACATTTCATGCTTTGTATGTTAATACAAAGAATACTTTTATATTTTTAGTAAAAAGTCAAAAGTATATTGTTGGTAAAATTACATGTTTCCATCTAAAAAATATTATAATAAGTAATACTTGGGTAACAAACTATAAAATTTCATAAGATAATATTAAAAAAATCATGAAAACATTTTTATAAAACATATTTATTGATGAAAATTGTTTTTTAACCGAAGAGAGAAATAATATAGGGTTTCCATAAAAATGTTCTTTCAATCTCTTGACTAATTAAACTGAGAAAAACATAAAGAAAACATGTATTATAAATAAATAAAAATTTATAATAAAATTCATCATATTATTTACTGATATCTCATGAAGTTTCATCATAAAAACATAATCATAAACAATCATGATTATTAATAATATTTTAACACAAATCTCTGAACTCATGTTCAAATTTCAATAAAATTGCATTAAACACCTATATAAGAAATTCAAATTTATTATAATTCAATAATGGATAAATTAAAATACTCATAATATCATATCAGATAAACTTATAACATTTCAATTGCCATTTATTAATAACAACTTATTAAAAGCATCATTTTAGAGTGTTAACTATTTCATTTTGATTGAGAATTATTTATTATTAGTTCAAGTACTCATAATTTGATTATGATTCCATCATATATTAAATTTTATTTATGATATTAATATCACATATATATATTATTTTCAAATATATACATTTCTATACAAAATATAGATCAAAAAATATATTACACTATTCGTGGAGAAGGTTGGACGTAAGCATGCATGAACTATAATTTCACTTTTTGACGAATGATGTAGAAAAGGTAAATAACAAGTCACCATTATAGAGTAATTATTATTCAATAAATATAATTTAAATAAATTATATTTGGTGTAATTACCATCCATATAAATTGAAAATGAAAAATGAATAATCTTGGTTTGTGGAGGTTGTAGTCCACATGTACGCATTAGCGATACATTCACCTATCTTTTATTAGAAAAGTGTATGGATAATGGTTGTTTAATTATTATAATAAAATTTTACTATATTTATGATACATAATTTATTATTTAATTATTAATACCATAGATTTTGACGACATGTATAAAGAACTAAATTAAAAAAGGTAGGGTAATATGATTACTTCTTCTCTAGGAGGCCTCGTTAAATCCTTTATTGAGGACCCTTGAAAAGGTATTTTAAGAAGACCAAAACCTCTAATATTTGGACCAGTAAGTTGAGAAGATAATTTTATAGGTATTTTTACTGTTAGAAGGATCAATGTTGTTAAAATAAAAGAGATAAAGGGTGTTGTTTCATTAGGGATTGAAAACAGACAAAGAATTATTAAAAACATTAAAATATAACAATGAAATTATCCAAAAAATGATTCAAATTTTATATATATTAAAAAAATTAGTATAATGTCATAATATTGTCATAAAATCAAATTTATTAATTTTTTAGTGTCATTTTATATGCCATATTTTTTTCTTAACCCCATTGTAAACCAATTTTAATTTTAACCATAGTAATCACTTTTTTAATATTAAAGGGTTATAAATTTACATATAAAGTAAAAATTTAAAATAAATGAAAAATGGGTGAGATTTTAGAAAATATATAAGCCTAATAATACTATTGAAATAATTTTTAAATTTTTAAATAATTTAATAAAATATTGTCTTTCATAATATACATTTAATTTCATTTTAATAACTATTTACAAAATTTTCTTTCAAAACAATATGATTTTAATAGAATTACAATATAAATTTTTTAAAATTATATAATATGATTTATAAATCAATAAATATTATGGTCCACTATAATACTCCAAAATAAATTTACATTTATAATTTTTATAAATATGTACATTATTATTCTACTATTTTCACAAACACTATGTAGGTGATGTGTATATATTTAAGGTAATTATCATATCACTAAAAATAAAAAATAAATTACCATGATAAAAAAATTATTATATCTTCCAAATAAACATTTATATCATAACATATCAACATTTTATCCTCATTTAAACATAGTTATTAAATTTAAGAGAGTGAAATTTTGGAATTTTAATTGCTTCAAATAATATAAATTTCATTATCAAAGGAAAATGGCTCAAAAATTCTATATTATTGAATTTTGGGTGTATATTTTTTAGTGTATTTTATAGAATAAAATAACATTATGTTTTGGGTTGATTTTTAATAATTTTTCATTGGTCTTAACTATGATTTTCCCATTTTACCTTTATCTAGGTGACAATTATTTTCTATGATTACTATTTTAAATGACCAAAAATAAAAGAGACATATTAATACAATTAGAATCATATGACTTAAAATATACAATATATTATTAAAGCTTCAACATATTGATCTTATATAGTTAAAATTAAATATTAACACCTAAAACATAATGAAAAATGAATTTAAGATAAATGCATTTTGTGCATAAAAATTAACATAAATCAATATCATGAATATTTATAACTCTAATAGACATAATTAGATCACTATAAATAAAATTTATTGTATTTAACTTTATAAACAAATCCAAAATTTAATTTGATATTTAAAATACCTTATTTAATGAAAAGAAACTACCATATTTTAAAAATATGTAGTTTTCACTTTTCATTTAAAAATGAATCGTTTCAAAATAATCTCATAATTTAATCTTAATTTAGTGTTAATATGACGATTTTAAAAGTAAATATAATCATTATCATATACTTTTTATAAAATTGGAAGAAAATTATTTTGTCATTTTTTCATGAAATGAAGGAAAAACCATTTTCTTGTGGGAAACATATTTTAACAAATATAATAACATTGCAACAAATTAAATGATTATTTATTAATATATTTTATATATCTATATACTTTGTAAATAATTTTTAATATTATTTATCCTTATTAAATTATATAATTTATCTAATAGCTTATAATTGTAAACTATATTATTTTTCAGTTAGACATGGGGTTGTGTGTATTGTATGATATCAAAGAATATAAATTTATTTCAAAATAAATACAACCAAAAACATTTTTTTATTTATTATAACACAATTAAAAATAATTTATAACTATAAATTCCACCCTTATGTTACAAACAAATGAGGATATATCAATTTCATCATATCTGTGGGTTCTAAATTATATTCTAAAAATTTAAAATTATTCCAAAGAACATTAAAAAATGTGTGTAGTCTTATTATGTATCGCTTTTATTCTGTGATCCACGATTTCTCCAAAAATTTTAATATTGGAATGATCAATCTCTTATTTTACTATCTATGAGTTCCGTATATTTTATGGATTAGGAATGTACTTCCATAAGATAGATAAACAGAACACATAATGAATATGAGGGAGGTTCAGTGGATGTGACAAGTGATAAGCTACCATCCGTACTCAATCTAGAATAATAAAGTGGTCAATATACCATGGTATTGAAATAAATTTATTTTCAAATCTCAAAACCATATTTATGGGGATTCAAAAGTGTGATTCATAGAAAACTAGGGATGTAATAACATTAACTCCCCAAATAATACCTAGGAGCTCATATTTCAAATTGTAGATCTAAGAAAATTTTGATTGATGGAATCATAAAATAGATTAATGAGTGAATTAATAACAAGAAAAATCATTTCCTTTTATTTAGAGGTCCCATCTCCCAAGTTAACTATGTTCTCATATATATCCCCATGCATATCTTATAAATTATCATGGAACCAAAAGCTGGTACTGATTATATTTTGAAATACATGACCAAATTTGTTTTAGATGAAAACCTGAGTAGTATATGCCTTTGGGTAAGTCAGAAGAGGATGGATAAACTCATTTTTTATGGTGGTATAAAAATGTAAAATGCATTAGAATCCATGTAGTCCACATAGTCTAAAATAGCCTAGTAGATCATCAATGGAAAATCCTAGTTGAAAACATTGATGAGGAAAATGATATGAGATTACTAGAATTAGTGTAATAGCAAGGATGAAAGAGCTAAAATCATTTAAATAAATATGATTTCCCCCCTGGTGATTCTGTATGGCATGACCAGGTGGGTTGTTTTCCATGTTGAGATTATTTTTTAGAATTAAAATTCAGCTGGATTTCCCCTCTTTCTTCGAGGATACCTAGTCAAATAAATTTCATTCATAGAGGAATGATTTTTTCCTTCCATCATAAAATCAATTATTGACCACTATCAAAAGTATACTTTTGATAAAATTTCTATTACTGACGATAAAAATAGGGTCATTTTTATAGGTTATTCATTTGGGATATTTTTAATCATGTTCTATCATGAGGTGTTTAATGTCTGTACCATACCAGATAGATGGGAAAAGAATTATTTCAGTAATGTCATTCCTTCAAAATGGAACTTCTTATTTTGTCGTCTGAGGAACCAATCACTTTATATTGATGATAATATCCAGAAGAAGGGGATTTCCCTCCCATTTTTTTCTCATGTTATTTAAATATAATCCTTGAAAAAACCGAGAATATTTTTATCAAGGGTTATTGTGTGTGTATAAAGTAGATATATATGATATAAATATCAGTTCTATCTAGTTTTAGGGATGGTATCCTTTTTTTCATGGATTCATGGTTCCAAGGAACTGATTAAAACAACAAAAATATGAAAGCTAGGAGTCAGATATTTACAATGAAATATTTGACCATCTGAGAGTCACATAACAATTTAAGGGTTATATTATTTATTCATCATATTTCATAAAGGTGTGAGTTAGGTCCCTAGTGGTAGACCTGGGGAATCTCATCCCTCAGGCAGAACAATCTATCTCTTTATGGGTTTTCATCCCCATGGTTGTGCTGCATTACGATGGGAGTGGAAGTTATATGGGTCACAAACTTATTTTTGATGGCTCATGCTTGGATGTGAATGCAATATCAGGCTAACATGTCTCATATAACAACAGATCTGTTATTATCTATTTTAGTAATTTAAAGAAAATGGAAAAATTCGTATTGGATGAATTATTAGAAATAGAAAATATTCATTTTAGGTATGACTTTTTTAATATTGATACCATAGAGGTTAAATATGATTTTAATCTTCTTATTTGGTTCATCACAAAAAATCTATTCAACAGTGGGATTTGTAATATATTGATCAAGAAATGTAGAATGTTTGTTGACTGGGTCATTATGATTAGCCATTTATGTATAGAAAGAAAATTTATTGTAGAATAATTTTCAATAATTGTGACACTGAAAACTGTTACATTCATTACCCTTCCACCCTTCCAAATTAATCTATGCTAATTTTAAGGGGATATTTCCTTGGCCTTCTCCACTTCTGTAACACCCGAGACTTTTATGTTATATAAATCATCAAAGGAATCTTTTTCTACACACAACACTTGCTTGGCTTGCTTTACACGAAATCGCAACCTTCCTCGATAGCTTTCATCGTACGCAATACCGAGTTTTACTAAATAACGATATACTATTAAAATATTATTAAAACTAGCCGTTATGAATAGAAATAACCAGTTTTTGAAATTTTATAAATTTTATTTTTCAAAATGGACTTCATTTTTGGATTTGGAATATCAAAATTAGCCTAGGGTGAAATTTTGGTATTTTTCTGAAAACATTCAATTTTTGATGAATAGTGAAACCACTAAGTGGTAGTTAAAAAACTGAATTTTTCATAAAACATAATTTTACCGCTTTTGTGAGTGGAATTTCAAAAATCCGAGAGGCATGGTTGATGTCAGTAAGTAAAATGTGGTTCAATGAGATGAAAATAATTTTTGGTGAATAGTAACTTTTCACTTTTATTTACCCCGGTTAAAAGTAAATATGGTAATTAAGGGTAAAAATGATATTATTATTACCCTAACACATGTCCTAATTTTATTGGACAAATGTAATTCGACCAAAAACAACATTAGGAATAATATATGACCATTTAGGCCCACTTGGATTATATTAGGACATTTATTATTAATTTATTTAAAGAAGGGTTAAAATAGTTAAAATCAATGTTTAATAAGAAAATCATTTTTAATATAGGGTTATACATAAGATAAAATCGAATATAAATATTAATTAGAAAGATAAAAATATTTCCTACATAATGATATTTTTTTGTAATTTTTAGACTTTATATATAATTTAATTTATTTATGATACAAATATGATGCAGTAATTATCTTATTAATGAAATATTTACATAGTTGATGATATAAATTCCCAAATAAATGTAATTTGAGACTTTTTATGATTTAAAATAATTTTGAAGGTTAATATGACATGTCAGTATTGATTTAATTAAATTTTTTCGAACTAATCATTCTGTTATGATTTTCACAAAAATCAATTACTAAATAGTATCAAAATTGACATAAAATAGTTTTTAAAACAAATATTATATTAGTAATTGTTATTTTATTCGTAAAAATCTAAGGTTCGGCCAAATGACTTATATAAGGTTATATATATTAACAATAAACAACTTGGGGTTCGTTTGGATTGTTATAGTAAGTTTATTAACCTTATAGTATAAGAACACAAGAAGACACGGTAAAAGTAAAATTATTTAACTTAATGTTAAATCTAAATGATAAGTTTAAAATACGAACCTAAACTTCTCTAAATTCTATTAGATGAGAGGATTTCGACCCATCCCCACCTTATCTTCAAAATAATTAAATTTTGAGCTATTTATAACCTAATTTGACTTTATAATAAAATAATAGTTTTAGTTATTCCAAAGGTACCCCTCTCCTACCTTATAAAAAGACACCTCTTCCCCCTCTTCCTCACACCACTTTGAGCCTTCAAGATCGGCCAAACTCTGCTAATATCTCCTCTCCACTTCCCTAGAAACATCCTAGATGTTTTGGTCTTATTCAAAGACCTATTTTATTGCCCTAAAAGGAGGTCTCAAAGAAGCACTTCAGAGAAGAGGTAATGTCTGTTACCGATTCTTTCATCTTTATTTCTTCTTCCACTTCTTATTCTTTAGTTGTTTCATTATGAAGTAATAACATCAGTATCACTCATATACTGATATGTTATTATAAGTATGAAACAAACCTATTTCACCATCTATCCATCCTATGGAAAAAGAAATCATCGCGCCTACGTACGTACGGAATACCGTCTCCACGCCGTGGTGTAATCTATTTTCCACCACCACCTTACATGGATGGGTATAATGGTTTAACTAATGACTATATATGACTATTATAAAGTGATATTGATTCTGAAATAGTATACATACACTCCAATTCAATTCCATGATCATAGGAACGATATAATCACTCGTGCGTACGTACAGAATACCGTCTCCACAATGTGATGTGACTCGTTCTATATGGTCTTCATTGCATAATGATTATATAAATGAATTGAATGAATGAATATGATATATATTACACTAATACCATTCTGTAAATGAGGTATCTATAACCTAAAGAGACGAATAAGAATTTATTCGACAAAACACGCATAAGAACAAGAAGTAATAAACACCCGAATAACAAGTAGTAATGAAATATTATTAATAAGAAGCTAAGAATATCACCATATATGATATCATAACAATAATTATGATTTTGGAATAAGTAAATAACATTATTTAAATCATTATACAGTAGGTTCGGACACGTACAAAGCATATCGGACCTAAGGTAAGGGAAAAATATCACAATCTCATTTTTATCCGAGATTATTTATTCTTTGGTATTTACTGGGGTGTATTTTATCATCCACATCCATTTTACCTCAATATGTAATATTGTTTCCATCCACCTAAAATTGTTTAAATCCAATTTTACCCTGCGGTAAGTTACTATTAAAGGATATGAAAGGAATCTTTTTTCGTTTTTCGTACGATGTACTTTTTGACTTTTCCGACAAAAGTATGAGAAGAATGTTTTTTTAACATATTCGGCATCAATGGATTTTTTAAACATTATTTCCAAGAATGTTTGTTTACAAGTATTCAAGTTTATTTTTAATCAACTTCTTTTAGTTTAAAATTTCATGACATGTTAATAAAGGAAAATGTTTTTGAAGTAGAAAGGATATTTTCCTCAAGAATGGAGTTCAAGAGTTTTATCAAAATTATTTTCCATATATGATATTATAGGGTTCTGTTTCTTTCCCTATTATTAAATTTATTTTATTATGTTGTGATGGAATTATTTTTTTGAATTCCTTTATCTTATATGAATTGTTTTATGATGTCATGTTGTTTAAGAATCTCATATTTATTACATGGGTTATGCAATGATGTATGATTTATGATTTTGTGGCACACATAAGAATGGTATCATTATGAGATGGGTGGGACCTATATCTCCCTCCAATGCATTGTGTAAAGATTTTATATCTCATGAGATAGACATGGCTGGAACGGAAGGTTATACTGGTTCAGTGAAATAGGACTGAAACGAGGATTGAACTCGGTTCATAAATGGACTTTGTCCACTAAGATAGTCTTGGCAATTAGTCTTGACTAATAAGAAATGATTCTCTATGATTATGTGTGTATGCCACAATGTTCCATGTTTTATGTTATGATTATTTTTTATTACATTTCACTTATATGATTTATCCCATGGTATTAAATTATGATTTCTTTTGCAGGTTAAGATTTTCAAAATGATATGTTCATGATGTGATTGATATTTCTTTTGTTTACCCTTACTGAGAATTTGAGCTCACCCTTTTGTAGGTTTTATTTCCCTAGGTCAGGAAGAAGGTTATTAAGTAGGATATTCCAAAAAGAGACTCTATATATGATGAAATAAGTGGGAGGCAGTGTAGATGCTTTATGAACCAGTTGTTTTTGTTTCCCAGTTTCTAAAGACTCTATACCTATACGGTCATTTACATGGTTTTGTTATATGTTGTAATAAGTATGATTCAATTTTGAAGTATTAAAAATGTTTGTAAAGTATGGGTTTTTATTGTTGGTATCAGAGGAAAGGTATAGTCAACCTTTGGAAACTAGGATGTGAAAGCCTTAGTAAGAACCCTAAGGATAAGTCTAAGCATAGAACAGAATCTTAGTGTTTTAGAAATGGCCATGAATAACCTAGGATAAGACCTTAAGTGTGAAATTTTATTCTTGATTATGTGGTTTTCCTATTATAATTAGTGTTTCTCACACTATTCCTCTTGGTTTTAGTCAATGGCTAGAACCTGAAGGAACCGTGTTAATGTGGAATGCGACGGGCAATGCAATGATTGTCCCCCAGAGCAACCAAACGTTATGGGAGCTAGAATGCAAAATCATGTAGCCATGCTCAAACAACTTTCTCAAGCTATGAATCATATAGGACTTCCAAACGAGCAAAGGAAGGAGCAATATTCTGTTGAATCCTTAATGAGACAGCGTCCACCTTCATTCAGCGGGACTACTGATCCATTAGTTGCTGTGAAATGGATTAGTACTACTGAAAAGATATTTTTAGTTCTTCAATGTTCTGAGCATGATAAAGTCATCTTAGCAGTGTATCGTTTGGAAGGAGATCCTGATAGATGGTGTAATCTTAATAAGAATACAAGGAAAAGGGATGAAATTGAGTCCATGGAATGGGACGAGTTCAAGAACTTATTTATCAATAAGTACTTCCCTCGTATTCTCTGAACAAAGATGGAGAAAGAGTATCTTGAACTGAAGAAAAATGATGATGAATCTATTGGTACCTATGAAGAAAATTTTACAAGACTTTCAAGGTACGCTTCTGGTATTATTATTCAACCTGAGAGTAAGATCGATCGATTCTTTAGTGGCTTAAAATCAAGTGTTCGAACGGCGTTAGCCAGAAGGGACTTTAATAGCTACTAGGAAATCGTTCGATGTGATCTCAAAGTCGAGATTGAGATTGGAGTAACCCATCAGTCATATGGGTTTGATAAGAAGAGGGAAATGGAATTCAAAGGAAAATGTAAAGAGCACACTGAAAAGAAGATGAGATTTCCCTTATGCTCAATGTGTGGAAAGTAACATGGAGGGAGTTGTCTTAAAGGGACAAGTAAATTATTCAAATGTGGAAAGGAAGGTTATCGGGCATTTGAATGTCGAAGTGATGGGAGGAAGATGTCTAATGATGCAAACAAAGGAAGGGATTCACAGAATGAACCTACTACACTTCAATGTTTCAAGTGCAAGGAGATTGGTCATTATGCCAATCAATGCCCAAATCCAAGGGTTGATGATGATGGTGGACATCAAAAAACTCTTAAGGCTGAAGACAAACAAAAGTCACATGCAATTTCTATCAGCGATGTGGAGTACGATAACGATGTGGTGAAAGGTACACTTACCATCCACTATAAAGTAGCAAATTTTTTATTTGATTTTGGATCCACCCACTCCTTTCTTTCTGATGAATTTTGTAAGGATATCAACGTATTACCTCAACAGTTAGATGTTGAGTTAGCTGTGACAACCCCTAATTGCACAACAATCGCATCAAAAGTTTATAATTATTCTCCGATCAATGTTTGTGGGAAAGTTCTTCCTGCAAATCTTATGATCCTTCCTATAGTGGAATTTGATGTGAATCTTGGCATGGATTGGAAATAATTATATGGAGCTCATATCAATTTCCAAATAAGGGATGTCACATTTCATAATCCAGATCAATCTATGATCGTCTATCAATGCAAGGATGAACATAACATTCCAGTGGAAATTCCTTCCATCTTATGGGTCTTGATTCCACTAAATGAAGGTTATTTATCTCAAATGGTTGGTGAGAAACTCACGATTAAGAATATTCCCATTGTACGGGAGTTTGATGATGTCTTTCTGGAGGAATTACCGGGTCTTCCACCAAATCGTGAAGTTGAGTTTTTAATAGAACTCATACCAGGTGTTTTGCCTATTTCAAAGACACCTTATAGAATGGCCCCAATTGAGTTGCAGGAATTGAAGAAGCAACTCCAAGAGAATCCTGATAAAGGATTCATATGCCCTAGTGCGTCACCTTGGGGATCACCTGTTCTGTTTCTTAAGAAAAAAGATGGATCAATGATACTCTCCATTGATTATAGAGAACTTAACAAGATCACTATCAAGAACAAATATCCTCTCCCATGCATTGATGACTTATTTGACCAACTACATGAAGCTCAATACATTTCCAAGATTGATCTTCGTTCAGGGTATCATAAATTAAGGTTCAAAAGGGAGGATATACCAAAGACGACTTTTCGTACAAGGTATGGACACTATGAATTTATAGTGATGTCGTTTGGTCTTACCAATTCCCCTGCTATCTTCATGGATCTGATGAATATAGTCTTTAGAGACTATCTTGATCAGTTTGCGGTAGTCTTCATAGACGATATTCTTGTCTATTCAAAGAGCATGGACGAACATGAAGATCACTTGATAATTATATTGAAGACCCTGAGAAAAGAGAATATTTATGCCAAATTTACCGAGTGTGAATTTTGGCTTCAAAAAGTTTCATTTTTGGGTCACATAATCTCAAAAGAGGGGATATTTGTGGATCCAGAAAAAACAAGGGTTATCAAAAGATGGTCGAGACAAACAACAGTGACTGAGATCCAAAGTTTTCTTGGTTTGGCTGGATATTATCGACGTTTTTTGAAATATTTTTCACGATTATCAAATCCACTCACCAAGTTAACTCTGAAAGGATTTAAGATTGTTTGGACGGTGGAATGTGAAGAGAATTTCAAAAAGTAGAAAAGAAGGTTATCCAGTGCACCTGTGCTCACACTGCCTTGTAGTGGAGAAATGTTTGTGATCTACAGTGATGCATCCAAGAAGGGTTTGGGGTGTGATCTTATGCAAAATGATATGGTGATAGCTTATGCCTCACGATAGTTGAAAATACATGAGAAAAATTACCCAACTCATGATTTGGAGTTAGCTATGGTAATTTTTGCATTAATGATTTAGAGGCATTATCTTTATGGAGAATGTTATGACATTTATACTGATCATAAAAGTTTAATCTATATTTTCAAACAAAAGGAGCTGAATATGCGCCGAAGAAGATGGTTGGAGCTGATTAAGGATTACGACTGCTCAATCCATTACCACCCTGGGAAAGCAAACAAGGTGGATGATGCATTAAGTCAACAAGACCATGCTAGCTTATCCATGATGTGGATCACAAATGATCCAAAATTTATGGATTTACAACGGATGGATCTTGGAATTATAATGGAAGGGGAAAAATCATATCTTTCTCAAATGAATGTTCAACCATCTATACATGTGATGATTAAAGAGGCACAGAAAAAAGATGTCGAGTTACAAAATAAGGTGAGAAATGTTCCTGAATTCAACCTTGATTGTGATGGGATAATAAAGTTCAAGAATCGGGTTTGTGTTCCTCCCATCTCAGAATTAAAGAAGGAGCTGCTGGATGAGGCTCATAGTTCTTCATTCTCTATTCATCCTGGAAGCAGAAAGATGTATAGGGACCTGAAGTGTACTTCTGGTGGGATGGCATGAAAAGAGATGTTGCTGAATATGTCTCTCGATGCTTGGTTTGTCAGCAAGTTAATGCTGAGAGACAGAAGTCTAAGGGGATGGTACAACCATTACCCATACCCGAATGGAAATGGGAAAACATCACTCTGGACTTTGTCACCGGACTTCCTAAAACATCCAAAGGAAATAATGCTATCTGGGTCATAGTTGATCACCTTACAAAGTCTGCACACTTTATCACTATTAGAGAGGATTTCCCTCTAGATCAGCTTACTAGGATATATGTAAAGGAAGTGGTAAGATTTCATGGAGTACCACTTTCTATTATATATGATCGGGATCTGAGGTTTACCTCAAAGTTCTGGCGAAGTCTTCATCATACTCTGGATACAGAGTTAAGTTTCTGCACTACTTATCATCCTCAGACAGACGGTCAGTCTGAGATAACAATTCAAACTCTAGAAGATATATTGAGAGATTGCTCTATGGATTTCAAAGGTGGTTGGTATCAACACCTACCTTCGGTGGAATTTTCATATAATAATATCTTTCACTCCAATATTCAGATGGATCCTTATGAAGCTCTCTATGGAAATGCAGGACTCCAACATGCTAGGATGAAGTTGGGGAAAGAAAGCTATTAGGACCAGATCTCGTTGATGAAATGGCAGAAAAGGATAGATCCATTCAACAACACATAAGAGCAGCTCAGAGTCGACAGAAAAGTTATACCGACAACCAAAGAAAATACCTAGAGTTTGACGTGGGTGATAATGTTTTCATACGAATATCTCCCTGGAAAAAGGGTCAGATTTGGAAAGAAGGGGAAGTTGAGCCCTAGATATATCGATCAATTCGAAATACTGGATCGTGTTGGGAAGGTAGCTTACTGATTGGCTCTTCCACTAAATCTCTCTCAATATCACGATGTGTTCCATGTATCTCTCCTGAGAAAGTACATACCTGATCCTTCACATGTACTGAGCTCAGAAGTTGTACTGCTGGAGGAAGATCTTTCTTATGAAGAACAGCCGATAGAGATTCTGGATCGTAGTGAAAAAGTCCTATGAAACAAGACCACTCGATTGGTGAAAGTTTTATGGAGGAACCACCAATTAGAAGAAGCTACATGTGAGCTTGAGGATATGATTAGGGAGAGGTATCCTCACCTGTTTGTTACAAAGTGACGAATTTCGAGGGCAAAATTCATTTTAAGGGGGGTAGAATGTTACACCCAAGACTTTTATGTTATATAAATAATCAAAGGAATATTTTTCTACACACAACACTTTATTGGCTTTCTTTGCATGAAATCACGACCTTCCTCGATATCTTGCGTCGTACGCAATACCGAGTTTCACTAAACAACGATATACTATTAAAATATTATTAAAACTAGCTGTTATGAATAGTAATAACCACTTTTTGAAATTTTATAAATTTTATTTTTCAAAATGAACTACATTTTTGGATTCGGAATATCGAAATTAGCCTAGGGTGAAATTTTGGTATTTTTCTGAAAACTAACAATTTTTTATGAATAGTGAAACCACTAAGTGGTAGTTAAAAAACAGAATTTTTCATAAAAATTACTTTTACCGCTTCTGTGAGTGGAATTTCAAAAATCCGAGCGACCCTGTTGATTTCAGTAAGTAAAATGTGGTTCAATGAGATGAAAATAATTTTTGGTGAATATTAACTTTTTACTTTTATTTACCACAGTTAAAAGTAAATAGGGTAATTAAGGGTAAAATGATATTATTATTACCCTAACAAATGTACTAATTCTATTGGAAAAGTTTAATTCGACCAAAAACAACCTTTGGAATAAAATATACCCATTTAGGCCCACTTGTATTAGATTAGGAAATTTATTATTAATTTATTTAAAGAAGGGTTAAAATAGATAAAATCAACGTTTAGTAAGGAAATCTTTTCTAATATAGGGTTATACATAAGATAAAATCAGCTATAAATATTCCTTAGAAATCTAAAAATATTTCCTACATAATGATATTTTATTTGTAATTTTTAGACGTTATATATAATTTAATTTATTTATGACACAAATATGATGCAGTAATTATCTTATTAATGAAATATTTACATAATTGATGTTATAAATACCCAAATAAATGTAATTTGAGACTTTTTATGAATTCCAATAATTTTATAGGTTAATATTACATGTTATTATTGATTTAATTAACATTTTTCGAACTAATCATTCTGTTATGATTTTCACAAAAATCAATTACTAAATAGTGCCAAAATGGACATAAAATAGTTTTAAAACTAATATTATATTAGTAATTGTTCTTTTATTCCTAAAAATATAAGGTTTGGTAAAATGACTTAGATAAGGTTATATATATTAATAATAAACAACTTGGTTTTCGTTTTTCTTGTTATAGTAAGTTTATTAACCTTATAGTATAAGAACACAAGAAGACACGGTAAAAGTAAAATTAGTTAACTTAATGTTAAATCTAAATGATAAGGTTAAAATAGGAACCTAAACTTGTCTAAATTCTATTCTATGAGAGGATTTAGACCCATCCCCACCTTATCTTCGAAATAAATCAATTTGGAGATATTTATAACCGAATTTGACTTTATAATAAACTAATAGTTTTAGTTATTACAAAGGTACCCCTCTCCTCCCTTAAAAAAAGGACACCTCCTCCCCCCTCTTCCTTACACCACTTTGAGCCTTCAAGATAGGCCAACCCCTGCCAATTTCTCCTATCCACTTCCCTAGAAACATCATAGAGGTTCTGGTCTTCTTCAAAGACCTATTTTAGTAACCTAAAAGGAGGTCTCAAAGAAGCACTTCAAAGAAGAGGTAATGTCCGTTACCGATTCTTTCATCTTTATTTCTTCTTCCACTTCTTCTTAATTAGTTGTTTCATTATGAATTAATAACATCAGTATCACTCATATACTGATATGTTATTATATGTATGAAACAACCCTATTTCACCATCTATCCATCCTACGGAAAAAGAAATCATCACGTGTGCGTACGTACGGAATACCGTCTCCACGCCATGGTGTAATCTATTTTCCACCACCACCTAACATGGATGGGTATAAGGGTGTAAATAATGACTATATATGACTATTATAAAGTTATATTGATTCTAAAATAGTATACATACACTCCAATACAATTCCACTCATAGGAACAATATCATCACTCGTTCGTACGTACGGAATACCGCCTCCACGATGTGATGCGACTTGTTCTACATGTTCTTCGTTTCCTAATGATTATATAAATGAATTTAATGAATGAATATGATATATATTACACTAATAACATTCTGGAAATGTGGTATCTATAACCTAAATAGAAGAATATGAATTTATTCGACAAAACATGCATAAGAACAAAAACTAATAAACACCCGAATTACAATTAGTAATGAAATATTACTAATAAGAAGCTAAGAATATGACCATATATTATATCATAACAATAAGTATGATTCTAGAATAAGTCAATAACATTACTTAAATCATTATACATGAGGTTCGGACAGGTAAAAACCATATCAGACCTACGGTAAGGGAAAAATATCACAGTCTCATTTTTATCCGAGATTGTTTATACTTTGGTATTTACTGGGGTTTATTTTATCATCCACATCCATGTTCCCTCAATATTTAATATTGTTTCCATCCACCTAAAATTGTTTAAATCCAATTTTACCCTGTAGTAAGTTTTTAGTAAAGGATATGAAAGGAATCTTTTTACATTTTTCGTACGAGGTACTTTTTGACTTTTCCGACAAAAGTAAGGGAAGAATTTTTTTTAACATATACGACATCAATGTATTTTTAAAACATTATTTCCAAGAATCATCCATTACAAGTTTTCAAGTTTATTTATAATCAACTTATTTTTGTTTAAAATTGTATGACATGTTAATAAAGGAAAATGTTTTTGAAGTAGGAAGGATATTTTCCTCAAGAATGGAGTTCAAGAGTTTTATCAAAATTATTTTCCATCTAAGATAATATAGGGTTCTGTTTCTATCCATATTATTAAATTTATTTGATTAGGTTGTGATGGAATTATTTTTATGAATTCCATTATCTTATATGAATTGTTTTATGAGGTCATGTGGTTTTAGAATCTCATTTTTATTAAATGGGTTATGCAATGATGTATGATTTATGATTTTGTGGCACACATAAGAATGGTATCATTATGATATGGGTGTGGCCTATATCTCCCTCCAATGCATTGGGAAAAGATTTTATATCTCATGAGATAGACATGTCTGGAATGGAAGGTTATATGGGTTCAGTGAAACAGGACTGAAACGTGGAGTGAACTCGGTTCAGAAATGGACTTTGTCGACTAAGATAGTCTTGGCAATGAGTCTTGACTAAAAAGAAATGATTCTCTATGATTATGTGTGTATGGCACAATGTTCCATGTTTTATGTTATGATTATTGGGATTACATTTCACTTCAATGATTTATCCCATGGTATGAAATTATGATTTCTTTTGCAGGTTAAGATTTCCAAAATGTTATGTTCATGATGTGATTTATTTTTCTTTTGTTTAACCTTACTGAGCATTTGAGCTCACCCTTTTGTATGTTTTATTTCCCCAGGTTAGGTAGAGGGTTGTTAAGTAGGATATACCAAAATGGGACTCTAGATATGATGAAATAAGTGGGAGGCAATGTAGATGCTTTATGAAATAGTTGTTTATGTTTCCCAGTTTCAAATGACTCTATACCTATACGGTCATTTCCATGGGTTGTTTATACCATGAAGATTCGAGCATGAGTTGGTTTCCCAACCCATACCCCAAAAATTTATTATAAGAAAAGGCAATATCAAGGTGAATACATGAGGTGCAGTGTATTTGCACATACTGGGAATCAAAAGATTACAAAATGATAGTTAGACAAGAATTTTCACCTGCCATCCATTTTGGTTTTGTTCAACATCGTCCAGTAATTTATAGATCCATGGATTCGCTCCCTTCCTCAAGGTCATAAAAAGAGAGACATGCCATAGTCAGCCTTCCATCGCTTATGTTGCACCTGCTGATTCTACAGAGGAAATCAATCCTGAAATTTCATCGCAAAGAACTGCTATTGTATCTGATGATACTCAGTTTGCTGCTCTGCACTAGGCCTGCCTACATCTAGTGCGTCTGCAACGACCTCCCAAAATTTCAACCATACAACATCCCCATCATCTTCTGAGATGTTCCACCAAATCATTCCTGCAAGGCCATGGGACAAGCCCCAAAATCTAGAAAAAAAGATGTGCTAGACCAATAAGGAGACCATGAGTGAAAAAGCGTTATTCCCACCGAAGCTGGAGATAATCAAAATCAGGGTTCCAATCATGATCAAATTCCACCCTATCAAACATACGCTCACTGATAATGAGATAGTCATCAAGAGATATTTCTTTATTACAATATCTTTAATAAGATAACCTTGCTTTCTCCTCAATCCAAGTGTAGAAATACTCCTTGTATCCTTCCTTAATAACCCGAGTGCAATTTCTAAGCTTAATTCTATCCGCCCGATCCTCAATCCAAGAGTAGGAGTCCTCTTAATCTATGGAGGAGTCACCATCATTATAGGATTCCGGTGTAGAAGTACTCTTTCTGACAACCGGCTGTGTAGGGATGTTAGTTTCCTCCACACGAGGTCTTGAAGATCTAGTGACAATGGTCCTCTCTAACTTAGAATAATCAATTCTCTTTCGAGTATTCTTAGGGTGAGGAGCGATAAAACCATCAGGATCAACAAAATATTTCATACCTTTTTTGGCACTCGAGTGTAGGTATTCCTCCTCAATTTTATCTGCTTTCTCACTAACATCTTGACTGTGATCACCAGAAACAGAGTGAGTCTCTTGTGATGGCACATTAGAGGTTGGAACAACCCCTGGGTTGTCAGTGTAAAGCATAGCATTATTGACCGCATCCACAAAACCAGAAAGGACAGAATCCTTATCTCATGTAGGATATGATAAGCAGGAAACCGGAACGGATGAGGACACCAGTGGGTCCTTAGAATTAGAAGGGTCAGTCTGTTCAACATGAGGCATTCGATCCTTCTCAATCCAGACAGATTTCCCTTCATTCAGCAATGGTTTCCCATGCTTCTGACTATTCATGGGTTTGTTATTTGTTGTAATAAGTATGCTTCAATTTTTAAGTATTAACAAAGTATGTAAAGTATGGGTTGTTATAACTTCCATCCCACTTAATTCACATCTACTATTACAATTATCCTTTAGTTTTATACATGTAAATTACACAACTATTTGGGAATATGTAATACATTACACAAAATTAATTCCCAAACACAATATTTGTTTAGTGACTTAGGAAAGCTGGAAAACAAATATATAGTCCTGTGAAACATATTTAATGTTTTACACTATGAACATTCACTATAGTACTCATACTTAAAACATTTCCATAACATAGGGAAATTAAAAAATGAAAAGGGTGTTCTTAGATGATCAATAATGTTAAAAAAGGAATATATATATATGAATTATAAGAATATAAGGGTATGAAAACCTGAGCATAACATTCCAAGACCATACCATCCACATTAAATGATCATATGACTGAGTCATGTCATAAAGACTATTTGTTCATAAGAAATGAATCACAATGAAATAATGAACATGATCCATGAAATCATAACATAAGAATAATACATGGAATTATGGTAGACACATAATCATATAAAATGAATTTCATTGTTGTCGAGGGATTTCTTCAAAGTCCGTCTTGGTAGTATGGGATTACTCACAATACCTTCTTGGTAGTCATCGTTCACTCCCATAAACAAATTACTTGTTTGAGTTTACTTATAATACCATATTGGTAGTCATGGTTCATTCCCATGAACATCTTAGTAGTTAAGGTTCACTCCTAATGCCATGTTAGACTATCTACTATGATATAAATCTTTACCCAATTCAATGGAATGTGTTATAGGTCCCACTAATCTAATAATTAATGAATACATACATTTTCTATAAAAACATAAATCATTTATCAAATCAAATCCAATTGAATGAAATGGGTTTCAAAAAATAATATAATCATATCAAAACCTAAGGAAAAGAAATGGGTTATATAAATACCATTACCATATAAACATTACTATTCATAAAAAGAATATGAATGGAATCATTGAATTATATCCGTAGTAAAACATATGTAATATAAAATAATATTATCTTAGATGAAAAATAATATTGACTGAAATATTGAAAACAATTTTTATGGAAAATATCATTCATTATTTCAAAAAAACATTTATTTTAAATGCACCACACTTTTAAAAGAAAACATTTTTAATTAAAATAACCTCATAATAAAGGTTGGGATTCTACATGGTAATAAGGCTCCATTAAATCGTAAAAACCCATTAATTAATTATAAGATAAAAACATTCTTCTATTATATTTAATAGAAAATTAAAAAATTGACTCATTAGGAAAATGCTGAAATTTTCCTTTCAGACTATTTAATAAAAACTCATACATTAGTAAAATGAATTTAAACAATTATATACGAATTGTAAAAATATGTCAGACAACGATTTTAAGAAAAATAGACATGGATGATAAATATTCCCCTATAAAAACATACTTATAAAGAATCTCCTAATGAAATTAGATTATGAAATTAAACCATTTTCTTTGAAAATTTATTTTTATAACATAAAACATTTCGTAAAATCATTTTCATAATGATTTTCATTAGAGATCTCATAAAACCATTTATTTTGTAAAAAAAATTTAAAATATTTCAAAGTGTCCCAAAACCACTAAATTTTTTTTTATAAAAATCCCCAGGAAAAAATATCCTAAAGCTAAGCTTATAATATAATGAAAACTAGTATATTACTGATATAACATGTAAAATTTTAGTATATACAACTCATACAAATACATAGTCACATAACAAAACATGTGTGTCAAAGGAGGAAAATTGAGAGAAAACTACCATACTCAATTCGTAACTTTTGATATTTTATTTATTAATGTATCAAATAACCAAATACAAATGTATAATACCATATATTATTACATGAGATATTATATTACACGTTTATTATTAACTCAATGTATACGTTACATTTTAGTTGATATTTTCATTTTTAATCATATGTGTTTTGACTTATTATACATGATTCTCATGATATAATTTTTCATTTAAAATAAAACATGATATAAATATCCTATATAGTAAAATTTATCAATAATAATAATTATTGATATACTAAAAAACCATTCATGTAGATGGTAGGTCGTGCATACACACAATCAATATTTTCTTTTTTTTCACATTGAATGAATAAAATTAGAAGGCATGAATATAAAGATTAACATATATTAATAATATAATTAAAGTAGAATGCTTATGTCATTAATATCATATATTTTTATTAAAAAAACTTTTATAAATTCCATTTAATGTGGAAATGAATCACATCACCTACTAGAGGCAGTAGTCCACACGTCCACATTTGAAGTTATCATATATCCACAATATGGAAATCATGAATGTATATTTAATATAACATTTAATGAATATTATATAGGTTATAATATTCATATTAAAAACTTATTTAACAAAAAAATAGTTTTAATATCATCCATGAAGGTAGTACTGAAAAAATAACTAAAACATTATTCCCAGAGGTGATTAACTGACATAAATTGGACAATAATTTTGATTCATTGAATAATATGTTATCACAAATTAAATTGATATGAGAAAATCCATTAGACAATAATATTTTATTAGTTATCATTAATTTATGTATGAATGATGTGAGTATTGAGTGGAAGGAATAGAAGATATCAAGAGAGGTATATTTAGAAAATTAACTCTTGAATATCATCTCCTGGAGTGACCCTTGAGGACCTTGAATTTTAAATAATGGTGAGTCCATAATTACCTAATAATTTAAAGACTTAGTATACGTGATTTGCATTGATATTTTAGGAGTTTCAATAATTTTTGGGTCAAAATGTGGTGGTGGGAGGTGTTATTTTTACATGAAGAGATGTGGGTTAACGTGATTAAATAATGAATATTATATTTTTAATGAAAAAAATATAGAGGTGGAATTAAATTATATTACTTTGGATGAGAATTAACATTTTAGATTCTATATTGGATATATCAACATATCAAACAACCTTACAATTATTTTTTACATATTTTAAGAAATTACCCTTTTAACATTAACATGTTAAATTTTATTACCTATACCCCAGAATATAATTTTTTTTACCATGGTAAATATTTTATACATTAAAAATAAATTGAACATAAATCATAATAATTAAAATTTTATTCCCAAAATAGATTCAATTTTACATAATTCCATTCACTGAATTAGAAAAATAATGTTTAAAATTAAACATGCGGACAAAACAACAAAAAGAGGTGTTTTAAAGTGAAACTTTAAAAAGAATAAAATGCGTTAATAACTAATTTCAATGTGAAATTGATTAAAATATATAAATTTGTTTTATTGGTGTATAATTGTACCAATTTTATTTTAAAACCAATTTAAAATATTATTTTTACACACTTTAAAAATGTTGTATTTTCAATATTCATCCAAAAAATGAATTTTCACAGAAAAATAAAAAAATACATTCAAAGTAAATTTTAATATCCCTATTTAAAAAAAGATATATTTTTTTTCATATAAAAATTATAAATTTTTCTATGTTTACATTTAAAATGGTTTTTCCATAAAATGGCAGCAAAATTACCCTTTTTAAAAATATTTGGTTTTAAGAGTAAAATTGGGATTGTTCGTATATTATATCAATAAAATATATTGAATGAACATAAAAAATATTTTTATTGAATATATAACATAGATATTTTTTTAATATCATTATCTAATTAAAATTAATTTAATTTATTAAGATAAAACTACTTTTGGAGCACAATAATAATAACATTTTTTTATAATCAATTCATATATATTTTCATTTCTAATGAATTAGTATACAATGATTTAATATTATTAATATTATACATTAATAAGAAAGTTAATACTATTTTTTAAAAATAATTTAAAATCTAGGTTATATCTTACTATATTAAATAATAATATTTTAATAATATATTATTCTTTAGAAAAACTCGATCTTTTGTGTAATGAAATCAATAGAAGGAACTAAATCTTATTCTTAAAAAAAGCGAAGAATATTATTGTATATACCAAGATATTATAATAGAATTTCTTATAACATAAATGAAACATAATGTTTTCCATATAATAAAACAATATATACAATTCAATGAAATTAAAAATATAAAAGTGATTAAATTAATTAAAAAACACAAAATCTCATGGTATTACATTCTATCCTTGTTAAAATGAATTTTTCAATCAAATTTTTTTTGTGTTATTAAAGGATTAATACATGATATTTTCATTCATTGAAATCCACATCAAAAAAATGAATACTTAAAATTACTTTTAAAATTTGGAAGATGGAATATAACATTTAACCAATGTAAATCATAACTATATTTCACTATATGATAACATAGGTAATGATTTGGGCCTGGAGGAAAAAGCATAAATAATCAAAGTGATTGTACAGAACAAATCTAGGGTTCCATCTAACCAGAAACATGTCCCAATCTCTGGAATGTCCCAAAGGGAACTACTGATCCCCACATCCTAGAAATAAGTGATTGGATATCAATAACCCTGACTTGAGAATATATTCACCCATGTAAACAGTGAGAACAAATCAATTATAAGAAATAAAAAAATCTTAAACAAAATTGGAATGAAAATATTAAAATTCAATTTCTAAAACATTTAAACAAACCCCCAAGGAACTTATATGAAAATGGAACAAGGTCGTGTCCCAAAAACTTCCACAAAACAACATCATCATCATCTTGAAGCCACCACCATAACACCTTCAAGGGAAGACCACTATCATCCCAAAAGACCATCTCCAAACATCTCGCCTTTACATGTATCAATCATCACCCACAGTATTTACACCCAAAGTTGTAAATAGATTGTGATCCAAGGCCCAGTAGGATTACAATAAAAATAATATATTTCATGCTAAAACATTATATGAAAAATTAACAAGAACATTTCCTCTAAAACATTTTAATCATTTGTACACAAACATTTTAAGGAACGCTATATTTTAAAGGAAAAATCGTTTAATGAATTTTTTTTTCACAGTTATGATTTTATTAAATATGAAGTATACTCATGGTCTACCATATTCTAAAGGTGACCTAATTTCCTAAGAGAGAACCCAGTCAAGAAAATATATATAGAATCTAGCACTAGTGGGATAAAAGGTGTGTCATATCTTGGTTAAATATGTTATTGTAACCACACACACAACATTATAGTGCATGATCCACTAGAGTGTTAAAAAATCACAAATTTTAGTGGTCTCCAACCATCATCAAGTATTTAGTTATGGTTATAATCATCAATACACCTAGATAAATATGGTATATTCCTCTTCCAAGTCATCTATAATTTTAGAACTAGTCCTCTACTAGGTACTAATTATTACCTTATTTAAAATTACCATTTCACATATCACATTAAACATCACAATCACAAAATATCACACATGAGTAACCCATTCCATATAACACATGTAATTAAACCATCATTTCCAGGACCCAACAGCCATTATTAGTCCAAAAAAACAACAAATCCATTCAGAATCATGGTTTTCATCAACTAAACAATTAATCAAACCACAATAACAATTAAAAAACACCATAAAGAAACAAATAAAAATGAAAAACTTGAAAACAACATATTTCAATTATTAAATCCACTTTCACACAACACACATCTAAAAAACATTCAAAAAAACAGTTTGATGGTCATAGTTGATGCATTGAACATAAAAAAAGGAAAAGAAAGCATATAAAATTCACTAATAGTATTTAATCATGGAACCACCTAAAACATGTGAAGAAACATCAATAAAATTTCTCTAAACCTCTACCGCACCACCAAGGGATCCAATAAATGTAAGGTTGATCACAAATCATCATGATTTATCCCTAGTTAATAGGATCCAAATCTAAAAACTTCACCCAACCCACATGAGGAAAAAACCCCAATGTTGAAGGAGGGAAATCAAATAAATGAGGTTAAATTGATTAGATGAACAACCTAATTAAAGATTCCCTGTAGAAATCACTCTAAAAACACCACCAAGAAGATTATCTATTGGAGGAATATGGATGGGGTTGGCACCTAGTATAGAAAATACCTTGTGGGGAGAAGAGGGGAGATTTAGGGCTATAAATTATGGGATGAAAATAAAAGAAAAGTTTAATTTTTAATGACCTAGATAGTCCTCATAGTTTTACAGCACGGTTTGACAGCAAACTATTCCCTCATGGTTTTCTCACACATTTAAAAAAATTATGTGGAAACAATGCTCTCCTTACTATCAAGGTTGGGTATGCCACATAGTGATCCTTCATAGTATACAATCTATGAATTAACACATATGATAAGTATTTATCCAAAAATACCACTTGGGCGTAAAGTTACATTGGAAAGGGTGCATGGTTGTCCAAATTGTAATCCACCTATTGTTTACCAATAATATCCATTTTCTCAAAAATATAAATTGAAACAGAATGAAGAAAATATATACATAAAATAAATAGAAAAATTCCTCGAAATGAAATCACTGGTTTAAAAATTATCCCCATCATAAAATATTTCTATCCCCATAAAGTCAACTAAATGATTAATTAGAAAATAGAAATGGGTAATCTATCTCTATGAGTAAATACAACTCCAAATTTTTATGATCATAACTAGTGTGTTCCCAAAGGACTCCAAAAGAAAAATAGGTGTCCCATGAAGAACAATCTCTGGGGAATTTTTAATCCAATCTCCCCTCTCTAAACTGAAAATTAGGCTCAAAATCCCACGTATCCCAATACAAAAAATGAGATGGATATAGGTTATATTTCTCCTACTGGGAGACAAGAAATACTTCAAGAATTAATGAAAACATTCATTTAAATGATAGCATGTATGCCTCCTTACCCAACCACATGGGGATCTTGAAATGTCTGTCTTACCTCGACGTCATCTTCCATTTCATGCCCAAATGGTGATGACTGAAGTGACGAGCAATTTTCAGGAATACCTTGTATCCCATTGAAAATTGTAGATATCTACATCTCTAGTCATCATAAGATTTTGGTTTTATCTAATCAATGAACAACCATTTCCACATTAGTATGATCTTCTCATATGTCTCTTGCACTATTCTTAGCCCCAACATCATGTTCTCACCTATCTCAGCCCAACACATAGGATACCAACATGAATGACCATATAGAACATCAAAATGAAAATTCAAAATAATTACTATTAACTTTATTTTATGTAATCCCAACCAATCCCAATTGGATATACCACAATATATAAAAATCCATCAAGCATTCTCTGAGAATTCCTTCCTGAATTTGGTTTTCCCGCTTCGGCTGACCAACTATTTAGGGATGGTATACCATTCTCAAGTAAACATATGACCCCAATGACTTATAAAGGGCTTTCTAAAACTGCGTGGTTAAATAGGGGTTCCTATCAGAAATGATTTCTGATGACACACCATGAAGCCTCACTATCTCCCAAACATACAATAGGTCAAACTCATCCACTTTGACTGAATCTTTTATCTGAATGAAATGGGATTATTTGGAAACATGATTAATAATGAAACCCATTTCATTCCTCCCATGTGGCGTAGAAGGACATTCAACAATGAATTACATGGTGATATCATCTAGCATTCAGGTCGGAATGGGTAGCGGCTAAAGCAATCATGAGGGTATTTTGTGCTCTGATTTAACTTGATAACATGTATAACACATCTAAATTATTTTACCAAAATTCTACCTCATAACTGGCTTCCAGAACTACCAAAACACATCATATTACATCATTGTAGCACCCGGATGAACAACCCCTAATAATGGTGGATATCTTTGTATGATCATAGCCCTTTCTGAAGCCGTGCCTCTCACTTTTTTATGTAATTTTTTAGGGATTTAAGTACCTTTTATTATTTTACTGTATTGGGGTGTGTCTGGGTTAATTATTAAGAAAAACTAATGGACAGTGGGTTGTGTAGGGTTTGCACACAAATTTCCCTTACTGTGTGCCCCTGCACTAGAAATCATGTATGCGGGATTCATTATCCCAAAAGTTATTTTAAAACTACCTGAGCACACCAGAGACTCCAATATTTCATCCTTGGATCGGTATTATCATACTCTATGTGATCCTAGATCCTTCTAGGGGTATTCCAATGTGATTCAAACTTCATTATTCAAGATCGAAAGAATCGATTTAAGGTCTACTCTCTTCTCGGAAAGTGGATTTCATCTATTTTCTTCTTTTGTTTATTCCTCTATCCTTCCTTCATATTTTCACAGAATATATCCATTGTTTCCCGGGATCTATACATATGAGTTGATATATAGATATAGGATTGTGGTTCTAGATCTAGATTTTCTAGTCCTTGATTCCATTGATCTTAATTTTTGGGTTAGGGATTCAGATCCGAATCATGATCAACATCATTGTACCGCTTGGGTTTTTGGGATTTCCGTTTGGAAAAAATCCACCAATAAACTGAGGCATGCTATCTAAATATAACTCCTAAAGTTAATAATTTGATATGGGAATGTCAATTTAATGATTTTATATCTCCCCTTGATAAATTAATTCCTAAAATGGAGGAATGTGGAATGTGGAATTGATTTGTTATTGCCATTGTGATTAATTGATAATTGAATCATGGAACAAATTATGCGGGGTTTCTCAAATAGAAATTTTTTGTGAGATTGGTTATGGGGTGAGATATTGTCATTGAGATATTGAATTAAATGTCTTAAGACAATTAATTTGGGGAAATTAATTATGAAAAGATGTTTTTCTATGTGATAAAATTCATTGTTAGAATTAATTATGTTCCATTATATTGATCAAATAAAATTAATTGTGAGAATTATTTATAAAATGTTGATATATTATCTAGATAATTAATTGTGAATAATTAAGTATGGAATGTGAATTTTTGATTGATTAATTAATTAATGATCTAATTATTTTCTTAGTTGTTTAGTAAATTGTTCAGTTAACTATTGGACTTTGAAATGATTAAGTAATCAATGTATTATCAATGAAATGTTGTTTCTAATTCTTGATAATTAATGAATGATTAAATGGATTATATTTTTGTGGTAATGGATATGGAATTATAGAATAATTCAAATTTGGTTTATGGAACTCAATTTCCTCACTAATAGTTATCCATGCTTGAGATTTTGGGGTGTTGGGTATAATGACCTGCACTAAGTGAGATATGGAGTGTTTGGAATTGCGACTTACACTGAATGAAATTTTGGGGTTCTAGACACAATGGTCAACAATAAATGAACAATAATAATGAATGATGATTTAAATGGGAAACATGAATTGAAACTGTGTCTAATGTGATGATTAATTATTAATATACATTGTGATAACCTTTTAATTTTTCACTGTATTTATAGATTCATAAAATTTAATACACAATCATTTTACGAGGCATGTATTAAATGTTGATGGTGGTGACCTACTGTGTGGTACTCACACTGTATTTGGGCTGCATAATTGGCACATGAGTAGACATTGTTGTTGCTATACAGGATAAGGGAAAGGCCTAAGGATATGTTGATGTTTGGGAATGTAGCAAGGGTGGGGTAACCATATGTGAATCAGGAAATGATTTAGAGTTGGTTTTTATTTTATTTTATTTTCTCTTTAGACACTTGAAACATTCATTTCCATAACATGTTTACATTTCAGTTGAGAATTTTTTTCTTGTTTTGAATATCATTAGTCATTATGTTTTTATAATTACTTATAAACATCCTCACTTGGTTGTTATTGTTTTCATTAGATGTTGTTTTATTCTGATAAAAAATTGTATAGTCTCCCAAAGACTAACATACTAGACCCTTACTATTAGTCGACACCCTCTAGAGGTCATGGATTCCAACATGAGGGAATCTGGCCAATTGGCTTGGGGCGCCATTTAGTGGCACCTAGGTCGGGACATCACAAAGGTGTATCATAGGAGTTTTCTTTTATTTCTTATTATTTTGTCTTAATTTTTTGGAAACGTAGACATGAGACTAGTAAAATTTGAGGCTTGGAAATGAGCATGTTCATAGGAGTTGCATACCCATGTATGAGGTCAAATACATTTACTTAGTTTGGGATTATTTTTATTTATATTTATTGTTATAGTTTGATATTATTTCTCCATATGTGAGGCACTTATCGTAGGATGTGATATTTTTTTGGGAATTGATGAATTGTGATTCATGGCCTAATGAAGCCCAATACTTGAGTATACATGAATCATTGTTGGAACATAGGGTTTCTTTGACATGCATCATTCTAGGAACTCATAGGAATAAATTTTGTGGATATGTTGTTGAACATGAACAATTTTTATGAGTTTTGAGAAAAAACTAATGATGAAAAACAAAAATAAAAGTGCATTTATGGAGAAACATGAGTGTTGAAATGAATATGATTAATTAATTAAAATTGGTATTAATTAATTTTAGAAAATGTTATTAATGACTGGATGAATTAATTAATGATAATACATGCACCCTGGTTAATCAATTCATAGTATTAGAATGGTTAAGGCTAGTTATATGGCCTCAGTGTAGATAGTGTGGCGAAGAATGGGTGAAAGGACATGTTGAAACTTATCATGTTGTTTTATCCTCTTAGGTAAATGTTATAAGATTGTGATGTGAGACCTATGATTTGTGTTTTTATTTTAATAGATATGCCTCTCTGACGCTTGTTGAGGGAGGGATTGATGGGTATGTCCTGAAACCAACATCCAAAATAGGTGCTTGAGGCACCCTTGGTGAAAGGTGAGGAAGAAGGGGAACAGTTCTGAGAGAAATTTTCTCATTTCATGAAATTCTTATAGGGAGACCTGGGGTGAGTTCTGAAAAGAATTTCTTGAGTGAGAAGGGGGAATCAACTCCATCACCCTCCTACATTTACTGGATGTGGTTGACATGTGGGAGATGAATTCTCGATTGAAACCACGTAGATGATAGTTTACAATATAGAGATTTTGGATTAGAGGAAGGTCAGGTTGGCCACTTATATGCCACTTGGTCAATGAAGCGCTTGTGGGACATTCATGTACGATCTGAATAGGCAGATGATATGTTAGGGAATGCATTTCTAGAATAGTTCTTGGAGAAATTATATCTAGAGACACTAAGTCAGTAAAAGGGTTCAGATTTTATGCAACTAAACCAAGGAAGCATGTCCATAATGGATTACGATGAACGTTTCACATATTTTCAATGTTTTTCTCTAGAAATGGAGTAAGGTGAATCTTTATGGAAAAATTATTTCAAGACGTATATAGGTGTAAAATTATATCCTAGGTAACTATATTTAGGATAAAAATTATCAGATGTGGTTAATCAGGAACCCATTTAAGTGGGGAAACTAAAGGAGGCTTCCAGTACTGGATAGGTAGCTGTAACAAGATGATCATGAAGTGTGCCTTGCATGAGTAACATGCATCGTCACATGAACTATTGTCAGGATAGTGGAAATCAAGGTGGACATCTAGAAGGATCTATTTCAATGGATTTTACTCGTGTTCTTTGCCACCAGTGCGATAGTTAGGGACACAATCGTACACATTATCCTTGACCACCAGTGGAGTGATGGTTATGTTGCAAGATGGGTCACCTAAAAAAGTTTTGTAGGCTATAGTGACAAGACTGTGTTGAGGGAGAAGATTCTCAATACCAGAGTGTGGGAACTGGGTCTTCTACAGCATTTAGTGATGGAATTTGGAATTCGATAGGATGTGGCAGTATAGGTAGTGGGCATGGTGCTATAGTGTATGATCACCTGTATCATCAGGGTGGTGCTTCTGAAGGGAGTTTGAAAAAAACACATGGAAGAGGGGAATGGGAGTTTGATGCTGTGGATCCAAACCTTTTATTGAATGAGGTTGGTCTATTGATAATGAGAGGTAATAATGTAATTTTTTCTACTTCAGCCAGTGTCGTTCTTGATACTGGTTCCTATCATTCAATTATATATGAAAATCATGTTAATGGTTTGATACTGGAGGTTTAGTCCATAAGTATGTTCATGAATATTGATACCCTATTGGGAAAAAATTACATGTATATTTGTTTATGTGAGGAATTTTTTCTAGAGATAAGATGGTATCAATTTCTTCAGGATATCAATGTCATCGATATAATGACCTTCGGCCTGATTATGGGTATGGAATTCCTAGTCACATACTAATCCAACATTGATTTTTATCGCAAGATAGTGACCCTTGCATCTCCTAACGATGACTTGTATATTTATCATAGAGAATGGGATATCATACAAGTAAAGTTGGGCCAATTAATCTTCAATAGGGAGATCACATAGCACAATTTTTTGGCCTTTTTCAATATTATGGGAGTGGTAATAAAAAAATCCTTCCACTAGTAATAGAATTGTATCATGATTTGTTTCCCAATGAATTTATAGGGTTTCCACTAGAGAGATATTTCGAATTCACTATTGATCTCATGTTGGGGGATGAGTAGGTATTTATTCTACCATACAGAATGAAACTCACTATACATCAAGTGCCCAAAAAACAGTTTGAGTAGTTGGTCGATAAGGTGTTTATCCATCCGAGTAAATTTCCTTGGGGATTACCTTTTTTTATAGATAATACCAATGGGAGTTTACATTACTGTGTCGACAACCAAATGTTGAAAAAAAATTACATTAAGAACTGATATCCTTTTCCACATATTGATGATATGTTGACCAGCTGAAGTGGGCATTTGTGTTCTCAATCATTAATATGAGATCAAGGTAACATCAGGGGAGAGTTCAGACCTTTGATATACCAGGAACCACTTCCAAAAGTAGGCACAAATTTTATGAGTTTGTTTTAATTCCATTTGGGTTCAAAAATTCATCAGCAGTTTTTATGGCCTTTATGAACATGATCTTTCATCTTAACCTGTATCAGTTTGTGGTGGTTTTTTTGGTTGACATATTGGATTACTCTAATACTCTTGACTATCATTCCCAATATCTTGACATTATCATAGGTACACTTAGAGATTGTAGTGTATGTTCCTATCTATCAAAAAGTTAGTTTTAGATTGATAGAGAACACTTTTTTGGGAACATCACCTTAGAAGATGGTGTGGCAGTAGTCCTAGGAAAACTGCAGGTAGTGGTTTTTTAGGATCATCCCAAGAATGTTTTTTATATATTGTGATTTTTGTGATTATCTTGGTATTACTTGAGGTTCAACTCGGATGTTTCCTGAATTGAAGCACCACTTTTTCATTTTAATGAAAATGGATGAGTTTGACTGGATATAAGATCCTGAAAAGGTTTTCCAAGATTTGAATAAGTTCTTTACATCAGCACAAATTTTCACCTTACCTATTTCAGGTGAAGAGTTTGCGGTGTATTGTGATGCTTCAAGGATTGGGCTCAGATCTATATTGATGCAATGGTATTGATTCATTGCTTACGGGTCTCACCAGTTGAGGCCACATGATCTGAATTACGGTATACATGAACTTCAATTTTCAATAGTGGTTTATGCTTTTATGTGTTGGTGACACTATATTTGGGGTGAAAAGTATATTTTTTTTACAGATCTCAAAATCTAAATGTATATCTTTTCACAGCATGACATGAATATTTGGAAGCGAAGGTGGGTTGAGTAAATGCAGTTCTTTGATTTTAAACTAGAATATAAACCAGGAAATGGGAAAACTGTGTTTGATGACGTGAGGAAGAAAAATCAGACATAGTTGGTATAGGAGTCATGTGTGAATTATAAGATGATGACTTTTCTAGATGAAATGCATGTGCTAGTTCACGAGATTTTTAGGAGGATAAATCTGGTTTTTGTTGCAGTAGAAAATACATTGTTGAGACAGATCAAGTATTTGAAGTATCAGGATACTGAGTTTTCATCATTATGGGAAAGCCTTGATGGTGGGGAGACACCTTTAGAAATTATTTATATGAGGATAAGATCATCGATGTGTAAAATATGGTTTTGGTGCCTACGAGTGTGCGAGAGGAACTCAAGAGAGAATTTCATCCCTCAAAGTGGGCGGTACAACCTAGGGCCAAAAAAAGGTACCTTTACCTATGATTATAGTTTTGGTGACCATACATGAAAATAGAAATAGTAGGGTTCACAGTATGATGTTTTACCTATCGTTATGTAAAGGCAGAGCATTAATAACCTATATGACTATTACAGTCATTGCCTATTCAAAAAAAGAAGTGTGATGATGTGACTATAGATTTCATGGTAGTTCCTCCGAATATTCTTATGAATAATGACACTATTTGGGTAATTGGGGATAAAGTAATGTAGTTAGTACTGTTTATTCCAATCAAGGATACCCTTACAGTAGAATGGTTTGGAGAACTGTATTATGAGAGATAGTTCATTTGCATGTGTTTCCATGGACTATAGTTTCTGTTCGTGATTCAAACTATACTTCATGCTTATGGAAGGGATTATAGAAGGGACATGGTACATAGTTATTTTTAGTTATATCCTTCAACCCATAGATTGATGGGAAGTCGGATCGTTCCATACATGTGTCAGAGGATTTGTTGTGGGCATGTGTGATTGATTTTTTGGTTATTGAGAAAATTAATTTTCTTTAGTGGACATAACCAAAAAAAACATATCATGAAACTATACAGATGACACCATATGATTAATTTAATAGTCGGCCATGTATATCACTACAATGCTGGTTAGATGTGGGTGAGTCATGGTTGTTTGGACCATGTCTCGATTAGGAGACATCAAGGATGGTGCAGTTGATTTGAAAATGTCTCTCTACGACTTAGTGTAAGTATAAGTCGTATGCTAGTAAAATGAATCATCACCAAGAGATTAAAAAGTGTGATCATATATTCCTTCGGTTGACTCCCAGATTGGGTCACCATAGGATATGGAGGTAAAGAAAGTTGGCACCCAGGTTTATAGGATTGTTTGATGTGCTGGAGAGAATCGGGATGGTGGCGTAGTATTTACCCCATACATATAAATGAAGTTATATGAAAGATATTTTACATCATTCATATCTATAAATGTATCACCCATACACTTCTCATGTGATTGATGTAAAAAAGGATGAAATTGAGATAAATGTGTCCATGTCTGACATTATAAGTGTGAATGATTTATGGGAAAATACCATGTGGTTAGTTCATGTGTTATGGAAACATGGAACTATAAATGTGGAAACATGGGAACATGAATAAAAAAGAGGGCTCAATGGACCAATCTGTTGGGATCAAACTCTCAGAGATTCCCGAGAGTTCACCTTCAGTATGAGTTGTTAAATGGTGGGGATAGTGTAAGATACAATCTTTTTTGGAGTCGTCTCGAGGAGTTTTATTCTACATTTTGAGGTTTTTATGTACCTTTGATTTTGATTAGTGGATTTGGGTACATTTGGGTGATTTTATTGAATTCTAATTGACAGTGGGTTGTGAATGGTTTTTACATGGTTTGAGAAACCTAGAAAACATGTAGAATGAGGTCCACATTTTTTGCACACAATTTGAAAAATTATGTGACAAAATCGATCCGACCATTAATACTGAGATAGAGATTTTTAATGGTTGTTTCATGGTCATCCATTACATTTTTCCCATGATTAGAAAATATTGCGTGTGGGATTAATCATCCAAAAATAAATTATAAAACAACACGACCCCCCCCCCCCCTGAGTCTCCGATATTTTCAACCTTGGATTGGGCCTACGAAATTCTAGGTGATACTAGATCCTTCTAGATGTATTCTAATTTGACTCGAATGGTGTTCTTCGAGATTGAAAGCTTAGAATGATGAGTCGCACTCTTCTTGGTAAGTGGATTTCATCCTGTTGCTTCTTTTGTTTATTCCTCTTTCATTCCTTGACCAGTTCATGGAATTTATACACATTTTATGTTGATCTAACAAATTAGTTGAGATCTAGATCTAGGATTGTTGATCTTGATCTAGATTTTAATTATATTTATGAATTTGATCATAATTTGTTTTTGGATTTAGATCTGAAGCATGATTGATGACATTGTGCCACTTGGATTTTGAATAGTTCGTTTGGGGTGACATCCATCAATAAACTGTGTTAGGTGGTCTATATCAAACTCACACAGTAATGTATTTTCTATGTGAATGTGGGTTTTTGGATTTTCTAACTTCCCTTGATAATTTATTTTTTAAATTGGAGTAATTGTGAATTTGTAATTGACTTGTGATTTACTTGGTGGTTAATTGATAATTGAATCATTGGAATAATGAGGGGTGTTCTCCAGTATATTTTTTTTGGAGATTTGTTATGGGGTGAGATATTGTAATTTTGATATTGAATTGATTGTGTTGACATAAATAATTTCGGAAAATTATTTATGAAATGACATTAGTCTTTGTGACATAATTAATTGTGAGAATTAATTGTGTTTCATGATGTTGATCAATGATAATTACTTGTTAGAATTAATTGTGACAATTTTAAATTTGATATGGATAATTATTTGCTAAGAATTAATTATGGAATGAGAGTTATGTTGATTCGAAAATTAATTTATGGATTAATTAATGGTTTAGGTTCTTAGTCAATTATTGATTTATCTAATGGACTTTGTAATGTTTTACTAATAATTGGATTAGTAATGGAAATATGGGGATATTTATTATTAATTAAAGAATTATTAAATATCTTTTATTTTATTGGTGCTAAACATGGAATTATAGACTTATTATATGTTAGGACATGGACATGGTGTTCCTCTCTAATAGTTATCCAAACATGAGATTTTGGGGTTCTAGGCATTAAGACCTACACCCAATGAGATATGAAGTGTAAAGCATGGAGACCTAAACCTAAATAGATTTTGAGTTGTTTGACATGATGTTCGACAAAAAATGAATGAAAATAATGAAATATGATTCAAATGGGAATCAATAATTGAAACTGAACCAGATGTGATGATTAAAGATTAAATGACAATGTGATAACTCTTTAATTAAGAATTGTATTTATTGAATCATAAAACTATATACACTATATTTTAACTGGACTTTTTTTAGACACTGTTGGTGGTGTCCTAGTTAGTTGTACCCCCACCCTATTCGGGCCATGTGATTGGCACCCCAGTAGACTCTGTCTTTTCCTGACAGGATAAGGGAAAGGCCTTAGGATAGGATGTTGTTTGGGATTGGAGCATGGGTGAGGGAATCCGATGTTGTTTGAGACCAACTTTGGAGTTATTGTGTCTTTACATTCAGTTGCATTGTAGAAACTTGATACTTTCATTTTTTCTATACTGTTTTACCTTTCAGTTGAGTATTTTGTTTTCTTTTTTTGAATATCATATGAAATGGTATTGTTCTTTCTTGGATTCTATGTGAAACTGGGAAAAATTTCCCATCAATATCCACTCATCATTGGACTCATTAAATTATAGCACTATCAATTTTCTTGTTATAGAATCTTCCACAACATTAACTTTTTCTAGGTTATAGACAATATAAATATCAAACAACTGAGGGTACTCAATCGAATGACACTACCTTAGATTCAAATCCATATCTGAAAAAATTTATGTTATGTTTTAGTGATCCGAAGAAACCCAAAATTTAACCCAAAATATAATAGTGGTACCACATCATCAAGGAATGCATCCCTGCTACTAGAACCAGTTCATGGGTTGGGTAATTCATCTCATGTGGTCAGAGTTGGAAGGAAACATACACTACTACATGAACATTCTACATCTATACACACCAAAGAACCATACCTAAGGCATCAAAGTAAACCACATAACCCTTTCCATAGTCTATAATGTAAAACTGTGGTGCTGATCAACCATTGATTATGTTTTCCAAAGAATTCATGGAATTATAAAATCCATTCAAACCTCACCCCTTTTTGGGTGAGCACTGTCATGGGAGAATCCATCTTAGTGAAAAAAACAAACAAACTACATATAATAACCTTATAGGACCAAAAATTTACTGATCTCAAAAACATTCATTAGATATTCCCAAGACATGATTTCACTAATCATTATAGGGTCTTAAAAAACACCTTGTTATGAGATCATATGGCCCAGAAACTTCACATCTTTCGTCAAAATGTGCATTTAGAAAACCTATCATAGAAATGATAAAATCGACGAGTTCCAAAAACAACTCTAAAATGATGCTTATCCTCCTCCTCATACCCAAATTTTATTGTTGTACATTTAATTCCCTAAACTCAGTGGGGCTCATATGATAAGAAGAAAAATATTTCTATTATGTTCTTATCAACAAGTCTATAAGGAACTTCACAATCAACTCTGGATGAAATACTGAAAAATAATATAGAAATAAATTTGGGAACTAATCCTCTAAAAAAAGGTAATCCACACTAAGGAACACCACCCCCATCCTCCAATGTGGGCATTAAAAACGACAAAAATAGACTACCTAACTCTGGAAGTGGATGTACACTAATACACAACTGAGGAAACCATTCAACATGAAAAAAGAGGACACTCCAATCAGGTTACACAAACTCACTCATTGACTATATCAATATATTTGTTTCTAGAAGCACACCATCTAATCTATACTGAGGATTACATCAAATATTTCCATTTCCGAAAAATTTGGAAATCACATTGTAGAATGACCCCAAACACGGTGAGTGAAAAAGACTAGAACCTAAAACTCATCTCCTTATTCTTACCCAATGAATGTAATTACTCCATCACATATAACAGAAGCTCAATTGGTTAACCCAATAAATCTAAATAATGTGTTGAGATAAATGAAATAGAATAACTAGTATAAAACAAAACAATGGCTGCAGAAGATGATCTATGAACATTAATTCAATCTATGGTGTGCCCACCTAGGACCTCACATGTTCCTGGTCCACATCATGATGATTCCTCCTCTTAGGCTGAGCTTTTGAAAAAACAATATCCCACAGATATTCCAAATACTGACTTCTCTAAGAAGATGATGTATTACTACATACATGACTTCCAAAATTTAGATCCCACAATCCTAGAATGCTCGGATTGGTCAAACACGCCCCTACAATCCATAGATCCTTCTACACTCTGATAATATTTTGTGGAACTATAGAATCTCTACAAGTGAACCATCGGTCCAGATCATGGAAAACATTGGGGAGGAGATTTAAATGAGGGTCACATGTTTCCTCCCTTCTTATACAGGTGGCACAAAACAAACCACACATCATAATCTTCGCATGAAGTCTGACAGGAAGGATTTCATGAACTACCACCTCCCTTCATACCCTATTTATCATGTTTTATCTTGTTTTCAGATGATCCACCACTGATCATAGATAACACCGATCCCTGGAAAACCTAATAGTTTATCCGATCATTATAAAACATCACAACACGATCACCCCCCTCATTATAAGTATCACTACAACAGAATTGTCCATTAAAGGTTCTAGAAATGACCTCTATTAGCTCTATAAAAGTGATGACTACATGAGTGACGTTAACATCCTCGTACTTTTATAAGTGATGAAAAAACACAGATAAAAGGTTCATTTATCAGTCCGAAAAAATAACTAATAACAGGGAAATTTATAATCTCTTGCAAAATCACTAAAAAAGGACCAATTTATCGGTATTATTATTTTTCATCACTAAATGGACACTTTATCATTTCTTTTAGATGCACTCATAAAGGTCCTAATTATTAGTGCTTGTAAAAATGCTACTAAATGCCATAATATAGTACTCTATTACCTTACACTACATCACCATTGTAGTGTGATGTCAGAAAACACTATGTTACCGCTATAGTGTGTGGTAGCAATACACTACAACACTAAAAACACACCAGATATAGAAAAAACAAGTCCCAGTACATAATTTAAATGAAATAAAATTTAATACAAAAATAGCAAAAAAATATTATAAAAATTACATAATAGGTTTATACAATTACATACATAAAAATCATTACATATATTCAAAAACAATCCTAGTTATAAATGTTACATGATTTCCTTTGAATTCATTTGTCAAACTACCAACATTGCATGAGTAGTTTCGAAAACACCACCTCAACATGAAAAAATAATCCACATTTTTAAGAAAATTTTTTTTATGAGTAATACTAAAAATAAATAAATTAAAAATAAACATGAATAATATATTAATTATAGGGAAAATTATTTTACTGTTCAATTATCAAGATTACAACTATGATTGATTAGTGGAGGGAACATAAAGGAGAGTGATAAATGTAAATACTAAAATAGTGAAATGCATTTTGGAAGAATATTTCTATGGATATTTTGTGGAAAAAATGAATGAATAATGGATGGAGCACACCAATTTAACAAAATAATCAGAATGTATAAGAAAAAAATTATTTCTTAAATAATTATAAAATGAAAAAAAATGAAAAAAGAATATAAAACAAAACATTATTTTATAGACAATATTTTAATATTGAAATATCAATATTAACTCGGTAATATATCATATGTTGTGTTTTTAATCTTCTTACAAAGTTAGTAGAGTTAACTTTAATGAAATTGAAAAATACACCACAATTGGGGTGAACATGTTTGATGGGAGAAGAAAAATGAAAATCAGAAATATCATCCCTACTCAAAGAAAAAAATACACCTGTATAAGAAAAAATTATTATGATAGTAATACAAAAAATAAATAAATAAAATATAAATATTAAGAAATACATTAAATATATAGAAAATGATTTTATTGTGGAAAGGTCAAGATAACATGTGTGATTGAGTAGATACAACATCGTTTCTCATCTTTTAAAGGCATTACACATGGGAAAAAATATAAAATAATCAAACTTTGAAAGGAATAATGAAAATTATATCAATGTTTTATTATAAAATATTTTTATAAAATAGAGATGTTATATAGTAACAATACCTTTTTATATATTCAATGGATTTCCAATCTTTTAATTTGTTCTTATGAGAGATTTATAAATCCATCATGTGAAGAATACATTTTCATCATGAGTAGTCAAACACTTAATTTTGATTTTGTAAATGTTTTAGAAATTATATTATTTTATGAGGAAAAATATAATATTTGAAAATATAATTTTACCTTATCATTGAATTATCCCCTATTTTTAATGGATTCTATGATTTTTTTAATCTATCGAGAATCAAAATCCACTCTCTGTGGTACCCTGTGATGCACAAGAAATTGTCTACATTGTAAAATGCATAAAATGATTGTGATGTCCCAATTAAAGGGTCAACCTCTTTTGAATATTCATCTATCTCAATATTTGTTTTAGTCTCTAGCAAAACAATAACCCAATTCTTGTTTGTTGGTGTCACTTCATCTACTTCCAGGTTTCAAATTATATATATTCAATAAAGTTTACATTGTTGTGTATTTAGTACAACATGTATACAATGGTTTCTTGGTATAAATATTTAACTCCTCAAACAACTTTTTATAGTGATGAAGGTCATATTAAATTTCAATTTTCATTCTTTAATAAGACATCCACCATCTTCTAAAAAGGTATTCAATTAAAATGATTCATAAACCATCAAATCATCCCAATGGATTTCGACATTAATTTTTCACTCATGTTTAGTCCAACATTTATATCATCGATCTATTTTGAGACAAAAAATGTTCTTCCAACTCTTTGCAAACTAAATTGTCTTGAATAACAACTACATAAAAACAAACTGAGGATTTTAGAAGGGCTTTCTAAAACATCTATTTTAAATGTGATGAACTCTTTAATTCCATATTCGTATTAGTTTGTTCAACAATTAGTGTGAATCCATTTTTAGTTCATATCGATCCTATTGGGATCATAAAAGATAAATTTTATACAATATATAATCAAAAACACATAAAATATTCATTATCAAAAATTATTGATATAGACAATTATAATAAGAGAATCATGGATCATTTTTACTTGAATATCTGAGTTCCTATTTATTCCTAATCCAACGATATGGGTAAATGAATTTGAAAAAAATGATGGTGACCTTGGTAGATAATAAATGGTATTATCAATACACATTATAGGTGAAAACCTGAAGATACAAAGTGTAATTAAACTAGCCTAAATTACCAAACCAACAGCATGTCAGATGATTTTTTGACATAAAAAAAAAATTAAATTCACTAAATTATAGATTAAAATTTGGGTGAAAAAACCATATATTGTATGTTCCCCCACCACCAAAATAAAAACAATAAGTTCCAGAGGTCGAAAAAACTCTAGCATGACCCTTGGGGCCAATGGACAGGAAGACCAAAAATCAATGATACCTCATATAGGAATACCTGTTAGATATAAAGGTATGAAAAAAGGATGAAACATCTATATAGACAAACACACATGTTACTCTATTATAAAAAATCACTTATTTTCTGTAAGAAATTTTAAATAGATAAGAACATAATATTCAAACATATTGTGAATGATAATGGAACCATAATGATTCAAAAAGTGAAGGCATGATGTGACAAAACGTCCTGTTCTTAACAGGGGATGGCCCCATTGAATATGAACATTAACAAAACTAAGGAACATGGTGAATTTTAAGAGGAACTAGATCCTATTATACATATATCCAATAGAGGAAAAACATCACTTCACTGACATTTTTCATGAAAACATCATCAAGAACTACATGTCTATTCAGTAGTCCATGAATGGTGACAACATATATATAATCATTTGGTAACCATAAATGTGCCTCAAATAATTAGTCAATAAAAAAGTTTATAACTGAAAATGTTTCCCTTTCTAGGCTAGGGTCATAAGGATTGGGAGGGGTTTGGGGTGTGGTTGTGGGGTCAAGTCCTCAGGCCAGTGATTTACCTATATTTTCAACGAACGGTTTTGGACAATTTTGATGTTGGACGAATTTTTTTTAAAATAATTTACATGAAAATTTAAACACATTTATATAAATATATGGAAAAGTTATTTAGTAAGATAATATGAATGATAGGAGTAATAAAATAATGAATGAACCTATGGTTCAGCGTTAGATAAAAATAAAAGATCAAAAATTTGTAGTCAATATAAACAATGGACCAAAAATTGTCCCTAATCAATGGATCACAAAAAATAGTAAACAATGGATCATAAAAAATCATTGAAGATGAAATCAAAAATGTAACCAAAAATACACAATGAAACTAGGAATGTTTACCCTGCATGGTTGAAGAAAATATGAGACCATCTTCAGTAACCCTAACTACAATCGAACACTATTAATGGAATGATATTTTTGATCAATTGGAGGGAGCCAATTGGTGTGATTAAACCTTGGATTAATTGAGTAGGATCCCCTGTAATGGATGGAGTCCACAGAATACATAATGATTGTGATGGGTTTGCAATGGGTTCGAAAATGTTTAGGGATTATAAAATTGATTGGGACAGTTTTATAAAAAAAATTAGCACCGATAAAGATAGGTCTTTATCAGTGCTACAAAAGCACATATAAAATAAATCCTTATCAGTGCTAAATATATACTGCTGATCAATAATAATTTTTTCAGTGCTAAAAACACAGTGAATAGTTTTATTTTATCATCGTTTATTACTGAAGCCTTAACAAATAATTTATAATTAAAATTATCAATAAAATATTGAAACGATTTATATATAATTAATATATAAATATAATTATAAAAATATTACATATATTACTATTTAAATATATTTATTATAACTTTTTAATTATTTATTTATAATTATATAAATATTTTTAAAGAATAATATTTATATCATTATATATATTTATATAATTAAACATATATAAATTTAATAAATACAGATAAATATAAATATAGTAAATATAGTCATTTTTTGTAAATTAATTGTAAATATAATAATACTTAAATTATTTATAATTAATTATTTATAATTATATATATATTTTTGAAAAATTATTTATTTATTTATATTTTTAAATTTAAAAAATTATATATATATAGTAAATGAAGTTTCATAAATATAATAATTCATAAATATTTTATAATTTTTTTAACAATATTAATGTATATCTAATATTCAGTGCATGAATATTGTTAAAAATGACTGATATTGATTAAATTAAAATTTATTACACTAGAAGTATTGAAACAATTTATAATTTTAGATTTAGTGCATTGTAATATATAATTGCGAATTAATAGCATAAATTTAAAATCATTATAACACACTTTTGATCAATATTAAATTAAAAAATCAAACGACATTCAATTATATGTCGAGTACTATGCAATTAGTAGATATTAATATTCAAATTAATTTTTAATTGTGAACCATTATTTAATAAATATATGACTGTTAAACGTAAAACATACAAATATTTGGTAATATATAAATCACATTTATATATATTAATATATATATATATATATAATATATATATTTTAATAACATTAATTATAAACATTATTTAATTAATAAAATGATTGATATTTAAAAATGTACAATCAATCAACTCATTTTTATCAATAATTATTTAATTGATAAATTTTTTGTAATTTTTTTATGAAAACATTTTTATTTCTTATTAATTTAATTATTTATTTTTATTTATTCGGAACATTATGAGTTCCAAAAATTAAGTACCAATAAATGGTACACATTATTAGTCCAAAAAATACACCACTGATATAGAATACCCCTTATCAGAACTAAAAAGAAAGGGTTGATAAAGGATTCCATTTATCAATGCTTAAAAGAAAATGCCTATAATAGTTATCAATTTCAATGCTAAAAAAATTGCTGATAAAATGTTAAATTTATCAGCACTTTCTTTATCGCTAATTAATGTTCCATTTATCAGTGTTTATTTTCCGTGTTGATAAATAACAGTAGTTATAAAGGCCCATTTCTTAGTAGATTCATTAGTTTAAATTGGGAGACCTATGATCTGATATCTAGCTGAATCCTCTTCTCAAAACTATGATCCTTCATTTTCTTGTTTAAACAAGTTTAGATGGGTACCGAACCAACTTAGTGAAGTAGTTAGAATACCCCATCACAGTACGATTTATGGGTTAGATAAATAAACTATTAGGAGCTTTAATAGGCCAAAAACATAGGACAGTACTGCTCATTGAAAATGACCTTGAAGGCATTCAAACCCATATTATCATGTTTCATATCCAGCACCACTAAGTCACATAACCTCTAACTATGACCATCCAACATGAATGAGGCACATTTTATCCCAACAACCTCAAGATTATCCGTGAACTCAAACACCCACTCTATATTCTCTAGACACTCCACTACATCATGATGTTTAATGCTACATTAGAATTAAGGATTGTTTTTCATAAAAAAAACTAAGCTTTGTCCTTTACAGGGATAAACTTCCCTAACCAGAGTAGGAAATAAACCCTCTCCCTACCCTAATGCATGGATTTCCTAGACCATAGCTACCACTAGTCTTGGATCAATTGATGAATGATAACTCTATTTTTCCTCTAACCATGGATACATAAGAATTCTCTGGGAAGGTATTTTTCTACAAGAAGCAATAACCATAAGATAATATAAAAATACAAAAATTCTGAATATTTTAACTAATATCAAGAAATTAAAAATTATATTAATAAAAAAAATTAAAATCCGTCACAATAAAATGAAAACCAAACCACTCCACCTCAAACTATTATCCATATAAAATATATAGCATTTATGTGTCACCTAGAGGAGAATAAAAAAAACCAACATACCTTGGAGACTCATGTTTTGTCATGTGTTGTGCTATCCCCGAACCCAACTCTAGACCCAAACATCAATCTCCATCCATCCTAGCTCCAGAATATCAAGAATTATCATCAATAACTTGACCCAAAATAGAATAATCTACTTTTAAACCATTTTTCCTACGAACCAATATGGGCTTACATCCATCCAGACACCAGACACAGTCTATGGAATGGCCCAAAGGGCATTTCCAATCCTAAAGGGCTTGAAACAAGTTTCTGGGAATCAATAATGCATCTTGGGAATGATTTCACCCATATAAATAATCATAACCCACCAACTATAATAAATAAACCAAAATTTAAAACTCATACCCCAATATAGCATGAAAATTTTAAAATTTCATGTTTACAACATTTAATCAAAACCCAAAGGAACTACCAGAATAATGAAACAAGACACTATCCCAAAACCACAATGCAAAAATAGTGGTAACATTCTTAAGAAAACCCCACAAAACATGATTATGAAGAAAACTAGAATCAAAAACCACCATCTCTAAACATATTTAATTTACCTATGTCAATCATAACCAATTCTACTTATACCAAACGGTGTAAGTAGGGTGTGACTTAAATCCTAGTAAGATGCCACCAAATGAAATAGATTCCATGATAAAACATTTTAAGACCATATAACATTCACATTATATATATATTTTTTTGAATCATTTATAAGAGTTTTTAATGTATTATTATTTTTAAAAGAAAATAATTTTAATTAAAAAAATAATTTCTCAAATAATATTTTGTTAAAAAGAAATTATACACAAGTTCCACTGTATGATGGCAGATAGAACCAACTCAAAAAAGTCTACTAAATCAGAAAAATATATATAGTGTCTAACTCTACACAGACACTAGGTTCATCAAATCACAGAAAAAAATTGTATAATAACCACACCAACAATGTCCTTAAGAACGAGGTACTAGAGCGGAGGAACATCTGAAAATCTAAAGTCATCTAACCATTATAAATAATTTAGTTAGTGGTATAATAATTAATTCTACTAGATGAATCTTGGCCAATCAACTTCTAATTCATCTAGAATAGTCATCGTAGTCCCCCACCTTGATCCCTATGATTCTATTTGTGCTCAATTATAATATCACATATCACATGAAAGCTCACTTTCACACATGGAAATACTAATAAATATAAAACATAGAATTATGCCATAATTTCCATGACCCAAAACCCATTTTCATTAAAAAAAATATAAACTCTATTTTAATAATTTTTTTCATCACATGAACAATTAAAAACCCACTTTTACAATTTTAAAATTTCTTTCAAGAAGCACAACAAAAGAACATGCCTGAAAAAAACCAAATTCCATTATAAAAACAACTTTCAATCAATATGCATTGTAAAACTGTTCAAAAAAAATTCATGTCACACTCAATCCATAGAATATAAAAATGAAAAAATAAATAATATAAAAATAACCAAATAATGTTTAATCATGTAACCGCCTACCTCATGTGAATAAACATCTATAAAACGGTGATAAATCACATCCACACCACTGAGGGATCCTATAAAGGAGAGGTTAAACATTAATAATCGATATTGATACCAAAAGAATAAGATCCAACACAAAAAATGTCACCTAACCTAATGGAATACAAAATCCCCAATGAAGAAGGGGAGGAACACTAGAGAAAAAGATAGAAATCGAAGATAATAACCACTCACTAGAGGATTTATTGGGGAAATATATCCATATACACCACCAAACTGAATCTCCAATGGATGAAGAGTGATGTGGGATGATACTGGGGTAGGAAATCCTAGGCGTATAGGAGAGGCTTGGAATAGGGTTAAAAATAGGGGATGAAAAAAAAAGAAAAATACCATTTTTTAATGACCGGGTTAGTACGCATTATTTCCCCACATAGTTTTCTAAACCATGCTACAAATGTTCTCCCCTTATTGTCCAAAAAGGGATATGACATGGTTATCCCTCATGATTTACAAATAGAATTCTAACCATGCAGTCAAACTCTATCCAAAAGACCACATCCCCAAACGGTTACCTGAGAAATGGTATATGTTTTTTGAAACCATTTCAAACCTTTCACCCCTACTGCATAATCAAAATTTCATTTTTCTTCAAAAAACCAAAGGAAAACCAAAGGGAAAAAATTATAGTCCATAAAAAAATAAAAACATATCAAAATCTAAATCTCAGGTCTGACATATATTGATAAAGATCATTGATCACCATAATGTTGGGGATCCAGATAATGTTAAGAATAAAAAAATATAAACTAAAAATGTGTGAAAGTGGACTTAGAAATCATAAATAATGATAATAATTGGAAAATATTTTATATCATGATCCCTTTTCCTAATTTTGAAACGTTTGAATGATAAGATATACTTACTTTTTTAGCACAATCACTGAACAATTACCACAACAGATATTTATCCAAGAAAGGATGGTAATTTTTTCATTCCTAACATACTAAATAATCATGGTATCAATGAAAATCTGTCCCATATTTATTTTGTTGCAATCAAAAAAATGTTGATAGAAAATGATATATAATATTCATAAATACTTATATGGTGAGATAATATATTAATCTAAAAAACGTAAACTATTCATCAACGATTAACCTTATATACCTTATAAAAGATGAATATCCAATACTCTAGAATGAGTTCCAATAAATCATCTTGACATTTATATCATTAATATCACAATTCAGTTCATATTTTTTACATTGAAAACATGATATTACCTTAATCATGTATTCTCTTGAAATATGGTAAAACCTGAATTACAATATATCCTTATAGTAAACATACATGATACCTTATTCCATGGTTTATTGGATATATTCCTTAAGTCCAAAAAGTTGTAAACATTATACATAATATCTTAACCCATTGTCCAAAAAATCTATAATGAGTCTCAAAGAAATTAGTTACATCTACTTTACTTATTCATATAAAAAAATCATTACCCAAACATCATTTTCCTAACATAAGGAATATATTAAGGGTTACCCTTCAATTAATCACTACCTTACCACCTAAATCACTTTTTATTTTTAATTATACAATTCAACATAATAATTTATATTTTTATGTATGAACCATAGTACACCAAAATATATATGTTTCATCACTCGATAATACTATAATTTTAATTCTACAATATTATTCCTGAATTTCATTATATAAATACCCAAACATTCCACAACTTCATTCGTATACACTAAAACACTAATAGTGATTGCTTGAGATTTCCCCATATCCCTAGGATTAAGATGTTTCTGACGTAGATCATCATCACCAGCCCTTGATTTTTAGCATTGATTCACATATTTCCCATTCTCCTTACACTTTTTGTACTGATACGAGGGAGGTTCATTGTGTGGATCATTCTCTCAATTTTCATTGTTATACAAATTCTTCCCATCACATCCTCCATCGAAATCCAATTGAAAATATTTTCCAAAAACAAAAAAATTATTAGACCCTTTAATACAATTTTATCCATTCTTTTTCCCACACTTTTTTCATAAAGGATATATCTACTTCATTGCTCTATTGTTTCTAGATTTTATTTAAAACTCTATCTGTATCTTCTTATCAAAACCATGAGATTAATATATAACTCTTACATCTATTTTGACTCTGATTTCACAACACACAATATTTTTAAAATAAATAATTTCTTTTATGGATAATCCCATTATGATGCTTCTCTTCGACAAAATCAAGAACCTATAAACTTTAATTTTGTGTTGGGTGATAATTCATGAAGTATAACTCACACGACACATGATATTATCCTCTTAGGTACAAATATATTCATCATCCCCTGGCATAAACTCATGTAACTATATATTTATCATGTAATGAATAATCAGATGAATGTTATTATTGAAATATAAGTTCTTAAATTCATTCCAACCCATGGATTTAATTATATATTTTTTCCTCTCATTATTAATTATAGTCCACCATTTCTTCACTTTTCCTTCTAACTGATAAAATATAGGAAACCATTTCTCATGTTAAAGACACTAGATAACAGAAAATATAATTTTTGAAGTACTGATACATTGTTCTAAAATAATTGGATCAGATGACCCACTAAAGGAAGGTAGATGTTTCCTCAATAATGAATAAAAATAATGTTTTTCCCATCTTTTCCCATTTGAAATTCCATCATGATTTATAGATTTATTAATCAATGTGAGTATAGAAATAAAATTTTGAGTTCCATCTCCCATTGAATTCAATAGAAAAGGTGGAAAATAATTTCATTTTTTGTCAGAATCACTATTAGAGTGGTTTCTTCAGTTTCCATCCATTGACTAAAACTAAAGGAATAGAGTTAGAAACAATTATCAGAATGTAGAACCACACATTCATTAAAATTAACATATAGGATATCAAAATTATGACACCAACATTTAAATATGTAACACCTTAGGCCAATCCTAAGAGACATCCCTAGATATATCCTTATAAATATCACTAGGGATTTCAGTATATTTTATAGTTTCGAAATGATTACTAAACCATCTATTAGATACCATCCACATTTACCCTCAACTTTAGTATTTTGAAATTAAATCAATTTTGAGGAATAATTAATAAATTTAAAAAAAATTACAATGACCATATTAGTTTTGGGAATTTGGATACTCATAACAAAAATGTTGAGTCTCATGGAGGATCTTCAATGTTTCCCAAAATGATCAACCCTTTTAGTTTTCCTACTTAAAAACTTTCCTTATAACATGAGGAAGGTAAATATATGAAAAGGATGATCTCATATGTTCAATATGGTTTTAAAAGAATATATATAATCATAAAAAGAAAATGAGTGTGTGAAATATTGTGCATAACATCTGAAGATCATACCATGCACATCAAAATATAATATTCATGAGTCATGGTATAAATATTCATAGTTCAGAAGACATGAATCATAAATAAATAAATAAAATGAGCCATAATTTTATAAAATATGAATAAAACACTATTATATACATAATTATAGAGTAAATATTATTCAATTTTTGTATTCGGTGAAGGGAAAGTAGAAAAATAAAAGTTATTTAGAGAGGAACCTTGGAAAATCAACTCATTAATATCAACTGCTTAGGAAACCCTTGAAGACCATGTATTTGTTCATTTGGTGAGAAAATAAGAAATTGGATATGGGGATAGTGAGGAGGAGTGGGTTGGGGTAAAATTTGAAAATCTAAAAGGCATTGTGGGTCTAAATGTTGTGGTGTGGGTGGCTATTTATATTTGAGGAGAGTGGGATTATTGATTTAATAAGGAATATTTAATATTTAAAGACAACCATTTTTAAGATAGAATTAAATTTAATAACATTGAATTGGAATTAATACTGTGATGTCTATATAAGATCATGAAACACCACAAACACTATTTAAATGTTCTAGTTTTTAGGTAATTTAATCCACTACCATTTTAAAAATAAAATGGTTCGTTTTTTTACCTATCCTGTTGTAAATAATTTTTTTACCATGGTAAATTTTTTTATACCAGAATATGCTGTTGATGTTACAATGTAAAATTGAAATATTAATTCAAAAAATGTAATTCTTTTTTCTTAATTCAATAAACATAATTGGAAAAATTATATGTAATATTAATCGAACAATCAAAATGAAAAATAGTTGTTTTAAAGTGAAATGTTTAAAAGTTCTAAATGTATTCATATCTAATTTCAATATAAAATTAATTATAATGACCTAAATATGTTTTATTGAGAATAATAGAACTAATTAAAATCTAAAACCAATTTAAAATATAATTTAACTGTATAAATAATGTTTTTGAAAATGTACTATTGAACTAAAATATAGTATTTTATCAGTGTTCATCCCAAAATGATTTGTTTCTAAAAATTAAAAACGATTAATCACATGTAAATTTTGATAACAAAAATAAAACAATAATTTCAGTTTTTCATATAAAAATTCCAAATGTGTCAATATTTATATTTAAAATGGGTTCTCCAGTAAAAGGTGAAAATTAACATTTTTAAAAATTGAGGGTTTATGTGTTAAATTGGGGTTGTTCATATCTTATGCCTCAAAAATCTATTGGATGAACATGAAAAATATATTATTGAATATATAATATATATAATTCATTAATTTCATTCAATAAGTGAAATTAATATAATATATTAATATGAAATTCATTATGGAGCATAAAAATAAAAATATTTCCTTTATAATCAGTGGGTATATATTTTCATTTACAATGAATTGGTAAATAATTTATTTATATTATAAGCTGTTCATATTCATAATTTTGATAATATAATCATAAATACTAATTTTATAGCAGGGTTATATCTTACTATATTAAATAATATTTTTTTAATAATATATTATTGTTTGGAAAAACACATTCTTGTGTGTAACAGAAGTTATCAAAGAGACTCAATCTTGTGTGTTACAAAGTCCAAAAAAAGTGTTGTATATAAAGAAGGATTTTCATGGTGTTTCAAAAAACACAAGTCAAATATTGTGATTACATATAACAAAATCTACATTCAGTATTGTGTGAAATAAAAAATATCAAAAAGCATTTATTAATTTACAAAAATTCGCAAAAATCTAGGTTGTTAAGAGTTTGAATGTTTTTCCTTTTTTATCAATAAAAGTGTAATTTTCAGTATAACCTTATTAATTGGAGAAATTAATATGAATACTTCACACCAACATTCAATTCCATATTTCACTGATTATTGTCATTAAAACGTTTCAATGGACTTTGATGTATCTTGATATATTGTGGAATATATCATAATTTATCTACTATTTAATAAAGTAGATTAGATTCTAATGGATTTTATTCAATAAATTCATTTCAATAGAATGGATTTATATATTTATTTTCATAGAGGGCTACATATGTAGCTATCTGAATGCTCAAGTGAAATATTTTTTTTTTAAGAAATCCCGAATACAAGACAGTGTTGATCTCAACCACCTTTGATATATATATAATATGATCTCAACATATACTATTGGTTTTTAATGGTTCTATTTGACTATATATATATAAATAAGATGATACATATTAATGGATATCAACAATGTATCCCAAGAATGTAGAATAATTCTCTAGAACGTCAATGTAACCTCATATCCCTATCAGATACAACTGTGTGTGGTGATCTATATAACATTACCACATATTTAATGTGTATTATGGAAATCCTATAAAAGGAGAAATATTATTCAATAGTAATGCAGTATGATGACATTGTAAGGTGATCAACTACAACACATATAACACTATTTCCTTTTAGAAATTAGGTGATTATGATGAATGAATCCATGGTGATGTTTTCACATTTCCATTCTAGTCTGGGTAATGATTGTAACATCCCCCTAAAATTATTTCTCATAGACAAAAATTAATTAAATACAAAAAACTATGATATACACTCTAAAATATATCTATTCCGTTTACCCATAATAAATATTTTATCAGATCTCAACACATCATCAAATTATTAGGATGAATAGAGAATGAAGAATTATGAACCTCATACTATATCACCTTCTTCAAATATTGTATAGACGAAACATGTATATTGTTTAGGAATATTATAACTAAATAACACTCAAGATTAACTAAGAATCATTTTTTCCCTTCTTCTATATTTCTACATCTTCTTTCAATGAATATTTAATCATAACATAGAATGATGGTTGAAATCTCAATTGGGCATGATAAGATTTCCCCCCGCCTTCACAATATATACATCCATCCTTTAGAAATATAAAAATTGACCACCTTGAAAATTTAAAATATATAGTTATTTTTTTAAAAAATAATATATTCTATAGTTTTTAATTCACACAACCCCAAGTATAAATGAACAGTAATATGTTATACCGTTGTAACCAAACCATTAAATTAGCTGGTATGAATAGTAATAACTAAATTATGAAAATTAAAATACATAAATAAATATAAAAAATATTTGGATATAAATTATGTATAAATTAAAATTATAATAATTTGGAATAAAAATAAAGTTTTTTCCAAAAAAAATTAATTTATAAAAATGTGGATTTATCATATTTTTTTGAACTTATATTCAAATTAATTTTTACCAATTATAAAGAATTTCTAATGTTCCATTTTGTTTTAATTTTTTAAAAAATTAAAATTAGTTCAATTATATTATAAATAATCTATTTTTTGTCATTAAAATAAATTTTATGTTGATTTTTGATATAAAAGACTTGTTTACATAATAAAACATTTACCAGGGAAACCCAATTTTCTTATGCACTTGGGGTTGAATTTTAAGATAAATTATTCAGATTATATTAAGTGAAATTAAAAAATGATATCTCTGTTTTGAATTTTAGTTATTAATATTATTTAATAATGTTAACATATTTCTTGGTCATAATTTATAGTAAAACGGTAAAATTAATTACTATTATTAAAGATAAAACTAGTTGAACAGTGGGTTAAAAAAATATAAGGGTTAGAATGAGCTATAAACATGTATAATTTCTTTTTTATGGAAATATTTAAACTTTATCTCCTATAAATGTTTATAATTATATATTTATGGTCTTTTTTGAATGTTTATAATATGGGTACATATTATTAATTTCCAAAATTCTAAGCATGTTCTCTCCCCCACTTATAAAAGGACACTCCATTTCCTCACCATCAAAACATAATGAACCAATTTGTTTAGACAATAGCTTACTAAATTAATTCATTTAATCTTTACCCATAATCTAGAGTCACTTTTTTGATCCTAAAACAATTCATGTATGTCTTTATCTATAAACATAATGAGGTTCTTTGAAGAATTTGTATAGTTTGTAACCACACAACATCATCTTATTTTGTAACTCCTTCCAATATTCTCCAAATTTTAAATAATTACATCCTTATCTTTTATATAGAAATGTTTGATAATGTTAATTTAAAAATATATATACATAACAACTTCTGACAAATTTTAAAAAAAGTCATTGATCATTTGTATGACGGGCTACCGCCTCATGAACCGATGTAACTCATTTTCCATTAACAAATATCATGGGTTGATATAATGATATATTTAATATGTATATATATATAATTTATTTATGAATAATTTATAAATCTAAAATTATATTATAACACCTACCATCTTAGCTTCCAATATGATGAGAAATGATAACATCAATCTATTCAATGTCCATACTACTACCTCTCCATAGTGATGAGATACGTTTTCATCTTATTTTGACATAGATAGTAATAAAAATACATTTACTGAATATATATAATTAATTTTATGTGATAAATATTCTATAAATGTTAGTTATTATTTTCTATTGTTTCATACCATATTACAAAAAAATGAAAACTATTTTAATGTGTATATATGACATATCTTCTCCATGAATGGTGTAACTAATTTTTGTATCTACAAAATTTATTGATTAATCAAAATATTTATATAATGAATATATAATATATTTATATCATGGTTAAAATTTTTATGATGAAGAATCCATGATCAAATAATAAGGAAAAAACTACTGATCCAAACCATACATTAAAAAAGATGCATTTATGACCCTAAACAATGATTATAACAAAGAATTGATTATAAATAGGTGATAAAAGTTATATGGAATAATATATGGTTTGTTATATATTATTATTTCAATTTACTGAAAATGTATTCCACTCAATATTTCCTCGAGCCTTATTATCCACATAGCCTTATGGGTATCTCCCCAAACACTAGTGGCTACCGACTATAAGTGAGGGACTTTGATGTGTCCATCAAGAGACTATACCTTCATTAATAGAGTGTAACATAGAGGAATATCAAAAAAAATAAAAAATATAATAATATTTAATAACAAAACATAATATACATAAATAGACAAGAATATATAAACAATTACTTAAGTAATCAAATATACAAAAGATGATCATAAATGTGTCTACAAAGAATCCGAAATAGGTAAATAGTATCACAATATAGTAAATTTATCAAAATAATAGAAAGGAAGAAAAGTAATTTCTCTGAATATTATGACATTCCTCATCTAAGTCCCATGCTCCCAACTCATAATTATGCAATAAATTCAAGAGTCTAGCTGTGGGTGATTGCCCTGGTTCCAACCTGTATATATAAATATTGTTCAGGTACCCAATGGTGGACTAAACATGGTTTGTGAAACAATCCCAGTAGGTAACCACAAAATTCACTATAGTAATACATTCTATGGAAAATAATATAGGATGTGTGCAATTAAATTATGTAAGTATTAAATAAATGTTATGTTACCATGAAATACATAAAACAATAAAAGTGATCATGTATATACCCACAAGGCACCCTATAAAAGATATCTCAAGAAACAATAACATTGAAGATAAAACATTTCAAAAAAGTAACATCTCATTTCAAAACATCCATAAATATGATGTCAACCAAGGCCTTACTGTACAACCAGAAGAGTTAGAACATCTATGACTGAGCTTTATAATCAAACATATCTCATTTCAAATTCTCATTTAGTATAATCAATGTGTTATATTAGGAAGGTACACATTCATATTGTAGAAGACGAAGGAATCCTTGTCAAGTCCATGGATAATCTCAAAAAAAAATCGGTAATGACAATGGTAATGTCCAAGGATTATCTCATTGTTTCATGTCTAATGTGATTTTAGGAATCTAGATTCGCGGTTTAAAAATTCCCTTTTGATCATAAAAAATCAAGATACAATGAGTGTAATTGTCCAAGGCATCTTATACTAAAAAAAAGATCCATGGGTAAATCCACCATGTTAATTAAATGGAATCAAGTCCCTTGGTACACCATCCAAGGCATCCACTACCCTTTCAATTCATGTCAAATTACATTTAAAAAATAAAATTCAATTAAATCATTGAGTACACCCACTCATTCATCAATTTGTATTCAAAATAAACCAATGACTATAACCACACATGTAAAATATTCATATAATATCTTTAATCCACTCAATACGGAATAAAATGTAAACTCATAGAAAATGATTTTATATCCATCTCAAAATTCTCAATTCAATTTAATTTAATTAAAATTAGGATTCCAATTGATACAAAAGCACTAGGAACACCTGTTAAGTGGTTCATAATTTAAAAAAACTCATGGAAATTACAACTCACAACCCATGGGTGACCTTGGATTGGGAAAAAAAACATCCAAAAAACTCAAGTAAGATAAAAAGAATCACTAAAAAGGTACATTTAGATTAATTAAAATAATTAAAAAAAATTTGGGGTCGTACTGGAATGCTTAGTGGGAGGTATAATAGAAGCTAGCTTTATAATGCACCAAACCAAATGGGATAGTATAGAACACCTACCATTATGTGGTTGTAGAGTGATCGTTTAATATTTACTCATGAATTGACTCAGATTGTGAGAGAAATAAAGAAATGACAAAGTACCTAAAATCAGGGAAAATTAGTTTTCACATAAATATTATAGTAGATAGCACGAAGAATGAAAAATTATAAGATGGAATTGAGTGCTCACTAATTTTTTTCTAATTAGTAGGCTATCATCCTCAAATTTCCTAGAATCTCAAATGGACAGATATATCACGCTGAATGTTTACCCTATCTCATTATCCATCAATGCCCCAACATTATTGAAACACTTAAAATGTATTGATCCTCAACATCAAGTTATAGAGTAATACACGACGATCAGTGTAGGATTTCCATTGAGACTGTGAAGTATCCAACTACTTTCTGGTCAACTAGACCTACTAAGATGTCTCCTACTTGAGACTCAATCCCCATATTATTTCATCGCCTACTTCTATCCTTTATCAGGGTAATCGTTGTAATAATATATGTTTCCCTAGAAGGTAGATATCCTTTTTTTGTTTAAAAATTTGTATGGAATAAAGTGAGTACCAGTTTTTTCATAGGCTTTTCCAGGGAGTCTAGGGATTGTTTGGATCCCAAAAATATACTTATGGGGAGAAATATTTCTCTCTCATTGTTATTAGAAACCATGTGGGGTAGGCCACACAACTAATATAAATAAGTGTGAGGTTGGATTGTGGAGTCCCATAAGACACGTAGTTATAAAAATAGAATTATTTGGTTTGCACAACATGAGGGCAAGTCTATAGTTTTTATAGTGGTATAAGACACACATTGTGCACGGATAGTCAAATCATCCATTAAAATCATGTGAAGTTCCCCTTCCTATATCTAAGGGTGCATAATTTGGGTAGGAATGAAACCAAACCGTGTGGCCCAAATATTTTGGTGAATTTACCATTTTGACTGTAATTAATCTACTAAATCGAACATAATTTTCTATTCTACTTCATTGGAAAACTACTTATGTTGATAGATTATCCCTTAGGGTAAAATGTTTATTTTTATCCTTCTCCGTTGTATAATACTGAAATTGATCACTATCGGTCTCGTTGAATCTGCCTTGTTGAGTACTCAATTTCCATTTTTAAATTCTTAATTCATCATTATGTCGACAACGCAATTTAATAGAGAGAAAATTTGTCATATTTTCATGTTCTTCATACATTCAATTAATTTATTCTGATCAAATGTTAATCATGAGTTGTTACTGGATGATATCTCTACTAGCGATCTTTTTTGAGTGGTTTATACTTTTCATGTTGGGTTTGGTGATTTATATAGAAATATTACACTGTGAAACATGTTTGAATTTTTAGTTTGACCCTCAAATTGAATTTATTAATTAAATTAAAATAAATGTAAATTGTTTTTGATTCCCTTTAGATTCCTTGAGTTGTTTTGGAGGCAATTTCCCCAACCAAGGCCACCCATAGGGGGTTCCATTAACTTTTCCACCCATTGACCCATCTAATGGGGTTGTTTTAGATATTTATTAGTTATAGGTATCCCAATTACAATTAAATGGAATTAAATTTATTGATTCATATATTTTTCCCACATTTTCAATGTGGTACTTGATGATAAATTTTTCAAATGTTGAATTATGATATGTTATAAGAATAGTTATAATAATTGGTTTCGTTTGAATATAAGGGGTTGAATAAGTGTGTATTCTCATTGTTTTAATTGAATGTAAATTATATAGTGTATTGTGATGTTAATTGAAATTGATGATGAATCCTTGGTAGGATAAAAATGGTCATGATTCCATTAAGATGTGATGATCCCTTCACCTGGATCTTGTTTTGTAGTAGAAGATGACTTGGACCTGAATGCTCCTATGAATCTAATAATGCTATTAAAAATTTTACATATAGATAATAATAGGAATCAAAGACGAATCAATGGTATTATAAACCTTGGATCTAGCCCTTCGTGGTCTGACACTTATACCCTAAGCCTCATATTGTGGGTTTTTTAAACTCATTTATCTATATGAAATGGTCATGTTTGGCATGATATATGTGGATATACAGTGAGATCATATAAATAATTATTTATTGTTTATAGATTCATAGTTATAGGGACGTGACCAATATTTTTAGGGATCCTTGTTGGGATTTATAGGATAAATTTCATATTGAAAGATATTCCATGAGAATAATACATTTATTTATTTCATAGCTTCTTGAAATTAAAAATGCTTATCTTATATTGCACAGATAGGATTATTATAGAACATCAGGTAGATACAAATTGGGATTGTATCTCACACCATGTTCGGGTCACTTTTGGGTACCCAGATAGACTTTATAGATGCAGGTAGTGACCATGACATTCTCCCATAGTTTGATTCTTGATTTTGTTTCTTTTGTAGGAGTAGGTGTGTATAAGACCAAGCTATAGATTGTGACTCTATTGGGAGAGCTTTACTTGTGTCCTTTATGGTATTATGATACATGAATTGTATTGTACTACTATGTACATATTTCTGTTACTTTGTGGATACAAGAATCATCATTATTCTATATAAGAAACTTTTAGCATTGTTATATATATCTTTCTGTCATATTTATTCCCCTTTATTGATATGTTTAATTTTCTTCTTCTATCAACTATTATTTCTATTACACTATGTTTAAATTTAGTAATGATAGAATAGTATCCCCATTGACACACCCAAGGCCCTTACTGATAGTCAACAAACCTTTACTGTTCGTGGAGATGTTTTTAAGTCCACGTGGACAACCGGGCTCAGGGCACTATTGAGTGGCATTTAGGTTCTGGGAATTACAATGTTTTATATGATATTCTTTTTCTAATTTTTAATTTGGATACAATAGATAGGGATACGAAGGAATAAGAAATTTTTAAATGAGGTGGGCATGGGCATAGCTTACCCAATTATAGGAAAATGCCAAATATTTTATATTAGAGATTTGTATATTTAGGATTTTGGCAATTACAGTTGGTTTGATTCCACCATTGGGTGATGCACATGAATTGTGGTGATATTGTTGATATAAATACAGGTTTTACATTTTGGAAACCCAATGAAATGAGGGTACGAGATCTCAGGTATCATTTGAGGAACATGATATAAGTCACATCCCATGAATTTTTTCCATGCTATACAGGATGCATTTCTTGTTTTCATGATGTGGTGGTAGGTTCCATAATAACTATACATGTTGTTATGATAAAATTTTGTGAAATGGATTGAAAAAATGGCAGGTACTTCGAATTCGTGTCGTAACCTAATAAGTGTTTTCCTAGTTTGGATATATATGATACATGTAGAAACCAATTGTGGCACGTTGGGTCATGAACCATTATTCGCATGGTCTGGAACATGTTATGGTTTTGATTAGGATCAATGTAACAACCTGATGTTTTATTAATAAAATTCCCCTTCATATTAAATTAAATGTCGTATGATTATAGAAAAAAAATTCACTTTTTTATTATTATATCCCAATGTATTTAAAAGACCATTTAGTATTATTAACATTGATAATATATCCATTTAATAATTATCACATGACTAATATACATATACGGTTTTAATAAAACAAATTGACACAAAGGACTTGATGGAGTCAACCAGTAGGATCGACCCAATGGAGACCACTTATTGGGGATCATTAGGGGGATATAATTTATATACATTTATATAGACTAATCCCATGGAAGGAACCAATATGTTAAGCATGAGTGAAACTGTTTATGGGATACGTTCAAGATCATAGAGATCAAGACTCAAACCATGATCTCCGAACATACCCAAGAAAACCCCAACATCATGGACCTTACTCTTAGGGAGCATGTGTTTGTATTAATGATATATGTATCAAGAACCTATAAATATGAGTATGTACATTTTTTTTATAGATTAATGAATATTTCTCCATCCTATTATTGTCACTTTGTAAATTTTTTTATTTTGATACCTTAAAGATAAAATTATATATTTGGTTAATATTGAAATTAAATTAATGATTTTATTAAATAATGGGCTTTTTAATTAATTATTTTTAATGTAATATTATTATACAATAATATATATCAAATATAAATTATCATATAATTTTCATGATGTGAAATGTAATTTTTGATAGAGTTAAAAACTATTATTTTCAATTACTCATCATTTCCAATATATATGGGTCATTATATTAAATTTAAAAATTAATTAATTTATAATATTATATGTATATAAGTAATATTAATTTTTGAATCAGATCATCTAAATTTTCCAATGTTGAACTTTTCAGTATTTTATGAGAATGTAAAATTTTCGAGTAAAAATGAAATATAATATAAGTATAAAATGTATTTTAAGACATAATAATGACCCAAAAGTGTTCTAAAAATTAATATAAATGGGGTAAAAGACCATATATATGTTTTCCCACTAAAATAATTTGATTTTATATTTATTCTATTTATTTTGTAAATCCATTATGAATCCTTCCAGACTAATAATATATTTTATGATTTTAAATTAATTTATTTATGTTTTTGACTCACCTCCACTTTAACAATGGAAATATTTTCATATGTTAGTCCCTTTTTCAATCTAAAATAATAAAAAACACTCCTTTTTTAGAAATTGTGGAAAAAAAGTTTTTATATCTATTGTTTTTGGATATCTTGTTATGTAGAGTCCAAAACATAAATAATGAAGAAATCACTTTATTTTTCTATATAAACCCATCACATACCCTCATTTATTTTCAGTAAAACTCTATGGAGAATGTAAAAAATCTTTCATTCACTCACTAGATTCATCCCAAGGGTCCCTAGGTTTTAAATAATCCACACCCAAGCCTTTGGAGTTACACACTCAATTAATGGATATTCCACTCTCTTTTTTATGAATTACTAATTTTATGTTACATCATTTAATTTTCATTTTCATTTGATGAGATATTCTATTTTACATTCCCCTTACTATAAATTATATTAATATATTATGATATCTTATTTTCACTGTCATTGTGCCTCACATGACCTTTTATGTACCCCTGTTACAATAGCAGAATTTCGTAAGGATTGATCTCTAAATTCTTGTTTCATCATTATCTTATGCCTTTGATTTTAAAATTTATTATATTTGGATGAACCTATTAATTAAAATTCTATATACAAATAATTATAGGCCCCTTTTATTATCATTACCCATTTTTATAAATTTCTATGTAACACTGTTATGATGAATAAATATCAGTGCGATTTTCCATGCTAAAATAACGGTGTAGTGAATTCAATTCCCATTTTTCAATAAGGGGTATTCCACATTTTGAACATATACTTATTTATTGTGGAATTAAATTCATTTATTCCACATTACATGGTCATTGAATAAATTATGATCATGTATGAATCCATGTTGTATAATCAATATTGAACACTTATGCATTAATATGAAATGAATATGATAGGTGTGACCAGATAGTGTTCCAATGCATTGAGTAATGATTAGTATAATGATATACCTTTATGGTAAAGGGTTTTACTTGGTTCCTTTATGATAATTTTTCCACCATGACTTATTTTTGGATTGATACTTGACCAAATTTTATGATTTAGTTTTTTATGTCGTTTCCACATTTCCCATGTTATGAATATCATGTTATATCATGCCTCATTATATATTTTCCATTTATGATCAAATTATATTCTAGTTTTCTAACATGTATTATCTTCTTCATGTTATTCTATGTTTATTCCCTTAATATTCTTTATATCTCAACCCTTTCTTAGGTGTTTCCCAAGGATATCCCATTGATTTTTATGTTCTTTGGAATATTATGATCGTGTTAAGGAAGTGTTCAATAATGTTTTCTATACCATTTTATAACATGATATGTAATGTACCTATTTCACAAATACACTATAATTATTGATATTTTGGGTTGTATTACGTTTAATGTTATATAATAAAACATATATTGATGTGAAATAAAGAGAAGGGGTTTTATAGTATGTATTAGAGGAAAAGTTTAATTATTTTTTGTGATTTGGGTTAGAAAAATCTAGATAAATCCTTTGGGATAAAACTAAGTATGAGAAAACATATTTAAATTTTGGTTAGTATAGATTAAATGTTTTATAAGGAAAATAAACCCATGTATGTATAATAAATGTGGATATGGTTATGAGACATATGTGTCTAGGAGTAGAAACTCTAATAAGATGTTATGGGCCTGACTTGGGTTAATCTGGTACAGGAAAATGGTCCTTAATTTACATGTGGTTGGACACTCTAGGGGGATTTTATTTGGTAAATTAATAATCTCATTATAAAACAATATTATGGGAACAAAAAATTCAATAAGAATACAAGTTATGAAATTGAATATTGATAACATAGATCTAAGCCTAAAAATTCACATGTAATGGGAAAAATGTAACTTATAAGTTATTTATTTATTATTATTTGATTTTTCTTTATGTGCATAATAGTTTAAGATAGTAATCTGTAGTTTTCCATTCATTATATCTATTTTTTTGAAATATAAGGAATCATGTTACTGATCGATGCGAAGGTAAATGTGATGATTGCCCTAATGAGATTCCGAACACGGAGGGAGAATAAATTATGAACTTCATGATGATAATATCTTAAATGACATAGTTTCTGGATAAGAACCATGTTCCAAAATAGTTTCTATACCCCCCTAAAGAGTGAATAATCCATAATACAGAGATTCGTGTGACAAATGCCTCCTTATTTTAATGGATCATCTTATTCCTTAATTGTAGACCAATGGATCATCTTTATTGAGATGATCTTATACATCCTCAAATGTTCCAAACAAGAGAGGGTAATTCTGAGAGTTTATAATATATAGGAATAAGTTGACCAGTGGTGGAAATGTATCAATGATAAAAATTATGAGGGAGAGATTTAAACAATAGAGTGGAAGGGACTCCAGAAATTGTTTTTTCATTAATATTATCCTCACACTATCCGTCATAAAATTGAAAGGTGTTTCTATGAAATCAAGAACAAAATGGGATGAATATATTGTGGAGTATGAGGAAAATTTCACAGGACATGCACTATACTCCATAGTTTTTTTCTTTACCCTCTAATTCAAGGTTAAATTCCTTTTTATGGGAGAAAACCTAGTCTACAAAAATCCCTAGTGATCTGTGACTTTGAAAGATGTGAAGAAATTTTTTGATATTATCTGAAAGTAGAAATTAAGATGTGATAATCCAATTGGTATTATGGGGATAAGAATAAAATATTTTAGCATTATTATAATGGTATGAGGGATCAATATAATGGTGCAATGAAAGATCATTATCCCACCTATTAAATGTGAAAAAAGAATAATGCCAAAAAATTTCTAAGGGGTGAGTAGAAAGGGTTTAGGTACAAGATGGAAGGATAGTTAGATTATAATTTATGACATGAGAAAATGTAGAATGCGATGGAGGAATGTAATTCCATGTTAAAACCTCAATGCATTTTCCATTTCATTAATTTTTTGGAAATAAAGAAATTTTCCAACCAATTATTGATCCTTGGGTTTTTGAAGATAGTAAACAGCCTTCCAGCCAGCAAGGGTGAGCTTTCACCATCACCACCACAGTGGTGAATCATAGAAATGATGTGGTTAAAGGTATTCTAGTAATTAATTTAATAATATATAATGTTATTATTTATTCTAGATCTATTAATTCTTTCATATCATGAATACATTGTATAACTATACCCACAAAACCATAATGAAGGGATGTTGAGATATCAGTCAAAGTGGGTAATGAGGAAATTGATTCATCCCATGTATTTTACTCTTTCACAGTCTTAATTTAATTTCTTGACATACCAGAAAATCTTTTTCATACTTTAATTGATGTAATTTGATGAAATTATGGAAATTTATTTACTTTCCTTTTATGGAACCAACATAAATTTCCATAAGTAGGAAATCACTCTCCAAATGGAGAATCGAATCCCGATTCTATACATGTGAATGGAGTTCGATTAATTTTCATTAGAAACATCATCTAAAGAATAAATATTCCTATAACATGAGTAAGATTATCCTTATCAAATTATTGAGTCTAAGGAAATAGCAATCCTCAAATACACGGCCATGTTGAGGTAATACGCTGATGTGTTTCATAAGGAATTTCCAGAACTTCCTCCTAGTTGAGAGGTAGAATTTTCAATCAATATTATACCTATGGAGTTTCCAATATCCAATAATCTATAGGGGGTGGATGTTGTGGAACATTAGGAGTTAAATAGGAAACTACAATAGAAACTACATAAATGGTTTATATTCCCATGTGATTCACCATGTGGTACAAATAAGTTATTTGTCAAGAAGTAGGACGTGACAATTCACCTTTGAAATGATTATCATGATCTCAATATGATCATGACAAAGAAAAGGTATCTTCTTCAATATATTTTGACTTTTTAGATCAGATACATGTATCAAAATACTTCTACAAGGTGGATATTTTAACAGGATTTTATAAATTAATGGTGAGGAAGGAAGATTTCCCCAAGAGATCTTTTCATACAAGGTACATGCACTATGATTTCATAGTAATGTTATTAGGAATCAATAATGCTCTATTAATTTTCATGGAATTAATAAAAAGAGTATATATATATATTACATGACATATTTATTGTAGTATTTATTAAATATATTCGAATATACTCGAAAACCAAGGAGGACCATGATGATAATCTAATCAATCTGCTAATGATCTTGTGGATATAGAATCTATATGTAATGTAATAAAAATGTGAGTTATGGTTAAGGGTGTATCATTCTTGTGAAATATAAAAAAATGTGATATCTAAGAATCCATTAAGGAAAAATTAAATTATAATATGGGTGAGGAAAACATATGTAACAAATATCTATTTATTCCTTGGGTTATCATGATAGTATCATTAATTTAAGAGAAATTTATTACGATTTTCAAACACTCATACTAGGATAAATTGGAAGGGAGTGATGATTTATTGGAATGATTAATGTGAAGAAATATTTGTGGATTTGAAAATGAGGCATATCGTTTCCCCTATTCTAACATTTTCTAATTCGTGGGGAGCTATATAATTTTTAGTGATGCTTATAAGAATGTATTAGGTTGTCTGATAATGAAAAATAAAAATTCCATTACCTATGCCTTGAGGAATATGAATATTCATTTGAAAAATTATCCCACAAATGATTAAGAGTTGGATGTTGTGATCTTTTCATTGAATATTTGGTAGAATTATCTCTATGCTGATAAGTCTGAGATATATACTAATCACAAGAGGGTAAAATATATATTATCATTGAAATTCACTAATATGATCTAGTGGAGATGGTTAGAGATCATCATTGATTATGAATTCTCAATCCACTACCATACCTTTAAAACAAATAAGGAGGAAGATTCTCTATTTTGAAAGGACCCAAAAAATATATCATTGATGAGAATTGAGAAGGATCTAATCTTATTGGATTTGAAGAATATAGATATCTGAATCATAATGGTTGAATCATCATCAATAATTTCATAAATAATTTATCAAACATATATTTTTAAAAAGTTAAATAATTCTCAAATATATTATGCAGGTATTAAAAAGAATGCGGAATCTATAAAAAAAGGGAAATACTTGGTGTTAAATGTAAATGAAGAAGGAATTTTGATATTTGGTCCGTGACTAAGTATTTCAAAAAATATTGAGGATATATAAGGAACTATTTGATGGATCACATAGTTCGACATTCTCAATTCAACTAGGAAAAAAAATATGTATAAAGATCTTGGAGAGAACTACTCTTGGGACTACATGTAGAAGTATGTTCATGAATATACGTCAATAATCCTAGTATATGAGAATGTGAAGGATGAAGGAGATTTTTTAATTTGATGATGCAACCATTACCCATACCAACATGGAAATAGAAAAACATCAACATGGAATTTTTACTGTTCTTATAAATATTTCCAAAAAACAATGCCATAAGAATTATTTTTGATGTTATTACAAGGACTACTTAGTTCATTTTGATACTATAAGATTTCTCAATGGATAAATTATTACAGATATACATCAAAGAGTTGGTAAGGATAAATGTAATACCACTAACGAATGTATTTTATTGAAATCCATGATTCACCTCAATGTTATGGAATGGTCTCTATCATTCTCTAAACATTGAGATAAATTTCAGTATGACCTATCATCCTAAAAATGATGGCGAATCTGATATGACTATTTTGACATTGGAACACATGTTGCGAGCATGTTCTATGGTCCTCAATGGTAGGTGGGGCCATTATCATCATTTAGTTGAATTCAATTACAATAAGAGTTACTAATAGAGAATGCAAATGGATCCCTATGAAGCCATTCATGGGAAGAGGAGAAAAACATTGACATATTGGGATGGAGTTAGGGAACCAAAACAAATGGTTCTTGAAATGATTATGAAATTGGTAGAGATGTTTTAATCTATTCGGCATCACATCAAGGCTTCTCAGAGTTGACATAAGAGATATGTTGACAATTGTCCATGATACCGTGAGTTTGATGTCAGAGATATGGTATTCCTTAAAATATAACCATGTATTATAGTGATGATATTTGGGAATAATTGAATGCTTATTCAACTATACATAAACCCTTTTGTTATCCTTTATCACGTTAAATTAGTGGCCTAACAACTAACACTAACACAAAAAATATCTCATGTACATGACGTATTTTGTGTATCACACTTGGGAAAGTACATACCGGAACTCTCACATGTAATCAATATAGAGGTGGTACCATTAAAGAATGTTATTTCATATGAAGAGATACTAATTAATATATTATACCATAGGATAAAAGTTCAATGAAATAATATAATAACCCTCATTGAAGTGTATTGGAGAAACCACATGTTTATAGAAGAAACATCAGAACCAGATGAGGTGATGAAGTAGAGTTACCATCATCTGTTTTAGTGTGGGAAAAGAAACATTCATGGGTGATATTTTTAAAGGGGGGGATATTGTAACGACCAGAACTATTATGAATAAAATTATATTTTTTTTGTTTATTTGAATTTCTAAAGGTTATAGAAAAATCATTAATTTATTTAGTTTTAATCTATTAAATTTTATTTAAATATACATTATGTATCATTATAATTGACAATATAGTCATTTAATAGTGATCAGATGACTGGTATAAATATAGAATTTTAACAAATCCAATTAAAATAGACAAAGTAAGTGATGGCCTCAAACAATTGGATCATACCATATGAATCCCATTTATCAAAGCTTCTGAAAAAGATAGCATTTATAGGATTTTCTCTAGACCAATACCAAGATAAGATCCAGAAACATATGCATGAGTGAAACTATTTACAATAGAAGTTCAATCTCAGCAAGATCACGACACAAATCATGATTACTGAATGACCCCCTTGAAATACCCACCATCATCCACCATACTTTTGGGGATTATGATGGTCTAATAAAGGGGTATGTATCAGGACTATTGAAATTTTCTTATTTACATTATGTTTTATGAAGTAATGAATAATTTTCATAATATTTTTTTAGTTTATAAATGATTTTTATTTGGATACAATAACTAAAAAATTATATTTTTGGTTAATATTCAAATTCAAATAATGAATTGATGAATTAATTTTAAATTATAAAAAAATTAATATTTCAATGGAGAATTGTTATTAAATAATTTTAATCAAATATAAATCAACATATAATTTTTATTTTGTCAAATGTAATTTTTATTTGGGTTTGGAAACTGTTATAGTCAAAAACCCATCATTTTGAATAAACAATTGTCATTATTTTAAATTTATAAAGTCACATATTTATAAATTTATGAATATAAAATTAATATTATTTTTCTATATAGAAAGTTGAAATTATCCAATGGATATTTTTATATAATTTTTTGACAAAGTCAACTTTTCAGGTTAAAATAAATACTGAAAAAATATAATTTGTGTTGTATGTCATAATAATGACACAATAGTGATGTAATAAGTAATATAAATGTGGTAAAATACCTAATATATGTTTTAAATTTAAAATAATTTTAATTTATGTTTTTTTAAATTTGTATATCCTTCTTGAATCGTCCATAAGTTATAATATATTATTCAGATTGTAAAATCATTTCTTTAAGAGCGTGACTCACCTACACATCACCCAAGATAATATTTTAATAATTTAGGCTCTTCTCCTTATAAAATAAAAATAAAGACTCCCCTTTTCTAGAAATAATGGGAAAAACTAAGGGATTTTTTGTGGTTTAGATATTTTATTATATAGGGTCCAAAACCTAAATAATAAAAATATAACCCACTATTCCTATATACCCCCAACTCCAATTTATCTTCACTAAATCTCTTTTTCAAAGGTAAAACCACTTACCTATACTCCGTAGAGACCTAACAAGGTGCCCCAAGATTTTAAGAATCTCATCCCAAGCCATTGAGGTCACACACCTAAGAAAGGGATCTTACGCTCTACTCTTTTATCAAACATTACTTTTATGTTACAACTTTTTACTTTTAAATTTATTATAATGAGAATTGATATACCACATAACCATTAATATATATTTTATGTTTAATCAATGTGATCTTACATTCACCATCATTAAATAACACATGATCCTTTATGTACTCCCATTACAATGCTGACATTTCGTAAGGATTCTTTTCTCGATTCTTGTTTCCTCATAACCCGTATTACTTATATTTTGTAATTTGTAAAATTAGGATATGATTTTAAATGTTCCAAATACTATTATATTGATTTTAAATTAATGAGGGACCCATTTCACTATCATTAATCATTTTTTTTAATTTTTATGTAATTTCATTATGATGAAAAAATTTCACCATGATTTTCCATGCCAAAATAATTATATAGTGAATACAGTAATCATTTTTCCATCAAGGGGATTAATCTTTATGAGAATATACTTATTTATTTGATACATAATTGTATTTATTACACATTCTTTGATCATGGAATAAATTATGATGTTGAATAAATACATGTTTTATGATCAATATGGCACAGTTAAGCATGAGAAATAAATGATTATAATCGATGCACCCAAATAGTGCTCCAATTAATTCAGTATTGTTTAGTATCCCGATATGGAATCTTAGAATTGGGATATACCCAATTACTTTATGTGAATTTATCCACCATGAGGGCTTTCCAGATTCATCCTTGACCGATGCTTATTATTTAATGTTTTTTCTTGTTTCCAAAATTCCCTAGATATGATTATCATGATATATCATTCCATATTATTCATGTTCCATTATAGCTCTATTGATGTTAATATTGTTTGAAAACTATTATATTCCACATGTAATTCCTCATTTATTAACTTATTGGCATTATAACTCACCCCTTTATTATGTTTATCCCCTGGATATCCCATGCATTTTTTATTTTGTTAGAATTTAATGATCATTTCAAAGAAGTGTTAAATAATGTTTTGTTTCCCATGTTATAAGTTGTTATGTAATGTACCTAATTATCTCAGAAAATAGACTTCTATATATTTTGGGTTGTATTAAGTGTAATATTATGTAATAAAACATGTATTATGGTGTACATAATAGTAGGTTTTTTATAAGAAGACTTTGTGGTATGTCCTGCTCAAAGGTGGGTTTTGACATGTCATATGCTAGTGATCAGAAAACCTGGATATCATTATTTTATGAGGCATTCATTTTGAATTATAGAGATAATACACTTTGAAAACCTCCAATCATTTCCCAGAAGGGTGGCAACGAACACACTCTGGAGGTGGTGGGCCATGGGTTTCCACTGTATCCCCCATCAGTGCCATATATAGAACTAGTTGTTTTTAAAGACACTAGTGTTAAGGCTCAGTTATGTGATGGGTTTTATAACATCATGTTGACTTTTAAGGGATCACCAAAGACTTCCTTGACTATGGTTGAGCTGATTCATGTGTTCCAGTAACAATATCTTGCCATGTATTTAGGGGATAGATGTCCGAAGGATACTGAGATACGGATTGATACTACAGAATCGATATTTGGGCATTTGGATACAAATCCTTAGAGAAGATTGAATTTTAGGATGTATATATAAATGATTCGGGGAGTAGAAAACTCCTGGTTGGATGTTTTGAACCATGTCGATGCAATGTGTGATATGGTTTGGTGAGATTTACAAACCTGATTCTATAATTACTTTTTCTCTGAGATTATGAGGGAAAAGCAGGCCGGTGAGATCATGCATCTTGAGTAGGGTGGTATGACCGTTATGTAGTACAATGAATTGAATCCATAGTATAAATGTTTTAAGACAATGTACATTACTGATGTGTTTTTGAGGGATAGATTCTGTATGGAAGTTCTCTAACATTCCATTAAATCCCATGTCAATATATTCATAGTGAAATCTATTACTCAGATGGTAAATTATAAAATAATTAAAGTGAAGAACTTGAGGGAAGCTAGGGGTTCAAAGAAGAGATGTGTGGTTTCTCGATCAAGTAGATAAAATTCATCAGGAATGAAGCACCATTTTGAGACATCCAATGAGATAAGTACTTGTCTGGAGGTGAGTATTTGTTGATCTGTTTTCTATCATTAGTGTGGAGGATGTGGACACATAAAGAATTAGTGAAATCGTGTCCCAATATAGTGATGATCATGAGATAGGATGCCCCACATGAAATATTTCATTAAGAACATTACACCATTAGTTTCTGATATGTGTCATATTTAACAACTTGTTTGAGAGTGGGTTAAATAGGACTACATTAGGATGAGATATTGAGATGTAACTGGTTGATCAGGCTGAGGTTGTGGCAGTCGTGGTCGATACTACCAGACATTAGTTTCATCAGGAAATGAAAGTGGGCCTTCTCTGGGTAGTGATTTTATATCACTGGACTACAGTTCATACCAAATAGTTTCTATGAAGCCTACCCCTAAGGAGTAGAGTGTGAGCTTATCAGTGGTGAGAAGTACAATCTTAGTATCCTGAACTATTGTATCTACGGTTTTTGATATAGGTGCATCACATTGTTTTATATGTATACATATTGCGGAGATCCATGGGATCATTGTACTGATATATGAAGATTTATGATGTCAGATACAAGGTTGGGGATCAAAACAAGGGAATTATTCTAGTTTATAGAGTTCCCCACTTTAGTTTGGTGCGTGCTAGCATGTATGGAATCTTTATGTCCTTAAGATGGCTGGGGTTAAATTTATACATGAGATGTAATGGCTAGTGGAATATAGATACTACATTATCTATTGTCAATGAAGTGTGAATTTCACATCATTAGAGGGCATAGTTTATACTCAAAAATGGTGAATGGGATGTCTAGGGAAGCAGAGCTGGACCACAACATCATTGGATGGGCGATATAAAATCCCATATTACTAGTTCGTATCTACATGATAACGGATCATGTCATGATGACTTTGTCCAGTGTGTTATAATTTAGGTATGTCTTGTCATATGAATTTTCTTGGTTACCCCTTGAGAGTGATGTGTATTTCTCTATCGAGATAGTTCTAGGAGCTTCACCTATATCCATTCCACCTTACAGGAAGTTTATGATGGTCTTGTATGATCACAAGTGGTAGCTAGAAGATTTTTATGCAAAGGGGTTTATATGAGCCAATACTTCTCTATGGGTTTCTCCGGTCCTTTTTGTGAAAAAAGTAATATGGTACCATTTGGATATGAGTGTATTTCCAAATGTAGAACCAATTAACGTTTAATAACTGATATCCCATACCATGGATATATGACTAGTTTGATTAGTGTCGTAGTGCTCGAGTGTTTCCTAAAATTGGTTTGACATCCAAATATCACAAAGTGTGTGTTCAACATACATACATACCTCATACATCATTTTCCAATAGGCATGGTCTATATGAGTATATGGTTATTCTATTCAGTATCTCGAATGCACATATAGTTTCCATGGAGTGGATGAACCAAGTATTCCATATTTATATAGATTCGTTATTTGTGGGTTTCAGGGTCCATATGTTGGTGTATTCTCATAATCAACACAACCATGGAAAACATCTTGAGATAATTTTTGATAAAATTAGTTGGAAATCAATTATATGCTCTTCTCACAAAGTTCCACTTCTATATGAGAAAATAACATTCTATGTCACATTATCTTATAGAGAAGTGTATAAGTAGACCCGGAGAATGTGATAGCTATAGTTTCCTGGGAGTAATCTTATAATGGATTTTATATAAAGAGTTTCTTGGGGCTAGCTGGATATTACGTGCATTTCATATAGGACTTATACTGCTTAGATGTGCCTCTTATGAGCTTGAATAGAATGGTTTTATGACTTTATGGATATATACCCATGAAAAACCCTTATAGGGTCCTAATGGGAAATTGAATTCACCATTGGTCCAGATACTGCCAGAGTAGGGTAGGAGCTATATTTTTTTATGACCCATCATGCACCAGGAAAGAAGCAATGTTGATGCAGGGGGATAGAGTCATTATGTTTGAGTCTCAGTAGCTGAGGCCACAATATATGAATTACTTAATGAATAATATGGAATTAGTTGCAGCTTTTCCAGATTTTTACTATTAGTAACAATATTTACTAGGAGAAAATTTTCTTTTTTACGCAGATCAAGAAATCCACAAGTATATTATTACTCAACATGATATAAATATTAGGTAGTGAAGGTGGGTTGACAACTTATAGTTTTTTGTCATCAAATGTTTCTACACACATGGTAATGTAAATGAAATGGTTTATGCGTTGAGTATAAGGAGTCAGATATAGGTAGTTCAATATGCTAGTAGGGAGTGATATATTATGGATTTATTCTCTAAGATGCACATAGAGGTACATGATAGTCAGGGATAGAATTTTATTTCATCCTTAGTTGTGACATATACAATCATGGATATAGTGAGGATAAGGCAGTTATCTAACTCTGAGGGCCTAGTATTATAGGATTGCAAGGAAGGTGAGGGAACACATCTTATTTGGTCCCTAGGAGAAGATGAGGTTTTCTATATCCATGGTCAATATGGGGTTTTATTAGACATGCAAGAGACGTTGATGTCAGATTATCATGTATCATATTAGGTAGTGAACCTTAGAGTCACCAGGATTTACCCTGAATTATGCCATCTGCACTGGTGGTCGGGTATGAAATTTGAGGTAGAGAGTTTTTTTATGAGATGATTCTCCTGTCAGCAGATGAAGATAGAATATAATCAATCATCAGATCCTTCAAATTAGTTACATATTCCAATGTTGAAATGGTATGATGTCACGATGGTATTCATAAACTGTTTTTCAGGGTCACCTCAATCTTGCGATTCTATGTGGGATTTTTTTGATAGGCTTACAAATGTTACAGACATTCTACTAATAAAGGAGGCCTTAAGAATGGATCATATTAGGAGGTTATATAGATAAGATATTAAACTCAATCATGGGGTCCCACTCACTATCATTTCTGATATGGACACACATTTTACTTCACATTTCAGTAAGATTTTTTATAGAAAAATAGGTACATAGGTGATTTTATGAATAACATACCACCCTCAAAATGATGTCCTGTCAGAGAGTATGATACAAGTACATTAAGACAGGTTGTAATCATGTGTCATAGATTTTTGGGGCTCTTGAGAGAGGTATATTCCCCTTGTTAAATATTCATACAAAAATATATATTAGGAGACTAAACAGATGGACCCTTTTAATGATTTTTATGATAGGAAATGTTGACCACCCCTATGGAAGTTAGTGGTAAGAAAAACAATCATAACTAGGACCACATATTTTGTTAGAGACTTCTGGGAACATCCAGTTGATTCTAAAGATGATGAATATTGTGCAGTCTTAATTGAAAAATTACGTCGATCGATGTAGATGACCTCTAGAGTTCATGCTCTGGGAACATGTATTTTTACAAGTTTCATCAAGAATGGGACATAAATAGATCATGATAAAGGGTGAGGTTTATCCTTGATATGTCAACTGTTCGAGATTCTAGGTAGAGTCAGTATGTTATCCTATCAGTTATAGTTACCTTAGAGGTTCCAAGCCAAGAATGAGGTATTCCATGTATCAAATATTTTAGTTTACCATTTAGACTCCTATCATTTTTTTCAGTAGGATAAGGATGAATTTTATATTGAAGTTTCCATTGAGGATTGTCTAATTCATATAGCTGATAGGATGAAAAATGTACTCTGATGTCTGTCAGTTCCTATATTATGGGTGCTAAGTAAGCATGACCATTTATAATATGAGACTTGGGAGTAGGAGACCAATGTACGTGGTCAGTGGCTAGATGTGTTCTCAGAAGAATCTTGGCCACCCTTGAGAGAGAAATTGGGTGAAATATTGCTTTAAGAGGGTGATATTATAAGAACCCATGTTATTATATGAGTTAAGAAACATTTTTATTGTTATTTAAATCTATTTTTATAGCCTAATGTGTGTTCCTAATATGTTCATGGGTGTTTTGAGGGTGTTTGGGGATTTTTTGGACCTCGAACCCCATATTTTAGGGTGAAATAGGCCTATCACAGGGTATGTAGGCACCATGTCGGTAGGAAGCCTTGTAAATAAAAAAACATGAGAGTCTGGATAATTGAGTATTGTACGCCACAATGTTAGACAAACCAGGAAATTTGGGGCTCATTATGGTGCTGAAATGTCAACAGTTTTTACTATGGATTGAGACATATTTTGTACATGGTTAGTATAATTATGTGTGAAAAATAATAAAATTACTCTTGGAAATAGAAATGGGTGTATAGTTGGCACCCACATTTGACAACAATAGGAAAAAACCATTTGACCATGGGATTTTGGTGAATTTACCATTTCCCTTAATTCATGTATTAAACCAATCCTAATTTTATATTCTCCAATGATGGCCATCTACTTCCTTTTAGATATCCTCCTTTACACTGAAAGGTATATTTTGATCCCTTTCCTTCATCTTCTATCGGAATCGACCACTATTGGTCTCATTAGATCGACGTCAGTAGTAATCAATTCATTTTTATTCATTCATCATTTTTCTTGGTATCAGCTATGCTATTTTGGTCAAGGAGAATATGCTCTAATTTTAGGTTCTTCATCCATTATTATATTTTTTATTATATGACTCTATTCAGGATATGCGACTAGAATATCACTCTACTACTAAGCTATGGTACGTGGTCTATACTTTTCCAATTTGGTTTAGTGCTCTATAGAGCTATCATCCATTGTACCACCATCCAGTCTTTCTATTGTGACCCTAAAGTAGATTTGATTAATTGAATTAAATGAAATGGAATATCATAGGGACTCCCTTTAACTTACTTGAATTGTGTTAGAGATTTTTACCCACACCAAGGACACCCATGGGATGTTCCCTAGCATTTTTGACTTGGTAAACAATCTAATGGGCATGTTTTAGAACATTACTAGTTATATGATGACAAAATATAATTAAATTAAATAGAATCTATTTATTAAGTGATTTTATGCCTTTTTTTTATGTTTTTTATGACGTTGAGTTGTTCTAATGTTGAATTATGATATGTTATATGAGTGGTTATACTCAATTTTTTCTTTTGAATGTGATGGTTTGAATGAGTGGGTATAACCATTTAATTAATTTAATGTAAATTGTTTAATGGAATGGGATGTGTATTGACATGGGAGTGCAGTCCATGGTAGGATGATAATGGTTTGATTCCATTTATATTTTTTGGTCAGTTCACATGTGGATCTTGTTTTGAGGAAAAATAGTCCTTAGACATATAATATTCATGGATCTTGATTTTGTACGATACAAATATAATTTCACCACCTTGGATCCACATTTATGGACTTTCATAGGATATTATTTATTGAGATGGTCTTTGGACTCAACAAGTTCCACTACCAAGTTTAAATCTATCAAATTTAGGGAATTTTCAAGGATTCTATTGTCTTCTACACAATGGTTCTAGCCCTTCATGTTTTTACGCATAGATTATATGAATTCGCTATGGTTGATCAGACTCTTTTGGTTGTATAACCAATCCATGGATGACAATATATAAATGGATGTACAATGAGGATGGGTTACATATTATGCATTGTTTGTATTGTCTTTATTATAGGGGCTTGACCCATCTTTTACAGAGAGCCTTATTAGGATGCACGAGATCACTTTCTTGGTAGTAGATTTTCCATTACAACCTTACATTTATTTAATTCATACACTATAGACATACATTCTACTTATATTATATTTCATAGCTTGTATTATTATACAAAAAAGGGAGGTTACCTAATTGATTGTATCCCAGATCCTATTTTGGAAACCTTTGGCGTACCCAGACAGAATATATGGATAAAGGTAGGGGCCATGTAAATCACCTATAGTTCAATGCTTTATTTCATCCCATGCTTATAATCAGGGGATCACGCGACTATTCTAAAGATCATGATGCCACTGGGAGATTTTTCTTTTGGTACTTTTTGGTATTCTGATACATGTATTGTCTTTTACTGGTGTGTACCTATTTTGAATGCTTTATATAGACATTTATCATCATCATTGTATATGTGGTACCTCTGGTATAGGTATATATACTTCACTATTTTGTTTAATTATATTTTTATGGATGTTTTATATTCATCCTCTATCGAATATTATTTTTATTTCTTTTTATTGCACTGTGGGTATAAAGGATTTGTCTCCCAATAAGAACACCTGAAGCCCTCATTGTAAGTTGGAAGCCTATGACATTTGGAAAGATGCGCTTGAGGAAATGTGGCCAACTAGGCTTGGGTCACTATAGAGAGTTATCCAGGTCGAGGATGTTCTAATAATCATGGACTACCTATTAAATCCTCATAAGGTTCCATCTTTATAGTCTCCTTCTAGCTGTTACTGTAGGGGAACCCATTCAGGGGTATATGCCACTACCTCGAGCCCACAAAATCGATGATGCATGCTCGCAGCATATACTCAAGAACCTATATCATATTATCTAACTAGACATCATTTTTAGGGTGGTATATTGTTCTCAGAAGAACATATGTACCAAGTGTCTTCTAAAAAATCATTATAAATAAGATGAAAAATATAGAATCCCTGTCTGAAACGATAGTTGAAGAGACCTAGTGAATCCATTAAATTACACATATGTACAACCCCAATACTATATATCATCTACAATATAGATCTACTATATTTACAAGAGATAAGAAACCTTCTAGATTTTGTTAACAACAACCCACATAATATCACTTCTTCATGGGGACCTCAATAAACCTATCACCAAAATACTCATGATGTAATCCCATTTCCACTCTAGAATAGGTTACTATTGTAAAATTCCATCTTTTCACTGATGTCCCTCTTTAACCTAAGTCATGTGGAATAAATCATAACAAAACGATCCACCTAAGGTTTCATAAATGTAATCTATTACTAATTGTGTATGTCACGATACATCTGGGTGATGTCGGGATGCACTACCCATGTTGAGGAATGAAAAATTCGACATCATCTCCTCACATATCACTACTTGAATAGAAATTCATCCATGGATACACATGATAATGGCCTTTTATATGGTCTAACAAGGATGTGGATCCTCTTCTAACACACTATCCCGTAGATCTAGGCTATTTGAATATGATTACTACCTCATCCTTACTCTATCTAGTAGGATAGAGGTCATCACTAAAGATGATATAATATTCCGACATGGAATGTCCTTCACCTCCATGTGCATATCATTGAAAAAATATATAATTTTCCACTATCTATTGGCCTCTTAAACTACCTATATTAATGAAATCATGCTCAATGTATCCACCACTGAATTTCCTTCACTAATTAATTTGGCATGATTAAAGGTGAAACACTATAGGTACTCAAACCACCTTCATTTCCTCAGATGCATATCATGATAATAAAATATGTACTTGAGGATTTTTGGGACAATGTACATCACAAATCTCTCTACTAGTAAATAGTGTATCCAATAGTGTAAATCTTGAAAAATTTTGCTAACTCCAAATTGTGTGTAGGGTAATTACTCCCATGTGACCTCAACTGTCGATACCTTTATGTCATGAATATATTTCCTTGCATCTAAAGTACTGCAAGTTGAAGACATTATCCCTCACAATTAAAACTTGTATCTCATATCATACATTGGATGTATCAGGACTGGTGATAATGTTAGTATTCCTTTGAGCTCATAGATTGTTGTCTCACAGGTATATGCCCATAAAAACATAACACAATTCTTAATCAAGCCCTATAATTGTGATTCTAATGATAACATTTACTATATGAAACTCATGTAATATTCATCTCTCCATAAGTAAGATCATATATAAAAAACATATCGTTATTATCTCATAAAACTACGACACTCACCTACTATGGGTCTAATGGTAATCTTTCCTATAAGATAATGTGACTCTGAAAGAGAATTTGGTTCATCTAGAAGCTTCACTATATGTTAATAGTATATAACTGATACAGTCTCATTATATCCATATTGATATCAATATTTTTTGGACGGTCATGTCAATTGTGATAATACATTAAGATATAATCCATGAAAATTATCACAATAGAAATAAAATAGATATGAAAGAATTGGTTTATCATTGTAATGAAAATGGCTGGTGTAATCATGAGAAGGAAAAATATTTCCAGATACTCATATTGACTATAAATGACACCAAAATATAGATATGATATTTTAGTAGGTCGAACATGAACCTTGTGATATCCATATTTCAAATAAATTTTTGAGAAATCTAGATCTACTCCATGTTTATCAAATTGGTCAACTATCTCTGGTAAGGGATACCAGTTCATAACCACCAACATATTCATCTTTTTATAATCCATGCATAGCCTAATTATACTATCCTCATTTTTCACGAATGAAGGAGCAGGGAATTCCAAAAATAAATATAGGTTCATATAAACCCCATATAATCCAAATAATCTTGGTATATCTTGTGCTAATGTATTTTCATCGTATCCATCATATAAAGAGTAATTGATACTAGTGAAACTCTTGAAACTATATCGATAGATAAATCATCCACTATTCTAGTATGTGGAACATTAAATTCATCTTGGAAGAAGTCCCTAATATGATTAAACACTAGATAAAATTTCTCCCGACAGGCTCTCAATCATATAGATATAAAATAGTGATTTTGGATGTCATTCCACCCAACCCATAATGTTGTGGTCTAACTCACCTCATTTGGAAATCACATTCACCCTTTTGAGTAAACAATTTTCCCTCTGGTGATGTGACAGTATCCCCATGATGATTATATTCAACATAGGTTCAATAATTATCTAATCAATACATCCAATGTACGACGTCAAACCCAGTCATCTTTGAGGATAGAATGTTTCCAGACAATGTGACAACCATAAAAATCCGGGGGTAACTCCCTACACTAGTGTACGTACTTTTTTATGATCCCCATCATAGTATTTCACATCATAAATCCCTCATAAATTTGTATAATGAACCCACGTTTATATACAATTTGTAAAAATATAAAACATTTTGATGCACCTATGTCATGAAAAATTGATACAGTGGCTGATTCAACTAAAATAATACCTCTTAACATAGATAGTCCATCACCCTACTCCTCCTGGGTATGATTTAAAAAATATATCTATATTGAACCATGACCCTATGAGACAACCTCATTTCCAATAGTAGGCCCACTCTTCTGTCTTATTATAACTGGTGTCGGGATACCTCATCAATTATCACCACCACCTTTGCCCGATCGATCAATATTGCTATAGATTACTGCATGATGATTATATTAGAAAACATCTCCTAAACCAAGTTTCAGAGCTTACCCATTACCACTCTCTTTTTTAGGGAATGTCTTACCAAAATATTTGACATGTCCCACCTTGATGCAAGCTCAACACTCGATTGGGTCTTTTTCACAATAATTCTTCACGTGGACCCATCATTCGCACTAAATATGTAAAAATCATCTACTAATACTCACATCCTATCTTTTACTCATCTCATTGGATTCCTTAATATGATGCTTCATATTTCAGGCTTTCGAGCTATTGAGTCATGGGAATACACTTCCTAGCTCTACACCCCCATCTTTCATCAGTATTTGCTTCATAAATAGTGCACGATTCACAATTTCAATGACTGAGGAAAATCTGAACATGTTGATCTATGATCAGACAACTTTCTAGAGACATTATTTGAGGAATCTTTCCCTCAACAACACATCATCAATGTACCTCATTTTGAAATTTTATATTTTTTAAAATTATGTTGAGTACTCCATAACTATGATATCGACCTTCTCAAGACTCATAAACTCATTTTATATGTCTTTACTCGTATTCATGGGATTTGTTTTATATAAACTAGTTTAAAAATTCCATCATTCCATATAACGAAATGAACTTACATAGTTCCTATCATCCCACAATAACATTGCCTCTCCCTGAATCATATAGGTCTTGAGGGTAATTATCCTCCCATGAGGTGTCTAAAGATGATTAAATATTGATTTTATAGTCTTAATCCAAAGATCGAACAACATTGGACCACCATCCACTAATAAAGTGTGTCATGACCTGTCCCCCTAGGATCATGCAGTGACTATCCCAAGACTACCTCTCATAGGCTAGGTGTAGGAAACTAGCACCGAGTATGCATATCGCACATGTGGTTTAAATTTTACCATGTACTAGTACACCCACAACTACTTCCAAAAAAATTATTGAAACATAAGACACTGATCATAAATTTAGGTATACTACTAAGAAAATTCTCACAGTGTAAACAATACAAACTGAATGTAATGTGGGTTAGTATACTGGACAAATAGATGAAAAGTACAAACTCTGGGAACCCATATGCCGAAAACCCTAAATGAAATTGGATCAATTGGGAAGAATGTTCATCATCATAATCAATCCATCCATGATAAATCTAGATTAGTCTTATCTTCATTATTATTCTCTTTCCAACAAGAGGTTTCAGTAGTGCTTTCCTTCTCCAAAGCATTTAGGGAAATTCTCCAGGATTGAGAATATAAACTTGTATCTCTGTCAAGCTATAAAATGATGAATTTTTTTATATAATCAAATTGATATTTCAATTATAAATGAAAATTGGATTCCCCATTATGTAATAACATCGTTTCTATAAACTATCAAGAAGAAATAAAATTACCTTTATAGGTTTATTTTATTCTCCATTAAAAGGTACAAAACATACCATTCCCGGTTGACCCACATCGGTCGATGTTAGTCCATGGATATGTAAAAAAGCAACATTACAAACTTAATGGTGGTATCAGATTTCTAATATGAGTAACTATTCAAGATTTATTATGATTTTAAAATAAATAAATGTTATTTAATTATTTTCTTTATGATTATGTCTATTTCGGGATTTTTAATAAATACGGTGCTGATGAAAGTTAATTCATGCATAGGGTATACCCGCCTTTTTGAATGAAATGTTTCCCCCATATTTCTGATCTAGAAAAAATTTAGGAAATTATTCAATGTTTTCATGAAAATAAATAACACACACTATTAAAAACATAATAGTGTTCATAGAATCGTTTTGGGCACTCCAGGTATCAGAATCAGATGTCGTCTTAGCACCCAGTCTCAAAGGTTTTCCAAATAATTTGCCAAACAATTTACATGGAAATTATCGGACATTATATCTAGTAAAAACCTCTATAAAAAATATATCATTATCCACATATCATTCTTGTGATCACGTGGCAGAATCCTGGCAACAAGCCTTAAACATGGCTTGGTAGGGTGATGCTAGTGTTTAGATTACCCAATCATATGATTAGGTGACACTTTTGGGGATATATTTTTAGAAGATTTTTCTGGGAAGGAGTTATCACCATATAATCTATGTTCAATTTGTTCCCAAGATCCTATATAGCTCTAATGGGATATCATTTCTCTATCTGTGTATTGATCGAGGAATAATGATCTTTCCTAGTACTCGAGGAATATGACACACAACCAGTGTTTTTTTTATATGACATTAGATCAAAATTTTTTAGGTAAATATTAACCATTTCTATTCCACTATGAATTCATACTAATTACATGATTCTAGAGTGAACCATTATGGTTGAATGTCACATGGATGAGCGGATACCTCCAGTGAATGTCAATAGTGGGAATGAAGGGAAATGGTGGATGGGTCATCAAGGTAGAGATAGTGACATGAAAATATGGATATTTATGGTGGAATACATGGAAGAGGAGTTGGGAGAGAAATAATAGGCGGTGTACATTTTTACATGTTACTCCCCCCCAAGTGGTCCACATTAGGTTCAGGGAGCGTGAGGGCACGAGAGGGTATAGCTGCACACAGTCAAAGTGTATGACCCAAGGGATCCAAGAAATATATGAGGAATCATATGTGTCTGACCTTATAAAATTTATTGATAGACACATGTTATAATAATTCTTTCCTTTTCACAAATATTTTTCGAGTCCTATAGTTTCCAGTTAAACTACAGACTTGACCATTACGTTTAGAGATACCTATAGGATGAAACTCGATAATCACATGAGTATAGACAATGTGATATGACCGTTGTGGAGAGAGTGTCAGATGGAATGTCTAGGTGATGAATTCGGGGAATTATGTTATTAGTCTTGTTATGGATTGGTTATCAAAATTACACGCTTGGATTTAATGATTTAGGAAAAGGGTGAGGTATGTATGCAGTAATGGAACATGGTTTTCCTTGGTTAGAAAAAATGGAAACCCATATTTTACGTGACAGAATCATTTAATATAGGGGGATTCCCATCTGTAATGAGTCGACCATCATTTCACTCAGAATATTATATTTTTTTAGTTTTTAGTTCCCACTTGTTTGGGTAGATTATGAGGATTTCTTTCCAGTAGATGTTTCTAGGATTTCCTTCCCACCAAGAGATCAGTTATTTCGTTGTTTTACACACATGGATGAAACTAGTACCGAAATCAGTATATTAGATGTATATCAAAGAGATTTGTGATTTGAGGGTGCCGTTGGGTGATTTGTAGAGGAAGATCATTCTAAGACCTATTTTTGAGGGTTTTTGTGGATTATTGGCACCGTAACCATGTGACCATAGGGAATGTGTATCCACTAACAAACAATACATGACCACTTCAATAAGTTGAAATTGGTGCAGTGGTTCTCAATTGTTGAACATTGATCAAGCTATCACTCGTTATGAGTATGGGATGAGGATATACCAAGGATGGATTTCAGATAACTCAATAGTCACTATTAGTATATGGTGATTCCCTTCGACAATATGAACTCCCCAACAGTTCTCATGAGACCCATAAACCAGATCTTTCAGTCTTGACAAGAAATTGGAATCCTTTCATGTGGAGTAATAGGTGATATAAATATTTTTAGTAGTTTGGATAGAGTTCGACAAGTTCCCCGATATTGATATTTACATATGAGGGAGTCTAGTAAGTAGTGTTATTCAGTGCATGAGGGACAAAAAGAGGTTGTGTACTAATGAATAGGTAAGAAGTGATGGAATATGGTTCACCTCTGTTGATACCCCATAAGAATAACTATGTGACCCAAAATTTTGTGAGGGCAATGATAGTCGTCGCATTAAAGATGCAAAGAAACTACTTGATTGGAAAAGTGATTTATTGTATACCCCATCCATAAGAGTCTCAAGTAAATATCCTCTTAGAATGGCCTAAACAGGAGGAAAAGTTGATGGTTATATATCCTCCATGTATATGACTTGGTATTACCTATACTCTTAGAAAGAGGGATGTGGTGGTGGATACTCATAGTAAGATATCCATTTAGAAGATACTGAAAGACGAACCTGATTAATTTTCCTCATTACATTTATCCTTTTTGGATTGAGATGATTCATCTTATCTCCAATCAATGGTTTTTACCGCTCCACAGTTATTGTGAGTCATGGAGGCACAACATGGTGACGCTTACAATGAGATTTATATGCTCACATGTCCACATGGAGTACCCTTGATTGATATTTGAATGGTGGGGATCATGTCCTTCACATGAGATGTCACATAGTAGTATTTGAGATGTTGTTGGAGGAAGCTGTGAGGGAGTTCCATACATCCACGTTTTGGGTACATCCAGGAGTGTAAAATATGTATTAAGACCTTCGACATTAGTTATGGTGGTCAGGGATGAAGAAGGCGGTGTAAGGATTCATTTCAAGGTGCCTCACATGTTAGTATGTGAAGTTATATCACAAGATTCTAGCTGGTTTGACTAAACCCCTTGAGGTGCCTAAGTGGAAGTGGTATGGTATTTCGATGGAACATGTGACAGGTTTAACATGAACATCCCATGGACATGATATGAGCTGGGTGATCATTGATATACTCCCCATGTTGGCCTCCTTACTACCTATCTAGGATTATGGTTTAGAAGAGAGATTGGGATGCCTCTACGTATAAGAGATAGTTTGGATCCAAATGGATCCCACAAAAAAAATTAGACCATGATGCTCATTTTACATCCCAGTTGTGTAAGGGATTACATGATGTATTCAGTACTTAGTTGCGCTTCAGAATGATGTGGCATCCATATATGAATGGCCAGACAGAGAGGAAAATCGACGTGCTAGATGAAATGTTATGTGCCTGCATCATGGAGTTTTTCTGTTGTTGAGATGATCACCAAACTCTAGTTGAGTATTCATACAACAACAACTCACACATCACTGTTGGTATAGAACTGTTTGAGGCCTTGTATGGGCAACCATGCAGTTCACTGCTAGGTTGGATAGACCGGGGGGGAGTAATCATGTATGGGTCCAGAGTTGGTATAGGCTACACTAAGATGGTTAAGATCATATAAGAGTGTATGAGGAATTCATAGAGTTATTATAATACCTTTCCTGATAGGACATGGAGAACCATAGGGATTAAGGAATGAGACTATGTGTTCTTTCGAGTCTCTCCCTGACAACTGACACAATGATTTGTTCGGGGTGACTTGTTTTCTCTAAGGTTCACTGAAACCATTAAGATAATGCATATATTCGCTGATGTAGAATAAATATGTGATCTACCTCCATAGTTAGAGTTAGAGCTTGATGCCTTCCATATATCACAGGTGAGAATATATGTGCATGACCAATCTCACATCATTGGTTGGTGCAAACTTGAGATTGATGATAGGGTGACTATTATGGAGTACCCAGTGGAGATTGAGGATCAACATGAGAGAATCCATTGTCTGTGGTTGATTCCTCGGATTCAAGTTTGGTTGCAGCAAAAAAAATTCCAGGGAGCACATAGAAGCAGGAGGATCATATTCATGATTAGTATCACTATTTATTTGTTTAGTATTATTTGGGCTTTTAGGGACATAAAACCCTAAGGATGGAATAATGTAGTGTCCTTCAATTTCAATGATATTATTTTGAAAATTTTTTAGGAAGAATTCATGACCTATCGCAAAGACGAGCGGTGATTTTAATGCCTGGTGTTCACAGAATGATAATACAAAAAAATACTATGTTTTTTATTTCACACATATGTGGTTTTCCAAAAAATGAATAATAATATCTAAAAAAGTTCCGAAATCAATAATATAATGGAATCGTTGCATTCATAATGGTTGTTTTACCATAGGAGTGACTTAACATTAGTTGGAACGAGTCTTCATTGTGGAAAACTAAAATGGTTGTAACCACAAATAAAATAGTTAAATAAAATTATATAATTTTAAAAAATTTATAACACTTAAACGGTGTCTCTGATTGGAAATATGAGACAACAGTTCAGTTTGTAATGTAGATTTTTACTTTTGTAGTGCCTAACATCAACTGGCGCTGGTCGGCTGTGAAATATATTTATTGGACGATATAAAGGAGATTAAAATAATCTTAGAAGGATTATTTTATTTCTTTTTGACGTTTCAAAGTGACACAGTGATTCTGCAATGCCAAAATTGAGCTACCTCTTTTCTATTATAATTGAAACGAAACAAAAATAGAAAAATACATTTTCATTATTTAATAACATGATAGGGTTACATGATTGGATTTAAAATCTTAGATAAATTCCTTACAAGATCTAGAGAATAGAATCAATATAGAAACCTCTCATCAGTGAAGGATGAATTATGATGAGACTACAAATCACAATTTCTCATGGAAGGATCATCAATGATGACAAATAATCTTCACCGATGGATAAAATATTCATGCATGGTTTTTGTAAAATGGGATTCAAGTTCAAGTACTTTTATTTTTTTAGGATGGTATAAAAATCATGTTTACATTCATTTTATACTATTTACTCAGTTTATTTTTTCATAGTATTATACAATCTTGTCTACTTAGTGTCATTAGTTTTAACACTTTTTCATGGAGGTAGGAGTGTGTGTACCGGTAAATTGGGAAATGCCTCCCACTTATGGGATATGCCTACCTGGTGGTAGTCGCCAGCCCTTAGCCTATGGGAGGTGGGCATGGGGTAATCACAGAATGATCCATAGGGACGAGTCATTACAATGTGGGAGGATACTATTATTGTAATATATATTTCTGCTCATCCATAAACAAGGCATGTTTGGGTTCTCCCAAAAATGTCCCCTTGATGAAAGATAACACCTTTTTGAAAAGTTCCTCATCACCTATTTCTGTAACAAAATATAGTATCATATATGGAAGTAAATAAGGATCCACTAGTATCCCATGATACACTACCATTGGTTCATGTTCATTTCCACCCTCCTTTCATACGACTAGTGGTCATAATGGTGGAATGTCTTTACAATTCCAATCACTCACATCAAAAAAGAATGATATCGAAGATCATAGAAAATAATTGTAGGATATACAAAACCCATCATATTTCCAGGAGATACCACATATTCAACTCATAAATCATGGGATGTAAAAGAAACACATGATAAATTAACTAGTGACTCTTCCTCTATCCCACTCATATTCCAAGGCTTGGTTAAGTTTCTATTTCATTGTTTTCAGTTTCCTATTGAATAAATAATTGCTAACATTCCATGTTGAATCATTGAATAAAATAGAACATCACTTATGATCAATAAGTAACTACAGTCCACATGAATTGAAATATGGTTTTCACATAATCCACATAATAATACATTCAAGACCATGATACTCAGGGTTTATAAATCAACATGCTACAATTGGCTTCTTAGGATTTCTCAAATATCCTCATTAGGAAATCATTCTTAGGTAACGACTGCCACTTTAAGTACCAACAATGTTTCCATGTTCCCCGAACATAATCTTATCACAAAACAAGTATATCTATCATGTATTCTACAACAATATCATTCCAATTGGAAATACATCTTATAGCATGTCATAATGCATGGAATTTAATTACTGGAAAGATACAAAAATGTTGCATGAGATAAAAACCCCACATATCATTGGGTTTCAATTGAATATAACCCACAATCGTATCAATAATTACATAAAAACTCTAGTTCATCACCCCATGGTTGAATCAAATCAACTGTAATAGTAATTATCTTCGAAAAAAATCTCAATTCAAGGAAATTTGGATTTTTCCTACACATGATTTAGTGACGCCCAAGAACATCTCATTAAAAATTGAATTACCATCATATTTCCTTTTCAATTGTCTCAAAATAATAAACTAGAATATAATATCCTTTGAAAAAACATTATAATATCCCAAAACTAGGTTCCACTCCATAGTTCCTTGAGCCCAGTTGGGTACATGAACATAAGTGCATCTCCCCAAATGCTAGAGGTTGTGACTAGCAACGATGACCTTATTTGTTTCAATGTGGAAAATATGACCTCATTTCTATGGTGTAACATAATGTAATGTCAATAATAATCTATAGTGGATATATATATATATATAATAGATAGAATTAAAATTAATAGAATACAATATATAAACAATTAGAGTGGTAATCTCATATACAAAATATGACAATACTTGTCTCTAAAAAGAAATATAAATGGGTATATAATAGTACAATACAATACATGTATCAAAATACCAAATAGGAAAAAATTACAATCTATTTTCACACAAGACTCATCGGGGTCCAATTCTTACGTGCTATTAAGAAAGTCACAAAGTTAAGCATTAAACAATGGTAACTTACTCTGATCTCTACATGTATTCATAAAGTCTGTCTGGGTACCCAATGATGACCCAAACATATAGTGAGTTACCATCCAAATATGCAACCACTTAAATGTCTATAACAATCTAGGATGTGAAATATATTCTAACAAATATGAATGTCAAGAATGTGATTATTGCATAAATGTATGGTTCCCATGGCATATCAACTACTAATGAAGTAATCTTGTACAACCCCAAAAGACTCCCTACAAAAGATGTATCAAGACCATATAACAGGTTAGCTGAAAAATTCATAATATATAAAAGAACCTCACTATAAATCCAAACATATAATGTCAACCAAGACCATTCCAAACCACCCAAAGAGTCATAACTACCACAACCAGGCCATATAATCACACATATAACATTTCATATGACTATGTTGTATAATAAATGTGTTGGAACCCAAAGGGTCAGATCCACGATGTATACGACCATAGATTCCTTTTTAGCCTCAATAGAATCTTGATGGAAACTCGGTAATGACACTAGTGGAGTCTAAATAACATCTCAACAGATCATTTCCAAAGTGATTACAGTAAGTCGGTTCCATGGGGTAGAAGTTCTCTTAGCATCCTATATAATTAAGATCCAATGATAATAGGTCCAAGGAATCTTCTTCCACTAAACAATATCCATGGGTAAAGATAACATGGAATTTAAATTTAATCTATATCATTGGAACACCATCCATGGAATCCACTACAACTTCAATTAAAATCACATTATCTTCCACAATTCTCATTCAATTTAAACAATGAGTATACCCACTCATTAAACTATTTACAATCAATAGAAACAAATGAATTTACCCACTCATAAAATATTTCCATATAATCCATTTAATCGACTCAAAAAATCATAACCTGTCAACACATGGAATAGGATTCAATATGCATATCCTAATACTCTATTCATTTCAATTTAAATATAATTGGGCTTCCTCAAACTAGAAAATCATTAAACACATCAATTATGTTGTTTAACAAAAGGGAAAACTAAAGGAAATTACAAGGAAAACCCCATGGGTGACCATGGTTTTAACAAAAACCTAAAAACATAATAAATTTAAATGGAATCAATAATAGGTTCCTTTTAATTTATTCAATTAATTTAATCAATTTTTGGCTGCGTATAGAATTTTGGAAGGTGAAAAAATGGCAGTTTTCTCTATAAAGCACAAAACCAAACTCAAAAATTATATACCACATACCGTAGCTTGGTAGTAGAGTTATCATTCAGTATCAACTTCTAAATTTACTCATATCATGATAAAATTGAATATTGTACATAGAACATAAAATTATGAATATTCATCTTTCACCTAAATACACCAACTAATACCAAGAAAAATTAATAAAAACTAAAATGAAATTGTGAACCCACTAGTGGTGATGAATCATTATTAAAGATACTCAATTCTGATAATAGATGGAGGAGTGGGATCAAAATATATCTTTTTTCTTTAATGAGGATCACTCAAAGGAAGTGGTTGTCCAATATAAGAGAATTGAAAGTTATGATTGATTTAATCGGTTAATTAGGGTGAAAATATTAAATTCACCAAAATCGTGAGGTCATATGGTTTTGAGGCATGTTTTTTCAATCCATGTTCCATATATATTCAGTTTAATATAGGAAGGGTAACTTGGTTTATTTTCACACATACTTTCACAAACCGTGTTCAAACCGTGTCTCAGACCACTCTAAAAAACTATAGACATCAGACATGGCCATGCAGCCTAAATTGCAAGGTTTTCCAAACCTTTTGGACTATATGACTCCACTATAAAAGATTCATAGGTTATATTAACCATTTGTACATTTTCTTGTGGTATTTAATAATCGTACGATATAAAACTTTCACCCAAAATGGTGGTTTTAGGCACAGAACAAGTCCTCGACACCCGCAAAACCCCCAAGACCAAATTGGGTACTCAAATTTTTCGATGAACAATCATTTAAACCAAATAGAGTATCCATACCTCATAAGAAACCCATTTTCATACAAATATGGTTCTATAATATATTTATAATAAGTCTCTATTTATTATATTATAGGTTTGAACACATTCAAAGTAAATTAGACCTAAGGTAAGGGTTTCCCATCCCAATTTCAATTCTATGAGACAGATTATATATTCACAACATATGAATTTTCTAGGTTGTATATAGTTAAAATTATATATTTTTTATCACCAATCAATTTAAATTCATTATATTTGATGTTTTATTTGATGTTATTGGGTATATGATTGAAACGATACGAAATTATTAATTGTTTATTTTACTGTCTCATCATTGATGGGAGTTGTTCATGATTATATTATTATTGATGAAATATTATGATATATATTATATAAAAGTCATTAATTCTATTCTCCTACTGTTATTAATGAACTATTCATGTAATAGTAAAGATTTTCCTTCTTTGGTACTAAAAATGATTGAGATGTTTTTTAAGAAACGATTATTTTATTTCTCTTTTCGGTCGACTATATTCATATTCCATATCCATGTTTTCTAAAAAAATATTAAAAATTATTTCAATATTCCTTGGGTTATTTATTAAATAAATGATTACTCATGTTTGACTTTTACTAAAATAGTATAACAGAAATTTTCTTGTCATTTTTTGAATGAGGTACTTTTGAACTTTTTATAACAGTGATAAACGAATGTTTTTAAATAGAATTTATAAAATTACCTACCTTAACGAAAGGTCATTAAATTCAAGATAACTTTACAAGTTTTTAGGTTTATTTTCAATGAATTTTTTCTAATATTTTTTAAATTTATACTTTTAAATAGTGATTTTCAATGGGAAAATGAAATTTTCCTAAAGTTTTTTTCAGTGGAATTTTATTGTTATTTATTTCTATTAATGAAATCCTCACACATTTTTCATATTTTCCATTGGGAATATAATGAAATGATACCATCGTTATTATTTCTCTAGATGTTATATAATCAGTTGGATTAGGGATGTACTATTTAGATACTATTCTCCAAATAACTCTAGATGGTTTGTGATTATGTTTATAGATTAGAAACATTATTATCATTTCTCATTCTAGTTTCTAATATGAATATTTAATGTCATTATGTTTCTTTATTAGGGTAATTATTAATATTTTATAAGATATAATTTCAATAAGAATATAAACCTAATTATGTTTCTCTCCATTTATACGAGAAATTAATTATACTTACTATGTTATATTATGTCACTCTAATGTTCACTTGTGTATTGGTAGCTTTCATTAGAAAAACTATCTTCTTCACTTATTTGATCCCTTACACAATTATATAAGATGTCTTGGCACAAGGAATTGATGATGTGGTTATAATGATCGACATTATGAATTCCATCATCATGAGACCTGAAATTTATTTCCTTGTGATTATGTGATTAATTATTATATCCATGGATAAGATTCTAGAATATGTGATAAATTATACGGAATTATCTAATCATCATATTTTCTTACCATATTATTCTTCATGCCTAACTTATTGATTAAATCAAATGAGATTTAGTTCTTTAACATGACATATTGGTTATTCCTTTTGTGTTCCTGATAACTTCCACTATATTCATACCCTTACCGAGCATCTACGATCTCCGATTTCATATGTTTCCTTTCCCTAGTATTCTACAAAGTGTATTATGATTTATATGTAGGGTTATTATTGGGTGAGTAACAGTGAATTCAATAAAAATAATATGATGTTTTTAATTTTTTTAATTATAATGTGATATTGTAATATTTATCTATTATACAAAGAACACTATACTATACAGACATTGAGTATGTGATTCCATGTATCTAGTGAAAATGTAATTAATTAACCACTACCTATTTGCTATAATATATTGGGTTATTATAGTTTATATCGTTGTATGCTGTGTAAAAAAATGGGAACTAGATTTGGGATAGTATTGATTTTGGAATATAAGACTTTAACTAAATATGAGGATACATATAAGTATATGGTAACATTATTATGTTTTGTTAAGGTACAAATTATTATTATTTCCATTCAAATCATCTTAATCTTGATACCAAAATTGGATTTGGCTCTTTTAGAATTTTATATATTGATAATAAATCCAAAAAAGGATGCCTTGTTATTTGTCTTGATCATCACTTGTTGAATGATAACGGTCATTGATACACATATGGTTTGATGCTCTAAGGAGATATTCTTGGTTAATTCAAATTTTCATTATAAACCACTATGAAGGATTTAAATGAATTTTTATGACTTTAAAAGATCACCAATGATGCCAAGTTTATGATTTTTATATTATTTATATAAAAAAATTCAATTTATATTAATTATTTTAATACTACTAAAATAATACATTATGATTCATAAAATTATGATCTAAACTAGTGAATTCCATTTTAATAAATGTTGCATATTGAACGGAATGAAAACCATATTAATGAAAAAAACCCAAATAGGTGTTTTTGTACTAGGTTTGGTAACGAAGATTGAGTTGGAGTTACAATTGGATATGTAGATTTAGAACGATATTGGTGAATATTACTCATGGTACATCCAAAATGAATCATGTATAGATCAATATATTAATAAAAATTTTGTTGTAAAAATGTTAGATAATTTCATGCATAATAAATCTCTATAATTTTAAAGGAAAAAATCAATTTTTTTTAGAAATGGATAAGTTCCATAGAGAAGATATTTCATTATTTTGGATGTAAGGGACGTGATATGTTTTTAAAATAATATTATTATCTCTTAGGGTATGTATATCAGTGGTGATCATTGATTCAGAATACTAAGGATGAAGAATAAATAGAAAAAAAGTGTGAAATGGTTTTAAGGTACTTTTATTTGGAAAATATTTTACTCACTAGAAACAATCATATATTGGGAGAAAATTATTACGTTTTAGAAAAATGTTTGAAGAATTTTTTTCTAAGTCTGAATCTAACTTTATTAAGATATATAGACAATGTGGGGTCTACATATGTTATCTATAGTGAAATATTTACCATTCTGTTAATGGGATTAAGCCAATCATTTGAACCAAAATATTATCACAAACATTATCATCATAAAAGGAAATATTATCTTGTGATATCAAGATATATAATGAGTTATCTAAGACTCATATCTTTGAAGAAACAAAAAATAAGAATATGGATTATTATCACTCTATAAAAGGAAAAAAAAGAATAAGAGAAGAAGGTAATAGTGGAATTTATAGCATATAATAAATGTGTAAATAAATTCTATTGAACATTCTTACGGAAAATGGGACTTCTCTATAGTGGTAGAGATAAATGGAACCATGGTCTTACTTACAAGGCCATGAAATAAGCATATTATGTGAAATACATTAACTACTAGGAGATGGGACACTAGGAAAATGATTGTCACATGCATTAGGGGAATTTCCCCAAAAAAAGGCAAAAGAGAATGGTGAATCTTATTCCATAAAAAAATGAGGATGAAGCCCTTATTGATTTGGTGGAAGATACATTAAACATATATTCAAAATTGACAACTCATTAACTAAATTCTAGAACATTTCACTCCATTAAACCATCCATTTTTTCTTAAAAAATTATATATTTTCTGAGACATATAATAAGTGAGTAAAAAGTTAAGACTCAATGTAGATGTCACACTATAACAAGGATGTGTTATTTGTCTACCATGATGATACATAAATACACCATATTTAATGACATTATTATTATACCTATAAATTAATTTTGATATATTACATGGTATTGAATGAATTTAAAAATATCATGTAAAAAATTATAGCAATGAGAAGTAAGTTAATATTCATGATAAGGATATGAAATTATTTATCTTTAGAGGGGATACTTCATCATCTGATTTATGTCACGATCCAACCAAAGTAGTTCTTATGAATGATTTTTTGGGGAATAAGAGAATACACAATCAATATATAGAGACACTAATTATTAAATAGATTATTTATTTAATTTATAGGAATATATTGATTTATTTCTCGTGGAATTACCTAGGCATGGACTACTGCATGAAGTTGAGTTTCCCATTGATTTCATATGGTATGAAAGACCGTTATCAAATACTCTCTATAGATTATAAACTGTGGAATTTGTGTAGTTGATGAAAAAACTAGAGGATTTTTGTGATAAGGAATTTATATTCCCTAGTATTTTGTCTTGGGGAACCCTATTAATTTATTTAAGAACAAAGATAGATATATGAGGTTGTGCATTGATCATAGTGAAATTAATTCTATTACAATAAAGAACAAGTATCATATAGCTCGCATAAATTAATTTTTTGATAAACATCATATAGATAAATATTTTTCAATTATTTAACATTGTTTTGGGTATTAGAAGTTGAGAGTAAAGAAGAAAGATATTTTGATAGAATATTTTTGTATCAGATATAAAAATTATGAGTATTTTAACTATAGGATTTTTATTTACTAATGAACTTTATATCATCATGGATATAATGAAAAGAGTATTTTCATAATGATTTTCGTGTTTTATATATTGATTATATCTAAGAGTACTCTAATGGAAATGAAGACCACGAAGATAAGATATGAATCATTCTTAAAAATCTTATAATAAGTGTTTTATATTGTATGTTATCAATTGTGAATTATAGATTTATGAAAGTTACATTTTTATCCATATTGTCTCTAAGGATGGGATCTCAATTGATCTTGTGAAGTCAACAATAATCCACTAAAGGCCAATACCATTGACCATAACCAGGGTAAAAAATATGATTGTTTTAAAATGATAATATTGATGATTTTTTTAAATTTTTCATCAACTACCTAACCTATTTTCCAATGTTAAGAGTAAAGGGGTAAAATTCATCTAATAATGTAATGTAATTTTTTATTGATTAATTGATTAAGAGATTAGTGATTTCTTTAGTTTTGAATCTTTTATAGGAAATTTTGGATTTGTGATATATAGTGATGTACCAAATAAGGGAGTTGTTTTTTTACTTTTGAAGAATTGATAACGTTATTTCCCTTACATCAAGACATTTAATGTTTCATGAGATGAAATATCCAACCCATGGTCTTGAGTTGGAAGACACAATCTTTCATTTGATGATATTTATTGTTTATCTCTATGGAGGGTGTTGTGAGATATACATAAATAAAAAGTGTTTGACATACATATTTTCATTGAAATATATAAACAAGAGTCAAATGAAATGGGTTGAGATTCTCATGGATTATGATTCTTTTGTACACTACCACATATGGAGGGAAAATATGGCAGAAGATACATTGTGTAGAAACAATCATTGAGTTCTAAGAAAATTGATGATCAATGAGGTTTGTATATCTATGGATATAAGAAAGATATATATTTGAATTATTAATTAAGGGGAGGTATCAATCCGTTATCAAATTATATCTAAAAAATACATTTCAGAATGTAATAAATTTTCTTAACCCAATGAGGATAATTTTAAAAATAAAATTAATACATTGAATAATGGAATGATTTCAGTCTTCATTTGAGAATTTGGAGTTATGAAATTTGGAAAGAGAATTTGTGATCCATCCAAACGTAATCTAAACATGAATGTTTTGGATGTTTCTCATATATTTAATTTCTCTATAATAGATAGTATAACTATGCTGTATAGAAACATTAAGGAACTCTTTTGGTAAGATAATATCAAGTGGGAAATTACTGATTCTATGTCAAGATTCTTAGTTTTCTCATATGTGAAGGATAAGGGGAAGGACCCTAGAATATACCTTTATCCTATAGAAATTACCACATGGGAATGGGATAAAATTACAATAGATTTTTTTATCATATTACCTAAGACTCATAGAAATAATAATTAAATATGGGTTACTGTTGGTCACATAACAAAAAATGTACATTTCAATGACATAAGATATGATTTATGTCTTGATATCCTCATAAAAATCGGTATTAATGAATATTTAAGACTTCAAGGAACAACTATTTCAATTGTTTATGATCATAATTAATGGAAAATATTGAATTTATGTAATATAATTAATAAGGGACATGATACCGACAATAATTTTAGCATAACTTATTACCCTAAAACTAATAGAAAATCATAAATGATTATTAAAACATTAGAAGACATGTTGAGGTTTCTCTCACTTAACAATCACTGTATGTGGGATAGATATTTACAATTACTATAGTTCTCTACAATAATATATTTCAGTAAAGTACTAAAATGGTTTCATATGAAGGATTATATGGAATGATATGTCACTCTCCAACATGGTGGGATGATGTTCTTGAATAAAATATTGAAGGGTCAAAACCTATATAGGAAGTAGTTATAAAGGTAAAGACAATTAATACCCAGACTAATGCATCTAAAAAAGTCGAAAGAGCCATTTTGAAAAATTAGAGTAAAAATTTAGAATTTGAAGTGGGATATCATTATTCCTTAAAAGTATGTCTATGGAAATAATTTTTAAGGATCAATAAGAATGGGAAAATAATCCCCAGGTACATAATACCCTCTAAAATCTGAAATAAAATTAATCCTAGGGCTTACTATTTGGGTATTCCACTATGTCCCTCTAAAGTACATGATGTGGTCATCATGGTTAATTATGTACAAAAAATACCCAAGGTGTGTGATCACCTTTGAAGAAATAAGATTGGAAAAAGAAAATTATTACTGTGAAGATAAAGTATATATTATGGACATAAGATAACATGTTTTTAGATATCATAAGTCTCAAATGGTACTTATACTTTAGAAGAATCCAATGATATGATAGGTGATGTGTGGACCTAAGAGTGTTATAATGGGGGACCATAAAAATCAATTCATAATGAGAAATTTTTAAAATTTCATGCATGAATGATTTTGAATGCGGGAAAAATGTAACACCATGAGACGTTAATATATATTTTCATTCCTAGATAAATTTAATCTCTTTGATATAATATGATTCTTGAATCCCCAAGTCTAATTGAAATGTAATACATTATACTGTTATAACATAGACATTACATTTATCGATATGAATAATAATATGTAAATTAGTAAAATTTTATGGTATAAAAATTTATTAATAAATTCATTGGTTATTAATTAAGTCTAAATGAAAATAAAAATCTTTCGAAAGAAAGATGAATTTTTGTTAGGAAAACTATATTTTTCTATAAAGTGGCTATATATCGTTTTGTGCACTTTTAAATATAATTAATTTTTAAACCATTCATAATTTTTTTACAAAATGAAAATAATTTTTTTAATCTAATATTTTAAAATTTATCGGATGATGAATTTTTGATATGTTCTTTAAAAGATTATTTATTCAATGAATTTTAAAAATAGTTAATTTAATTGAAAAATAAACATTCCCTTAAAAAATATTAAAAGATAAATTTTTTATTTATTTTCTATAAAATTAAAATTAGTGTTATTATTTATAAAAAATTAAATTCTGTTTATTGGAATCAAATTTATATTTATTTTTATTATGAAAACGTTTTAGACTTGAGAAATATTTTCCATTCGAAAATAGATTTTTGGATGCTCTTTATGATATAATTTTAAATTAAATTCTTCCAATTTTGTGATTTGAATTTTGAAAAAACGGAATCTATATTTACAATAAAAATAATTAAAATTAAGTGACATTTTATACCTATTTTGTTGTTATAATGAATAGTAAAAAGATTAAAAAATTAATTATTGTGGTTAGGGTGGAAACTGGTTTACCGAGGGTTAAAGTAAAACAAAAAGGGCTTAAATTACCACAAAACATCACTAATTTATATTTTATTTAAATATTAATACCTTATATCGTATAATATTCTTTAATGATCCATTTTTTATACTCGGTTCATATGTAAAATCGGGGTACATTTTATTCTTTTAAATACATCTATGTCTGTCCTTTTCCCTAATTAAAAAATGACACCCACTCACCTCTTAAAAACACACTGAAATTAACATATTTTACATGGTATATTAAAATATACATTCCATGAATTAATGCTCACAACAAAGAATACCTTTTTGGATCAGAAAACAATTCTAGTATTGCTTTAGGTATAATCCAAATGAGGTTGTCTAAATAAGAGTTATCATTCTTATCCTTACATCTTCATTTTATTTATTACCCTAAATCCTATAAATCATATCCAAATTGCATGAAATAATATGACCAATAAATTAAATATAATCATATTCTATTATTTTAATTTAATAAAATACTTCTATCCCATATTCCATCAAATGGGAAATGAAATTGTGGATCAGGTGTATGTTGGGTTACCGCCTCATGAAGAAATGTAATTCATTTTCAATCATCACCTCCCACAGATAGATATAATGACGGATTTAACATATAAATATTAAATTTATGATACGATTATATATATGAAATTATTATATCACATCTGCCTTTTTACCTTCCAATCTGTTTTAAAACAATAACATTTCTTGGGCATATGTGTGGGATGCCTCCTCTCTGTAGGGACACGATATGTTTTTCATTTTATTATGACATAGATAGAATTACTAAAAGATATAATGAATATATATTATTTATATTATATAATAATTAATCATTAATGAATAAATATTATTTACCATTATTTTATTCCATCCTTCAAAAAAATGAAAAAAATGTTCACGTTTATGTACGACCTACAATCTTCATGAATACTGTAACTCATTTTTCAACCTATAACTTTTAATAAATATTTTCAATAATTAAAAATTTATTATATATTATATTTATATTATGTTTTAAGTTATAATTATTTTGTAACCACGATCATTGTACTAAAAATGAAACTACCATCATAAACATATATGAGAAGCCAAGAATTTATTACCCAAAACATTGATTATAATGAATAATTGTTAATTAATGGGTCATAAAAAGTAATAATTAAATCATATATTGTATAATAAATATGATTATGTTTATTTATTATATTAATAATTATACTGTTTATATTAAACATGAGTATTGAAATCATACAGAGGTAGTTTGACCTAAAGTAAGGATTTCTCGTCTCACTATTAATAATGTGCGAAATATTCCATATTCAACAATTATTTATTTTGGGTATTTTATATAATGAAACCATGATAATTTATATCATGATCTATTTTAATTCATGTTATTTATAGTTTCATTTTATTTTTGGGGGTTTATGATTCAAAATTTATGAAAGCGGTACGGGTTTATTTAACAATCTAATCTTTTATCAGGATTATTAGTGTTTACATTTTTTATGATGAAATATTTTGATCATTCTCTTAAATAATCAATAATTTTATTATCCTCTGGTCATTTATCAAATTATAAACTAATAATACTATTTCATTCTCTTTGTGACATTAAATTATTTAATTTGTTTAAGAAAGTATGCCTTTATTTTTCTCCTCGGTTGAAAATACTACTTTCTTCTATATCAATGTTTTGTAAAAAAAATTAAAAAATATAATCAAAATTCATAAAATGAATTACTAAAATGATTTTTACCTATGTTTTTATTTTTACAAAATGTTATGAAATAAATCTTCTTGTAATTATCGAAATGAATTAACTTTGACTATTTTACATCAATGAGATAGAAATAATTTTTTAATGGAATTTATAAAATTAACCAACATAATAAATACTCATTTCTATGTTACTACATTTAAAATTATTAAATATTATTTTTAGTACAAATATTTATCATAATCTTATTAATTTTTTTATATTTTAAATTACATTTTCAAATTTTAAAGGATAATTTATTTAACAATGTTTATAAAAGAATTTTAATAGTATTTAGATGTATCAATGAAAAATTCCGTAATTTTACTTATTATCAATTTGAAATGTGTTGTAATGGTACCTTCCAAATTATCTATTTGGATGGTTGATGATCAGTTTTATAGGGTTTTTACTATTTTTATACCATTCTCTATATTACTCTGGATGGATTGGGATTATGTTTATCGATTGGGTAAACTATTAAAATTTAATATCGTAGTTTCAAATATGAATATTTAAATTAATTATGATTTTTATTTGGGAAATTATTAACATTCCATGTGTTAATTTTATGGTATAAAGTTTATTATGATGGTGTTTCTCCTCTATCATATAAGGAATGTATTTGAATTTGTATGTTAATGGTTGGGCCCGTTATACTCACTCGATGCATCAGAGGGTCTCATGAGATAAAATATGTTGGGTATTTTGCCAAGGACTTACAAATTTATGTAAGATGTCTTGGGGAAAAGCCTTGATGATACGACAATAATGTTTGGAATTATGAATTCCCTTATTATGGGACTACTTATTGATATTAATGTGATTATTTATGATGTTGATGGATAATGTTCATAATCATGATATTTTTATGGAATTATTTTAATATAATTTATTACAAATATATTATTCTTGATTCTCAAGATAATGATTAAATGGAATGTGTTTTTAGTTATTTACCTTTCCATATTGGTTATGCCTTGTATATTAATTATAAATTCCATTGAATGGATACACTTAATGAGCATTTGACCTCACCCCTTTATTTTTTTCCATTCCATAGGATGTTATGAAGTGTTTTATGATTGATGTGAGGGGGTGTAACAAAGTGAATAATGGTTTACTCAGAGAAAATATACTTATGTATTTTATGTTTTCAATTTTAATGTGAGATTAAAGAATATATCTAGTTCTCCAAGACTAATTAACTATTCGATCTTTTGGTATTTTATTCCTTGTATTTAGTGATAATTAAATAATTAACCAATGATTCTTGGCTTCTATGTCTGGTGTTTTTATATTTTTCATCAGATGAATTTTAGATGAAATCTCATGAACAAGATTTATGAGGACATGTATAATGGAATATAAACCTATGACTAAATTTCGGGATTATTCCATGTATAAGATGACATCCAAAGGTTATATACATGGGTCAATTACATGGGTTTCAATGAAATACATCCTTGTCATGATTCTATAAGTTGATTTGGATCTAGAAAAATTTTATCTAGGGGTTATAAATCTTAATATTGTGTATTTGAATTTACCATGATCATCACCTGGTGTATAAAAATGGGATTTTCTACACATCTAGGTTTAAAGTCGTGGGGGATATGTTTGGGTAAATTAATATTTTATTTATAATCAAAAATGAATTATATTAATATTTTTATTACTTTATTATATTCCCAATGAAACCATATTTATGATTTAGAGATTAGTTTCATACAAATTTTCTATTTTTATTATGAGTTTTACATGTCATTTAATTATAAATTATGATTCATAATTTTATGATCTAATATTGCGAATTAATTTTTTTGAAATGATTCCTAGTGGAAGTAATAGAAACCATATAATTGAATGTAATCGATATAAGAATTTACCTCCTAGGAATGATTAGAAACCTGTAGATATAGATAATGGTGAAGTAAATAAAATAATAACTATATTAGGGTATCTTACATAGGTTCGGTTCAATAAGAACACCCATATAGAGAATCATAACGATAAACAACAAGGTTTTACAATGTTAGAACATTTTAGGAATCGGAAAACACAATCATTTAATGGGACTAAAAATCCATTTGTTTATGTGGAATGTGATACATTCCTTAAAGAAGAAATTTTTTAATTTGGGAAGTAATGAAAGTGAGTAATGTTTAATGAATGTTCATAATCTATCAGGGGATGTATATTATTGGATATCAATGGTTTAAAGAACAATGGATGAGGAAGAAATAACATGAATTGAGTGGAATGATTTGAATGTACACATCTGGGGAAAACATTTCCTCCTGATAAACATAATGATATGTAGTGAAAATTCATGAGTTTGAGAAAAAAAATAAGGAGTTGAAAATGCTTCTATTTATGAAGAAAATGTTACAAGGATATCATGGTTTGATGTGGACTTTTTACATAATAGAAGGAGATAGATTAAGAGTTTCATTAATGGAAATAATTAAATCCTCCAAAGTGAACTAGTCTCCCAAAAAATATCACTATATTATTTAATAATACCATCTTATATCAAGATAAATAAATAATTATTCAATACATATGTATTAAAAATATAAAAAAAATAATAAAATTAATGTTTGGAACATTGAAAAATTAAATTCTGAAAAAGAGAAGAAAGTAAGAGTGGAATTTATAGATTCAAAAAAATTGAATGAATCATCAGGGAACATGGTCGTTAGGAATGGAATATTTCTACATGTTTCAGGAGAAAGTCCCTTATGGTCATGATATAAAGGGAATGAAAGAAAATTATAATTTGTAATGCATCAACCATAAGATGATGGGAAACTATTAATATCATTTTCCTGTGATTTAAGGTAAATTATACTTTAAAACTAAAAGGGAGTAAGGAGAAGCCTATAAAATCACAACTATGGATGAAGTCTCTAATGTTGTGGGGGGGGTACTTTAATCTTATATGAATATTTAGCTTATGATTTATTTGATTCTAGGTTTTATTACTCAATTCTATTATCCTTGTTTCCCAATAAAATAAGATATTTTCCTTGGACCTTAAGAATGATGTTCTCTTTCAAGACTCTAACAGAATGTTTCACCGAACCAAGGATGTGTTAGTTATTACACATCACATCATGACACGTAAACATTTCCTATTTTCTATCTTCATTATTATAGATATGGATGATTGTTTTCTAATCCTTGGTATGGAATGAATATCATAATATGATACAAAAATTTAATGTAAAGCGAAGGATGTTATGATTCATGATGGAGATGTGTAATTACTTATATTTAGAGTGGAGACTTCATTATATTTGTCATGTTAATATGAACCCCTAGAATCTCTCAGAAATTTGATTCTTGGATAAGATAAGTAGACAAAATATATAGATAAAAAAATTAATCTTCAAAATGAGGATGCACTTATTGTAGTGGAATACATTAATGTATTTCATGAGGAATTACATGGGCATTCACCTGAGTATGATGTTGAGTTTTCCATTTATTTAATATATAATGAAATAACTATATGACATAATATCTATAGAATATACACAATATAATTATTAGAGTCGATTCAATAACTTGATGAGTTGTGTAATAAGGTATTTATATGACCTAATGTTTCACCAAGGGGACCTACCACTAATTTTTTTATGATGAAAGATAGTTTTATAAGTATATTCATTGGTTATAGATAAATAAATTCAATTATGATAAATAATAATTATTTTCAACCAAACATTGATTACTTATTAGATTAGCTTCATAGAGAAATATATTTTTCAATGATTAAACACCATTTTTAGTAACTTTAATTTTTAGTAATGATGAATGATATTCTAAAAAATAGGTTTTCATATCGGGTATGGACATTACATGTTTATAGTAATTCCATTTGGATTGACTAATGAACCAACAATCTATATGGATCTAATGTCTAGGTTTATCATGGAATATCTTATTGATATTATTATTTTATTTATTGATGATATTTTGGTGAACAGTAACATCTATGAGGACCATGAATATCATGTAAAAATAATTCATGAGACTCTTAGAAGAATATTTTTAGATATGAAATTTATAAATTTTTTATTCTATCTTTAAAAGGGTTTTTTTTCATGGCAGTATTTTCCCTGTGGATGAGATCTTAGTTGATCCTTCAACGAAAATGGTATTCCAAGAATGGGATTCACCAATGAACATAATTGTGGTATGTAGCTTCGTTGGTATGGTTGGGTACAACCAGTGATTTGTTAAAAACATTGCAGATTTTCTTACCCATTAACCAAGTTTTCTCATAAAGGGATTATGTTCAATTGGAAAAAGGAATAAGAATAATTTATTTTAATAATTAAAATAGATATAGGTTATTTATTTAATTTTTGAGTCTACCATCATAGAATTATCGATTTATGATATATATTGATGTATCAAAGAAGATAATTTTTCAAGTCCTTATGTAGAATGATAGAGTTATTTGATATTGCACAAAATAAATATAAATCATCAAAATAATTATCCAACACATGAACTTGAGTTGGTGGCAGCAATATGATCATTGATCCATGGATAAATTATCTATATAGAGAAATATCTGAGATATACAAGGATATTAAGAGTGTACAATACATATTTTCATAGATTCTTCTAAACATCGGGAAACAATGTTGTCTTGAGATATCATGGATTATTATTTATCAATACAGTACAACCTAGGTAATTTAAAGAATATTACTGATGCATTAAGTAGAATATTCCCCAGAGTTTTGACAAAAATGTTTATCGAAAAGGATCTAACATTCATGACTAATGTAAATAAATATATTCAATTTCATGAGGAAGGATAGATATCACTATTTTTTAAAATTTTTACCAAACTATATTTGTTTGATAGTATAATAAATTATCAACCTAATGATGAGAATTTTCAGTATAAAATTAATGTTATTAATGATTGAATTTTGGGATACTTCATCTGTGAAGATGGATTACATATATTTGGAAATATATTATGTGAACATTAAATTTTGGTGTTGAAGATTAAATTTTTGGGATGATGCTCATAGATTGAATTTTATTATAATCCCTTATAGAATCATGATGTATAAATACTTCAAGGGAAACTCTTTGTTGGTTAATATGAAGTTGGAAATTACTTATTATGTGTTAAGATGTTTTATTTTCCAATAGGTGGAGGGTGATAGGTATCATCCTATAAGAGTAATGTAATATCTACATATTCTGTTGTTAAAATGGGAAAATATTAGAATATAAATTTTCACTGAATTTCATAATACTTCAAGGAACCGTGATACAATATGTGTTATTGATGATCACCTCACCAAATCTATACATTTACTTTATATTATAGAATATTTACCTCTATAGAACCTTGTGTGACACTATATTATTAAATTTATCATAAATAATGGTGAACCACTTTAAATTGTTTTTTATTGTGATCCATGATTAACATCGAAATTATAGAAAATTATTTAGAAGGCTCTTGATACCTAGCATCGTTTGAGCACCTTTTATCACTCTTAAACCAATTGATGATTCCAAATTTATATTAAAACATTATAATCCATTATTAGTTCATTATATCATAAAATTTAATGTTTGTGGGATCAATATTTAACATTTTTAGAGTTGAATCTAACAATATCTCCCATTTGAGTATTAAAATGATCCCATATAATGAATTGTAGGGAAAATGATGTCATACAACAACATTATAGGATTAATATTAGGAAATGAAGCATGTAGGGAAATAACTTATACATTTGTTAATAAAAACAGTAATGAAAATTCAATCCCATATCATAGTGCATCAATGAATGTAAAATAGTAATGCAAATAACCAGAGAAAAGATTTGTAATTTCATGAGGGGTATCATGATTTCATAAAATTAACTCTATAGAAGGGGGTTATAGAGTTCAATAATAAAGGGAAATTATTATATAAGTACATCATTCATTTTAAAATCCAAGAAATAATTGGAGATATGAATTAAAATTTGAAATGTCCATCAAATATCTCCAATATACATGATGTGTTCCACATATCATTACTATAAAATTACATTCCATAACCAAACATGTAATGACCTATAAATAAATATAATTGGAACATAAGATATCTTTCCATAAGGATTCTATCCATATTGTTGACACAATAGATCATGTGTGGGGGAATCATAGGACTTTTTTGGGAAGGTAATTTGGAGAAATCATAAGATATAAGAGTATATCTTGGAAACATTGTAAATTATGATAAAGGATGATCAAAATATGATCATTATGTGACATTCCTAAAACTTTTAGTATAAATTATTTTCATGTAGATATTAATATAACACCAAGAGACTTTACGATATGTATTTATTTTTAAATAAATTTAGTCTCATTGATTGTTTGTGGGACACACAACCCAGATTCTAAATGTACCATAATATGGTATACCTTTATAAACTACTCTTTAAAATGATGTAATGAAAATTATTAACTAAATTAGTAAATTGATTACCTCTATATTTAAATGTTCACAACATCATGATTATTATAATATTAATGTGGTTCATGGTTTCTATAAGAATTTTATAAATTGAGATAGGTGATTAAATTTTCCTAAGTATAAGATATCAATAATGTAATGACAATGATGGGGATGAGACAGAATTGTGGTTAAGAGACCATCAAGCAGTCACACCATGAAGAATTAATCACCACTAGAAAAGTCTGACTGTCTATAAAAAAAATCAAAATGTCATGAAATTATTCACCCTCACATATGATACTAATGTACACAAGTCACTGCCAAGATGAATATTTGACAAAGTTCGAAACAGCGCCAGCCTGACCTATTATTAGAGGATTCACCACTAGAAGGATGTCTCACCATCAACTCAGTCACTACTAGCTTTGTGTAATCATTATAATTAGGCACCTCAAGACTCTAATATACTCTCAAATTGACACACCACAATAGATATACAACATTAAAATACATATAGACAATCTAAGAAAATGCATCTATTTTTAAACCGAAATTATTGAACATAATTCTTCTAATGGCTATATTATGGATTTTAATGTCAAACATATTTTAATAATTTTCACATAAATGATCGACATAATTAATTGGAGAGAATTTTAGATATTCTTTATGGAAAATATGGATATCCATATGCATTTGGATATTCCTCCTAATGATGCAGATAAAAAAGATAAGTACACTATCTCATGTTCATGAGTGAAGTAGTTAGAGCTTGCATTCAAAAGACATATAGAGAAGAACATAATTGTAAGATCAAGACGAGATTAACTACTACATCCTATTTACAAGACTGAGAAGGATGAATTCCAATATTCATATATCACCTTCCTGTTGTGAGGAACAAGATTCAATATCACTCTATTTTATTGATTTTTTTAAAATAACAACATTGGAGTAGTATTTTAAGAAATTTTCAATGTTTCATGAGAAACAGTACCTATAAAACATGTTTTTTTATTCATTTACCCTTTTTTCTCTATTATTTTAACATTATTGTATATTTTAAGAAGTTTGCGCAACTACAATATTTTATCACCCATAGGCTTTCTCCTGCTGCAAACCGGAAGACATGTGGTTTATTCTCAAATGACTTTTGTCTACTTTTTCCACATAACTTTTAGTATATGTCAATGTGGGACGATATTCTTTTATACTCCCTAATATAACAACAGAATAGTTTATTTGTGACCTATATAGTCATAACATAATTTAAATCCCAGCCTATGGGTTGAATAATGTTGTTAATTTATATAATCGTCAAGGTGGAAGGTGATCCCCTGGTGTAAATGCCTAAGTCTGGGTTTCCGATTGAATAATTTATATTAAAAAAATCTTGATTTATATTTTGTAATTTGAATTTTTATTTATAATTAAAATTTTATTTTAATTGTATGAAAAATATATACTTTTATTTTTAAGAATAGTTTTTGTTTTTATATGTTTTTATTTGAGTAAATTGATTTCAAAGGATTAATGATATTTTATATTACATACCTAAAAAATATTCATTATCATGAAAAATATGAAGAAAAATTATACATTATAACAATCTTCTAGTTTGGTTACTGGTCAATTTTAAAATTAATCGGGCTATTTAAATTTAATCATTTTTGGAAAGAATTCGTCATTTTTTACTCAATTCACCCGCCTCTTGAACAACTCACTCCAAAGAACAATTTTTTATTAGACGATATTCTATTTTGTATTAATGATTTTATATATATTTAATTATAGTTTTAGTTATAATATAAGGATCCTAACATTATGTTATATATAAATTTATTTTTTAAATTGTATTTAATAAAATAACATTCTCCTATAATAATGCATACCTTTTTTAATGGTAATAATTATGATCAGTGGAAAATCAAGATGGAAATGAACATTAAGAGCATGGAATTTCAAATCTATATTACAATAGACAATAAATATGAACTTTCTAAGGAATATATAATTACAAGGGATGATACTACAAAGATTTCATAAAAAATTAATTGAAATTAAATGAATTCTCTATACTATTCCCTAAAATATGGAGATTTTAATAAAATTTAAGAATGAAAATTGTTTCTGAGATTTGGGAAACTTTTTTTGTTTCTTAGGGGGGAACATCTAATGTTAAAGAGATGAGATTGAATATTACAATATTAATCATGATAACATTAATACAAGACCTTATATATATATTTCTAACAAGTATATCCAGTTTAATGAGATTTTGAACAAAACAATCTCGCTTGGGATTCATGTATCCCCCAACGACCAAATCATACATATATTAAAATTTTTATCAGAAATATTGAGAGGCCAATAAATATCTATTAGAGAATCCAAAAATATCTACAAGATACCCTTAATATAGAGGATTGGTAATCTTATGATATGTGATTAAGAGTCAAAATTAAACCAAGATGAAAACGAAGAAGCCTATAGGAAATCAGTACAATTTAAGACTACTTCTTATAAAAAAGAAAAAAAGAGAATGAACAAGCTATATGTGTAAATGGTAGTGAATCTCCACCAAAAATGGATAAGGATATATCCCATATAGAAATAGGTTTTAATAAATTTTATATGAACATTTTTGTGTAAATCCAAATTATAAAAGAAAATATGATTATAAAGGAACCTATATGAAAGACTAGAAGAATGATGGAACGGAGGATTTCTGCTATGAATTTAAAATGAACGTACATGTGAAGGTCGACTATCCAGAGTTTATGTAAATAATGTGATATGAGGAAAAATAAATACTTTATAAGAAAGAAATAAATGAAACATGAAGTTATTATGAAAATCGCTCAAGTGATTATGATTCATAACATGAGGAGAAACCGTTAGAGAAAATACGAGCTTATTGAATGAATTCAATGAGGCACCTACTATTTCTAAGAATAATCCTAGGCATAATGATGATGCTTCAAATAATTTGTGCAATGAATTATATGATGATCATATGAATATGGATTATTTATTTAATACTATTTTATGATGGAATATTATTTTTATTAGATTTATGAAAAATACAATGTTCTTAAACGACATCATGATTTATCTGCAAATTTTAAATCTGATATGTCTACTGAAAAAAACGAGGTACTACTAAATGAAAATAAATATCTCAAACCCAAAAATTATAAGTTAAATAAGAACATAGAAAAAATAAAAAATTGGTGGGAGTCATTGAAACAAATTTTAGATTAATATGTTTCACCAAAATATATTACTGTTATTGGATACCACCATGGACAAAGGGGAGTTAAAAATAAATTTTATTACTACATAAATAACAGAAATTTCATTTAAAAGAATATTTTATAGAACAAATAATAAATATTTCTTTCTAAAAATTCTTCAATATGTTTATTCAAAACCCATAAATAAATTCTCAATTTTCAATGATATCATTACCAAAAAAATTTGAGTAAAAAATATATTGGTACAAAAGTCATATCTTGTTTACATTTTATTGTTGGAAAAATATTTGAAGGCCTCCTGTAATAGTTTATGGTAGTTGGGTAGTTGTTGATCAAGAAATATGATTGGATATTATTCATGATTCAATATACTTATTGAGGTTTATGGTGGTCATTTCACATTTGGAGATAATTATAATGTAAAAAATCATCATCCATAGCCCAAAGGGTATCAAAAATTCAGTTATAATTTCTAATGTATTATTTCTTAACAAATCAAAATACAACATTATTAGCATCTCTAAATTATATGATGATGTATTTCATGTTAAATTTGAAAATTCTACTTGTAGTATTTTTTATTATAAAAATACTTTACTCTTTATTTCCTTATGAAATGGAAATGTTTATGTTGTTGATTTGCAATCTTTATTTTCTTAAAATGTTTCATACTAAAGTTTATTAATAGGGAATCATTTATTGGAATAGTTAACTAGGAAATTGAAATATACACTCACTTAAAAATCTTACTAGGGACAGTTTGGTTAGGGATCAACATAATATTGTGTTCCCAAATAATAATGTATGTAACCCCAATCAAAAATGTAAACATCACACTATTTCTTATAACTTAATGAAAGAATTTTCAACAAATCAACCTCTTGGATTTGATCGTATGGGTTTATTTGGAACATATAAAGCTTCAAGTATTAATGGGATTCAATATTTACTTTTATTTTTAGATTTTTTATAGCTATTCATGGCTGTTATTTCAAGCAGAAAAAGTGATACTTGTTCGTATTTCACTATGTTTGTAAATATTTAGAGGACAGAAGTCGAAATATAATTATGGCCTTAATAAGTGAATATGGATATGAGTTTTAAAAGAAATACCTTAAATCTTTTTTCTCATAAAATAGATACAATCATAAATTATCTATTCCTAAGACCCCAAAATATAATGATGTTGTTGAAAGGACAAATAAAATAGTAATATATATAGCCTAGGCCATGATAAATGAGAATGACCAATATTTTATATTTTGGGAAGAGGTTGTTAATACAACCTACTACATCCCAAATAGATTATTAATTAAACCAATTTTTATAAAAACCTCTTAAGGGCATTAGATTAATATGAAAATTAATTTTATTTACATCAGATTTTATGGTTTAATAGTATATTATTCTTAAAAATAAGGATAACATGGAAAAAATTATTTAAAAAATGATGAAGCAATTTTCCTATGTTATACAATTTTTATTATAGCCTATGATGTTTTCAATAAAAGTGCCAAGGCTATAGAAAATTATTTTGTTGTTAAATTTGATGGAACAGATCCAAATGAGCCCGTGTCCTCCATAGAAAACATTGAGGGTATTCTTTCTTCTTTTATCATAAATTATAAACCATCTAGTTATAATTATTAACAGTCCGAAAATTTATCATTTTCTGAACATTTTTCAATGATTCTGAAAAATGAATCTATAGAATAACCTGAAGTAACAAACAATACTTTTTAAATATCAATTTGATACCCTATGTATCACCCATTTTATGATGTTGTAGGTGTCCTAGATAAGGGTACACAAAAATGATATTCTCCTAGAAATCAGGTAAGATATCATGAATTCTTATCTCATCTTGAACCAAAGGAATTCAATTATGTTATTAGTGATGAATTATGGGTGATGTTAATCCATGAATAATTGAATCAATTTAAATGAAACAAAGAGTGGGAAATTATTGATAGAACCATGGACACCATGATTAGGAGCACTAAATGTGTTTTTAGGAACATTTAATATGATTCAGGAATAATAGTTATCAACAAATCAATTATTTTTTCACATGGTTCTTGTTAATATGAAGGAATATAGTATAATAAATCCTTTTCACCTATATCTAGACATGAATCTATAATAATTTTTCATGCCTATAAAGAACATCTAGATTTATAATTTTATCAAATATATGTCATGATTTTTATTCTAAATGGTTTTATTGTGGAGGATGTTAATATTTAAAAAAACTCTGGATTTTAAAATCCTAATTTCCTAAATCAAGTTTTCAAATTAACAAAATATATTATTGGTTTCAGACAATCTCCAAGGTATTGGAATTATAGGATCAATAACATTAAAATTTCAAAATTATTTTCAAAAGGTATAGTTGATCCGATAATTTTAATAAAATTAATTTTAAAAGTGATTTTAGTAGTAAAAATATATATTGATGTTATTTTGTGTGGATCATCAAGAATTTCATGTTGAACAAAATTTTATAAAATGATGATAAATTAATTTGATATGAGTTTAATGAGTGAACTCAAATTATTTATTTCTTTGGAGGCCATTCTAAATAAAGATGGAATTAATTTAAATCAATGTAAATATACTAAAATCATTCTATAATATTTTAACATGGATTTAACTAAGAGTGGTGATAATATTATGAGTACCAATGGTAAACTAGATCTCGATGAAGCTGGGAAACTAGTGGATCAAACTAGATATATTGGTATTATTGGAGGTCATATCTAATTGAATGAAATATAACCATGTATATTGTAATTTTTGTGTTTGTGTGCTCATTTTCATGTAAATCGAAAAGATTAACACATAAATTTTATTAAAATAATTGTCATGCACCATAAGTATACAACCAATTTATGATTATTTTTTCCATTTTGATAGGAATTTGATGTAGATAGTTATTATGAAGCTGGTTGTGGTGGATGTATTTTAGATAGAAAAAGAAACTCTAGAAAATTTCATTTTTTGGGTCATTTTTTAGTTTCATGGATTAGTAAGAAACACATTTCTATTACATTTTCTACTACTGAAGATGAATAAATGTCTTGGGGTAGTTTTTGTGAAAAAAAATTTCGATGAAACATGGTTCAGTAAAAAGTGGATATCAATTCTAAAATGTACCCATAAACTGTGAAAATTCAAGTTTAATAAATTTTTATTGGAATCATGTTTCACATTATAGAATAAAGAACATATGATATAATACATCATCTATTAAGAGATGATTTAAAAATGGTTATATCTTTCTTGAAATTATTGGTACAAAAAAATAGTAAGCTGATATTTTTACCAATCCTATAAATTATTAGTGATTTAACTATAGAAAACATGGGTTAGGTATGAAAAATATTGATTAGGTTTATTTTTTTTGAAGCACCATTTTGGTTGTCATACCGTCATTGTTGACACACTATTGTGGTTGTCAAACTATTATGGTTTACACAACCTCATCTTTTCCTCACCATTTGATTATCACAACATTGGGGTTTCTTTCATTTGTACATTTTTTTAATTCTAATATTTTTAACTACGTAGTTTATTTTTGTGTATTTAATGATATTTCATGACCTAATACATATATTTTTTCGTTACTAAATTCAATTTCGATTTCAATTTTAGAATACCAATTATCCAAAATTATGAAAACAACACATTATCTATTTACAACACACCTCAAACCACCCACCTTTCCCTATTGACCCCAACCCAACCTCTTTTCACCCAAACTTCACCATAATTTTCATAAATATGAGTAAATTGAAGTGACCTTCATCCCTAGAATTAAGATTTTTTAGAGTCATTTTTATCTATGTCGAAATAATATATGAAGTGAAAAGATGAACCGAGTGAACATGATTGGGTTATACTAGTGAACAAAGGGATTTAAAAGAGGAACATTTTACCTGAAAGGGATGTGGATGAAATGTGAATATTATCATAAATATATTTGGTGCTAAAATTACTAAAATAACAAGGTTTGTTAGATTGGTCGTCTTCAAATAAGAGACCATTTTATCCTATTTTATTTTACATGTTTTTTCTATATGTTGATTTTGTTTTTAATAATGAGGAAGAATATTGGATGAAAACAAGATATAATGATCAAAGAATTTTTTTTTCAAAAAAGTTGGCAATATTATTGGGGCTTCCAAATAAATAGTTTTAGGATGTCTACTAAGGATATTTTCCTGAGGAAAATGACTTATTTATTTTTGATAAATCTCATGATGATATTATAGGTAATGTGATAACTAAGAAGGTAACTTTCTTTAGAAATAGACAGAGAGTGTAGACTATTGTTCAAATTTATACAACATGTGTTTTTTCTAAGAAACAATGATTTTAAAACTCCAAGGAATCCCAATGTCTACAAGCTCAGTCTTTTGAAAATAGGACATAAAATTAATCTATGTAGGTATATTATTGTTCATTTTTCTGAAATGTTCAATTCCTCATCTAGATCCAATTACTTGATTTATCTAATGTTGATATATTCTATGATAAAAGTAAAAAATTTTAGTTTATGATAATGAGGAAATATTAGTTATTGTGGTGGGTTTTACATTTAAAAAGAAACATTCTGACAAATGAGGATCAGTTGTAACATTTCGAAAAATCATAGGGTGGATCAAAATAAAAAATTGTATGATGAATTTAATATGTTGGACCATATGATAATAATGAGGGACATTAATGATTCTAGTCTAGAAAAGAATGAGATTGTAATATATCTAGATGATGAAGAAGAAAACAATGTAAAATAATAACAATAGTAGGAACCTTTTTTAGATGAATGTTGTGACCTATATTTGTCACCTCAGTGTCCTACGATTGGTTAGGAGCTCATTTTCTTCCTAGGTGACTTCTTATGAAGAGCAAAGTTTGTAAAAAGTGAAGTATAAGAAATTTATTTTTCTAGAGAAGAAACATTAGAGACGTGTTCTAAATGGGATGTTGAAGAATATAATTGTAATGAAGAAGAGGAGAATAAAAATTGAAAATTGTAGTGAAAATTAAATCATCATGATAATGGTATGTCACACCCTGGTGATTCAGATTGAATAATTAAACTGAAATATGTGGAATCGCCTACAAAACTGGCTCTTTTATCCAGTGTCATCTAAATTATAAGAAAGGAAATGTCTTCTTTAGTGTTTGGGGAGAATTTATATAAATATAAATTCATTTTTTGATGCGGATAAATCCCCAAGTATTGTTGGTTAGACCATTTTTAACAGTACTATGATTTAGAAGATGGATTTCATAACTAATGTTGATCAGTATTTTGTTGAAAAAAAGGAAATAACTTATTAAAGAAGAAGGTTGAAATGAACTACTTGTTGGGAATCCTTTTTACCAGATTATAATGGTTGAAAAAAGTGTTTATATCTATAAATAACATGATGTTCATATAAAAGAAGAAACTACCTATGGTGAATTGGCTATTGAAACACATATTTATTATGTTTACAAATCAAATATGTTCATTGTTTCCATCGTAAAAACAGTAGCTAGACAGTGTTCACATGGTTAGAGAAGTATTGAGATATCAATTTTACCTACTATTATGATTCATCCTTCCATTGTACCAATTTTTTATAAGATCACATATATATGAATTTACCCTATGTATGAGGAATGAGGTATGTTCACAAGTGATGTTATGAGTCTACCAAAGGACGGTGGAAATGATATTCGAGATAGAGGATATCTTGATGGTTCCATGGTAAATCCAATTGACGGTGATGACCTATTGGGACAATTTACCTTCTTTTGAGAACCAACTCATGTTGTTCCTCTAGTTGTTCTAATGGTTTTAGTAATAATAAGTGACATGGATACTTTGAAAATCATGATGATTTCATAGTCTCATCAGTTATTGATTAGTCAAGCACCTCTCCTTATAATTCATTGTGAAACTGATGCCTTGTATTTTGTTTAGTCAGTGATCCCAAATATCTCATTTAAAATGATTAATATTTTCATATAGAATTTTATTGATAACAATAGGATTATTAGTGAGTTGAAATATATAAACACTATACTAGAATTAATAAATTCATCTTTTACTGCCTCCATGGATGGAATTATGAAAAGTCTTTAGAATGTGTCCTAAGACACTTCAACCTCATCTACCACACCTTCAGTTGATGTTGATCATTTTTGAGATATGATAAGAGAAGAGGTTTGTATTGTGTCATGTGGTCTTGCTAGCGGAGAACCTATTATATCGTTGATGGTTCTGATGATGTTTGGGAGTATTCAAAATGATCGCATGATGATAAGGAGATATGACAAGGATATCTATACATAATGAGAAAAAAAGGAACAGATCCATAATGCTTTATCTCTCAAGAATTTATTCCAACATTTCCCCGGATTCCAAATTTAAATTTTTTGCTCAAAATTTTTGGATGCCACCATTGACTTAATCCTTTAAACTCAAATTTAGGAAGTTGAAGGACACGACTCTTGTTCTCAATCAGATTATGGAATGGATATAGTACATTTTTACTGAAATGAAATGTGGTGGCAATATAATTATATATTTAATGAACCTTATGAATCCATTTATTCCTATTCATGGTTCTAATTTTGTATCTCAGGAAGCAATTCCTATAACCCCTTAGGTGTCTTTTAGACCTATAGTGTCCATGGATCCACTAGAAACTCTTAATTACCAAACCCAACCATTTCGTCATCATCATTAATATGATATGAGAAAAATTTGATCTATTTTTTATAGAATATGTCCTCAATCAATAGCTTGAATCCCACCGAGAGTTCAAACAGCCTTGCATTCATCTCTTTCAGACACTGGTCAACCTATTGGTGCAGATCAAGTGAAATCTATGGAAAAAGGAAAAAAATTACCCTTCTATCTATCCTTGTTGTTTTTGTTGGATTATACAATGTATTTTATGGGACTATTTGGTATAACTTTTTATGGTCCTTTTTGGATATCTAACATGGTTTTCATATATCCTCTTATTATTTCTTATTATATTATTTATTTTTGTAATAATTCAAAAATGTGTAGAAATCTAGTATGAAATTTATTTGTGTAATTATAAGTGAATTTATTTATTTTCCAATGATACAACCTATATATGAAAATTATTGTAAATTATTTGTGATGTCAGGTTTTGATCTTACACATTTGATGCCATGATTTTTGATCATAAAAAATGGTCTTATTTTTTACCTCCTTATTTCATTGATCAAAAAATCATGATCATTATAATATTAATGAGTTTCATGTTTTCTATAAGTATATTATAATCTGAGACTGGTGATTAAATTTTCATAAGTATAAGACAAGTTTATGTTAATACACCACAGATGATGAGACACCATTGTGGTTAATACACCATCAGGATGTCCCACTTTGAAGAATCACTAACCACCAGACATCGTCTCATCGTCAACATGAATAGATAGAAATATCCTGATTAGATTCATTGTCACATATCACACCACTTCACAGTAGTCTCCACCAAGATCGAGATTTTGACAGAGTGTGATGCAATTCTATCCTCAACTACTATTAGAGGAGTCACCGTGAGAGGAAAAATCTTTCTTAGCTGAGTCACTTCCATCATTGTGTCACCGTTAAAAAGAGACACCTCCAAACTCAATGAAACCATAAAAACAATACACCACTATAGAGAGACTCCATTAAAATTACATAAAACATGAGTAATACACTGCCATTATTTCTAAAAATAAATTTTAAAATTTAATTATTATAACAACTATATAATGGATTTTATTGTCAAATATTTTCTTAGGATTGTCTCATAAATGAGTTATGGAATGCATTGAAGACCACGCCAAAAATTATGTATGATGAAGCATGATATCTTGATGTACATGGAAATTTTTCCTACTGCTTCTGAGAAAAATTCAACTAGACTCTCTAATGTGCATGAATGAAGTAGTGAGAGCTCGCATTATGAACTGAAATAGTGTTGAACCTAATAGAATGATCAAGAAGAGATTATTTATTATATCATGTTTACATGATTGATAATGCTGAAATGAAATACTCATCTATCACCTTCCTATATTTTTGGAAAAGATTCAATGAGACTTAGTTTTATTGAAATTTTCAATATAGCTAGACTTGATTTTCATTTCATGATATTTTCAAATAGTCATGAGTGACACTAGATATATAATGAGCAGTCATATTACATTTCGCTCATAGATTCCATATTCTGTTTACATTGTTTTACAATTCATGTATTATTTGTGAATACTTTATTTTATCAGACACATATTGTCTCTTACAAGAGACTAGATGATACTTGATATATTCTTAAACCCATTTTATTTTTTCCCGTGAAAATTTGAATATAGGTCCCTATGTAACCTATTTATTTTATACTCCCAAGTATAATTATGGTAGCGGTTCTCTGTAACCAGTATAGTCATAAACTATTTTAAAACCCTATCCAGGATGTGGATCAAATAGTTTATTTATATATAATTAATGGTGGTCGGTGATCACCTAGTGGATAGGACTAAGTCTTATCTTGAGACTGAACGTATTGTATTAAAAAATTTCCCTTTATTTTACTATTTTGTTTTAATTTGAATTTATTCAAGAAAATGATTTTTAAACTGTAATCAGAAAATATACATTGATAGTTCTTCTTAATAAATGTTATTATCAATTTTCAATTTTCTAAATTGATTTTAATGGATTATGTTATATTTTTTACTTACCTGAAAACTAGTCAATATTTTAGAAATCATTAGAAAAAATTGATCCTATAATGATTTGATATTTTGGTTAACTAGGATGTTTTTAAATAACTCATGGGATCTGAAAATTAATCAGTTTTGAAAAGAAATTTTTATTGGGTACTCCATTCACCCCCTGCTTGATCTATGTAGGTATATTAGTAAAACATTTTTAATAAATTCATTTTGTATCAATTAATTAGAAATAAAAAAATCAAATGAAGAAATACATGTTTTTCTTATAAATTATAATATTCTAAAAAATGGTTTGATCGAATTTTTTGCACTTGTTTCAGTATAATATTTTCATCAATTTTAGAAAATTTATTCAAAAAAGGAACATAATTTTTGAAACCAATATATAAAAAATATCTTAGATTTAATTTTAGTGATTTTTTTGAAATGATTAATTTTTAATAAATATTAAAAAAATATTGATTTTGATTTAAAAATAATATTCATTTAATGAATTTAGAAAGATAATTTTTTTTAAAAATTGCATTAAATGAAAAATTAGTTCAAATATATTATAAATAATTCAATTTATTTCATTATAATCAATTTTATATCTATTTTTTTGATAAAATGCTTACTACCATAAATATGTTTTCCTTTGGAAATTTTTTTGTCATCACACTTGATGTTTTAATTTTAAATTAAAATTTCCCAATTATATGAAAAAAATTGTTAAAATTTATTAAATATTTTGAATTATATATATTAATAATTTTTCATAATGTCAACTTCATTTATAGACATAATTAATTGAAAAATAGTAAAAAATAATTTCCATATTTATGGAAAGAAATAGTTTACTGGGTGATTAAAATAGAAATATTAAGCCTATAATGACCTATAAACATGTCCAATTTCTATTAGATTCCCATATTTCAAACATAAATCATCTTAAGTTCTATAATGAACTGTTTTAGAGGCTTTTCAAATGTGTAAAATAAGGTTACATTTTATTTTTTTAAAAAACTCAAAGTGTCTCCTCTCACCAACTTCTAAAAGTACAATACTTATTCAACTCTCTTCTCTTAAAGAGCCCTTTATTTCTAACAACGCCTCCCAAATAACTTACTCAAATCTATAAAAACAATTATCATATCATTTTTTTGTTTTAAAAACTATTTTAGGAAGGATTTAGTTATAAACCTAAAGAGGTCCTCTAAATAAAAGGATTAGTTTTTAACCATACATCATCTTATTATTTCTTCTTATAACTCCTTAAAATATTATACAAAAATTAAAAAATAACAACATTAGTGTGTTAAATATACATAGATGGTTTTATGTAAATTTAATAGCTTATATACATCATATTTTCCATCAAATGATAAATGAAACAGTTGATTATTGGTACGGAGGACTACCGCCTCTCGAACCGATGTAATTCATTTTACATCACCAACTATCAAAGATGGATATAATTATGAATAAAATTTATATATATTATATTTAAGACAAAATTATACTTCAATAATTATAATATTTCATCTACCTTCTCACCTTCCAATCCATTGGAAAATTATAACGTCACTAGTGTGAATATGTGTACTATCACTTCCACATAGTGATATTATATGTTATTCATTTAATTTTGAAATGGATGGTAATAACGATAGATTTAATGAATATATATGATTTAAATTATATTATAATAAATTTTTTCTGGTAAACTATTTTTTACCCTTCCATTATTCTTTTTATTTAAAAAAATTAAAACATCATTCAAGCATACGTACAACACACTGTCTCTATGAATGGTGTAAATCATTTTTCCATATCCAAATTTTATTGAAAATTATAAAAAATTATATGATGAATATATATGATATTTTAATCCTATTTATAATTTTTGAATATTATCGAAACATGATCAAATTACACAGACCAAATCTATAGAAGAAAAACATACATGAAAATTGAATTAGTTATTAACCAAAATAGTGATTTCAAAAAATAATCGTTAATTACAATATTATTGAATGTTGTATGTAAATAATATATGGTATTATATTTTTATGTATGATTATGTGATATATTTATAATAATTCAATATTTACTATACTGGATGTTCAAAAAATAATCGTTAATTACAATATTATTGAATGTTGTATGTGCATAATATATGGTATTATATTTTTATGTATGGTTATGCGATATATTTATAATAATTCAATATTTACTATACTGGATGTTCATATATCATGTAAAGTGTTCTAATATCACATTCTTCACGTACACAAAATTCACCACTTATTTATTTATTTAATGGTATATATACTACAAATGGGATGTGTTATATAATTAATATCATTTAATATATGATATTTTGAAGGTTTATTTGATGTTATGGGGGATTTTATTCAAAATTTACCGAATTAGTTAGGGTTTATTTTACTATATCATTGTTAATTTAGATTATTAATGATTAAAATTTCAATGATGAAATCATATGATATATATATAAAGAAACACATAAAATATATCCAAGAATAGTTGTTCATATAATTTTAATGTAATAGTGCAATTTACATCTCTTTGATACATAATTTTATTGGTATTTTTAAAAAAAAGATGACATTATTTATCAATTCCTATAATAACCATTCCTCTTCTATAACCATGATTTCAAAAAATTATTTCAAAAAAGATTTAAACATTTTTAAAATAATTATTAAATATATTTTTACACATTTTTTCAATTTTTTAAATTTTTATTAAATGATACATCTTTTCATTTTCAGAATGAGGTAATCTTAAAAATTTTATAATAGTGATAAAATAATTTTTAAAGTGAATTTATAGATTTACCTACTATCATTACAACTGATTAATACAATGAATAAATTAAAATTTTAATGATTATATTAATGGAATGTTTTCCCTAATTTTCATGAATGTTTTAAACTTTAAAATTGATTTTCAAAGAGAAATGGGTATTTTCGTGAAGAATGAATTTAATGGAATCTTATTGGTATTTCTATTTATCAATAAAAAATCTCATTTTATTTATTCTTAATGATATATTTAATATTATTTCTTCATATGTAATATAATTTGTTTGATTGGGTTTGTACTCTTTCATGACATTCTCCATATTTCTCTAGATTTTTTATGGCTTTGCCTTCAGTTTGAATCTTGTGAAATGCTACATGGGATAACTTGCCGATTAGTCATGTGAGCTGGAGGATATAAATAACTATTTATTTTCTTGGGAGGGGAAGTTCCTATTAGCCTTGATTGGGGTTTCTGTTTATAATTTTATTTTTGGTTTCCCACTTTTTTCCCAAAAGTTTTTTGTAAATAAAAAAATTAATATTTAGTATTTCAATATGTTAATGAATTCATGAAATTATTAAAATTTCATATGATATATTCTATAGGTAATTTTTATTTTGATTATGTATATTTATTAGAAGAAATTATTAACATTTAATATTATGTTTTTAAATATGAATGTTTATATGATTATGTTTCTCCCATTTCATATGATGAATTCATTGGATATAGTAGGCAATTTGAGGGGCCTGTTATTTCCCTCGATGCATTAGTTGGTCTAATGAGACAATCAATATTTGATATTTGGATGATAAATTACCCATTTATTTAATACTTCTTCAAAAAAATCCATGACGGTTAGATTTGGATATTTCACAATTTTCATTCCCTAATAATGAGACCAGTTATCGATGTACACAAGATTATGTGATTTGTTAAGATATGTAGGTATATATTTAATGGTCACAGTATTATTATTGTGTAATTATTTTATCATCATTTATCCTTATCTAATTATTATTTATACTCATGTTACTTATCAAATGGAATGTGTTTTTATTTGTTTAGCATTCCATACTAGTTCTGTTGTATATATTAATTATTTCATCCACTGTACGAATACCCTTACAAGTCATCTAGGGTAACCCCTTTATAATATTTCCATTCCCTAGAATTATAGGATGTGTATTATAATTGATATGGAGGGATATAATAAAGTTAATAAAAACTGTACTAAAATAAATTACCATGTTTTATTTTAGGTTTTTAATTTTAATGGGATGTTCATGTATACATCTATTATTAATAGACTAAGAAACTATTATTTCCTTCTGGATATAATTCATTGTATCTAACTCCAATGAAATAACATATCCACCAACTCTATGATACTAGGTTTAATTTATTTAATTGTAATAGTTAGTCATTTTTATCCTTATGATATATAATATAATATTATACTTTCGAAACTATTCATCAACCATCTTTTTCACATTATTATGGTGGTAATTAATTGATTAGTCATAATATTTAATCAAATATAACAATATTTTATAGTATATATTAATATATTTTTGTGTAAATATATAACTGAAATATTTATGACGAGTGTACATGTCACATGTTTCGTGATTAACAACATGCCTCCATAACTTTAATGAAAAAATACCAAAACTATTTCCAAATAATTAGTTGGGTAATTTTTCTCATAAACCATAAATTATCATGACTAATAATCTAAAACCATATCATTATAATGAGGAAACATACAATTTATTTCATCAATACATCACTATAGATAAAAACCCTTCTCCACTATATGGTAAAGTACTAATACGTTCGTTGACTAACATTTTCTACTGTTCCATGAAATTTTCTGCACATTCACCTTACCAAAGGAATAAAATCCTTTCATATAAACATATTGAGTGGGTTGGGTATCTAGGAATAATTCTCCAAAATTAATGTATACTATCTAACAAAACTAAGAAAAATAATGATTTAAGTCAATGTGGTTTTCTTAGACATTTTTCAATGTATTCACTCTTTGATGGATCCTCTGATATACACTCTCTTGAGATTATGTTACAAAAAAATGAATATTTTTGTTGCTAAAATTCTTAATAGGTAATTTTTCATAAAAAACTATTTCCTTCATTTTTTATTATAATCCTCAAGTGATCATAATCCTCTTCCTTTAACCATTTATATCTAAGAATATTACCTAAAAATTCAATCCCACACTAATCAAGGTAATATATAATGTCTATAATCAATAAATCCACAAATATATCTATGGAATTAGTAACATTGTATGCAATAAATTGAAAATAAATGAGTTTAAACCTTTTATGGAATGATCACTTGGTTATATCCACCTTTTTAACCCTTAATTAGTGGGATCCAGAATGAAGGACAATCATATCAATGTATTGGGATCCACATCGATGACCAAAAAAGTCATAAATATGAGGCATATGATATTTATTTATGATTTTGATCTTGTTAAATTACTCATTATCAATTCATATCCACATTTATCAGTCTTTCTTCTTTAAAATAGTTGAGTTTCACCCTATAGGGACACAGATGGATAAATTAATCCCTTTCCAAGATTAACCAGCAGTTTCTTCTTCAATTCATATAAATAAATCAGGGTCATTTTATATAGAGTATTTTAAATGGGATTATAATCATGTGTATGTTATATTAAAAAGTCAGCACTTTGAATTAGTGTAATACTAAGAAATTATTTTTCAAAAACATCAATAATCTCCCATAGAATAAGAATATCTTTGATATTGATTCTCTCTATAACCATGTAAGATATACAACCCTTTTTAATAAGAATCAAAAAAATTTATAATTTTGGTAATTTCAAGAAAATATTATTATTTATTATCACACTAGTAGGATAAAATATGTTGGTTCCAAATACTGATCATGACATTTCTTCATTTGAAATTGATGGGTGTTTTTTTGAAGAAATGTAATACATGCCTAATATAAGATCAAATTCAACTATAGGTAGAATAATGATATTATCTTGAAGCACATAAACAAAAAAATAAATCATATAATAAAATGTAATTTTGATGGAATCATCATACAATTAGGGGTTTCACTTCTAATTAAATATCTAATAAATGAGGTTATGAACTGAAATTACCTCTTATTTATCTTAATATAGATGAATTTATAAAACAATTCTCAGATAGGGTACTTAAATATTTAAGAATACCTACAATCACCTCATGTTTATCATTATACATTTAATGTAATTGTAAAATTAAAATTAAAATAATTACAATCTTGAATCATTGATCAATGTGATCAATCATGAAAATCCATTATTAGGATGTCTAAATCATGACACATTATTTTCAATATATGGAACCATAGGTTTACCTATTGATATTAATGATCATAATCAATTCAAATCTATAAGAAAGGTTCATAAATAAAATTATAATTAACCAATGAATATCACCTGAGACTGTCAAACCTGGTGCGTTGTAAGGGCACACTCATCGCCAACCAGAAAGATAGTCGATAAAAACTCGACCAACTCCTTTATTATTTATTACCATTATATGAATAGATGAAAAACCATGTCCATTTTTAGTGTTCATACAATTATTTTTTATTCAGAAAGCAACACTCCTTTATTTATATTAACTTTAGATATTATCATATACATATGCTTATCTGAGGGGATATCACTAAGGATTTATTATACAATATTCCAAAGGTAAGTAAACCTTTATATTATACCAACTACATAAAACTACAATTTACATGCATAAATATCACATCTTATTGTATGTATAATTAATACATAACATTTAAATCCATGAAACAACCAAAATTTTTTAGTTTACTCGGTATCATGGATATATAGAAAACACATTTATAAACTATATATCTTATCCCCTAACTTATTTGTTCATAATTAGTATCCTTATTAAGCCTAAAATACATAAACATTTCTTAATATAATAATGAAAAGAAAACATAATAAAGGGAGAGTACAAATTCTCCGTAAGGGAAAACAACATATAAATCAATTATATTCTAAACAAAAATTGAGCAGAATGGGTATGAAAACATGATCATATCCCTTGTAAATAATAACAATAATTCTGTTGATAAAAAACATGATTTAGATTATAAATCATGGATGTTCATAAGACATGAATTATAAGGGGGTAAAAACACATATCCTGAGAACATAACAATAAAATAAGATATTTTCATCAAATAGTGTAATAATGTGTGTAATAATAAAAATCATAAAAATATTATATCAAAGATATCCACCAAGACATTTATAATAATGATAGGATTTGACAAAATTCCAATTTACCTACATTGGGATTCGGATAACCTTACGTGTACCCTTTTTCGAGCTAGGCATAACCTCATATGTGCCCTCTTTTTTATAGAATGTGATAACCTCCTATGCAACCTTCGATATCATAGATCATTAATCCTTTCCCAATTAATTTTATAGAGATATAATTCCCGGCCCACCCAACAAATAATCTGAAATCCACTCATATATATTACACATTATCATTAAAAATTTCACTACTATATAACCTATGTAAACTAAAATGGGTATCATCTATATTTCATCATCATAACCATAATAATCCCTGAAAAAGAATAAATATAGTATCATTGGATCATATACCGATTAAATTCTATGTAATAAAAAATTATGATACAATTGATGAAAAAATTCATTAAAAGGTCACTAGAATATTTCATTAGGAAATACCCATTTCATTTTTAAATCACATATTAAAATATTAAAAATTATAAAATATTAATGAAAAAATTTTCATTGAAAATTAAAATATAAAATTTTAATCATATTATTTGTATTGAACATTATTGATGGGATAAAATTTCATTCATTAATTGTATATTGAAATAATGTTTATTTTAAAATTTTGTAGTAAAAAGTCAAAAGTACATCATTCAGAAAATTAAGATAAGATTAATTTTAATGAATAATTTCGAAAGTAAAACATGTTATAAATTAATATAAACAATAATTTAAGAATATATAAAAAGATATTGAAATAATTTTCAGAAAACAAGGATATGTAAGGAATTTAATTTGAGACAAAAGAAAGAAATAATGTTCATTCTTTAATAGTGTTCTTTTAGTCTTTTGAGTACTTAAAGTGAAGAAAATAAGATGAAATAATTGTATTTAAAAAAATTAATATACTATAAAGAAATTCAGGATATTGTTTAGAGATATATCATGTTATTTTATAATGGGACACTTAATCCTAAACAATCAAGATAATCAATGAGATTGTTACATAAATCCATTTCTTTGAGTTTTAGTTTCGTTGATAGTGATTTTACCTCATGAAAAATAAATATAAATTTATTATAATTATATAATAGATTAATTTACATACTAATAATATTATACATTACCCCCTTACAAGATTTAAACATATATATATTAATAATATTTATTAAAATTATTGTTCCCAGGTGATTATTCTTTTGATTTTTAGGATATTTGTTTTCAATAATTCTGGTCCTTATATATAGATATTTATTAAATCATCTACATAGTGTTATTTATGATATAAATATCACAAATATTTATTATATACATATTTAAAATCATCTATAAAATATAGATGTTGAAAAATTAATTACACCATTCATGGAGATGGTAGGTCGTATATACGCATGAATAATGTTTTTACTTATCATAAATTGGAATGAAAGAAATTTAAATAATAATTAATTTTTATAGAATATTTATTTAATCAAAAATATGACATAAATTCATTAAATATATCCTTGTTACAATCTATTAGAATCAAAAATGAAAATCCAATGTCATCACTTCATAGAGGTGGTAATCCACATGTATGAATAAGAGACGTTGTTATTTTCCAATGGATGAGATGGCCAAAAGGTATATATTATATAATAATTACCAATAAATAATTATGTCAATAATTTAATACTTATTATTAAAAAATGATAATATCCATTCAGTAATATGGGGGGTGAAAAATTATTTGTATCGGTACATTGAGGTTTAAATCCACACATACACACTGATGATATATTCACTTCCCATTTGATGAAACCAAGGGTGGATAATGGTGGGTTCATGATCATAATAATATTTTATTATATTTAGGATACAAAATTTACTATTTTATAAAGAATTGAAGTTATTTAAATGATGTAGATGAAGAAATAAATAGAAAAATTTTACGAAAGATGATTACCTCTTCTTTGGGAGACCTCAGTTAGGTCCTTTTTAAGGACCATTGGAACCAACTTTTTAGAAAATAAGAAATTATAATTTGTTGATCCCAAATTTTAGAAGATTATCATATGGGATTTGGTCAATCTATATGTCTTAGTGTAGAGTAAATAAAATAGATAAGTAGTGTCCTTTAGTAAGGTAGGGAAAACATACACTTGGAATTATAAAATGAATAAAATATAATTAAGTCATTCTCACTCAAAATACTTATATATGGATATTTATTTGAAACAAAATATTATATTGTCAATATATTATCATGAAATGAGTTTTATATTGGGTTTCTTTAATTTTAGACATTATTTTTGGTTTAACCCCATGGTTAACCAATAATAATCTTAATCATTCTAATGACATTTTTGATATTAATTGGTTATAATATTACATATAAGAATAATATATTATAAAAAATTATAAAATTATTAAAATATTATACCGCTTATATTCCTACATTTTGTATTTTAATATTTTTATGATTTTTATATTATTTAATAAAATATGTTTAACATAAAATACTAATAATGCCTTTTTAGAACTATTAAAATAATTTGACATTGAAAACCACATGACAGTAATAGGATAAAAATATAAAACTATAACACATATACAATATGTTATTTAAATATAAAAAATTCATGGGGAACTATAAATCACTCAAATAATTTTACTTTTAGAGATATTAATAAAATTTAAATGATTTTTATACATCATTCAAAAGTAATATGTCATCATTGCATAATCATTTATATTAATTAAATTATTAAAAAAAAATTAAAATAAATTACCATCATAATTTTTTATATTTAATATTAAAATATATAACTGAAAATGAAATATATTTATTCTTATTTAAAAAATTTATAGATTCTAAATTCAAGAGAATGACAATTTGGAATGTTATTTACATAAACTATTATAAATTTCATTTTCTTGGGAAGATGATAAAAAAATTAAATATATTATAAATTTGGGTGTATATGATCAAATTAATTCCATAAAAATAATTAATTATGTAGTTTGGTTATATTTGGAGACATTATCTCATGGTTTTAACTGTTGTTTACCCATTTTACCCCTACTGAGGTGACAAATATTTACCATAGTTACTAGTTATAATGAAAAAAGGGCAATTTATAAATTTTCAAAAATTATGGTTCGAAATATAGAATCCATTTTCTATATTCAATAAGTATATGTGGAATGAATAAATTTTAGTCTAGCTTCGTAAAATATAATAAAAATTAGTTTTTAGAATAATTCCATTTTACAAATACCAAATAAAATATATAAAAATCCGAAAAATAGATTATTGAAATAGAATTAATTGGATTACTATAAATAGAATATATCATAATTTAAATTAAATCCAAATATAAATTATAGTTAAAACTTTTAAATTCCTGATTTAATGAAATGAAATGAAAATATTTGTAGAATTTGTATTTTAACTATAGATTGAAAAATAAATCAATTTACTAAAATCCAAAAAAATCTCTCTAGGTAAAATTTGATATGATCATTTAAATATAATATATTATTTTCTAAAAAAATTAATAGTATAATAATAAAATTACATTATTTTCTCAAAAAACCTATAGAAATCATTTTTCAAGGAATAATTATTTTTAAACTATACAATGACATTATTAAAACATGAGTAATTATTTATCAAAATATATTTCTTATAAGAAAACATAACGTTTTTTTCAATATTTGGTTATTCCTATTTGATTTTCCGATTTAACTGCAATGTTTTATTGGTATACAATATTACAGTTCATTTTGACCCGGGGTTGAGTGTATTGTAATCTATCAATTAAATTAAATTTATAGAATTTATTCAAGTTGAGAACTTAATTATAGAAATGTAACCTTGTATCTTTTTCCCTAAAGTTCATCGTCTATATCAAGAATGGTTTAAGAATTGCGCAATCTAGATTCTTTCATCTACATTTACAATCATTCATTCTATTTCATTATTTTATTTTTTTAATTTATTGTCACAAAATATAATTTAAAGTCAATATTGTGGGGTTAACTCAATGGTTTAAAATAACAATTAAAATTTAGGATATGTTTGTTATTATCTTCTGAAAAATAAAATCACACATGAGGGGCCTTCATTTAGTAAAATGCATGGGATTTGAGTTGAACCTTGGTCTGGGTAAATGAAATTATGGTTCTTCATCTATGTCTAAAGGATGATTTTGGGTTGTGAATCCATGATTCTAAAATGGATATTTTTTAATATTTTTCCACTATGTTAAAAAAATATGGTTTAAATATATTTCACCCTCTTTCAAAAATTATATATTCTTGTAGTGGGTGTCATATTTTTAACACCCCAAGATTTTAAAATAAGATAACTATATTTGAAAATGTATATGATGAAAAATGTTAATATTACATGAGAATGTGAATCCAGAAGACATTAAGATATGTTTCATTTTTATTAAATTTAATATCTTCAATATCATTAGGTACATGAAATCCCAAAAAAATTTGCTTGATAGTGTATAAGATAGACTACAATGAGATTTAAGGAACCGTGGAAGAATAATATTTCAAATATTACCATTATAACATCGCTACTAAATTTTATGATATATAGAGAATTATTAATTCCGATATATATATATATAATTCCAAATGAATATAGTATTTTTTTATAAATTCCTAGTAAATAAATATCAAATTTTTGGTAATGTAATTTTTTTCATCAGAAATATGTTTGTTCCGAAAATGATTTTTATTGATTTTTGTGAGAAAATATTAAAGCTAATTATTAGAGTTTTTTTAAATATATTTTAATAAAATTTAATTAATATTTTAAATCATCCAAAAAAATTTACTTTTGGTTAAATTATGATATATATTTTCTAAATATTGATTTTTAATTCAATAATGAAAAATCTCGATTTTTTAAAAAATGACATTTCTTTTCAATAATTGAAAAAAATTAAAAGTATCCTTAATTTTTAATATTATTTAATGTAAAATTTGTATTATTTAGTAATATTTCGTCCACTAAATTTCTTTTTAATCAAAATCACATAGTTTTTTGTAAACTTTTGTCGTTTGGTTTAAAACAGAATTTTTTTAAACTGTTTTAATGTGTTTAATGTATCTTCAATTTAATTATTTTTATATAAACTAAATGTAGGGTGAATTAAATTAAATTTTTATATTATATATTATTAATATTAATTTATATTTATATAATTATTATTACATGTCATAATGTCAATATGTAATCATATTGTTCTTGAAAATACACTTCTTAAAAACATGATTTTTCATCGCATATGTGGGTTTAATTTTATATTAAAATTTTAGACAAATATGAATTGAAATTGTTAAAATGGATTCCATTTTTAAAATTAAAATGCTTTATAATATCTGATATGTTCAAATAATTTTTTTATCATAAGAAATAGTTTAAATTGTAATTATAAATTTCCACAGTTATGGTGAAAATATGTTTACCATGGGTTTAAATAAATTTATATGGTTCAATAGGACCTATAAACATTATAAAACCAATATTATGACAATATTTCAGCCTTATAATGTCTAATTATATTAAATTTTCATTTTGATCCTTTTTCAAATTTAATACATGGGTGTGACCTTTTATTTTCACAATATATTAATGTGTCACTCACCTCACTTATAAAAGGTCGCCCATATCCTATTTTATTCACACGTAAAAAAAAAATTTTAGAAAATATATTCCATAATAACTATCCAAATTTTGTAACCCAGTCCATTATTTCTTGTTTTTCCTAGAAATATATTCTTTGAATATGTCATTTATAATCCCAAAGAGGTGGTCTGATAAGAGTTAAAATCCATAAATATGTTTCTTTGTTATATTTATTCATCCAACACATTAAAATATACTTCACCTATGATCATATGATAAAAATAGTATCTAATTTAAATTGAGATGTTATTTTGTTTTTTCAAAACATAAATATATCAACTATTCCATAAAATGGGCTACAAAATCATCATTTATGTGTACGAAAGACAAATGAATCGTGAATTGATGTTATTCATATTCCATAATTATCTCTCAAAAATTTTAGTGATTATGTATTCAATTAAAAATATTATATTTATTTCATATTTACACACTAGATTTATTATATAATATATAATTTTTTTAATTTCTATTCTCCTTGGGATATGATTTTGTTTCTCATGTGAATTAAAGACTACCGCCTCACGATGATATATGATTTTTTTTTCACAAATTCCTTACATGGAAGATAATAAAGATATATTTAATGAATATATACAATATATAAGAAATAATAATGATATTAAAGATATATTTATCAATATAAATAAAAAATGTATCATTTTATTTCTTAAATGAAACAATGATAACATCGTTCGTGGACATGAGCACTACCACCTCTATGAAGCGACATGAGTCATTTTGGTCACCAAACCCCATGATAAATATAAAAAAACAATTATTGATATAATATTGTATTTATTTTTTTATTTTAATTTTTGAATTACAAATTAATTCTTACATAATTTCAATAATGATCAACAAAAAAGGGATTGTTACTCATGCATATGTACGACCTACCGTCTCTATGATCGTAACTTTGTTCATTTTCACAAAACGTCATTCATTGTTGGGTTTAAACTGTATCAATTTAATATAAATATGAAATTTATTTCATGGTTATTATTATGGATATGTTTTATTAATGAACTGATTGACCACAATTAACACACAAAAATTGTTTGGAAATAATGAACCGAACGTCCTGAAAACTACTATTATGGACTAAAATGATTTAGTATTTTATTATTTCCATTAAAAGAAATAAAATAAATAAATTAAGTATATGGAATTTAAAATAGAAATTTTTATTAAAAAATAAAATAATTTATATAATGTTATTGTATAGAATTTATTAGATACACATGGAATGTCTGGACAAAAGGAAATGGATTTCTATCTATCTTTTTTATTCTGATGAGACACATACCACATTCAATGCCTATTTATTTTATGTGATGAATATTTTACATATGATTGAATTATATGATTATTCACCTTATAATTATTGGTACTCAAATATCCATTTTAGTATATATCTTTTATAGTGCTTATGGTTCTAATGTAACCAAAGCTTTAAGAGAATTATAGTCTCTCATTCTTTTTGGGAGACATGAAAATTCACCACTCATTTATTTTTTGTGGTGTATATATTTTCCCCTTGATATTTTATATCATAATTCACCTTATTTTAATGATATTAAATGTTATAAATGATTTTACCCTTTTTAGTCTTATAATTATAATGTTTACTAAAGTGGAAGGAGATTGTTCATCTAACTTTTATATCTCTGAGATACATGCCATGTTCACCACTTTTTCATATACGTTGTATATATATAGTAGATGAATTAATTTCATATTTTTTAAAATGACATATATATATATATATATATATATCCATTTCAATATATCCCTTTCACATGGATTACGATTATAATGAAACCCAAGTGGTAATGGGATTTTGCCTCCATTTTCCTTCTTTGAGACATATTCCATGTTAGGAACCTATATTATTTTAAGAGGTGTATATAAAAACAATTTTAAAAGTAATATCATTAATTTATTTATTATAATGATATTATATGTTACATTTATCATTATTATTTCATGGGTCTTATGATTCAAAGATACCAAATTGGTAAATATTTTATATTACATTCTCACCTAAAGATGATAAAATATCATGAATCGTATTTCAAGAAATTAATTAATTTTCTTCTCTAATTGTTATTATAAAAAATTTCCTCTATTTAATTTCCAATATTTGTGTACTGATGAATTCCAAATACTATTTTTATGAAATATTATTTTGATTTCTTTGTTCGGTAGAAAAACCATTTTCTTCCAAAAACATGTTTTATATAAATTAGATCCAAAATGATATTACAATTCATCAAATAATTTACTAATTTTTTTTACCATTTATGAATTATTACACTTCTATTGAAAATAATCATAAATTAATATTCTAGACCATGCATGTTTGGATTTTTATAAAAAATTTGAAAAGAATCATTGTTTTAACTTTTATAGATTGGACAAAATTTCCTTCCACAATGAAATTTATTTTATTAAAAGATTCTTTTATATATTTGTAATGTTATTTTCAATGACAAAATTATCATTTTTTTAATTTATTTTTCAAAATGAAAAGGTTGTTTCACTTAAGAAATTATTAAAATTATTTTAAATAACCCTTAATTTGTATGTAAGGTTATTTTCACAAAAAAACAATTTTTCATTTATTTAGAGAATTTTTCGATCTTTTGTAGTTATTTTCTAAGTGAAAAACATATTTTCCCCGAAATTAATTTCATTTCCATTTAATGGAATTTATATTCATCTACATCAATAAACAATGTTTTTACTTATAAAAAATGGGATATTTTGTAATTATATCATCCTTAATCTTTCTCTTGATTGATTAATATTGTTTCAAATATATTATAATCAAACTCATTTCGTCTCCATGGGTTAATTATTTTTAAAATAGATTATTATGGAAACCATTTCCTTTCTATAGTTTAGTCACATTTTGAATAAATTGTTATGAAAACTATATCATTCCCTTGTTTAGTTGTGTTTTAAAGTGATTATTATAAAATTTATTTCATATCCATATGTTAAAAATGTTTCAAAAATATTGTTATGGAACTCATATCTTTTATATATGCTAATATTGTGTAAAAGATATTTTAATAGTACTCATTTCATTTCCAATTGTTAATCATATTTCTAGGAGTTTTCTTGAAACCTATTAATATTCTATAGGTTAATAATGTTACAAAAATAAAAAATGTTGTTTTATTATTAGTATGATTAAATAATGAATCTATGTAACTTATTCAGGTTGTGGAACTTATAAAGTATATATGATTGGTGCACCAAAATAGAATAGTGTGACCCTAATATAACTTATACAATGGATGATCCCAAATAAAACTCTAATGAATTGGGTAATGATTATGTTGTGCAATAAATTATTTTGGATTTATGATATATGTTTTTTACAATTATAAGGGTTTAGTATGGGTTATATGATGATGATGTTCAATGATACTGACATGTTGTATCAATCACATCCGTGGGATTAAAATCTTTCTTCTGAACAATATTCCTAGAACATGGATCATTATTATTGATTCTTATGACTCTCTTATTTTTAAATCCTAGTGGTATATTGTCATGATTGATGAATTATGAATTTATGGGTATGAGATCTTTTATTTTTTCCACATGACCTCTAATTATATATGCATACCCTTATACACTACTTATGCTCATTGATGACTTTTAATTTTTAATTCTTATGTCCACACTTACTGGGTATTTGAGAACAATATTATAATGTTTTGTTTTCTATAGGTTATCAAGAATGATGAGGAATGAATTATGTATATAAGTATTTCATATGTATGGTGATGATGACTTAATGTTAAAAGATAAAAGTTGAGATTAGTGGGAGAAATGATCATTAAAAGTCATTGGTATTTTATATGTATTATTTTTTATTAATTAAAAAAAATAAATTAAACCTAAAACATCATTGAGAATGTAAATAATCCAATAATTCTTTTAGATATTGTATGTTTTTACAAATAAAATTTGGTCACCTTTATTAGTTTCAAATCCAGAGAATTCATTATTAAAATTTTTTCACCATATCTTGGTGTGATGTTCGAGGGTTTTCTAATATATATCTAGAATAGTGTAGTTTGGAGAGTGGATATATAAATATTTAAATTAAAAATAATAATAATAATAATACATGTGTTCTTTGTTTTCTTCTACACTTGAACGTGAATTTGTTTAAATTTAATTCAAATATTTTTTAAATTTATAATTTAACCCCTTTTCAAATTACATCATTATTTTTGGGAATAAATATTGATGAATATTATTTTAATATAATGATGTTATGCATGTTTTAGTTTAGAGAGTTGAAAAACATCAATAAACATCACTGAATGCATATAAAGAGTTAAAATCTTAGTTCGATAATTGATAAAATTTATTTTATATTTATTTTTTCAATATTAATTTATAATAGTAAATTATGTAATTAATTATAGTTTATAAATATCACATGTAAAGGTTTTTATGGAATATACATCCACCTTGTGTAATCTATCCTTCTGTAAAGGTACATTGGGTCATAATTCACACAATCTTGGTGTATGATTCGTGATCTAGAAAATTACTAGTTGGATATATATAACTATATAGTTACACTTTTGGGGATTAATAATTGTATATGATTTTAAGTATTTACATGAAATATTGTCGAATAAATTATTGTGGAATAAATTTTGATTAGTATATATATAATGATACATCAATTTTAGATAGATACAAAAGCTATGAGGTGCGTAAAGTTATATACAATAATATGGGTTGAATATAATTATTTGGTTGAATCACTAAAAGAATTAATGAATAAATATAATTATATAAGTGATTGACATGAAATTAAATCCCCTTCAAAAATATAAATTATTATATTCCTTATAATTTAAATACATTTAAAGATGTATGTCATCCAACTAGGATGTTCCTACAAAAGATATTTATCTTTGGATGAATAATTTTATGAAAAAAAATAAATATGTGAACCTATTTAGATTATATCCATGTTTAAAGAGATTTATTTTTGGTACCCTTAAATATCATACACAAATAGGATTTTTTATTCAAAGGAATATAATTGATTTTATCTATATAATGTTTTGGGAAATTATTCTTCCACTCAATTATCCATTTATCATATGTAATATAATTTTCATGACTACCTCCCTAAATTACTATATTGTATAATAATCACTGAAGAAAATTAATTTATTATGAAAATATGGATCTTGAAACAGTAGTGGATATAATCATTTAATGAGGGAACATCATTTTTTGGGGAGAAAATTTTATAAAATACCATATTAAATAGACGTAAAATATGACACTCAAATGATAAAATATTCTATTATAGTTAAATATCCACTTAAAATTCAAGAATAACATTGATATAAATACTATAAACTATGACATTATCAATGTAAAAAACCAATTATTTTAGTTTATAAACATATGACCAATTCTTATAAAAAATGACTATGTTAGTTGAATACCTTTATGATAAACCATTTATTTTAATTATTCAACATTTGAATATATATTATTATAGGAATAATATAATGACTAAATATTGGTTTCAATAACACTTGATATGTGATAATATACTAAAATTTAGTCTTTACTTATATACCAAATATGATTGGGTAAATTAATGACTACAATATACTAGTGGTTTTCTTATGGATTGTTTTATCTATTGTTTTCGTTATATTAGATATATTTTAGAAAAAATATTGTAGAAATATTTACATAATATTCAAAAGGTATTGTGTATAAATGAATTTTACATGAGATGTATGGTTTCTAGTGTTTTATCAATATCACTAGGTGTTAAAAATTCAAACAAAATGTGTTGAATGTTTATTCGGGTGTATAATGTGGTTTCAATATAATAACCATTGAAATTAGTTATAACTTAAAAGAAACATCTTTAAGGGTGTAATATGTTGGAATGGTTTGTAATTTTCTAAAATAACTGAAGAGAATTATGAAACTCCATGGAATGGCTGTATCATGCATAATTGTTGTATAATCAATTATTCTTTTATGAAAGTGTATATTATAATGAATTTATGTATTATATGTGTTTTAAATATTAAAAAAAATTAAAATCAAGGTATAAATTGATGATGCTTTTGTTTGTTATTAAAATAGTGTTGTAAAATGTTTATTAAGAATATAATTTAAAGAAATATAATATATTATGACCATATGGATATAAACAGAGGACCTCGGTTTTTAGTATATATCTATTATATGGTAGGATAAAATGTTTTTTTGATAAAATTGTTATCTAAAATATGATATTATTGATTAAAGAAACATTGATTATGAATTAATATACTATATAACATATTTGAGAAGAATGTAAAATTAAAATTGTCATATTTATGATATATATATATAAATATTTATCTTGGATAAAGAGTTTATCTAGATATTTATTAAAGTGCGATTTATATGATGAAACCACCCATCATTTGAATATTTTAATTAATTAATTCATATTCATTGTAAAATTCTCTAAAAGTATAAAATACCATATATTATATATATTTAATATTTAATATTTAATATATTAAGTATTTCCCATTTTGGGAAAAATAAATTATTTCCCAAACAAAAATGATTATGTGTTTTTAAATTGATATTCCGAAGATGATATAATATCTATGATTCTTGTTAGTGTATATTTATACCTTTTGGTTTTTAGAGTTTAAAAAATAAAATATAATTATAATCTTCCAATGTAAATTTCATCCATCCTAATTGCTTTAGTATATGTTGAAAAAAGATAAATGTAATGAGTTATATTATTTATGAAATGATATGAAGTAATAATTTTGATTGAGTATTTTCAAAGAATATTGATGTTTATAATCATTGAAAAGTAAATTTATAGAGAACAAATGTTATTAAAATAAAATCATAAGACATTGGGATGTAGAGGAGATGGAATAATTATTTATCGAGTAGAAATTTGGAATATGATTCCAATGAATAACTATTATTAAAATAATATTTCTTATTATATGTCACTCTCTAAAGAGATTACTGTGAGTGTTTTATTAGGCGCTCATATAGTGATGTTATAAGAATTAAATAGAGAAGTAATTATTTTTAACAGGACCTTAAAAATATACAAACCAGAAGAGTGGTTTTATAGTATATCATATGCGATATGACAATACCAGAACATACATATGGTTTTGGTAAAATTAGTAATAATATTGTATGTATTTTTTTGTTTTATAATAAATGAAATATAATTATTTAATATAATCTTGTAGTGAAATGATATTTGTACTCACAAATACTGAATATGAGTAATCCCTAATTATTATTCATACAAGGGTGGATGTGGTCACACATCCAAGTTTACTAATTGTTGATTGAGTTTATGTAAAGTAAATAATTTCCCTAAATGTTGTTTTATTTTTTTGTAATGGGTTTTATGGGTATTGTTAAGGAATTTCTATGATGTTCAATGGACCATACACATACACATGTTGTCGGGGGTAAATCTAGTGTGATATAGTTTTTACCAATTCAAATAACATCTTCATTATTTTTTGACACCTATTTATTATTAAAATATATATCTAGATATAATATATGGATCTAATATTTTTTACAGCACATACAACCCCACTTGTTATAGTGGAACTAATGTAAAGATATCACAAATAATTTACATTGTTTATCTCATTAGTGTTAAATTACTCATATATGCACATAGGATACCCATGGTATAAAATCAACAAATAAACAATTATGATCATTAAAAGGGGATAAGGTTATATATCATTATAAAACTAAATAATTACACATTGCACAGGTGTGGGGTCACTATATAACACAGGTGATCTTTGTATCATCCCACTTCACTTATTTATACTATTGTCCAACCAAATTCTCTTTATCTTATTCCTTATTGTCATGAATTATATCACATTCTCTATATGAGGATATCCATACACAAAAAAATTCTTATATTTTTCAAAAATTAAGAGTGTTTGAATAAATAATGATATCATATAAAACTGCATGAAATAGAATCACAGGTAATTTATAAAAAACGTCCAGTTATACTAAATATGTAGATGAACACTAAACTCACCTATTCTTTTAATAAACATTGCAATGTAAGAGAAGGTATATAATATTTCATATAATTTAAAACGTCAAATCAGTAACTCCTTCATAATCTTCATTACAATTGGTTTTAGGGGTTCCTCATCCTTTTTATCTTCTTCTCTATCAAGATATTGAGTACTCTATGATACTCCTCACTATATACACTCACCCAGATTTGATATGATTTTTCTTACCTTCTCCAATTTTATTTTATTTGTTCATATAATAATATAACATGCATATGTGTATTTATTAAATTAATTTCTATTTCCAAAATTCAATAAATGGTATATTGAGAATAAAATATATCTTTCTGTGAAAAATCGCTATTATAGAATACCCATTTCAGGATTTAATTATTAATTTGAAACTAATTTCTAAACTCAATGAGTATTTTAATAATATCCAAAATAACTGATCATATCTTTTAAATCCAATCAAAATAAAATATCATTTTATTATACAATAAGTAAATGTTCATTATCTTTTTCAAACTAAAATATATACATTTAAATCTATATTCTAAATCTATTAGATATATATATATATATTAATAAATTCTAGTTTTAAGACATATAATTAAATGAATATTGATAGATATCAAATAAATATAGTATGTACTTTAATCATGGGTATGGAAATATTATAATCTTCTTAACTTTTTACTCATTATCTAAATATTTCATTCTTAGGAAAACTAAAATACTTACATGTTTGTTCATATAAATGACTCAAAAAACCCTTTAATAAAACATATTTTAGGTACTTTTAAATTTGGATAAAGATTCCATTTGACGTCGTGTGAGTTATCCTTGATGACCAGATAATTTAACTTAGACACAATGAAATATATGAAGTGGAAATATAATTTCAATATCCTAAAATAAAATCACCGATAATGGAATAAATAACATTTATGATGTAAATAAATAAAACAATTCAGCATCATGATCATTATATTTGTATTTCATAGATTTAACAAATTATTGACACTATCATTATCATTTCTCATCGATAGTCATAATCCACATATGATGATCTTATTATAGTTTTTTTAAAACGTTGATCAGAAATCAAATTGGATGTTTATGATGATTATACCAAGAAAAATTTTCATATACACCATCCCAAACAATTCCAACACCATATTTTTTATAATCATAAAACATGATATTTCATTTAGTAGAACTTCTAAATTCTTTAATTTTTTAATGTTTAATGCTAGGAGAAACAATGACTTTTTTATAAATCTTTACGATAAAGAAATACATTTTATATTGGGTGCTTAATTTTCAACTTGAATCATCAATAATTATATTATATGTTTCAGATAATTACACTCTTCTAATGATATTGGTTTGGGACTTCAAAGAATTTTATTGGTGTCATTTTATGATCTGAGATCTTATAAATAATATTTCTCTAGTGGTTTAATTAAATGCAATATTGTGTAATATTTTTATATAAATCACATTCACTTATTTGGTTTTATTAGATCCTACATATTTAAATGACCTTTAAGAATCTTTATCATAGATAATATATTTTTTTGATAATTCTCACATGATTAGTATTAGTACAGGGAAATAACAAATACAATTGACACCGAAAAAGGAAGTGTATACATCATCTAGTGGGATCTTACCCTATGAATATCATTTATCAGATCATCCAAGGGATATAGAATCTGTGGTATTTTCCCTTGATCATGAAAATGATGACATCCAATCATATATTCATGAACAAAATTGTAAATGGTATAAGTTTAAGCTCATTGAGATCTAGAACCAAACCATGTACACTAAACTACCCCTGAAAGTCTCACACGAGCAGACCTCACTCTTTGGGATTTTTGTAGTGTACCAATGTATTTGGAATAAAGACCCTATCAATATGATTATGTAAATTATTTTGTATAGAATATTTAATATATTTTAATCCTATTATTGTTACTTTATAAATGATATTTATTTTGGTACTACAAAACATGAGTAATATTTTTGTGATACATTCAAATTCAATTACGAATTTATTTTGATGAAATAATTTATTTTTGAAATAAATAATATTTTAGTAAAGTTTATTATTAAATAATGTTTATTAAGATCATATAATTTTTATGAATTCAAATTTAATTTTTCTAAGATTTTAAATCTGTTATTGTAAAAAACCAAGCATACCTCAATAAATATCGATTATTATTTTAAATGTGAAAATAAACATATTTAGAAAATTATTTTGATTAAATGTATACTATTATTAGAATTATAATTTCAAAATTTTCCAATGGTAAATTTTCCATAATTTTATTAGATAGTCGAATATTCAGGTAAAAATAAATACCGTATAAATATACTTTGGTTATTATGACATCTTAATGACACAAAAATGATATAATAAATATTATAAATGGTATCAAAAACAAAATATATTTTTTCTATTTAAAATAATCATATTTAAATTTTATTTTATCATTTTTATATATTCATTATTAATCTTCCAAATCCATTAATATATTATAATGTTTTAATATCATTTTTTAAGATTTTGACGCAAATCCACATTAGAAGGGCAATTGTTTTTTTAATTTTTGACCTTGTACTTATAAAATAATGAATACCACTAAAATTTTTCAAAAACCATGTTAAGGGTTTTATATTTTGTTAATTTTTTATATAAGGTCCAAAACCTATTTTTGATAAATATTAAATAAATCCCAACTCATTTCCAATATAAAAAATCCAAATATCCCATTTATCTTCACTTAAAATTTTTGGATTACTTCTATACTCTTCCATACCCACCCTATAGTACTCCAAATGTTCACCATGCCATCAAGAATCCCCTCTCAATCATTTCAAAACACACACTCAAGGAAGGGATCCTTACCTTCTCTTCTATATTCATGTTTCCTTATTATCTTGTAACATATATTTTGATTACATATGTTATGATATGTATTATATGTTTATATTACTTCTTATAATATTTCCATATTATGAGACACCCATATCACTCTCCTCAACCCATTTTATGAATTTTTATGTTATACTTTTATGTTATCAAAATTTCACCATGATTTCCCATGACAAAATAATTGTGTAGTGAATACTAAAATCATTTCCTACAAATGGTGTTCACCATTTTAAAGATATAATTTTATTAATTTGGACTTAAATATATGTATTCTACACTCATTTCTCATGGAATAAAATTTAATGAAAAATGATTCCTTGTTGTATTATCTACATGGAACACATAAGCATGATAATGAAATGAATGTTATAGGTGTGCCCATAATTATTTAGATATCCAATGCATTGGGTAATGTTTAGACTCATGATAGATAATTTTGGGAAAGGTAATGAACTTGATTACTTTATGGGACTTTGGATATCTTGATTTCTTGGTGGTTAGTATTGACATATGTTTATAATGTAGCGTTTTTAGTTATTTCTACATTTAAAATGTTATGATTTTAATACAATATCATGCATTATTATTCATGTTCTTTTTTTACTCATTTATATTCCTATTTTATAACATGTATTTTGTTAATACATTCTTATTCCCTTACTATGATTTATATATCACTCCTTTATTATGTACTCGTAATGGCTATCCAATATAGTTTTATGTGAGATTATGTTGAAGACGTTTTCAATAAAGATGATACTTTTCTTGTTTTAAATTTTTATGTAATGTACCTCACTCCAAAAGAGACAAGAATTATTAATATTTCAGGTTCTGTTAAGTGTAATTTAAAAAAATTTAATACTGTATTAAGTTCAAATAAATACTAGGGTTGTTAAAGTTGGTATCAAATGCATTGTTTTTTATTTTTGGGATTGGGATTAGAAAACACTAGAGAAATCCATTGGTATAAGACTACATATAATAAAACTTTCCTAAATCATGGTAAGTATAATGTTTGTAGTTTATAAATAAAATAAACCCCTCTCTTGATAAAAAAAGTGGTTGTGTTTCTAGAATAGATGTTCTGAGGGGTAACAACTTGGACAAGGTACATCAAGCACGACTCGATGTAACCTAGTACATAACAATGAGCCTTACTATGAAATAGGTATGACACTCCTAGTGGATATGATTTGAAAAATTCATAATTTTATTATGAACCATTATTAAGGGAAAAGAAAATGTGAATAATAGTATATGATATGAAATAAATCATGTATTACATATATTGAAGATGATAAATTCGTATGTTAAGGAAATACGTTTAATTTATATGTGATCCCTTTAATGTCTTTGAATTTCCCATTTATGTGTTTAATAGTTCAAAAATGACATACCAATTTTTTTTATTCTACGAAATTTATATAAAATAGAGGTGTCATGTAAACTGCCATTGTGAGGGGAAATATGGTTACTTCCTTAACGAGATGACTAACTAGATGGGAGAAGGAATAACAAACATTATGATGATACTATCTTTGCTAACTCATGTTCTAAATAGAAACGTGGATTTGGAGTAGAATCCAAATCCACCAAATAAATAAAATGCTATGATTGATTCATTTATGGGACAAAGGCTTCTGAAATTAAATAGATCATCTGATCCATTAATCGACAAAAAATGAATCAAAAATATTGAGATGATATTATACATACTTTAATGTTTTGATAATGATAATGTTATAATAGGTGTTTATCATATGGATGGAGAATCTTATTAGTGGGGGATGCTGATCAAGAATACGAAGCCTACGGAATAGATCAAAGAGATGGGGTGGAAGGAATTATGGATTTTTATTATAAATTAGAATCTATCTTTCTTCGACATATAATAGAAATTTATTTCATTTCCCTTATGAAAAAATAAGGAAAACAAGGAAAAAATTTCATAAATTCCATGATATGGCTTTGAATTTGTCATTACCATTCAAATGGTTGATTGAAAGCTTCTATTGTGGGATAAAAAGTACTATAGTAAAATACCTGGCGACCTGAGGCATTGATTTATATGAGTAAATTATCTGATGTGCCCTAAAATTTTTGATTGAGATCCAAGATTCTAAAGGGCATCATGGGGATAAGATGATGAATGTGGAGTTTAATTCATGATGTGCAATAGAGAAATATAATTTTTCCATGAAATTTGAACATTGCACTTGTCAAAGGTAGAGAAAAAAGAACCCTAAAAATTTTCCAAAGGGGGAAATGAAATTATTTATCTATGAGAAGGAGGGAAACCAAGCTAAACATTGATGATCTAGGAAACCCATTAATGTGATAGATGAGTGGAATTATCTAATTATCTGTCAGCATAATTTTCATTTCTAAAACCATAAGGAACCAGTGATCTTTGAAAACCAATTTACAAATCCAAGGGCTTTCAGAGACAACCAACAACCTCCAAATAAGAAATGTTGAGGTGTTTCCTTCACAACCATCGAGGTGGATCCTAACAATGAAATGGTGGTATGTACTCTAGATATTTATTCATGAATATAGACTTTATTTCATATTTTTAGTTATATGCATTCATTCATATTTTTACAGTTTAGTTAATCCATTCAATCCTTAACACATAGCATAAAATTACAGCTTTTAGTTAAAATGGATAATGTGTGAATTATTTCATCTGATGTATATAACTCCCAAAAATCAAAATTTTTAGATTGAACATCTTAGATAACGTTTTCATACACCATTTTATGGAATTTTAATTAATTAAGGGTATGGATGGGATTTCATATATTGATCTAATTTAAATTTCCCTAACAATGAAATCACCCTTAATATTTTGAATCAACCCCTACTTATATAAAAGTTCAATGGGGAGGATAAATATTCTTTAGATCCAAAATATAAATCATGGATATTATTACTATACGAGCTTGCATATCAAGCACGAACTATTGATTATAAGGAATTAACCATCCTCAATGACATGCGAGTTATGGGGGAATACGCATATGTGTTTCGGAAGTAATTTCTTGGTCTTCCTTTAAGACAATAGGTTGAATTTTCAATAGATTTTATAGATGGGGCATTACCATTATCCACGACTCTATATAGAATGGTTTTTGTGGAACTTGAGAATCTGATGAAATAACTAAAATAGAATCTTGATAAAGGGTTCCAACACAAATGTGTGTCACCAAGGGGTGCATTAGTCCTCTTGGTGAAGTACAAGACTGGGTCAATTTGACTTTTTGTTCATTATCATGGGACTAACAAGGTCTCGGTAAAGAAAAAGTATCCTCTAACACAAATTGATGAATTTTTTGATCACCTCCATGTATGAAAATGATTATCCAAGGTGGATCTTAGGTCATGTTATTAACATATTATGGTGAATAGGGAATATATACCCAATATACTTTTCTTACAATGTATGAGCACTTTGAGTTCATTATAATTCTTTTTTAACTCACGAATACTCTAGTAATCCTCATTGAACTCAGGAATTCTTTGGCTTGGGATTACCTCAAAAAACTTTTGGTAGTATTTATAGATGATATTATAATGTTCTCTAAAACCAATAGGGGTATGAAGATAACTAGATTATTATACTATAAACCATAAAAAAGAAGAAGTTATTTGAAAATTATAGAAAATGTGAGTTCGGGTTGAAGGAAGTATCATTATTGGGGAATATAATTACAATAAATTGGATATAAATGGACACATAAATGATTGAAGAAATTGTAGGATGGTGTTGGCCAATATCGTAACTCAAATCAATATTTCCCTTGGAATAGTTATATTTTATCAATGATTTGTGATAAATTTTTCATGATTTACAAACACTCTAACCAATAAAACACAGAATGGAGTCATGTTTTATTAGAACGGTGAATGTGAAGTTATGTTTAAAAATTTGAAATGGAGGCTTGTCACTACCCTTATTGTAACACTACCCACAAGTAGATAACATTCATATGATTCAGTGATGCATCTAAATTAGACTGTTTATTATTGATGAATGACAATTTCATAGCCTATGCTTTTAATAATTTTATGTTTCGAGATTAAAACTACCCAATGTATTATCTGATGTTGGTGAAAATGATATTATCATATTTAAATATGGTGAAATTATCTATTTTTGAACATGTGAGAAATATATACGGATCACAAAATCCTCATGTATATATTCACACAGCATGAGATGAATATGAGCCAATGAAAATGGTTAGAGATGGTCAAGGACTACAAATTCGTAATACACTATCATCACATTAAAGTGAATTAAGATTTGGACACTCTAATTAGAAAGGACCCAATAATTTTTTCATTGATGAGAATTTGGACGAATCTGGACTTCTATGATTTGAAAATGATAGAAATGGAAATAACTAGGAGGAAACATAATCAATCCTTTCAAAATTGATTTTTTAAACACATTTTCTAGAAAATATAATTGATGATAATAGAAATGATATGGGAATTCAATATAGAGTATAAACTATACAAAAATTGAATTCCCCTGAGTTCAATTTTAATGAATAAGGAGTTTTGATATTTGTTAAACGACTATATGTACCATCAAATCCAGAGTAAGAAAGGGAACCGTGTATGATACATATAGTCCAACTTTATCTATTATCCTAGGAAGAATAAATATATATCATGATCTTTTATAGCCCTATTCATAGGAAAATATGAAGAAGGATACCATTATAACATCCCATGATTTTTTATGTTATTCATTTTTAAAATTTCATTTCACTAATAGCTTACGTGCAACAAAACATTGATCTCAATCATACAAATAAATATTTCTACTAAAATATTAACACTGTAACCTGGAAAATGAATTATTAGTTACAAATAGTATTGAATAACTAATAAAAATATATGGTATAATTAATTAGTTACAAATTTATTTAAATCTAATATAAGAACCATTTTATTATAATTTTAATGTTTGTATGAAAACTATTTTTATTCTCACAAAGACTTTTTATCCTAACAAATTAAATTAACTATTATTGGTGAATGATATTAATGAAATATATATTTTACATATTCTATATAATATTTTGAACATGCATTGAATAGATTTTATATACATATGATAGTAACAAGACCAATATTATACACAATATCCAATATTTTTATAAATTTATTTTTAAAACATTTTACTGGAAGACCTATTTGGAACAACTACGATGAATAGTTTATTTAATGGAAAGTAAAATATTTGACACACTTGGTTTAATAAGTAATAAATTTTGATATTGTTATTTCGATGATAACCTACACTATAAATTCTAATTTTAAATATAAAATGTTTATCTTAATTATGGTAATTTTTTTATATCTTTTAGAAAATAAAAAATTAAATTAAATGGTTATATAATGATGATGCAGTAATTCATTTATTACTATATCTATCAAATAAATCATATTAAAAACGTCAAAATAAATAAAATTTAATAAAATATATACTAGAAATATATTTTCTAGATTAATTTGACATGTTTGGGTTGAGTAAAATGATTTTTCTTGTAGATATCTTGTTAATATTATATTTTTAAACTGAAAATTAATGAATAGTTTCAATATTGAAAATAATTATACATTAAATTATATAATAATTTATTAAATGATATAAAATTAGTAAAATATAAATTTAACACAACTAATTGGTTAATTTAAAACATTTCCCTTTATGGATAATTTTTATTTTTAGATTTACTATATTAACCCATAAAGAGTAAAAATACATGTTTCCACAGTAAGAGTTAAAGGGTTTAACTGAGGGATAATAGAAAAATTTAAGGGAAATAACATGAAATAAATTTTTTTAAAGATTATTTGTTGAGAGGATTTTAACCGACCAACATCATATCTACAAAATATCTCAATTTTGAGCTATTTGGGAAATAAAATGAAAATCTATTAATTAAATATTTTGAGGTTATCGATATTGACCCTCACAAAAAGTAAGTAAGGGTGAATCCACCCTCACTTACTAACACCTATCAAGAAACTATGGATTGAAAATGATCTTCCCAAACAGGCTCCCAAATTCACTCTTTTCTTCTTAGAAGCCTTCATTTGGGCATAAATCCATGAAAATAATTTATATTGTGAATACAAATAGAAGTATCCCAAATAAGAGGGAACATATTTCCACAATCTCTTTAGTATTAAATTCATTCTTCATATCCTCAACTCTTTTTATTCCAAGATTATATAAAAACCCATTATCCTCAATATAATTATATTTTTTCAGAAAAGGGTTCATCCAAAACATACACACAATTCCATATAATGGTAAAAATACATACTATTTATGTTTACATCGAACTACCTCCTCCTGAGATGATGGTTGTTTTTTTCAATTAACACCATTCATGGTTGAGAATAACAAGGGAAAATATTTATATATAAGTTATATATGAAATTTTTTAAACTATTTATTCTTATTTAATTCATTTATAACACATAACCATAAGAATTCCATTTTACATACATATGATACATTGTTTCTAGACCTGCGGACTATGGCCTCCTCAAAGAAACGCCATTCGTTCATGCTATACATAGAATGTATAAAATTTGTTTAAAATAATATTTAACATATATGACATAAAATGATACTAAAATTATAATAAAACTACATATAGTTTTATTTTAATTTCTTTAATATATAAAATAAATGAAAATATCATTCATGTGTACGTACACCCTAACATCTCCATGATCGATGCATTTTATTTTTTAATCTAATAATTTTATGTATTATTATAAATAAATATATAATTAATATATATTATTTAAATAATATTTAATATTATGTATATAATTAAACCATGCTCTAAATAATGGGAAAAAAATTACAAGTCTAAACATACTCAATAAACTACGCAATTAATACCATAAATAGTGAAAATAATGAATGATTATTAAAAAACGGTAATGATATTTTAAGAGGATAATATATAATATCATAAATATTAATTTAGTTTTGAAATAATTTACTAACATTCTTAAAACCATTATAAAATTGGGTAATGGATGTTCACCCAAAACGAAATGCAAGGTAAGGGTTTATTTGACCATCTCATTATTTATCGAGATTGCTTATATTTAACTCCCCACTAATGAATATATATTTTATATGTCAATGATTTATAAAAATTTATTCAAAATTTATTTTAATATTATCCTACAAATGTATGATATCTTTATTATTTTTTTTAATTTTAATTTCTTGATTTGAATGGAATATTTTGTTTATTTTACAATTGATGTACTTTAATACTTCTTCGATAGAATATTATTTTAACTTATGCAGTGTCAATTGAATTTTATACCATCATGAAACATTACAATTTTTATAATTCCTTGACAATTTTAATGGGTCATTTTAAAATAATTTTTTTATTTATAATCTGGTGAATTGTTAAAGAAAATATTTCAATTCTAAAAGGGATATTCCTCTCTAGAATTTTCAATTATTTTGTTTGATTATTTTCATCTATGTCAATATCTTTTATTGAAAATTATGTTTCATTATAGTTGATCAATTATGATATCATTTTCTAAATTATAATAAATATTTGTTTCCAGTATGACTATGGATGTCCTATTTTAATACCATTCACCATACTAGTGAGAATAGTTTGTGATTATGTTCACAGATTGGGCAGAGTTATTTATATTTCATATGTATATGTTTTTTATTTTGCACCTCATTGATATGATGAATTCATTATACATAGTATGAGATTAGAGAGGACCTCTCTATCCCATTGATGCATCAATAGGTCTTAGGGTACAAACTAGATATTGTCATAGCTGAGGCCTTTCTCATTTATTTTCAGATATAGATTTGGATGTGGAATTAACCGTCTATTTTTAAATGTCATGTTTGAGGCCTATAAGGTGCGTTTCTACTGTAGAAAATTATTTATTCAATCATTATTAGATTAGTTATAGATATTATATGGGATTATTAAACTATAAGAATATCCATGTTTATGTTTCCCAGCTCATGTGATTATTTAAATGTCTTGTGTTCAAGTTATTTACCTTGCCATATTTTGAATGCCATATTTTCTCATAGGTTACTATTCACACTAACACTTTCTAGGCATTTTAGATAACCCATTTCTTGTGTTTTATTTTCCCCTAGGAAATCAAGATTTTTTCAATTTTCATTTACAAGGTTACACTAAGGAGACTAATGGAATTTTCAAATAAATATCATTATGTATTTTCAATTTTAAAATGTAATGTGAATTTAAAATTTGTAATAAGGTTTTTGAAACATATAAAATTATTGTTCCTTCTGGATTTAAATTTTATAAATATGAAAATTTAAAAAAATAATGCACCAACACTGGGATACTAGCGTTAGGGATGTGATAATGGGGTTGGGCTCTGGGATACTGGGGTTGGACTCTGGGATACTAAGATTGGTATTAGAAGATGTTTAGTTGAAACCTTGGACACTACATTAGGGAATATAAACCTAATATTAAATATGATGACTGGAAAATAAGAACATTAAAAAAATTTGTTAAGTTAAATATTATGATGAAATTACAAGAATTACATCTCTATCTAGATACTATAAGTTGATGTGTTTTAGGAACATATGTACTGAGGGTTAACAACTCTAACAAGGTGTGTTTGGCCTGATTCGGTATAACATGGTACACGACAATGATCCTTACTACCCACAAGGTTTAAAAAACCCGTAGGATATGTTATTGATAATTCAAAATTTTATTTATAAACCATTATTTAGGATTTAAAATTAAATATGTCCCTTAATAAACCATCATTAGTATTATAAAATTATCAATTCTTAAATTTTTAAATTTCTATTAAGTGTTGATAATTATGAAATTGTGAATTGTTATTCATTACCTAATATAAAGTATTATATTGTATAGAAATAGCACCTAGTGGATGGAATTAAAATCATATCAACACATTTAATCCATGTATGGATTTCCCTTAGATAAAGGATGATGATGTTGTAGTTGGAGTTGAAATCGATGTTCTACATCTTATAAATCTACTCAGAAAACTGACTGATGTTTTTACAAATAACCTAACCCATATGGGGAATCTTGAAATTCAACATGGAAGAGTAATTTTAGACTTATTAATTAGAAAATAGGCTAAAAATTTAACTTTGAATAAAAACAAGGTTTCATCTAAATTATGATTCAGTTCCATATAAAATACATTTTTTATTTGGGATATAATGAAAGGGATAAAGACATCAAGGAATTTTATCAACTTTTGGGAGATAAAGATCAATGGTGGAAATCAATTTAAAACACCAAGTATTATGAGTTAATAAAACACATGTAATGGAAGAATTTCAAAGTTCTTTTCTAGGAAAATTATTTCTCTCATATACATCAGGTGGATATGAATATAAATTTATTGAATATGTGGAAAATTGAAGATGATAATGTTTCAAAGTATACATAAAACATTAAAATTTTATCAAGGAATTATATAGAATACAAACATAACCCAATGAGTAATATTGATCATTTCCTTGATTGGTTAAATCCATTCCTCCCAAAGGAATTGTACTATCAACCTTTATCCCAATGTGAAAATATTATCTCATGTGCTATCAAGAAGGAGAAATAATTCTATCAGTTTTATAAATTGAAGTGAAAAAAAAAGATTAAAATAATAATGTAGAAAAATAAAAATAATGGTAAAATGGGAAAGAATGATTTTTTATATGTGATACTTGTCGTAGGAAACACCATGGTGCATGTTTAAATCTAAAAGATGTTTTCTTCAGGTATGGGGAGAAAGACCATCGTGGTATTGATTTCAAGGGAAAAAAAGTTACCAATGTTCAATGTTATAATTTTAATGAGAAGACACATTATGAAAATGATTTTATTAATAATTAAGGAAAAATGTCAAAGAAAAAAAGGTATCAAGGTCATGATTATGGTGTTACTATATTCATTGTGGAATAACTAATGTATTTTTGTTTTAGGATTCAATACTTATGTTATGATATTTTTGTTATGAGATTCATGATATATATATATACACATATATATATATATTGAATGTACTATAATACTTATTCATTATGGATTTAAAATCATGAATGTTTTCATTAAGTATTTAATGTGATTAATGTGTTCATATATTCAGTATGTGGAACTAAGAGAAACATAATATTGTTTTCGAAAAAATCTAATGTTAGGATTTATTTTAGAAATTTTGAAACCTTTTTTGACTATTAATTTTTAGAGAAGTATTCTAGATAATTCCTATGATTTAAATGGATTAATTTAAATGTTAGATATATTTTTTTCACTTTATACATTAATTAAATTTTCAATAAATTCTGGTTATTTGTTGAATTTTACGATAAAATAGTTTTACAAAAATGACAAACCATGGGTTGGGCGACCACCCATCACATCCATCAAGGCCATAATACTTGAACCAACAACAGAAGGGTGAATAAAATTAATCAATTAAAAATGTCTTATGTGATGTCCTGATAAGTATATTATAGTTTCAGTTGATTGAATAGTACTAAAAAATACATATATATTTTTTTTTGAATCATATACTATTAACATGAATATAATATTATTTAATTATATTATATTTTTGAGGGAAATATGATTTAATTGTATAAATTGACTGAAGGATGATACTATAATTTTAGAGTAATTATGTTTCTGTAGGTTCTTATTCTATTAAATAAATTAATTATTCAACTCCAGGGAAAGGGTCCTAAAACCAAAAATGTTATCATAGAACCATATTTTTTGATGAATTAAATGGTCTTAGATCATTGATGACTTACAACTTCGTGATTATTAACTTTTTCCTTATCATGTTCTCTATCACTCTCTATAGAACATAATTGTAATATTTTTCTTATTTGTAGATGTTTTGCTACCTGGAACCCTAGTATGTGTTATATCTTGTGACCTTTATACTTCCCTTTAATTATTTTAAAGTGGATTCTTTATTGACCCTTGATTCAATGTGGGATTTTAATAAAATTATTTTGATTAATAAAACATTCACTATTGAACACGAATTCCAAAATTAAGAAGACACATGTAATTTAAGGAGGGGAGAATGTAATAACCCATGGGTTTTAGGGTATATATTTCTTTGATTCAATTTATTTGATATCTTATGTTATACGCAACAACGAGATTAAACAAACAACAAAATATCATTATTTTATGGCTTCCATTATAACCTAGCCATTAAATTAGAAGTTATGAATAATATTTACTAACTAATGAAAAATTATGGAAGAATTAATTGGTCAAAAATTAATTAGAAATTAATATATGAAACAATTGAATATAATGAGAATATTATAAAAAACTATTTTTATACTCAAAAAGGAATTTTTCCTAATAAATGAAATTAACTGCAATTAGTGAATGATATTACTGAAATACATATTTTATATATTCCCATTTTTTCATTCATAAAATACACTTGATAGGCCTAAGATATGATGAAACCCAATATTATACAAAAAAATTCGATATTTTTAGAAAATATTTTAACCACCTTTTAATGAAAAACCTATTTTAAATCTAATTTTTCACAATTTTATATATTATTCAGTGAAATATAAAGTTTTTATTTTACATTTTAATATAAAAATTTAATTGGATTTATTTTTTGGTATATTTATGATATGTTTTATATTTTGATAAAAACTAAAAAATATTAATTTTTAATTGAATTATAATTTTTTCATGGAAATAATTTATAGTGTTTATTTATATTTTTTGTATATTTAATGTTTAAATAGATTATATTAATAAAATTTCATCCAATTTATTTCATTTACATAAATTATACATCAAATTTAGATATAAAAATATATTAATATTTAGCATTATAAACATAAATAACTAGTTTTATCACCCCATCAACAAGATAATTTTAAATTAATTACTTTATCTTCTGTATTTTTATAATTTTAATGTGGATAAAATATTTGGAATCAGTGGGACCAAATTATTTAAATAAGTTACTTTTATTTTTGTTCATATTAATAATATCTTTAGAAATATTTTTTATTACCACATTTAAGGGAGAATCAGATATTTAAAATTAAATAAATTATTATAAAAATTATTAAATTACTGTAACACCTATAATAATTTTATTTTATGAGAAACGTTCAACAAAAATCATAATTTGGATTATTTAACTATCTTTTGAAGCAACTTGGATGACTTTATGACTTTTATAATATTTTATTCTAAGGGAAGTCCAATATATCACACTATAATTTTAAAAAGTAATATATATTTATTGTAGTTATTTGGAGAATAACATTGAGTATAAATAATAATTTAAAATATAAAATGTTTATAATAAATATGGTAATTTATTTATATTTTTTTGGAATGAAATAATTAATCTATATTTGTGACATTACGATGAAAAAGTAATTGTTTAATTAATAGAAGAATCAAATAAATGATATAAAAAATATTATATAAAATTTAATTTGATAAAATTAATATCACCCAAGAAATATAATGATTATTTTTAAATATATGGTATGAGTTAAAAGTGTTTTTTATAAGTTATAATGTAGTTATGATATTTTAAAAAATAAATGTTGGGAATAGTTTCCAAATTCACACTAATGATATATCAAAAAAATATAATTTTATTAAATTATATAAAAATTATAAAATTATAAAATTTTAAAAAATGGATGGCATGAATTAAAATATTTCATAAATGATAAATTTATGGATATTTTTCCTTTTATAGTGACTATATTATCCCTTAAAAAGCCAAAATTCAACTTGTCTTTGTAAGAGTAAAATGGATAAAATAAAAGATAAATCCAAAAGATAGGTGTAGTCATGTGAAATAAATTTCATTAAAAAATATTTTTTTGAGTTTTTAGACTCGTAAAAATTATATATTTGAAAATTATCACTTTTAATACATTTGGAATGAAAAATTAATTTATATTAAATTAATATTCCATGCTATCATGAAGTGACCCTTACCTCGATTATAAAAGGGAACCTCCTCCCTCACTTACTCAAACCTCTTGAGACACTTTGGATCGACAAATATCAGCCTAAAAATTCTCCCAAATTCTCAATATTTATCCCATTATCCTCTATTTGGGTTGAAATCCATCCAAATAATCCATTTGTTAAAAAATAGAATTAGTTACCCAAATAAGATGTGATATCTTTCCTCAAGCTCTTTAGTTTTATTTCCATTATTCCTCCTTTCAAATTCTTATATTAAAATATAATATCAAAAAAATAGTATACACAATATAATGAGAATTTTTCATGTCATGTTATATACCTACACTTACACATACTTCCATATAACGGGAAACAAATATATTCTTTATGTGTATGGGGAAGTACCGCCTCACAAAATAATGATTGTTTGTTTTTCTCCATTACATCTTTTAATGGTTGGAAATTATGATGGAAATTTTTTTTATATATGTTATATATGATACTTATTGTTAATTTATTATTCTTTAATTCTTTTATAATACATACCCTTAATATTAAATTTTTTAATAAATATGATAACATCATTTGTGGAAGTGTCGAATATATTGTCTTCAAAGCAATGTGATTCGTTCAAACTATATGTGGAATGTATGAAGAATTTTTCTATTATTAATATGTAACATATATGAATTTAATATTATAATTTAATAATAATATAAATACATATCATTTTATTATATTTTTTAATATGAAAATTAAATAAAAGTAGCGTTCAAAAATAGGTATGACCTGCCAGCTCCATGAAAGATGCATTTAATTTATTATCTAAAATTTTTATTGAATATTATAAATAAATATATAAAATATATATAATATTTAACTCATGTTTTAAATTCTAGAGATGATGAAACCATGAAATATATGATGGGAATAATAAATAACAAGTCAAAATTTACTTCTGAAACTACGCAATTAACACATGAAATGGTAAAAATAACAAAAAATTACTAAAAAAGAGTAACATTATATAAAAATAAGATAATATATAATATCATAAATATTAATATGGTTTTGTGGCAATTTATTGACATTCTGAAAGTCGTTATACATTTTCTTGAAGGATGTTCACCCCAAATGATACAAAAGGCCAGAGTTTAATTTACAATCTCATCATTAATCGAGATTTGTTCTATTTGATTCTCTACTGGGGAATATTTATTTTATATGTCAATTATTTATAAAAATATTTTAAAGATGTATTTTAATATTATCCAATAAAATTTTAAATTCCCTATGGTCTAATTTTTTTAAAATTGTATGAAGGTAATCTTTTTTATTGATTTCTGAATAAGGTACTTTATGGATTCGTTGATGGAAGGAATGCTTTTTTAACATATGAGACATGATAAGTTTATTCCTCCATCATGTACCATTAAAAAGTTTATGCTTTCCATACATGTTTAAAAGGTTCTATTAGAATAAAATATTCTGAATTATTATTTTTCATCTTTTTAAGTAAATAATTCCAGTGTTAAAATGTGTATCCATCTAATGGATTATCAATGATATTATTATAGTATTTTAATATTTGAATATATACATTATTTAAATTCATTCGACCTTAATTTTGATCGATTATGATATCATTTAACATATTCTATTAAATGTTTTATGACAAGTTTGACTATGGTTGTGATATTTTGATACCATTCACCATATTAATCAAAATGGTTTGTGATTACGTTTACTGATTGGGAAAAGTTATTTATATTCAATATGAATATATTGGTTACATTCCACCCCATTCATATGTGGAAATATATGTAATTATTATGTTATGGTAGGGGCCCACTATATCCCCTTGATGGATTAGTAGGTCTCATTAGAAAAAATAGTTACATACATGGATGAGGCCTACCCATTTTTTTAATGATTTGGATTTGGGTAAGGATTTAAATATTTATTTTAAGATGTCTTACCAGAGGCCTCGCTGGTATTCATTAGAGTTACTGAATTACTAATTACATCATTATAAAATTATTTATTGATATTACATGTGATTACTAGACAGGTATAATATCCATTGTTTTTTTCCTAGCTCACGCGATTCCTTAAATGTATCATGTTTAATTTATTTACCTTGATATATTTTTTATGCAATATTTAATAATTTCATAGATTGTAAGCTTACCAATAATAAGAATTTTATCTCACCCTTTTATTATGATTTCTTTTTTCCTGTATATGAAGGAGTTTGTTGGATTTTATTTAAAGGGTAACAAAAAGTGGAATAATGGCACGCTTGAAAAAAAATTCATTATGTATTTTATGTTGTAGATTATAATGTGATTTTAAAGTATGCTATCTGGTTTCAAAAACTGAAAAACTGATCAGTCCAGTAGGATTTGAATCAAGTTTCTCTCTGAATTCAGTAATGTAATGATCTGGAATTGGGCTATTGGGTTTGAAGGCATTACAATAGTTGAATATATAACAAAGTGATTGGTATGTCATCAAGTGATGGATGAAAGGTAGGACCCTAAGGGGATGATGGAAAAATTTCCCATACTAATATGGATATGGAAATACATCACCATTTACTTTGTATTTGGACATACAAATAAATACAAAAAAACAAATCTATATGGGTTATTGGGGATTGTCTTACAAAGGCAAATAATAATATCAAAATTCATGAGGACATACCATCAACTTTCAGGGATATATATCAGAGAATTGGTAAGGATATATAGAGTACCATTATCGATTGTATTCGATGAAAAATATATATTAACCTCCAAGGTATAGAAAACTCTCCATTATTACTTACTCAATATCTTTAAATTTAGTATGTCATATAGTCCTAAAACTATTGGAAAATCCGTGTAGCCTATTAAATCATTTGAATAAATGTTGAAATCATGTTCTATAGACTTCAGAAGAAAATTGGACAAGCATCTACCTCTGATAGAATTATTTTTTTTAAAAACATTCTCAACTTGAGCTTCCATGTAGCTTCCTATTAAGCCCATTATGGGGAGAGGTGCCAAACACATACATGATGGGATAAATTTGATTAAAAAATAGCTAGGTCCTAAAATGGATGATGAAATGATTATAATTTTAATAACAGTTTGCCTCTCATAAAAGATTATAAGAGTCTACATATGATCTATACTTAATATCATCAATGAGTCAATGATTTTGGTATTGTTGACATGGTATTCCTCTGCATATCTTCATGGAAGAAATACATGATATTTTGAAATAATTTAAAGCATAGTCTAAGATTCATTGGCCTCATTGAGATACATGATCGCATCGCAGCGGTGGCCAACTGACTTTCACTCCCACTTAACCTATATCAAGAACATGATGTGTTCCATGTATCTCTATTGGGAATGTACATATTATTCCAAAAACATGTTCTCAATCCATAGGTGGCACCATTGGAGAATGATCTATCATATGATGAGGATCAATTGAACCTCTAAGATTGTACAGACACAATTCTATGAAATAAGACAATGTGCATTTTCAATGTGTTGTTGAGAAGCAAAAATTTTGGTGAAGTGATGTGTGAATTAGAGGAAGTGATGAAACAATGTTTTCCTCATTTGTTTTAGTGTGGGAAAATATTATTTTTTTGGAAGAAATTTATTAAGGAGATGAGATTTTAATGAACCAAACTATTATAAATAAAATTCCCCTTTAAATTTAATTAAATTTTTTATTGTAGATTATGAAAATAAACATCAAATGAACATATTTGGTTTTATTATTTAATATTATATTAAAATGATCATTAAGAATATTTACCATAAATAAAATTTCAATTTAATTTCGTACACATTGTTATGATAAGTACGGGGCTTTATCAAATCCAATTGACCTAGATATTGGAACTGATGACCTCAACTAGTAGGATTGTACCTCATGAAGCCCATTTATTAGAGATTAAATGGGAGAAATAATCTCTCGGAATTTCTCCACACTGATCCCAATATGATATCTAACAATATAAGAATGAGGGAATCCTTTTTTGATAGAACATCATGCTCCTCAATAACACATCCCAAACCATGTATACCGAACCACACCATGAAAGCCTCAAAGTTAGGCACCTTAATATAAGAGATTATTAGTATGTATTATGGTTATATTTATCAATACCAAAGTTATATTATTATATATAATTTTTTTGGATAATAATGAATATATTTTCATACTGTTATTGTTAATTAATAAATTATTTTTATTTTGATACTATAATACATGAATTTTATTTCTATGTGACATTAAAAAAATTTAATGGATTTTTTTTTGATTAATTAATGGATTATTTAATTAAATAATATTTATAAATATTATAATTATTAAATAAAGTTTATTAAATATAAATTATAATATAAATTTTATTAGGTCAAGTTTAATTCTTATAAGGGATTGAAAACTATTATTGAAAAAACCCCAATGTTATCAATAAATATAGAATATTTTTAATAAAGTATAAATTCACATTTTTTTAGAAATAATTTAAATCGAATGAATATTATTTTTGGTTTTAGAATGTAGAAATTTTCCAAAGGTGAATTTTTCATAATATTTTTGCGATAGTCAAATTGTTTTCTAAAAATAAATTTCCATATAAATAAACATTACATATTATCACATAATAATGACCAATAGTGATGTTATAAATACTATAAAATTCACCCAAGACGAAATATATGATTCTATTTAAAATAATGATATTTAAATTTTATTTTATAAATTTTATAAAGCCATTATGAATCCTCCAAATCTATTAATATATTTTATGTTTTTAAAATCATTTCTCTATGAGTATAACTCTACTACATATAATAGTGGGAACTATTTTATTGATTTTGTCCATTCTAATTATAAATTACGGAAAAACACTACCATTTGGAGAAACTAAGGGATGTTGTGTGCTTTGGGGCAATTTATTATGTGGATTCCAAAACATAATATTGTGAAATAATAATAAAATCCCCAATTATTTCTTATATAATCCCATTAAATATCCCATTTATATTCAATAAATATCCTTAGAGAACATACATAATATATCTCACCTCCGTAGAGTCCTAGCAAGCTTCCCCAAATCTCTTAAAAATCCCCTCTCAAGCATTTGGAATCATGTAGTCGAATAAGGGTTCCCCACCTTCTCTACTTTATTAATGCTTCCTTATTATTTTATGCCTTATATTTCCAATTCCTTATGTTGGAATATGTTTTAAACAACCATACTAATTCATGTTATATGTAAAAATTATGATATATACATATTACTCTCATTAACCCATTTTATAAATTTTTATGTGATGTTGTTATACAGCATAAATTTCTCTATGAGATTTCATGATAAAACTATTGGGTAGTGAATACCATTCCCATTTACCATCAAGTGTGTTGACCTTTATAAACATACCATTAATTTAATATATTAAAAACTCCATGATAATGGAATAAAATGTGATTAAATATGTTTCCATGTTGTAAGATCTATGGGAACACTTAATCAAGAGAATTAAATGAAAGTAGTCAGTTTAAAAAAAATATATATTTTTAATATGAATTTGGTAGTGTATAGTCTCATGAGATGTCATGTTTGGATAAGTAGTGATCATGTCACGATCCAACCTGGGTCGACTCTAAACCAGTCACCCGAGTCGGCCAGCGGCATGGCCCTAGGGGCGTTCCTGATCCCCGCGGGCTGGCCACTAGTGTCGGGCATTAAAACTAAACAAGTGGAACGACTTGGACCATAAAAGGTATATAAATAAATTTATAAAGAACAAAAAAAGAGAAATAAAACTAGTTACGGAAAGAATACAAGACTTCACATACCTTCATGTGACCTCTTGTTCACCTCCAACAACTAATATTCTACCTCACACGGGTAGACGAAACAAGAACCTGATCCAAACCGCTAAATCTACATCTGAATAGGTAAGATAGATGTGAGAATTAAAATGATTAGTAGGAATGCCAACAATGATCCACAGAATCCATTCATTTTCCAGTCCCAAAACAGCCCAAAAATACTAGTTTCAACTATAATTATAAAAATTGGGTTTCCATATGTACACTGCATTTTGGAAATTGACATTCACTGTTCTAATGCCATTATAATTCAAAAACAAGGAAAACAAAACACAAGAGGGGCTCACACAAAAGTTTCTCAAATAGCTACTTTGAAGTTTATTTTAAAACCAACCTTACACTCAAAACATTTCCCAGTAAACACCAAAACCATGTTCCAGGGTATGATTCCATACACAGAATGGGAAATTGTACTAATAGTGCTCGTATCAAAGGATCACGGAAAACCTAGGAACTCGGAGGAAGACCACAATGTACTATACATGTGACTAGTTTTAAAGGAAGGCATACTTTTGATGATGTCATAACACCCAAATGCCCGGTATTTCCCTATATGGCCTAACCATGGGGCCCAATCCCCTTGCAGAGTATAATCCGTACTAGGGGTGACTTTCCAGTGTGTACTCTAAACTAGTCCAGTAATCGTTTTATGTAAACCCCCTTTTTATTTTATGTATCTATGATACGTTCACAAAGAGGTGTGCCATGCATTCATATAACAAGCCATATATATATAATCCAGCACGCGACACTAACCGACACCACCCCGAGCACCTAAAGGTTAGTCTCATGCCTAAAAATTAATAATCTCAATAGGAGTCTCATACCGAGGACCCTCTTGTCACATGATTGACAGATGAGGAAAAGGGCCTAACCATAGAGGGGTTTTCCCAAACCCATAGATTCAAATATTCCAAACGGGCCTCATACAATTCACACACATCAAAACTTTTGTAAACAACAAATCTGAAATTCCAAACGGGCCTTTAGGTTTCCCTAGCCAACCATTTACCAAAACATTTAGGAATGTTTCCAAAATCGTAATAAACATCATTTCCTACAAACATGATCAGATGGACCAAAACGTTCCAAAACAATAATCATTTATGAACCATTTTTGAAACAACGCTAAACACAAAAACATGTTTCAAACCAAATGGTTAAACCTTAATGAACCCATTAAAACCATGTTTTCCAAAACACATAAAGCAACACAAACAGTTCACTACTCATTCATAAACAATTCAAGCAGTTCATTAAAAAACTATATTAACAAATTAGACTAATCACACAAACTAGAAGATAATGTAACAAACTACTTTTAACATGACCAAAAGAAAACGTGAAGACAATATAGCTGGTTGGCCAATCATTTTTCAAAGATAATAATATACAAAAAGAATTTATTAAAAACATGCAATCATTAAATGGACTTATTTTAAAAATGGAAAACGTGGATTCGCCTACCTCAAAGAAGAACCGAGCCCTGTAGAATTATTTTTACTTGAAAAAAAGGGTAGAGACCACTCGAAATCAGCCCGAACTCACACGCACATACCTATATATATACATATATCCATAATCCAATGCATGTATTCCCCGCGCAAATATGGAATACATACTTGAAGGACATATATATATTATAAATATACATACCTTAGGTGTATGTGTACACATCCATGGTCGTTGACAATACATTCACTATAATAAAAAATATACATACAAAACAAAATAAGTCGGCGAGGACCAACACATGATCAGATGTACCAAGGACTCACATAAACCAGAATAATTTCAAAACCTTACTTTCATCAATTAAGACTCTATAATTCATATATGTAAAAACACTCACGTCATGTTCAATATATAATGTATTTTACTTTCCTCTAAAAACCTATTCTAAATCCATTCACACTTTAAGTGACCTTAAAAACATGGTTTACACTTTCCGAACAATTCCTAAAAAAACGATTTATTAAAACATTACAAAAGCCAACCGGGATATTTCTCAAAAAAATGGTGTGCACCAATTACCAAAAATGCACCACACACTAAACCCACTTTTTAAATCAAGCTCACATCCAAATTTCTCAAATACATAATCCACGCCGCTTATAATATTTAACAAACCAGTTAAAAAATTTATAATTAATTGTTAAGGAGTATCACATGAATTTTCTCACACAACACGTTTTCAAAAACGTTTTTTATGGTTAAACGAACACACGCAGCATGCCATAACATATAATGCACCACTTACATAGGTAAAATGACAAATTTCACAATTTATATAAAATTATTAAATAACACAAAGTTGGATTCCTTCAAAACCCATCTTATTACATAAGGTAAAATTTATTCTAATTATTTTAAGTGTCTAATTAGAAATATAAAGGGGTGAAAACATCAATCAAGCTAAACCTCTCCAACAATTCCAAAACAATATAAAATAAAAGGAAAACTAATCAATTTAACAATATACAATAAATTTACCAACATTAATTGTCTAATTAACGATTAAAAATGGTGAGAAGAATAAGAAGACAATGCAAACTTAATTTAAAATTAAATGCAATGGGGTTACTACCTAAAAGATGGAGAAATATTCGAAAACCCAAATAAAAACCTACTTCACACCATCACTGCACCCATTGAAGTGAAAAATAGACCTAAATCATCAAGATAGAACAAATAAATAAAGGATATAACCCAAAAATTAATGTCCTAAAATCTAGGTTTTGGGAAGAAACTAAAAAAAATAAATTGATGAAACAACCACTAGAGTGGGGAAGGTCGCACCGGCTGGAAGACTTCCAGAGGGAGAGAAGAGTGGCAAGAGGGTTAGTTTGAGAAGAGGGAAGTTTCCAGAGGGATCTCGGCTCTGAGCATGCTATGCATCGGATGAGGCCGCGCGAGGGAGGCACACCGATTGAAGGGAGCTACGCTAGTGGGGGGAAGGATGGTCGGTAGACCGTCGGGCTGTGCAGCAGTGAGGAGGATGAGGGGTCTGCCATTGAGGGGCTTTGTGGGTGTTGTGCACAAACAGGACCGAGGGGGGAATTGGAGAGGGAAATGGGAAAAAGGGGAGGGTGGTGCGTGGAACCACAAACAATCCCAAAAAAAAGAAAATAAATAGAAAACCTAATAAAAAGACTTCAAATAATATAATAATTATAATAATTATAATAATAATAATTATAACAGTAATAATAATAATATATCAATACTAATAATATAACTTGCACAATTTGATTAATAATAATATTATTAATAATAATTTATTGTCCATTTTATTTTAAATAATAATAATATTATCAAATTAAGTAATATTATTATTATCATATGCACAATAATATTTTTTTGATTATGGTTTAAACATTAACCATGTGTTATCATTATAAAAAAAGTTTAGCTTTCTTATTCAGAAAAATTAATTTATTCAAATAATTTTATTATTTATTTGAGTGATCGGGAAACAACGCATTCACTATGACCAAACGCATGATCACTACTAGTGGTGTGGTGGTCGTGCACCGGACTGAGACCCACCAAAACCATCAAACTTCAAACATAACAAATAGGGGCCCTACTAATCCTCGTCCAAATAGTGCGAGGTAGAGAAAAGAATAAAAATAAAATAAAAGAAATAGGCCTCCGAGATCAGGGTCTTACAATTATCCCCACCACAAACAATTTTTCCCCCATAATATCTCCAAGCCAACCATTGACACAACTAGTGTCCATGACCAAACCAAATCAGAAGAGGCTGAGAGGCTGGAGGTGACCATTACAAACACACATCATAGCCGACAAACTCATGAACAATCACTGCCCAAAGTTGAGGGGAGAACATAGGAGGATTATCCAAACCACATGAATTAACTAACATGGAATCCCTCAAAACTCGAACACACTACCCCCCAAGGGGGGGTCAAAACAGGAACTCCCAAACCAAACTCATTCATTTTCCCAACATGGACCAAATAACACACCTGAGCCTTTGTCGTAAAACTTTCTACAAAACAACCTAGAAACTTAAGCATGAAGAATTAACTCAACACCTCCCATCAATTTCACGAAATGAACATCCCCCACTAACAAACACTGTTGAGACCAACTCCAAATCTGAACAGGTCCATTCATTCATGGCCCACACAATTCAAAGAGACCGAGAAATTTAAAAACCACACTTATAGTAGATAAGATCTCTTGGATTGTGGGAGAACGTTCTCATCACGCCACCATAACATGAATGGGATTACGACAGTGATGATAATAGGCCAACGAAATTTTGGATATTTCTATTCCAAAGATGAAAACATTATCCAGACCAAGGATCCACGCACCATCAGTAACTCCAGCGGTGCGCGAGCTTCACCCCAAAAATTGTGGTAGGGGACATGATGGCTGAAGCATCTCCTACCTTATAGTTAAGAATTTGTGTCCTCCATTCCCTAACTCTTTCCACACGAACGATGCTTCTTTCAGAGATCTCTAGTGACCCAAACAATCGAACGATTACAAGGATTTGGAGGGATGCGTAAAGGCAGCTTATAATTCCTAAAAATGCCACACTAGTGGAATGAGAGAGAATGGTCCACCAACCAGGGAGTTGATATAGTTGAAGATCCTTTCCATATGGGGAACCATCAACAGATCTTACCCCCGCCAACAACACCCCAGACTCTAACAAAGATGAGATATACCACCTTTACTAGTCGAGAACTGAATCATCAAACAACACTATAATGGCAGAAACCTTAACTACCCTGGGAGTTCCCAACAACACGAAGACACGATATCTTTCTAAACTACACAACTTCCTCTAATAGACCACGATTACCTTGATAAGCAAGAAACACACAAAAAGAGGTGGGGACTGGGTATAACTCATTAACAACTTTTGGATTCTTTCTAGGAAGCATACTCATAACCACACGAAAAACAAAATCAAAACTGACATCAATCCAAAATTCAGTTTATGTAACAACACAAGATAAGGGAAACATGCCCATAAGCAAAAAATATACCAATAGAATCCTAAATCACTTTTAAAAAACCATTATATCTTTTAAAAAAGATTAAAACCCACCTATGGCACCTTATGAACTGTCACATGTGCGTTCATTAAATCTCGCTAATATCATCTCCAAACAAGTGCCCCCACACAATCTCTATAAATACAGATGCACGTGTGACCCTCTATAAGGACTGACAAGGTTCAAGAACTTATTTTCCTTAACAAATCCAAACACATACAACGTTTTTCCAAATTGATACAATTTCACTATAAAAACCGACATAACTAATTTCAAAAACAATTTGGAAGAAACCCCCCTTTTTTAATTTTAAATCACTTTCATTTTCAATATATACTCAAATCAATCGAGTTCAAAACAAAAAAAAACAACTATAAACCATTAGAAAGGGGAACTAGTGTATGTGCCTTACCCGATGACAAGGTGGTGAGCCATGCCCCAAGTAAGGGATAACACTAAAAGGACCTTAAACTGGCACATGGAATCTACATGGGTCACAACCCCATGTGAGGCCGAAACATGAACCGATTCACCCCCATTTTCATCCCTTAATCCAAAACAACCAAAGACAAAATACACAAATCCCGGACTACCCCTGGTAACTCTTGTCTCGTTTAGAGTAGTGTTGATCAGGCACCGATCCGTAACCTACCTTCTACGCCCCATTAGTCTCAATATACTTCTACTAGACACCCCAAATTACAAGGGCCCCTCGGATACAATTTTTTCATGAACCTACCCGGTTTGACCCTGAACTGGTCACCCTAGTCGGCCCACGGCATGGCCCGAGGGGCGTTCCCGATCCCCGCGGACTGGCAACTACTTTCGGGCATCATAATTGAACAGGTGGGAACGATTTGGAATATAAAAGGAATATAAATAAATTAATAAATACTAAACAATGAAAAAAATAAAACTAGCTGTGATAAGAAAATAGACTGTACATACCTCCATGTGAACTCATGGTCACCTCCAACAACTAACAGTATGTCTCACATGAGCAGATGAAACAAGGACCTAAACCAAAACGCTGAACCTGCTACTGAAAAGGTAAGATAGGCATGAGTATTAAAATGCTCAGTAGGAATTCGAAAAGTGAACCACAGAATCCATGCATTTTCCAGTTCCAAAACAGCCCAAAAATACTAGTTTGAACTACAATTATAAAAATAGGTTTTTCAAATTTACATTACATTTCTAAAATTAATATTCACCATTCCATTTCATTTATAATTCAAAAACAAGGAAAATAAAAAAACGAGGGGCTTACACAATCTATACCAAAATAGCTTCTTTGAAGTTCATTTTAAAACCAACCTTAAACACAAAACTATTCAAAGAAAACACCAAAACCAAGTTCAAGGGTATGATTCCACACACAACAAGGGAAATGGTACTAATAGTGCATGTATCAATGGATCAAGGAAAACCTATGAAATCATAGGAAGACCAGAACGTACTACACATGTGACTCATCCAGAAGGAATGCCTACTCTTGATGACGTCATAACGCCCTAACGCCCATTGTTGCCCTATGTGGCCTAACCGAGGGGCCCAATCCTCTAGAAGAGTATAATCTGTACTAGGGGCCACTAGCTAGTGCATAGTTTAAACTAGTTCAGCAATCATTCTCAGTAAAAACCCTTTCTATGCTATGTTTTTGTGCTATTATCACAAACAGGTGTTCCTTGCATTCAAATAACATTCCATATATATATAATCCATCATGTGAGACAAAATGGAACCACCCCAACCACCTCAAGGTTAGTTTCATTTTAGAGACCCAAAGCCTGACATACATGGACATTACATTACTTTTGCGGAATAATTAATACATAACAAAAATAGACACACATGGACCGTAATTGTTTAGTGTATTTGGAAACTCGAAATATAATCTTCTAATCGTGGTGAAAGATCTTCAACTTCTCCCATAAAGATCTTCCCCTTTTTTTCTAACATAAAACCTTTCTTTATATCATGGGGAAAATAAAACATAAAAGGGCTGAGCTCAAATGCTAAGTAAGGGTAAGCATAGAGAACATAAAACAATCCTTAGACATTTGAATGTAAAAAAACGTGAACATAAAATCTAGAAATCAACATCTTGAGAAATGACATAAAACATGGCAGTATGTAAGGAATAGATCATGAAGAAACATTAACCATGATAAATTAGCATGGGAATAAAACATGTAATTGTGGAAACCATTAAGCACAAGATATGATTTCTATAGTAGCCCAGGCATTGCTTTCAAGACCATCTTAGTGGAAAATGTCCCATCCTAAATCGAGTTCACTCCTCGTTCCAGTCCTGTATTACAGAACCGGTTTAACTTTCTGTTCCATCCATGTCTATATCATGATATATAAATCTTTACCAAATGCATTAGAAGGATATATAGGTCCCACCCATCTCATAATGAAATCATTCTTTCTTGTGACACAAAATACACATACATCATTCATAATAACCCAACGAATAAAATGGGTGTCATAAAACATCATCCCATCATCACATAATCCATATAAAAGAAACGAATATCATTTAATAATAATAAATGTGAAACTATTTAAATCATAGAGACATTATACATGAAACATACAAATATGAAATAAAGTCAATTTAGATGGAAAATGGTTTTGATAAAACATTTGAAATGAATTCTTGAGAAAAAATATCCTTTCTTATTCAAAATCATTTTCTTTACACAAAATGTCATGATATTTGTAAAGAAATGTATTTTTTTGAAAATAGTAATGAAATATTTTGGAGTAATATTCATGAAAATAAGGCTTTATAAAACCATAAAAAAATCCTTTCATGCCATATAAGTTAAAAAACATTCTTCTTGTACTTTTGCTGGAAAAGTCAAAAAGTACCTCGTAAAAGAAAGATTATATACATACCGTGTAGTAAAAGACATAAATGGGTAAAAAAAACTTTAAACATACATGAAACCATATTTAGGAAACATTGACATGATTGTGAACAATAACCCCAGTTAATACTTACGGATAAACAATCTCAGATAAGAACGAGATTGGAAAATTTATCCCTTACCTTAGGTCCGATATGCTTCGTACGTATCCGAACCTCCTGTATAATGATTTAAATAATGTCATTGACTTATTAAATAATAATATTCATTGTTATAATATCATTTATGTTTCACTTATTACTTTATATTACCCCTTCTATTGTAAACTCCATGTTAAAGCTGCGTTTTGGGTAAAATCATTTCATTTATGGTATGTGTTTCGACTTGTCGTTCTTGATATTATTACTTATATCCTGATTTAAATAATTCCATAATGTAAAACATGATTTATATATAATATATATTCATCATATACATATATATATTATAGATCAATAAAAGGAATGAAATACACCGTTCATGGAGACGGTAGGTCGTACGTACGCATGAACGCTGTTTTTATTTCCTTATTGAATTGAATGAAACTAAATAGATGACATACATATATATATACATAAATATAGTATCATTATTATTTCATATATTTCATTATTACTCATTATATAAACTTTATGATCATTCATTTATGGTTAACATGGAGAATGAATCTCATCGCGTCGTGGAGACGGTAGTCCGTACGTACGCACGGGCGATGATATCATTCACATAATTATTGAATAGAATTGGAGTGGATGGTATAATATATCAGAATCTGTATGATGTTATAATAACTATATTTAGTTATTCTTTACACCATTATACCTATCCATGTAAAGTCTTGGTGGAAAAACAGATTTCACCACGGCGTGGAGACGGTATTTCATATGTACGCACGCGTAGTGATTTTGTTTTCTGTAGGAAGGATAGATTGTGAAATAGGGTTGTTTCATACTTATAATATCATATATTTATATGAGTTATACTGCTGTTTTTACTTCATAATGAAACTACTAAAGAATAATAAGTGGAAGAAGAAATAAAGTTCAGAGAATCGGTAACAGACATTACCTCTTCTTTGAAGAACCTCTTTGAGACCTCCTCTTAAGGCACTAAAATTGGTCTTTGAAGAAGACCAGAACCTCTAGGATGTTTCTATGGAAGTGGAGAAGATAATTTGGAAGGTTTTTTTAAATCTTTAAGGCTCAATGTTGTGTGAGGAAGAGAGGGAGTAGGTACCCTTTTATAACGGAGGAGAGGGGCACCTTTTGAAAAACAAAAAATATTATTTTATTATAAAGTCATATTCGATTTTTAATAGCTCCAAATTGATTAATTTCGAAGCTAGTGTGGGTATGGGTCTAAATACTCTCATACAATAGAATTTAAACAAGTTTAGGTTTCTATTTTAACCTTATAATTTAGATTTATCCTTAACTTAAATAATTTTACTTTTACCGTGTCTTCTTGTTTTCTTACACTATAAGGTTAATAAACATACGATAAATAGCCAAAAGATCACCAAGTTGATTATTATTAATATATATAAACGTATATAAGTCATTTGGCCGAAAATTAGATTTTTATGATTATACTAACAATTAATAAAATAATAATTTGTTTAAAAACAGTTTTATCTCAATTTTGACACTATTTTGTAATTGATTTTTGTGAAAATTATAACAGACTGATTAGATCGAAACAAGTTAATTAAATCCAAAAAATCATGTCATATTAACCTATAAAATTAGTTAAATTCATAAAATGTCTAAAATTACATTTATTTGGGTATTTATAACATTAATTATGTCAATATTTCATTAATAAGAAAATTACTTCAACATCTTTGTGTCAAAAAAATTAAATTATTTAATGTCTAAAAATTTTAAATAAAATCCCATTATTTAGGAAATAATTTTATCTTTCTAATAAATATTTATAGTATAATTTATCTAATGTATAACCCTATATTAAAAATGTTTTACTTATTGAATATTGATTTTAACTATTTTAACCCTTCTTTAAATAAATTAATATTAAATGTCCTAATCTAATACATGTGGGCCTAAATGGTCATGTTTTATTCCTGAGGTTGTTTTTGGTCGAACTAAACTTATCCAATAGAATTAGGACATGTGTTAGGGTAATAATAATATCATTTCTACCCTTAATTATTCTATTTACTTTTAACGGTGGTAAATAAAAGTAAAAAGTTACAATTCACCAAAAATTATTTTCATCTCATTGAACCACATCATAGTCCTTGATATTAACCGAGTCTCTCAGGTTTTTGATATTCAATTCACAGAAGTGGTAAAATTTAATTTAAATTAAACAAAAGTGAGTTTTTTTAACTACCACTAAGTGGTTTCACTAATCATCGAAAATTGATGTTTTTCAGAAAAATACCAAAAATTCAGCCTAAGCATTAATTGATATTCAAAAATCAAAATTTATGTCTATTTTTAAAAATTCATAACATATAAGTGGTATTAATTAATTTTAAATTTAATTCCCATTATCAAAACAAATAGCGTTCTTTTAAGAAACAAAAAAAAATCAAAACATTGATACTTGTTTATATCCAATTTCAAAGTGAAATTAATTCCAATGAACAAAATAGGATTAAATGGTAAAAAAATATTCTAATTACACTTTAAAATCAATTAAAAAGATAATCTAACCATATAAATAATTGCGATGAAAAAAGATGTTTTTAATTAAAATATAGCGTGTTTTTACTATTCATTAAAATATGAATGTTATCAGAATAATATGAAAAATTTATCCAAAGTAAAATTTTATATCCTGATTCCAAAGAAGAATTTTATTTTGTAAAATTGTTCTTATATACATGTAAAAAACAATATTTATGGTGGGTGCATCATCAAAAGGCGGTAAAACTGCAATTTTTTAAAAATATATATTTTACACGAAAATTTTATATTGTTCTCATACCATATTCTAGAAAATGTGTAAGATGAATAATAATGTTATAAAATTCCAAATGTATTTAATACTATTCATAATATCTAGTCCATAATAATATTATAACAATATATTGTTATTTAGTGAAACCTGGTATTGCGTACAACACATGCTATCGAGGAAGGTCGTGATTGCGTGTAATGCAAGCCAAGTCAGTGTTGCGTGTTGTGCAAGACACCTCCGTTGTTTCGTATAACAGAATCCAACCATATTTCATTTATACATTTAATATATATATATATACACTCAATGTTTCTTAGAATAACTACTATCAAAATTGTGTGTAACATGATCCAAGAATAGATTTGTGTATACTACAAGCTCATACGGTGTTGCGTATAGCGCAAGGCAATCTTGTTGTAGCTTACAACACAAGACATCAATGAAATTAAAAGAAAATTTTTCATAAAATATCGGGTTGTTACATTCTACCCCCCTTAAAATGAATTTCTCCCTCGAAATTCGTCTGGGTTATACATCGTTTACTATTTATAGAAACCCACATTGTAAAATGGAATACTAAAACTTAATTTTTAAAACTAAAGTATGAAATGTAACAATTAACCATAGAAACGCATCACTGGGTTTCCATATAGGAGGACATATGTGAAAATATGGATATGGATGAAAAATCTAACCATCATGTTCTGATGGACAGTGGTAGAGAACATGGCTATGAAAAATCCATCAATCACAAAGACATATATTTGTGATGATCTAAGGTACCATCTGATTCATCGGATATAAGGGCACTAGGACAACATTTTTGGTTTTCAAGATCATTTCCCTAAAGATGATGAAATTGGAATTAGAATAAATACTTTGGTGATTTTGGTACAGTCTCATCGTTGGTCGTTCTTTGGAAAATTTTTACTTCATATCTTAAAGAAATGAAGTTGAATTTTTCATTTGTGATGTTTTAGCAGATCATGTGATAGAATGATGGGTCATTCAATCTGTCTCAAACAAAAGGTTATAAAAGTTACCAAAAATACATATGTCCCTCTATAGTGAGATTAATCCTACATGGTTCCTAAAATGGACTTATACTTCATATATCATACTGCTTAATATAATAAAATTAGTTTCTACTAAACATGGACTTCATGTAGGCCAGCGGTAGGCGATAAAGGTCAGTCACACTTCAGTTGTGGGTTCGATTTCCACAGCCTTGTCTGACGTGATGGGTTGTCAACCATCCTGCAGGTTGTCCTTTTTCTGAAACTACATTACTATAACATCCCATCAATTATATCGAAAAAAACTTTTATCCGTAAACTATACTAACTTATGTCCAACATAATCCATTCCAATCATTAGGCTTATCCATAATACTACAGTCCACTCTCATATTATTGTGAAAACGATTACCAGATATTTCATATAACAAGCATGTTAATACCATCATTGATCCCCATATATCATAAGATATATCATTTTGGTAACATTCCAAACATTTGAAGGCCTTAATCTTGTATTCTCTTAAAAAATGAATACCCATTGAATCCTAGTGAAAACAAGAGTGATGTCAAAAGTTAACTCTTTCCACATACCAAAACCTCAAAATTCTATATACTCAAACCATGATATAACCATTTCCTTATATCAGTCGTGAGATCATGAATACTGTAAAACATTCTATTTTCTCCTTATCCCTTCATTATGCGCATATCATCTTTTTTCAAAAAATATCTCATTCACTTTCCATGGTTAAAGGCACCATAAAATTATTGAAAACCACAATAGACCAATACATAAATATTCCAATATTCCACAATAGTATATACAACTTTATTTTGGAATCCCATTACATAATCACTTAATCATTCTTCCACATCGTTGTCATATTCAAAATCTCAAATAGTGAACGCATGTGACTTCCCTTTGTCATTTTCCTTAAGTGGTTTCTCATGTAGATCATCACTAACACTTGGATTAGGGCATTTATTAGCATAATTCTCCATTTCCTTGCACATGAATCGTTGAAGTGTTGGTGGTGCGTTCTATGCATTATTTTATTTATTCTCATCATTAGTAACCCTTTTTCCATTACTTCGACACTCAGCTGCTCGATGACCTTCTTTTCCATACTTAAAACATTATATAGTCCCTTTAAGACAATATCCACCATGCTTCTTTCCACACATTGAGCATAAGGAAATATTCATCTTCTTTTCACCATTATTCTGAGATTTCTCCTTGAACTCCATCTTTCGTTTCTCATCAATACCATGAGATGGATAAGTAACACAAACTTCCATTTATACCTTGATATCACAGCGCACAATTTCTTCATAGCTACTAAAGTATCTTATAGCTAATTCCCTTCGAAGATTTGGTTTTAAGCCACTGAAGAATCGTTAAACTTTACTTTCAGGTTGGATGATAAAGCCATATTCATACCTTGAAATCCTTGTAAAATTCGCTTCGTATACACCAACAGATTCATCATCCTTTTGATTTAGTTCAAGAAACTCCGTCTCTATCTTTGTTTGAAGAATACGAGGGAAGTACTTATTGAAAAATAAGTTAATCAACTCGTCCCATTCCATGGACTCAATTTCATCTCTTGGCCTCGTATTCTTGACAAGATTCCACCATTGACGAGCTTCACCTTCCAAACGATATACTTGTATGATGAATTTATCATGTTAAGAACATTGAAGAACTGAAAATATCTTTTCAATGGTAATGATCCATTGTTCAGCAACATGTGGATCAGAAGACCCACTGAAAGAAGGTGGAAGTTGCCTCATGAAGGACTCAATAGAATATTGTTCCCTTCACTGCTCATTTGGAAGTACAGAATTATTCATATCTTGTGTAAGTATAGCAATAAGATTTTGCTCTCTATCTCTCATAACATTTGTTTGTTCAGGAGGACAATCATTGTATTGTCCATTTCATTGATCAACACAGTTCCTTTGGGTTTCAGCCATCATCTAAAACCCAAAAAAAATAGTGTGAGAGGAAAAAAAATGTTAGGGAAAACAACATAATAATGGGGGAGTACCTTCAATATCTAACATCTTAGGTTTAATTCTAAGATCGTTACCATAATTCAAGGACTATAAACTATACTAATACTTAACCTTAGGGACATCCCTAGACATACCTTAGAAATATCTCTGGGGATCTCACTAAAGTTCTCGCATCGTAGTTTCCAAAGGTTGACTAAACCATTCCTCTGATACCAACATTAGAGACCCAAAGCTTGAAGTACATGGACATTAAATTACTATTGTGGAATAATTAATACATAACAAAAATAGACAGACAAGGACCGTAATAGTTTGGTGTCTTTGGAATCATGAAATATAATCTTCTAATCGTGGTGAAAGATCTTCAACTTCTAACATAAAGACCTTCCACTTTTTTCTTACCTAAAACCTTTCTTTATATACTGGGGAAATGAAAAAATAAAAGGTGTGAGTTGAAATGATCAGTAAGTGTAAGAATGGAGAACATAAAACAATACTTAGACATTTGAATGTAAAAACAATGAGCATAAAATCTAAAAATCAAAATCTTGAGAAATGACATAAAACATGGCAGTATATAAGGAATAGATCACGAAGAAACATTAATCATGATAAATTAGCATGGGAATAGAACATGTAATTTTGGCAACCATTATGCACATGATATGATTTCCATAGTAGCCAAGGCATTTCTTCCAAGACCATCTTAGTGGACAATGTCCCATCCTGAATCGAGTTCACTCCTCATTCCAGTCCCGTATTACTGAACCAGTTTAACTTGCCGTTCCAGACATTTCTATATCATGAGATATAAATCTTTACCCAATTCATCAGAGGGATATATAGGTCCCACGCATCTCATAATGAAATCATTTTTATTTGTGCCTCAAAATAAACATACATCATTCATAATAAACCAACGAATAAAACGGGTGTCATAAAACAGCATCCCATCATCACATAATCCATATAAAAGAAATGGATATCATTTCATAATAATAAAATAGAAACCATGTAAATCATAGAGACATTATACTTGAAACAAACACATATGAAATAATGTCATTTAAGATGGAAAATGGTTTTGATAAAACAATTCAAATGAATTCTTGAGGAAAATATCATTTCTTCTTCAAAATCAATTTATTTCCACAAAATGTCATGCTATTTTTAAACAAAAGTATTTTTTTAAAATATTCATGAAATATTTAGTAGGTATCTTTATGAAAATAAGTCTTTGTAAAACCGTAAAAAAATCATTTCATGCCGTATAATTTAAAAAAATCTTCTCGTACTTCTGCCGGAAAAGTCAAAAAATACCTCGTAAAAGAATGATTTCATACATACCATGTAGTAAAAGTAAAAAATGGATAAAAATGACTTTAAAAATACATGAAAACATTTTTAGGAAACATGGACATGTATGAGAACAATAACCCCAGTAAATACTTACAAATAAACAATCTCAGATAAGAATGAGACTCAAAATGTTATCCCTTACCTTAGGTCTGATATGCTTCATACGTATCTGAACCTCCTGTATAATGATTTAAATAATGTCATTGACATATTACAGAATCATATTAATTGTTGATATATCATATATGTTTCACTTATGACTACATATTACCCGTTCTTTTGTAAATTCCATGTTAAAGCAGCGTTTTGGGTAAAATCATTTCATTTATCGTATGTGTTTCGACTTGTAATTCTTGATTTTATTACATATATCCTGATTTAAATAATTCCAGAATTTAAAACATGTTTTATATATAATATATATTCAACATATACATATATATATATATTATAGATCGTTAATCGAATGAAATACACCGTTCATGGAGACGGTATGTCGTACGTACGCATGAACGTTGTTTTCATTTACTTATTGAATTGAATGAAACTAAATTGATGACATACATATATATATAAATAAATAAAGTATCATTGTTATTTCATATATTTCATTATTATTCATTACATAAACTTTATGATCATTCATGTATGGTTAACATGGAGAATGAATCTCATCGCGTCGTGGAGACGGTAGTCTGTACGTACGTACGAGCGATGATATCGTACCCATAATTATTGAATAGAATTGGAGTGGATGGTATAATATATAAGAATCAGTATGATGTTATAATAACCATATATAGTTATTATTTACACCATTATACCTATCCATGTATGGTGTTGGTGGAAAAACAGATTTCACCAAGGCGTGGAGACGGTATTCCATACGTACGCACAAGTGGTGATTTCGTTTTCCGTAGGATGGATAGATGGTGAAAAAGGGTTGTTTCATACTTATAATAACATATCTATATATGAGTTATACTGATGTTATTACTTCATAATGAAACAACTAAAGAAGAAGATGTGGAAGAAGAAATAATGTTGAAAGAATCAGTAACGGACATTACCTCTTCTTTGAAGCACCTCTTTGAGACCTCCTTTTAGGGCACTAAAATTTGTCTTTGAAAAAGATAAAAACCTCTAGGATGTTTATATGGAAGTGGAGAAGATAATTTTTCCGGTTATGTCCAAGCATGATGGATAAAAGTGGTGTGAGAAAGAGTGGGAGGAGGTTCCCTTTTATAATGGAGGAGAGGGGCACCTTTGGAAAAACTAAAAATATTATTTTATTATAAAGTCATATTCGGTTTTTAATAGCTCCAAATTGATTTATTTCGAATATAATGTGATGATGGGTCGAAATCATCTCATCCAATAGAATTTAGAAAAGTTTAGGTTTCTATTTTAACCTTATAATTTTGATTTATCCTTAAGTTAAATAATTTTACTTTTACCGTGTCTTATTGTTTTCTTACACTATAAGGTTAATAAACATACGATAACACGCCAAATGAACCACATACCATTTATTATTAATATATATAACCTTATCTAAGTCATTTGGCTGAAACATATATTTTAGGAATAAAATAACAATTAATAATATAATATATTTTTTAGAAACTATTTTATGTCATTTTTGACACTATTTGGTAATTGATTTTTGTGAAACTTATAACAGAATTATTATCTCAAAAAATTGTAATTAAATCAAAACTAACATGTCATATTAACCTAGAAAATATGTTAAATTCATAACAAGTCTCAAATTACATTTATTTGGGTATTTATAACATTAATTATGTCAATATTTCATTAATAAGATAACTTCTCTATCATCTTTGTGTCATAAAAATTTAAATTATTAAATGTATAGAAATTATAAATAAAATACCATTAAGTAGGAAATATTTTTAGCTTTTTAATGAATATTTATAGTCGAATTTATCTTATGTATAACAATATATTAATAATGATTTACTTATTAAACTTTGATTTTAACTATTTTAGCACTTCTTTAAATAAATTAATATTAAATGTCCTAATCTAATCCATGTGAGCCTAAATGGCTATATTTTATTCCTAAGGTTGTTTTTGGTCTAATTAACCTTATCCAATAGAATTAGGATATGTGTTAGGATATTAATAATATCATTTTTACCCTAAATTATCCTATTTACTTTTAACCTTGGTAAATATAAGTAAAATGTTATTATTCACCAAAAATTATTTTCATCACATTGAACCACATTTTAGTCCTGGATATTAATCGTGTCTCTCGTATTTTTGAAAAACAATTCACAGAAGTCGTAAAATTTATTTTAAATTAAAAAAAATTCAGTTTTTTAACTACCACTAAGTGGTTTCACTATTCACCGAAGATTTATGTTTTTTAGAAAAATACCAACAATTCAGCCTAAGAATTATTTGAAATTCCAAATTAAATATTGATGTCTATTTTTTCAAATTCATAACATATATGTGGCATTAATTAATTTTAAATTTAATTCCCGTTATCATAACAAATAGCGTGTTTTTAAGAAACAAAAACAATCAAAATATTGATACTTATTTATATCCAATTTCAAAGTAAAATTATTTCCAATGAACAAAATTGGATTAAATGGTAAAAATATATTCTAATTACACTTTAAAACCAATTAATAAGATAATCTAACCATATAAATTATTGCGATGAAAAAAGTTGTTTTTAATTTAAAATATAGTGTGTTATTAATATTCATTAAAATATGAAAGTTAGCAGAGTAATATGAAAAATTTATCAAAAGTAAAATTTTATATCCTGATTCCAAAGAAGAATTTTATATTCTCAAATTGAACTTATAGGCATGTCAAAAACAAGACTTAAGGTGGGTGGGTCATCAAAAGGCGGGAAAACTGCAATTTTTTAAAAATACATACATTACAAGAAAACTTTATTTTGTTCTCATACCATAATATATAAAATGTGTAAGATGAATAATAATGTTATAAAATTCAAAATGTAGTCAATAATATTCATAACGGCTAGTCTATAATAATTTTATAACAATATATCTTTGTTTAGTGGAAGCTGGTATTGCGTACAACACACACTATCGAGGAAGGTCGTGATTGCGTGTAATGCAAGCCAAGCCAGGGTTGCATGTTGTGCAAGACTTCACCGTTGTTTTGTATAACAGAATCCAAAAATATTTCATTTATAAATTTAATATTTGTATATATATATATATATACACTCAATGTTTTCTAAAATAACTACTATCAAAATTGTGTGTAACATGATCCAAGAATAGTGTTGTGTATACTGCAAGCTCATACGGTGTTGCATATAGCGCAAGGCAATCTTGTTGTAGCTTACAACACAAGACATCAGTGAAATTAAAAGAACATTTTTCATAAAATCTTAGGGTCTTACACTCATTCTTAAAAAAAAATATGCTCAAATGGAGTCCCATACCGAGGAGCCTCATGTGACATGATCGACAGATGAGGTAAAGGCCCTAACCAAAGAGGGGTTTTCCCAAACACACATTTTCAAAGATTCCAAATGGGCCTTATAAAATTCACACATATCAAGACATTTTTAAAAAACCAATCTAAAATTCCAAATGGGCCGTTAGGTTTCCCTCACCAACCATTTACCAAAACATTTAGGAATATTTACAAAACACTAATAAACATCATTTCTTACAAACATGGTACGAGAGACCAAAACGTGCCGAAACAATAAACATTTACGAACCATTTTTGAAACAACATTAAACACCAAAACATGTTTTGAACTCAATTATTAGATCTTAAAGAACCCCTTAAAACCATGTTGTCCAAAACACATAAAGCAATACAAACAGTTCACTAGTCATTCATAAACAATTCAAAATTTTCATTAAAAAACAATATTAACCAATAAGACTAATCACACAAACTAGAGGACAATATAACAAACTACTTTTTAACAAGACAAAAATAAAACATGAAGACACTATATCAGGTTGGCAAATCATTTTTAAAAAATAATAATATAGTAAAATAATTTATTAATAACATGCAAGAATTAAATGGGCTTATTTTAAAAACAGAAAATGCGGATTTGCCTACTTAAAGGATGAACCGGGTCATGTCGAACGCTTTGGACTAGATAAAAAGGGAGGAAACCACTCGAAATCATCCCACACTCGCATGCACATACCTATATATATAAACATATATCCATAATCCAATGCATATATTCCACACGCCATGAAGGAATACATACTTGAAGGACTTATATATATTATATATATATACATACCTTAGGAGTATGTGTCAGATTACTTGGTCATTGACCACACATTAACTATAAAAAAAGATATCCAAAAATATAAGGTGGTGAGGTCTAACGCATGACTAGAAGTACCAAGGACTCACATAAACTAAAATAATTTCAAAACATTCCTTTCATCAATTAAGAATCTACAATTCATATAAGGAAAAAAACTTACATCAATTTCAATATGTAATGTATTTTACTTTTCTTTAAAACCCTATTCCAAATCCATTCACACATAAAGTGACCTTAAATACAAGTTTTTCTCTTTCTGAACAATTCTTAAAAAACCAATTTTCTAAAACATTACAAATGCCAACCGAGATATTTCTCAATCAAATGGTGTGCACCAACTAACAAAAATGCACAACACATTAAACCCACATTTTTAAATCAAGCGCACTTCAGAATTTCTCCAAAACATAATGTGCACCACTTATAATATTTAATAAACTAGTTAAAAAATTATAATTAATTTTTAATGAGTATCAAATGAATTTTCTCATACAACAAGTGTGCAAAACCTATTTTATGATTAAACAGACACACCCAACATCTCATACCATAAAATGAACCACTTGTACAGTTAAAATGACAAATTTCACAATTTACACAAAATTATTAAACAGCATAAAGTTGGTTTCCTTCAAAAGACATCTTATTACATAAGGTAAAATTTATTCTAATAATTTTATGTGTCTAATTAGAAATAAAAAGGGGTGAAAACATAAATCAAGAAAAACCTCTCCAAAAATTCTAAAACAACATAAAATAAAATGAAAACCAATAAATATTACAATATAAAATTAATTTACAAACATTAATTGTCTAATTAACAATTAATAATTGTGAGAAGAAAAATAAAACAAAGTAAACTTAATTTAAAAGTAAGTGCAAGGGGTTACTACCTCAAAGTTGGAGAATCATCCAAAAACCTGAAGCAAAACCTACATCACACAATCACCACACCCAAATAAGGGAAAAACTGACCTAAAACATCAAGATCGAACAAAAAATTTATGGACATAACCCTAAAATTAATGACCTAAAATATTTGGTTTTGGGAAGGAACTAAAAACCCATAAATTGATGAAACAACCACTAGAGGGGGGAAGGTCGTACCGGCTGGAAGACAACTAGAGGGAGAGGAGAGCGGCTATAGGGTTAGTTGGAGAATATGGAAGCTGTCGTAGGGCACACAGATCAGAGCATGCTATGCATCGGACGAGGCTGTACGATGGTGGCACGCCGGTCGAAGGGAGCAATACTAGCGAGGGGAGGATGGTCGGCAGACTGTCGGGTTGTGCAGCGGTGAAGAGGAAGAGGGGGCTTTAATCGGGGGCTCTGCGGTTATTGTGAGCAAACACGGTCAAGGGGGGTGGTAATTGGAGAGGGAAAGGGGGAAAGGGGGAGGGTAGTGCATGGAACCACAAACAAACCCAAAAAAAGAAAAGAAAAATAAAACCTAATAAATAAACTGCTAATAATATAATAACTAAATTAATAATAATAATAATTATAGCAATAATAAAAATATATATATCAATACTAACAATATAACCACTACAATTTAATTAATAATAATATTAATAATAATAATTTTTAATCCATTTTATTTTAAATAATAATAATATCAAATTAAGTAATAATATTATTATCATATGCGCAATAATTTTATTTTGATTATGGTTGAAACATTATCCATGTTTTGTCATTATAATATTTTATTTAGCTTTATTTTTCACTATATTTAAATTATTCATATAATTTTATTATTTATTTGAACGATCGAGCAATAACGAATTCAGTACGACCAAATGCACGACCATCGCTAGTGGTGTGGTGACCGCGCACCGGCTAAAGACCCACCAAAAACATCAAACTTCAAAAATATAAAACTGGGACCCAACTAATCATTGTCCAAATGCCGCGGGACTTAGAAAAGAATAAAAATAAAATAGAATAAATCGGCATCCAAGATCATGGTGTGACAGAACATGATTTATTTGTTGGACTTTTTGTATCATGATTTATTAGTAGTTATACTTGATATATGTTTATGATACAATGTTTTAAGTTGTTTCTCCATTTCCCCTGTTGTGATTATCATGAAATATCATGCCTTATAATTGATGTTAATTTTATTAACCATTTATATGTCTATTTTCTAAAATGTACTACCTTATGCCATGATTACTCCCTTAATATAATTTATATCTCACTTGTTTCAAATGTATGTCACCAGGCTACCTCATGTATATTTTAGTGCTAGCATGTTAAGTATAATTTTGATAAATATGATTTGTTTATGGTTTTAAATATTTATATAATTTACCTAATCCCAAAAATACACTACCATTCATAATCATACATGTTATATTATGTGTAATATTATGTAATAAATCATGGATTAATGAGAAATTAATAGTAGGGTTGTTATAGTATTACACTTCCTATTCCAAAGATTGACTCTGTTAAAGTATTATGAATATAAATTATGATAATTGGATTTAATAGATGGAAATAAATACCATATAATATCATATATGTCCTAAATTCGTCACATAATTCCTTATATTATTCATCAAAAGCTTATGATCCGTACAAAAATCCTTAAATTTTGGACTTATCCATTTGTTCATGATCCCTAATGTACAAATGTATACAAATGGATTCGAAATGACTTCTTTTTTATCTTATGATTTTATAAAATTATGTAAATCACAACATAAATAATTGATATTAATTTTGGAAGTCGGAATTTTTTTACCTCATTTAGTAGAATTTATATCGTGTTGTAATCTATAATACATAGATACTGGTGTATTTAAATAATATATTTTTCTTATTCAGGTACAACGTTTCATTGATCAATATGGATCCATTTTTATTCACAACATCCATTAATGAGTAGTTTATATAAATTGATTACAATATACATAATTATTTAAACTCTTCTGATGGGTTCTCATTTAGTCTATCTCACTCAAGAATTTTGTATTTTATTTTCTCTTATTATTGATGACCATGCACACTTCACAATCTTTGGATCAGTATCCATATTCCTTTACATGATATCTAACATTCAAACTATTCAACATAAGAATTATTCATCTTGAGATATTTAAATAGACTCAATGTACCACATTTATAACAGTCAATTATAATAGAAACTACATCAAATATATCTAACCCGATCTTTATAGGCACTAGAAGCATCATTTTTCATTGGGTGGATTCTTTCTAAATCAAAAATGATACTTCATCTAAAATTTAATTGCACATTTTAAATACAAAATCATATTAAAACTTTTACAAAAAATACACTTCAGTCTCCCCATTTTCATTTTTTAGAATTGACCATGATAATCTGAATTCAACACCCTATTTTATCTCTCCCTTAATGGTACTAAATAAAAATGCTGAGATATTCCAACTGTTTTAACAAAGTGAGGTACACTTTTTTAGTTTCTTATTCCCTTATAATATATAATACAAGCTATGATACCAATTCATACCAATTAATATGAATTGTGTTGTATATGAATAATATAATTCATCTGCATCTCTATTTTAGGATACCATTGGAATTGCTTTAACAAAAATCCCATCATATATTAATATTAATTCTCTCAATTATATTTTTAAATTATAGTACCATCAATTGATTCCAATAATCATGTAAATAAACATGAATGACTTCATAGAAATTTTAAGGGACTATCAGAATTTAGGGACAATATAAAATTATTCAAAAATAGATTAACATAACATTTCACTTTGTATACTTTTTTCAATAGATCTAATATATGTCTAAATAGTTTATCTATTTATAGAAAAAATAGTTACATGTTTATTCAATAATGATGTCCATATTTTTCACCTCTTGGATAATTTTTTTATTAATCCCACTTTATGGGAAACACATACATATTTTCAGGAAATTTTAGAATCTTGCACTCTCATAAATAAATACATCAAAACATGTGAAATTTTATTTATTCCCCAACTGTATAGTTAATAACTAAACCATTGTAAAAATAAAATATATACGTTGAAACAATAATAGAAAAAATAATATTTACCTCATACATTAGATTTTGAAGCAGATATCTATATTTATTCATTCAAGAAGATTTATTAAATTAATAAAACAAAACACATTTTTTGAGTTCTCCGTCAATGGATACACTATATGATTGATAAACTTATCCTCTAATAATTTATAGAAAACTAACCAAACATAGGATGAGAGTCGATCATATAGTAGATACAAAATTCAATAAATAAGGATGATAAATATTTCGCAAACCACAAAATCTATTATGTGAAGTAATAAAATGTATATATGTCTTCTTGAATTCATCCAATTTATTTATCTATTTATTTTTAACATTGGGAGTCCGGAAACTCTTCTCCCTTTCACCTTTCTTATTATTTAGAGTGTAATTTTTTATTATGAAAATAGATTTGAAGGTTTATTTTTTTGATTTTTTTTGATTTTCTAACCAATACTAATTGATACAGCAATATGGTTAAACAAAATTTTAGAATATATTAAACCATATCATTTTGTGTCGATTTTACATTACAACAACTATTTTTGAACATGAAATCATGGGTTCTTTACATTTTTTTTAACTCTTCTTATTGAAGCACCCATGTCATAAATTTGACAGGACTATGGTCTAAGTTGTTTCAACCACCACACACATTCAACTCATACTTTTCCCTTATTGGGAAAATTCGTTAATTCTTCCTAGTTAGTGTCGACTACTATGTGTATCCTATTATATCATTCTGACACTGACTCCATTCTTTATTCTACATTGGTCCATTAATTCTTGAATATCATGGAAAATTTTAAATTTTTCATTATATGTCCCATCTTACCACAAAAAATCATATTATTCTAGTTTTATTAACATCACGATCATATTAATTCATTGGATCCTTGGGGTAATTCCTCTATACTAACTTCAAAGCTAACTCATCGAAACATAAATTATTTTCTTACTTCTCATTATGTGGTAGTTCTCTCTATTCATTAGTGAGTGGATGATACCCGATAAAATTATATCAATATTATTCATAATAATGGAAATGACTCATGAATAAATCACAAATTTTTTCTAAGATTTAAAATGAATTTCTCATGTATCGATTCTTCTTCATCTATGTTTTACTTTTTTATTCCATCAGTTTGTCTCTTTTATTCAACTTTTCTCCCATTTATTTAGGACATATCTAACTTTTACATTATAAAATATTTTTCGTGGAATCTAGTAACTTATTTTTGAATCTATAACTACACCAAAACCATAAAGTTAATAATATTTTATTAATATAGTTCAGTCTATCATAATATTTTTCCTTTTCTAATGTTGTGTTCGATGGTCAATATTATAGGTTCATTTTCAGAAATATTTATTTTCTTATGTTATAACCTATATTCTTGAAATATTTTTGGTTGTATTATTATTTTTTTTAAATCCAATTTTTTTTTAAATTGATTCTTTTTTTCATGAATTAATAGGTAACCGTGATTTAATGAAAGTCACATTATATGAATAATTGTTTTTCATTTTCTATGTGCTATATGAGAATAATTACCATAAAAATAAAAATAAAATTTCTTCAATTTTTGATAATTTTTTGATTTAGGTCTCAACTCTAATATTTTTGGAAACATAACGTTAATGGGTAGTTTGGGTCATTTTATATTTTTCCTGTTTGGGATATTTTAACTCAACTTATTATTTATTGACGTTTATATTTACATCTAATGATATCAGCCTTCAATCCTAATCACTCTCTAACTTCCCATATTAACCTTATTTGATTTTTTTATTTACACTAAGGAGTCATTCATCACTTTTATACTCTTTCATTTAATTCATATCTTGGGTTACTAAACAACCATATAAATTTTTTGAAAATTCTCCAAACAATGCAATACTTCCTTCATAATATGCCATAGATAACCATTCATGTTTTCATATTATTATAATTTTTCATCAAATAAATACATTATTTCATTAAAAAATTACATTTGTTCTTAACTTTTACTATCATAGTGAGTGGTCCGTAGGGGCTCATATTCTTTTCACACATGTTTTCCATTGCATCCACCACTTTTTCCAGATTTTATTTTCCCTCAATCAGTCCCATGAGGAAGTTGAATATATAACTCACCACCTGAATATTTTCAATGTTTTCCCCTCCTTGGAAACCTACTACTTTCTATAGATAATATGTCCAATGTACGTATTCATTACTAGAAAATTATCAAAATTAAAATTATAACATACATGTATAATCAAAAATCCAATGAAAAAACATATTGCATAGATGTTAGGTTACTATGAACAATAATTGATCAGGTAAATATATAATTGATCTTTCTTATACTCTAAGTCAATGGGTTTCTATTTAGTTGAATCATTATCCTCTTAAATTATAACACAATTATTGCATATACATGTATCTACAAAAATAAACACAAATATTTTTCCTCACCTTAGTTTATTCAACTACTAGTATATATTCATTAATTATATATATAAATATATATTTATTACTCTATACACAAGTTCCAATTCTTCTAAATATGTATCCCCACAACATATTAACCTATTATTTTCTTAAAACAAAAACTATGATATATTTTATACAATATATAACATCATGCACAACCTGTTCTTTGGGCACTCTTTATTTTTTACAACATGTTCCCATGAATTCTCCCACATCATATTCTTTGAGAGTTTTTTTATCATAACTTCTCCAAATTGTATACACTCACATATAACAATAATGATCAATTCTTCCCTTTACCTATTTTCATATCCTAAATCATCTCAAAACATAACATGCATAACGGTATTTATTAAATCCATTCCTTATTTAACTAATTCCATAATTGTAATTTTGAGATGTAAGAATATCTACTAGTTGAAAACCACCAATATTGAATACCCATTTCTCATTTCAATGATATTTCATGAAGTTATTTTTTAACTTAGAGATTATTCCAATAATACCGCCATAAAATTCCCCTTATTTTGAAACATGAGAAAATAAATTATATCGTTATTCTTCCCCATGCATGGTTACATATTCATCTTCAACTCAAAATATCTCCACTAAAATATGAACTCTAAATATTCCAGATGTATAAATAATATAAAAATATCATTTATTATTTATTATAGAACACATTTTTCCACGTGATACATTAAATAAAAACACCACATCCATTAATCCCAATTCAGTTCATAATACCATCAACTCATCATTATGCTCTTATCATAATGGTTTTAGTCTGGGGTCAATTCACATACATCCATATAAAATCTGGACATATATTGGAGTTGAATCAGATAATATTTTAGGAAAGGTTTTTCATATGTTGAGTAATTTTCATTGGGGTTTACATTTGGGTGTGGTTGGGTGGAAATTGTGAAAAAATGGAATAAAAGGGGTTTCACATGGTTTGGAAATGATTAGAAAAACCCATGTGCCATATCCTAGGAAAATGTGGAACCCACGACGGTGGGTCTTCACTTAGCTAATGCACATCTTTTCAAACTATGCAACCTCCAAAAAGGGAAATCATGCACCCCAAAAATAATGGGTGCATGGTTGGTTCACGGTTAGGGAAAACCATGCACCCCATCCCAAAATACCATGATTGATATATAAAATGCCCTGAAAATTTAATGTTAATCCACCCAAACCACCGAAAAATCCTCCATTCATCCTAAACATGGACCTAATCAGATTTTGTTAATTTCAGAGATTTTAAGAAGGATTACAATGCTATATTACCATCATTCATTCTGATTCAAATCATAGATTGAAGATATGTATGCCTCGCTATATGTGGATCTTGCCCTTTTAATTTCTCATTCAATATCTATTGTTCCCTGATTCATTTGGTTGTACATATATTCTCTTTTACTAGATCTATATCTCAATTAAATGAATCTAGATTTAGGTTTATAGATGTTTATCTAAATCCAAGATGGCCTAAATTTTTTAATCCTGATTTAGAGATATAGATCCTAATCTCATTCTAAGTCATTGTTCTGCTTGAAATTTGTGCATTTCCATTGAATGATCATTATTAAAAAATTGGGGTTGGTGGTCTCATATTCAAATCCCAGTCATGATTTTGGTTACATGTATTTAAATTTTTTAATTTCTATCGTTCATTAGAAATTTATGTTCTTGATAAAATTTATTAATTTGGGAAAATTAGTTAATAAATGAATTTTAAAATTTTGGGATTCAGGAATTGTTTATTAGTGAATAAGTTATGTGATATTGATATACAATTTTGATATAATTAATTGGTGAATTAATTACGTGATAGTGATGAAATGGATTGAATAATTAATCTGCGAATTCATTATTAGATATTGAGATTGAGAATTTGATAATTAATCATGGAATTAATTATGAGATATTGTAAATTTTGACTTGGTTTTTATTTATTTTTTTATTTAATAATATAATTAAAGTGACTAATTAATTTTTGAATTAATTAATGGTATTAGAATGATTAAATTATTATCAGATTAATTAATTATTATTATTATAAAATAGTGGATTAATCATTATTAATCATGATTAATCTTGAATGATGTGGTATAATGATTTTTGTGAGGCTTGATATGTGTGTGTGTTGTAAATATAAATGATTTCTGAACAATAATGAGACATGGTAGTCTGTTTCCAAAGACAATGCAAGAAGGACATGGTCTGTTACTTATAAATATCTTACTGATAAACTTTTTGATGAATGTGTGGGGGACATGGTGTATGATTTCAAAATACGATGAGATAAGGACATAGTCTGTTGATTCTGAATCCTGTAGTAATAAAAATATGCGGGACATGGTCTGATTGTTCTGAAGCTCATAATGTCCTAGGTATGATGACCTAGACCAAAATTTTTGGAATTGGGTTGTGGTTCCTATTACTTGTTTTAACATGTTTAATTTTTATTGATAATGAAATATAATTACTTTATTGAATTGTGATTTGAAAATGTGACATGATTAAGACTCTATAATAAATGAAGTAGGTATTGACGTATGTGTGTTCGTGAAAACCTGAGGGATTATTTCATTAAATAATGATTATTTTCTAATGTGGTAACTATTGAATTAATAATTTTAATAATTTATTTATAAAAATACATAAACTACTTTATACAAAATTTGTTTTAGACATTTATAGTGGTGGCCAAATAAGTTGTAATCACACCCTACTCGGGATACCTGATTGGACCCCAATATACCTTATTATTTCGGGAGAGGTTAAGGAAAAGGAAAAAGGATAGATTGATATTTTTGAATGGATCTTAGATTAGGTAACTATATATAGTTTAGGAACCTCTTAGGATTCGTCAGTGTATTAATTTTCAATTTTTATTTTAGACACATGACAATTACTTTAGCATTCCTTGTGTTCTCTTTCAGTTGGATATTGAATTTCATACATTGTTTATTTAGAGATATTGGTATTGTTATGGTTGAATTAGAATCTGATATTTTTTATTTATTTCCACTTGTGTATTACTCTAATAAAAGATGGTATAGTATCAATATGATCAACATACAAAACTCCCACTGGCAGTCAAAAGCCTATAGTAAACAGGGATGCATGTTTGAGGACATATGACCTAACAGATCGGGGAACCAATGTGTGGAACCCATGTCGAGATGTAAAAAAATTGGTATTAGAGGTAGTTTTATTTTATGACTCTTTTTTTCGTAATATTTTTTAATGGTAGATATAAGACAAGGATGAGTCGATCCTTGGTTATGAGTTCATGAATGGGAGTTAATACCCTATGTATGGGTGATAACCCATGTAACAAAGGTGGGGACTATTGTTTTTACGATTTTCATTTATAAATTAATATTATTTCCCCGTGAATGATGCACTTATTGGGTTATTTGATTATTGTCTCTGGGATTTGAGTCATGGACTGATAAGTTATGCAAGTGGAGTTTTCGTGAATCACTCTAGGTACTTAGGGTTATTGTAATATGCATCCTTTTTGGCGTGCTAGGAAAATGGTTTATTGGTATGTTGGTATAAGTGATCTATTTTTCTTGATTATGAAACTAAATTTAAATGGGTTCCTAATATGAATTGGAGAATTGAAAAAGGAAGAAAAATGTTAGTAAATGGATGTATAATGAATTTTTAATAATGATAACATGTTTTCCCTTGTTAACTAAGTCTTAGGTGTAGGATGGGTATGGTTAGTGATAGAACCTCAGTTTTGACAATGTAACGAGTCATGGGGATAATACATGTTGTGAATAATTGTAATTTAACATTTTCTTAAATGTGTTAATGTTTACAACTATGACCAAAGGTGAATGTTTTTTATTTTAGATTTCTTCCACCATTATGATTCTTGTTGAGAGGACTACCAGAGGACGTGATTATGGATAATCCTGTAGGTGTGAAACCTGAGAGGCCAATAGATCCGGGTGAGGAAACTGCGGAGCAATTTTGAGATAACATCACTGATTTCATGAAATTCATGGAAATATTCCTAGTATGGGTTAAAATGAGAAGGCCTCACATAATGATGGAGTTTCAGTTGTAAAATCGTCTGACATTTACGTTATAGTGTGGACCTAAGGGAGTATAGTTCTAGGATGAGTCCATTGAGAAGATATGTGACAACTTGGAGACTAATTTTAAGAAGAGGGTAGAGCTAGCAACATATATGCTATGAGTATCAGTGAAGATCAAGTGGAAAACTCATCAGCATAATGGATAAGATAGTGGTTTTCTATGAAAGGACTTTTTGGATATGTTCTTGGATCACTTATACACAGAGACCCTGAGACAAAAGAGAAAAACAATGTTTATGAGATTGATGTAGTGGAACATTTCAGTGAATGAATATGTTAGATACAACATAGGTTTTCATAGATTCTCTTCATCATTAGAAAGGTATGAGATAGCTAGGAAAAGAATCATTGAGGATGAACATAAGTTTGAGATTAATTCCCATGTTATCCTTTTTTAGTTCAAAAATCTCTTTGAGGTGGCTGACTAGGCTCTAACAGATGAGGGGAACCCAAGGGAGGATTTCAGTATTGCACATGTGGTCAATTTTTCATTTCTATAATGTATGAATTCTAAGTGTAAGAAGTGTCTCTCTGTCAATGTTAACCAGAATAGTGTTAAGAAAAATTCATATGCAAGGGGATCATTTTAACATCCCCTTACTCATCGGGTTTTTCACCAATGTGGTATGATGGGACAATTCCAGAAACATTGTCCCCAAGAACTAGTTGAATAAAGAGGCTTCCAAAAGATGGAATTTCTATAGAGGTTCTATAGGGACAAAAGGGAGAGGGTTAGTGATGGAGGAGATAGACTGGTCTGGGGTACATGAATGATATCTTTTGTGCCACATCAATTTGAAAAATGGAGTTCTACTAGATGAAGTGGTACAGGCAGAGGATGTGGTGCTTCTGTGGAAGATTTCATTTATATGAATAGTTGTGTATCTCAGGGGAGTCGGAAAATGTCATAGAAAAGAGGGTAAATACAATTCCATGTAGTGTAGCCTACACTTGTTGATATCGATGCTCGACCATCTGTAGTGATAGGTAATATTTTGGTATCTTCTTCATTGTCAAGTTATATATTAGATTTGGGTTACTCTCATTCATTTATATATGAATCAATGGTTAATGGTTTGATCTTAGTGGTGGAGTTTTTGAACAAGGTTATAAATATAGATACACCATTCGGTGGAAGGTCTATATACATCTTTATGTATAAGGGAGGTTCTCCTGAGATCCGGATGAATCATTTTCTATGGGAACTATATTATCTTGAGTTGTCTTGTTTTGACCAAATCATGTATATATATCCAATAGTCTCATAATGAGAAGACATAGATTGTTACCGGATGAGAGTGAGTTTTACGTCTCCAAATAGTGACAACTATATTCACCATGGGGAGTGAGATATCCAAGAAGGATGACCATGGCCAATTACTCCTCAAAAGGGGAAGCTCACAACCCTAGTTGGAAGTTTATTGATATATAAAAATTGTGTTAAGCATGATGTACTTCCACAAGTAGTTTATCTATTTTTGGATGTCTTTCTTGAATAGTTTTTAGGGATACCACCTAAGAGATATATGGAATTCACTATTTATATCATGATTGGGGTGGATCCAATGTCTAGTATACCATATAGAATCAAACCTATAGATCTTTAAGATCTCAATAATTACCTATAACAATAAAATAATAAGGTATTTATCCACAAGAGTACATCTCCTTGGGGTTCACCTGATTTGATTGAAAAGAAGGAATAAGGTAGTTTGCGATTATGTGTCGATTACCAGAAGTATAATATGGAGACTATAAGGAACCAGTAACTTTTTCACATATCAATGATATATTTGAAGTGTAAAAGGGATGTTGTGTGTTCTAAAATTTAAAATTGTCATTAGGGTGTCATCACTTGATATTTTAAAATTTTGACATAATGAGTAATGCTATCAAAATATGGTATATATAATATGTGGTCACTGTAATGCCTTTTAGGATACAGAATGCACCAATAATGTTAATGGACATTATGAAAAGGATCTTTCATCCATAACTAGATCAGTTTTTTGGTATTTTTGTACAAAATCAGGGTGTACCCAAAAACTCTAGATGATCATTCCCAACATCTTGAAATCATCTAGATTATACTAGGGGAGAATTGGTTATAATCCAAGCTATCTAAGTGTCAGTTTTGGATTGATTATGTACACTTTTTGGGACACATCATCTCTGAAGAAGGTGTGTTAGTATAAATAGTGAAGATTATGTTAGTTTGGTATTAGGAGTAGCCCAAGAATATTACTGATATCTAATTTTTTGTTGGGAATTATTGATATTATATAATATTATTCTAGGAATATTCCTATTTGGTAGCACTGCTTATAGGCTTGACCAAAATGGGGACAAAGTTTGATTGGTTAAAATAATGTGAGACGACTTTCATGGATTTGTAGAATCATTTGACATTGGCACCGATCATTGTCCTACATGAGTCAGGTGAGGAGTATATGTTATATTGGGATGCTTCTTGGATTGGAATCAGGTATGTTTTGATTCATGGTGAATGAGTTTTGGCGTATGGGTCTAGGAAGTTTAGGACACATGAACAAAAATATTTCACACATGAACATGAGTTATAAGTAGTGGTTTATGCTTGGAAGTGTTGGAGACATTATGTTTTTGGATAAAATATTATTGTGTATACAGATGACAAGAGTTTAGGGTGAATCATTTATCAATGATATTTGAATCTCCTATAATAGAGATGCGTGGAGTATATATAGTCATTTTATTTAGATCTATCATATACTAGAAGAAAGGGGAATATTTTTGTTGATTCTTTGAGAATGAAATCATATACATTGGCGGTTCCAGAGTCTTGTATTTAAAGGAATATGATGACATTACTGGATGAGATGCTTGTTATAGTCTAGGAGTGTCAGGATTAGATGTCTCTTGTGTAATTTTCAATGTACTTGAAACATTTGAGATGTATTAGTGAAATAATGTATGGGGATCCAGAGTGTTTGACCTTAAATGAAATCCTTTATTGTGGGGATACACCTTAAAACTAGAGAATAGATGGGTAAGAGATCCTATATGTCAAGAATCAGGTTTTTGTGCCTACAAACATGTGAGAGGAGCAGATGAGGGAATTTCATTCCTCAAAGTTTGCAGTATATCAAGGTGTGACCAAAATGTAATGTAACATATGATAATTGTTTTTGAGGAAGGACATGAAATATGAGATATTATAGTTTATGAAATGATGTTACACCTATTATTTGGTGAAGGAAGAGCCTCATCAACCTGGAGGGTTTCTACAATTGTTACCCATTACTGAGTGGAAGTGGGATGACATGAACATAGACTTTGAAGTGGGTCTCTTGATTATTCCATATAATAATGAAAATAACTGTGTTACTATGTATCAAAAGTTTTAATTAGAAATTTTCGTGTCGTTAATGAAGATTTTATTAGCAGAGTAGTTAAGAGATTTGTATGTTCAGTAGAAAGTCTATCTATATGGAAATCAATGAACTATTGTTTTATAATGTGATTCATGCATCAATTTACTATTCTAGAATAGATTTCAGAAGGTTCTCGGAACAAATATATTATTTAGTATCTACTTTTTCCCATAGAAATATGAGCATTTGAAGTATATTAAACTTGTTTTTGAGGATATGCTACATGCATGTGTTATTGACTTGGTCGGCCTTGGGTGAAATCATTAGATTTATCAGATTTTTCCTATAACAATATTTATCAAGAAACCATACAGATGGAATAGTACAATACTCTTTATAATAGGCCATATAGGTTCCAAAAATTCTATATAGTGGGTAGTAAGTCAGTGTTATTATGATCGAGTCTAGTGCAGGATATGTTAGGGCACATATTGTAGTTTCTGAACTATATGGTTATGCTTACAAGTATTATGAAGTCATATAATGACATGAATAGATAACCCCTAGATATTACATAGGGTGATCATGTATTCAATTAGGTGTCTCCTATGTTGGATCACCATAGGATATTGAGACATGAAAAGATGTTTCCCATATTTTGTCAAACCATTTGAGGTTATAGACAGAATCTGATGGGTAGAATTCAAATTGAATATTCTATAGAAATAAAGATATACACATGATGTTTTCCATGATTCAAAACTAAAACTATACCACTCGAACCGTTCACATGTGATCAATGTTGATATCAATTATCATGAGTATATGTGTCCTTTTTGGATCATCCAATACATGTCTCAGTGAGAATGTGTTTTGAGGTAGGATCATGCCAATTGATCATGTATTATGGAAACATGTGCATTGAAATAGGATATGTGGAAAAGGGAACCATATATGAGAGCTCAGTGGCCAAATAATCTAGGATTAGGATCATAGTGAAACATTAGAGCGTAGCTATAGGATGAGTTGTTTTATGGTGGGGAGTTTTTAGTTGACAGAAATTAAATTTTCGGTACTTTTTTACTTGTGTAGAGTAATTTTCATTTGTTACTATGTTTTTGTGTGTTTGGCTGTAAACTGTGGAAATTGGAATAAAAAGGGGTTTGCACGGTTGGCATATGGTTAGAGAAAACTGTACACCCCAACCCACGAAATCATGTTACCCTAGACATTGGGCGTCGCATGGCTGGCACACAGTATTCAAACTATTCAACCTAAAAATAGAAGCTGTAAACAGTAAAAATAATGAGAACATGGTTGGATCATGGTTAGGGAAAACAATGCACATTTGAATATTTAACCACCTGTGGTATTTTAAAAGGCCTGGAAATTAGTTTTTAATCCACCAAAACCCATGAATATTCCAATATTTGACCCAAACTCAGGTAAAATAAGTTTTTTATTATATTAGAGATATTAAGAGGAATTATTATGAAACATTAACTCTTTTATTTGTGGTTCAAATCCAGGATTGAATATCTGAATTCCTCTCGGTAAGTGGATCATTCTTCGTTTCATTCTCATTCTTTATTCTATGTTCTTAGTTTTGTTTTGTGGGAGTTATCTTCTATTTAACCTAGATCTAGATCTATATTTGTACTATCTAGATCATGGTTTATGGATCAACATCTAAATCTAAGAGTTCATTAATTTTATAATTTTGATGTAGCATTTTAAATCTAGATCCTTTTATACGTCATTGTGTTGCTCGAATTTTGGGGAATTTTGTTTGATGATCATCATCTACAAATTATGGTTGGTGGTCTAATATTCAACTCCCATAGTTACGATATTGATTACGTGTATGAAGTTTTTTAATTTATAGTGTTGTTTTGGAAGTTAAATTCATGTTTAACATTATAAAAATGTGTAAATTAATTAATAAAATCATTTTGTAATTGGGGTATTTGTGAATAATTAATTGGTGAATTAATTATGTTATATTGGGATTCTTACTTGTGATAATTAATTGGTGAATTAATTATATGATATTGATTTTATGAATTTGATAACTAATTAGTGAATTTGTTATGTTATCTTTATGTTATGAATTTAATAACTAATTGTTGAATTAATAATGAGATATTGAGAATGAGAATTTTATAATTAATCATGTATTTAAGAATTTTATATTGAAATTATTGAATTGGAATATATTAATAGTTGAATTATTTAATATAATGGATTTTATTAACTAATTATATAATTAATTGATGTTGTGTGTGTGATTAATTTATTTTCAGATTAATTTATGATAATTTTTGTGAAATAGAGGATTAATGTAGATGAATATTGATTGATGTGATATAGTGATATATGTGATTATGGAAATATATATATGTGTGTGTTTGTTATATATATATAATTGTTTGATAAATGAGAGTGACACATGGTATGCTGTTTTCAAATCCAACACAGGAGGGACATGATCTGCTATTTTTGAAGCCTGTAGTGATAAATGGTTTGATGAATGTGTGTGGGGCATGGTCTGCTATTTTCAAATCCCATGTGACAGGTACATAGTCCACTATTTCTAAATCCTATAGTGATTATCCTTTGTGGGACATGGTCTGGTGGTTCTGATGCCCAGAGGGCCCTAGGCATGATAACCTATACCTAAATCTATTTCATTGGAATATAGTTCCAAAAAGCTATATTTATATTTTTTAATTTAATATATAATAAAAACAAATTAGCATATTGAATTGTGATGTGAAAATGTGACATTCTTCATACTTCAGAATGGTCTGAAACTGATAATGAGGTACATGAGTTATTGGAAACCTGAGGGTTTCTGTTGTTAAATAAACAATATTTAATAATGTGGTGACAATTTAATTTAGAATATTACTTATTTCGTTCTACAAATTGATACACTATCAAATAATGGATTTGTTTTGGAGATCGTTGGTGGGGACCACTGAGTTGTACTCGCACCCTACTCAGGATGCCCGATCGGTACCAGAATAGACCACAATTTTGTTGGATAGGTTAAGGGAAAACAACAAGGGTTATATTGGATATTTTTTAATGGATCTTGGATGAGGGGACCAGATTTGTTTCTGGACCCTCTTGGGAGTCTTCAGTGTCATTATTTCATGTTTCCATTTTAGAAACTTTACACTTAGTTTTTTCATGACATGTGTTCAATTTTAGTTGGATATTGTATTTCCTTCTTTGTTTATCTTGATATATTATTTGTTTTATTATTATATAATCATATACTATTTTATATTTATTTTCACTAGTGTATCACTATGACATAAGAGGGTATATTCTCTTCCTGATCGACTTACTAGACCCTCATTTCTAGTCATTATACTATAGCATACTGAGAGGCGCACTTGAGGTCATGTGACTGATTGACTCATGGAACAAATTTTTGTAACCAAATTTGGGATTTGACAATCCATCTCAGTTCCAGAGAAATGATAAAACTTCCTTAGATCAATATTATGTAGGAACATTTATATCTATCTTCAGATTCTATGTTTCTTCATTTAATCTATTATTCAAAATCTAATAACATAAAATTCATCATCAATATGTATAAAAACTATAAATATTCCTTCAATATCCTTCAATAAAATTTCATATATTGTCTTCAATAAGCTTTGTGATATTGGTAACTCAAAAGCTCATCGTTTGCATCATATGATTCTCATTACCTTAAAATTAACAAATTCTAGAAACTTTCATTTCGGTGTTCTTTGATATTTGAATCACATGTAGGCATAATATAATCTATGTTATCCAAAATTAGGATAAAAAAATTATTTTTCTATAATTTTATACTATGATTATCTCATACATTATCCCAAACAATTTTATCTTTATCAAATTAAAAATATAGATACTCATTTTTCATATAGAAAAATTTTATAATTATTATATATATTTATACATTATGCTCTAAAAATTAATAAATTAAATTGTAAAATACTTCTAACAATGACTTTTATTACTCTAAGAACATCATTTTCATCCAATATCTTTCTAAAAATTCAACTATATTTTGATGCTTTTTTCTCTACTAAAGATTTACACTCGGGACTTCAAATCTATAAACTGGTGTCGTATGCATAATATTAAAAATTATAACTTATGTAATACACTAAAATAAAGAAATAAAATTATTATATTTCTCTGATGGAACTCAAGCCTTATAATTAACCCAATTTCATACATTCAACACCTAAATCCTTACTTTTAGTATCAGAATCATTCAATCAAAAAGAAAATATTTACATTTTGAACTTAATAATTATTTCATAAACTATATAAATCTAAATTTATATAGATGTATTGCAATAGAATTTTTCATACTCTATATATTCTATAAAAATTTTTATTAATATTATATAAACATAAAATGATTATTGGACTTTTTTAAATAGTTCCAAACTACATAAAACTCATTTCTAAGGTGTATTATCATATAAAATAGTTAAAATACAGTATTTCAGTGAACAATTAATCCAACTATTGAAAAACACATCTACAATCAATCCCGATATATATTAATTCAAATCAACCATCAACCCGGATTGTTTGAACACATATTTCACTAGCCAATTTTTTTAATCAAATAATGGGTTCAACATTAGGATAAATTTCTCAAATAATTTGAACTTTCTTGACACCGGTTTTTCAATATCACACATGAAGCTAATCTGTAGATTTAGAATCCATATTATTAATCATCATCATCAGTATTTTATTATTTCCCAAATGGATTATTCACCTTAAAAAATATTCATATATACGAAGATCATCCCTTTTGACTATCATATATGATTTCCACTAGCCAAAATATTTCCATCCAATTATTCATTTGTTGTATTAGGTTCCTTTTACATAGAGTGGATCCTTTATACATTACCAATGAGTATTTATCTCACCTTAAATTTTTATATTACAAAAATACAATCACATGACGATATAAACAAAAAATTCACTTCAGTTAATAAGTGATATATAGTTAATAGATGATAAATTTTAAATAATATTTTATAATATATCAAAAATAAGTTTTGGATGTGACTTCATATTTAATTCAATATGATAAAATATAACATGAAATGGAACTATTTAAATTATTATTTAGTTAAATTTATGGAATGAATGATATATGTCTTAAATGATGTGAAAATAATTAGATGATGATGTAAACATGGATGTAATCCTTATTTTGTAGTATATTGTTTCACATGATATAGGATATCATAATGGTAATGATTCCCCAATAATATTTTATGACTTCATCATAAAATAAAATCTATCAAGGTACAAAATGATAATCATTATTATTTGAGTGATACTCCAATACTCTTTATATATCTGTCATTATCTCCCTATAACTATCATTATTGAATTATAATTACTACCGAAGACATTAGTATGTCATTGGATGTAGTAGAGTATTCTCCATGAATCTTGTGATTCATTTTACCCATGGATACACCATTCAAATTTTATTTTTATGGATACATTGATTAATCTTTATTATAAATGTGATTGATGTATAATGGTTGACTATCATTACAGTATGATATACATAATATGTTCCTCGTTTATATTTATATGCTGTATTCATTTCATGAATGTTTCATCATAAAACTGAGGTTTCTATTCACATCTATTAAAATTATTAACGGTTCATTAGTCTTTAAAAACCTCATCAAGAGGTTAGACTCATTAGATACATATATGAGTTTAATTTAAATTGTCCTTAATGGTTAAGGTTGTACAAATTTATAGTGTTGTTTTTATTTAAATGTAAGGTGGTTTTTAGGGAGTGATTTTTTCTATATTATGATAATCCAAGGGAAATAATAATATATTATGATTGGAAGACAATTAATTCACTTTTTAGATGTTGATTCATGAATAATAAAATACAAGGATGTGATGGAAACACCATTTCACTTCCTATATACCAAAATATTTGAAGAATTAATCTAAGAACATATGGAAACCTACCCATTTTATTGTTCTAATACTCCTTGAACACATTATAAACCACTTCCGACATAGAATTGAGGTTGGTAGACCACATAAATGCTGACCTCTTACATGGTCTAATGATGAGGTTTTCCTTGTCATATCTATCCTACAGGAATTTGATTGCAATGAAATTCTAAGATGGAGATCCATTTTGACGCCTAATACCCATAAAACTATTTAACATAACATAATATGTAATAAAAATGACCTCATATTTGGATTCTTAACAATGGAACCGTGCATTTTAACACAATCTATTGTGCGACAAATCATTTTGGAAAGTGGTTAACTAGACATTGCCTATAAATACCTGGGGTTCTATTTTGGGAAAGGGATAAATACATAATAAAAATATGGGATTGAAATAGAATGATATATCCTAGAGAACCCTAAAGGTAATTTCAAAGGCCATGATCTTAAAAAAATTCCACTAAAGTTTCGTCCAATAAAAACTATTTTCTGCAAGGGGTGTCTATAGGTCCAGTGTGTGGTACCTTGTTTCATGAGGTTAAACCACACACATGATTACCTACCACATATAATAGGCTATTCCACATCACTACCACTTTTGGCCTATTCGACCAAGAATCTATAAAATGTAGTTCATTCCAATCATGATAATAACTAGAGAACTCTCCTCCATCCCAAGGTTATCATGTGAAATAGTACCCAACATTCATACCTCACAGTATGGTCCCCTAAGGTACTACCATTCCAACCACCCCCTCTACACATTACTACCATATTGGATAGTTTCATTTATGTGGAAGACATGGGGACCAACCTTGTTTAGTGTGTATTATCTGCAATTCATACCAATTAATTTGTTTGAGTCTGTTTAATTATATTTTAGAAACCTTTTCCTTGAAACATCCCCAAAATGAAAGGATAATACACATTATAATGCTTCTATACATATATGATCCAGATGTTGGGTACACCAAATTTCCCCGCCATTGATCAACCATTCCATTGATAAAAGGAAAAACCTAGTTTCACACCCACTCTGGTGGGGATTCAAATGGATATTAAATCATGAATCTCTTTGATAATCATGTATCTGATCATTAATATGATGGTGATAACACTCCCAACTAATCATTATCATACTATCTCCAAATTTTAATCAATGATCGATGTGATCGATGGTTTTATTCACATGTATAATACCCAAATGGTTCCCACTGATTATTTGGACACTATGAATCATCACGGGAGTTGAGAAAAGAAATGAGGATTATTAGAACATCAATTATAGTCATACCCAAGTACTAACAAAACAGAAACATTCCAGGGAAACCCCCACTTATGTTATTCAAATTCCTATGAGTAATTATGGGTCTATAAATAGTTGTATTCCTAAATTTAACCACTTATTTCACCTATATTACCTATTTGGTGGGGCATCAAGGGATCCGTTTATTCATATTACACTCTCAATGCTCTATTTTCACACCCTTCTATAGATATATTTCATTTAAATATGAAATTAATCTACATTACTATTTCCCTGATCACATGATCTAAAACAACATGACAATTTCCTTATCACATCATGTTAGACTTCAGAGTTCATTCATTAGATGAAACCCAAAAAATATGAAACATAAACTATTTGGTATTTGAGTTTATCCAACCAGGATACATATAACATATTTAAATGTTTGAAACACAACATCACCATCATGATTTATTCATTTTAATGGTTCTAAATTCCTCATGACATTTTATTCATCCTTATCATTTAGGCCATAAGCTTCATAGGGTTATAAATCTCTAATCATTTGGTCACATTCAGTATAAGACTAAATTTTACATCAATTAGTGCCATATTACATATAAAAAATTCTTTCACAAGACAATACTATTGATTAAACCATACCTCACCTAGAAGGACATATTCCCTATAGTAATAACCATATTTCATTCATTATTAAATATTATTAATGAAAAAATATTCTACAGAGTGGGATAAACTCCCAAAATCAAATGAAACCCCTTATATCATTGGGACATATTTCTATTGAGACTAATCAAACCTCATTGGATCAGATTACCATCATGGTATGAATGAAAGGTCCTCTCATGTGTAATTCCCACACTAGTAATAAATGGTTAACATTCACCCACTTTTAATTACCATAAGATGTCAAGAAATATGGGTTAGTCCTTGTCGGATGATTTAAAAATGTATAGGGCATTCCAATAAGTAAAACCAAATTACATAGGTTCAAATTCTTTTAATAATTATAAATGTAAATCCTCTTTCAAGTGATGAATCTCAACTCTATGAACACATATAACCTCTTTAGAAGATGATAAACTCTCGAGTTCCAAACTATGTTTCATATAATCAATGCCTCAATAATTCATAAAATAAAAATTAAAAGAAGATATGGTAAATAATTATTTGCGCATATATACATGTTAATGACCATAATATAGATCATTGGATAGGAGTACATGATATAAATTAGTGAATATTCACAAATATTTCTAAAATCTATATGAGAGGCCAATAATAGTAAAAACAATACACTAAAAATGACAGGATGTTGCTAACCTCCAGCCCTCTAGACCAAATTTCTTTATAAGGTGTCAATGTTTTATCCCTATTGACCTCTTAAACATAGAAAATAGGTCTACCTCAACTAAAATTTAACCTCAACATGAATATTTTATCAGATATTTGTTTACAAAAAAAATTTGTGATCCTGATGATAATGCATTAACCGTGATAGTGATTCATCAAGTGTGATTTGAATTTTAAGGATGTATTGATAATTTATCATTTTTGTCATGTTTTTTTATTTTTAAAGAATCATTAAAACATGATCCCTATTTATTCTAAACTAATAATATCCTATCATCGTCAAAATTATGCCCCATCCATTTTAGAGTATAGGTCCCCACTATCAATGAAACATTTTTTCTTGTACAACGTCTCCAACAATATGAGATGAATTCACTTCTTCATGAATTGAATTGAAATGGTACCATATTTTATTTGTAGGTTTCTTGAGTACAACCAATTTAAATAAATCCTCTCTGATCATATTGTCAATGAAGGTTGGTGAAGAAGTTTTTGGCACCCGTTAGCACCTCAAACCCCTTTGAGAATCTATCCTTATAGAACAATAATATGTACCTTTCTAATATTACGGAGGTGGATGAGGATGTTGACATCAGCATAACTGGTAGTAATGAAACAGAAATTCCATATTCCTTCCCACACAAATAAATTTCTTCGGTATATCCTAACGATAACCATAGGACAAGAGTGTGATTATAACTGCATTCCAATCTAAAAAAAGTACATATTTTCATTTTAATAAAATAATTATATCATAATATTCCATATGATATCAAATAGAAGGATCATATGCTTAATCATTCCTTTAGATACTTTTATCATATTCTTCTAAGAGTAGTAGAATTACACTATTGGTAAATATTTGTATTCCAAAGTGGAAAAATACATATTACCACTCCATCCACCAAAGTAGTTCGTAAGCATGATTCAAGTGCCACCTTGTTATAATAAAATATTCTTACATCCATTTGGGAGGACATCTAACACATATAGATGAAGAATTGAAAAAATTACTAGGATTAAATCCCCTTTCGAACTGACGTCCATTTGTCCATTACAAACACCAATTTAGGTAGTGATTTCATTCTCTATAACTTGATAAAATATAATTGGAGTATTCTGATGGAAACAATGATGTATCCTATAGGGTACCCAATAGATGAAGGTAAATATATACAAAAAATGACCCTGAATTCCCAATAGAGATAATCATTGTGGAATTCTGAATGGAGTAAACCAAAGTTAAGTAGCATTCTCAGATATATGCCCTTCTCTATTAAGGTTTTCAGGATTCCCTCAAACATCATTAAATTATAAATCAAGAATCTAAAAACTCTTCTTTATAAAGATTGATAAACTATTGTTATAGAGTTCATCACTGTGATTTTTCTAAAGGAATATATTTAGGTCCTCCGTATAGAGTCCATCATGAAAGATCGCTATGGAAATATAAAGATCAAGCATGAGAGGTCTTTTCATAGTGATAGAATTGAAAATTCTCATCATAAATGAATCATCATTCAACTAAAAGGCCCACTAATTAATGTATCAAGAACAATCCACCATGAAGGTCCATACATGGGTATATATAGTAGAAATACTACTTAATGTTGGAAATCGTGTTGAAATTGAAATAATCAACATAATGAACAATATCAAAAAATGATAATGGAAGTCCTCCACTTAAAGATAGATATGATGATCTATCTCATTGTGATATCACATTTCATTAGGGAGATCCTCCCATTTTCAGAGCTACTTTGAGAAGTCCCTCATGTTGAGAGGCACCCATAAAAAAAATAACAACTACACCGATAAAACCTCCTATAATGGTCGATATAACATCCAAACCATAATTAATACTGAGGATGAAGTCATTATCTGAACCTTCTTCATATCTTCTACCCTTCGATAATTTAGAAAATGTTATTTCCAATCATATTCCCTTAGATAAGGTAACAGGTAAATGTATTCTCATGTCAGATAAAGTAGAGTAATCTCTCACCAAATATAAATAATATTTCTTGAGCATGATCAAATAACTATCCAATTATAATAATCTGTTCATATTCTAGCCCATGTTCACATATCATCATGAAATTATTAAATAATTAGAATAATAATTTGAATGTTTACTATATTTAAACCTAGATAAGGCCCATTATTCCCTTAATTTTAAATATCTATATTATGTGAAAAATGATAACCACACCATGGTGATATGATAACTTTTGTATTTGATTCATTACGAATATTATTCAGTTTGGAAAATAATAAATTGGGGAAGGCAATGTAGATACCTCCATTCTGAATTACTTAATTATTTGATGAATCAACTTTAATTGATCAAAAAAATCCATATGATTCACATATTAGAGGTTTTGGAAAGATAGATGTTATTAATTTCACTAGGATCCCAAGTAATCAAAGAATGTCGATAGTAACATCACAAAACATAGTTACTTCCAAAAAAACCCAGGAGAAGGATTTATAATTGATTTCTAGTCTATCCTGTAAAAACCTATCAAGTCCATATAACGGAAACAATAAATTCAGTTGGAATAAGCCATTGACCGAATCCAATATCATGTCAATAGAAAGGATGGATATACCAATCACTGAAACATTAAATCCATTGGCTACAATATCACCCTGTATTGAGAGAATCACACATTCTTATTTTTTATTGAATTATAGACCATGTAAAAACATGAACCTATAAAATTTAAATTTAATTAATAGTATTATCAACCACAATAATATAGTAAAAAAGTTATAAATTCTTCTTGATAGAATTATTACCCCCACCACCACCCATAAGACAATAAAATCCCTAATGGGTATGATATTAGAAAGTGGTAGAAAGATGCCCACCCCTGATCTTAGGCCTAGGGGAATATTTATGAAAACCTCTTTGAAGGCCATGAAAATTAGTGTTCTATTGGAACGGATAAATGCCACAATAAATAATTTTTTACTTTGTACCAATATATGAACAATATTTACCATTGGGGACATTCTCAATAAGGGATTATGGAGACTCCCTCTGGATCAACCTTCATAAATCTGTTCTAAAGGATCATTGGAAGGAGAATAAAAAACCTTACATAATCCACAATTTGAAATAGTTCAATAAAAAGGGAGGTAAAATGATGATTGTGAATTTTCGATTGAAAAGTATAATAAATACAACCACTCTTCTTATCATTTAGATGTGGATATGACTATGACACCATTATATTAATTATTGAATGTCATTATACCAAAGCCTACAGTTGACTAAGAACATAATGATAATATAAAACGATTATACTACTATGTTAATGGATAAAATATGGTCCACACACAAAATTTTGATGAATGAGTGTGTAATTGGAACCTGTGAAATGTTAAAAAAAATCGGTTTTCTTTGAATTCTTAGTTACTACAACATCATTGAGCCTCGTATTTTTAAAAGGGGGGATTATGGACACAACACTCCTAACTACTAAAGAATTTGATCCTGTTACTATATTATAAATTTTTTATCAATATGAATATGATTTTAACGAGTTAAAATAAATCAAAATTGAACTAATAATGGAAAATACTCCAATAAAGTATAACCACTAGGAAGTGGTCACATTCTCTTTTATTAAATTATCACATCACAAAGGAGATACAATTTTTTTGATAGAATAATCTTGTATTCTATCCAACAGAAGACCAAAACAGCAAGTAAATATAGAATTGATATCTATAAAATATTTGTATATCCAAAAATTTGGGTTGTAGGTAGAAAAATTTTTAGTTCTGATACCCTAGGCAAAATCATACAATTTATCAGCAAAAAACATAATCATGTCAACAATTTCAATCTCTACACAATACCACTACACACATGTATAGCCAACCAACTATCCTTCTAGATACTATTAACACATTGAAATATCTATTAACAAGAATATAGTCTATAAAATGATATCAATCATCTGTGAAAATAGATAGGAAACCATATATTGGTTGTGTGGATGTAACTCCACCTCTAACAAAATTCAGCAATATGATATTCCTAGTTTTCATTAGAAATAGATAACTAGAAAAACATCTAACACAACTGGTATCTCAATGAAGCCCCATGGCAGAATCACATGAGAACTAAGTGGTATCCAATATTAGTGTTTTGTTAAGAATATGGTAGAACCATTGTTTTTCTAGTATAATAGTTCTCTATTTCAGTCTATTACTAAATAATATGATCTAGATTGATAGATTCTCTTAATAGTTAGCAAAGATTTAATAATTAGAACTATCATTGTACACTAAAATTGTATGAATCATAAAAATTATAGGATCATATACATCTTTCCTAAATGGTTTGGTATTACCTACTCTTAAAACATACAATATCTGTTGTAGAATCGTATAGAGACATGCATAATGAATTTATGTTTTTAGTTATAGATGCTATCAATTCCATTATAATACCTTTCTATATTACATTAATTATATCTATTTTCACAATGTTTAGAGGATATTTTCTAAGAGACTAAATAAAAATATCATTGAAATCCATTAGCATAAGAAAAGAGGTCTAGAAAAATAAAAGCAAGGATTTCTATTCATAAGACATCTATGATTCTCACTATGAAGAACAAAACATATGAAATATCACATGGTACCTCCTCTTGAATGATAAAAAAATATACATTCCAAGAAGGTCTAGGGGATTAAAATAACTCAAATATATATGATCTATTGAGATAATTTTATTATTTTTAAAATGAGTTGGTTCCATGGTATATCATCGCAACTATGTATAATATTTTATTGAAGCTACTATAGTGTATAAACCATAATGATGTTTGTCTTAAGAGTCATCCCAATTACTCTACCTTACATTTAATGTTGGGGAATACTATCTATAAGTTAATTTTCATCAAATATGTTTTCCAAAATATGGTAGATTCATTGAAAATGATGTTTGATAAGCCACCAACACAAATGTCTTATGTTTCATCAGTCACATTAGAAGTGGATTTAAAATGATAAGAATTAAAAAGAAGGGAAATATGGTTAATTAATTATTAAATAATAAAAAAATTGGTCAACTAGTTCCATTTAATGCATTGGTAATATATAAATCATCTTGTTGTGACCCATATACCCTCTTTGATGATTGTGCCTACCCCTTTGACATCATACCTCACCAAGAGCTAGTCCACTAAGAATCAGTGCAACTGACATAACAAGAGTAGGATGTATGAATAAAAGACCATCCCGATGCCTTTTAATGTTTATAATATTTTATATTTCACACTTTCATTGTTTTGAGGGTGGAAACATCCCCTTCATATGTTCTAATAGACTCTATCCCATCAAAAAAATTCAACATCATAAGAGGGATCATAATATAGATTTTGAAATATAGTTTTCATGGGAAATACCTTTTATGAGGAGGATGATATATATAACCTTCTATTCCCCTACCAAAATTAGTCATTGAGAAGAATAGTTTTCCTAGGATAATGTGGTTGAAGATGATCAACATAATATAACCCTTATGTTACAAGGATCTCCTCAAATTTTAATTGAGGAATAAAACCACCAACATATAAGACTCTAGGTTTAAAAACTCAGACCATGGAGATGTCTCATACATGAAAATAGAGACCTTTGACATGATAACATAACAACTTTAAATTTTTGGATGTTTTTTAGCTATTCATTCAATTGTCAATTACCTCTGTCGTCCTAAGGATATTCATGAAGGTATTATTAAAGATATTTTAATCCCTTAAGAGATTAAAGATATCATATCCATCTATAAAGTATTTAATGTAGATAAAAAAACTATATAATGATATAAAATAATCTACTCCATATATCAAAATTAATAATCTAGGATATAATGACATATTAAGACTGTTTATATATTTGGAAAGCCAGAAAACCCAAATATTCATCATTATTTATTGATAATGTTTCATAAATATATATCATTATAATAAATGAACATCTAGTGATTAGTTCATAGTGAATCCAATTTTCCCCCATCTACAATGAAAATCCATATATATGAAAATACTGATAAAATTACTTTTGGATAGATTATGCTGAAAGGCCAATTTGGATACATTTTCATTCATATTGAGTACATTGTTTTTTGACATGACATTAATTTCGATAATATTTTACGAAGTATGTGGATACATTAAATATTGTTGTTCTATTAATAAACAAAAATGTATCATGTACTCTATTAATTGATAGGCTTGGGTGAAACATAGGGATAATTTCAATTTTCTGATTCCTATATTTTATAATTCAAAGATCATATATTCTATTAGAGAGAAAAAATATATCTAGAAAAACGTGATTTCATTCACAACAGTACCCATAATGCAATGAAAATAACCCCTATCAATACATTACATTAATTTGATGGAGATTATGTATTTTACATTAATTTAATTAAGGATTTCAGTCAATAATTTTGGACACGTTGCATAATATGAACCATATTTGAGAGGATAAAGTATTCAATCTCCTTCTCATAATATTATTGATATCATAATGTTTCCACAAAATAATCACCTTTGATAGAGAGAATTAATACCAAACTACTCCTATAAATAAATATCTTTCCTGTACAATTCTATGAGAAGGCTGGCCCAACATGTCTTTATCCCTAGTAAGTAGAGCAAGGTGTATTATAAAATTTTTTTTTGAATCCTTGGAGGAGAAGGAAGGCCAATGTATTGGTAATAGTTTCTTTTATCTTATTGATAACATTTAATCCAACTAAAACCAATTTAACATAGTAGTGGAGATATTATATTTAAAATGAAAATTCCTTGAATCAGAATGATTCATCATTTACTCTATGATATTAAGAGGTCATTTAACCAAAATTAATATTATGAAAAAACTCCACTTGATCAAAAAAAATTATAAACAACCCAATATATTACAAAAAATATCAATATATGTGAACTCATTATTCCATTTTTTATTATAGAGAAGTAGGATAGTACATTTTGATTATCCCCAATAATAATGATAATGTATTGTATTTTATGGAGTTTCAATAAATTTTCTCATCCTAAATAGGTGATAAAGATTACACTTTATTGTAATTGAGTTCCAATAATGTACCTTTATCAACAAAATCCACTAATGATGGTATAAGGGATGAAAATAAAGAAGATCATAGATGTTTATATCTTATATTTGAGGAAGGTGACTCTACCATTTTTTATGAACATATAAAAACGATTTTTTTATATAAGAAGACCCATGACATATATTAATGAGTTCCACCTTGTCTCCTGATGAAAAAAATACATAATTATCCTTCGTAAAAATTCCTTGGGATATACATGAATGAAATTACACAAATAGTCCAAGATATATCAGTAATGTGGCCAATCATAATTTCATTATACCTAATGTGTACTATGACTATGATAAAGAAACATTGATTCTATATTAGACTAATAAAACTAAGGTCCAATCCGATGTTTATAACCTTATAAAATAAAAATTCATTTTTTATTTTTTGTACCTAAAATGACATTACATAAACATCCTTGTTTAGAATCAGAGTTGGAATATCATATTTTTCATCGAATTTAGGGTTCACAGTAGTCATTTCATATAGGATGAATTCCTAGTATCGATCACAAAAAAATTAATAAATGTAAAAACTTGTTTCCACAATCTCTCTTTTAAGGATGGGTACATTAGTTAAAACCAAACATAGATGGCTCTTAAATATGAGTATCCTAGAACTTTTAGGGAACCCTATGATTTTATTTCAATGAATATATTCTCTTTTTATTTGAGGATGATGGTACCACATATTAATGTTCTATATTTATATCATTAAACCATTTATTTTAAGAAACGAAGTGTTTTATGTGGATGATTTGGTGGAAAAATATCAGCAATGATTTCATCATATTATCACCCCTATGAATGATTTCAATAAACTATTGTATGAAAAAATATACTTGGACCCATATAAATTCACATTTAGCGTCACTTTAACAAATTGTTTTGCGTTTCTGGTATATGAATGTGATATATAGGTTAATACCGAGAGCACTTAGGAGATCATTAACATGCCACATATTCAAAGTCTCTTATATGTTATAGGGATTTAAAAAATCACAACTAAATTTGATGCATTATTGAGAAACTACCAATAAAATTATTACTATTCATGTCACTCATGAATAAGTGTTTTACTAGTAATTGGGAAAAATATTTTCAAGATTCTTTTGAAAATATGAAGCAATAAATTTTTATCCCAACTGTTTAGATGCAACTAATAGAACAAGATGTACTCATTTTTTGTATGGAAGAATTGGATAGATCACTATGATCAATTCATGAGATAAAGTGTAATCTTAGAAATGAAAATATAGTTTAATAACATAATTGAACTATTCCAAATATCAGGACTCTATATTTTGAAATTTTGAGTAATTTAATTCAATTAATATTCACATTTAAAATACTAAGAAATTCTCAACAACATCATGAGATCTAATTTGTCACTCATATTTCCACAATTAAATACATCATTTCCACGAAAAGTTTAGTCAAAATCTACGATGGGGGGATTCCATTCAACTATAGTTTAAAATCTAGTGAAAACTACAATGGCAGTCATTGGTAAGAAATAACATTATTTCCAATAACCCTTCTCATCTCTCAATACACAATAGTGGATATAAAACTACCCGAAAAAATATATTCTATATTCACAAAACTCCCCAAAATGGGTTATTTTTTAATGGTACATATGTATGTACAATAAGAAGAAGGATGGGAAACCCAAAACTCATTAGAGTTGTCTTGAGGATTATCCTAATATTCTATGAAAATTTAGTTTTTCATATTCATTCATTTCATTAGAAGGATACACCAGTTTTTAATTACAATAAAGGCCTATCATTATGGAATTGGAATTATCATTGTAGATACTAGTGTCCCACCCTAATATTATGGGAAATTCTATGTTTCATCTCATGAAGATTAACATAAAGTATTCTATTTTGAAAGAGGAAACAATTCCATTAATATATCATGTATAGGGGTCAAGGGATTAATTTAACTATGACAGAACTCTATCTAACATCTCATATTTGTATAATACACATAAAAATTCATTTTCTAAAAAAGCTAAGGGTGATCCAAACAAGGATAAGACAACCATCATAATTTCACATTTCATTGTCATATCTCCATTCCTTGTTTGTAATAAAGAGGAGATTAAAGTGATCAACAGCACCCATATATATATTTAGTAAATATTCTCTTCCCTTGATACCTAGATTGGAATGATGTCCTCTAAAATTAGACTATATCCACAGTATAACTATTCCATTAGATTAATAAAATAAATAATATATTCAATGGATGTTCATAAAATTATCCATTTATAATGGTCATAATACTTAGAGCATCCTCATTAAATAAAGCTTTACTAGAATCATCATTTGATTCATTAAAAGAGAAGATACCCACAATGTTATGATAGAATCCCACAAATGTACTTGTAATTATCATTAATAAAAATAGATGATTTCTTCCCATATTTATAGGTTAAAGTAATTTTGGACAATTATGAAACAGGATTACATGTAGTTCCATGAAAATATAATTCTTTCTGAATACATGCTAGTATCATCAATAAACTCCCAATGTTTTTTTAACAAGAACACAATATTCTAGGAGATTTATTATTTGGAGAAAATAAGTGTTTGGTCCTTATACTCAAGATAAAACCATGCTGTTGAAATGCATATTTACCTATATTAACATGTTCTCCAACTGGGCTGAAGATATATCCCTTACAGAGGATAAAAGGTAGGGTATCATAAATATTGTGATGTCTTATTTCATTAATAAATTTGGTGTCTTTAATATTATACTGATAGAAAATTGTAATAATGTTTTCTCTTCCATGTTGAAAAGTATGTATACGTAATATGACATTTAGTCAAACAACTCATCCCACTACCATGTTGTGGAAAATAGACATCTTTTGGTTTTGAAAAACTCCATATCATACAAAATATAGAAGTTGGTGGATAAAAAGTAGAGGTGTTTTATTTAAAAATTACATCATTCATTGTGGTATTTCCAGAACTCAACTTATATTGTTATGAAAGATACCAAATATTCACTTGTATATGGAACATAAGATTATATTCCCATTGATGTATGGGTTCCATCACACTAAAAAACCATTTACAATAAAATATCCAAATATGAGTAGTCTTAGAAGTATCTAGATGTGCTGGAAGGAATTGAGATGAAAATAATGTACACATTCCAGAATTTTCAAGTCCATGAAAACCAAATTTCATGGCCATATAATATGAAAAATTTCAACCATTTGTTCCACCAAGTAGATATTGAATTGATTCTTAGAACTCAGGTGATATTAGGTAATAAGACTCTAAATCATGGATGAATGTGGTAAAGTCCTTATGTCCTACATAAATTCAAATCAATTAAATCCCATTCTATTATCACAATGGATGGAAAACATGTCATTCCAGCCATCTATGTGTTACTTATAAATATTTTTTTTCATAATTTTGCATTTCTTATAGTCATCATCAATATATGATGTTAAAATTCAGAGTACGCTTCCTTACCACATGATGTTAAATTTCATGGACATGTCCCATCCACTTAATGATAAACTATCTGGTATAGGTCTAGGTTATGAGACCTTAAACTACATAGGGCCATATTCTTGGTTGGATAAGGTAAACTTACATGAAAATATACGTAAAACATAATATTATATCACATATAAACTATATATTAGTCACATGATGTTAAATTGTTTGGGAACATACCTACAACAGAATGTTATGTCTTTTGTTGTGTGTCATGATTTCCCTAACCAGTTCTATTTTTGGGAACAAATAAACTTAAAATCCACATATGTTTCTCACATAGTCGAGTACTCACATGAATTTTAGAGGACCTAATTAGTTGGACTAATTACAATGGTTGATATACATGATATATGATGATAACAGATGATAAAGTCCATCTAGAATGACACTAAACTGCTCAGAGCAGTCTAGCCTATATGATTTAATTCCCCTATTGAAGTTTAATGTTTGTGTATGGATTCCCTATGGACATCCTATCAATATTTTAGAATATAAATTTTCCTATCCCTATGAAAGGGCATAAAATTCATAAGGAATCAACTTAAAGACAAATACATGTTGATTATTTCACATTACTATGGGATGTATAGTGATTTATAGGTGTCTTTTCCTAGGCCCATTCATGAATCCGAAAAAATAAAATTCCCTATATAACCTTAATATTTGGTTCATTCTGGATATTCTTTGTTTTCTTGATTGTACTACACAAGGGTCAACCCCAATTTTCTTCCCCAACACAAGACCCTATGCTATGAAAAAAGACATAGATGAACCTTAATGGAACTATAAAAATTTTACATAATATATATAAGTGATAATTATATGTAGACCTCCAGTATAGATTTAACCTTGGAATATATTACAAAAAACTTCAATTTTATAGCCATATATTTGCATAAGTGGACTCTTTATCTACAACAATTGAATCGATTCCTATTTTTGTATGATATATATTGACAAATGGATCCCATATCCTAGTATCATCTATAAACCCACATAAAATATACACATTATGTCCTTGTTGCATGATGTCAAATAGTATTTTCCATGCTTATCCATACGTTACAGTAATCTAACAAAAGAATCCTATTATTCATGAATTAATTTCCCTATAAAAGAGTCACATCTAGGAAACGCTAACTGAGTTAGGGTTTCTCTCTAGAACAGAATAATGATTAAATCTACTTTCTCAATATTATATACTAATGTTTAATTGTTTATCCTATAACATATGAGCAATTTTTGACTTGGTTCCTATTACATCAGGATATATAGTGACATATGAATTATATATTAATGGCCCAACCATGTTTCAAAATTCATCTACTCTGATTTTTAGGTAATCATAACATCATATACATATAAATATCATTTCTAAAATGCCACCATCACCTATCATTGACATCATTTTGATAAATCACACATCATTCATTTAGGGTCTCAGATTTCCATAAACATTTGATGACTATTTATAACATGAATACTAAACTAGAAAGGATATATCTATTTGAATGTATATCCATACACCCTATATGGATTAGAATACGTTCCCACAATATTACATATAAACTAGAGGCCTTATTATTATATTGTAGGGGTCCTATAATCTCATTACACCAACATAACATCACAATGAAACCATTAATTTTGATATAGTAAATGATAATCCCTTTAACACATGTTACACAATAATTATTAATACATATGAACCTAATGTTTTGGATTAAGGATTCCACCACTCAATTTTCTAATGTTTTTAGGAAATTCCTATCCTTTGGTCCCCATTTGGGTTATCATTCTCACCCCTCTGATCTAAACACTATGACCATAATATATGCTTACTACCATGAGATATTCTATTCAAGAATTGGGATCTCTGTTCATGCTTGGATCTATCATTCCCTTACTAGGAAGGTTGTTTAACCTTTTTTCATTTGTTCACGAATATGTGACCACAAAAAGTATCCCTATTTTTCCCACACGAAATGAACAAAAAACTAATTTAAAAGCGATGTACTATATTTCATAATAAAACATTTAAATGGTATCCTATGAAAAATCTATGTGTTTTCATTCTAATACACCCACATTTAGTGTGTAGGTAAAAGCTACAGCACAAATAGAAAAAGAAACAATATTGTGGGCCCACATTATGGTTTTAGAAATTTAGGATCCATTCTCGATGGACCTGCCAGTTAAGGAAAAGTCAAGAGCGATAAAATATCAAATCTCTTCTCCCAATGTGTGGTCCATTAATTGTGGAATAATGTTTATGGTTCAAAAAATTTTCTTGATAATTACATTGATCCATAAATCTACATTATCTCACAAGTGATTCAGTCAATTCAAATCATTTTATCTATAGTTATCGACCATATACATCTCCAATGTATTTTTTTAACTATTAATACAAAAATATATGGATTTTTATAAGTTCCCACAATATGTACCATAATATATAGGAATGTTTGTATTAGGGAGAGGACCCCATAATATTTTCACATCCTTACACTATTGGGGTGAATCCTTCAAAATAAATATGATTAGTGATCAACCCTGAAACACATGTCCTATTCCATAATTTGATATCCAAATTTCATGAGTTTGGATTTAAATATACAATAATCCAACATTGAATGTTGATTCGACAATCTCAATATTATAACTTCTCATTGTGATCACATTAAGAGTATAGATTCAACATCTTGATCTTTAAATTTCAATTAATTAGCATTATATGAACATATACTATATAAAACACTTTTCTATGCTTCATGATAATAAAATTAATTCAATTCTACGCATGATATTCAATAATGGAATTGATAACCCATTAACATTAATTCTTACATTTCCCTTAACATATTGGAAAATCTTCTCATTTATTCCATGATATCTGTCCTATAATACAAACATCCTTTAGGCCAAGTACTAAGAAGGGGGTATCCTCTTAATAACATTATCTATCCATAATCTGAAATTTTAATCCACATATTATGACCACACACTTCTGCTCCAAGATACCCTAATAATATGCATCTCCACCATCACTAACAGTGATGGATATTTCAAATCAGGTTCATTGGGTCAGTTTAACCAGAGTACAATGAAAAACCACATAGTATATAGTAAAATCCATATAGACCTAAAGTATATAAACTCTTGGTTAAATAATATTGAATATAAAATATATGGAGCTATTCATGATGTTGTCTATTTTAGTGAAACTGGTAATTTCTAATTCATGTCAGGTATGTCTCTCTCATGTCCTAGATGGGAAACCTCACTTTTCCGTGGTCAAATCTATACAACATTTAACTAAAAAATATATGGTCAAATGTATTCAAATTAAATATCCATTACTCGTCGTGATAGCACCATAACACATTAGAATAAGCAACATTCATGGAGGTAGTCTGTATTTTTGATGATTTGGATCTATAGTTACATAAAATTTACTCTACATAGGTCACCATGAATTCTCCCTCGCATTTCTAGGATAAAATGTTTTTTACCTAAAACATGATAGATCTACGTTCCAAACACTGTGAACATAAAATATATGTGAAATTCTATGAGGTAGCCAATTTTCATTAGATCATTCTCTCCATTCACCTATGGGATTTCTTCCCCTATGTTGCCATATCAACCACCCCATCCTTTGGACAAAGGTATCAAAATATAAATATCTATTATGTAGGATCACGTTTCAAATATTTAAAATAGAATAAGATAAGTGAAATGAATAGTGTTAGTCTGAAACCATATAAAGGGAGTCCTGTGTAAATGACGAGTCTCCACATACAGGATTGAATCTTGTGTGATTTGGAAAAAATGATTATATTAAATGAAATAGGCAAATACATGTTATGTTGAAAACATACAACGAGGTAAATATGTAAAATCGTAGTCTTTTCACATTAAGTCTCTAAAATATAATGAATGAGATAATTATATGATGATAAAATTAAAATAAACAAACCAAAGGAGGTATTCCAAATGATCCCAAATGAATAAGGTGATATTCACTAGGTCCTTTTTTGTAGGCATTAGTTATTAAAAATCTAAATTATAGTCATATGGGTTCAAATTTTAACATTAAAATCTATTGTAAGTGTAATTTTAGTGTCCATTTTATTTTTTAAAAATTGGAATAATAATTCTAAATACTCTCAGATTATGATTATCATCACATTTATTCAATTTCCGACTCACATCTGAATGGAAGGACTATAATATTGTTTTGATGGTATTTATGCCAATACCCATCACAAGCCACAACATTAATTAAATTATTCATCTAAATAGACCAATATTTAGAGTAAAATGATTGTATTTTTTGCAATATTAATATATCAGACTGGTCTAATAAGAAATAATTTATCCATGTGGGAAAACATTTGTTTTATGATGATAGTATTTTTCGCCCATACCGTTACATGATCAACCCCCAATGAGAAATATTTCGAATCGAGTGTTTGAGAATCATGTTCATGTTGAAATATATGTAATTGAATTTTAATTTTGGGTTTTTTCTCTATTAATAATGTTTTATAAATATTCATAATTCATTAAGAAGTGATTATATGAGTGGAATATGAAATCAGGGATTTGGTAGTGATTGGGGAAAATGTAGTTTTCCCTTTATTTATAAAAGGGGGTGAGGGAGTGTCAAAAACATATAGTGTCTCACTATAATTATATGAAAAGGGTAATAAATTAAAACATCTATAAGGGGATATAATGTTGTAATTTTACCATGTTAGTTTATTATTGGATAAATGCACTGATGGACTTCTGGAAATTTACATGTAGGACAAATTCATCCATTGCCAATGGATACATTAAATAAATGTGTGTGGTTAGTTCTTAGATCCTATATTAAATGGTTTAAATCCCAAATTTTTTTTCTAATAGATGAAAAATCACTATTTCTAGGTGATCCTTATATCAATATATATCATTTTTCTAAATATTTACCCATTTTGGAATCCAAACATCATCTACAATAATTTTATTTAGTTGTAACAAATACCCCATAATCTTATGTTATTGGTTATCACTATTGAATAAATAGATCTCTCATTCATCAGATTCCATTTGTTCTTGGATATCTACAAACTATCCAATGATAATGTAAAAATTTCAGTAGTCTAATATACCCAATCCCATTCCATGAATGAGTTCATAGTGGAAGAAAAGTATATATAATTATAGTGATGATTTCATATAAGACCCATTTTCACCAGTTTTAATCTCAATTAAATCCATAGGGTCTTCCTATTGGATGAATGGTCATATAAGTATGTGAAAAGTGAATAGTAATAAAATAAATGAACCATATCCCACTTATGAGCTGGTCAAGGTTAATGTTTTAGAAATTTCTCATTGATTGGTACGAAGGCCAAATGTTGGATAAACAGTATCTACCATCATTTTTCTTATAATTTTTACAACAGAACATATACAATTATTATGTCCTATAGTCTAATTCTCAATAACAAAAACTAAAAATCCAATATTATAATATGGATTTTAGGATGAGGTTTACTTTTTTAGCCTAGTGTTATTTTTCATAGGAACTTATTATTTTAATATTTATAGTAAGTTAGATTTGGATAGTGGACAGATGGAATAAAATAGTCCACTCCCCATTTTAATAATTTCCTCAACACATTATTTGGGTTACACATTCTCCCCTATTTAGTAAGATCCAATGATGAGTTGATAGAAGTTCTTGTGGGAGGTAATAAAACCCTGAAATTCAAATATTCTCATGAAAGTAATTACCTAAATTAGTAGATGATGACTTAATTCCATTAACTTTTGACCATATTCTATGGTAGCTTAGATACCCTCTGTAAACACATGAAATGGCATGATAATATATAAGGATAATACAGTATATATATGAATAGTTCATCCACTAAATCTACTAAGACCCCATCAGAAAAATAAATGATAAAGTAATGCTCTTCTCAAGGACCACTCCATTTTTAAAAATTATTCTAGATAATGTGTCAATTAAAGGAACATTGATTAAATTTAAACAATTTATCATCCTTTTTATTAATTAATTAATTCTAATGCACAACATCAAAACAACATTGAAGTTGAAAATTTTGGGAAATGCGGAAAAATAATGAATTTTTAGATCATTTTGGAACACATAAAGGAATAAGTGTTATTCCCCCATGGAATATAAGAAGTAGAACAACCTACTAATTCAGTAAGGGGTCCTACATTCTTATGCATACACCAACATGCGATAAATACAATTGAGAACTTTTATTTCCAAAATTATTGGATGAACTAGCTCTAAAAACACTATCATCACTAGGGTACTAACCCTGACACTTGATCAGGAATTCCATTTTATGAAAAAAACATACATGAGGCTCAATTTGTTTAGTGAGGACTCGACAAGTTCATCCAAGGGACCTGAGATCAAATATAGGTGGAGACATATTTTTGGGTATTGTTGAATGTACTTTAGTAGGTTCTATATAAGGTAATATAGAAGGTACAGTAATTGACATTTTACCAGGTATTGTCTGGTACAGTAGCAGTCATAACTATTCATCCATCTAGGCCTCTGGGCCACTAGTTTGGTCCTTGGGTCAAACAAGGGTTATGGGCAACCCATGGCCTTCGAAATAGTTGTCTCTTATGTCCATCGGGACACCTTAAGGCCTTAGGGACACCCATGTCCTTTGGGACACATGATTATGAAGATATAAAAATCCAACTACAATGTAAAAGGATTTATATAAGGATTCTTGGTCATGTACATTCAATATTACAGAGCTAACTGGAGTTGGAAGAATGAGAGGGTACGACGTTTCCATTGGTACCAAGACAGTATAGCATTCCATAGCACACCTAGCCAACTATCCCTACGAAGGTGGAGTGCTGATATCCTGACATATGCTTGGGAGGATCAGTTCCAAGGTTTTTTATCTAGGTGATTCCCTCTAAGACCAACAACTCATTTTATTTTCTCTAAGACTTCGGGCCCTGTAAGGGTTCCACCTCACCCCTTAAAAGATGGATTATAAAAAATAATAAAAAATGAAGACCTTCGGTCCATTCCAACCTAGTATGAAATAATCATGAACATAGAAACATATCAAGGAACCTCTATAGTCAAAGGGAAGTGGAAACATTTGGTGGAATCACATACCCCCAAGAGACTCATTGGATTTCAAAAAAATCCTAATATGATTCCAAGATATTTATATCTTATTTTATAGGGAAACACCTTGAACATATGAATCCAGTGTTTGGCCTACTATGTTGTTGGATGTTGTACAAATATTCAGTATATGGGATAATTTGAGGGATAAAGTGATCCCTGCCAGTGTTCCCTATGTTGTAGTTAGTAGATCTCCAACTAGGGAAGGGGTATGTCCTGAATCCACCCAAAAATTGGCAATGAGAACAAACTCATCCTACATATCACAGACGATAAATATTTATCGTGGTTCAAGATATTCCAAAAACCTGTCCCTTTTTTCACCCTGATATAGGTTTAATGTATTATTATTGAAACACTAACAATTAAATATTTCTGAGAGATGTTCAATTAGATAGAACACCATAATATGGGAAACCCATATTTCCATTTATAGGCCAACTACTCGTAGTTGTTTGGAAGACGTTGTAAAAATCATATTCACCAAAAATTATACTTAATATTATTTAAAAATTATACCACAAGTGTGTAAATACAACTTTTTGGTCCACCACATAGAGTGTTTTTTTAATAAATCACCTAGAAAAAAATTAGATTTGAGAAACAGGATGGTAATGTTGATCATGATCATCATGAATATATAATAGTTATTCAATACAAATTAAATGATTTAGTGAGATATTGGGATATTTTTTCACGATGTAGATGTGGTTGACTAAATATAACCTATGGAATATACGAACCATGATGATATTCTGTTGAGATTTGGTATAGGAATCATGAAATAATATTTAATCCCAAAGGAATATATCCGTAGTATTTCAGAGGATGGATAGTCTCAATGATCTGGAAAAAGAATATTATCCATGAATATTTTTTTGAGGTATTACATGATATAGAGGGTCATACTTGAATGTTTTTGTAATATAGGGTCTCTTTTGTGTTATAGTAAATAAATAGAAATATGGGAAGATAAAAAAGTATTTGATCTTACTGGTCATTAAAATAAGCATGAGATCACCTTTATGAATATTTAATAAATAAATCTAAATCCTTAAGTCAAATTTTCTTTTTTTTAACAATATGAAATCCAAGTTGTGACTATATGTAAGAACTAACTTTACATGACAACCAATTAGGAGGGAAAGAAACATTAAAAATGATCCCACTTCAGATAATGACCACACAGACTATGTGGTAACCATTGATGCTTTTTGGTAACCCTGTGAAGGTTTCAAATCATGTATAGATTTTAATATTTCAATTAGTTCCCAATAAAATATCACGAGATAATGAGAATGGGATGTTGTCTATACATGAAAGTGAAGATCAAGATGAATCTGAGGCAAAAAAGAACTTATGGGGGCATCCTTGACCTTTCAACCACCCCATACAATCCCCCCATGAACTGCACTATTTTCCATATACCAAGGGATTTTTATGTGAACGATATGGTAAAATAATGAGTTTATATCACTTATTCATAATTGAAACCTCTTTATAATGATCAAACACTACTCTAAAGGGGAATTTGTTGACTCATATGGATTCAACTAGAAGGATGCAATGGAAACTCCAAGAAACCTATTACGTATCGAACAGTCTAAAGATTTTATCCTCAAGCACATAGACATGTGTGTATAAACTAGTTCCAATATTACATAACTACAAAAGCACACTCTTCACACATTTAATGGTATCTAACATACTACACGACTGATAGCCACTTGCATAACCTAAAGACTAGATTTTCCTCAAAACTATGAACTCATCCTAAAATGACATCTTATGTAAATCTACGATAGAGACCCTTATGAACAGCAACTTCAAATTTAGCATATGTATTTTTTATACACCATATAAAAAATGACATAATTTGTCATTTCAATGCAAATATACCATGCAATTACACACTCCCTACATTGCGACTGCCCATTCCAGAAAGTGGTTACTTGAAATTTTCATATAAATACCTTTGGATTTCATTTTAGGTACGATTAATGATGTGTGGTGACACAGAGGACCAAAATACATGGTTTTGTATGAAATAATATGAATATTCCCTCTGAGATCCCCATTTACTATATCTAAGGTAATATTCTCTAAGAACTATACTATTAACAATTAATACTTCTAATGAAATAACTTTGCACCGAGAGGTCTATATTCACTCAATGTATCACAATATTTTCTTCTTTACACTATATTAAAAATGAAACATTATTATATTCTATCGGTTATTATCTTAATAAAAAACTAAACCCATAGTAATTTATTAGACAATATTCCCAATGAGGTCAACCCAAAATGGTCAATCATATTTAAGTGCCACTCTAATAATTATCAGGTGTCTCAAGCCCACATGTCTGTATCACCGAATATTAAACTACCTGGACTTCTCAATTCCACAAGACTGTGTAATGTACTACATGTCCTATTACATGGCACTAAACTATGTGAGTTCTAGTTCCTTTCATTAAGATACATAGGAATCCACTTTCAAGGAAATGATGAAAACTCCAGGACCATATATCTCCACACTAGATGGTGATAGATTCAATAGTGCATCATTTTATGTTATGAAACCAAAACGTCACTAATTAATAACAAAATCAATTATGTATAAACTCTAATAAAATTCATTGTTAACTTCAGAACATGTTAATAACCAACCACTCTCATAGGGGTAATAAGTCCCAAGATGGGATTAGGGAAGGATTCAAAAATAAAATTTAATTCTTTAGGCGAGTAAAAAATATAGGTAATAATAAGATAGAATGGTACAATGATCATTAAATTACACCCCCTTAAACAATACAAATTTTATGGTGTTTCAATTAAATAATTAGTGATGTCCAAAATTTGGAAGGAAGTTATACTATAACTAGAATCACTCTTTTGTGTTAATAAAAAACTTTATTCATCAGAATAAATAATAATTTTTTATTTTTATATTATAGAACCGAGTGATAGGGAATTTATAATTTGATGTTGTAAAACTTATTAGACATACAAATTTTATAGGGATAAGACCTCAATGGGGATGTGATTTCTAAAATGACCTCTAATGGGGAGATGAGATTTATGAGTGTAATTAATTTGTCTTGAGTGTTTTTTGAGATTTGATATATTTTCCACTTTTATTCTATACTTTCACTAGATATTATTTATATATAGTTGTATATTTGTGAAATTGTGAAAATTGATGTCCTTTGAATGATAATGGTAAAATCGTGAGAGATTGTTTGAAAACAAAATTGAACAAAATGGGATCATACATTATAATGATAATATCTATTACATATATTAGATGATTATATGATGATGATACTTATATTAGACCCATAATATTATGTATAAATAACATGATACAAGATCATACAAAGAGAGATGGCCTTTATGATGACTTGTAATTTATAGGATATAGCATGAGATATTATTGGGTAGTCATGATGATATTTCAAATGAGTGATAATGTTATTATATAGTGTAGGGTATTATAGAATATATAATTTCAATTTATTGTGTTTGGGATCCATTATTTAGTATTAATTTTATTTTGTTTTATTATTGATTTCATATCATTATTATAAACATTTGGAACTATTTAAGTAACCTTCATGATGTTATTATCGTTTGATGATTGAGATTAATGGTTTTCCACATTTCCCCTAGTTATTATTTATTATTAAATCAGTATTTCTCAAGATATTTTTGGTTTTGAGTTTTTATGGCGGGGAAATGACTGATGGGTCATGTTAGACTATAAAAAGTTTACATTATGGTTTATGCATGATACCTTTTAGAATTAATATATTGTGCTACAAGAGTGATCTAGTTGTATACCACATTAAGATATTATGATATACAAGTATTAAATTATAGATAGAAGGTATATGAACGATGTTTGGTGTTACATATATGTTCGGATTCAAGGTGAGTGTATCAATTTTTAAATGATAGAAATAGGATTTCATGGAAAAAATCATTATTGGATTATATTTATTTACTTTATTTGAGTAAAACTCATCAAATACATGAACATGAATCAACTTGATTACTATCACTCAATAAGTCACGGTAAGTCTAGGAATCCTACTTGGTCATTTGATTTAATCCCAATCCATATAAAAGACATTGGATTTGATATACTTGGGTAAAAATTATATATTATTTTAGGTAAAAATATAATCATCATAATGGATTTATGTCTCACAAAAAGTAGTGACATAAAGGATAATGTTATTTCTGGTGATTGTTTCATGGGTTCTGATAGAGTCTATTGAATTTTATTCAATTTTGTTGTACCACAACAACCATTACATGTCCTATCAATTTTAAATTTTAATTATAAATTATGATTTATATTGTTTATTGTGACACATTTATATAGAGGAATAATGATGACTATTATATTATTTTGTATAATATGATGTGTGCTACCAATCTTAAATCCTTGTTTAATTTTAATAGGATTTTTTTATATCAATTTTAGTTATTTTATATATGTAAGTTATGAGATATTTTTTCAGCGAACTTATGGTATTATTTTGAGTACCTCTTCTCCACATGACTTAATTCACTGATCATTCAAAATAAACAACTTCTAGTGTACTTGTAGGCTTTCATGAGGTATGATAACACTCTGGTTTAGGCTCCATTCAGGAGAAATAGAAAATGGGCATCTTAAATGGTATTATAAAGAATTTTTTATTAATGATATAGGATATGAAAACATAGGATGTAGTCATTGATATTGTATGGGAAACAAAAAATCAGTTAAAATCACTGATTATAGGAATTTCCCTATATCATAAGTAGGTAATATCAGTTGAATTATGGATTGGTTTTTAAATTATTGTATTTGATGGTGAGGATTTAGGACTATTTGTAAGTATTATGGCATTGAAAGTTTTAATATTATTCATGAATAATGGTAGATTCATGTTTAGGTAATTTTATAATTTTCCAAGGGTGCATCGGTTGATATATGTGCACAAAATGGATCTACTGTTAATTAATAGAAATAAATATTTAATTCAATTATTTCATAAAGAGATTATTAAGTGAAATTTATTTAAATTGGATCTGAGTGGTGAGTTTGTTGATGTTTTATATTGACTTTTTATTTATATTGATAGGGTTTTAGGAGATCATTACATGATCTTTGGTAGATAAAATCCTAGAAGATGCCTGATCTATTTAATATGATCCCCAAAAATGTAAATTTCATAAAATACTAAATTTATAAATTTTTTAATGTGGAATTCATATTATTCTTTGATGGTGTGTGGTGTGATTTTGATCAAAGGAGAAACAAACATTGTCTTATTGGGTTTATAGGTAATCCATGATCCATTGAATCGTGAAAAAATTCTTTAAGGGATACCTTACTCATAAATTGGTTATATCACCTTCTTAGTCATATAATAAATGGTTTATAAGAAGTGTGTCAACTATATATTTTTACCAAAAAACACATTAGCACTGATCATATATCTTATATAATTATTCTTTAGACCAATCATGGAATTTTGATAAATGCCCAACTCAACTACTTTGTTCATACTCATGCATTTATTTATATTGGACATTTATTCAATAAAACCCATAAATGAATGTGTTTTCAATTATTTTCTATATCATGGATTATAAAATGCAAGAAACCATTCCAATGGAAATCCTCATATTCCTTAATCTCATGTATACATTATTAAGTAAAAATTTTACTGCATCATAAGATATAAGCTGTTAACCACCCAATGTCTCCTTTTATAATTAAAACATATCGTATGTATAATATACATCTCATTCATATTTTTACTAATATATTGAAGTCATTTATAAAATATTACTAATATATATTAGATACACATAAAAAAATATCCCATTTTTTTTTAAAACTCTATAAAGTAATTAATTCTAAACATCAAAACTCTTATGAATCATTCTGAAACTATTTGGGATACAATTTATCATACGCTGGTCATTTTAGGATTTTTTTCAGAAACTTAATCTTTATTAAAATATATAACTTTTTAACTATTAGTACCTTAATAACAATGAAATAAAATATGATATCACCATTTTATAATGAATGTAGAGATAATACTTTATAAAAAATTGATTCTAGTTGAGTTAATAAGATATTTGGTGAGATTACTATAAAAAAGATGATATATCATACAGACATATCTACTAGAATACATATTAATTAAATCATTTTTTTACCCTTAAAAACTATTTTCCCATGATATCAAGTCAACAGTAGACATGGAAGAATATTAAAATAATATAGACCACCTAATATTTTCTTGATTCTCTAAATGATACCAACATGATTGATGAATACATCACATCTCATTTGTATAACCGATGAGAACATAACATTCTCCTAATCAATATATGTGAACCCACATCATGTGTCTCAACAAATAATGGTCATGTGTTTCCTCAACATAATTTTATCACGCTCCATATTTATTTATTATATTAGGTGTTGGAAAATGACAAATTGATCATGATCTTATCGACGAAATGATTAGAAAAATACACAATAACCCCATTATTTTCTATGACATGATTACGATCATAATAATGATATTAATGTATAATGGTTCCCAGGTTGTGTATTTCACCAACATGATATATCAATGATTTATTATAATAATACACCCATTAATATATCAATGAAAACATGAAATTATATGTTATATACATAGAGAGATAGTTAGAATAATAAGTCCCTTGTTATTATCAAACAATTCCACTAATAATTCAAATCATGACATACTAACATAACCCATTTTAATCTATTATGATAATTCATTAGGGAAAACTCAAATTCCAACATTAGATGGATATTATCATTCCACTATTCCTATAAATTAAATTTATGCACACGAAAATGAATGATAAATAGAGATTTACATTTTTTTAATTAAACTGAAAAATTATGAAATGATAACATCTATCTCTTAAGTATATTATACTAAGAGACTCTATATTACCATCATGTCTCTGCAATTTATTTGTTGTCTATAAAATATCAAATATATTGTTTCTATACCAACCTAATAGATCTTAATTTCATTAATGTCAATGTTATCATGTATAAGATGGTTTTTTGAACATGTTTTATGTATTTTGGTGTGACTACTATTCATTTGACCGATAGATAACTCTACAGGAATCACAGTAAATCTCGATCACTACCTCAATTATGAGACCCAAATATAGTTCATCTATGAACATCCTAATCCAAAATACAACCTTCTCAATATTTGAGGCAGTGATGTACTCTACCTTTATTTTTGAGTCCTCTATGGTGGCTTGCTTCGAACTCTTAAAACTGATATTTTTACCATTTAGTGAAAATAATTATCCAAAACAAGATTTCATATCATCTAATTGAAATTATATAATTATATATATATAGGCCTTTATAAAGAGATAACATAATCCTCCAATTATTAACAACATACCCATAGTCATTAACAAACATATATGAATGTTATATATCATAAATTGATGACCCCCACGAGGATTAGGTTATTGTCAAGATGTAATTTTAATAGAACATGAAACATTTATTCATTTTCACAATATTAAATACATGGTATAATCAATGGTGTCTACATAAGTAATTATATCAATACATTATAATTAATATTAATAATCAAAAATATTTCTATGATTTGTTATATGTAATATTAGAAGTTACTACTACGTTGAGTTCTCCCAGATAATTGTATTTGGTACTCAACTGATGTATGTGAATTAACTAATTCCATGAGTACTGTTAAATCTATCTCAATAAGCATTCATACTCAATATCTAGTCTTATTTAGCTATATCATAAATAGATAAGTATTTTCTTGACAACATCATCAAAAATTGTAGTGTCAGAATTTCAATTCAAATAAGCAGTATTCCATCTATATGAAATATCATAATTATTGATATAATACCATTAATAATATTTTATACCCAAGAATCATATATGGTTTTTGATAAATTAATGTCTCGATCGCAACATCAATCATGCTATTCTAACAGTAAGAATATTGATTTAATCAATCAGTTAAACATTTCATATTCCATACCTTAGAAAACTAATTTGGCACATCAAACCCACTAATCGGTGTCAAATACATTTCCAAAAAAATTTAGATTAACAAAAGTGTCCTTGAAATCAATTTGATATATCTCATAATTAAAATGAACCACCATGGAATGAAATCATTAATTGGAATTTATTATCAATACAATTGAAAATGTTTCTTTGTAGTAAAAAAATGGATTTTATTATAATATTTTTCAACCAAGTTGACTTTATAGGTAGAAGCTAAACCATTAATTTAATTATTAATAAAAACCCCCACATTCACCCTATGGGTATCAAACCATCAGTTTTTCCTATAAAATTACAAAATTGTATAGTGTATATAAGGACTACTTCAGATTCCATAGATTTTAACAATTTCATAGAATTAGAAGATTATATGGCCTCCTAGAATGTGGAAAGTTAATCTCTTAATAACATTAACTATTATTCATTAGTTATGTGAAATCAAAAACTCATCTGTTTATTATAAATCCTACCAGAGTGAGAAGGTTTACAATCTATTGATAGTGGATGTAGTTTAATTAATAGATGTGATATGGAATACAATGAATGAAATTATATTTTAAATTCATCTTTTTTTAGGTATATGTATTTTAACTTTCATAGTGAGGTACTCACTGCTTCAAAGTAGTAATCATGGGACACAAATAAAAGTCTCTATCATCGAATACATTAAGATTGCTGAGTGTTCAATTAAGGCCTAGAAAAACACTGATCATCAAATAAATCTGATGAATACCTCTAATACAATTATAGATAAAGGTTTGTTTGGATGGTGTGGCCTCTATAACTCTTGAACTATTTTGATGTTGGGACTTCTTCCACAAAAATGGTGGTTTTATTAATGTTTGATTTCAAAATTAAATTATAATTTTAATATCATATAATGATGATCTTTGGTCAACGATGCATGCCATCAAACATGTTGTTAACTTAAAATGGAAATCTATGTGGATTAAATAAGACACAGATTTTTCTATTGAATCTCTAAAGGCTATAACTATGTTTAATATCTTGATATTTTAAAATAAAACACTAAGTTTGATAGAGAAAAAGATACACCACATCGAGCATGAACAACAATCTAAATATTTTTATTTTAGTGTGACTGTTATAACCAATCCATTAATTTGGAATGAATGAATAGTAAAAAAATATTTATGAAATAAATATATAGGTATTACTCAAATAATGTTTTTTGTAATATTATTTTAAAATAAGAAACAAAAAATTTAGTAAAGTCATTTTTGTCTTCCAAAAAATAGATTTTCTTCAAAAATGAATTCTATTATTTTCATAAATTAATATTATAATTAATTTATAGACGATTTAGAATATATATTTTTAAAATAATTGTTTTAAATAAATTAATCATAAAAAATAGGCTATGGTGAAATTTTATGGATTTTTTGAAAATGTTAAAATTTTCCTATTTTGTAAAGAGTACAACTTGTTTTTAAAATGTGGTATCTTTTGTGATATCGTCAAGACATGTTTTTTATATAAAAATTCATTAAACTTAAAAAATTGATCATGTATGATATTATAATATAATAAACATAAAAAAATAATTTCTTGAAATGTAAATTATATTTTCGGTCATGATAAATAGGAAAACCATTTTCAGTGTTGACGTAGTGCCTGCATAGTACTAGAAAAGTAAAATTTGGAGTATTATTTCTTATAATCAATAGGAATAAATTATTTTAACTTCCTTTGTATTAAATATCATTTATAATGTATGATTTATACTAGTAACGTTTTTTGGGGTTTTATAACATGAATCTTATCCAAATAAATGTGATATGCTTGTATAAGTTAAGAAAAGTCAAATTAACCAATTAAATAAGTTTTCTTGACATGGATAAGAGTAAATACTTGGTTCATAAAATACCTAACCAAATACATCTCAATGATCAAAACCCACATTCTAGAGGTTTTATTTTAGGATGAACACTAATCATTGTGGTCTTAAGGTGTTAGGCATAAGAGATTGTTTTATGAAGATGTATCCTTTTTAATCATGTATTTTAGTTTAATTTTTATTCCACTTCAATCAAAACATATTAAAACAAGATTAAATATAAAAACGTATATATATATATATATAGATAAATAACCTATATCCATCTTCACATCCCTCAAATGGGAAAGGAATTAGTCATTCCTATGTATGGTGGACTACTGCTTATGAAATCGATGTAATTAATCCTCCCTTACCGTCTACCAAGACTAGTTAAAATGATGTAATTAATGTTTATATATATTATATTCATGAAATATTTATAATTATTATAATATAATATATATTTTATATTTTAATAATCCCATATAATAGAAAATGATAACACCATTTGTGCATACATGTGAATTTTCACCCCTATAATGCAATGGGATGTGTTTTTCATCACCACTACTCATGGATGATATATATAACTATATTTAAATAAATATTTTGATAAAATATATTATTATCATTATATCAATATAAAATAAAAATTACCTTTGTTTGATATTGATCTTTGAAAATTGGAGACATCACTCATGCGTATATACCACTAGCCATCTCCATAATTGTAACGTAGTTCACTTTTCATTACCAAAATTTATGGATGTATTAAAAATTATAATTAATTTATAAATTTTATAATTATGAAATGAATAAAATTAATTAAATGATTTAATAATTATATATTTTTCTATAATAATATTACCAAAGTCATTTTTGACTTATAATTTTTAAATTTTTAAATCAGCTGTGGCGAACATAAATAAAAATGTAATTATTGTACCATAATAATATGTGATATAAAATGGGTAATAAATACAAAAAATGCTATATATGAAATCAATTTTTATCATGTTATTTTTTATTTTAACCTTTTTATGTCGATTCATATATTATACACATAATAAACTATTCTAATTAGTGAGCACTTCACTGATAATATATTTGTAATTGACTATTTAACAATATTTATTTTTCAAAATATTTTTTTTTCATGTTTCTGTTTTTAAATTAATTTTTATTAATGTTTTTATATATAAATTAATGCCTTCAAAATATAATTTTTTAATTTCTCTAAAATGATTTAAAAAATGAATATTTGTTGTGGTCTTATTTGTGGGATTTTATTTTAAAAACATATTCTAATGTTTATTTTAAAAAAATCCAAAGTAAATAGGTTTTTAAAATATAAAACATGAGCATATTTTACTGATTTAAAGATGCATTAATTTTTTTTGGATTCCATTAAAATATTACATTGTTTATTTCAATGAGTTCTATTTCGTTTTATGTGTGTCGTATTTGTTTATAATATGTGATTTTCCTCAAATAATGTTTTAATGTTGTAAGCATACAAATTTTATAATCATGTTGTAAATCATGGGATTTTTTATTATAAAATGTTGCTCCTTTATAAACTGAATATTGGTGGGTCTATGATATCCTTCCAAGAATTGGGTATGGTGGAGGATGATCATGATTGATATTACAAGTATAATTGTGAAGGGTAAATCAAAGAATTTTTGTGTGATTTATTTCAAGTATAACCATGACGTTTGTTTCATGGTATTCTAGAATGATACATAAAAATAAATTATGATATTAAAATTATTCACCATGATACATATATGAATTTTTTTATGCATTGTTTTTATAGAAATTACATGTTTTCACAAGATACGTTATTGAGTTCAATTTACTTTTTAAGAGTGAAAACAATAAAATTGTTTAAATGTTTTCATGAGTTTATCATGTTTTCAAAGAAACATTTATGGTATTTATATTGAGTTTGTGTTTTTTGGATAAACTTATTATGGGATCTTTTGAGAATAAAATATGATTCATTGAGTACAGAAATATTTATTTTAAGTGCAAAATTTATTTTGAAATAGAAATTTTTTTTATGTATCATAGATTAAAAATTTCCTTAATTATTTCTATTTGTGTCCCCTAAAAATATTTTTTTGATCCTCCCTTGTTTTTTTAAAAAACACAATTTTTAATGATGGGTAAGAGAAATGAATAATTCATGATAAATGTAATGAAGAAATTTTATGATCAGAAACCATATTTATTTTGAAAATTTTTGTTTAGTTGCTAAAATATATAAACAATATTAGAGTACCCCCTATGTATTTGTTGACATTGTAATATTTTTTCATAATTATATAAATTTATACAATGAAACTATAATCAAATTTTATGAAAGTTAAATCTATTTCAAAAAGTATATAATATGGAATGATTAATTATGTGTCCTTATAGTTGGTATCAATAGGGGGTTTGGACAAATTTTGTGATTAGGATGTTCACTAGTGTGTGTTTCAAAATAGTTATGGATACAATCATTAGTTCATAATTTTAATGTTGTCTATATGATCAATGTCATAAAACACCCTTTTGATGCTTTAATCCTTTACTTTTTAAGGGGAATAATGATATTTTTGGAGACATTTATTTTGGAGGTAATTATATGATATTACTTTTTGGGGTGAAAATGAAAAAATGGGATATTTTTTTGGTATAAATATTTATTAAATTTTCAATATGTTAAGTGTAACGACCCGAAATTTTGAATAAATTTTGTTTCCTAATTTTGTGTGTTATTTTATTTTATTTTTTATACTCAACAAAACTATTTTATTTGATAACATGAGTATAATTAAAATGAGACCGTTGGGTTTTAACTATTATATGACCATTGTTCAATATGACCACTAGAAACTAAATGTTTTGATTATTGTCTCTAAATACAAGTAACCTTGGTTAATTATTATAGAAAGAAGATTCGATTGCCTCACCCAGTAGTCTTGGACCGGTCGAAGCCCATCTAATAGAACATGGGAAGGAGGTAGCACCATTGGGCATTGCTCTGGACCAAACCCAAGCCGAACATCATCATGTAAAGATAGAGCGGAATCGCCTTCGTGAGAAGTTCAAACTGATAGAAATTACAACTCGGGCAATGTTAACCGAGCCGCCCCAAGATTCTATCACCCTAGCACATCTTACTCTTAGGTCCTATGCTGGTATTATAAGGGGCTATATAATGAGACCGTAACTTCCTTGTGTAATCATTGTTTAAAAAAATAAAATTGGGATCTCTTCTTATGATGAAGTTTTTGAATTTTCAAATGACCGGATAGAAATAGTATGCATATTTTTGATGAATTATTAAAAAGGATAATTTAAAAAATGTTTATGTAAACCTTAAATAATTAAAGATGTGTAATGATTTTCAAAAAATGGTCTTCTACAATTATGTTGAGCACGAAATTTAGAGTCTAATAAGATCAACTTGATTTTTGATGAATAGTAAATTATGAATAGTGATTTTACGCTTAGGATTAGTAATGTGACCAAATGGATTAGTAATCTCACTTAAAGAAAGTTTTAAAATAAACTAGGCACCTTGATTTAGTAATGTGATTCAATAAAATGGTTAAATAACAGTTTCATAAATTATTATTCAAGTATTAGTTTTTTCGGGTGAATAGTTTTTTTTAATTAAAAATTAAATTAAAAATATTTAGAAAATTATTTTTATAAAATGGATTTCATTTTTGAACTCAGAGCATCGATATTATGTTAAGGTAATTTATGGGGTTTTTTCTGAAAAAAATGAATTTTCGGTGAATAGTGTATTTATTTAAAAATAAAATTAGAAATATTTTGAAAATTATTTTTATAAAATGGAGTTCATTTTTGAAATCAGAGCATTGATATTTGGTTAATGTGAAATTTTGGGATTTTTCTGAGAAAGTTGAATTTTCAGTGAATAGTAAAAATACAGTTTTAGGGTTTCGGTATGTTTAATGACATCATAGCTATGTCATGGTGATGTCATGAGATATTTTAAGGGTTGGCCGGCCAAGGGTGATGAATTATTTTTTTGGGGGCACCATGTGGCCTAACATTATGGGAAATATCATGAGAGAGCACATGGGTTTGAGAAAAGCACATGTGAGGTGTTCCTTGGCCATTAATGCCTTGTCCCCTCACTTTACCTATAAATACCAAGCACTACTCTCATCCATTCGACTCCCCACTCTTCCCCAACGAAGTTCTGGTCTCATTACCTCCCAAGGAGTCCTCCCAAGGTGCCCCCAAGCCCTCAAGGTCCCAACCTTTGAGGTTTAAGAGTTACATTTTAAGGTAAGGGATCTGACCTCTCTCATTCTTTTCAAGTACTCTCTTTTATGGCATATCTTTTAAGCTCCATGTTCTTATGTTGGAGGATGTTCTTTTATATTCATCCTACTGTCCTTTTTATTTTCATAAGAGGAGAGACCCCCTCTTTCTCTCATCAATTCGTTTTAAGAATATTTATGTGGCCCCGTTAGGCTGCCGAATTTTTAAGAGATTCTTTCACCCTTCACGTTTTTTAAGTTCTATTTTCATGTAATGTATTTCAAGTTCCTTTTTATTTTGTTGGGGTATGTTCTCTAAATTTATCATACTGATCTTTTATGATCATATGATGAGAGACCCCATTTTATCTCTTCAATTCAGTATTTTGATGTTTTATGTGGCGTCGTTAGGCTGCCGAATTTTTAAGTGGTTCTTCACCCTTCTCGTTTTGAAGTTCTACTTTCATGTCAATTCTTTCAAGTTCCTTTCTTTTATGTTGGGTTATTATCTATATATATATCATACTGGACTTTTATGTTCATATTATGAGAGACCCTATTTAATCTTGTCAATTCATTTTTGTTGAAGTTTAAGTGGCGTCGTTAGGCTGGCGAATTTTTAAGTGGTTCTTCACCCTTCTCGTTTTGAAGTTCTACATTCATGTCAATTCATTCAAGTTACTTTATTTTATGTTGGGGTATGATATCTATATATATCATACTGGAATTTTATGTTCATATGATGAGAGAACCTATTTAATCTTGTCAATTCATTTTTGTTGAAGTTTAAGTGGTGACGTTAGGCTGCCGAATTTTTAAGTGGTTCTTCACCCTTCTCGTTTTGAATTTCTACATTCATGTCAATTCTTTCATGTTCCATTTATTATGTTGGGGTATGATATCTATATCTATCATACTGATCTTTTATGTTCATATTATGGGAGACCCTAATTGATCTCATCAATTCATTTTTTTTTTGTTGAAGTTTATGTGACACCGTTAGGCTGTCGAATTTTCATAAGAGAAATCGTATTTTTGTCTTCCATTCATGTTCTTAATTTCATATGGTATATTTTCAAATTTCATTAACATGTTCTTAAATAAATGATATTCTTTCCCTCTACTGTTTTATGTGTCATTTATGAATGTTTGACACATGTCCCCTCTCTTTTCAATGCCTTCTAAAAACATTGTAACATAGCCGTTATGATGCAGAATTTTCGTCTCAAAATGCCCCTCTCTTTTCTCAAAATTATTTGATTAAGTGAATAATCAAAGCTCTTATTTATTCAGGAGTATTCACATATATATATCAAAATTTTCTATTTTAAATTCTGTTATTTACATACATGAAACCCGCTTTCTCTTTTCTGTGGGTTAAAAGGTGACATAAAGATAATGTATTTAAAGAAGTTTTTAAAACGTTAAGATTATGAAATGAAAACCATTTATTTTATGCTATATGGGTTGTTTATGAAATTATTGATGATTATATATGTGGCTAACATGATAATAAAGGCAAATTTAAGGGTGCTCCCTGATAGCGCTCCAATGCATTGGGTAATGATGTAACCACTAGAGATTACAATTTTCACGATATCTTGGTGAATAACCTTGGTAATTTTCAAATGGCACATTGGGGATGGACCTTGGTGATATGTTCATGATTGTCAATATTAAATGTTGCAGCCACATCTTCAAGTTATGAAAAATGTTATTTTTATTATGATATGACTCATCAATTCTTTCTTACGCCTTAATGTTCTTTTCATGGCCATATTGAAGTATCTCAAGTTCACATGTAAAATGTTTCTCTTGTTTCCCTTACTGGGCCTTCTGCTCACCCTTTCTTTTGATGTATGTCCCCAGGTTATGAGATGCAGTAATGAACCTAGGATGAACTTAAGGATAAGCCTTTCATGTGTTTAAGAAGAATGTTTTATGTTGTTTTCTTGTATTATGTTCCCGGTTTCCAAGACAATAAACCTTAAAGATCCTCAGTTTTGTGTAATTTAATGAGAGTTCATGTTATAAAAAGGGCGGGATTCTATAGTTGGTATCAAAGGATGGTTTAGTTATTTTTGTAAATTAGGATATGAAGACTCTAGGAAGAACCCTATAGAAAAGTTTAAATATAGGAAATCATCCTGGTGGTATGGTGAGTATTGAGTAAGGGGTTTCCAAGAAAATACATCCATGTCTTGATACGAGCATGTAGAGGTGGCTCTGGCACAGATGTACATAGGGGTAAAACCTGAAAACACAGCTTTGAGCTAGACTCGAACGGGAACCGGTACACGACAACGGGCCTTGCTGCACTCTTGGTTACGACACTCCCGGGGGATTTTCTATGGTAAATTTATATGCTTAGTATGAACCATTGTTAAAGGAACAAAGATAAAATAAAATAAATATTCACATAATAATATATGATCATGGATAACCTAGTTTGAAACCTAGGGGATCACAAGTTAGGGTATAATTCTCTTCTACAAGTTATCCTTATATGCTTTAAGCTCCTTTTCATGATTATTGGTGAAGTATTTAAGCCTCTAATTATAATTTCTCTTCTTAGTTAATGGTGTGAAATGGAAAAGCATGTCCCAATAACCAATGTGATAGGAAATTCAATGATTTCCATATTAATATGAAAGAGATGATTGGGGGATTAAAAGATGATTATTATTTTGGAAGACATTCACTATCTTGGGGACCATATATGATTGAGGTAAATAGATTACTATGGTATTTTCAATGAGGAGTAAGGATGAATTATATTTCGAAGAATCGATGAATTTAAGGTGTACTTATAGTAATTTAGGTTACTTATAGAAATCATTAACCAATCTTGGGAAAAATATGTTTAAGTTAGCTACATTTGTAATAAGATGTTAGGAGTGGTTGATGTTGTTTGGAGATAAACATTGAAGTTTATTTTGGAAGACTATGTTATCAAATCCTTCTTGTATTTGTGTTTCAATCATAGTTTGGTTTATTTTGAGGAATCTTATAGACTGTTATTTATGGAATGGTCTATGATGAACTTTGGTTAGTTCCATGGAACTTTGATGATTTAAAAGTAGTTTCTATTCCTATGGGATTCTTTCTTTTTGAAGAGTTGTTTTACCTTACCCTTTCTGTTTTTGGGTTAATGTTTAAAGATAGAAGAAATAGATAGTTAATCTTTTGTGGATTATGTGATTCTCTAGAAGATTTCTTGTGTTTTGATGAGACTAAGTAGTTTTGATTGCTCATCGTTTGGAGAAAAGATTATTTTTGGTAGAAACTTATTAAAGGATGAAACTCTACATAAAGTTAGATATATTTCCTTATGTTTTTTGTCTATGTTGTAAATGAATTCCTCAAAATTATGAAAAGGAAGGTAAAACAAAAACGTTGTTGGTTTACGTTTCCTACTAGGTAATCAAATACCGCTTACACAAATCATAATTTTGGGATTTTCTGGTGGTTAACTTCCTCCTAATCATGTTTTCTATCACTCTCCTTTAGAATGTGACCCTTTGTTTTCTCCTCTATGTCCATGTTTCCTACATGGAATCCTAGTATGAGTAATCTCGAGTAGCCTTTGTAACTACTTTTCTTTAATTTAAAGTAATAGTGTTACTGACTCTTTTTCCGATGTGGGACTTTCAATAAAATTTCAAAACCCTATTTTTTTTTAAAAAAAATTGCGAGGACGCAATTTCTTAAGGGGGGAAGATTGTAACGACCCGAAATTTTGAATAAATTTTGTTTCCTAATTTTGTGTGTTATTTTATTTTATTTTTTATACTCAACAAAACTGTTTTATTTGATAACATGAGTATAATTAAAATGAGACCATTGGGTTTTGACTATTATATGACCATTGTTCAATAGACCACTAGAAACTAAATGTTTTGATTATTGTCTCTAAATAAAAGTTACCTTGGTTAATTATTATAGAAAGAAGATTCGATGGCCTCACCCAGTAGTCTTGGACCGGTCGAAGTCCATCTAACAGAACTTGGGAAGGAGGTAGCACCATTGGGCTTTGCTCTGGACCAAACCCAAGACGAACTTCATCATGTAAAGCTAGAGCGGAATCGCTTTCGCGAGAAGTTCAAACTGATAGAAATTACTACTCGGGCAATGTTAACCAGGCCGCCCCAAAATTCTATCACCCTAGCACACCTTATTCTTAGGTCCTATGCTGGTATTATAAAGGGCTATGTAATGAGACCATAACTTCCTTGTGTAATCCTTGTTTAAAAAAAAAATTTGGGATCTCTTCTTATGATGAAGTTTATGATTTCTCAAATGACCGGATAGAAATAGTATGCATATTTTTGATGAATTTTAAAAAAGGATAATTTAAAAAAAATTTATGTAAACCATAAATAATTAAAGATGTGTAATGATTTTCAAAGAATAGTCTTCTACAATTATGTTTAGCACGAAATTTAGAGTCTAATAAGATCAACTTTATTTATGATGAATAGTAAATTATGAATAGTGATTTTATGCTTAGGATTAGTAATGTGACAAAATGGATTAGTAATCTCACTTAAAGAAGGTTTTAAAATAAACTAGGCACCTTGATTTAGTAAAGTCATTCAATAAAATGGTTAAATAATAGTTTCATAAATTATTATTCAAGTATTAGTTTTTTCAGGTGAATAGTGTTTTTTAATTAAAAATTAAATTAAAAATATTTAGAAAATTATTTTTATAAAATGGATTTCATTTTTGAACTCAGAGCATCGATATTATGTTAAGGTAATTTTTGGGTTTTTTTCTGAAAAAAATGAATTTTCGGTGAATAGTGTTTTTATTTAAAAATAAAATTAAAAAAATTTAGAAAATTATTTTTATAAAATGGAGTTCATTTTTGAAATAAGATCATTGATATTTGGTTAATGTGAAATTTTGGGATTTTTCTGAGAAAGTTGAATTTTCAGTGAATAGTAAAAATATAGTTTTAGGGTTTCGGTATGTTTAATGACATCATAGATATGTCATGGTGATGTCATGAGATATTTTAAGGGTTGGCCGGACAAGGGTGATGAAATATTGTTTTGGGGGCCCCATGTGGCCTAACATTATGGGAAATATCATGAGAGCGCACATGGGTTTGAGAAAAGCACATGTGAGGTGTCCCTTGGCCATTAATGCCTTGTCCCCTCACTTTCCCTATAAATACCAAGCACTCCTCTAATCCATTAGACTCCCCACTCTTCCCCAACGATGTTCTGGTCTAATTACCTCCCAAGGAGTCCTCCCAAGGTGCCCCCAAGCCCTCAAGGTCCCAACCTTTGAGATTTAAGAGTTACATTTTAAGGTAAGGGATCCGACCTCTCTCGTTCTTTTCAAGTACTCTCTTTTATGTCATATATTTTATGCTCCATGTTCTTATGTTGGAGGATGTTATTTTATATTCATCCTAATGTCCTTTTTATTTTCATAAGATGAGAGACCCCCTCTTTCTCTCATCAATTCGTTTTAAGAATGTTTATGTGGCGTCGTTAGGCTGCCGAATTTTTAAGAGATTCTTTCACCCTTCTCGTTTTTTTAAGTTCTATTTTCATGTAAAGTATTTCAAGTTCCTTTTTATTTTGTTGGGGTATGATCTCTAAATTTATCATACTGATCTTTTATGATCATATGATGAGAGACCCCATTTGATCTCTTCAATTCTGTATTTTGATGTTTTATGTGGCGCCGTTAGGCTGCCGAATTTTTAAGTGGTTCTTCACCCTTCTCGTTTTGAAGTTCTACTTTCATGCAAATTCTTTCAAGTTCCATTCTTTTATGTAGGGGTATGACTTCTATATATATCATACTGGACTTTTATGTTAATATGATGAGACACCCTATTTAATCTTTTCAATTCATTTTTGTTGAAGTTTAAGTGGCGTCGTTAGGCTGCCGAATTTTTAAGTGGTTCCTCACCTTTCTCGTTTTGATGTTCTACGTTCATGTCAATTCATTAAAGTTCCTTTATTTTATGTTGGGGTATTATCTCTATATATATCATACTGGACTTTTATGTTCATATGATGAAAGACCCTATTTAATCTTGTCAATTCATTTTTGTTGAAGTTTAAGTGGCGCCGTTAGGCTGGCGAATTTTTAAGTGGTTCTTCACCCTTCTCGTTTTGAAGTTCTACTTTCATGTCAATTCTTTCAAGTTCCATTTATTATGTCGGGGTATTATATCTATATCTATCATACTTATCTTTTATGTTCATATGATGAGAGACCCTATTTGATCTCATCGATTCATTTTTTTGGTTGAAGTTTATGTGACACCGTTAGGCTGTCAAATTTTCATAAGAGAAATTGTATTTTTGTCTTCCTTTCATGTTCTTCATTTCATATGTTATATTTTAAAATTTCATTACCATGTTCTTAAATCCATGATATTCTTTCCCTCTACTGTTTTATGGGTCATTTATGAATGTTTTACCCATGTCCCCTCTCTTTTCAATGCCTTCTAAAAACATTGTAACATAGTCGTTATGATGCAGAATTTTCGTCTCAAAATGCCTCTCTCTTTTCTCAAAATTATTTTATTAAGTGAATACTAAAAGCTATTATTTCTTCAGGGGTATTCACATATATATATATATCAAAATTTTCTATTTTAAATTCTGGTATTTACATACATGAAACCCGCTTTCCCTTTTCCGTGGGTTAAAAGGTGACATAAAGATCATGTCTTTAAAGCAGTTTTTAAAACGTTATGATTATGAAATGAAACCCATTTATTTTATGCTATATGGGTTGTTTATGAAATTATTTATGATGATATATGTGGCTCACATGATAATAAAGGCAAATTTAAGGGTGCCCCCTGATAGCGCTCTAATGCATTGGTTAATGATGTAACCACTAGAGATTACAATTTTCACGATATCTTGGTGAATAACCTTGGTAAATTTCAAATGGCACCTTGGGGATGGACCTTGGTGATATGTTCATGATTGTCAATATTAAATGTTGCAGCCACATCTTCAAGTTATGAAAAATGTTATTTTTCTTATGATATGCCTCATGAATTCTTTCTTACGCCATAAAGTTCTTTTCTTGGCCTTATTAAAGTATCTCATGTTCACATGTAAAATGTTTCTCTTGTTTCCCTTACTGGGCCTTCTGCTCACCCATTCTTTTGATGTATGTCCCCAGGTTATGAGATGCAGTAATGAACCTAGGATGAACTTAAGGAGAATCCTTTCAAGTGTTTAAGAAGAATGTTTTGTGTTGTTTTCTTGTATTATGTTCCTGGTTTCCAAGACACTAATCCTTAAAGATCCTCAGTTCTGTGTAATTTAATGAGAGTTAATGTTATAAAAAGGGCGGGATTCTATCTTAAGGTTATTTTTAAGGATGTTTATTACATCAATTTGAATTTAATAATTATTATATTTTTTTATTTTTAATAAATGTACAAACTAGATGATGGGTGGCAACAAATCTGATTCGTCAAGTCCTATTGAATTTTACTCACAACCAAAGAGCAAAAATGGGGCATCACCTGTCAATTCCATACATGATGAACTTGTTAGTATGAATATATTATTTAATTTAAATTATTTTATATATAGATGTTACGTTCATTTTGGGAATATATGTTTTATCGAATAGATAACCATGATATTGGAATTTTATTTGGTGTTATGGTATTAATGTTATTTTTGAATACATTTTCTATTTTTCAGACACATATACTGTAAAGGTTAAAAGACTAATATGGGAATTAATTTGAGAAATAAAGTTTAAATTATATTTTGCAAGAATATATGATTTCATTTTGTATTTTTGGGGATTATGTATATTTATGGAAATGGTTTTCATATCTTACAGATTATATGATTTGGTAATATACATTGTGGTTTCAGACATTAAGAGTGATTGATATTATTTAGATATTAAAGTTTTAATTTATTGTGGAAGATTATGGGATAAAATATTTCTAATTTTTTTGTTTCAATATTTGTGGTGAATATTTTTTAATAATTTTATGGAATGTTATTTTTTGAATGATATAATGATGAATTTTGGGTCGTACTATAGAGTATTTAGAGATTAATGATGTTTTCCTTCATATAAAAGTATATTTTATATATTAATTTAATAAACATTTTTTATTTGTTTAATAACTAAATAATGGAGTATTATAATTTATAATTTTTTTTGGAATTTGTGATCTATAGAATATTATTATAGTGCTTTATGTAGGGAGAATTATTCTTGAATACTCAACATTTCAAGAAAAAAATGATATTGTGGTGGACAATGATTAAATAATGATATTATATATTTCATGTATGTATATTTCATAATGTTAATAATCTAGACATTAAAATAAATCCTCAACTATGGGAAAGTATTTTTGAAAATAATTTTTCATTTAATGAAAAATAGAATTATGGTTATCTGATGGTCAAAACACTAATTACTGTGTTATATGTTACACTCTATCACTCAATTGGAGTTGTATTTCTTTTCCAGGTAAATGGTTTTTTTAAATGATATCTTGTTTGGGTTATCTTGGGTATATTTGTTAATTTTCTATCTCTATTTCAAAAAAGAATACTTATTGATACTTTTTATTATGTGCATTTATAACAAAGGCATTTTGAAAATTCAAACCTAGGTTACCGAGAATGAGTATAAAATTTTAAGGAATAAATTTTAAAGGGGTGATATATAATGCAGATATTTTAAATGGAAACACTATGTTTGATAGCTACCATGATACAACATATAGAGTATAAATGAACAACTAAATATTATTATTTAAATATGACAGTTATAACATACCCACTAAATTGGTGGAAATGAAAAGGAATAATATATTTATGAAATTAACTATAACTATTAAAATATATATATTTTTTAAATTATTAAAAAATAGTTAAAAAAATATAGTAAACGTATTTTAATCTTTAAAAAAATTTGTTTTCAACAAAAATGTTTTTGATTAATTTTCCTTAATTAATATTTTAATTAATTATTTAATTTTTTTCTAAATTAATTTAATAAAATTCAATTCATTTTTTAAATTAGTAAATCAAAATTATTTTATTTTTAAATTATGAGTAATTTGTTAAAAACATAATTTTTTTTTGAATTGTTAAAAATAATATTTTGTCATAAATTACATTAACTTTTTTTATATTGTCAAGACAATATTATGATATAAAAATTTATTAAACTTATTTAATGACTGATTATGATATTATAATTTAAATTAAATATAGAAATAATTTTTTAATACTTAATTTATAATTTTTTTTTGATAAAAATGAAATTCATTTTCATTGCTGACGTAGTACTTGGGAAGCCCTTGAAAAGTAAAATTTGGTTTCTTATAGCATAAAATTGAGTGGTATAATGTATTTTAATGAATATTATATTTAATATAATCTCTAAATAATTATTTACTCTAATTGATTCTAATTTTTTAGTTATATAAAAAGAATCATATTAAAATAATTGTGGAATACTAGTAAAAAGTATGAAAAGTCAAAATAACAAATTAATTAAGTTTTCATTACTTTGATATGAGTAAATATAAATAATAAAAAATTATAAATGTTTATAATGATAATTAATCATTTATTTTTTTTATAGTAATTTATTTTAAATTTCTATATATAAATAAATTCCCATTAATTCTTATGAAACACAAACAAAGTTGTTCTCCAAGAAGAAGAAAAATAAATAAAATGATTTTTAAAACTGTAAAAATAAAATACTAAGGACTATTAAATAACCCAAAAACATATAAAAATTATATTTTATGAGTAAAGTTTTAGTATAATTATACATGGGTCTAATTTATGACCATTTATATCCAAATTCTTGAAATTAATTCCTTTATAGTATGACATTTAATGAAAAGTCAAACATATCTCACTATTGTTTTTAATATGTATAAAATTTCTGATATGAGGCTATACAGAATATATTTTATACCATATATAGAATTTTTAAATATAAAATATTTATCTAAATCATTATAATCTATTTTAAATTATAGATAATATATTATTATCTTAAAATATTGCATAATGATCATGTAATAATTATTTAGTTAATTGAGATGTCAAATAAATCATTTAAAAAGAAAAGTAAATATTATTTTTTATAATTAATGGGATAAAAAATGTAATAGACTAAATTTAAAGGTTTTTTAATATAATTATAGTAGTTTGATTGAAATTTATTGTTTTCTTAATGTTTTTAATGTCAAATTAAAGGATAGTAAAAAATTTGACAATAGTGATATTTTGTGGGATTAATATTTTATTAAATGATTTATAAATGATAAAAATATTAAATAATACAAAATTATATAATATATAGTCTACCATGTCATCCCATTTTAATTTATATTCAATATTTAAGTCTTTGTCTCTAGATTAGTCTTTTTATATTTTATTATATTGAGAACATCCAATAGTGCCCCCTCTCTTATAAAATGAAACAAATTCTTCTGTTATCGTCAGGATTAATACTCTATTTGGTTTGTCCAATACATTCCTAAATTCCTTCCTAAAACCCCCAACCCTTTCAAGAGGTCTTATTTTAGTCAGAATACCAACCTTGGTGTTCTTATGGTGTTAAGAAAATGGGATTGTTCGAAGATGATGTATCATTTTTAATCAATAATTTTTATTGTTTAAAAAAAACAATAAACCATTCTTAAAACATATTAAAAAATATATAAATTTTATTCAATATACATATGTCGTATTATGTTTTTTTCATGTGATATATCCATTTAAATTTCCATCAAATGGTAAAAGAATTAATCGTATATATGTACGGTGGACTACCAACTCACGAACCGATGTCATTCATTTTCCATAACCACCTCTAATAAATATTTATAATGATAAAATTAATATATATATATATATATCATTAAATACTTATCATTTTGAAAATAAAATATATCAAATATGTTTTCATAATTTGTTATGGAAAAAATTTGCACCTTTGTTCTTGCGAATGTATGAATTATCCCCTCCACAAAGTGATGTGATTATTTTTTCATCACCAATAGACATTAGATATATATATAAGTATATTTCAATGATTAATATAATATTGAACATATTATGATAATTATGGAAAGGTAAAATAATACATAAATAATTTCCATAATGATCATTAAAAAATGGAAATGTTACGCAACTGTTTGTACGGCCTACTATTTCCATGATTGCAACATAGTTTATTTTTTATAACAAAATTTAATGGATTGATTTAAAAGTATAATTTATTGATAGAATTAATAATTATTCAAAGGATATTATTCATAATTTTTTTGGAATAATTACCCCTTTGACCACAATGAAATTACCAAAGACATTTTTGATTTATGAGCTGAAAATCATCGAAACATCAAAGGCGAACATAGATAATTTAGTAATTGTTCTAAAATGGTAAAAATATAAATAAAAGGAATAAAAAATGTAAAATTAAATAATTAGAGTAAACAATTAACCTATGTTTGTTATTCATTTATAAAAATAAAGTATATGGTGAGTGAGACTCAATGTAAGGTGCTCATTAACTGAACAACCTAGTTTTAAAAGTGTAAATGATGTATTTTATAAATATTTATATTTCATTTTCATTTGGTTACTTTTCTTATGATATTATTTATATGTAAAGTATTAATTAAAAAATAAAATTTTTCAATTTCACTAAAATGTTTTCAAAGGGAATCATTTTAATGATTTATGTCAGGGAATTATTGACTCAATTTCCTTTAATTGAGACAAAATTTTATTTAATAGATTACGTCATTTTAATATTATGTGTTAAATGACTTATTGTTATATTGTTTTTTATTTATAATTTTTCTATAATGAATTAGAACTGATACACTTAATCTATTATTTTGAATCTCACTTCAAGGATATGATATTTGTAAGGGAATATTTAACTGATATCCCTTTTTTAAATGTTAATTTTATACATATTTCTAATTGTTGTATATTTTTTAAAATTTTATTTATTAATTTATATATATATATACATGAATGCTTAAAATGGTATTTTCAAAATTGTGTCAATTGTTTTTGAAAATGTAAAATTTTTAACGGTTTATATAAGGGATCTTATTCCAAAAATCCACTTTGTAGGTTTCATTCGACAAAATTTAAAGAGAATGTTTTTAATATCATATAAAATGAGTGGATTATACCAACGTCATGATTCCTTAATGTTTATAAATTCCATTAAAATATTACATTTCTATTTTATAGAAATTTGTTTCTTTTCTATAAGTGCTATATTATTTTTAAATAAGTGATTTTCCTCGAGGAATGTGTGTAATGTGCTAGGATTCGTGATTTATGATTATATTTTGGTTATTAGGAATTGATTATGATTTAGGATGGTTCCTCTATAAACCAAATATCAATGGGTCTTTGATATCCCTCAAATGCATTGGATTGTTTTTTAGTTGATTGTGATACTTATTCCAAGGGAAACTATGATGTTTACATCTAAGTATAACCTCAAGGGTTATGTCAAGTATAACTATGATGGTTTTCTCATGATAGATTCGAGGGTTTCATAATATGTAATCATTAAAAAAATGATACTCTATTCTACCTATATTATTTATTTATTGTTTTAATGTTTTAATGGAAATATAATTTTTTTAAAAGTCATGTTATTGAGTTCATATAAATATTTATGAGTGAAAATTATAACATAGTAATTATTTTTCCCCAATTTTATAATGTTTTCAAATAAACCAATATAATTTTTTGTTATTTGATTATGAATTCTTATAAATATTTTTTATATAATCCTTTAGGTATAAATAATGACTTTTTTAGTAAGAAAATGTTTATTTTGACCCCAAAATATTATTTTGAAAAGGGAATTTTTTTATTTAGTATTAAGGACTATTGTATTTTTTATTTATTTGTTTTTATATCCCTTACTAATAATTTTATAACCATTACACAATTTAAAAAAAATTCAAAAGGTTTAAGTATGTGTAAGATAAAATAATAATTCAAATTGAATGTTCTGATGATTTGTTTTCAAAATAAGCCATGTTTTATTTTAAAAAGATTTTTTGTTGGGAAAAAAGGATACTCAATATAAGTTAAAACTTATAATATATTGTTTTAATTTTAAATATTTTATCCTAATTCTATAAAACTCTATATGAAATTATCCTAGTAGTTTTAAGAATATTAATTATTGTTAAAAACCATAATATATGTAATTATTAAGGCCAGGACATTACACCAGTAATGTTCCATGATAAAGGATACCTCATTGGATTAAATTCCTTCAAGATGATAGTAAAATCAATTTAATTGTTTCACATGTTTTTAGGGAGTCCAATATTGTTGTGGATGCCTTATCAAAAAGCTCATTCAAGTAAATGTGTATGATGTTGTCCTTCAGGATCCAAGATTATTGTGAATCATTAGAGGATGCTGACATGCGGGGGAAAATTCACCCTTTCTTTTATAAAACCACATGTAATAATTGACATGTAATTTATTTATTAATAAATTTTAAGATCATATTATTTCTTATTGTGTAACTTTTTTGTAATTAATATAAAAAAGTTATGATTCGTCCTCTCATAAGTAACATTGCAATATGATTTTAGGATGATTAATCACTTATTGAATTCTTCAATCCCTTGGTTGATCACTAGAATTTGTGGTTCATGTATTTACCACGATGATCCAATTGTTTCGTGACCCATCCCTTTGGGCATTTGTCGTGACTACCCCATGCCCACCTTCCATAGGCCATGGGTTAATGACTAGCACTGGAAGGTATAAACATTAAAAAAGGGAAGGCATTTCCTTTAAACATGAAAACACACAGTCTAAAAACACAAAAAGAAATGACCGAGAAGTGAACTACTATATTAAAAAAGTTTATTGAAAGTAAAGGGGTATGAATATAAGCCCAACTGAAAAAAAAGTACAACTGAAAAGTGGAAACCACTGTCATATCATCCACCGTGGATCCTACCTGAAGGGTAGGTATAACTCCAGATCAGAAGTCACTGTGTTACGCCTTGTCAAATGGTCATCCTCTGAGCACCATCCAGTCCCGGCTCACTCATCATCTGTCAATTATGTATGTCATCTACACTAGACACATCAATGTGTGGGTTTATCCCATACATGGGTGAGTATAATAAAAACCAGAAGGGACCCAGATACCCATGAATGTCCTCCATAGTTCTAAAAAGGAAAAACCACAAATCAAGACCTGAATAAAAAATCACAAAGTAATCATAAACTCTACTTAGGTATATGACCACACATATACCTGTATTATCAAAATATACTTGTCTCATTCACGAAGAAACATTAGGGTCCAAAGTTTAAGAAATTTTCACAACTGGTCCATGAGGGGAGAATACCTTTAAGGTAACAACACGAAGGTGAAATTACCACAAAGGTAACGACTCAGCTCACACCAGGTATAACTTCTATCAACATCCTCTTCTACTAACAGACACAAGATCAGAATATGTTGACCCACATAGGATCACTGAGCACTAACCCACTCAAGATCATTGACTGCTAATCCACATAGGACCAATTGATATAGGCCCACATAGGATCGATGATCTTTCATCACGTTACAACCAGCCACTAGATTCTCACAATAAGCACTCTTGATTCTTGGAGGATCTACTCCCTAAGCCATAGGTCGTACCTCAACCTCCAATAATATAAACTAAGAAGTATCCCAAAGGACCTCTAAGTCATATGGGTTGAGACACAAAATACGATGAATCAATCAGAAACCTATTCTATGACTTATAATCGTTTATGTACCAAGGGCGTGGTTGGATTCGGCTTCGATCAAACCCATGAATACTCCAACATTCTTCAAAATATAAGTGGAATAAAAAAAAGTTATGTCTCACTCCAAGGATCCAAGTGTTGTAGTTGGTTAGTCAAATAGACATCTGGTCAACAAGATATGGCCCGTAAAGCAAAACTGGGCCCGGTTCAGTCTGGGTATGACCCGACCCAGCACAATCCGGGCTGCGCCGGCCCGGTGGGGTTGGGACATGGTAGGATCAGAATGATGGGCCCTGGAACAACCCAACCCACCTTGGTGATGTGGCTAGCTAGGATGGCGCGACCCATTGGGTTCACACTACCAGGAAGGTGGAGGGCACAGCCCATAGGAGGCACAACCCGCTAGAGGTGGGACCCACTAGAGTGGGGTCCTCCATAGCTGGAACGAGGGGGAGCAACCCCCTCTTCTTTTTAATTACTAAGGTCATTCAGTTCATGGGGTTTTCCCATGTGGCACTGCCTAGTCTCCCCATGGGACTGGCAGTGATCGGGTCCCTACTATCGCAATGTAAAAGCTACGACCACCCACACTAGTGGGATACCAATGTGCATCTCATAACTCCTGCGGTCGCTCGGTGCCAGCCTCTCTCGACATTCACTGTGGCTAAATAGTCACATCCACCCTCTCTGGCAGAGCGTTATTGCGAACCACTCCACCTTCCATGACCAGTCTGAGTCGGCCTCCATCTTCACCCACCATTTATATGACCACAACATTCTTCACCGGTAGCGCACAACAGAGCGCCAACTTCTCCTTCAAGGACAGCCATTGCCGACCGTCGTTGTCACCCGCCACACTGGTCGCTAATGCTACCACACTGGTAGCCTTTCGATGGTCACCAGGCGATCTCTGGTGTGGCATTTTTTGCATCCGAAGGTATCAAAAACCTCCCCTAGATTCCCTCTTCTCTGTTTGACCCTCATTTCCGGGCTCCTTTCAATGTGAATAAAAATTCAGAGAAGAACGCACAGAACAACAATGTAGCAGAGGGTCCAGGCCTTGTTCATTTATCCTACACCCTCTGTGTAAGCTAGATAACATGAGGGAATAATAAGATTCAACAATTATTTTAAAACTAAAAAAAATAAAAACCTTACCTCACGGTCATTGGATAACATCGAAGTTTGAAGAAGAGTCGGTGTTCCTGCAACATGCCTCCAACGACACCACTCAATCGGCGTTCTTCGGTTCTTCCTTGGTTAGGGGATTCTTTCTTAGATGGTAATTCTCCCAAGATCAATCATTTTCCAACGATTTTCCAAAAACCGCACAATAGATTTTAACTCACTATCAAGTGATTAATAGTTTCATTAATTGTTGTAATTAATGAACCTCATTAATCACACGATTGGTGGTTACACAACCATTGTGTAACCAGGAATTTAATGTCTTTCATTTAATGCTCGACAACCCCTATGGTCCACACTATAAAATCATAAATGTGAGGTTGAATGATGTTTTAAAAATAATATAAAATAAAATTATAAAATTTATTCATCCACAAAAAATAAAAAAACAACTCTCCTCACCCCACTACGATCGAGGTTAAACCTCCCTAAAGAGAATCCTATCACTAGGAGTTCAATGGTGGCCTCAAATTTCAATTATAAGCACCAGTACAAAAGCTAGGATTTTCATCTCACATGTTTACTGAACATAACTTATAGAAGCATCATAAATTTATTCTGACCACACCGGGCCTCATAATCATGCACCATAAACTTTCATCTACTAATAACAATTCTATATAGTTAATAAAACATTTACATGGAAAATTAGAGTCTTTAAATTCTCCTCACCTTAGGGTTTTTCATCTTCATAATCCACTACATAGAATAAGGAAACAAATTGGGGTATTGAGGATGAATTTGAGCCTCCTACTCCCAGGTGTTCTCATGGAGGTTCCCATTCTGCCAGAAAATGTGCACCAAATGAATCAATCGTCCATGAAGGACCTGCCCACATTAATCCTAAATATACCCTACAACCTCTGAAAACATCATCGCATCATTAATATTCATCTCTCCATATTCGATAAGGTGTGAGGGATTATACACGTACTTCCTCGGCTGTGACATGTGGAAAACATGTAACTCCCTCACCCTTGTTAACAGAGTCAATGCATTATTACATAACATTGGAAATATCACCAGAGATCATGTCTCGAAATACCAATTAGTTTAGTAGCATTGGATGTATTAGATATATACATAAGTTTTACGTTATAGAACAATTCAATATGTCCCTTTTAAACACACTCATATACCTTATCCTATCTCTACAGGTCATGCATAATATACTTCTTTTCATCCTAGGAAAAAGTAAACATAATAAAGTGATGAGATCATATCCTCAGTAAGGATAACAATATAGCGGAAACACTCAAAAATAATCATAAATAATTAAGGAAATGTATAAGACTAAAACACAAGAAATTTAAACATAATCATATGCATATTATGGAAAATATAAATCAAATAGTGACATTTACTTATTCACATGGATATTTTACTTGTCGAATAATCATATGTAAATCAATAGCTAATTTTATAATGATGAGATTCATAATGTCAGACATCATAACATCATAGTCATGGTCTCCCACCAAGACTACAAATAAGATTTTGTCAAGGCCTTGTGCCAGGAAACTGGTTTTTCCCATTAGATATATCGATGCATCGAGGGGCAATAGCAGGCCTTACTCATCACTTATTATTCCCAATGTATTCCTCATATGAAAATAGTGAAACATATTCTAAAAATTCGTATTAAAACTGGCATAATAAATGTCAATACGTTAACCACAAACCATGAAAGGTATAAAAATAACACATCCATAGTCTAAAATAACTCATTCTATACAATATAAAAGATTGTATAACAATAAATCAACCACAATCAAGAATAATGAAGGATATTGAAATAGATTAAAATAATCAGTAAAACTATTTGAGAGAAATAACCTTTTTCATTAAAGCATTTAAAATTCCCTCTATTTATCAATAAGACATTTAAAAGTGATTTTTGAATCAATGTCACCCATACCACTTTGAAACATTTAAAAGTAATTTTAATTTTAAAACATTCATGTCCATATAAATAAATTTGTAAAATCACTTTTAAAACATGGACATTAAGGAGAAATATTTAAAAGAATAAATCATAAAAATTCTAAAATGATATTTCAGTTAGAGTTAGTATCCAAATGAGAGATGCTTGAATAAAACTAATTGAGGAAATAAAAAACATATAATATTTGGATATTAATGTGATTCATGATATACTATATCAATGTACAATATATATACCATATAAATGATAATTCACGCATAACAATAATAAAGTCTCAATAGAATGTTAATTGAGATGAAATTCCTTTTAAGGATCGAATCCAAAAGATAAGGATAAATAGTTGCGATAATTATGTGTCAAAATATAAATAAAGTAAATATGATTTTATACTCATTGTAAATCAATCAAATAACATTCAATCATATTCTTTAAAAACAACACAAATGAATTGGATGTTTAACTCAATGAATGGAAATTGAGTTAAGATTACTCATATCAAGTTTATATCGAGGAATTGAGATTTTATTAGTAGAGTTATTATGTTGATCAATAGTATAACAACGTAAAGGTTATTGGAAATTACTATATAAATAAATAAATAGTTAATTCAGACATAATCTTTTAGTAAAAAAATCAACGTTGTTCGGGTAAAACCAAATTAGTGGAAATTGAAATTAGAAATTTCCTTATCGATTTGGTAACTTATGAAACATACACCCCATGAAAGAAGGATCATAAAAAAGACTTAAATATGCATAAATTAATGTATATTACACAATGAATACAATCATGGTCAGTATATACACTTGAAAAAAGGAAATAATGTAAAATATATTAGGAATCTCATGGGAATAAAAAGTTAGATGAAAACCATTTACCTTGTACTTTTACTAAGTAGAGGGTAGTTTAACCTTGTGTATAATGGTGAAATCAATGTTATTAAATTATACAAGAACAACATATATAAATATTATATCATATATAATATTCTAATATTTCTTATTAATAATATTTTACTAGTATCATTGTTTAGGGAGTTAATGGATTCGTTTTCCTTTATATGTTTTGTTACGTAAGAAATGTTTGATATGGATAGGATGTAATTGATTCATATCCAGAATTATATTTTGTTTTAAAAATGATTTTTAAACATAAAATGAAAATTAATCATTAATTGTTACGATGAGGAATGAATCTCATCGCGTTGGTGGAGACAGTAATTCGTACGTATGCACGAGAAACAATAGAATTCTATTGATGGAGACATTGTATGTAATTGGATTGTATATCATATATAAATAATCATTAAAATTTTATATTTATATTTTACCTCAATTATACTCATTATTATACCCATCCAAAGGATACATTATTGAATAAAAAACTACACCCTGACGTGGAGACTGTAAGCCCTACGTACACACGTATAGTGACTTTGGAATTTAAAGGATGTATAGAATAATGAATATGGTTGTACCATATTATTAATAACATCCCAGTATGTATAAGATATTGGAGTTATTATTTTGTTATGGAAACAATAAATAAAGAGGAAGTGTGAGAATAAAATAACTTTCAAAGAGGCGATGGGTTCATTACCTTTTCTTCGGGTGATTCATTTGGATTTGATCAAAAGGGCACTCAGTTTCACTTCTAGTAAATGTAATTCCTCTAAGTTGAATTGAGGGATGTTGGGAGGATATTTTAGTAGATTTTATTCAAACCAAATGGCTTTGAAGGTGTGATTTAGAGAGATAAGGAAGTTCCCTATTATAAGAGAGGCGAGGGTTAGTTTAGGAAATGTTTGAAATATTATTTTATTATACAATAATATTTGGTTTGTATTGACTTAAAAAGATTTATTTTGATTATAAGGAGAGACTAGGTCAAACTTATCTAAACCAATAGGCTTTAGATAGGTTTAGGCCACCATATTAACAATATCTTCTAGATTTAACTATTAGTTATGTAGTTTATCTTTTACCACGTATTCTTGTATTATTATAATAAATGGTTAATAAATGTATTATATAATCCATGACAACCACTAGTGGTAACTTATTGATATATATATATATCATATTCAAGTAATTTTGTTGTACGTTATAAATTTAGGATTATTTTATCAATTAATAATATATTATATGTTTTAAAAACTCATTTTTATCAATTTTGACACTATTTAGTAATTAGTTTATTTGTAAAGTCATAACATATTTATCACATCGAATAAAATTTATTTAATAAAGCATAAAATTTAATATTAACATATAAAATTCATAGAATACATTAAATGTCTCAATTAACAATTATATTAATATTTATAATATCAATTATTTTAATCATTGAATAATAAGGTAGTTACTACATATTGAGAGTGTGATAAAAAAATATAATTATTTAATGTATAAAAACTATAAATAAAATACCATTATATTGGAAATAATATTATTTTTCTAATGAATATTTATATTCAAATTTATCTTATGTATAACCCGTTATTAAAAATGGTTTAGTTATTAAACACTGAATTTAACACTTTTAACTCTTCTTTAAATTAAATAATAATAAATGTTCGAATCTAATCCAAGTAGATCAAAAGGATCATATATTATTCCTAATGATTATTTTGGTCAACATACCCTTATACAATAAAAATTGGACATGTGTTATGGTAATTATAATTTAATTTTTACCTTTAATTGCCCTATTTAATTTAAATCGTGGTTAATAATATTCATAAGTAATTATTCACAAAAATTTATTTTCATCCAATTGAACCAAATTTTACTTACTGATATCAACCATGTCACTCAGATTTTATAAATTCAATTCACAAAAGTGGTAAAATAATTTTTTATGCAAATTTGCAAATGTTCGTTGAATGTGAGTAGAAGACGGTAAAAAGTTCAAGAAAATTTTATATATCTTATAATATAATAAAATGACATATATGAATTAAAATAGACTAATAGAGTTATTATGTATCTATTTTTAATTTTAAATAATTTTAAATTAAAATTAATTTTTTAAATTAAAGTCGGCTTTAAATAATAACGATGTGTTTTTCACAATTCATCAAAAACTGAACATTTTTAGAAAAATAAAAAAAATCACCCAAATCTAGTTAGGATATAAAAAATTCAAAAATTATGTATATTTTACAAAATTCAAAACATATATGTTGTATTAATTAATTTAAAAAATAGTCCTATTGTCAAAACCAGAAAACTATTATTTGTGAAGTAAAAACTATCAAAAGATAGATATGTGTTTTTGTCCAATTTAAATATTAAATTATATCCAATGACCTATATTAGAATAAATAAAAAAACTATAATCTAATTATACTAAAAAACCTTTCAAACATTTAATTAAACACTACATATTATTTTCATTAAAAATGTTTTTTAAATTTAAATTTAGTATTTTTCACTATTCAGCAAAATTTGTAAGTTTTCCTAAAAGTACCAAAAATATATCCAACCTAATTTTTTTCCCACTTCTAAAGAAGAAGTTTTATTTTTCATATTAAATATATAAAATGGTAAAATATTGGATTTAAAAATGTTCCTCAATTAAAAGCAGTTGAAATTGCATTATTTGAAAAAAAATTATTTTGTCTAAAAAATTGAATTTGTTTTTATATTATGTCTATGAAACAAATAATATGGATGTTGAAATTATATGGAGTATATAAAATTCATAAATTGGTAAATACTATTCATAACCATTTTTAAATAGCTAGTATGAGAGGTCGTGGTGTGCTTGAACTCGATGTTGCGTACATCACATGCTATCATATTATTCAAAGTGAATCATAACATGGAAGCATGGGTTTATACATTCATCCATCATTCAATAAATTTTTTTCTCTAAATATGAAATTTCTCTTCAGAAATAAAATGTTAAAACATAGAAGATGCCTTTATTGAAACCCCACATCAGAAGCAGGGTTAATAAAATTTATCTTAATAAGAGGGAAAACGAAATGAAAAAGTCACCACCAAATTAGGATTTCGAATAGGAGAACATTGGTTTCAATTATAATTAGAGGAAAAACATATATATTTATAGGTATTTATCGAGGTCATCAAACACAAACAAGTTAATGGAAAATTGAGGGTCTCAAAACCATAAATCTATGATAATTAAAAATATTTCTTGTGAAAAAACATAAGGTATTAGGATAACACATTTTTTGTTTTAAGACCCTTTCCCTAATATTTATGAATTATTTTAATCATAGAATATTAAAAACTAATAATTGAAAAGTATATTCCAATCATTTAACTAATTTCTTCCATAAACTCATCTTTCACTCTAATTGATAAGTATTTAAGATGTCTTGGTCACACATGAATAGCTAGAATCAACATCTAGAGAATCACATAATCCACAGAAGATGAACTGTATAATTCCCTTATCTTAAGACATTAACAATAACAAAACTTGTTACCACAAAATTAGATGTTCCTTAAAAAGGATAATCCCTTAAAGATAAAAAATACTACTCTTAATCTCCAAAAATAAAAAAAACACCTCATGTTCAACAAAGACCATTAAAAAATAGGCTTCATTAAAATTCTTCAAAATAATCCAATCTATTTTTGAAACCAAAAATTTAAATGGATTTGATCACATAGTCTTCCATGATAAATAATGACATTTATCTCCAAATAACACCAACTACTATTAAAGTCACATACTTAAAAGTAATTAACCTAATCACATACACTCTATGATATGCTAATCATTTTTTATAAATAACCCAAATCTATAAGTCCACAAAAAAATATTTATTCTTCCAAAAGAGTAATCTCCCATTACTCCTCAAATTAAATCTCATAGTATCTCTTTTCTTTAGGGATATACGGTTTCCAATAGATTGAATATATTTGAAAATAATATTTATCACTTAATCACAAGATCATTTTCCTACACTAAGGATAAATAATAAGTTCCAAAAATCAACATATTCTTGATCCATAAAATAATTTAACTAAAATGAATTATTCTTACTAAACAACGACTTCAAGTAGTCCAGTTGTTGCGATAAATCCAAGTCACACTTTGTTTGTGGGTTCGATTCCTTCAGCTTTGTTCGACGTGATGGGTTTTCACAAGGTCTGCATGTTTTCCAATTTCAAATACTATATTATATTATAACATAATGAAAAATGATATGTATTCCTAAAAAATAACCATAACCTATTTTTACCACAAAATTTATCTCATACCTTGCATTTTCTTCCCAAAAAGTAATAACATGTAATGGACTCAAATTCATGGTTCTTATAAACCAAAATGGTACTTTATAACAATATCCCCAAATGAAAAGATAATTATTCTTCAAATATAATTTTCACATAATAATCTACAGGGTTACACATGCAATAGAAAATCCTTCTAATGTTATCCAATCAACATAGAGCATTAATACTTTTAAACATTTCTCCACTCTTTTATTTCCACATAGGTTCTTCTATGAATTAGATGTTATCCTTTAGTATAATACATTGACACGGGTAATGCCTCAGTCCCCTACAATTTTGTAAAATGACTGTAAATGGATTATTATGATCATTTTTTTTCTTCCATAGTACTCTTCATTTATCCTTGGAGATTAATCACTTTATGTCCTTCGTTACCACAAATAAAGAATTTATTTGTACCATTGAGACACTTTACTGGGTGTCTTCTTCAACATTTCATTCTTGACGGAAAATGAGCTTTCCTTTCTCCATGGGTCTCCACTATTGGTGCTCTTATCATTCTCTGACCTTTTCTTCGTTATTGAGTTCAAGAGTCAGTTAATGTATATGTTGTTGATCATATTTTTGGAAACATGATTAGTCGTGAACATGATATCATTTATGCCTTCAAACATTCCATTTCAATTCTCATTTCCACCATCGTGCTCACCTTATACATCATGTTCAATGTAATTATGACTTCTTTGGAATCCAGTCAACAAATAAAACCAGAAAGTAGAGTGTGAGTATCAGCAGTCATAAAATCATTTAGAGAATATCATGACACATTATTTTCAAACTAAAACTCCATAGTAATAATCAATGTTATTTATTATATTCTTATATGGAAATCCTTCAAATCGGTTTGTATGGAAAACACGAATTATCATAAGAATTTCTCCCATTATTGTTGTTACCAAGAGTGAAACAAGGTTAGTTGTTGTCTAACAGGATACCTTAGGTCAAGCCTGAAACTCATTGTTTGAATTTTCACTCCATGGTACATCTCTTCCAGAGCCGCCTCAACCTTCTCATATCTAGACAGGGATGAATTTCATGGAAAATACACAAAATATCTACATTACCAAAATTCTAAGAAGTTCTTCTATACTAATCCTCAATGTCTATCTTACATTGATGTTCTCTAATCAATTTTTTTCTAAATCTAGATTCCAAGGACTGCATTATACTTCCTATGATACAAATAATTATTCCACGACACCTATTACCTAGAGTCGATGCAATATTACATAATAATGGCATGATCACAAGAGATCAGGTTTTGAATGGACAATTATTTTAGTAGCCGTGAGGGTAATAGATACATATATACGCTTTACATTAGTTAAAAAACAACAACAATGTGTCCCCTTTGAACACACTCTAATCCCTTAAGCTATCCCTAATAGTCAAATTATAATATTATTCATTGAATTTAGGGGAAAATAAAATATAAGAAATTGGTGAGATTAGACAGTCAGTAAGGATAACAATGTAGTGGAAACTGTCATAAATAAGCATAAACATTATTGGCAATTTATAAGACTAAAAGTCGGGGATTTTAAACATTAGCTTCAGTATAATATGGAAAATATAAATCAAATAGTTCCATTTAAATATTCACATAGATATTATAATAGTCTAATAATCACATTTAATATCAATAGCTAATTTCTTAATGATGTAATTCATAATGTTGGACATCATAACCACATAGTCAAGGCCTCGTTCCAAGACAACAAATCCGATTTTTCTAAGGCCATCTACCAATACACTAGTTTGTCTAATGAGACCCACCAATTCATCGAGGGTCTATACAGGGCCTCTTCTTTCACCTAATATATCCAATTAATTACTCATATAATATGGGTGAAACATAATCTAAACATTTTTATTTAAATTGGCATACGAAATGTCAATACATTAACCACAATCCATGAATTGTATAAAAATAACACATCCACAGTCAAACCTAACACATTCAATACAATATGTATGATTGTATTAAAATAAAACATCATAAATAAAGAATATTTAAGGATATTAACATAGATGAAAATAATCAATAATACTATTTGAGAGGAATAAATTTTTTTCTTGAAAACATTTTAAAGTCTCACTCTTTATCAAGAAGCTGTTTAATAGATATTTTTGAATCAATGTATCCCATACCACATTGAAAATTTTAAAAGTAATTTTAATTTTAAAACATTCATTTCCATATAAATAAATCATTAAAACCATTTTTAAAACATGGACATTAATGAGAAATATTTAGAAGAATATATCTTTAAAACTTTTAAATTGATATTTTAATTATAGTTCCAAACCAAATGAGAGACGCTTGAATTAAAATAATGGAGGTAATAAAAACCATAAAAAATCATAAAAAAAAATAGATTCATGATATACTATTTTAAATTATAATACATATACCATATAAAAGTGAATTGGGGCATAACAACAAAGAAGTCTCAATGGAATGTAAATTGAGATTAAATCCCTAATATTGACTATATCATTAAGTTAAGGATACATAAATGACATAATTATGTGTGAAAAATATAAATACTCTCAATATCAGTGGATATTAAATTGAAATAAATCATATTACATTCAAACATATTCTTGTAAAAACAACACCAATGACATGGATGGTTAACTCCGTGAATGGAATTTGAGTAAGGATTACTCTTATCAAGTTCATATAGATGACATGAGAATTTATCGATGGATTAATTATGTGTATCAAAAGTATATTTTGACAAAGGGATGTGTAAATTACTACATAAATAGATAAATAGTTATTTCCCACACAATAATGGAGTAAAATAATCAATGAAATTTGAATAAAACCCAACCAGTGGAAATTGAAATTAGAAATTATCTTACATATTTGTTAACATTAAAAATATAAACCCTGTGAAAGATGGATCATACAATGAAGTTTTATGTACCCCTAAATTAATGAATATTTCACAAAGAATACAATCATGGGAAGTACATTCACCATACAAAAGGAAATTGTGTCAAATATAGCCTGAATCTCAAGGAAATAAAAACTGAGATTAAGACACCTTACCGTGTACTTTTACTTAGTAGTGGGTAGTTTAACCTCGTTTATATTGGTAAAGTCATTCTTATTAAATTATAAAATAATCACATTCATAAATATGATATCATATATGACATTCTAATATTACTTAGTTAGTAATATTTTTGTAGTATCACTTTTTTGGGTGTTAACTGATTCATTTTCCCTTATATGTTTGGTTACATAAGTCTTGTTTGATTGGGATAGAATGTATTTGATTCATATCCATAATGATATTATGTTATTAAAAATAATTTTTAATAATAAAATGAAAATTATTCTTGAATGGTAATGATGGGGAATGAATCTCATCGTGTTAGGGAAGACTGTAATTCGTACATACACATGAGCGACAATACCATTATATTGAAGGTGAAATAATATGTAATTGGATGGTATGTCATATATATATAATCAATAACATGTTATATTTATTATTTAAATCAATTATACTCATTATTATACCCATCCAAATGATGATGTTTTGAATAACAAACACCACCACGATGTGGAGACGGTAAGCCGTACGTACACACGTATATTGACTTGGTCATTCATAGGATGGACACAATAATGAATAAGGTAGTACCATATTTATAATAAAATTATATTATGTAGAAGTTATTGGATTTATTATTTTGGTATGGAAACAAGAAATAAATAGAATGTGGTAGATGAAAAGAACATTGAAATATGTGATGTGATTATTACACCTTCTTTGAGTACATCTTTTTGAATTGATCGAAAGGGATCCTTAGGTTGGATTAGGATCAAAGTAAGGACACTAGGTTGAATATATGGTTGATAGGAGTACATTTGATTAGGTTTTGGCTGAGTCAAATATCATTGGAGGTGTGATTTTGAGATAAGGAGAAGTACCCTTTTATAACAGAGGTGAGGGCCACTTTAGGAAAAGCTTGAAATATTATTTTATTATACAATCATATTTGGTTTATAATGTCTCAAAGAGATTTACATAGATTATATGGTATGGTTGGGTTGAAATTCTCTCAATTAATAGGTTTTAGACAGGTTTATGTCACCATATTAACATAATATTTTAGATTTTACTCTTAGATAAATAAGTTAACATTAACCATGTATTCTTGTGTTATTTTAATAAATAGTTAATAAAAATATTATAAATATTCAAAAGAACCCCAAGTGGTTCATTATTTATATATATAACCATCTCTATGTCTGTTTTCTCGACCTTATTTTTTTGAATATTATATCAATTAATAATACGGTATTTGTTTTACAAAGTCATTTAGGTAAATTTTGACACTATTTAGTATTTGGTATTTGTGAGATTCATAACAAGTTTATAACATCAAAAAATATTTATTTAATAGATCCTAACAGTTCATATAAAAATTTATAATTAATGGAATACATTAAAAGTTTAAATTCGCAATTTCTTTTATATTTATAATATCAATTATTTTAAACATTCAATGATACGGTAATTACTGGATTGCCATTTAGTCATAAATAAATCTAATTATTTAATTTCTAAAAATTTTAAATAAAATTAAATTATATAGGAAATATTTTTATCTTTATAATTTATATTTATAGTCAAATTTATCTTATGTATAACCCTATATTAGGAATGTTTGGTAATTTAACTTGGAATTTAAAACATTTAACTCTTGTTTAAATAAAATAACAATAAATGTCATTATCCAATACTAGTGGATTAAAAAGATATAATTTTATTCCTAAGGTTTCTTTTGATCTTAATACACTTATCCAATAGAATTATTCCATGTGTTAGGGTAATTATAATACCATTTTGACCTTTACTTGCCTTATATTCTCTTAATCGTGCCAAATTAAATTCAAAAGTAACTATTCACCAAATATTATTATTATTGAATTGAACCATATTTTAATTATTGATGTCTACCATTTCTCTCTAATAATTAAAATTAAATTCATAGTAGTGGAAAAATTTTGTTTTATTCAAATTTACAATTGTGTCTAGAAGAAGAGTAAAAGACGGTAAGAAGTTCAATAAAATGTTATTTATCTAGTATTATTATAAAATGACTTAGATGAATTACATTTGAATAGTATAGGTATTATGTATCTATTTTTACTTGAAAATAAAATTAAATTAAAAATTATTATTTAAATATATATCCATCTTTAAACAATAATGTAGTGTTTTTCACTATTCATAAAAAATTGATTGTTTTTATAAAAATACCAAAAATTCACCCAAATCTAAATTTGATATTCCAAATTCAAAAAAAATTTCTATTTTAACAATTTCAAAACATAGAAATTGTATTAATTAATTTAAAAAAAATATTATCATCGTTAAAACCAGAATACGGGTTTCTTATAAGTAAAAACTATCAAAATATTGAATTGTGTTTACACCCTATATAAATTTAAAATAATTTCAAATGACCAAAATTGGATTAAATGATAAAAATATAGTATAATTATACTTAAAAACATTGAAATGTTAAATTTAACACTGTAAATTATTATTATTAAAAAATATGTTTTCAATTAAAATTTATTATTTTTAACTATTTATCAGAATATGATTGTTATTACAAAAGCACCAAAACTTTATACAAACTAGATTTATATATCCCTATTCTCAATAAGATTTTTATTTTTTCTGAGAGAATATATAAAAGAGTAAAATATCGGATTTAAAAAGTGCTAGCCATTAAATGGTGGTTAAATAAATAAATTTTTACAATACTTCATTTTTCTAAAAAATTGAGTTTGTTCTTATATTAAGAAACAAATTTTATGGATATTAAAATTATAGGGAGTATATAAAATTCAAATTTTGGTTATTACTGTTCATAACCACTTTTTAAACGGCTAGTTTGATAGGTCATGGTGCACTTGAACTTGGTGTTGCGTACTTCACACGCTACAGTATTATTGAAAGAGAAATGTATCATGGAAGAATGGGGTGTTTCAAAACATCATGTGCCTGATGCGTCTGTGGGGAAATAGCTAGGCGATATGCCACCTCACCAACTCTGTTGAGATCCTAAAAGAGTCTGATGAACCTCTGATATAGCAGGTCATCCCGACCAAATATCTGCAACCCTCATCGAGGTGAGACCCTATAAAGACATGGTACCCCCCTAAAACACCAAAGATATCCATCTCAAGTCAGCATAAGAGTTATTTTAGATCTGTGTAGTCTTCATCTTCTCCTAGATGATTGGAACCTTTTCTGTGGTATCATGTACCATCTATGGACCCATAAGTGCTCACACCCCTGGGTCTATCAAGAATAAAGGTGATCAGTAAGGTCGACCGTAAAAATACTAAAATGGTATCATACTAATGGTGGAGTGATAGTTGTTTTTGTTGTATACAAACTCCACCAAGGGAAAGTGATCCTCCCATCTGCATCCAAAATCTTGGACACCAGAATGAAGCATATCCTCCAATGTCTGAATGGACTGCTCTGTCTGACCATATTTTTTTGGATGAAAGGCGTTTCTCAAATATAAATTAGTCACAAACACCTCATGAAATATTTTCCTCGAGAAGGATGTATAATGTTCATCATGATATGAGACGATCTTCGATATCACCCCGTCAGTTCGCACAATATCGTGCACATAGAGGCATCCCAAGCCCACTACAGATCCCTGGTCTCAGATGAGTAAGAAGTTGGTCTACATGGTGAGTCGTTCAATGATCACACTGATGGAATCATGGCCCCTGGACATACTTGGTAGCCCTGTCACAAATTCCATGGAGATATCATCCAACTTCCTCTCTGGTACCTCATGTGGATGAGCTAAGCCTACTAGAACCTAATGTTTGGCATTCAATTACTGATAAATGAGCCATCAAGATAAAAACTCTACCACTGCATTCTTCATTCCGGGCCACCAGTATTAACATCATAGGTATGGGTACATCTTCACCACTCCAGAATGTTCTACTAATGGGGATGTATGGAACTCCATCAGTACCTCCAATCATAGTTTCACTCGTACCGTGGTGCATCCTCTGAAAAGAATGACATTTTCCCCACCTTCAGAAAATATTTCAGGAGACTGTCACAAGGTTATTGTAACATATCTGGCCTCATAGTCCACATCCCCAACCCAAGCCTCTCAAACTCACTGAAGAATTGGGGGAGTGACAGACATATTCTAAATCGTCTTATTCTATTAAGAGACTTTTCTGATAACCAACATAGGATCAGTATAAGTTTACCCACATAGTATCGGTGAGCACCGAACCTCTCAGGATCACTGAGTGCTGACCCACATAGTATCGATAGACACAGACCCATATAGGATCGATGTTATTTCATCACATTACAGCAAGCCATTGTATTCTTGCACTAAAAAATTTAAATTCTAGTAGTATCCTCTCATCAAGCCATCTATAATACCTCATAATCCATTAAAATACAATAAAAGTATCCCAAATTACCCAAATGTCGTAAGAGTTCCAACGCGATAGACGACGTGTCAATCGGACCCATGTTCTATGAATTATTAGTGTTTTAGTACCGAGGTCCCTGTTGGATTCGGGTTCGATCCAACCCAGACGAACTCCAACATTCTCCCAAATTCAAGTGGACTATTCCAAAAGTAATGTCCGTCTCCAAGGATCATAGTGCTTTAGACAGTTCATCAAATGAACAACTAGTTCACATGTTATGTCCCTTTAATCGAAATTGTGCCTTGTTGGGTCATGGTTTGATCTGTCCTGGCCCAAACCGGCCTTGTGGGGTGGGGCCGCGGAGGGCATGGCTTTTTGGGTCATGGATCGGCCCGACCCACATGGGTGGTATAGCTCACTAGTCTGGATGGGACCACTAGACTCGTGCGGCCTGGCACGCGAAGGGCGCATCCCACTGGTCTTGGAAAGCCCGACCCACATTGGGGCGCGTCCCGCTAGAGGAATGACCCACTAGAGATGTAGCCCGCTAGAGTGAGGCCTGCCCTAGCTGGAATAGGGGGAGCAGCCACATGGTATTCCTGAATGGATAAGGCTGTTAGGTTCATACAGTGGTTCCACATAGAACCGCCTTGTCTCCCTGTGGGGCCCATAGTGATTGTGTCCCTTTTTTCATGGTGTCAGAGCTGCGACCACCCTCTCTAGCAGTGCGTCATTGTGTGCCACTCTGCCTCCTGCGACTGGTCAGTGCCAGTCGCTCCCTGCATCAGTCGCGACTAAAGATCAATGGACGCCCTCTCCGGCAGCGTGTCGTTACATGTCACTCTGCCTTCCACGGCCATCCTGAGTAGGTCGTCGTCTTCACCCACCGCAACTATAGCCGCAACCTTCTCCACATGCGGTGTTCGACTGCGCATCACCATCTCCATCAATGTCATTCGTTATCAGTTGTAGCTATCACCAGCCACGCTGGTAACCTGTTCTCTCATGCTGGTATTGTGTCGTCAGTCTTCTACGGGTCTCCATGTGAGTTTTGGTGGCCTGTTTTCCACTAGAAAGGTATCATCGGCCTCTCTGAGATTCCCACATTGCTTCTTGACCCTTATTTACGGGTTCCATTTAACATGAATAAATAGTCCTTGAAGAACATATAGATCAAAAATTTAGCAGAGGGTTTGTCCCTTTTTCGTTTTCCCTGGGCCTTCCGTGTTAGCTTGATAACATGGGGGAAGAGTAAGATTCGAAAATCCTTTTAAAACTAAACCATATTGAGAACCAACCTCTAGATAACTGGAGAACATCTAAATTTTAGAATGAGTCGGTGTTCCCGCAACAAGCCTACAATGACGTCGCATAATCATCGTACATCAGTTATTCCCTGGTAAGGGGATTCATTCTTCATCAATAATACTCCCAAGATTAATCCTTTTCCAATGATTTTCCAAAACCCCACATTAGAGTTTTACTCTCTAACATGTGATTATTAGGATCATTAATTTGTGTAATTAATGGGCCACATTAATCACATGAACTGTGGTTACACAAACATTGTGTAACCGGGCATTTAATTTCTGTCATTAAATGACCGACCACCCAAGTGTTCCCCACCATCAAACCATAATAGGGAGGTGGAAGGAAGTTTTTATAATAGAATAAAATTAATATATTTTACTTATTCATCCATGAAAAACAAAAAAACAACTCTCCTCAACCCAATATGGTGGAGGTTAAACCTCCCTATAGAGAAGCCCTACACTATGAGTTCAACAGTGCACTTAGATTTCAATCCCGAGCACCGGTTCAAAATTTAGGATTTCCATCTTGATGATTTACTAAGTGTACCTTAATAAAAGTTCAAAAATATATTACAGGCACACCGAGACTTGAAAACATGTGCCGTCAATTTTCCAAGACTTGTAATAATTCCATATAATTAATAAAAATTTTACAAGGAAAATCCACATCATTAAATTTTCCTCACCTTAGGGTTTTTCATCCCCAAAATCCACAATATAGACTAAGTAAGAAAATAGGGGTACTGAGCACGAATCTTATCCTCCTACTCCCATGTGTTCTCCTGGAGGTTCTCGTGCTACCAGCGAATGTGCACCAGAGGAATCGATCACCCACGAAGGACCTGCTCATGTCGATCCTAACTCTCTACTAGGACCTCCGTAAACGTTATCCCACCATCAATATCCAGCTCGCCCCAGTCGATAACATGCGATTGATAATGAAATTACTTCCTCAACTGAGAAATATTGAAAACTTGTAACTCGCTAACCCCAGTTACCCAGATTCAATGTATTATTACAGAACATAGGTATGATCACAGGAGATCATGTCTCTAAAGACATATTATTTTAGTAGCCTTGGAAGTACTAGATATATATATAAGTTTTACATTACATAAAAAACTACAATGTGTCCCCTTTAAACACACTCATATCCCTTAACCTATCCCTATTGGTAAAGCATAATATACTTCTTCTCATATTGGGAAAAAGAACACATACGAAAGGGGTGAGATCATATACTCATTAAGGATACCAATATAGTTGAAACTATACTAAATAAGCATACTCATTTAAGGCAGTGTATAAGACTAAAACACAACCTTTTAAACATAAATTTCAGCATAATATAGAAAATATAAATCAAAAAATTCCATTTAATTATTCATAAGGATATTATACATTTCGAATAAACACTTGTAATATCAAAATCTAATTTAATATTGATAGAATGCATAATGTCGGACATCATAACCACATAGCCATGACCTTGTTCCAAGACTAGAAATAAGATTTTTTCAAGGCCTTATGCCAAGACACTAGTTTTTCTCAAAAGAAATACTGATTCATCGAGGTGAAATATTAGTCCACTCCTATCACTTAATTAGTTCAATTCAATCCTCATATTAAAAGGGTGAAACATAATCTAATCATTCGTATTAAAACTAGCATAAAAAATGTTAATACATTAACCACAACCCATGAATGGTATAAAAATAACACATCCACAGTCAAACATAACCCATACAATATAATATAGCAGATTGTATTATAATAAATCAACTTCAATCAAAAATAATGTAATATATTTACATTGATGAAATTAATCAGAATAAGTATTTGATAGAAATTACCTTTTTTATTAAAACATTTAAAAGTCTCGCTAATTATCAAAAATCCATATAAAAAATATTTTTGAATAAAATATTCCCATACAAATTTTCAACATTTAAAAGTAATTTTAATTTTAAAACATTAATTTCTAAATAAATTAATCCTTAAAATAATTGTTAAAACATGGACATTAATGGGAAATATTTAGAAGAATAAATACTTAAAACATTTAAAATTATATTTCATTTAGAGTTCCTAAAAAATGAGAGATTCTTGAATAAAAATAATTAAGTTAATAAAAACCATATAATATAATGAGAATAAGTTGATTCATGATATATTATTTCAAAGTAAAGTACAAATACCATATAAAAGTGAATTGGCCCATAACACCAAAGAAGTCTCAATGGAATGTAAATTGAGATAAAATCCTTTATGAAGACTGGATCCTTAAGATAAGGATAAATCAATGAAATAATTATGTTTGAAAATATAAACACACTCAATATTATTTTATATTTTGTGTAAATAAATCTGATTTCATTCACACATATTCTTGTAAAAACAACACCAATGACATGATGTTTAACTCAATGAATGGAAATGGAGTGAAAATTACTCTTATAAAGTTCATATCTATGACTAGAGAATTTATCAGTGGATTTTTATGTTTATCAAAAGTACATCCCCTCAAAGGGGATTGTAAATTACTACATAAATAAATAAATATATAGTTATTATATACATAATCAGTGAGTAAACTAGTCAATGAAGATTTCATAAAACCTAATGAGTGGAAATTGAAATTAGAAATTCCCTTACTAATTTGGTAACTTACGAAACATACCCCTCATGAAATATGGATCATATAATGAAGTTGTAAATACCCAAAAATTAACATATATTACACCATGAATATAATCATGGGAAGCACATACACCACACATAAGGAAATAGTGGAAAATATAGCATGAATCTCATGGAAATAAAAAGTGAGATGAAAACCAATTTACATGTAATTTTCCATTGTAGAGGGTAGTTTAACCTATTTTATAATAGTGAAATCATTTTTATTAAAATATAAAATAACCACATACATAAATATGATATCATATATGACCTTCTAATATTACATTGTTAATAATATTTCAGCAGTATAATTGTTTTGGATGTTAAATGATTTGTTTTACATTATATTTTTTGTTATGAAATACATGTTTAATAAGGATAGGATGTATCAGATTCATATTCATAATGATTTTAAGATAATAAAAATTATTTATTTTCATGAAATGAAAATTATTCTCTAATGGTTACATTAGAGAATGAAGCTCATCGCGTTCGTGGAGATGGTAATCTGTACGAACGAACGAGCGACAATACAATTATATTGATGGTGAAATAGTGTGAAATTGGATGTTATATCATATATAATGTATCATTGACATGTTATATTTATTATTACATCAATTATACCTAGTATTATACACATCAAAATGACGAATTATTGAATAACAAACTACCCCATGACGTAGAGACAACAAATTGTACTTACGCACATATGGTGACATGGTCATGCATATGATGGATAGAATAATGAATATGGTTGTAAAATATTTAAAATAACATCACAATATGTATAAGGTATTAAAGTTATTTTTCTTCTATGGAAAAAACAAAAAAAATAGGAAGTAGGACAAGAAAAGGACTTTGAAAGAGTTGATGAAATTATTACCTCTTCTTCGGGTGTTTCCTTTTGATTTGATCAAAATGGATTCATAGGTTATATTATGATGAAATAATTACTATAGAATGAATTGAGGGAATTTGGGAGGATATTTGAACAGGTTTCGGCCCAGAAAAATGGCTATGGAGGTGTGATTCTGATAGAAGGAGAAGTACCCTTTTATAAGAGAGGTAAGGGTCACATTAGGAAAAGCTTGAAATATTATTTTATTATACAATAATATTTGTTTTATAATGGATTCAAAAAGATTTAATTCGATGATAAGGTATGGATGGGTCAAAAACCTCACAACCAATAGGTTCTAAACAGGTTTAGGTCACCATATTAACCACATCTTCAAGATTTAACTCATAGTTAAATATATTATCTTTTACCATGTATTCATGTATTATTATAATGAATGGTTTATAAACATAATATAAAAATCCAAGAGAACCTCAAGTGGTTATTGGTTGATATATTTATAAATATTTATGTCCTTTGACCAAACCATAGAATTTTTGTATTATTATATAAAGTAATAATATATTATTTGTTTGAAAAACTCATTTATCTCAATTTTGACAATAACTAGTATTTGGTTTTTTTAAAGAAATAAGAACATTATCACATCGAATAAAATTTATTTAATAAACTCTATTATTTAATATTAATATTGAACATTTTTGTAATAGATAAAAAGTCACAATTTATAATTATATTAATATTTATAATATCAATTATTTTAATCGTTCAATAATATGGTAGTTACTGCATCATCATTCTGTCATTAATATATATAATTATTTAATGTTTAAAAATTATAAATAAAATAACATTTTTAGTAAATATTTTTTTCTTTCTAATTAATATTTATGGTCGATTTTGTTTTATGTATTACCATATATTAAAAATGGTTTAATTATTAAACATTGAACTTTATACTTTTAACTCTTCTTTAAATAAATTAATAATAAATGTCCTAATCTAATCCATGTAGGCCAAAAGGATAATATTTTATCTGTAATGATTATTTCAGTTGAAATAAAAATATCCAATAAAATTTGGACATGTGTTATTGTAATCATAATATCATTTTTACATTTAATTTCCCTATTTACTATTAATCGTGGTAAATAAAATTCAATAGTTACTATTCACAAAAAGTATTTTCATCCAACTGAACAACATTTTACATAATGATATCAACCGTGTCTCTTAAATTTTTGAAATTCAATTCACAAAAGCGGTAAAATTATGTTTTAGGCAAATTTACACAGGTGCCTAGAAGTTGAGTAGAAGGCAGTAAAATGTTCAATAATATTATATATATATATATATAATATTATTATAAAATGACTTACATGAATTAAATTTGACTAATATATGTATTATGTATCTATTGTTAATTTAAAATAACTTTAAATTAGAATTAATTATTTAAATAAAATGTCAGCTTTAAACAATAATGCTTTGTTATTATCTATTCATAAAAAACTGAATGTTATTAGAAAAATAACAAAAATTCAACCAAAGATAATTTTGATATTATAAATTCAAAAATAATGACTATTTTACCAAATTCAAAACATATAATTTGTAATAATTTTTTTAAAAAAATATATTCTCATTGTCAAACCCAGAAAGTGGGTTTTTGAGAAGTAAGGACTATCAAATGATTGATGTGGGTTTCTTTCAAATTTAAATGTAAAATTACTTCCAATGAAGAAAACTGGATTAAATGATAAAAATATAATCTAATTATAATTCAATAACTTTCAAATGATTAATTTAACAAAATAAAATATTTTGAGTAAAAAATCTTTTTTCGATTAAAATTTAGTAATTTTAACTATTCATCGAAATATGAAAGTTATCATATAAGCATAATAAATTTATCCAAACTAAATTTTTATGTCCATATTCTATTGAAGAAGTTTATTTTGTCAAATTTAATATATAAATGTGTAAAATATTGGATTTAAAAAGGGTTCTCCATTAAAAGGTGGTAAAATTTCATTTTTAAAAAAATAAATCATTTATCTAAAAAATGAATTTGTTTTTATATTATGTCTACAAAAAACTAAATATAGATGTTAAAATTTTATGGAGTATATAAAATTCAAACTATTATTATTACTATTCTTATTCTCTTTTTAAATGGCTAGTTTGAGATGTCATGGTGTGCTTGAACTCAGTATTTCATACTTCACACGCTATAGTATTATTTAAAGAGAAACGTACCATGGATGATTCGGGTGTTACATTTTCCCCTCCATCAATAAATTGTTCTCTCACTATTTGAAACATTTAATCAGAAATAAATGGTTAAAAAATAGAAGATACCTTTGTGGAAAACCAACATCAGAAATACGGTTATTAAAATATAGTCTTAATAAGAGGGAAAGGGAAATGAAAAAGCCACCACCAAATTAGGATTTTGAATAGGGGAACATTGGTGGAAATTATAATTAAATGAAAAACATATATATTTATAAGGACTGATTGAGTTCACCAATCACAAACAAGTGAATGGAAATTTGGGGGTCTCGAAGCCATAAATATATGATGATTTAAATTATTTCCTTTACAACTACACATCATGTATTAGGATAACACATTTTTGGTTTTAAGATCCTTTCCCAAAAGTTAAAGAATTATTTTATTCATAGAAAAATAAAAAATAATACTTGGAAAGTATAGTTCAATCCTTTAACTAATTTCTACTACAAACCCATCATTCACTCTAATAGATAAGTATTCCAGATGACTTGGTCATACTAGAAGTGCTAGAATCAACATCAACTGAATCACATAATCCACAAAATATGAACTGTATATTTACCTCATCCTTAAACATTAACCAAAACAAAAATTATTATTACAAGATCAGATGATCCAGAAAGAAGATAATCCTTTATATAAATAAATCATACTCTTAGTCTACAAAATTGAAAAACAATACCAAAAGTTCAACAAATACATTTCAAAAAAACAATGTTCTTTAAAATTCATCAAAATAATCCAAACAAATATTGAAACCTAGAAATCAAATTTATTTGACCCCCTAGTTTCCTGTGATAAATCATAACATTTATTTCCAAAAAACGTCAACTATTATAGTTGTCTCATACATAAAATTAATTAACCTAATCAGATATTGTCTATGATATCTTAATCATTTTCATAAATAACCTACATTTCTATAAGTCCACAAAAAAACATTCATTCTTCCAAAATAAAAATACTTCATTATTCCTCAAATTAAATAGCATAGTATTTTATTTTTCATAGTAATATAGTGTTCCTAAAAGATTGGACGTCTTCTAAAATAACATTTATCTCTTGATCACCAAACCATTTTCCTATACTAAGGATAAATAATAAGTTCTAAAAATCAATATATTCTTGATCTATAAAATCATTTAAATAAAACCAATTAGTCATAATAACAAGGGATTTCACGTTGTCCAATGGTAGGTGATAAATCTCAGTTGCACCTTGGATGTGGGTTCAATTACTACAACTTTTTACGACACAACGAGTTGTCATGCGGTCTTTGTTTATTCATTTCTTAAATACTATATTAATTTATAACATTCTCAAAAATGAGATAAATTCCTCAAAAATAACCATCACAAATTTTAACTACAAATTTTATATCATACATGAATTCTCTTCCCAAAAAATAATAACATGTAATTGACACAAATTCCATGATCATATAAACCCAAATTGTTGTTTATAACTATACCCACAGAAGAGAAGTTAATTATTTCTCAAAAATAATTTTCATATAACAAACTAAAGGGTTATACATTCAAGAGAAAAGTCATCCAAAGTAATCTGATCCACCAAGAGAATTAATACTTTTAATCATTTCTCAATTCATTTATTTCCACGTAGGTTCTTTCCTGAATTACAGGGTATCTTATTGAATAGTACAGTGACTCGGTTAATGCCCAGGTCCCCTACATTTATGGAAAACGACTATAAATGGATTCTTAGGATCATTTTTCTTCCCTAGAACTCTTCATTTTTCCTCAGGAATTATTTACATTATGACCTTCGTTCCAACAAAAAACTAATTTCTTTGTTCCATTGAGACACTTTCCTAGGTGTCTCCTTCAACATTTCCTGTATGGTAGAAAATGCACTTTCTTTTCTCAATGGAATCCACTACTAGAGATCTTATTATTATCTTCCTTTCTCTTCTTTGTTGATTTAGAGAGTCGATCAATGTATATATATATTTGGGTCATATTTTTGGAAAATTGATTCAGCATGAACACAATATCTCTTACGCCTAGCAACATTCCATTTCATTTCCCATTTCTGCCACCGTTCTCACCTTATAAATAGTGTTAAATATTATTATGACTTCCTTGGAAACTAGTTATTGACTAAAACCAGAAAGTTGAGTGTGAGTAAAAATAGTCATAAATTCACTTAATGAATATCATGACACCTAATTTTCAATTTAAAACATTATAATATTAATCCAGTTTATTTATTCTTAATTTATATTAAAGCCCTTCAAATTGGTTAGTGAAAAAATGTGAATTTTCCTAAGCCTATCCTCTAGGAGTTTTATTACCAAGAATGTAGTAAGGCCCATTATCGTGTACCAAGATACCCAAGGTCAGGCCCTAAACTCATTGTTAGAGATTTAACTTCAAGGTATATTAGTTCTAGAGCTACCACTACATACTTGTATCCATACATGGAGGTATTGAAAATAAAATACACAAAACTCAACATTACCCAAATTATAGGATGTTCTTCTATACTAATCCTCAATGTCTATCTTATTGTAATGTTTTCTAATAAGAGTTCTTATAAATGTAGCTTCTATGGTTTGTACTATACATCCTATAAAACCATCTGTAACGCCCCGACCACAGTTACCCAGAGTCGATGCATTATTACATAAAATTTTCTAGATCACAAGAGATCTTGTCTCAAAATACTGATTAGTTCCTTAGCCTTTGAAGTACTAGATACATACATCAGTTTTACATTACATAAATACAAAAACAATAATGTGTCTCCTTTAAACACACTCAAATCCCATAACCTATCCCCACTAGTCAAGCATAATATACTTCTTCACGTCTAAGAAAATGAAAACATAAGAAAGAGTTGATCTTATATAATCATTAAGGATAACAATATAGAGGAAACTGTAATAAATAAGCATAAACATTTAAGGCAATGTATAAGACTAAAAGAAAATACTTTTAAACATGAACTTCATCATAATATGGCTAGGATAAATCAAATAGTGTCATTTTCTAATTCACATGGATATTCTAATAGTATAATAATCATATGTAATATCAATAGCTAATATCGTAATGATTGAATGAGTAATATCAGACATCATAACCACATAGTCATGTCCTCATGCCAAGACTTCAAATAATATTTTTCAAAGGATATATTCCAACACACTAGGTTTTCTCATGAGACCTATTGATGCATCTAGGTGTTATAATGTGCCCAACCCATCACCTAAAAAGTCAAATACATTCCTCATATGAAAAGGGAGAAACATAATGTAAACATTCATATTAAAACTGGTTTAAAAAAATGTCAATACATTATCACCAAACCATGAATAGTATACAAATAACACATCCACAGTCAAACCTAACTCATTCTGTAAAATATAGAAGATTTTATTATAATAAATCAATCTCTATCAATACAAATGAATGATATTTAATTAGATGAAAAAAATCAGTATAACAATTTGAGAGAAATATTTTTTTTTCTTTAAATCATTTAAAAGTATGACTATTTATCAAGAAGTCCTTTAAATGATATTTTTGATTCAAAGTGACCCAAACCACATAGAGTCATTTAAAACGAATTTTGAATTTAAAACATTAATTTCCACATAAGTATGTCCTTAAAACAATTTTTAAAACATGTACATAAATGAGAAATATTTAGAAGAATAAATCTTTATTACATTAAAAATGATATTTTAGTTAGAGTTCCTAACCAAATGAGAGATGCTTGAATAAAAATAATTGAGTTAATCAAAACCTTATAATATCATGATAATAAATGGATTCATTATATACATTGTCAAATTAAATTATATATACAATATAAAAGTGAATTGGTGAATAACAACAAAGAAGTCTCAATGGAATGTAAATTGAGATTAAATCCGTTAAAAGGACTGTATCATTATGTTAAGGATAAATCAATGACATAATTATTTGTGAAAAATATAAATATACACAATAGTATTAGATATTCCATGTAAATCAATCATATTACATTCATTCATATTCTTTTAAAAACAACACCAATGACTTGGATGTTTAACTCACTGAATAGAAATTGAGTTAGGATTACACTTATCAAGTTCATATCAATGACTTGAGAATTTATAAATGGAGTAATTATCTGTATTAAAATTATATATTAAAAATTGGTAGTGGAAATTACTACATAAATAAATAAATATTTATTTAAAACATAATATTTGAGTAAAATTATTAATGATGTTTGCATAAAACCCAATGAGTAGAAATTGATATTAGAAATTCCCTTTCCGATTTGGTAATTTATGAAACCTAAACCCTGTGAATGAAGGATCATAAAATTTAGTTGTAAAAACCCATATATTAAAGTATATTAAACAAAGTATACAATTGTTGGTAGTACATACATCACAAAAAATGATATAGTTGAAAATATAGCATGAATCTCACAGGAATAAAAATTGAGATGAAAACCCCTTACCTTGTTCGTTTTATTATTATAGGATATTTTAACTTCTTTTATAATTGTGAAATTGATGTTATTAAACTATAAAATAACCACATAAATAAATGTTTATTCATATATGATATTTTAATATTGCATTGTTAATAATATTTCAGTAGTATCATTGTTTCATCTGTTAACTGATTCATTTTACTTTATATGTTTTGTTACGCAAGTCTTGTTTGATATGAATAGAATGTATTTTACATATATCCAGAATGATAATAAGTTCTAAAACACAATTTTTAATAATAAAATATAAATTATTCTTGAATGGTTACGATGAGGAATGAATCTCATCACTTTCATAGAGACGGTAATCCGTACATACGCATGATCAACAATACAATTCCATTGATAGAGATATCATATGTAATTGCATGTTATATAATATATAAAAAATCATTAACATATTATATTTATTATTTACATCAATTATAATCATTATTTTACATATCCATAAGATGAAGTGTTGAATAAAAAACTACACGATGATGAGGAGATGGTAAGTCGTACGTACACACGATTGGTGACTTGGTCATTCATAGGATGGATAGAATAATGAATATGGTTTTACCATATTTATAATAACATCACATTATTTAGAAGGTACATGAGTTATTATATTGGTATGGAAACAATATAGAAAGAGGAAGTGGAAGAATAAAACAACTTTTAATGATGTAATGAGATTATTACCTCTTCTTCAGGTGCTCCCTTCTAATTTGATCAAAAGGGCTCCTTAGGTTGGATTCTGATCAAATTAAGGCCTCTAGGTCTAATATAGGGTTGTTGGGATGAAATTGGAGCTGGGTTTTGCCAATCCAAATAGATTTGGAGTTGTGATAATGAGAGAATGTTAAGTACCCTTTTGTAAGAGAGGTGAGGGTCATTTTAGGAAAACAATTAAATATTATTTTAATATACAATAATATTCGGTTTATAGTGACTCCTTAAAGATTTTTTTCGATAATTATGTGATTCTGGGTATAAAAACGCTCAAAAAATTAGGTTTTAGATAGGTTTATGTCACCATATTACCCTTATCTTTTTTATTTTACTCTTAGTTAAATACTTTAACTTTTACTATGTATTCTTGTATTATTATAATAAATGGTTAATAAACGTACTATAAGAAGACAAGAGAATCCCAAGTGGTTAATTATTGATTAATATAACCTTATATATGTCCTTTCGCTAATCCATAGATTTTTATGAATTTTATATCAATTAATAATATAGTATTGTTTTAAAAAACTCATTTAAGTCGATTTTGATAGTATTTAGTATATGGTTTCTATGAAAGTAATACAACTTTATCAATTTGAGAAAAATTTATATAAAAACCCTAAAAATTCATATTAACCTAAAATTCATGCAATACATCAAAATACTAATTTGAAAATTATATTAATATTTATAACATCAATTATTTTAATCATTAAATAATAAGGTAATTACTGCATCATCATTATTTCCAAAATAAATTTAATTATTTAAAGTCTAAAAATTATAAATAAAATACAACTATTTAAGAAATGTTTTTTTATTTATAATGAATATTTATAGTCGAATTTGTCTTATGTATAGCCCTTTATACAAAATGGTTTATTTATTAAACATAGAATTTAACACTTTTAACTCTTCTTTAAATAAAATAATAATAAATGTCCTAATCTAATACATATGGAACTTAAGGATTATATTTTATTCCTAAGGTTTATTTTGGTCGAAATAAACTTATCTAATATAATGATTACATGTTTTTGGGTAATTGTAATATCATTTTTACCTTCAATTTCCCTATTAACTTTTAATTGGGGAAAATAAAATTTAAAAGTAACAATTCACCAAAAATTATTTCCCTCTTATCAAACCAAATTTTACTTACTGATTGAAACCATATCTCTTGACTTTCTAAAATTCAAATCAAAAAATTTATGAAATTATGTTTTATGGAAATTTACAAATATTCCAAGAAGGAGAGTAAAAGACGGTAAAAAGTTCAATAAAATTTTTAATATATAATATTATTATATGATGACTTACTAGAATTAAATTGGAATAATATAGGTATTATGTATCTATTTTGACATTAAAATAAATTTAAACTAAAAAGAATTATTTAAATAAAAATTCAATTTTAAACAATAATGTTGTGTTTTTCACTAATCAGAAAAAATTGAATGTTTTTTGAAAAATAAAAAAAATTCACTCAATGCTAATTTTGATCTTCCAAATTAAAAAATTATTTCTATTTTGAGAAATTAAAAAAATTGATGTTGTATTAATTAATTTAAAAAAATATTCATGTTGTCAAAACCAGAAATCATTTTTTTGAGAAGTAAAAACTATCAAAAGATTGATATGTGTTTATGTCCAATTTAAATGAAAAATTACATCAAATTTCCAAAATTATATTGAATTATAATATATAATCTAATTATAAATAATGAAATAATTCAAATGTTTAATTTAACACTACAAATTATTTTGATTAAAAAATTTGTTTTGAATTAAAATTTAGTATTTTTCAGTACTCATCAAAATATGAAGGTTATCAAAAAAGCCCCAAAAATTTATCAAAACTATATATCTATGTCCCTATTTTAAATAATATGTTTATTTTTCCAAATTTAATATATAAATGTGTAAAATATTATATTTAAAAATGGTTCTCCATTAAAAAGAGGTAAAATTTCATTTTTTAAAAAATGCTTCTTTTATCTGAAAAATTGAAATTTTTCATACATATTGTCTATGAAACACATAATATGGATGTTAATATTATATAGAGTATATTATGTTCAAAATTTGGTTAGTATGATTAAAAACTTCTTTTTAAATTCCTTGTTTGATAAGTTGTGGTGCGCTTGAACTCGGTGTTTCATACTTTCACGCTATCATATTAATCAAAGAGAAATGTTTTGTGGAAGCATGTGGTGTTACACAATGTCATATTTGGGGGAAGATATTTGAATTATTCCACCATTCCAACTCTGATGAGGACCTGAAATGGTCAGAAGAACCTCAGATATAGCTTTCTGCCCCATCCAAATATGCATAATCTTCGTTGAGGTGAGACCCGTATGAAGTCATTCTATCCCCCATAAAACTCCAAAAGACTCCATATCCTATCAAAAAAAGATTTATTCTACCTCTATGCAGTCTTCATCTTCTCTTGGATGATTCACCCTTCCTTGTGGTAGACCGTTCCAACTATGGACCCATAAGTGTTGACTCCCCTGGGTATGTCCAACATAGAGGTGATCTTCATGGTTGATCCTACAAAGCCTCATATGGTTCCATGCTAATGGTGGAGTGATAGCATTTTTTGTATACAAAATCCACCATGGGAAAGTGATCCTCCCAATCACGACCAAAATTTAGGACTCAAGCACAAAGCATGTCTCCTAGTGTCTGAATGGCCCACTCCATCTGACCATCCATCTATGGATGAAAGGTGGTTCTCAAGAATAGATGAGTCCCGAAAACCTCCAGAAATCCCATCCATTAGTGGGATGTATAACATGTGTCATGATCTGAGATGATATTCGATGTCACCCTATAATGTTTCACAATATTCTTCACATAAACGCATCTCAAGGCCTCTGCTAATCCCTGTAATCAAATGGGTTGGAAGTGGGATGACTTGGTGAGTTATTCAACGATCACGCAGATATAATCGTGGCCCCTAGACTTACATCGTAGCCCTGTCATGAATTCTAGGGACATAACATCCCACTTCCACTTCGGTACCTCATGTGGGTGAGCGTAGCCTACTATTACCGGATTCTCGGCCTTCACATAATGACTAGTGAGGCATCAGGATACAAACTCTACCACTCATTTGTTCATCCTTGTCCATAAGTACTGATATCAGGGTTCCCGATATATCTTCGCCACTCAAAGATGTAACACTAAATGGGTTGTATGGAACTCCCTCAATACCTCCTCTTATAGAATCACGGGTACCATGGTACATCCTCAGAATATAATGTCATGCTCCCCACATTCAAAAAATCCTTTATGAGAATGTCATGAGGATATCTAAGCATGTCGGGTCTTGTAGTCAACATCCCCAACCTTAGCCTCCCAAACTCACTGATGAAGAGGTGGAGTGACAATCATATAATATAGGTAATCTGATCCATCTATATCAAAAAAGGATATATGTAACGCATCTAGCTACTATGTCGCCTCACTCAGTAATTGTAGACCAAACCTCCTGGAAAGTGCGTCTACTACTACATTCCCCTTCTTAGGAGTGTATATTATATCAAAGTCGTAGTCTTGGAAGAAATCCATCTATCTTCATTGCCTAAGGTTCATGTACATCTCTAATAAGATATTCCTTAGACTCTTGTGATCAGAGTAAACAGTAAATTGCTCACCCATCATGTTGTGCCACCACATCTTGAACCCAAAGACCACTGTGGAAAATTCTAGCTAATGTGTAGAAAAGTTCTGATCATTCTATCTCCACATCTGTGAGTTGTAGGAAATCAATACTCGCTCATGCATCAGTAAAAAACCTATTTTGGTCCCTGATGTGTCACAGTAGACTACATACACAATGCCATCTTCTGGTATCCTCAACAGGGGGGAATTCGTCAGCCTCTGCCTCAGTTCTTAAAAACTCTGCTAGCACATCTCCATACCCAAGAATGGATACCCCTTCTATATCAATGTTGGAAACGGTGCCACTACCCTGGAGAAGTTAGGTAAAAATATCTATTAGTACCCATCCAATACTATAAAACATCACACCTATGATACACTCCTTGGTAGATTCCAAGAAGGCACTTCCTCTATCTTCACCAGATCCACATTAACTCTAGCATATGAGGTAATGTTCCCATAGAAGTGGACATCCAAAATCCAGAACTATGACATCGAGAGTTTTCCAAAATTTGGTGCTCTGGGAGTGTATGCATAAATATCTGTAGGTTCATGGAGTGCTCCTCCTCCAACACTGATTATATCAAGATGTCGTCAATGAAGACCCCTACGAATCGGTCAAGTCAAGGCTAGAAGATTCTGTTAATGGGACCCATGAACATTTTTGTAGAACTGGTCAGGCCAAATGTAATTAAAATGAACTCATAATGGCCATACTGACTTTTGAAGGCCATCTTCAGCACATCCTCATCACATACCCTAAGCTAGTTATTATCTGATCTAAGGTAAATCTTTGAAAACCATCGATCTCCCTTCAGCTGGTCGAAGAGGTCATCAATCCTAGGGAGTGGATACATGTTCATTCTTGACACCTGGTTTAGGAACCGATAGTCCACACAAAGCCACAAAATCCCATCTGCCTTCTTGGAAAACAAAATCAGGGATGTCCATGGAGATAAACTAGGACTTATGATCCCCTTTTTCTGCAAGTCATCCAACTATACCTGCCACTCACAAAGCTCAGCAGGAGCCATCCAATATGCTGGAGTAGATATCGGTGTCTTCCTGGGATACAAGTCGATGTATAATTCTACCTGCCTATGAGGAGATGTCCCGATAAATCATCAGGAATGACATCAACGTACCGGTCCACCACTACAGGATAACTCGGACATCTCACATCAACTGTTCTGAGGGTATATCTAGCCAACTAATGAGTGACTGATGGTACCCTCCTCCGAGTAATTCCATACTGTGTTTCAAGATTTCCATTCTCACTAGTGATGGAAAACCCGGTCCCATACTCATGGATGCACCACACATTTCACGAAATGTAGTCTATCTATACATGGATTGTTGATATCCAATCCATACCCAAGATGATTTCATAAGGCCTCGACGCTACAAATAAAATATCCCAGGCCAAGCTCTCACCAACTAGAGTAATCACACACTGCATGAACCATTGTGTAAACATAGAATCCTCTCCTGTAGGAGTCTCTTTCTGTAAAGATCAATCCAATGCCTCCATCATAATCTCGAGGCTCCAAAAGAGTGTCATGGCAATAAAAGTGTGACTGGAACATGTGTCTATATATACTACAACAAGGTTGGAATAGACATATATCGTACCTCTAATAATCTATGGAGCACTGTGGTCATAGGCCTATGATACATGTAGTTGTGCTCACCCCTTTCCATCTACTCCCTATGGTCGGGGTAGTCCATCTAGAGATGGTGGCGGTAGAACCTCAAATCCTTTCCCATAGTCTGCTGCACGACCAGCTCCACTGCCGAGTTCGCCTACTATCAGTGGACCTCCTCGATCAACCCTCTTCCTCTTCCTCAGCGGTCTCTCAACCATCATCTAGTCATTTGTATGGCATGGTAGGCAGTCCCTAGCCATGTGATGCTGCCCACCACACAAACAGCATTGTCTACTCCTCATATGTCGTCCTCTGTCCCATGATCCCCACACCACCAACCTTATATCGTACTATCATCCACAAGAATGTTATTCATGATTGGGCTCCTAAGTCATCCATCTATTACCTGATACCGATGACTCTTCTACCTGACATCTGGTGGTGGCTCTTGTTGTCAGAGCATGATCAGCTAGGAAGCTCTCCACTAAAAGTGATCACTCTAGCACCCAGTCCTGAGTCAGAATGCTGAGAAATATCATTGATGCTCTGATGTCTTATCGCAGATTCTACTAAAAGGTCTAGGAACTGAAGAAATGGTTAATAACATGTTGTTTGAGTAGAAGGAGAGATCAGTGAACCTTGATGACTACTAGGCCACGGTCATGCTTCCCTACTCTAAGTGCAACAAATCTTGTATATGCACAGAGCATAGAGTCTGTTTGATGAACACTTTCCTAAAAAAAGGCCCTCGATGTCTGAACAGGTGAGGGTTTCCTCAACGTGTATCTAGAGTGTCAGACTCCACCATCTCCCTACTACTCCCTATAATAGACTGAAATATTGGATAACTATCAGATCAGCTGGCATCCCAAATTGGAGAACAACTCTATCCATAACCTCCATCTAGTCCTTAGTCGCATGTGGATCCTTCTCACCTCAAAAAAACTAAGGCCTCTAATGTTTAAACTCATTCTACATGCATAGTCGTCATGCACAGTCTGTTGGTGGGGCATATGGCAATGACTTTCCAATGGGTAGTGTTGTTACTGGTACACCACTTGGAGGTACTAACATCATAAGAGGGCCCTGCATCGAGGCATAATCGCTCGGTGGGCCATCATCATGAACTCTATCGGAAACCCTTGATGGCTATCTATGTGGAGGAATAATGAAAAAAATATATGCACCCTGATCCATATGTTATTCCAGATGAGCTGACTCAAAGAAATCTTAAGAGAAAATTTTCAAAAAACACCCATTCAATGTTTTCGTGCACTGAGTTAAAAATAATAATTTGGTATCTTATTGTATGTATATTTGAGGCTCCACAACAACAATGGATTCCCCAAAAAAAATTACACTCATAATAGTAAACATTATTTATTCATTGAAATGATCAAATTCCTAGTTCTTCGGTTGAACTGACTCCTTTGAGACCAATTCGTCACAACTTGTCCGTCGGTCCCCATTTCGTTATTACCCCAAGCATGTCCTCCATAGGCTAGTGTTTGGAGACTATCACTGAAAGTAATAACCTTGAAAATGGAAATGAATTACTTTTATACCTACAAACACACAGTCTAAGAACACTACAAGAAGAAACCACGATGTAAACTATTGGAGTAAAAAATTTTACTAAAAGTAAGGGGGTCGGAATACAAGAAAAAATGAAATTTTCAAGTATAGTAGAAAAGAAAAAATAACTCATGGATAGTCCACCGCACATCCTACCTGAATGGTAGGTATATCTCAATATCAGTAGTGATTGTGTTACATCTCGTCAAATGTTTCACCTCGGAGCATTGTCTAGTCCTGGATCCCTCACCCACGATCAATGATGTCTTCCGACTATAAAAGACACAACATGGTGCGGGTGTAGCCCATGCATGGGTGTGTATGAAAATAATCAGTAGGGACCCTCAGACAATAAAAGGTCTCCTAGAGTTCCACGAATGAAAAACCAAAAATTAAGACCTCAATCACAAAGAAAGAAGTAGTCATCAACTCTACTTAGGTATATACCCATACGTATACCTAAGATATCAAAATATACTCATATCATTCATTAGTAAACCTAAGGCTCCAAATTATAATAAATTTTTCCAACCGATCAATGAAGGGATAATTCCACAAAGGTAACACCACAAAGTTAAAAGTACAATAATGGTAAAGAATCAACTCACACCATGTATAACTAATGTACATAAGTACATATGATTCAACATATCTAAGTATCAACTAATTCTATTGAGAGACTCTACTGACTACCCACACATGATCGGTAGATGTTGACCCACAAAGGATCGGTGAGTTTTGACCCACTACGGATTATTGAGTGAAGACCCACATTGGATCGATAGATGCTGACACACATTGGATCGATGTTCTTTCATCACGTTACTTGTCATCCACTAGATTCACTCACTAAGCACACTTGATTCTAGGAGTATCTAATCCTCAATCAATCTTTTGTACCTCAAACACCATGTATATTCATTAAGAAGTATCCCAAAAATATTCATGTCATAGGTGTTCCAACTCGACAAACAACGCGTCAATCAAATGTTTGGTTTGTGACTAATAAGCATTTTAGAATTGAGGGTCAGGTTGTATTCGGGTTCGATTCAACCTGATCATATTCCAAAATTCTCCATAATTAATGTGTTCTATACCAAAAGGCCTTTCTTTCTCCTAGGATCACAATGCCATATGTGGTTTGTCAAACAAACATCAGGTTCACATGTTATGGACCTTTAAGAGAAACTAGGCCTGGTGGGGTCTCAGTCAGGTCCTACAATGTCGGACCAACCTGGAATGACCCAAACAGGCATAGGATTGCATGGTTGTTCTAGGTTTCATTTGGATGCCCCACTAGGCCGCTGATGATCCTTGACCACTAGGGTGGCATGACCCGTTGGGATGGCACAACGCAGCCCATAGTGTAGCACAACCCTGCCAAAGGAGTGGTGCGACCCACTAAGCTCATGCATCTCAGCCCGTAGATGGTGTAGCCCACTAGGCTCGAACGACCTCACCCATGGAGGGGCGTGGCCCACTAGAGACATGGCCCGCTAGAGCCAAGCCCACCCAAACTAAAAAAGGGAGAGCGACAACCTAGTCTTCCCGAACGGCTAAGTCCATTCAGTTATTGCGGTAGATCCCCATGGCACCTCCTGGTCTCCCTGTGGGATATATAGAGAGTGGGTCCCGACTGTCGTAGCGTCGGAGCCGTGGCCACCCTATCTGGTCGCGTGTCGTTGCATGTTGATCCACCTCCTACGGTCGGTTGGTGTCGTCCGCTCCATGCGTCTGTTGTAGATGAAGAGTCGCAATCACCCTCTATTGAGGCATGCCGTTGAGGGCCGCTCTACCATTCGGTGTCAGCCATAGCCAACCACCGTCTTTACCCACCACGGCTACCACCGAGTCCTTTTCTACTAGCGGCATGTGACTGTGCACCATCTTCTTCTTCATGGTCAGCCGTTGTCAGCTACCTCCATCTCCTGCTGCTCCAATCTCTGGTGTTGTTGTGCTGGTGCCACACCGGCGGTCTTCTGTGGGACACTAGGTGCTCTCTGGTGCCCATTTTCCAACTGAAGGTATCAACGGCCTCCCCGGGACACCCTCATCTCCGCTTTAACCTTATTTATGGGTTCTGTTTAACCCAAATGAAAATTCTACAAAGAACACATAGATAAAAAAAAGTTGCGGAGGGTCCCGGCCATATTCGTTTGGTCCATTCCCTTTGTGTCATCTTGATAATGTGAGTTAAGAATTAAATTCAAAAATTATTTTAAAAATCAACCAAATAAAATCCATAAATCATGATCATTGGAGAATTTCAGTGTTTTATTAAGAGTCGATGTTCTCGCAACAAGCCTCCAACGACACCGCTCAATCGTCATTATTCAGTTCTTCCTTGGTGACAGGATTCATTCTTCGTCAAGAATCCTCGAAAGAACCAGACTTTTCTGATGATTTTCCAACTCCCCACATTATAGTTTAACTCTCTAACATGTGATTAAAAGGTTCATTAATTGGTGTAATAAATGAGCCCCATTAATCACACGGAGGGTGGGGACACAACCATGTGTAACCAGGTATTTATTTTCCTTCGTTAAATTCCCGTCCACCCTTGTTATCCCCACCATCAAAACATAAAAGTGAGGTGGAAGAATGTTTCAAAAAAAAATAATGTTAATTTATTTTATTCATTCATCCACAAAAAATGAAATAACAACTCTTCTCCTCAATACATTATGGTCGATGTTAAACATCCTTTATGCGAATCTCGGTGCTGCAAGTTAAACAATTACCTCGGATTTCAATTTTGAGCACGGTTTCAAAAGTGAGTATTTACTGCATGGAATTTTACTGAACGTACTGTAAAAAATGTTTAGTAATTCATTCTAGGAACACCGGGTCTCAGAATCATTCGTCATCAATTTTTATAGAATTGAAATAATTCCATATAATTAAAAAAAATAATTGGAAAATCATGTTCTTTACAAATTCATTTATAAGAATTTATTTTCCAATTTAATTCTATATTTATTATAAAACATTAACCTTTTAAAAATTTCATTCATCCATCTCATCATAAATAGAAAATTATATTGAATAAATTATTTTGTAAAATTAATGATGTACCTAAAACATCCACTTCCTTGATAACTATTTGGTCCACATACATCAGTATGAATGAGATCCAACATTCCACTGTCCCTTTCACCTTTTCAACAAAAGTCGATATATTCATTTTACCAAATAAACATGATACGTAATTCTAAAATAATTTATAATCCGTATATATGGAGACATTACGTGATTTTACTTTTTATATGTCGAACAAGATAACTCCAATGATATCAATGATTTTAATGAACCGTGACTTTCTTATTCAAACTTTTACAGGCTAGATTATACATTTATAAAATATATGAACTATTTATCATATTCCAAATTCCATAAAACACATTATATATATATATAGAACAAATATTTTCCATAATGGTGAATTATAATCCCTTCTTATATAAACAAGATATAAAAATTCGAATTTCTATTTATGGTGGGAATATAAGAATAGTTCTCCAATTCTAGAACTAATTATGTTGGTAATGTTTGATCTAAAGTGTTAAAATAAACTGCAACATATATTTATCCATTAATAACATTAATATATACTCACCCTATATCTATTACCCATATCACCAATCCTTTTTCTGTCAGTACAAATGTGTGCTATACACCCAAAATCTGCTACGAATTGGTCAGAATTAATGGAATCAACCTCTATAACATAAACATAATGGTTCTCCAAATTATACACTCTGAAAAAAATTCACAACTCTTAATATCAATAATTAACCTTATTATTGGTATTACCAATGAGAGATATCAAAATGATTATCATGTATAAATCCATAACCTAGAAAATGGACACTTTTATGGTTGAGTATCATGTATTAGATATTTTCACCATAGAATTTTAAAGAATGTACTCCCACTAAAAATGATAAAATCATATATCATATCAATTTAGTGATCAAAGAACCATAGTTCACTAAGTGATGATTTTTTAGGTACTTCATCTCAATGAAGATATATTTAGGTATAGAATCATTAATATCATATGAACTTTGAAACATGAAATGATGGGTAAATTCAACCTTTCATGGAACCATCATATAGAAAAACTCAACTATATTCCTATCGTATCTTAACTTTTAGGGATTCCAAGCTTTGTATTTCCCATATATCATGTTGTTATTTTGTTTATGTTCTTTCATGTTTTAAAATTTACACTATTATATACATAATATAATCAATAGGAACCCTAATATTATACAAACTACCTTGTTGAATGATTGAGGTATCAACACGACCTACTTTGGAAGGGATACTATACTTTATATGTTATAGTTTTTGTTTAAAATGTATCAAAAATTTATTATATATATCATTCATATTGAACCTAACACATCTAATGAAAAATTTATTTAATCAAGTAATTATTCTTTTTTTTTGTATGTATGATTTTTATAATTTCTTATTAGAATCCAAAATGATCACTATAATTAAAGTGTTCAGACAAAATTAAAGAACAACTCTTCATACATCCAAAATTTTTAAGTTACTCACCAAAAACAAATTCAAAAAATATTTATAAATTACAAAATTCATTAAAATAAAAACTTATATGAACTATTCATATACTTTTATGGATTAATATGGGAATGAAAATATTTACATGTGTATTCCAAAATAAACTGATATCTAAAAACTCAATATTATATAATAAAGATTAATCCTATATGATAATGAGTACTTCAACCTACATTCATTCACCTCAGGGAGACATTATTCAAGTTATAAATCGATTCTTAATAAACATATCTGTAATATAAGAAACAATATTCATCAATTATTCATAAATTCATAACATTATGTTGGGGGCTTACCCAAGTGGTAAAAGTATTACAGTAATCCTGTAAGAGAGTAACACTCAAATATTGGTGGGATAGAATTTATACATGAAATCATTGATTGAGGTAGACGGTGATGCTGGGATGATGTTGCACTGGGCCTTCAATAATATTTTTCGGCATTTAGGCTATGTAATGGGAGTCATTCCCACTAATCCATTGATCAATGTATGAATAAATACCTCTTGATGGGTGGGCTATCCCTTAGGGAGGGGGTGGGGATATGACAGCCACTCTGGCATGTGTGTTGTGTGTGTGTTTTTAATGTAACTGTACCCCCATGAAAATAATATATATATGTATATATATATATATATATTCATAACAATAATAAATAACTAAGTTATAGGTATAATAAAACATAATATTACAGATTCTCATCTAATTTGTAATGAAATTATCTATCTTGTAGAATAAATTCATCCGATAAATGTAAGAATAAAAATTATTCAAATTCTATAAATCTTGTAGACATGAATAATAAAATGAATAAATTAATAAAAATCCATTTTATTTATTTTCAAACTATGAAAATCAAAAATGAAATTTTCATATTCAATGATGATAAAAAATAATTCTATAATGCATAACAATTATAATTTAAAATTATTTACAAATTATAAATAAGTTTATCAAAATTAATTTCATATGCATGTAAAATTTTATGATTAACTCCCTGTTGTAAAATATTAATAATAATAGATAGAGGCTTGATGATACACTTAAAAAAATTTAAATTTGAAAATCAATTATAAAATTGTACACATATGAGTTTTTATGATATTTGTTATTGTACAACACTAATCAAATTTAAAAATATAGTGAGATATCATAATTATATCACTGATCTCTATTTATCTAAAACCAAACCCTGAAATATATTTTACCCTACCTCATATTGTAATATATGATGTACTTAAAAACCTATATATAGTACTATATGATATTATATAGTCTTTTGTTACATCAAAGAAAACTGATATAACATATCATTTATAAGATACAATAATAAATAAATATATAATATATAGTTCATCAAAAACCAATTAATTAAAAATGTTAAACACTTGAAGAAACATTCTATTTATGGGTTATATAGGATAATAAATTGATTCGAGATTATGTAAAAACCCCATATGATTCCCAATAATTCTATAAGGATAAAAATCCATATAATGTTCATATATTAACATATTTATAAGTCATTTAAAGTAGCCTCAATATTCATATTTGTTGGAGAATGGTTCAAAAATTATAACAAGAGATATAAACGTAGGATTACTACAACTTTATGTAATAAACCACCATATGGATGCCAAATTGATTATTATAGATACCCATACACAGGAAGGGGTTCTAGAATTTTCATAGTTGTATTATAAATAGTCGACAATAAGAAGTGAGTATGGGATATTTCTTTAAATGATATAGTCAATAGAAAATAAAATAACTTATCCCTCACATGAGAATGCCTGAAACATTTCTCCGAATAATGATAATTGAATAACATAATTAATTTGGGTGATGCTCATGTGTTTATTCTGATTGGGTGTTCATTCAAAGTACACCATCAATGAATGTCTTTAAATTTATTATTTTATCTCATGGATTATCCATCTTAAATCTCACTAGTTGATCGTTCTAGGTACATTAATCCCATGCATTCATTTTTTGTCTAAACTGCATCATACCATATGATAAAGGAATTCGGAAAACATATAATAACTTTAACGATATATATATATATATATATATATATATTTCATATGTCATTATATGAATCTTATGATTATCATGTCAACCAACTCAATCCATTCATAAAATATTACTAACTTATTTTAGGGGCACATAATAAACAAATACTATAGAGATATGATTGTCCAATTTTTAAAATTGATTTTTTAAATGGGAAACATGTTTGATTACATGAGGGATAAACTAAATAAATTTAAACATTATATTCTTCTACATTTACATATGAATCAAATTTCATCAAAATGATAAATTGTATTGCGAATAAATATACTTTAGAAAACATGGTTTTTTGTGATTATATATAGTGTGTAAAACCGTTTTATGAGATATTTTTGGAAAAAATATAAATTTATCATTAAATTTTTATAATTCATAATTTAGTAGAAGACCATAGAATTTTATCAATTGCATGTGGAAGACCATATGTTTTTTTAAGGGTTAAATTATTTTTAAGTTTTTCACACATATAACCCAAATAATTGTAAGTGGGTTTCTAGAATTTAATAATAAAGCTTGGAGTGATTTTTTTAATATGAGTTTAAAAAATATAAATTTTTACAAAATTAAGATATTTGGGTGATTTAATTATAATGAAATATGTTTTGTGTTATTATTAAGTTACTGATTATTAAAAATATGTTTTTAGTTGTATTAATTACAAGAGGATAGTTTTTAATAGGTTATTCTATTAGTCTGGAGAAATATAAGTTAATATATTATTTTTATTTAGAATCCTTTTGGTTGGGATAACTATATGGACCATAATTTAGTTCACCGTTGATATATTTTAATTATTATGTCCATCAACAAAAATTTTCACTTTCCTAATGTAGGAGGCGAGCTGATGCCTAAAAGAATGAAATCATTTTAGGAGATAAATAACATACAATTTAGAGTAAAATGATATTAGTGGTTTGATCTTTATAAAAGATAATTAAGTAAATCATAGTGATTTGATTAATTAGAATTCCAAAGAGAAGTATGTTTTGGTGTTGGAGTTATATAATTATAGAAAAATGATCAATATTTGAATGAAAATAGAAGGTCATTGTGGAATTGATGATTAATATAAGTTGATATTTAAGGTAAAATGAATTATGAGGATTTTTGGAATAATAGAATTATGGTGGATAGTTTATAATGATATGAATTATTAAATGTATGTAAAACTAGATGATGGTTATAATATAATGGATTTCGAGTTGATGCGGTTTTAATTTTTTTTAGATTGGTGAAGAGACAATGTTCGAATGATTAAAACATAGGAAATAAAATAATTATGAAACGATGGGTGGAATATACCAAAAGGGATTCATAAGGTGTTTTTTAATTTTGTGGAATTTATTGGTGGATGTAGGAAACCATTGGCTACATAGTTGAATATCTAATAGTATTTGTTGAGAAATTAGTGTTGTTGCGAAATTGGTTTTCCCACTAGAAGGATGATGGAACTATAATAGATTCCTACTTATACATTTAGTGGCTGATGGAATTATTTTGTGTAGCTGATAGTATCTAAATTTATGTAAAAGGAATTATAATTTGATTTCATGTGACTAAATTTACAACTCATATCTAGGGCCCCCCATTCAGTTGAATCCCATTATTTCATAGGGTGACCATAACTCCTCCTTCATCAACCCCTCATACAAATTTTACGAAGAAGTTCTTTCTTTATTATACATGTTTATTCAAGTTAATATCATCTTATCCTATTATATATTATCTTACCATTACATTCCCATTATATTATAATTGAAATAATTGGTTTATGGGAAGTTATTTGAATAGATAATTGTGAAATCACATTGACACAATGGGTATTATATGTGTATTAGATAAATAGTGCCCAAGAAAGAAGAATATATTTTTTATATATCATTTAATTTTATTTATGTGTCTGGGTGATTTTTCTTATAAAAATCTTCTTAAATAGGATAGGACTGAATGGATGGAATGGCCCAAAGGCCTACTTGTTTTATTTATTCTTTTGATAAACCCATTTTGATATAACAACGAAAACCTCAAATCACATCAATGAAGTTAAGTCGTCATCAAAACTTGACAGTCATAACATAGAACAAACTACAAAAAAATACCCCACCCAATCATCCAAATCATTATGGAAGGCCTCCACCATTCCATGACTATTCATAATGTTGTCCTTCCTGGTACCGATGGATGAGACATAGCCTCTCAAACATAAAAATCCTTATATTCATTCATTGTGAAATAACCTACTCTGAACAAAGCCAAATACATTTCCTTGTAGATTGTCTTGAAAAATCTATCCAATACCATTTTGCAGTAGCAACTTATCAGCATCAAAATCCTCATAATAAGAAGTACCATGAATCTAGGAGTGAATTCCAAATTTCCTTCTTCAAAACAAATTGTGAAACTAAACAAATAAAATTCAATTTACAATAGTCATCACTATAAAGTACATACAATTATAACCAAGAATTTATAAATGTTTTGGAACATCCATCAAAAATAACCCATAGCTTAACTCTCCACTGTCAGTGGTGCTTGTTTAGATACCTCTATGCTCTCAAATAGTCAACAACAGAATCAAAGACCAAACCATATATGGAGACACCACAAAAACCTCAATGCAGGAAAATCAAATATAAAAAAAATCAACATCAAAGGCGAACCTAACAAGTACCAATATTCATGGATTTACAAATGAAAATTAGGCATGGGACATAAGAAATTGGAAAATAATGAACTTATCAAGTGATTTCATTACCCTTGGGATCATGATATTATCATCATCACGCAAGTTAATTTATATAGAAATATTCATATATAGATATATTAAATTATATTGAATAATATGTGAATATTTATTAAAAATATATTGGTGATTGATTAGTTTAATCATTTTTTTAGATGTGTGATTATTCGAAATGGTGAAAATAAAAAAGAGATATGATTAATAAATAGATAGTTTAATTTATTAGGTATCAATTACTTATTTATTATTTTAATCATATTTCATTTTTTTAATTATTGTTGGTTATTTTATTCTCATATAATACTATTATTAATACCTTGGGATTAATCATTTGACATGGAAGCACTATATAAATTGGATGGGATCACATTATACTAATAGTAACAAAAGGACCATATAGTTTTCAAAGTTCGTCTTCCGTGGAACCATTGAGTTATTATATAACATAGAATTCTAAAAGATATATTATCATTTAAAATAATATTTTAATGTGTAATGAATACATGATTATCAATGATAATAATTTATTTTCAATTAAAATCCTTTATTTAGGTGACGGTGTAATTATAATCGGCAAGGATATCTATTATGATTAATTTTTATATATATTCATGAAAACATATGTGACAACATTCTGATTTGATATATTTTCTATGAAATTATCGGGAGCTAAATGTTTAGTAAAGGTTATTTATTTTAAATAATATATACCCATAAAATTAGGTTAATATATATTAATTAATTAATAAATAGTAATATTATAATAAATATATATCAATTATAAATTAACATAAAAATTTTATATTTAAATATATTTTATTCCATTGTATTAGGTGAAATACTAAAAAAACCTTGATTTTTTTGAGTAGGGGGTCTAAAGGAAGGGAAAATGTAATTATTTTTTCATTTATTTCATTATATGAAAAAAATATTAATTATTTTTTAGAAGATAAAAATTGGTTTTAGTCATTTTATAATAAACCTGAGCCCTATAACCAAATAATTTGTGAAACCAATTAATGAAGTACTATGGAATAACTATGGGAAAATGGAGGTTTCCATAAATATTTATAAATTTAGTCTTTCCATATGGAATTTTTTAAATAGTATCAAAACGAATACAAAACTAATACACATTACTTTGATAGATTTATGACTGATATTTTGATTAAAATGAGTTCTGCATCCTATATTTTTTTAAAGTATGATTGGGTATTTTTATTATTATACCATTTTATAGTAGACTCACTATTATCTTCCCCACATACATTATATATTCACCACTATAATTACTCCTTCTACCATAATATATTCCATCATGATAAACTAAAAAAAACATAATATTAAAAATGGTTATTAGACATAAAAAAGAAGATGGGATTATCTTTTCTTGTTTAGTGAAGAATGTTTATTATATTTAACACTATATGGTCTCATTAATTCCATAAAAATAACATTCCATGAAACTTTATTTTCTATACAACAAATATCATATTATTTTCTAACCAAGAAAGGCATTAAATATTTATCCAGGAAAAGAATCAGCTCAGTTAACTTATAATGATCATCCAAGGTCATGAGATCAATAAAACCTCCACGTGGAGCTCAAACAAAACAATAATAACAAGATGTAAGAAATATTTTTATGTATTAGGAATATTCCTCAAGATATTTGGTTGAATAAATTGATCATTTGAGAATATATTATTTTTAGAATATATTACTTAGATGAAAAGGCTCCAGAAACATAATTTTATAAGGAGGAATCAATGTGGTGAAACATTTACTTTATATTATCCTTTGAGTCATGGAGAAATAATAAAATCATTATTGAATAATTTAAAATGATAATTTGGGGTTTTTATTTTAATTTCAACATCATTTAATAGAATATACACATATCAATTCACCAATTCACTTAGTATCCTTCTCTTATTTTCATTTGGATTAGTTATTTTATATTATATATTAAACAGTGGATTGAGATCCCATTTTTATAATTTACATAAAGTATCTTTTTTATGGATTGATCAAATAGAAATAGTTTCCCTATAATACCATATTATTGTAACCATATTGCCTCATTTTATCTTATTTATGATTAATGTAATGGTATATTATGAGAAAATAATAGTCTGCATTTTATCCATTCATAAAAAATTATCCAAAATGTTTCTTATGTAAATATGGACTAGTTAGTATGGCACTCAGATTTTTATTATTTATCATTTATATTTATATTTTTCTAAACACATTTTTTTCCATGTCTTGTCTCACTCCCAATTTCGGGAAAATTATGTTGGAAAATGGTAATACATAATGTATGTTATGGACATAAATTGAGAATATTATGTTTTAATTTTAGTAAAATGTTCATAAATCAATATTTAATAGATATTAAGTTATTGTCTATAGAATTATATATCACTTTTCAATATATATGTTGAGAATGAGATCATGTTTTTGTGAAAAAATGATTGATTTCATAAGTAGTTTATGAGGTTTTCTCATTTTATTTTATTTTTGTAATTTTCTATAATAATATTTTCATATCATTTATTCATTTTAAGAAACAAATAATAGGTTTCATTTTTTTAATATATTTTTATTAATAAAAAATTAAAAAATTAAAAAACATCATTTGAATTAACATTAGTAAGAGTTCGATTAATTTTTATTTGGATTGAGGTATTGAAATTTACTACATTATCTTTAGTTATTAATGATAGGTTTATAGGAATTAGGACACCATTGTAAATTTTTGGCATCATTATAGGGGATAAATAATAGTAAAATTAGTTTCACTTTTCTAATAATATGTATTTTCACAGGATCCATATTATTTTAAAAAAAATAAAAATGTATATGAATTTAAATTATTTACCTTCAAACATGTATAATTTGATCAAAATGCTATCTAAATAGGTTAAGTGGGCCATTAATTCGTATCAGGAGGGGGAGTAGTATTGAGGATCTTTAACAACCTAAAATAAACATGAAATACATTCCTTAATAATGATTTATAAAGAGATTAGTGAATTTGGTATTTATTTTAAACATGAAAAACTTAATTTGGATTATGAAATTATGAATCCATATCAAGAAGAACATGTCATTCCCATAACATAAAATCATCTATGAGAGTTGGAATATTCACTTTACTCTTATCCATTTTTTGAACTAATCTATTTTTTATATGGATCGGTTCACATTGAATAAAAGTTACATGTCGAATGCATGATATATCAACTAAAAGAGCACATAAAAATAAAAAATATGGAGCACCCATATACTCTCTTAGATTCAAATTTACATGATATTTTTACTCTTTTTTATAGATGAGATATATTTAATTTATTTTTTGGTACTCTATTCTCATTAGAAACATATAAAAACAAAAACAAATCAATATTGGGTGGTTAAAATCACATAAACCCCATTCATAGAAGGACTATGGATAATAACTATCATTTCTAGGCCATAGGCTGTATAAACTCTAAAAATAGTATATTTTATATTAAAGAAATATGGTTTTATATAATTACACCAAATATAATGTTAATAATTTAACACACACAAAATAATTTTTATCATCTTATAGAAGGAACAATGATTAAAACTATGACATGGAGTACGCAACATGCCACACCAACTCGGGGTAAACTACACACAACATTGAGTTTCTACAAAACATATTTTTATTATTATAATTATTTAAATGATATAATTATGGATAATCCATTAAACATACTAATATGAAAAGTGATAACTTATTTTAGTATTATTTTATATTGTGTTTATATAAATAAAACATTGATATAATTTAGGTAAAGTCTTGATATGTTTAAAAATACAAGTTCCTCAAATAAACTAATTTTATCATCCTTCTACGATCAAAACTAAAATTGTATTATGAAAATTTAGAAACATAAATTTTATAAAATAATCTTCATTTTTTAAATTTATAATATTGAAACTATATTGGGTAAATTTTTTTGGTTTTTCTATGAAACATAATTTTTGAATGAACAGTGAAACATTACTAATTTAAATTCAAAACTGCATATTCATCTAATTTTTTTAAGATAAAATAGATTTTAATTTGTTTATAAATATTAATTAGATAATTTTTTTTAAACTAATAAAGTTTAGTTAATTGAAATAATATTTACATCAAAATTTCTTATTAAAATATAGAAAATATTTGGGAAATTTTTACGGTAAAAACCCACAGTGTCGTCCCATCACTAGGATTAATTTTAAATTAATTTCTTACACAAATGTGATTATAATTTTGTAACATAGATTCCATATTTGGAGTCAATATAATTTATAATTTCTAATAAATTCAATTATGTTTTTTAATAATATTAATAAAAGTGATGAAAATAAATTACAACGATAAAGGGAAATTTTGGTAATAAAGTACTGAACCATTAATTTAAGACCCAAAAAACCCTAGAAAATTTTCAAAGAATATTTTATATCAATTGTGCATCCCTAACCGTTTCATTGTTGATATTTTTTGGTTATTATGGCTATGTTATATAGAAATGTTAGTATACCTAAATTGTTTTAAAAAATTCCAAGTGTGACATTTCCCCTCCTTATAAAAGGTCGCCACCTCTTCCTCTTTCTCACACATATCAAAAAACATAGGTTTGAACAATATCATACCAATAAAATTCCCAAAATCCTTCCCATCCTCATTTATGACTCATGTTGTGCAGAACATAATTCAAGCTATCCATTTGGCACAAACCAAATAGAGTAACCCAATTAAGAGGCAATGCCTTATTTAATGCCCTTTTCTTTAATTTTCATTCTCAACACCCTCCACACTATTTATTTCAAGAATGTATGAAAGAATAAATATCTGAAACATACTCTGGTGTTTTTATGCTATATCTTCAACTGAAATTTATACATACTTCCATCAAATGTGTAATGCTCATACTTTTTATGGGTTTGGTCTTGTACCACCTTACGAAATGTTGATTGTTCATTTTTTCATTAACACATATCATGGTATAAATTTCTATGGAAACCCTATTTATAGTATTTATATAATATATTTATTATGTATTTAATATTATTTAATTATTTTTACATAAATATATTAATACATCACTTTGTGTAGATATGATAATTTTCGTTGAGGAAGTGCGGACTGCCACCCCATCAAAGTAATGTGATTCATTCGAAAACTACATGGAATGTATTAACGATGAGTTTAGTGATTATATATGATATTCCTGATATGATAATTATTATATAATAATGATATATATTCATATATTTCAATTACATTCATTATTTCAAAACAAAAATTAAATGGGAATAGTATTCAAGCATACGTACGACCTACCATCTACATGAATAGAGTATTCCTTTCCAGGAATATATATTATATATATTATTATAATAAAAATATACGGAATTTTTATCATTTTTAATTTTATCTAAATCAATAAATAGCTATAACGACCTAAAATATAAAAAATTAAGATACACGGGAAGAAGAAAGAAAATATTACCCAAAGTAAAACTATAACATAGTATTGATAACAGGATAGTAATATAAGGTCATAATAAAACAATATAAGGAATTATATATAATAATATGGTTCTATAAAAGATTTAAAATAAATATTTATTTATTATATAGGTGGTTTGATTGAGTACAATGAGATTTAAGACATGACGTAAGGGAAATTTAATCTCACTTTTATTTCCATGAGATACATGTCTTATTTACCACTAACCTATATGGTGTGGTGTATGTACTACCCATTAATGTTTCATATGTACCTTATAATTAATTTTCATAGTACTTTATTAAAAAAAATTATTGACGCTCTTTCATGGGGTTTATGTTTCAAATGTTACCAAATCAGTTAGAAAATTTTCACTCAATTTTATGTCTTTGAGAGGTATGTTTTGTTATGCACCTAAATTATTTTTCAAGGTGTATATACATAAATATTATATGTAATATTAATAATAAGATAATGGTAATTATATTTTATGATTCATTTAATTTCCTTTTATTATAAGTAGACTGTGATCCTATTACCATGTCATACGAGTTTATTGAAACCATCTCATTATTATTTTTAGATAATTTATTATTATACTTCCTTTGTTGAAATATAATGATCCATATCTCAGGAACACTGATGATATTCCTTATACTATATTATTTAATGATATATTAATGTATTGGTAGAATTATTCCACACTTTAGTAAAAAATATTTTAAAGAATTTGTTTTTAAGAAATCCTGATATTACACTCTTTCGATCAGAAATCTCTATTATATAAGAAAAATGATTTATAATAATGGTATCCATGAATATTCAACAATTATGTTATTGTTATTATAATGCATTTTTTTCATTTTTCTACCTTTTACTAATTTTTTAAAGATAATATTATTGTACATTTCTAAATAAATCAATTTTCTACAAATTTTACCATGAAAAATGAATGTTCTCTTTACCTTAGCTAACATATATATACTTAACCACAATCATTTCTAAGAAGATTTTATTTCTTGTTTAAATGGATAATTTTAATGAAATAGTTTTTTAAATGAATTTTCAATGAATTGTTTTTCCAAAAAAAATTAATCTTCTTCCACGTGTTATCAGTAATTTTTATCAGAACAATATCATTTTTTTATTATTATTTATCAAAGTTATTTTCGAAGAAATTGTTTTCAAAAACCTTTCACTATTTTTTAAATGTTTTAAAACTTATTTTCAAATAAAAATATTTTTAAAATATTTAGAATATATTTTTATATATTTTCATGTAAAATTGTTTTTAAAATGTTTTCAGGCTAGATTTATTAGTTTTCATGGGAACAAGTATTCGAAATTATTTCCAATATTCTTTATATATTTTCAATGTATTTTCAATGAAAATGATTTTCAAATGGTTTTATATATTAAAAATACATTTGCTGAAAATAAAGGATATTTTTATAATGAAATTTTTTTGAATGATATTTGAAAAATAAAACTATTTAAAATGATATCTGTTGATGTTAATCATGCCTTTATATGTAAATAACTAATAGTTAAAATCATATTCATTATCTAAATGGGTTATTTGTAATGTCATGGTCTTTATAATACTTGTTCACCTTTCACAGGTTATATTTTTTTGAAATCTATTTACCATTCATAGGTTATATATTTATAAAATTTGTTTCACTTTCATGGGTTATGCTTCTGATTAAATAATTATGGAATGTGTATCTTTTTCTATGGGTTATTATATGACTACATGTTTATGATACCAATTTTATTCTATGGGTAACGAAATTTTTGTTTATGATTATTTGGAACATGTATGTATGATTTCATTTTAATATGGTTGGGACCTATATCTCCCTCCAATACTTTATGAAATGATTTATATCTCATGAGATTGGATAATATGGTCTTAGTAATGAACCTTGACTAATAATATGGTCATGGTAGTGAACTATGACAACAATGATGGAATAAGTAGTAACCTCAAGCTAATCATATGGACATGGGAGTAAACCATGACTACCAATATGGTATGGGGATTGAACCCATACAACCAAGATGGTCTTCACAGTGATTCCTTTACTACTATAGAAATCATATTATATACTTATGTGTCTTCCAAAATTCTATATTTTCTTCCAATGTTATGGTTTCTTGTCTTATATTACACATTTCCTTATAATTTGTATATTTTGAAATATCAAGAATTATTATACAATTCATGTTAATGATATTTGATATAAATTATATGATCTTCAATTTTTTTGATCATTTTCTTATACCCATATGTTCATAGTTTTTCTTAAATGTCCCCATTATTTTCCCTTATTAACCATTTGAGATCACCAATTTTTATATTTAATTTCCTATGTTATGAATATACGTATTATGATTATCGTGTCTAAAAGGTTTTTAGTATTGAAGAACATTGTGGGAGATAATGTAGCTTATTTATGTATTAGTGTTTATGTTTCATGTATCCAAAATAACTTGATAGATACAATATTTAGGCATTAGTTTTTATAATGTTTTAAGTATTCCTCAAAAATTATATAATTTAAATGTATGAAAATAAATTGTCTCTTTATAAATTGTTTCGTATATGTTTAATATTGTGAAAATAATTCAAGGGATGGATAATTTTTTTATTGAACACCCACTTCATAAAAAGGGTTTATAAAACAACCTCTTAAATAATGTAGGAATAATGAAAATATTTTATATATAATAAAAAATAACTAGGCTTATATATATGAAAAAAAATAATGAAGTACATTGATATTGACAAGGATGAAGAGGGTAAATAATTATATAAAGTATTAAAGGTTATTTTTTACAAGGAAATAAATGATCGATGAATGGTTAATGAAATAAAAATAAAAATATGTTATGATTTATTAGAGAATTTCATTATTTGGATATAAATGTAGTATAATTATTTTTTTCTATGAAGATCATTTTCCAAAATTTGATGAATTATTTTACAATATATGAATATAATGAAATATAATTACTTGATATTATTCAGATTAATATTCATAATTTGAACCTTTGGTTTTGTACTGATCAATTTAAAATTCATCTCCTACTCTAAGATATGAATATCCAAAAATGATATTTTATTCCTAATGTAGTAAAATTTTATTTTAATAAATCATAATATCTATAAAATAGTGAAAAGTCTTTCCTTATTTATCTAACTAATTTCAAAAAATAATATGGTTATCACAAGATATCTAATATAATACATTTTTCTCAAAACCTCAATGGTAATACCATTGGATTAGAACTAATATTTATCCCCAAATAAAATAATTAAAAAAATTACATATTGACTAGAACATCACATAGTCTAGTGGTAGGATCCAAACACTTATTTTCCTTTGGTTGTAAGTTCATGCCCCTTGGTCGTGCTAAATATGGTGGTTTGTCAACCATCATGCAGATTATACATTTTCAAAAATGATATTATTATTATTCCTATAGTGTTCCAAAAGTGTAATAACACATAATTACCTCAACATCATGATAGTATAAACCACATAGGTTACCAATACCTTTAAACTTATTCCAGCAAAATTTCAGGGAATTCTTCTTTAAATAACCTTTCACTATACTTTATAATAAACCATTGATTTTTATTTTCATAAAGGATTCTAAATTATTAAAAATCGTGTAATCATCCCATCACATAAAGCCTATAAAGGGTTGGTTAATACTTTGAACATATAATAAATCTTAAACTCAAAAAACCATAATGGTATATATAAATCCAATATTTAGAAACACATATATTCTTCAAAATTTAACAAAATCATTAGACGATTCATAATTTTTATTACTAAAATACCATGAGTAAAAATACTTATACAATATAATTATGAAATACCAATAAATACTTCATCCATATTTTTTAAAAATAGGTAATTACATTGTTTATGATTTAAACACTACAATATCTCATTTACTCGTATAATGGCTAGGTCCAAAATTGATCCCAGGGATGAAATTTATTTCCTCCAAAAACAATCTTTATTTTCCTCAATAATTTATTGCTTTATTTCATTTTATTCCACATATAAAACATTTTATTATTCCAGTAATTGAATTTATTGTGTATATCATTCCATATTTTTGACATGATGGAAATTAATCATTCATTACTTAATAATCTCAATAAATCGAGCTATTAGAAAACTCCCTTATTCTCTTTTGTGGCGAGTGAATGTTTTGTTTATGGAATAGTTTATTAATTATATTTTGGGATTAGTAATTATGAAAAATCATGATATATTTCACTTCTATCATCATTCTATTTAGATTATCATAGTCACAAAATTATTCTTCTAATTATGTGCCAACATGATTCCTTTGAGTTCCTTCCATTGACTAAAACCAAAAATCATAGTGTCATCTACATTAGTCATAGTGGGAAAAACATATAATCATGTTTTGGATTTGTAAATCATGAAAAATTATTTTTTAAAAATTTCAACTTTTGTGTAAACTAATATATTCATTTTAATCATCTATTAAAATAGTATATTATGGCATGTCTTGATAAAGTGAATTATACAATGAAAATATCATGGGAGTGTCAATCCAAGTGTACAGTAAGACCCATTTTTGTATGCCAAGTAGAGATTGAGTCATGTATGATGTGACTTTTCAAATGTTCTTACCTCTAGTTAGATCGGTTCAAGAACCATTTATACTCTTTGTACCCATATACAGGTTATATTGTTAGGGGAAACCATAAAATTTATACCTTAATAAAACATTATGGAATTTTTATTAATTTTTTCTCAAATAATATCATTGGGTTATCCTTTTTTTTTCTTTTTTTTATTAAATATAGTTCCCATAGTTTCTATAAATACTTATCTACTACCAACTATAATTACAATTATTATAGTAACCTTGAGCCATTTCATGACTATTAAATTGAAATATATTAAAAGAATAACATTCTTATATACTAGATAGTTTAGTATTATTGTTATACTAGATATATACATGATTTCTATAATTTATATATAAATAAAAATTAAAAAATAAATTTTTTCAAGAATAACATTATTCCCTCTATAATATATTTACATATCAATATTTGAACACCTCTTGGATTCCTAAAAAGATAAAAAGTTAAGGGTACCATAAAATTCTTCGTCAGAGTTACATAATGAATAAGATATCATGAGTAAATGAAAAATAACAAATAATTAATAAAAAATATTTGAAGGAAAATATATGAATACACATTTAATTTAATAAATAACATTACTGTTATTATTATATAAGGCATAATACAGATTTAATGGTAAATAAAATAAAAAAAATTCCATTTAATCAATAAATTGAGAATGAGATGGATCCATAGATAATATCATTTAGAAATTATCATGGATAATAGTAACTAAAATAATAATTATGGAAATTTTTAATTATATGAATTCATGATATCAGGCATCGTGATACCTCTACTCTTAATATGTTTCATGATATAGTTTTAAACTGATGGTTAGGTATACGCATGAAACTGATATAACTAAGGCTATCCAACTCATTCATCTAATAAGACTAATGATGTAGTAAGGTTATATTTATAACTGATCTCCACTAATATCACCAAGTCTAATTCATTCTTAATATATCAAATTATTTATTTAGTTTATAAACCATATGCCTGATCGATAAATTTCTATATTGATTAAGGAAACCAAATTAACCATAATTTCCCTAGTCAATCATATAACTAACCAAGTAAAATATGATATGTATAAATGATATATAGTTTATGTAAATATTATATCCATGGTAAATAATATGGTCATTTAAGAGAAATTTAATGTTCTATGATAATAATAATTTAAATATTTCAAGGGAATTTCAATGATTTAAAATATTCAATCTGTAAATAGGATGTCAATACATTAACTAGCCAAATTGATCATAACAATCCAACTAAATGATAAGGATAGTATATACACATTATATACAAAGTGTATCAAAATTATACAATTTGGATGATGTATTTGATGAAAATTAAAAATAAAAAAATTCCAGAAAAAAAATTCTTGAGGAAAATATCCTTTTCGATATAATAATATCTTTAAAACTAAAAAATTTACAAATATTTGGAGAATAATTTTCTTGGAAAATTAAATTTGAAACATATGAAGGAATCTTTAAAACATTTAAAGTAAATGACTTCATGAAATTATCTTCATTTTTTACACGTTAATATAATATTTCATTCACTATTTTGGAAAAATTGAATCGAGCCTTATTTTAAAAATGACATCAATATTACTTTAAATATTTTAACAATGTTAAAAATTGTTATAAATGTCTTTAATAAATCATTTTTTAAATTGTTTTTAGAATTAATGATATGAAAGGAAAATAATTTTTGGTTAAAACGTGAAATTAAGTTATATTTTTATTAAAAAAATTCTCAATCATTTTAAGTATCAAATAGTGAAAAAAGACAAGTATTACTTCAAAAATGAATAACTGTAGGATAATATCATTAAAATTATTTTTAGAGAATGAACAATTTATTAATATCAACGGATATTGAGCAAAAAATAATTCCAATAAAAAAGTGATTGTTAAACAAACCTTTGAAAAGATCATAATGCTAAATTTAGAATTAACTAATGAATAGGTTATGTGCATAAAATAAAAAAACACGTTGAATTTTTAAATATAAAAATTTATATTCAAAATAAATTACACATATAATCATATAATATTAAATAAAATTTAGAAGTAATATAACCCAATGAAAAGAAATTGATTTATGAAATTTATTACCTCTTGGTAAATTTACCTTAATATCTCATTATCTTAAATAATTTGATTTGAAAATTAAATTTACCTGAATTATTATGGAATCATGATATTAAATATCAAATTAGAATTATACACAATATATAAAAAATGTATGTTCATAACATTATAATATACATCAATGAAGTGAAATTGAGATGACACCCTTACCCCACATTTTATTTTTGTTGAACATGATTTAATTTCACATATAATAGTTTTATAAATTTTATTAATTTACTAAATATCCATTTTCATAATTATAATATCATATATGATGTTTTGATAACATTTTAATACTAGATCGAAAATAATATTTCATTATTTTCGTTGTTTTAGGTGTTAATTGCTTTTCTTTCTCATGAATGTTTTATGCTGAATGTTCTGGTTCATAGGTATTGAATATAGATTCATCATATAAAAAATTATATTAATGTTTTAAATATCATATTTAATCAATATATAAATTTTAATAATCATTAATGAAGTATGAGCATGGAATTTGAATTGCAATGCATTGTTAATATAATAGACCATAGAAAGAGACAATTGAAATTACCATTGCATTAATGAGTAATAGGATAAGGAAGTTATAAATATATAAATATTATAGAATAAATATAATGTCAAACATATACCATATATTCATTAAAATCATTTCATTACATTCCTTGTAAAGCATTAGTCAAAAAAATATCATCGCTTCATGAAGCACTAGTCCAATGTACACATGTGAGACAATATCATATTTTATACAAAATGGAAAGTAAAATAGTATATGTGATATTATAATTCCATATGATTTATTATAACATAAAAATATTTTAAATATTTTAAATAAATCATTATATATATTCTTGAAATGTGGTTATGGAATACAAAGAACATCGATTCGTGAGGAGGTAGTCCTCCATACACAAGATCAACGGTTTCCTTTAAAAATTTATAAATGATGATATGGATATAATTCATTAATTTAGAAGAAAAATTCTATTTGTATGAAATATATTATGGATATTATATAATAATGGAATAATAATATTTCACATAGGTGGAATAAGAAACAAAATAAAAACAACCATTTAAGAATGTTACATATTATTTAGTAGAATTATTTTGGTTTTAAAAAAAATACTCCCTTCCATAGATTTTAAATTAATAAATGGTTTGTGGGATGTTTTTTGGGGATTAAAAAAGTTTTTTGGGTAGGTCTGTCTAAAAAAATGGATTTTAAGTGTGAATAGGGGAGGAGTGGGTGTGTCCTTTTATAGTGGGGGAGATGAATCACATCTAATTATTTTAAAACATCAATTACAACGACATTATTATAATTAAGATTCACTCAAAATTGATCATTATAGAACATAATGGTTTATAAGGTCTATATTGTTTCATAAAATTGGGTTTGGACAATTTCAATTTAATTTTTAACTGTTATATTCTTTGTTTAACGCATTATAAACTTGTTTGTACCTTGACCATGATAAATAAATTTAATATTTCAACTATTCATTATGTTAAGTAATTATGATTAAATTACTAGATAAATTATTTTCAATCAAAATATGGAATTAATTTTTCTAAAAACAATTTAATATAAGTGTGGGAATTTAATTTAAAATTACAGTCGTAGATGAGATTAATAATTTGGCTTCGAAAGAGTAAATTACGATAAGTACAAGAGGTTTCAATATAAAAATTAAATAGTAATGGCTCGGACCTCTCCGGCCCATTCCTTTTTCAAAAGAAGGTCAATAAGTGTTCTGGAGGGTAAAATGGACTTTTCCCACACTTTCCATAATTTTGAAACTACGCGTCGTGTAGTTTGAGTACACGTCTTGTACCCCCTTTCCGGGTATACCCCGGGTCGCAGGCCGTGTGAAGAAATTGAGTACATGTCGTGTAGGGTAACTACACGCCGCGTACCACCCTGTCGGGTGTACCACGTGTTGAAGGCCATGTCCTTGCTATGTGGAATAAATGGGTAAATGTCGTGTGTCCAAACTACACGCCGTGTTGTCCCTCCCCGCGTATGCGTTACCCTCAAACCGTGTGTTGACCAGTCAACGGTCGCGGAGCCATGTTGGAAGCCGTGTGGAGACCATGAGAAATAACCAAGTACAATTCGTGTACTATAAAGTAAACGCCATGTACTTATCCTTTTCTCACCTATAAAAGGAGGGGTCCCCTCCTCCTTTTCAATTCACTCCTCTCCTCCCCATTCCTCTGAGTAGAGCTCTCCCAAGAGACTCGATGGCTCCTTTTCTTCCATAACTTCTTCGTCTGAGCTCCGATTTATGATCCGTCAGTAGGAACATGATCGTAATGATGAGGCGGAACATTCGAGTTTGGATCCTTTGTCATTCCTTCGGCCTTTCCTTTCCGACTTAAACCTGGGGAGTTTTTACCAGGACCCGACAGAAGTGACAGACGCCGACGAACGTCTTCTAAGGTTGATCCGGGAAACGTTGTGATCGGAACCTGTTGAGGTAGGGATCTTACCTTCGTCTCTCTAAATTGTGCATCATGCGGGGTGGGTATCCCCTTTTTTTCATGAGAAACAGTTGATCCATTAAAAGAAGATATTAACTGGTTAAAGAATGGGGTTGGGGACTTTGTGATTGTTGTTACTTTATATCCTGTAATATTATGTTGTGAATTGTATAGGCTTATACCTACTAAAAATCATGGTCATTGGGGACTTTTCATGCACAATTAAATGTTTCCCTATCTTTCTAGACCGTTTTTGTGGATGGAACTTTGTGGAATGTGGAAATTGGTTAATCACATAAAGCTGGCTGTTTAAAAATATGGATCCCTTGGGTGATCACCCCGGTTGAACAAAATAGAATAATGAACATTTGGGTGTTTTCTTGGTTACGTGGCATGTGATGGGGGTGTTTTGTGGGTTTTTGTGGTTTGGAAGAGCAGCGGGGCTGCGGTTGACTTGGTTGTGGGTTGGTGTGAATGTTGTGTTGGTAACAGGAAGCAGGGCTGCGATAAATGGTATTAAAGGGATAATGATGTATGGTGCGGTTGTGGTTATGGTGGATGGCAGCGGGACTGCAGGGATGGGTTGGAATGTGAACAGACTATGGGTTGTGAATAATAATAAAATCAGAAGAGTTAATGAATGGCGGGGCATGGTAACGGAACGAGAGTAATAATCAATGGGGTTGGTTGTTTGATAAGAAGGGATTGGTTGTGTTCCTTGTGTCTTCCTAACATGTTTTCTGGATGGAAGGAATATGTTTTACGAACGATCGATGTGGTTGGTTGTGGATAGTTTCCCAGTAGTTAAGGAACCAATTAAACTAATTCTGCGGAAAAGTGAAAACTTAAATGGGGTTGGGGTTGTTTTTTTTATGCATGCTTCGTAGTAGCAGTGATGAGGCACGTGCTCAATTTCTCTATTTAGAATCCATAGGTTGGGCTGTGTGGTTAGTATATATATATCTGTATCTTTTGTGTTTTATCGCACCCCACCCATGTTGAGTACTTAGTGTCGAACACTCCTATTTCATGGGAGAGGGTGTTTTCACATAGTTACAAGCTCCTTCCTACTCCTTCTCCCCTAGGCTGGGATGGCTTGAGGCGAACTTACACCTTAGACACTTCTGGTAGGTTTCGATCAGGGCGGTTTTAGCCCAAGACTCTTCGGGAAGGTTCTACTGTCTCCCAAGAATCTTCGGGATGAGGCCCAGGTGTGTGCATGCGGGATACGTGGTTGTGAGGCCCAGGTGTGTGCGGGCGGTATATGTGGTCATGAGGCCCAGGTGTGTGCGGGCGGGATACATGGTTGTGAGGCCGAGGTGTGTGGGGGAGGGATACGTGGTTGTGAGGCCCAGGTGTGTGCGGGTGGGATACGTGGTTGTGAGCCCAAGTGTGTGGGGGCGGGATACGTGGTTGTGAGGCCCAAGTGTGTGCGGGCAGGATACGTGGTTGTGAGGCTCAGGTGTGTGCAGGTGGGGAGAGTGTGAAAGCGTCAGGACGTTTGCCGTTAGGAAGTGCAGCTATATAAATGGAAATGGTGCATGGTACCCAATACTCTTGATCTTATATACTTCTACCTGTTGTGATTGTGTTTTTGGTGAGTGTGGCTGGTGAGTTTGGGTGGATAGAATTTCCTTTCTTAGTTTCTTCTGTTGTTCTCATGGAATATTAGGATGTCTCCCCACTTTTTCATGAGATCTTTAGGTTTCCCTACAGAGTATACTTGTATGCTCACCCTATATTTACATTCAGGTTTCCAGGAGGACTACCAGGGTCGTGCGGGACCCTACTAGTCGGACAGTTGGAGTTGTTGATGTTTCTGTAATTTTGTTTTCTTTTGGTATTGAACATTGAGCATTCTTGTACTTGTACCATGTTATAAAATTGTTTAAACATGCATGTGGGCATGGTTTGAGTTTATTTCTATACACTTGTTCTTTTCCTTTTTAGTGGTTGACTTGTCCTATTTCCAGATCCTAAATAAATAAAAAGGGTAATTCCTCCCATATTTGTGAAAACTCATACCATTGGTGTTAGTCGCCACTCCGGGGCCTACTAGAGGCGGGACTCGGGGGGTCATTATCTCCCTTTCACCATTCCCAGCTAAAGATGGGCATCTTTGATCAGAGGGGGTCATGAAAGAATGGTATCATAGGTGATGGTTGAGAGATAGGATGGATTCTGGAGTTAGGAAAGGTGAGGATTGCATGGGATGGTTGGGTAACAATATTAGTCAATCTTGGTGCGTGACATAGGTTAGGGAAGACCAGCTAGGACACGGGATTTTAGGGCCCCCCGTGATCCGATGCAAGGACTTTGAGCCTACCGAATGACCATGTGAGACTACATTGATTACAGGGTAGGGACCCTAGGGAAGGTACATGCATCATCAGGTTTGGGTTTTACTTGATTTGGGTGTTCTGGGAAAGAAATTGAAATAAAATGATAAATTAAAACCTTGATTTTTCCTTACTACTTGGGATTAGGCGATCCTTGTTTACCATACAGTTATGGCACATGGACGGCTTCCCCGAGTGGCTTAGAGGACCGAGGCCCAGCAGATTCAGGCTGCCGATCAGTTGAGGATTGACCGAGATGAGGAAGATAGCCAGTGGCAGAAGACTCTTCGTTCTTTCCAGTGGAAGACCCTCAAGAAGTACGACGGTAGTACTTCAGATACGGAGACGAAGGGGTGTCTTGAGGAGCTAGGGATCGCTTTTACCATGATCTGTGCTCTGAGGGAGTATTGGGTTCCCCTAGCCGTCAGTCAGCTGAGAGGTGTGGTGCGACAGTGGTGGACACTCTACCTCAGAGAGAGGATAGAGGCAGAGGTTCCATGGGCTGACTTTGAGAAGGAATTTCGAGAGGAATTTCTTTCTTCCATGATCAAGGCGGTGAAGCGGCCGGAGTTACTCTCTCTTCAGTAGGGGAGTATGTCAGTACGAGAGCTGGGGATCAAGTTCAAGGATCTCTTGCGCTTTGCTCCGGATCTCTTTCCTGATGAGGAGTCTCAGGAGAGAAATTTGGAGGAGGTGCATCATCCTTCACTCCAGTATGTTGTCACCCCCTTCACCCGTCCAACATACATGGAGATACAAAAGAAAGTATAGGTTGTAGATTGGATGCACTCGCTGGGAGGTGCAACCCGATAGGGGATCTAGCCAGGCTCGATGAAGGAGAAAGTAGTCAGCAGCCGGTCTCCTGCGACAGGACCTTCCAGGTTCAGGCCAGTGTGGAGTAGGCCCCCGCAGTTCCAGTTCCGATCTTTGGGTCCTCGTCCCTTTTTCACGAGCCCAGGACCGAGGTGTTTTTGTTGTGGAGGTTTCAGGAACGTTTAGAGTCGGTGCCCGACCTGAGCTCATTAAGGTGGAGGTGGGCAGGTTCAGCGCCCACCTCAGCAGCACAAGTTGCTGGCGAGGCCCTTCCAGCAGCAGCAGGACCATGCTCCTCCAAGGGAAGACTTTGCGGGAGGAGGTCGACCTCAGGTTGCCCCTCAAGGACCTCGACCAGGGCATAGTCGGGGAGGTGCACTACATCAGTGAGGCAGAGGTGCTGGGCATGGACAGTTGCTCGCAGTAGAGTTGACAGCTATGGAAGGACCATAGGTGGTGCGAGGTACAATTTTTTTGTTCAGCACTCTTGTTTCTACTTTGTTCGATTCGGGAGCTTCGCACTCCTTTCTTGCACCTGGTCTATCTCATGCTTTGGGACTAGACGTAGAGAGACTTTCTGTACCACTGGTGCTGAGTACACCAGTTGGAGGACAGACCAATATATCATGTGTTTGTTGGGGATGTGGGATGACGTTGGGACCACATCAATCTAGTGGGGACCTTATTCTGTTACAGATGAAGCCATACGATGTCATCCAAGGCATTGACTGGTTGTTTTATGTTAGTTCCGTTATCGACAGCTTCCGGAGAAGATGTGTGTTCTCCAGCATGGACGGGCAGCGTGTAGCTTTTGATGGCGAGAGGAGCTATCTGGTGGGAAGCCGGTGTGTGGAGCCTCTCCTTTCTTTATTAGGTGGGATATCAGTGGTTCCAGCTGATACATAGATGATAGATATCCCGAAGGATGTTGGGGAGTTCCTCGATGTTTTTCCGGAGGAGGTTGTGACTCTACCCCCCCCCCCCCCCCACCAACGTGACGTTGAGTTCGGGATAGACTTACTGCATGGTGCATGTCCGATTTCGATGGCCCCTTATCGGATGGCACCTTCGGAGTTGCGGGAGTTGCAGATTCTGATTGACGATCTGATGGAGAAGAGTTTTTTTCGACCCAGTGTATCGCCTTGGGGTGCTCCAGTTGTGTTCGTGAAGAATGCAGATGGTGGTCTCAGGCTATGCATAGACTATGGAAGGATGAACCAGGTAACAGTCAAGAACCGCTATCCCCTCCCAAGGATAAATGATCACTTTGACCAACTGAGGGGAGCAGGTTGGTTTTCCAAGATTGATCTACGATCTGGATATCATCATCTGAGGGTAAAAGACATTGACATCTTGAAGACGGCTTTCAGGTGCAGTTATGGGCACTTTGAGTTTTTGGTGATGCCATTTGGAGTTACAAATGCACCGGTTGTGTTCATGGGACATATGAACTTTGTCTTCCCGGAGTTTCTTGACCGGTTCGTTGTTGTGTTTATCGATGACATCCTGATCTTCTCAAGGTCAGAGGAGGAGCACGTTGAGCATCTCCGGGTAGTCTTGGGAGTCCTTCGACACAACCAGCTTTACGGTAAATTGTCGAAGTGTAAGGTCTTGACACATGAAGTACACTTCCATGGGCACGTAGTGTCTCATCATGGAGTGTCAGTGAACCCGTCGAAGGTGGAGGCAGTTGTTTTTTGGGCAGCACCCAAGATCATGGCAGAAGTTCGTAGTTTCATGGGGTTTGCAGGTTACAATCGGAGGTTCATTTCGGACTTCTCTCAGGTTGCTACTCCATTGACATCTTTGACTAGGAAGAACCAGATCTTCTTATGGAGCAAGCAGTGCCAGAAATCTTTTGACTACCTGAAGGAGAAGTTAGTCAGTGCTCTGGTACTCAGGTTGCCAGAGGAAGGGTTGTTGTATGAGGAGATTTGTGATGTTTCTAGGCTTGGTCTGGGGTGCGTGCTGATGTATAAGAAGGGATTTATCTATTATGGGTCTAGGTAGTTATGCCCTCATGAGCGTAACTATGCCACCAATGAACTAGAGATTGCATCAGTAGTGTTCGCACTAAAGTTGTGGTGACATTACATCATTGGGGAGTGCTTTGTGGTCTTCTTAAATCACAAGATCCTGCGTTATATCTTCTCCCAGAATGGCCTGAACTTACGGTAGTATAGATGGGTCGAGTTTCTCCAAGACTACGAATTTGATATCTCTTACACTGAAGGTAAGGGCAATATTCTGGTTGATGCCCTGAGCAGGAAGTCGCATAAGGAAGTGGTTCTGGAATTCGGTGATGCTTGGAAAACGATGGGAGAGTTGGCTTCCATTCACTTGGATGCCAGGGTAGATGGTGTTAGAGTCTATTTGTTTCAGATGACGGTGCAGTCCAACTTATTGTAGCAGGTGGAAGTGATGAGAGATCATGTCGATCAGGGGAACGCTCCAGAAGTATGGTCAGAGGACAGCCGACATCAGTTGCTTTTCCATGGAAGTTTGTTTGTCCTGGAGACAATGCTTGAGGTATTTCTCCATGAGATCCATATCTCAGCCTTGGTGGTACATCCAGGAGTTTCAAAAATGTACCGAGGCTTTAGGGAATAGTTTTGGTGGCCCAGGGTGAAACGGGAAGTGGCAGAGTTTATAGCTAAATGCCTAGTGTTTCAGCAAGTGAAGGTTGAACCCCATGTTCCCAGTGGTTTGTTGCAACCTTTAGATGTCCCTGAGTGGAAGTGGGATGAAATATCAATGGACTTCACCACAAGACTACCCAGAGATCAGGGTGTTTATGATGTTATCTGTGTGCTGGTGGATCGACTGACGAAATCAGCTCACTTCTTAGCAATTAAAGAGTCAGGCCCGGTGAGTACCTTAGCACAGAGGTACGTAGATCAAGTTGTGCGGTTGAATGGAGTCCCAAAGACTATCATCATAGATCGGGACACTCAGTTTACCTCACGAGTCTAGAGGCAGTTACAGCATGCTTTTGGCACCCAGCTACGCCTTAGCACAACTTTCCACCCCCAGACTGACGGGTAGACAGAGTGGACTATCCAGATGTTGGAGGAAATTCTGCGAGCATGCATTCCATATTTCGGAGGATCATGGGTACAACACTTGCCTTTAGTAGAGTTTTCCTACAAAAACAGCTTCCAATCTACTATTGTCATGGCACTATTTATGTAATTATATAGAAGACCATGTCGTTCAGCCATTTGGCCGGCAGAGGCTGGTGAGACAGGTGCTCTTGGGACAGAGGTAGTGTAGAGCACCACAGGGAAATTCCATCTTGTACGTGAGGGGATGAAAGCGGATCAAGACCAACAGAAGTCTTATGCTGATCGTCGGAGGCAGCCCTTGGAGTTCGAGGTGGGAGATCATGTGTTCTTGATGGTTTCCCGTCAACGGGAGAAGCGGAGGATTGGGAAAGGGAGCAAGCGCTCACCTAGGTTCATCGGGCCTTTTGAGGTGCTAAGGTGAGTCAGTGAGGTGGCATATCACCTGGCCCTACCACCTCAGTTGGAGAAGGTTCATGACTTCTTCCACATCTCCCAGCTTCGTCATTACTTACACAAAGACTCTAACGTTATCGACTGGGGAGAGTTAGATATGGGAGACGACGCGACCTTCGAGGAACGACCAGTCAGAATCGAGGGTCGTAAGGAGAAGGTGCTCCGTGGATGAACCATTCCCTTGGTTCATGGGTTGTGGAGGCATGTTGGCCTCGAGGAGAGCACTAGGGAGCGGGAGACCCCGATGCACGCTCAGTACCCAGAGTTTTTTTGACTTGTGTTTGTCCTTGTTCTTCTGAGGTTTGTTTTTTTACTCTGTACATTTGATATATGGAATGATTGGCTTGTTGGTTGTGAGACCTTTTGATTCCTTGTTCCCTGGTAATATGTAACATGTCTAGATATGTCGGGAAAGGGAAAAATCTGACCCTTAATCGAGACGCATTAATGAGGATGCGATTGAGCCCGTGCGGGTGAGTCAGTGCTGCCTAAAGCGGATAATATCTCGACATAGGAGAAGGAATTTCCCAAAACCACATGTTCGGGTAGTCTGTTGGTTGTGTGGTGTTGGGGGTAGTACGAGTTGAAAAATCCTAATGTATGAAAGTGGGAAGACACAATTCTTAATCGAGATGCATTAATGAGGATGCAATTAAACACATGCAGGTGAGTCAGTGCCGCCTAAAGCGGATAATATCTCGACATAGGAGAAGGAATTCCTAACGCATATGATTAGGGTTGTTGGTTGGGTTCCTGTTATAACAGGAACCCTAAGAGGTATCTTTTTGTGTTTCCTATGGGTTGGTTTTTGAATTCTCTAGGACGATAATGTTTTAAGAGGTATCTGATGTAATGTCTCGGACCTCTCCGGCACATTCCTTTGACAAAAGAAGGTCAAGAAGTGTTCTGGAGGGTAAAATGGACTTTTCCCACACATTACCAAATTTTGAAACTACACGCCGTGTAGTTTGGGTACACACCGTGTACCCCCTTTCCGGTTAAACCCCGTGTTGCAGGTCGTGTCCTCGCCGTGTGAAGAAAATGAGTACACACCGTGTAGTGTAACGACACGACGCGTACCACCTTGTCGGGTGTACCCCGTGTTGAAGGCTGTGTCCTTGTTATGTGGAATAAATGGGTACACTCCGTGTAGTCCCTCCCCGTGTTTGTGTTACCCTCAAACCGTGTGTTGACCAGTCAACGGCCGCAGAGCCATGTTGGAAGCCACGTGGAGACTGTGTGAAACAACTGAGTACACGCCGTGTACCATAAATTACACGCTGTGTACTTTTCCATTTCTCACCTATAAAAGGAGGGATCCCCTCCTCCTTTTCAACTCACTCCTCTCATCCCCATTCCTCTGAGCAGAGCTCTCCCAAGAGACTCGAATGCTCTTTTTCTTCCATAACTTCTGTGTCTGAGATCAGATTTACGATCTGTCAGTGGCCACGGGATCGTAATGACGAGGTGGAACTTCTGTGCATGGATCCATTGTCTTTCCATCAGCCATTCCATTCCGACCACCCGAGGAGGTTTTGTCAGGAACCAACAGAAGTGACAGACGCCGACAGACATCTTCTAAGGTTGATCCGGGGGGGCGTTGCGATCGGAACCTTTTGAGGTAGGGATCTTACATTTGTCTCTCTAAATTATGAATCATGCGGGGTGGGTATCCTTTTTTTCCATGAGAAATAGTTGAACCATTAAATGAAGATAATAATTGGTTAAAGAATAGGGTTGGGGAGTTTGTGATTGTTGTTGCTTTATATCCTGTGATATTATGTTGTGAATTGAATAGGCTTATGCCTACGGAAAATCATGGTCGTTGGGGGACTTTTCTTGCGTAATTAAATGTTTCCCTATCTTCCTAGACCATTTTTGTGAATGGAACTTTGTGCAATGTGCAAATTGGTTAATCACGTAATGTTGGTTGTTTAAAAATACGGAGCCCATGTGTGATCTCCCCGGTTGAACAAAATGGAATAATGAACATGTGGTTGTGGGCTTGGTTATGTGGCACGTGATAGGGGTGTTTTGTGTGATGTTGTGGTTTGGGTGAGTAGAGGGGTTGCGGTTGACTTGGTTTTGGGTTGGTGTGAATGTTGTGTTGGTAACGGGCAGCGTGGCTACGAAAAATGGTATTAAAGGGATAATGATGTACGGTTCTATTGTGGTTAAGTTGGATGGCAGTGGGGCTACAGGGATGTGTTGGAATGTGAACGGACAATGGGATGTGAATAATAATAAAAGCGGAAGAGTTAATGAATGGTGGGGCGTGGTAATAGAATGAGAATAATAATCAATGGGGTTGGTTGGTTGATAAGAATGGATTGGTTGTGTTTCTTGTGTTTTCCTAACATGTTTTGTGGATGTGGGGGATATGTTTTATGAACAATCGATGTGGTTGGTTGTGGATAGTTTCCTAGTAGTTAAGGAACTAAATAAACTAATTATGATGAAACATGAAAACCTAAATGGAATTTGGTTTGTTTGTTGTATGCATGCTTTGTAGTAGCAGTGTCAAGGCACGTGCACAGTTTCTCTATTTGGAAGACATAGGTTGGGCTATGTGGTTGGTATATATATATCTATATCTTTGGTATTTTATCGCACCCCACCCATGTTGAGCACTTAGTGCCGAACTCTCCCATTTCATGGGAGAGGTTGTTTTCCCATAGTTACTAGCTCTTTCCTGCTCCTTCATTCCTAGGTTGTGATGGCTTGAGGCAACCTTACACCTACGGCTCTTCAGGTAGGTTTCGATTGGGGTGGTTTTAGCCCAAGACTCTTCAAGAAAGGTTCTGCTGTCTCCTAAGAATCTTCGGGATAATGCCCAGGTGTGTGTGGGCGGGATACATGGTTGTGAGGCCTAGGTGTGTGGGGGAGGGATACGTGGTTCTGGGGCCCAGGTGTGTGCGGGTGAGATACGTGGTTGTGAGGCCCAGGTGTGTGCGGGATAGATACCTGGTTGTGAGGCCCAGGTGTGTGCGGGTGTGATACCTGGTTGTGAGGCCCAGGTGTGTGCGGGCAGGGAGAGTGTGGCAGCATCAGGATGTTTTCCATTAGGAAGAGCAGCTAACTAATGGGAAATGGTGCGAGGTACCCAATACTCTTGATCTTATATACTACTACATGTTGTGATTGTGTTTTTGGTGAGTGTGGCTGGTGAGGTTTAGTGGATATAATTTCCCTAATAGGTTTCTTCTGTTGTTCTAACGGGGACATTATGAGGTCTCCCCACTTGTTCATGAGAGCTTTAGGATTCCCTACTGAGTATACATGTATGCTCACCCTACGTTTACATTCAGGATTCCATGAGGACTACCAGGGCCGTGAGGGACCCTACTAGTTAGACAGTTGGAGTTGTTGTTGTTGTTGTACTTTTTTTTCGTTTGGTATTGTACTTTGAGCTTTCTTGTACATGTACCTTGTTATAAAATTGTTTAAACATGCATGTGGGCTTGGTTTGGGTTTATTTCTATACACTTGTTCTCTTCCTTTTTGTTGGTTGACTTGTCCTTTTTCCCGATCCTATGTAAATAAAAAGGTTAATGCCTCCCATATTTTTGAAAACTCATACCCTTGGTGCTAGTCGCCACCCCGGGGCCTATTGGAGGAGGGACTTGGGGGTCATTATCTCCCTTTCACCATTTCCAGCTCAGGCGGGGCATCTTTGATGGGAGGGGGTCATGACAGAATCATTAAATTAAATTAAATGGAAAAAAATAGATGAATAGTAATATAGTTTTACTTATTTTACTTTAAAAACAATTAAAAAATAATTTATCCTTGTAAATTATTTAAATTAATATACTGTTTACAAAACAAATCAGTATTTTCACAATTAAATAAAAAAGAAACTTTTTAGAAAAATTTCAATAATTGTGCCTCTGAAAATTTTGATATGATGATATAAAATATGAATCCAATTTTTTAAAATAAAATTTATAAAATTGGTAAATGTTAATTTTAAATAATGTGTAAAAATCGAGACTATTTCTATTTTTAGAAAAATACATTTTCTATAAAACATTTATTTTTTCCTTTAAATGAATATTTTTTTATTTGCAATAAATTTATAAATAAATGTTTCATAGTTTAGATAGTAATATTCTTACCAAAAAATTTAATGGTTAGATTATAATTGTATACTATATTATTAACATCCTTGGCCATTGATCCACTATACCGATCCCGATCTAGGTTTCCACAAAACCTCAAGGTCACCTCCCCATATTCTAGAGATTTTCAACAAGCAGTGTGGGTCTAAAAGTTCACGTGGGTAGACTATACCCTCTCTATCAGATTATTCCACAGAATAAAATAAATAAAGATTTTGAAAAAATATACTTAACAACTAATGAACAGGCATAAACAATATTCTAACATATTTGGGTACAAAACATACCCAATAGTAAATATTTCATGTCAAGATAAATAGTTCCAATTGAAAAAAAACAAAATAAATAAAATGAAAGGAATCCCCAAGACGGTCCTAATTCCATGTCTGGAACCTCACCCACGTACTTCCCATCCATGAATCAACTCTCAAGTGTAGTTCATTTCCCTTATACTGACCTGAATGGAAGAAGTCTTCTCAGGTACCCAATGGTGTCCTGAGCAGGGTGTGCGTGCCACTTAGTAGGCCACCACCCATGGTGTCTACGAAATATCAAGCCAATAGAGATTGTATGAAAGTTCTATAAAATGATAAGTAAATAAAAGAAAGTTTGTGTGAAAAGAGTTTACAAGGTTTTCATACGTCATTCCTAACATTAATCAACATTTCGTTACACATACCATGTTTATTAATTAATTCAATTTCATCATGTGTTCAATAGATTTTTCATATTAATCAGTATCAAATAATAAGGGTAATAAATCAGGTTCCCTATCTCACTAGTGATAAAAACATCATAAAAATGCCACACTTCCACCTTGAATCATAGGATCATCTAATCTCATTGAATGAAATCATTAAAGGAAAAAACATTATCCCCTTATGTAATCCGTGCATTTTTTGGTAGAGTTGAGAGCCTTAGTCTAAAATGACTCGTGGGAGTAGAAACTCATGTCAGTACCCCACTCCACATATCCATGTACACATGATTATATAAATCAAATCACCACACATATTTCATATAACAATCAACCATTACCAATACTAATAGAAATATCTAAATACCTAACAACCACAATGGGAATTTATATTTTTTCACAATCTATTAACATATCTACCATCATTATCACATAGTCCATTATCCCAGTTCAGATTTCCAAAGCCAAACATAATATGAATATTCCCTAATTCCTCAAAAATATACCATTTTAATCATAAAAACATTTCCTTATGTTAATTCACTTAACACATTCTTTATTTCCCATGTTTAGTCCTTTTCATTATTTCATGTACAAGACATGATTCATTCCACAAATCTTCATTAATTCCATTTAACCAATTTACATGCTAAGACAAAAAATCACTTAGATAATTTCCACATGTGGGCAAAATTATCTATTTTATTTATTTAATAATCAAATTAACTAATTTTATGTTCCACATGGGATTTACCTATTTACATGTTATGTTCACCCCTAATGATTCCATCAACCATGATCAGAAAGGTCACACCATTGGTGGCCCTAAACAGGTCAACTCATCCTCCATTCATCGCATGGGGATCATGATGGGTTCAATTACACATTTAAACACCCATCACACAACTACTAACAAAAAACAAAATTAATGAGTCAAGGAAAGAAATAACATATAAGTACTTGCATAAAATCATATAAACCCCATGGGATATGACATGTTGACCACCTACCTCAAATACATTGATGAACACACTCTTAATCTATGAAAATATTCCTGATCCAAACCTTATTTTAATAATTAACCAAAATTACACTAGAATGATATGACATTAGTGATTTAGAATAATATCATCCAATATACAAACCCTAATCCGGAATAGAGAATAGATAAGAGGATTAGACAAACCCAATTCTTTAATTCACAACAAACGACACTCCAAACTTACAAAAATCAAGAGAGAACCATCTAGTGGATTGTTTTGGGATTGGTGTTCATAAATAGATTACAGGGAGGAGGAATCATAAGAAAAAAGTGTGGGAACATAAAATCCCATAATGGCAATTTTGAAAATTTTCCAACTTTTAAAGGGACACACGGTGTACCCGCACGATTTCCCAACCCATGCATAAGACTTGTGCAAGACATCATTTATCTAGAGTTGGATTTCATGGTTACTTGGGTAGTAAACATGGTTTGAAAACTGTTTTCCAACCATGCGATATGCTAATATCCAATATTTCATAGTTTTCTAGGGAAGGATACAGGGTTTACATAACCTTGTTCCATCCATGCTACTTGCATAGTTTAGCCAAATTTTCCTTATGTTCGTGTTAAGAACCACTTGAAACCCGCAAAGTTCCCTCATACACCCAAGAAATATTTCATTATCCCAAAAAAGGGATTTAAACCAACTTTTAAATAATGGAATACCTCTAAAATGTCTCAGATCTTACAACCTCCCCATCTTATATTAGATAGTCCTCGAACTTCACTTCTAGAGAATCAATAAGTCCCCAATGAAAATTGATTGGGCCAATGGCCCAGCATATCTAATTCACATTCACATGTTTTTTCTTGGACGCTTCCTTGTTTCCATTAGACTTGAACCAAGGGCACAGTCTCACCTCAAAAGGCTTTCACATTACTATATATGATACAAACCGAGTGATCCTAAAAGGAAGAATCAACCTAAATATCCAAATACTCTACATTAATAACATTTGATGGGTCATGGAGATAATGTCGAAGCTATAATAGATTAATAAAATCATGCATTCCACAATTTTATTGTGGAATATCCATTCGACATACCACTAGTCTGATCCCCTCCATGATCTCAAATGACCCCCACATAATGGGTCACCATCTTTCAATGATTCTCCATACGAAGATGACCCATCCTTGGAGGCACCTGAAGAAATACACTATCACCCACCATAAACTCAACAGGTCTATGACGCAGATCATTATATAAATTCTTCAAACTTAGATTCATTTTCATGAATATTAAAATAAATAAAACAATTTCTAAGGACTCCTACACAATAATTGTTCTGAAAAACTTATACTCTCCAACTTCCAACTAAAAAAACAAATATCTACACAGTCTCCAATAGAGTGCCTCAAATGGTTCCATCAGAATTTTATTCTATAATATATTATTGTAATAGAACTCGACCCAGGCCAAGTGGTTTTCCCACAAACAACCAAAATCTAAGACAAAATCCCTCAAGATTCCCTATATAACCTAAATCACACAATCTGATTTCTCATCTATCTATGGGTGGAAATCCATACTCAAAGACACTTGGGTACCATGAGCCCTCTATAATATCATCAAAAAACACAATGTGAAAAGACGATCATGATACTAAACTATAGTTCTCGATACTCCTTGAAACAATACCATCTCTCAAACATACAACTCACCCAACTAATCAATTGAGAAAGTCTCATAAATTGGCATGAAATGACCAACATAGTCAACCATTCAAAACCCACATTGATTATATCATTTTTATATGGATTCCTCTGAAGATTCACTACCAAATCCATCGTTACATCATCTCACATCCATTCTAGAATAAAAATTGTTGTGACAACCCACCTAGGCCTTGATGGCTAGCATTTGACCTACTGATAGGTAAGGTATCATGACACAAAACCTACAACCTCGTTCTTCATTCCTGGCCAACAATATTGTCGGTGAATATATGGATACAATTTTGTCATACTAAGATTAAAAACCCACATCGATACATGGAATTCATGTAGAAACACTTACTTTATACACATTATCAGAACAAAGTAGGCACAACAACTAACAAACCCATCATTATCAACTTACCAAATAAAAGGTGACTCCCCACAATTAAAAATTTCCTTCATATCCAGAAAATCATGATCATTTAGTTAACTCTCTTTTACTTAGCTCAAGTTCATTGACTCAAAAACTATATAAAAAGTTCCACTAACTTTTACTCATTATTTAAATCTTGGTGTATCTCATCCAACAAGGACATCATCCTCCACTCATAATTAGATTTTTGAACCACTGGATTCTGAGTCTTCGGGATTAGAACATCTACAACACTATTAATTTTTCATGTTGTATAATCCAACTCAAATTAAAAATAATTCATTAATTCAACACATATTCTCTTATAAAGATTAAAATCTTGGTTAGAGAAGATGATATTAATACGTTAATGGTCGATTAATTGTAATTCACTCTCCAAACAAGTAAAACCTCTAAAACATCATGTTATACACCACCGATTCTAGCTCAATAGAATCAGTAGGTTAATTTATTTCATGAGGAATCAAGTAATGTGAGCCATACAAAACAACCAAATTATCCTCAATCATCTCTACTCCCATCACAACACCAAACACATCACAGAACATGGAAAACCTTTTACACAACATGGGTAAAAATAGATTTGGTGTGGTAGTCAACTACTTATTCCATTGTTGAAAATCATTCTCACATGTCTCAAACCATTCAAACATAACTCCATTCTTGGTTAAGCATAAGATTAATACATTAAAATGGGATAAAGATTTAATGAACCTTCAATAATAACCATCAAATCCTAGAAATCTCAGAACATTAGAGACGTTCTTGGGCTTCTCCCAAGACACAACATCCTTCACATTCTCTAGATCGACTAAAACACCTACCTCAGAGATATTTTGATCAAGTAAATGCATCTTATCTATTCAGAAATAAAATTTTGATCACATTTTGAAAATCTTATATTCTCTTAGTGTACATATGATGATGTATAGATGTTTGGAATGTTATAAATGAGTTATAGAGTGCACAAAGATGTCATCAACAAAGACGAATACAAAATGATCTAGATTTGTGTAAAATATTTAGTATATTGGGTCCATGAACATATATATAGTGTATTTTTTCAATCCGAGTGACATAACCAAAAACACATACAACTCGTTCTTGAACCAAAAGGAAATAAATTGTTTATCAAAAGGAATCACCCAATTCTACGGATACCCTGATATCAAATTGATCATATAAAACACTGAATAACATCTTAGGTAGTCAAAAAATTCAACTATTAGAGGAAGATGGTATCAGTTTTAACGATTATTTTATTCAACCTCCTATAATCAAAAAATAGCTGCAATGATCCATCAAAATTCTTGAAAAAAGTCATTGGAAATCCTGAACGACACATAATATAGTGAATTATCCACTATCAATCCAACTAATCCATCTGATCCTTACGATACTAGAGTTTTGATGGAAGCATTCTATATAGTGTAATGAAAACTGGTTCCTCCATTGGGAAGTAATTCAATCAGAAACACAAAAACCCTCTTGGGCGGAATCTCAGGGAAATCCTCATGAAAAAAAATACTTAAACCGGTCCACTATAAAAAAATAAATTATTCTCACCTCTTCCATCATCCAACACATGACAAGAAAATTGGGCTACGATTTATCCCATCTGCAAACAAACTGGCCCTACACAACTCTGTCAAATATCCCACTCATCACAAATTACATAAGTGTCTTTATTGAGAGACATGAACATTACCTGACGAAGGTACCAATCGACATGGTCCTAGTACAACACCAACTAATACATACCTAGTATCTGATTACAACCAAACTTCTTGAGGATGAAAGAGTCCCACATAAACCGGTATCTACCAACCTCTAGAGGACATCCATTACTTTTCATTAAAACCTCATCTCACACCCCTCCCCCCAATGAAGTATTAATCAACATAACCATGCATAAACATTCCATATCTACGTCACGAAGAACTACTAATAGATCAAATATAAAATAGTGTATGGATCACATGTCGAATAAATCTATAGAAAGATAAGAAGCTATATTGATCGTACCTTGAATAGAAGATAGTCCATCCTCTCTACCTCCATGTGTAGTTTGAAATGAATTTTTCTAACCTTCCTCTCATATCTAAGAATCTTTATGTCTCCCTAGTTCTAGACTATCCTAATGGAATGGATGCTCTCACCTCAGGGTACAACATCCACCTCCTTGATTGGTACGACCAGTCGATCTCCATCTTCCTTTCTGATATGGGGTAACATAACCCCTACATACACTTTTAATCTACTTCATGCCTCCATATGTTCCCAATGAGAAAGGATTCCTACAGAATATCTACAAATGCCCCGTGTTTTCTCACAACTAGAACTCAAATAGTGATTCGGGGAACTGACCATGCATGTTCCCCAACCTGTCAAACTTATAGAAGAATTAATGATCTTCCCAATGAGAGGATAAACCCTTCTTATTTTTATTATGCACACTTCTACACTGATGGAAAATCCTAAAATGACGCTTCCTTATTTTAGAAGACACATCACTCACCTGGCTAAATAGTACCACAAGTCCACTACCTAAATCCCACTTCAAGTTCCCATATGAGAAAATGGCCAATTATACTACCTCTACAATCCTTTTTAAATGGAAAATATTCACCACGGACCTGATCTCATGCCTATGATGTTCTTGGAAATGTATCACCATAGATGCCTTATCAATTTCTAAAATTGAAACGATTCATCACAAATCTATGAAATGACAAGAATGACAAGAATAATCCATCTCTAATATATCTCGTTTGTTCAAACTCATAAAATCTGAATGCTTATGGAACTTCATGGTATATAGATAAAAAGTATTTCTAAATTTTTCTTGGAAATATTTCTATAACATTCCATCATCTTGTTATGTCTACAACATGATATCCCCCAATGCGGTTTTCTATCCTCTAAACATATAGGCATTCAACATCGCACATTTCTTGGAATAAGTATCTATATGATTGAGAATTATCTGGATGGAATCCATCTAGAACTCAACTACCTCTAGCCTACCCTCTCTTGTAATGTTCAGAGTGTGATGCAACTGAAACACACTAGTTAACTCAAAATGTATGTCACAACCCTCCCAAAGTTGTATTCCATCATTTTTATAATGTGAGAAAGGTTCTCATGGAACTATTCTTATCTATTATCCTAGGTCACCACGTTCTCTTCCTCCACTATGGGATGTTCATTTCCAAAAACATCCTCTTGTAGACCAACATAAAATTTCATCATATATGTTTTTATCTTTATTGCCAAACATGAGATTTAGAACACATAACACAATGCTTACTCAATTATCATAAAATAATTCTCTCTTCTATCCATAAACAAATCATTCACATACATTTTCTTAATGGTCATCTATCACAATGCAGACACCACCCTCTACAATTCCTACCTTGGGCCATGGATAAAGAAGGTAAAAATATATAAAAGGACATGATTTTGACATTAGACATAATTTGATGAATTTTTTGGAGGTCAAATGAATTTTACCTTTCATACCCCACACACACATACAATGTGTTCCGGTCATGATGCATGTCACCTATATCCCTTTATACCAAGAATGATGCTTGAATGCATAGCCTAATTTAATTCTGTCCCTGATTAAAATATCATAACATGGCCACATCATAAAGAAACTGCATCAGACGATGGTGAAATATCATCAAATGTAACAACCCATAATAAGAACAACCATTCCCACCCATGGTGACATGGGTTTTTCACTCATACATGGGTTAGGTACTCCCATGAATAGTCACATTACAAAGGCTTGAAACCTTAATAAAATCTTGTATATCTTCCCCAAATAGAAATTCATAGAAAATATGTCATCTGATCCCACTTTTCAACATCCCCAAAATGTGAGTCACTAAACTGGTGCCTCGAGCCAGGTCACAATATGACCTAATGAATACCTCCCCATATTCCAGAGGCTTCCGACTATCATAAATAGTCCAAATGGTCATCTGTGGAAACTATACCATATATATCAATTTATTCCACAATATAAAATATATAAAAAATCGAAAATATATATAAATACAAATGGACATGCAGAATCGACCATCACCCATAGCTGGGTACCAAACATAGCCAATAAAAAATATTTCAAGTCAGGAATAACATTACTAAGTGACCCAAAACAAAATAAATAAAAAACATTCAATCCCCCAATGGTCATAACTCCAAGACTAGAACTTCATCCTTATTTTCCTGTTGGCACAGGAAAACGCATCCCCAAAATTTTCCCTATGTTTCCATACATGATCCAAGAACGTATCCCATTTCACAAGCATAGATTTGATAGGTTGTATGGACCGAACGGCGTTACATATTAGGAGTTATAGACATTCGATGTTGGTCTAGTTTACCAGTTCATGAAGCCCATTAACGAAGCCCCCTCCACGATCGCAGAGCCCTTCCATGATGCAAGGAGGTGGGATGGGTCTGCGAACCCATTTGACGTTCTTGACCCATTGTGAAGCAAGGAGGCAGGATGGCTCTACGAACACCTTTGACGTTCATAACCCGCCGCAAACAAGGAGGCGAGACGACTCCGCGAACCCCTTTGACGTTCGTGAACTTCCACATAGTAAGGTGGTGGGAGGGATCCGAGAATCCCTTTCACATTCACTACTCACTACGAAGTAAGGAGGTGGGACAGCTCCGAGAAACCCTCTTACGTTAGTGATCCGCCATAGAGCATGCTCCGTCATCGCGCCAAGCAAGCTCTGCTTCACGGAGCCCCTTGCCTATAAATACCCAGCTCACCCCCATTCTCCAGATAGTGAATATGCCCCTTGGGCGGTCGATCTCCTAGTTCATGGTGCTCCTCTTTCCTTCGTGAGGTTGCTCTGTGAGTCCATGTTCCACGAGGAGCATCATTCGGGATGCTGCTCCGCGAGTCTGTACTCCGTGAGCAGCATCCTTCGCAATTCTACTCCACAAGTCCATGCTCCATGAGTATCTTCCTTCACAAAGTGTATCCATGATCTCGTGCTCCGCTAGCAGCTTCCTTCACGATGTTGCTCCATAAGTCCATGCTCTGTGAGTCTATGCTCTGCGAGTCCATGCTCCGCGAGTTCATGCTCCATGAGCCCATGATCTGTGAGAACCCATTTTTTACGAGTCCCTTGGCTCCACGAATCTACTTCGTAAAGACCTATATATTGAAAGGATCCTTCCCTTGCACCTGCTAGTCCATACCATGATGGGTGTACCCTCGCATCCCTACTCAGGGATAGTGCCAGGCTGCAATCTCGACCCTTCTCTACAGTTACTGACCCCCATGAAAAAGGGTGTGTCGCACTGCAAACTTTTTGGGCTGGTACATCAGGATTTTCAATTGTGGCCTTATGCGCACCCACCATCCACTTGTGGAATTCCGTGATTTGAGATACTCCTCCACACACCATTAAACACCTTGAGTCAACATATTTTTCTTAGTTAATTTCCAATGTCATTAGTTGAGATTATCATCATCAATTCCCTGAGTACCTTGAGTCAAACCATTCCTCAAGAAACTCATCCAAACCCCCATCATCTGAATCCTATGTCAGGTTGAACAAGAAAGGGTCACCCTTGCGTAAGACCCAACATCAACCATTTCTGGCCACCTTATTCCTAATAGTATATCCATATGACTTTAAAATGTAGTTAATCCTATATCACAAATATAGGATGCCTCTCACTCAATATATGGTATGCCTTGTGCGCCAAGCATATAATGCCAATAGTACTTTCAAAATGACTCTAAACTGTATTACACCCTATGTACCAATCATAGTATACCTCTTGGTCCAAACAAGAGATGTCTTCTGTTCTCTACGTGTGATGACAATAGTCCTATATACATGTCTATAAACTATAGTACTCCCTATATGAAAAATAATATGATGCCTCCTATTCCAAACAAGAGATGCCTTATGCTCCAAGCATAAGATGCCTAATGACATGATTACAATTGCATAATTTCAAGAGCATTTGAATCTGTTCAAACATTCCATCACTACACCTCACACATTGTGTTTCCATCATTCAGATCATCATCCACATCCATGTCTTAAGGGACACCATAACGGCCTATTTCCATGCCGCATTGGCTCACATATCGACCTGGGCCAATGCCTTAGAAGACTTTGGATGACAATTTGTGGTTGGTCCTATGTTTCGAACACGGTCAGCAGTCAACCCTAATTTGATTGTCCCCATTTCAAGCTAATGCGATATTGATGCTGTGTTTCAGACATGGTTAACAGTTATCCTCAATTGCCATGCCACACTCATTGCGTTCCAAATGTCAGTAATGTGATTCACACTTTTCATCTCCCTTTATTCATACAGATTCCAATGCTCTCGGAATTATCCATCTTATGCACTAGCGCAAAGGAAAAAGACACAACCCACTTGTGGGTTGGGATGCCCTCATGGCCAGACATGAGAATGACATTACAGGAAGCTTCCTTGTGTAATCCCCATTCACTATTGTTGATCCCTAGTGGCACCGGCACAAATTCTTTGCGTAAGCCCCATCCACCATTGCCACTCCATAGCGGCACTCGTGCATCTTCCTTGCGTAAGCCCCATTCACCATTGCCGCTTCATAGCGGCACCTGGGTAGCTTCCTTGAGTAAGCCATATCCACCATTGGTTCTTCATAGTGGAACCTAGGCTGTTTCCTTGCGTAAGCCCCATCCAGCATTGCTACTCCATAGAGGGACCCGGGAAGCATCCTTGAGTAAGCCTCATCCACAATTTCCACTCCATAGTGGCACCCAAGAAGCTTCCTTGAGTAATCCCCATCCACTATTACCACTCCATAGCAGCACAAGGGCATCTTCCTTGTGTATTCCCCATCCACCATTGCTGCTCCTTCGTGGCACGCAGGCAGTTTCTTTTGGTAAGCCCCATCAACCATTACCGCTCCATATCAGCTCCTTGGAAGCATCCTTGCATAAGCCCAATCCACCCTTCCCTCTCCATAGTGACACCCTGGAAGCTTCCTTTATTAATCTACATCCACTATTTCCCTCCACAGCATCACCTGGGTAGCTTCTTTGCGTAAGCCCCATCCACCATTCCCGCTCCAAAACGGCACACGTGAAGCTTCCTACAATAGGCCCCATCCACCATTGCCGCACCTTAGTGGTACACGAGCATCTTCCCGCGTAAGCCCCATCCACTATTTCCACTCCATAGCAGCACATGGGAAGCATCCTCACGTATGCCCCATCCACCATTGTCGCTCCATAACAACACACGGGAAGCTTCCTTGTTTATGCTTCGTCCACCATTGCCTCTCCATAGCGGCACCCCGGTATCATCCTTGTGTAAGCCCCATCCACCATTTTTACTCCATAGCGGCACCCAGGGAGAATCCTTGCATAAGCCTCATCCCCCATTGTCGCTCCATAGTGGAACCCGAGCAACATCCTCATGTAATCCCCTTCCATCGTTGTCTCTCCTTAGCAGTAGCAGGACAACATCCTTGCGAATGCCCTATCCACCATTGCTGCTCCATAGCGGCACTCGGGCAGCTTCCGCTTGTAAGGCCCAGTCACCAACCTTCATAGACACACCTTTTCATTGTGATCATCATGTCTTTTCTACCTCATGTTTCTCATACTGAGCATGACCCACACGTACTTAGAGTAATCATCGTCCATAACACCTTGCGAATCCATGTGTGTAAGTCCCAAACACCAACTTGAACTATGTGGAAATTGATCCGTGCCAAGGTAAGGTTTGTAGGAAGCCTCCAATAGGTTCAAGCCCACCACCCCGGTCGTTTGGACCTCATTCAAGTCGGTTCACCAAAACCTTGGGCATCCTAGACTGTAATCCCAAAAAACCATCCTAAACTACAAGGACATTGATCCTTTCCATGGTTGGGTACGTTGGAGGCCTCCATGATGTTCAAGCCCACCACCTCGTTCATTCCGACCTCATTCACGTTAGTTCACCAAAATCTTGGGAATCCAAGAGTGTAATCCCCAATAACCATCCAAAACTACGTGGTCATTGATCCCTGCCAAGGTAGCGTATGTAGGAAGCCTCCATGAGGTTCAATCCCACCACCCCGGTTTTTCTGACCTCATTCTCGTCGGTTCACCAAAACCTTGGTCCACCTAGAGTGTAAGCCACATCCCCCATCCTAATCTATGTGGTCTTTGATCATTGAAAAGTTAAGGCACGTAGGAATCCTCCATGATGTTCAATCACACCATGCTAGCAGTTCTGACATCATTCACGTCGGTTCACCAAAACCTTGGGCAACCTAGATTGTAAGCCCATATCACCATCCTGAATTACATGGTCTTCGATTCATGCCAAGGAAAGGTACGTAAGAAGCCACCACAATGTTTAATCTCAACACCCATTTGTTCTGACCTCATTCATGTAGGTTCTCCAAATCCTTGGGCAGCCGAGTGTGTAAGCCCCAAACACCATCCTGAACTATGTGGTCTTTGATCCTTGCTAAGGCAAGGTATATAGGAAGCCTCCCTGAGGTTCAATCCCACCACCCTGGTTGTTCCGACCATCTTCATGTTGGTTCACCAATGCCTTGGGAAACCTAGAGTGTAAGCCTCAATCCTACCTGAACTATGTGGTATTTGATCCTTGCCAAGGAGAGTTACATAGGAAGCCTCCCTGAGGATCTATCCCAAAACCTCCATTGGTTCTGAAAACCATCACGTCAGTTCCCACCACCATCATAAATATGTGTTCTTTGACCCTTGCCAAGGCATGGTATGTAGGAAGCCTCCATGAGGTTCAAGCCCTCCATCTATCTGGGCCCCAAATCCTCTTTCAGTTTGTCTCACCCCCATCTTACATGACATAAAATTGTGAACCTCAATCAACGATAAACCATTATTCCCCAAATCTGTGATAAGTCGTTGTTCCCCCAATCAGTGGTAAGCCTTGTTCTTACATTCATCAGTAATCCATTTTCAACCTCATTCGGTGGTAAGTCGTTGAAGTCCCCAATTGATGGTAATCCATCATTAGATGAACTATGCAGACTTTGATTCCCTGCCACGGGGATACTTAGGAAGCCACCACGAGGTTCAATCCCATCACCCATGTCTCATTATGGTCTATCCCTCGATCCCCTGTGTTCCGGGAATATCATGCCTAAACACAGATGTTTTACTTCCTCCAAGTCCCATCCATGCTTCCATTCTCACGGGCCGTGTCCTCAGGTGTCCCATCATCCCACCGAACAACGCGGACTTTTATTCCCAGCCACGGGGATATGTATGAAGTCTCTTCGAGGCTCAAGACCAACACTACCATCACATTCATGATAGTCCCATATCATTCCCCTTCACTCCATTCAACTCTCCATCATCTATCCCGATTCTCATCCTGTCCGCCACATCCCGGTGGGATCATGACATCCACCTCCTTGCTACCCCTAAAAGTACTTGGGCCACAATTCACGTGTAATCCACAGCATGTCTCTGGGTCATTGTCCGTTGTGTACACCCCGATTCATCATCCCTTCGAACTACAAGGGTTTTGATCCTTGTCGTCTAGACAGTGTATGTAGGAAACCTCCCTGAGGTTCAATACCAGTCAATGGTAATCCTTGGTGTTCCCCCATTCTATGGTGCACACTCCCTGATCCGTCATCAGTGTTGTACAGATTAGCCTTCATGGTGTGACATATGCCCTTTATGGGACATACCATCTTGGGTTTTCTCTTATTGATTGTTCTGATCCATCCACCCGGTAAACCTTCCAGGTGATCCCTCCAGGGGATGTATCAATCTGATCCTTCAGTATGGGACATTCTGATCAACATCATTAATTCTCCACAAGACGTTAATCACGCGGACTACCTCATGATAAAAATGGGATGCCTGAGGAATACCACGGAAGACACACCTTTGGTGTAACCATCTCTTCAAGATGTTAAACTCATGGAATACCCCATGTTAAACATGGGAATCTGAGGAAAACCTATGAGACATGCCTTCGGCATAAGATACCCTATGAATGTAGTGGGATGCCTTGGGTTCTGTACCCTTGAGATGCCCTCTTATGAGGAGGAATATAGGTTCCCTAATGTCCACACATCTAGAGATTCCCTGACATGCATGATGTTGACATCTAATCTGACCAAACGTTGTTACCATGTCAAGACCCCATGGAATGTCCTAACTAATATAGTGTTATGAACCAGTTTCCACTAAGATATGACACTGGGAACGAGATTCACGAACCACGGCATAATCTATAAGGGAGACCCAGACTAGGTGAAAAGTTCTATGGAGTAATCCACGAATGGAAGAACAAACATCCCATCATTCCATTTTGATCAAGGAGAAAACATCCCTGAAAAAGGAATGAATGTCGTCGGCCATTAGAAAGTGACCATGTGAGAAAACAAAACTGCACCATTCATACACATGCAAACAGATGTGTTCGCCCCGTCGAAAGCATCAGAAACAATTCCCAAAGCCTGATTCGTCTCCCAATAATAAGGAATTTTCCCTTATCCTATATATTATTCATTAAGTCAACTCAGGTATCCAGTGGCACCAAGAGTTGGGTGTGAGTACAACTAAGTAGACCACCCCAAATGATGTCAAAAAATAGTATTTTTACAATAAATAGTGAATGAAAGGTCTAATAAACGACCAAGAAATAAAATACAATTTTTGTGACATTAGTTAACAAGGTTCTCTTAATTCACTCCAAGGTTTATTCCTTATTTCATTAATTATACTATAATTATTATGTAATTCGATTTCACCTTGTGTTCAATGGATTATGAATATTCATCAATCCAAATGTATATGGGGAAGTTGTAATGATCCCTATATTTCTAGGGATAAACACATATTCATAATTAAAACACACTCACCTTGAATCCTCGGTCTGGGTGGTCAGATCAAATGCAACCATTAGTGTAATAAAACATCATACCCCCTCTCTAATTTATGCATTTTGGGGTGGATTTTACAGCCTCATCCTAACTCCACCCATGGTTGTATAACCCCTTGTAAATTCCCTGTTTAGGAATTCATTTTCACATTATTTATATATGTAATCACTACACACATACTAACTCACAACCAACCATAAACAATATGAATATCAATGTCACAATCCATTAAAACCGCAATGGGAGTTAATATTTTTTCCACAATCCATTCACCCATTTACCATTATCCTCACATAGCCATTTAGCCTAATTTACATTTACTATACCTATGTCTCTATGTATATATAACGAGTCCCTAAAAATAACTGTTTTGGAATTGAAAATTGTTCCCCCATGCTAATTCACTTAAAACATTCTCCATTTCACATGTTTAGTTCACTTATTCATTTCAGGTATAGGACACAATTCATTTGACAGATTCTCATTAATACAATTTAACCCATTTATATTACCGAAAAAAATACGTTATACAATTACAACATGTAGAAATAATTATCCATTATCTATTCTTTAATCATAAAATTAACAAATTTGCATTATTGATATGGGATCTACCTATTTACATGTTTATTTCACCACAAAAGTTTTTGTCAACCTTATTCTGGGAGGTTTGTGCACACCATGGGGTCCCTAAATCAGCCAAGTAATCCTCAATGAATTCCAAAATGATAATCATGGTTTCAATTCAACATTTAGACACCCATCTAAACAATAACCACTAAAAACTGAAAACATTACAAGTGAAATCAATGACATGGGTTACATGCACAAAATTGTATAAAAACAACATGATATGACATATAGGCCACCAACAATGAATCCATTGATGAACACAATCATAATAATTTAAATACATCCTGATCCAAACCTAGTTCAAAGGATTAACCTACGTCCCCCCTAAAAATATTATTTTATTTCATTAGAATAAAATCACACATGGTACAACCATAAATCTGAAAAAGATATTCGATGAGAGGATTTTACTTTCCGTGATCTTTGATTTGAAACCAACAACACTCCAAGGAATGTAGAATCAAGAGAGCATAATCCTTGGAATGGTTTGGGTATTGGAATTCATCACTAGGTTTAGAGGGAGGATGAAGGGGAAGAAAATGAGTGGGAAATTGAAATACCATAATGGACATTTTTTAATGTTTCCAACTTTTACATTGGCACATAGTTTACCTAGACGGTTTCCAAAACCATTCACAAACCATGTTTAAGCCACATTAAAAGGAAAATTTGGTCACAATTTTACATGTTAAGGCTCAAAAGGATTACAAACAATCTACCAACCATGAGATATTGCACTGTCCCATGTCACATGGTTTTACGTGAAAGGCCACCTAGTTTACATAACCGTGTTCCTTTCACAATTTGGCTGGGTTTTTTCTCATTTGTGTCTCATACCCAGGGAACACCATTGGTACCACTCATATAGGTGTGAAAAATGTCATTATCCTAAAAAAGATATTTAGTCCATATTTTAAATAATGAAACACCTCCATGAAGTCCAAGGACTTAAAATATTATAGTCTATTTAGAATTAGGGTTTCATGTTCTATAATATATAAAAGAGATTAAATTTAATTAAATTTATTTCATGGGTTGTTTATGTTTAGTGTTGAGTGTCCTATATTCTATATAATACAATGTTCTTCTTTTATAATTGTTGGGTGTCACATTATCGATGAAAATTTTCACAAACTTATTCTAAAAAAATTCTATTGGAATATGTATTAAAATTTTTATACTTCTTAAAAGGATTATTCATCAAATCATTGATTATGTGGAATAAAATTTATTTCTAACCTATGAATTTCAGTTTAAACATTAAATCCCTAAATCTGTAATATTTATATAGTAAAAACATATCATAATTATACTCATCTCTTTAATATTTTAGTCTTCATTAAATTACCAAACATTCATTTAAGTTTCTTCAAACACTCAAACAAACTCAGATCAAGATAATTTATACACTTTCATATTTTTCATTAAATTTTATGTGACTTCATATAAATTATTATAAGGAACCTAATAATTTAATTTTCATCATCAATAAATATTTTCAATTTAACATTCCATCCAAACTCATTCTTAATAATCTCAAATAACGGGTCGAATATTATTCCTAATGTTTGGAACTCAAATTCAATAATTCAATATCATTGTATATTAATTTCATATGAATTTTTCCCCCTTTTTCATTAATCTTTTATTTTATGATTCAAGAGTTGATATTTTGCTTCCCCTTATTCTAAATGTCATATCAATTTACTTTTGGTGTTTTTTGATATTTATACGATGATTTAATAGCTCAATAATCATCCAAAATATATGCATTTACATCAGGTTTAACGCATGGAAACTAAATATTGCATCTAGTATAACATTGAAATTCTTCTATGGGTTTAATATTTATAGTTGGAATATGAAAGACTTATATTTTTTAAGTCTTATTATGAATTACTACTTTATTCTCTAGGTAGACAATTTTTATTCAATAGTTTTCTATAAATTTTTCTGAATGTTGAATCTTTATGCTGAACTAAATAATTACAAAAATAAATTTTACTCTTTATGCTATATTCATAAACTTACAATTTTAATGTCTAACTCTCCTAATGTTTTATAATCAATCATTATGATTAGAAGAGTTATATATAGGAACAAAAAGTCCTTTTGATTTTATAAATGTACTATATTTATCATATGAAAACTTAGGATCAAAATAAGAGACTTTAAATCTATAGTAAAATCCTTATCTTAAAAAATTTTCCATTTTTTAATTGAAAAATCTAGATTTCTCTATTTCGATTCCTATTGGGTTCTTCTTACTTAGAGGGATCCTCGAACTAATCTATATCACCACAATAATTCTTTGAATTATTTTGTGAATTATTAAAAGAGTTCCAAAATCATTCATTGTCATTGTTTCAGTTATATAGAATTTAAATTCATAAACTAGAGTACTTTAATGAAGTAATTTTCCATGTAATGTAAAAATATTTTTTAATCAATCATAATCAATACTTATGACATCAACCTACAACTGGGAGTGTATAAAAAAATTATTTCCCTATACATCATGATTTTAATTCTTCATATAGTTTCTCCATAAATCCATTCCTCTCAAATAATTGACACATTATTTTCACTCATTATTCACATACATACACACTATCAATAATATAGATAAACAACCAATTTCACATCCATTATCACGATCCTTCTAATTTTTGTGGAAATTAATAAACCAACAATTTAACATATTTAATTTCATTTTTTATAACATAATTTCCAAAAAATACAATCCAAGGATCTAGATGTATAGTTTATTTAGAAGATTATACATACAATACATTATTATAAACATAACAAATAATCTTTTCTTAACTCCAAAAATTGATCCTTACTCCCAAATATATTCTAAAACAGTTTATGATGTATTAGGTAAATTACATAATGAAATTGGTGATCTATAAATAATAAAAAGGGAACAATCATGGAAATAAATAATATCATTAGAGTCAAAAAGGCATTACAAGGTATCACAAAGAGAATGATCATAAGGGTAGAAACATGAAAAATAGAAATGATATCATAAGACCGAAAAATTATTTACATGTGATAACAACATAAAACATTATATCATAAACACTAGTCAAGGGTAACTCCCAATACTATCATATTAAAGTGGAAAAAGTCTCATGGTGGATTATTCTTACATTATAATCCATAATATAATATCTCATTAGATGAAAATTTTTACCAATTTCATTTAGGGGTATATAATATACAACCCAATCATTACATAAATTAAATCATAAATATATTCTCAATGTGAGGAAAATATACCATATATTAATCATATTCATAATAAAACATTTTATAAGGAAGTAGGTTTCAAAATTCAGATTCAAGGAAAAACAGATGTCTAAATAAAAGATAATAAGGATATAATTATTTTATATGATTATATTTTAATATGAAACATTTTTCTGGACCATATTGTTATTATTGTTGTATTTCATGAGAAGGACCAATGTAACACATCCAAGGTACTTTGTGAAATTCATAATGAATATTTATAAAGAAATGAAGACAATATTATTTCCCAAAAAACAAAAATAAGACCAAGAGGGTTACCCATAATATAATTGTCATTCATTGAAATTATTAATTGAAATAAAACATTTTATAAAGGTTATTTGTAACATTACATAAAAAATATCGAAATTCCTTTAAAAAAAGTTTACTTAAAAGTGAAAATTATGAGGGGAATTTAAAGCTTTTATAACCAATAAATTGAAAAGGATACTTAACTAGGTATATATTTAAGGTAAATATATAAAAAATTAAAAAAAATTGAGAATGAAATTTCATAAAAGGGAGAAGATGGAAAAAATAAAGAACTTTAAAGTCAAAATGGTGGTTTCGATAGTACCTTACTATGATTTAAAACATGTTTTCTGAAAATATCACGTCATATAAAAATAATTTCAAATTATTTTGAAAACTGCAAATGATATGTTTTATTTTCACAATATATTTCACTAAATTTAGTTTACAGTTAAAAATAATAACTTTTTCTTGAAGGGTAATTATGGAAAAGGTAGGGAAACCATCATTTAAATGGATATTAATTATTATTAACATTAGTTCATTTTCAAAAAAAAATATAACTCACTAGTAATGAATATTGATTCAATGTGATCTATCAAAATGTAATTAGTATTTTCCATATGAAATGAATGATGAAACTCGAAGAGAAAAATTATAACTCAATAATTAATATTGAATTATGTAATATATTTATATTTTCTGGAGTTCAAAATCATATCCCAATACAAGGGAGTTAATCAAAGTGACTTTTTCATGATCAATAAAAAAATTTATATTATAAATCATGGGTTTATTATATATACTATACAAATAAATATTTTTTCATTATATCAAATAATTCTTCATTGAAGGGTGACTGAGGCAAAACCCATAAAACATGAGTATAAAATAAACTTTGGATCATAAAGAATCGATTGTGAAATGAACATGTATATCAATTTATTATAATTGAATTTGATGGAAATATAAAATTGTATTGTATTTTTAGATAACAATAACATTAGGTGTAAAACAAATCATCATACAGTAATGAATGGAAATTGAGACAACAAACCAGTTTCCTATTTTCCAAAAGGGCTTTTCATTAGACATAACTTCTTGAATAATAATATTATATTTATTATATATATAAAGAATAAAATATTTATTATTTATTTCATATTATGTGTTCCTATAACTATCATATGTTATTTATTTATAATATATATTTTTTAATTATTGGATTTGTGAGTTTGTTAGGTCAATTGCTTCGTAAACCCTTTTATATGTTGACCATTGTAAAATTATTAATGAAACATTTACCTAATATTTATAATATTAATAATATTAAGGAAATATTTATTTAAAAATTTAAAACATTTTTATTTCCAACTGTGATGGGTGGTGATATAAAATGAAAATCATTTCTCATATTGATGATAATTTACTGATAGACATGATTAGTGATTACATTTTTGAAAGAATGAGGGAGAATGAAGGAAAGTAAAAAAATTTAATTTTTAGTATCATATTTATTTTTTATATATCAGGTTTTTTCATAAATTTTATCTCTTTTATCATCCAATAATGATGGTGATGAATAATAAATGACATCTCTTTGTGGAAGATATAGTTTGTACAACACACTAACAACGTATTTTATTTTCATAGTGGAAAAAGAGGAATAAAAATTTGTTTTTAAATTAATATAAAAATTTAATTATAATAATGATACTTATTTCATTATATTATTATGTATATCATATTTTTATAGGGGAAATATTAACAAGAAAAATTTTCGAACTAGTTAAAGATTACATTGTATAGTTGATCTTGTATTACAAATTTCCATGAAAGTGAGGTACTTAAACTAACATATTGTGAATAGTGTATAATGGATGTGAGAATTAATTATAGTTGAATTGAATGAAATATAGTTTCAATGTAAATCATATAGGGATGTGTAACCAAGTAGGGGTGGGTGAGATCTTCCTTTATAAGTGAAAAATGGAACATTTGGGAGAACTATTTACCCATGAATGATATCATTGAAATATTCCAAATTAAAAGACTCCAAAATTTAGTAATAATTGAGTGTGGGGTTTTATTGGGGTCTATAAATTGACATCATAGACTTTATATGTAGGTTTTAAACATGAAAAATAATTTTTACCATTATGATTTTACATTTTACCCTTTTACTTATAAACAAGGTAATAAATTTTTAAGAATATGATTTAAGATTTATGAAAAAAGATAACATAAGACTTGTAAACAATTATGGGTGTGAAATAAAATAATTTTAATACTCTTTAATAAAATAAAATTTATAAGTATTTTTTAATTAAATTTTAAATTAAAATAGAAAATTTGTAGAAATACTATATTAGTTGAGAAATGTTTTTAACCATTATGGATTATAATCTAATATAATATTCATTACAATATAAATGATTTTCCGTATATTTATTTATTATTTTATAAATATTATAATATTCTTAATTACAATGTATTTATTTTATTTTATTACATTGAAATTCCATGGTATTAATAAATAATTATTTCAAAATAATTATCTCATAATTATTGTGTTAATTAATATTTATCCGAATTATATAAATTTTGTGACTAAAATTTTAATTGGAAATAATAAATATTAAAATTTTAATCTCATATATATAGATAATTTTATAAAATTGACTTTATTTATGTGGGGAATTTAATATTAGTGTTGGTGTGAAAAATTTATTTTATAAAACCCTTATTTTTAAGCATAATGATTATGTATAAGACATAATAACCAATGTTATAGATAAAAAATATATAAATAAGATTATTATTATTTGAATAAGAGTTATGTTACATTAAAATAAATCCCAAAAAAAAATTTCTCCTTCTATAATTTTAATTAATAAAATATACAAGAAAAATATTTTCAGGAATTAATACTTGATTTTATAATATTATATTCATGGGTTTTCTAAATTAAACATGGTATCATTAAATTTTTAATTTCAATATCTAAATATATATTTTATATACATTAATGGTTTCATAAACTTATAGCTCATACAAAAGTGTTGTTATTACGAAAATAGGTATTTTCACAATTAATATAAAAATAATATATTATTGAAAATTATAAAATATAAAATTGTAAATTTCTATATCATAGATTAAAAATTGTTTTTATTTTAGTAATTAAAAATTAAAAATTGTATAAATATTTTCAAATATAATTGCACAAGGGTTTGAATAATAATTTTTAGAGAAATTTGTTTTTAATGGAAAATATAATTGTATTCTTATTTATTATCTAGAAATATATTATTGATATATGATAAATTATTTTTATGTATATTAAATTCATTTATGAAATTGATAAAATTTCATTTTTGGATTGGAACATATAAGTAAAATAAAAAATTAGGCATAAAATTAATTAAACACTAATATAGTCATTTTTTCTATAAATTATAATTACATGATGATGATTTCATACTAATGTTTAATTACAAAATCATTTATAACCTCTGAATAATATTTTAGGGTCAGATAACCAAAAATGGAGATCTTACGTAGTGATTTATCTCTCATATGCTTCATTGCGATCTCTAGAAGCTTATGTTTTCCCCATAAATGATTTCTCTCAAGTAGTAATATATTAATTTTGGATTGGGTTCGGTCAAGGAAAATCCCAAGATAAGAAACATACCATCTGAGACCTTGTAAATTTTATTTTCAAGGATTGATTCTTCATTCATATTATAATTATTAACACATTATTTTTTGAATTTTTTGGTATGGGTACATCAATTTATACAATTTTGATTGGTGGAAAAGTTTCAACGATCTTATTTAATATTCAAATTATATCATGTTTTTTATTTAGATTGGTATAGAATATGAAATTTTATATAAAATTTTATATTTATTTAAGGAGAATTTTAGTAAAATCTAGTGATGTCATATTCTCCCTCATAAATTTATTGCATCCTCTCATTTTTTAAAAACTATTGCTAAAAATCATACATCATAAAAAAATAACCTAAATTTAATCTAAAAGGGAAAAATATAATATTAATTTTCACCCATAATAAAACTTAATTAGGTTTCTAAATAATAAGGATAACATATTTCAGGAAGGGATATTACTGGCTTGGAGGAGAAAATGTCATTTGAACAAACAATAATTATTCATAACATAATGGAATTTTTAAAATGGATTAAAAATCACTAGTAAATAATTTAAATAAAAGTGATATTAAAAATAAAAATAGATTATATCATATAATATGATATATAAAACCCATTGAGAAACATTATAACATATGAAATCAAATTTACTTATAAAATTCCCTTATATTTTTTAGAAGACATTAATTATTTTAAACAAAAAGAATCATTATTAATGGAAGTGAAGATTAAAATATCAAAAAATATTTTTGATATTATAAATCTTTAAGGAAATATATACATTATTCAAATGAATATATCTGTATATTATAAAACCATTCCTCAATGAGCGGTGATTGAGATAGACCCCTTATAACTTTTGTAAAAACTAAATCTTGGATCATAAAGAAGAGACTATTAATTGTACTTGTAAATAACATTTTTATGGATTATTTATGATGGAATAATCCTATGGGATATTATTTACATAAAAATAAAATTAGATGAAAATAAATATTCATGCCTCATTGAATGTATATTGAGGAAACAAACCATTAACTATTGAAAAAAGGTGATATTCACAAGAAATTTACACAAATAATAAATAAATTAATTTCCTTAGATATATGAAAACATAACATTATTAATGAATATTTAATATTAAAAGTTCCTTCAACTACCATATGTAATTTATTTATAATAATATTTTCATTCCTATATCACCTATGTGAGGGTTTTTTCTCAATTTATTTATTACTTTTTATATATGCTGACAATGATAGAAATCATTATAGAATAGTTTCTTAATATCCATAATGTTTATATTGTTTTTCAAATATTTTTAAAAAATTAAATATATTTTTATATAAATCCATAATGGAAGGTTATAACAAATGTAAGTCATTTCTCAAGGAGTCAACAGTTCGCACATATGAATGATTAATTTTCACCTTTCTCAAATAGTGAGAAAGAAATAATTTAAATGATAAATTAAAATTTTAGAATCACAGTTATTTTATTTGTATCATATTTATTCTTTCCTTACAACCTTTTCATCATCCATGAATGAATGTGATGAAAAACAGATTATGTCTCTCTCTAGAGGTCGTTTCACATCCAACACTCTAATAACAGTTTTGATTTTCATTGTGAAAAAATAATAAGAAATAATGGTTATTTAATTAATATAGTGAAATATAAGCATAAAAATGAGGACTAACTAATTATATTGTTATAGATATAAGATATTTAAAAGGGAAAAATTAAGGTTAAAATTTATGATGATTGTAAAATATTTTTTAGAGACTTGATCTTCACTTGGATATTTATTTAGAAGTGAAGGGCTTCAGATGAATTCTAATGATAGGGGATTAAGTATGAGAAAATTACATCGAGGATAGGTTTCATTGGAATAGTTTAAAGGTAAATTATAATGGTATAATTCATCATGGATGGGTAGTAGTGGTCCCCTTTTATAATTTACGAAAATTGAACTTTATGAAAAAATTATCATTTCATGATACCATTACACTATTCAATTTTTTAAGACTCCAACGATTCTTAATAATGCTTTTGGGGTGATATTTTGGAGAAAATAAAATTTAAACCCTTCCATTCCTCTACTTTTTTATACATTTATATGTCATTTAACATTATGTTTTTCAATTTTACTATTTTATATTTAAACTATGTAACTAGTTTATATCTATGTGATTTTATGTTTTTTTAAATATATAACAACAAATATAAATAAATTTGGATGTTAATAAAATAAATATAACTTCTATTTAATGAAATTAAATTTCAATGTATTATAATATTGAAATTTAAATTTAAACATGAAGTTTGTATAAACACCATTTTAGTAAAAATGACAGTATTAAATTTAAGGATTCATAATTATTTTAGTATTTAGTACTAATTAAATGAGAGTTAATATAATTATATGTTTATTTATATATAATATATAAATAATAATTTTAAGGGGTTAATTTTAATTGAGTTGATTGAAATTCCTTCACATTTATATATTTTTTTTTAAATAAATGTTTCCGAATTATTATGGTAATTAACATTAATAATATAAATACAAATTATTTAGTTAAAATGGATTGGGAAATATTAAATTAAAGGAAAATATTTACTCAAATATATGATTACTTTTATCAAATTAACATTCTATGTGTATGGAAATTAATATTTACATTTGCACGCGAAATCTCTTTTTCATGAAAAATATATTTTTAATCATAATGATTATTTATTAGAAAAAATAATGAATGTTAATAATTATAATTATATTAATAATATTATTATGTTTCAAATAATAGCTATGTATCCTTATAAAAAATCCCAAAACCCAATTTCTGCATCTCTAAATTTAATTGAAGAATCAAATGGAAAATAGTGTTAATAAAATATTACTTGAATTTATAAAATGATATTTAATTGATTTAAAATTTGAAAATAATATTTAAATAATATTTATTTTACATTAAAAATATATAATTTTAATAAAAAAAATTAAAATAATTTTTTTAATAGAAAATTGATGATATTATTAAAATTGATATTTTCCATATTCTCATAAAAATTAATTACTTTTGAAGTATATAAATAATTAAAATGAATTGCATTTTGATATGTTTAATTAAATAATATTGATATATTTATTAATTTAAAATTTTAGAATTCAATGAAATTTTCTACAATATAATCATGTAAGGCGTGGGAAAATATTTTTTAGAAAATCATTTTTTAAAAGTATAATATGAATGTACTGTTATTTAGTGTCATGAAATATAATTTAGATGGATGATAATTGATTAATTTATATTTTAAATTGATAACTAAAAGCTATATTGCTTCATTTGAATATATTAATTCATAACTCAAAAAACATATGTAATTAATATTAAAAATGTTAGCTATATTGATAGACTCATTTTATTATATAAATAATAATTAAATATTGATATCATGATAATTTATAAAACAAAACAACTTATAACCTCCAAATATTATGTATGGGTAATATGACCACGAGTGGCAGTTCCAGGTGGTGGTTTAGCTAGAATATATTTTAAAGCAAGCTCTAAAAGATTATCGTTCTCCCACCAATTATTTTCTTCAAGCCATATTATGTTGAGTTCATATTCTTATTGGACAAGGAAAAACCTATAAATGTTTAAACCCATAAAAGCCAAGACAAGTGTGAATTATATGGGTGTTTTCAAATTCTAAATTCCATTTATTCTTACCTTATCTATGTATTTTTTGAAATGGTTACTTCAATTTATACAAGCTAATTTAATAGTTGATTGTAAAGATCCACATCTAATATTAAAAATATATCAATTTTTGGTTAATTTTAGTATAGTTTGCAAAGAATTAAATTTAATATATTATTTATGTAGCATAAATTTAGAAAAATCCAATGTTTTAAATTCGATTCCCATTTAAAAAATCTTTTCCAGGTAATTTATTACTCCTCTCTAATGAAGTTGGTCAAAAATTCCTAAAATATTCATCATTCAAGATATAACTTCTAATATTTTATGTAACTTAGTTTCTTATTCTATTCTAATTTAATTATGTTTTGTCAAAAAACATTGATTATTAAAAAAAATAATGTACACCCTTATGTATATACCATAATCCTATATTCCCTATTATATAACACTCTCAAAATAACATGGATCTCCAAGAAATTAAACTATATGGAATAGCTTTTCCATTAAAAACCAAATGTATCATTAACTATAAAATGGTATTAAACACTAGATCATAATTCCACACACAAGTATAGATATACCATAATTCCAATTAAAATGAAATAAACTTCACAAAAAATATCAAGAAATAACTTTAATTCCCAAGGTTTCTAATACCTCCTAAATTACTTCTTTCAAAATCAATCAACCCTTCATTACCTCCACACCAAGAATATATTTAAAATAAGATTTATTCATTACTCAACCACATTTTCTGAAATATTTTTCCCAAAATATATAACATAGTCAGAATATCATTTCCCCTAGTTATTTATAGAAATTAATATATCTTTCCATACCATTAAAAAGACATTATAGAAGCAAAAACATTATATTATTTCCATAAACCCATAAAATTTATATTAAACTTGAATGTCATTGAGAAATACAAATTTATAATAAAACTATCTAATATTAATATGATTTAACTTATATTAAGAAATTATCCTCACTAAATTATGTATAACTAATGGAATATCCTTTTACATCACAATAGGAACATACAAAGATTCCCAATAATTTAAGTACTCTGCCTTATTTAGATGGAATACATAGTTTTCTCTAGTTATATACATTTATCATTTTCATTTAATTGGTTGTGTTTCCACAAAATAATAAAACCCATAATATCTATCATTATAATTAGAGTAAATGATCATTTGAATATTAAATATCAATCCTAATATATATTCTCCAATGAAACCTCATTTCAAACAATGATACATTCAATTCTGAAATGAAAAACACTGATCATACCATAACTCTTTAGGATTAACCTAGGTTAATTTTTATTAGGATATATTATACATATCTAAATAGTGCCTTAAATTAAATTGAAATTGAATATTTTATAGTGGTTAATAATGTGTATATTTCTAACTAATGAAAATCCACCAGGAGTGTATGTCTATCTATTTTGTATTAGGACTGCTAATCGCACGTCAATGTGATGATTGATTTGATGCTCGACCTAACGTTTTACGTGTGATTACCCTTTGTTGAATCACTTCCACTAAAAAATCCATCTTTAAGTATTTGTAGAGGGCCATATTTCATGGAAAGTCATATAATCTTTACAGGAAAAATATTAGGATATTATCACATGCGTATTGTTTCCCATAGATTTCATAGTAGAATTTTCACCAGTATACTCTAATAATAGTTTCTAAAAATATATATAACATTCAATGATACAAACTATAGTGACCCATTCTCTATAGAATCATTATTTTTGGATTTATAATATTACTTCCCAATAATACATACCTTGAATCTAGTGGTATACTATATTATAAATGGTAGATATAAAAATACAGTATCATAAACACAAAAAAATAAAATTATTTAAAACTCCATGTCGTGATAATAACTCCAAAATGTCTTTTAGGGCTTCCTAGGATATCTTGGGGAAAATACATAATGAAATGGGTGATCTGGGAATCATAATAAGGGAATAAAAATGGAAATGAAGCATAACATGGGAGTCAAAAGAAATAACCTGATATTGTAAGGAAGATGGTCATAAAAATAGAAAAATAGAATAATAGAATGATATCATAATATCGTGTAATAATAAAAATAAGTAAAAAAACATTATATCTTAATCCTTAGTCAAGTGTCATTACCCATACTATTATAAAAAAAGTATAAACTCCCATAGTAGTTTAGGTTCAGTCCCTAATCACATATATAACATATCATGAGGTATAAATACTTACACTATATACTATAAGGATATATAATTAAAATATCACCAATTATGCAATGGAAACCATAAATATATGTGAGACCTGAGAAAAATAAACAACATATAAATAATAATCATGGTTAAACCCATGAAAAGTAATTGAGATTCATAATTGGGGTTAAAGACATAACAAAAGGTAAAAAATAATTATTCCCAAGATAAGAAGGAAAGAAATCATTTGAATGATCATATTTAAAAACTTAATAGAAGTATTGATATTTATTTTTAATATATATATTTATCGAGGACATAAGAGAAGAAAGAATAACATTGAAACATGTGGGTTGTTCTTTGTAAAATAAATAAAGGATCATTATAAAGAAGGAAACACCTTATTATTTTCCATTAAAATTAATTTAACAAAAAGTGTTATCTAAAATATAAACATGGATTTTATATTTAATTCATATTTTAAAATCATTTTTTCGGTGTGATTCATCACAGGAGACAATAAATAGGAATGTTCCGTTAAATCATGGGTACTAAAAAGAGGGAACAATGATGGGAACTAAAAAATTATATAACCCCATTAGTGAAACTGATATTTAATTATGTATATATTAAAGGGAAATATATTCAAAAATATAATTGGTAAAAGAAAATAACATTTCATAAATTGGAGAAAAATTTGGAGAATGTTTAACCAGAATGCCCCAAATGTGGTCTGTAAGATCCCTTAATATGTTTAATAAAATATTTTTATATTGAAAAAAAGGCGTCATAAATATAATAAATAAAAATTATTTTAAAAATGTAAAATGTAATTTTAATTTTCATTTGATATATCACTTAATTATTTTTCAAATTAATATTGAAAATACCATGGGGAAGTGATGCTTTTTACACGGATGGGAAACTACCATTTAAATTCATGTGGATTATTCTTAAAATAGATGAGTTTTGAAAACTGATTTTAAATTAGAAGAAAACAATATATAATAAATATTAACTCAAATAATATTAATAAGTAAATTCATATTTAATTGCGTAAAAAACTCATAGGGAAACATTTTTACTCATGAAATCACATTGATTTACAAAACACCCTCATATTTTATGGAATACATCAATGAAACCCCACAATAAGAAATAAAATTAAAGGAAGTAAAGATTCTATGTTCAAAAATAAATTATGATAATATAACATTGGGGGTATGTAGATACACTATAAATTTTAATATTGATGTATAATATCAAATTATTCTTTAATGAATATTGATTGTGAAAGAATACTTACAATCTGAGTCGAAAATAATTCATGGATCCATAATAAGATCTTATGAAATTAACATGTAAATAACTTTTTTTTGAATGATATATGATGAAATGATCCAAAAAGAAATTATTTACATAATAATGAAAACATTATATGGAATAAAATTATCATTCCCCATATAATATAATTTCACATATGAAATCCCTTAGGTCTTGTTTGAAAGCACTCTACAGTTTAACTTAACATCATTGATAATTAAATTAAGTACATTATATATATTTACCTATTAAATGTATACATATATATTTTAGATTCTATGTTTATTTAATTATCATAGGTTTTTTATTTTTAATGTAGTTTTCTTTCCTATGCTAGTTTTGTGAGGTTATTCAGTGAATTTTTTTATAAAAAATTTTATATGTTGAGTACAAAAGAATGTTTTGTAAAATATTTTCATATTATCCGAAATATTAATTGTTTTATGGACATAATTTTTATATATTAAAAATATTCTTTTTTCCTATAATTATGGGCAGTGGTGAAAAATGAAACTCATTGCTCATATATGTGATATTTTACACATACATGTGATTAATGTTTCCCTTTCACAATAAATGAGAAATAAATAAGAAAAATTATAATTTGAAATTTAAGAATCATATTTTTATTATATTTAGAATAAATATTCATACATTACTTTATTTTTATCAGTCATGAATGGTGGAAATGAAATGTTTAAGATGTCTCTTTGTGGATGCATTAGTCCATACAATACACTAATGACATATTTTTTTCATAGTGGATAAAGATGAAATAATAATGGCTTTTAAATTAATATAATATCATATAATTATAAAAATGATACTTATTTCATTATATTTATTGGTTATATGATATTTTGATGAAAATATTATGGATAAAATGTTATGTTGAAGGTAATACTTCTATTGGAGACTTGATATTCTCTTAGAGATTACATTCGTAGTGAATTCCTTAGGTTAATTTATATATGCAAGGGGAAAAAATATAAACCAAAGTGTTCTAAGATATTTAATATGGGTTTATTGTTATTGTAAATTTTAATATTTTCTATAACCATGGGGGGTGGAAGTGATCCCCTTTTATAAGTAAAAAAATCACTTTTTGGAATACCCTTTACCCTTCAAGGATATCATGACACTGCTCTATTTTAAAATTTCCCTAATTTCATAATAATTTAGTTTGGGGTGATATTAGGTTAATAAAACCTCATTCATGGCTTTCCATAAATGATATAAACTCGTTATAGGAGTGTATCATTAACTTTTTATATTTTTTTAAATATGTAACTATTTTTATGTAAGTGATGTAATGTTTTATAAAAAATGTAACATCAATTTTATAATGATTTATTTGTTATTATAGAAAATTTTTCACCTATATTTAATGTAATTCAACTTTAGATGATAACCAAAATATTAATTGGTTTAGATTTCATATAATATTTTATATGATATAATATAAGATAAAATGGAACTAACCTTTATGAATTTAGTGTAAGTGAGAGACTAAACGAGATATGACTAAAAGCCTATTAAAATAATGATTTTATTTTTATATATAGTAATATATGATATAATTATGTAAAAATGAATAGCATACATTTTCTGGGGTATATCATTTCATATGATATTAGATACGATGATGAAAATGATTGGTCAGTCATATTTTATGACTTTGTTATACCATTATATTAGTAAAGAATTCATATTATTAGTTTTCTCAATTTAGTAATCTTAAAAGACCCTTTATATTTTTCCCATTTTGTTTAAAAATCTACCTTTCTCCTCTTCCCTTTAACATAAATTACACTAGAAAGTTCATGGGAGGTATGATAGTGTCTCCCATGAATCAAGTGATTCCTTTAATAAAATGACACAACATGGGGATGTGAATTTTGTGGAAGAATTTAATTTAAATTTACTTATCTTGTGAATGAATATTAAATATTTTCTATAATTAGTTTAAGGTATAAAAACATGTTAATCATTTATATTTATAAAAGGTTTTCATTTAAATCATGGTTTGTCATAAAAATTGTGTTTCAAATCATTTTTATGAAATTGATTAGGTGTTAATAGGTCCTTAGAATTCCAACAAAAAGTTATGTACAATAAATAAATATATTTATAATATATTAATTAACCGTAACTTTTGAGTTCATAAATAGATATATAGTTGTTTTCATTAAATATATGTTTTGGTATGCTGAAGATATTCTTCATATTTTGTTAATTCATAAAAGATATAAGGATTCGATAAGGGGAAAATTTGTCACACATTACTTATTTATTAAAGTTTGTTCATAGGAAATGATTTCATAGAAACACCGCATGACAACATCTGTAAAACATGGTTTGATGAATTAATCCTTGACTACACATCTTCTCCTCTATCATGTCGTTCTGTTGTACACTAAATATGCAAGAACCCAATTCCCCTATAGAGTGGTGATTGGAATACCACACAACTACTAACAACATTCATGGTCCTATAATGTAATTTCACTAAATGAATCATGATTACCATTTTTTGTCTTACCGTGAAATTTTTATATAGAGTTACCTAAGTACTCCTACTCCTTCATTGATTCTTTCCTATCACATGCTCTATATAAAAAATGACCATACATGTATATTCTTAAAAAAAAGCAACCATGTGGTCATGAATTATCTATATTGTGAAAACCCATTTTTCAAATAGGTTATATATACCATTCCTTCAAATACTTATAGCTTTTATTATGGGAAAGATATAATAATATAAGACACAAATATAAAAAATAGATAATCAGAACATTTGGAGAAAATTATAGGTAATTCCTGAGATCATGAAAATAGAAAAAGTCTCATGAGCTCATTTTATATGGAAAATATATTTTCAGAGATTTTTTCATATGTTTAGAATATGGTATCATTTTTTTGTTGTTTATCCACCCATATGCCCCACTACCTTATGGTTTGGTCTCTCTCATTTAGCTACTATGTTGGGTTTCTTCCACCATTCATCTCTTATATGTAGACTATCCACTTCATTAATTTACCTAGAGAAATCACCTCCCTTTCATTTTCCCCACATAAAAAATTATCTCAATGCATACCTCATGGTGTGTTTCCCTTGGTCATGTATCATCATAACCCACTTCCCTTCATGGGCCTTCTATTGGGCTAGCTCCCTTTTCATTTTTACAGTATTGTCCATCCTCCTTTTATGACATGCCATATTTTAATACACATTAATTAATGATTTATATCATAATAGTACTATTAATATAATTCAATAATATCATAAGACTTTGTTATTTTGGAAAATTAGGCACATTTCATAATAACATGAATCATAGGTACAACAACATAATTTAAATCTCTACAACAAGCCATTAAGTTTTCGGTTTTCTTCTAAGACTGCATGAGATATCCTAGCGAGGAACATAAGTAATGGGCGAGCTACAAATCATAATAATGGAATAATGTATGCATAACAAAATATTATGTAGTACATGGGATTCAAGAGGAATATCAAGTTAATATAAGAGGGTTTGGAATAATAAACAAGAACGTCAAATCATGATATAAAATTTTAACTTAAAGTTAACATGTGAATGTGGAAACAACATAAAACTAATCATTATAGTCATAAGTCAAGGAAAATTGAAAATACCTCATAATATGGACTTCTTATGACTACATATAATTCACCATAAATGGTATATTCTATGAAAAAGACAATATCTAATGCATTAGAGAGCTATATAATTTATGTATCACATGACACATTCATATCGTGTACATGCATAAGTTCTCCACATATATTATACCACATAAGAAATTATTCCACCCCCTTGGTATGAAAATAATCCTTCAAGGTGTCTTCTTGGTGTTTTGGGGTGATGTTTTTTATTTAATAATCTAGTTGACCATGAATCTGTAAGGTTGGTGTTTCCGAAGAATATATTTATGTCGACACAATTTCCCCTTGTTTTCCAAATTTTTGGGCCTCATAATTTGGAGTTGTTTTATGGAAAGAAATTATTTTTAAATTGATTTTGTAGAGATTATTTCATAGCCCAAAGTGGTGGTACTTAGAATGATTAATGAAAATCATAAAATTAAGGATTTCTGCATAGTAGCACTATGTTGACCACAAAGTGTGTTATGTAGACCGTTAAGGGAAAACATTTGCCGGAGTGTCAACAATTGCAGGACATATTTAGTTCACATGAGGATTTTTGTTTTAATTTGAGAGGTGGTGGTTTAGGGCTCCAAAAATGGTATTCCTTTTTGGAAGACATCTTCTCCCATAGAGGATCAAAGAACTATGTGGTCAATGAAAACACAGTTTCTGGTGAAGGTTGTACCACATTGATGTTTTGGGTAATTCTGATTAGCGGATTTTGTGGATATATTCCCTTATATAAATATCCATAATCAGATCATTATGTATATTTTGATTAGAAAACATCATCGCTATGGGATGAATTCTAGGAATTCAGAAGTAATTCAAGAGGAAGAATTCTGCAAAGGAGAAGTGTTCTCAAGGGAGGATTCCCTGAAGGGTGATGTAGTTCATGTGAACAGTTCAAAAAAGTGGTCTGTGGGGATATATATCCTATAAGAAGAAAAGGAACACATAAAATAGGTTGTCTTTGAGACACAATATTTCCATGAAGCATGTCTGGTCTGTGAAGAAGAAGGTCGACTATAAAGCACTCACACCATGTAGTGCAATATAGTTCACAGAGGATTCAAGGAAGTTCACAGAGGGAGTATGGAATTCCACAAAGGGACTAAAATAGTTCATGAATGAAATTTTCACAAACTAAAAATATGTAGAGAAGTGGATTTCATCAACTGGTTAAAATAATACTTCAATATATCATCTATATATAATTTAGGATGTCTTCATTCATGAAAATGAAGGGACAAACATGTCTATAAACAATGTGTGAATCCTTTATAGAGTGGTGAGAAAATGAAGAGGAATAACGTGATCATTTCTACCTATAGTGAAATAGATAAATAGACTTACAGAGTGACACTTGGGAAAGTAGTTAGTAGACCCTCAACCTAGTAAAGGAAATTATCCTATGCCTAGATGTGATCTACCGAGAACCTTGTAGTCTGGAAATGAGCCTTACGGTATTGGGTACATCAATAGATTACTTTTGTATTATCTATGTATGTATCCTAGTGAGGGTAAACCAAGTTAAATTTTTTTGTCTCATGCACGATTTCTTTTTTTGTTCATATAATTCTTTGTGAAATAGTGAGAACAATGTTTTTTATAATGAATGAATGTTTGAAGGGTCAAATGTTTTAATCTATCATACCCTAATACATCCCCTCTTTGGGTATCTAACCTAATTGGGATAACAAATTACAATCCCATGATTAAGGAGTGTGGTTTACGTAAATTTAATTCCCCGATAATTGATGTATTGTTACATCTAGTTGAATTCCATTGAGTAGAAATAGAGAAGGGGTTTCATGACATAATTGTTTTGCATGAAAAAATCACTGGATAATTTATGTTGGACAATGTGGGTAAATATTGATTCATGTAACAGATTAATGAGATTGAAAGGGCTATCTCATCACTTCAATATCCTATTAAAAATAATATGTAATTTAAAAACATATCCAAAAATGATAAAATTGTAATCATAAGGCATAACTTAAATAAGGTGATTGAATATAAAAGAGAAGGAGACGATCCATTACCTAGTGAGGGTGATTAAAAAATATTTTTATGAGAATCTAAATATCATTGGGGAATATTTAAGGGCTTCTATATAAGTAAATATTTATTAAATTCTGTATATATGTGTTTTGAGTGAATATGAATGGTAGGATGGGTGACTTTTTTTAGAAAACGTTATAGAAATTATTTATCAATTTCTAAACACAGGGTTTGGAATCTACATATTATAATAATGAAAAAAAAATATTGACAATTTTTAAGCATTATTTCATCCAATGAAAAGTGGAATTAAATATTTTCTATTTCTATGAATCAAACACATAAAAATAATACCCTTGGTGTTGTGGAACTGAGTCGTGTTGATAAAGAAATTGTTTTAAAACTATAAAAATACAATATAAGTTTTGGAGGAATACATATGTGTTTATAAAATTAACCTAATCAATTAAAAAACATATCATTTGAAATTAAAAAAATTATTTTGGTTGTTGAAACAATTTATATTATTTATTTTATCATTTATGAGTTTTTATGATGTCATAATACATAATGTAAATTTATGGTGTATTTTATTTTTAACCAACATTTAAAATGTTGTAAAACATTATCAAAAATTAATTTTTGACTGATTTCAATGTGATTTTTTTCATTTTTTTTCAAAAAAAAATTCTCTAAACATGAAAATTTAGAATTTTATTTCAAAAATATCAATTTATTGAAAAACATGGGTTTTTATGATGAATACACTTCTCCATTCCTTATAGAAATTACATTTTCCTTTGGAAAATTATATTATCATTTATATAGAAATAAATAGTATTAAATAAAAATAATTTATAAAAGTAATATTTATTTAAAAATTTATTTAATTTATTCAAAATATTGTCTTGATCAAATATATATATTTTCCAAAAATAAATTTTCATTCACTTTGTCAAAAATCTAATTTTTTTTCAAACATATTATTTAATAATTTATATTTTAATTATAAAAATGGATAAAAATATTCAATATTTAATATAAAATAGAAAATTACAAATTCATACTATTAGGGTTAAGATTTTTTCCACTTATGACAGAAACACACACTCTGAGGGAAATATGTGTGATGGTGAAACATTCTTGAGGTAGTTTGATAAACATGGTTTGGGAAATGATCTTGATAAGCATGAACATATCCCATAAATCGTTTCAATTATGAATTAGTTTTTGTATCTCAACTTGGTGTTGGCCAGTGGAATAATGTGGTGATTCTATCTACCATGGATGCTCTGTTAAATAGGATTTATAGGTTATGATCAGAAAGATCTAGGGCATCACATATTTTGACAATGTTAATTGGATTTATGAAAAACCGTTATATATTATATTCATAATGTTAACTGTACAACAAATATAATATCATATTAACAATTCTTTAATTATTTTTAAAAATATAATAGGATATAACATATAAAAATATATAATAACTACATATGGTCACATGTATTCTATAATTTCGTTTCATAATAAGGCATTTATTTGTTTGGCATGGGATACTCATTTATAAAACATACAATTGTTACATTCATCCCCCTTCAAAATTTACCCCTCATAATTATATTTCATACACTAATATTGATGGGGGTACTTCATTTTCATAGACTCTTCCATTCCCCAAGTGGCTTCCTCAAACATTTTATTCCACCACAATACTTTGATAATGAGATTTTTCTTGTTTCATGGAACTTTTCATATATAATCAAGTATATTCACCAACTATGCCCTGAATGGAATATAATTATCCTATAAAACCACCCCTATATTTTTAACATGTAAGTGGTCTAGTCATTACATTCATATGTGGGATACATAGTATAAATCATGTTCTTGTGATTAGTTAGGTGGGAGTGAAAGTCAATATTCCACAGCTCTAATATGATCAAGGATCTCAAAGGAGATGATGTATATTTTTCAATTATTTCTCTTCTTCCGAGGCCACAAAACTTTCGTCGATGATGATATATGATATAAAACATTATATATAACTTTAATCTCTAGGTAACCTCAATGAAAATCGAAATTGATTTACTATTGACATTTTAAGGATTTATTATGACACTAAATGGATAGAATATTCTCTATCATATATTGGATATTATCAGGTCCCATCAACTTCTACGGTCCAACACTATCCCAAAATACTATATTCCAACACTACTTCCCATACAGATCCTCATATGGTTCTATTTGAATTCCAGAATGAAAACTTTCACTATTTAATAACTCCACTAGGGGAAGGTGAAAATCCCAATATCCTTGTAAATCCATGGAATAATATATCATCATATCTTAATGAGTTTTAATGCTTCTCTTAGACTCATAATCCATCTGAGGGTGAAAATCAATAACAAAACAAATATATATATCCCATTCATACTGAAGTATTGTCCTGAACCATGAGGTAATGCTAGTATCTCAATCTTATATAATGTAGAGTAAAACATTGTTTTATCTTACCACTTTCATTATGTATATCTTAGTGAGTAGGTTAGGATAATGATATTTATTGATAGTAATTCAATGTTATGAAATTTTCATGTGATCAAATTCCACTCATATGGTGTTATTTCTATTAAAATTCATGGGTATTCCAATGAGGAATTTGATGGTTATGTTTTCCCATTTACATAATATTATGGTAAATAGATTCATTTTTGTCATAGATATAAATTTTTCGGCCTTGAATTCTTGGAATACCAAGCATTGACATATACTTTCATCAATCTCCTACTTCATGTTACCCCCCCCCCCCCTTATGTTTTTATTTGGACCTCTATATATTTAGTTTTTCTATGAGGAATAGAAAAAGATGAGATCTACAAATCTAGAAGATATTCTCACTTTATTTATGGTTTTTATGGATCACATATCCGAGTTGCAAATAATATATCTCCATCGTTAAAAAAAATTTAACTCTAGAATATTTTCTACAATATTTTGTAACTCATCATCATATTTTTTGGCCTCCCTGATTCTTTCATTAATGGATTTTCAATTTTTTTAGAATGGTAAGATATGGTTCTTTTTATTATTCCTATGTCAATAATTTTTACATCAAATAATATTGGATCTCTTCTAATACACTTCATGAATTTGAGTTGTCGGAACATTTTTACAAAGATAATTTGCCACTTTATTCCTTCACAAGATGGTAAGGAATTGAACAATAATAATACTTGATCAAATCTATCCAACTTCATTGTTACATATTGATATCATTTTTTATGAATATATACTTTAGGATTTTATGATATTTATATATGTCACTCTTCTCCCTATATAGATAATTTAACAAGATATTTAGACTGAATAGGACAACATTAATTTCTAAATAACTCATTGATTAGTTTTTTTCTTGAATTTTTATTTGGATGGAGTCATAGGCTATCATTTTTTCATCTTTCATAAGTATAAAATTGTACCGCTTATTAAAAAAAATTATAAATCATAAATCATTTTCCACAAGTAGTTAATGTGAGTACAAGTTTTGTGATTATACTCTTCTGGAACTATATAAATATCTCCTTGAATAATCTTATCTAGAAAAACAAGACTTAATTCGAAGTTATCATAGTTAGTGTGATTGAATATCATATGAACATTATCAAAAATCGATGATAGTACCCATCTAATATAAGGAAACTATGAATTTCTTTCGCATATGTTGGTTCAAACAATCATTCAATTGCCTCTATTTTTTGGGATATATAAAAATACATTTTTATTGATAACATTCCCTTGGAATATTATTTATTCCTTCAAAAATTAATATTTATTACACATAATATACCAAATTTCTTTCTGTAGGGTCCTCGGTATATCATTCACCTTATCATCATGTGTGTATATTCATTTACAATATATACAAATATTTTTATATTTAATACCACAAATTTGTTGAGGTATTCCTTAATGTTTTTGTTAATTAATTCAATAAATAATGTTAGATAAATAGTGAGTCAAAATGAAATCACTATGAAATCCTAATGCATGTATCATGTATGAAATTCATAATTGAGTATATAATCCTTCATTACATTTACATGAAAATATACCTACCAGATATCCACATTAGAGGAATATTTTTCACCATGTAGTAGATCTATCAAGTCAAAATTCCATGGGAGATGATAAAGATTCATTATTGTGATCTTTACAAGCTCATCAAAATTCATGGAGATGTTCATTGACTGAATGTTATTCATAACAAAAAGGATCGGTGCACCCCACAATGAATCAATTGGGCGTATAAGCCCTTTATCTTGATTCGTCTATGGTTTTTTCATCACCACATAATGTTTAATTTTTTCCATTATGTTTATATTATTGGACATTGGAAAATCTATGGGTATGGTATCTATTGGGAACTCAACCTTTTATATAGGAGAAATAAAAAACAATTATTTCTGAAACATATCAACAAATTCCCATAAAATGTCCATGTCATCAATGATGATATTTTCCTTAGTTTCAATCATTTTAGCAAGATGTGATTTCTCACATGGAAAAAATATACATTCATGCGATGATGATAACAACGGAGATTCATCATATTCTACTAACTTTTATTGAATCGGAGTGCGATTTTAGATATATAAGGAGATATCCTACCTTGGATAATTTATGATGCATAATTTCAGGGAAATATAATATTTTCCCATAATATCATGGAATTACATAAAATAGAGTACATAATGTTTTCAAGGAAATTAATCCCACACATTTTGATAGGGGGTTATTTATATTCTTGGGATGAAATTATTGTCCCATTTTTCATTTACATAGATGGCTTCATTAATAGGTTTTGAGGTGGTGATTGAATAATTTGATATAATTCTATGATATGAATGAAGTTTTAAAACCTTATAATATAATATTATATTTAAATATTTGATTCTAGGTCTAATAATTTACATCAACCAAAAATAAACTTAGTTATATGAATTTCGATATTACTGAACACATAAAAGGAAAACAATTAATATTAATGGGGTAACTCATAAATGACATACATTACATAGTCTATAAATTTATTGGTTTAAATATATATTATAAATAATCTAATTCCTAACATAAAATCTTATGAAAATATTTTTTCCCTTAAGAATGGTTCATAAAAGCTTATTAATTTTCCAATCATATACCCCTATAGTGTCAAACATTGTGTGTAGAATGAACTCTTTATCAAACACTAGGTTATGAAAAAAAATTAAGCCTAATGAATCCTTGGTAATTATATGAAGGAAAAAATATTCTAGATCCATATCCACCATTGATATCTATAAATATATGTATTTCATTGAAACCCACTTACTATATAATTTACCAATATTTATGGATCTTTTAGTCTTATCCTTAAGGCTTTCATAAGGGTTTTCTAATCCTTTCCCTAAAATAAAAAATAAACATTTCTATAATACCAACTATGAGATCCAAAATTTTAATAAACCTTAATTAATGATTTATTACATAATGTAACTCAAAATAAAAGTTTGATGATTTTGATACCTGTTTTCTTTGAGAAATTACTTTTATAGGAAAAAAACATCAAACATTATTGAAAATGAATATTTAAAAAATGAAAAAAATTCTCATAACATTCAATTAATCTTAAAATCTACAACGGATAACAATGTGGGTTACATAATAAAGGGGTGATCTATAAATTTTAGTAAAAAAAGAAAAGAATAATTTAATGAAGTTCATAAGAGTCAAGAGGCCTACCAATGTAACGTTAGAGGGGTGAGAATCCAAATTATGAACATCATTGCATGATAAAATATTATAAACGAAAGGGAACATGGGAATTAGGAAACAAAAAAACCTAAAATGAAATACATATGTCAAGGATAAATGACAATACATCAATACATAATTTTATTTGAATGACCACAGGTGCATCATAAATCATGTACACGTAGAAGTATGCCACATAGAGGATAAGAAATAATTCTATATTTAATAAATTTCTATCCCATAATTAAAGAGTGTGGGTTAAATACCTGAAATTAAAAAAAATAAGGATAAAAACTTATATTTTCATTCCATTGAGTTGAAATGTTGATGGGAATTTATAACACAAATATTTGGATACAAAATCATTGGACAATGTTAGCAGTATCACAAGGGTATATAATGGTCATGGAAATGATTAATGATTTCAACGTGGTTCCTAATATCTTGGAAATAATATTTATAGTAACTTGGAAGTGTAAAAATATATACCAATGTGAATTATCAGAAATAAAATGGCATAATATAGTGAATATTCTTTAATTAAGAGAAGGAACAGAGGATCCCTTTCCTTGGAAAAGCACTTCTAAAAGAATGAGAAAAGATTAATAAGTGCATAAGGTTACCTTGGGAGGGATCTTGAGAGGAAATATAATGTAACCTCATATTACACATTTTTTGAGTGATGTGGAATGAGAAGTTGGGTGGGTTATTATAACAATATTTAGTGAGTTGTTTTATTAATTTGTAAGCATAGGTTTTGAATTATATTTAATAAAATAATCAAAACCACCGTCTTTCCATGTTTTTCTAATGGTTTTTTAAAAATATAAATGTTTTCAGTAATTTATAAGTCTATTAACTGAACTCATTATAATAATACACTTAGTGATAAGGAAGTCAGTCATGTTCATAGATAAATAATTTCAAAATTGTAAAATATAATATATGCTTTGGAGGTTTCATTTAGGTTTTATAAAATTAATCAAATATCATTAAAAAACATTGTCTTGGACATCCTCATTCATTAGGCCACATTATTTATCATGACCACATTTAATTATAGTGGGGAAATATTCCCTATAAACCATTCATTTACCATAGGATACTTATATGGACATTATATAACACCTAGAAGGCTATATTCCCACCTCATATCATAATATTTAATTTTTTAGGATACGTTTATGAAGAAACCATATTAAATTAGGTTAGATAAACTCACACTATCCCAAGTAAAACCATACCTTAAGGGTCCATTTTCTATATGAATCCAATCTATAATCATTGGGCCATATTTCCATAATAGTCACCTATAATGGGATGATCATGTATAAGTCCAACACCAACCCGGACTGGGTATCTTTTTTCGCAATAATCCTTATAATAAAATATAAAACTACTTGGTTTGTTCACTATCACATGACCTTAAAAGTTATTACATTTTCCATTATGTCTAAATAAACTATGTGGGTTCTGATACCTTTCATAAAGATACATAGGATTCACCTTTAATGGACCTATTCATAACTATATAAATAAATATCACCTATTATGATGGGGATGAACTCTGGATTTCCCAACCACATGGTCCTATAAAAGACATCACCAATTAAAAAATGAAACCTCAATGGAGAACCAACTATACATACTGATGTTCACATCAATACATGTTAAGGACCAACTAATAAAATAGGGGTAAAAATTCCTACAATTTGATTTTGGATGGATTTTTGAATATGAATTAAATCTATAAGAATGTATAAGATTTGGAACAGATCTCCTTAAAATGTGATATGATCCTGAACTCCCACCATTTTAACCCAAATTCATTCCATGAGTTCATATATATTTTCCCAAGGACTAAATTCATTTAGGGATTTGGTTCTCCAAAATAAATATTCCCCATGACATAAATCCCACACCAACATTTTCATTAGAAACAAATCTGAATGGAACAATCTGAATCCTTTAACACTGAATGTTATTAGTGAAAACTTGTTTTACATATGATTTTCTATTTCCATGTTTTCTTATTAATGTTTAATGATCATGTTAGGTTTTTTAGAACACAGAACCCATTCAATCCAGTACAATGGAATCCTATAGAAATTAGACTTATGCCTCATCTGTTCAAAATTCAAGGGCCTCTCTGAATATGTAAATAATATTTCTAACCCAAGGTCATCAATGATAAGTGATTAATGAAATAGTTCATGAAAACCATTTAAATAATGTTATTTCTACTCTGGTGGTTTCACGTGAATCACTCTAAGAAAATAATATTATCCCATAATTTTATCAAAAATTTGTGGTTATGAATTTAGTGGTTCTGATTACCACCATAAACCATGTGGGGAGCCTTTCTGTAGACTGAAATGATAAGTACATGTCTTATATTATTTAGATATAGAAAAATATTGACTAATAACTCAGTAAAACTCATGAATAAATAGTGAGGACTTCTTTCAACCTCTTATAAAACTAGTGTTTTTTTGAAATAATCCCCATATCAACTTCAAAAGGAATCCACCTAGGAGGTCTCTTTTCTGGTCACCCAGAACCAGGAATATATGAAACATCTTTTGGATCAACGAACAAAATATCACTAGGACTGTTCTTATATCCCCAAATTCCTTAAATATGTGCACAATAATATATTTTAATACATCTATGAGAATGAAAATATCCATTTTCACAAAAATAAGGTTTTCAATTTTTCATTGGTAGTCCTAGAGAAACCATGTCTGTATATCATGACCTCTAATAGTGAGACATCCAATATTAATGATCCCAGACTTCCTATCTGACATATTATATTTGTGACATTAGTAGGTTCATTTTTTCATATTTCATTAGCATGTAAGGGGAATTACATATTCATTCTCACCCATATGAATATCATTGGAATATCAAGACAAAAAATAAATGACCCGAGTGAGATTATTTCCCAACTCCCTCCATAGAAATGGCATATATTCCCATTACCATTAAATAAGTATATAATAATATCTTGGTGGTGATCAAAGAGAATTATCATACATGAGATAATTTACTAAGATTCTCTCAGTATACTGTGGTAGTAATTATAGAAGGATGTTGTCAACATATCCCATTATTGAAAAGGGAAAATGAACACATTTCTACCACACCATAAGAGTAGAATATGAAATATATTTAGTATTTACTAAAGAAAAATAATATATTCCATTAACTATTCTAGAATATTATCAACACATCATTACTGTGAATAAATTAATAGGATCTTGGTCAAATACCTTTTTAAATTGGATTCGGCTACTCCATTCAAATGACAACATTAATGTAGGATCATAATACTTTTCACCATATAAAATCTCACTGACTTATTATTAGGGAAATATTAGAGTCTCAAAGGATGGATCTTACACATTAAGGTTATTATACACAAAACATGAACCCAAATCACTAATGGATAACAACTAATTGGTAGTATCACTAGGGAAACCAATGTGTAAGAGAAGGCTCACATAACCTCTCTAACCAATTGAGAGTGTTCTTGGATACCTAAAGAATATTTAAATAATGGCCTAAGAATCTACTAAATCATAATCATAAAGAGGTATAAATTTTAGTTTCAGTGGACTTAACAATGTTATTTTTACAGGTTTCTCTGGAGTTCATCCTAAGAGTGTTTATACAAATGTTGTGATCTTGTCTTTATAAACACAAATCATGTATACTCTTCATGTAGTGAATGATTTTAAAATCACCCTTAGTACTATAAGATCTATCAGTGAGAAGTTATTTCCATTGTAACATCAATTACGATCCACCCATAATGCCCCCCCAAGGTATATATTTAAAAAATATCTTTACATCATGACATAAATACACAATATACATTCTTCTAATAATTTATAATTTCTAGATGACTATGATAGTACTCTCCATGGAATTATTAATGAACATCTCTATGTGGAAATATAAAATTTTTATAAAGATGTACTTCCATTAAAAAACTACTTTTAGATGGCCCTTGTAGTGGGAGACACTCAAAAGTATAAGGAAAAATACACCATGTTCTTTTTCTGTGTCGGGAGATATCAATTCTAAACCATAATTATCTAGAGTAAATAGTTAATTTTTAAATTACTTTTGTTCATTTTCCAATTCATATGGCATATAAATTTTGACAAATCCCATTCCCTTTGATAATGAAATTGGTAAATAATTGTTCTTGTTTTATTATATAAAGTAATATCTCAATACATATAAAGAGAAGGACTTGATAATGAAAAAACATGCTTAAGAAAATAAACTGGTCATGCTCTACACTATGGACATTCTTTAGCATGACATTCCTAAAAAATATACAATTAATGAATATATATACTTTTTATAATCCTACAGATGACTCACCATCATGTGAAGGTGAAATATTTATCCCTTATGGAATATGAAAACCATGTCGTGAAGATAATTGAACATTTCTATTAGATTAATTGATACTACCTTCTTTTGAGTAGAACATGATGTTTGGAATGTAGTGTGGGTACCGACAATGCAAATTCTTAATTATTTGGGGACTCTGTATTAATTAATCAAAATTATTACATCTGATATATATATATATATATATATATATATATTTGAATATGGGATGAACATGGAGCACTATATTTCACTTTTCGCCTTGATCAAAAGAGTTGAGAGAGATAAGAACCATTAAAAACATTGAATTAGAAGAAATCCTAGTCATAGACACTACACATAGTAGTGAGTCTATCTAAACAACCATGTTATGTACAAATACAATAAGAAGTCAATTGGAATATCCCATCAACAGAATCCCACATCAGTAATCTCAAAAAGATAAGAATTCCTCTCACCATAAAAAATTCAAGACCATTGGTATAGATCCACACTCAATAGAATGCATATCATGTTCTCAAATTCATTGCATCTAGATTATTCTTGAATGAGAACCAATAAATTTAAAAATGTAAGAATAATTTCATTATAATAGTTTCATATAGAATAAAATATAAACACTTATGGTTGGGGGAATTCTTAGCATCACATACACCCCTTGGACCATCATATCCATGATGGGTACAAGATTTCATTATTGTAGAACCATGATATTCCAAACACATAGGGCTTGGGGTTTTTTATATCAACCCTGCCCCCATGAAAATAATTCATCAATAATATAAGAGAAAATTTATAATAATGAACTTAATGGTTTCTCCACTTACATAAATTAACTCTTCCATTGAGGTCATGATTAGTAAGGGTTTTCAAATACGCCCTCAGGATCACATTTCTGAAATTATTTTCATGGAAGTATTATATGGAGAAGGAAAACCCACACATGGTCCATGATATGAAATTTTTTAGCAAAAAGTGTGATACAAAGGAGTATAATTACTTTTTTTATTCAAATTATTCAAAATAAATAACTCCACTTATCCTTTAAATGAATAAATAATTTTGATAGTACACTACACAATAGTAAATTTAAATATTTCTATACCTATTGATAATATAAATCATGATTCCATTGAAAGAGATATAGATGAGAAAGTTTCAATATAAGATACAATCCAAACCAAAATTCTTGAATAAGGATAGAATAATTATATTCATTGAACAATTAGAAACATTGTAGTTCCATAAAATTTGCAATTATAATAGATTTATCAAGCCCCGAGTATATAAATGGGGATGAGTATGGATATATATCAACTTTCACACAATGATTTCTTAACTCTAACTATTAATACAGATTTTTTTATATTAATTGTATTTAAAGTAGTTAAAATGACCCAAATTTAAACTAATTAGTGGAAATATTTACTATACATGTAACCTATAATAAGAGAAACACATTCAACATTAAATCCCCCTTATAATAGATAAGTGCCTCTACCTATTATAGAAGAATCTGACCATATGACCAATATAATACCAAAATAACATAGATATAAAACTTGATGGATAGAGAATATTACAAATTTATTAAATTTTGGTGGTATCTAGAATCCTATTAGGTGAGCTACCAAAGGATGAATCATACTAGGTAAAAAATGGACATAGTTAAATAGACAATGTCAATATTTTCCCACTATCTTTTCTCACTTTTCTAGAAAACCAATTATCCCTCTAAAACTTATTGACTCGGTGATTTCACTATAATATTTATTTCAACATATATAATGGAATCATGCACCAGTGTAATGACAAAGGAAACTATATCACGAGTTCTTTTATATCACCCCTCCTCCAACCAAAAACATGAATCCAATCTTCAATGTTTTAAATGACATCAGATATCCTATGAAATATTTAACGCCATTAATAAATCAATTTATCCAAATTCTAGGAGAACATTAGCATTAATGGGTTGAAAATATTAGATTATTAGAGTAAACACATGATGGAAAAATGTTTTTCTGGTATATCATTTTACTATCATTGTACTTTAAGGATTGGTAAGAACTCTATCAATTGGTTCTCTACCAATTTATCTCAATGATGAGAATGAAATAGATGTTAATCACTTAAATTATAATCAATAAAAATGGGATATAGTTTCAGAAAAGTTATAGATAGTATGGTTTGGCCTACCTAGTCATGAAACAGTAAAATTATAATTTAAAAGAAACCAATGTAAATAATTTTTGTGGTGATTATCATATTACATTAATTATTATCAAATACCAGAGTTGATTCCATGAAATTTGCATTGCTAAATATTGTATAGAGGATTTTGTATGAATGACTAAATCCAAATATCAATCACTACCACAATCCTGTGAAAAAATTTATTTGAAATGTTAAAATAATGATTATTATGCATAATCCAGTTTCAATACTATCTCTAATCCCAAACCCCATGATATATCACCCAGTACCTCCTCGTGACATGAAGAATAAATAGAAGTACCCTTTTCAATAATGCATAACAGATAAAAATAACCAACTCATCAATTATCCATGGAATAAAATTTATTATTTGAAAACATAATTTTCATTGGTACATCATTAAAATAATTGATAACAACATACTAAAGAAACTAGCTCCAATAAACCTAAATGATGTTGGATTCAAGGACTGTGAAAATTAAAAAATAATTCAATTAAATATTAGTGCACACCATTCATGATATTTTATTCATAAAAAATATCTTATAAATGATTATAAATTCTAGTAATGTTATGTTAGACAATCCACCACCATAAATGTATTTTTTAATATGACACAATTAGAAGATGAAGGAAAATAAAATCATGTCTTGAGGTGAAGAATATAAATATTTAATTGTTGGATGACCATAATGATGATCAATACAGTGCACTATATCATCAAGGGATAGTAAAATAAACATGTTGAGGCCCGAGTTCCCTCTTGGATGATAAACCAACAACATAGATTCTTTATCCTTCCTTGAGAAATTATGTTAAGAATTTATGAAACTAATGTAAGATGAGTTGGATGAAATAAGGACACGTAACAATGCCTATTCTAGTAAATACACATTAAGATCTTTTTCCTTAATAAAATGATATATATTTCCCCGTAATGGGATCAATAATAATAAAACAATATAATATCATTCTTATCTGATGAAGAATATCAATATAGATTTGCTGAAGAAAATCACCTGGAAAATAATTTTTTTTAAGAGAAGTATATTTATGATCCCGAGTTCCCCTTTTATATCCTAGGATATGAATGAAGAGGTTATCTAGAATCATGGGGTTAAGTAGGAAAAAGTGTAAATGTATCTAAACAGTAATTCCAAATTCATACTAATTCTAAATATGTTGTGGAATTCAAAATACAAGAACTTCGATGTTCCCAGCTAGCACGTCTCTCTTCCATAAATCATCTAGGGCTCATTCAAGACCAGGCATATGGTAGGACTGACTGGTCATTAAATATATTTATGTTCAAGGAAAAATTGTGGTATGTTCATCTCCACTCAATAAATAGTTGATAAATATTTCATAAAATATTTATTAGGGAAAGAATCCATCAATATATATCTAACTGGTTTCATTGACTCACACCAAGGATCATCATCCTTTATGAATGAATAGGCCTCAGGCTTAAAAAATATGAAATATTATAATTTTTTCAAGTTTTTTTTACTAAAATTTCAATTATCTATTCAGTTCACCTTTTATATGTTCTTTGAGATGCTCTTTTTGTGGAACTTTTAAGAACCCATGGTATTGAAGTTGAGGTCATCAATACTCAATTATATCATATATAGAATATAACTACTAAATTACTTTATAACTTATCATTAATGTACATGGATGAAGATAATACCATTAAATTTCAAATTAAGTCATCATTTATATCATGAAATTAGGAAACTGATGAAAATAATCACGATATAATTGATAATGGTCAAAAAACAATGTCATTGTAGTCTAGTACCTTAATTTAATGAGTCATAATGAAATTTATTTATCTACATATCTATTGAAAAAAAATTCTAGAAATTATAAAGAAAAACCACTAAGCCATATATAGAATAGTTTCGATTTTAGAGACCTTGTCATTAGTTCTGCGTTTATTATTATTTTTAAATACATGAAATTAATTACCTACCTGGGAATACATTTCAAAAATTCTAATATTTTAGTTTAATTATAATAACTATATTGTCTTATATACTTCATTAATGGACATGAAAGAGTGAAACATGGAGATAGTGCCTCATTTTATTCCCACAAATCTCAATATATTGATATAGGATTCTGTTATAAAGAGGGAAAATAAAATACAAAAAGTGAAGATATCCTAAAAAACATCCCATAAAGATTTGAATACATATCATGTGAGTCCATCACATGAAAATCAAGGAGATTTAATAATATCCATCAAAAATATAGGCTACCACACTAGATTTTCGGACTCATCAGGTCATACAAATCTCATCTGAGTGGATGAAGCATTTAATCACACTTTTATATATGATGTAAAATATAATGTTATCATATAATAAACACCTCTGGAAAAAAATGAAAAAAATTAATATAGACCAATCTATTTCATTTCTGTATTTACTAGAAGGCTGGACAGATTGATCACCACACCCTTTCAAAACTATAGAGTTTTGTTCATCAAGTTGACATGAATCACATGGCATGAAATAGTTATGGAAGTTTTGGAATTTTTTCCTCTCTCTTAATGATATTGGTAACATAAAATGAATCACATTTCGTATAATATTAGTGATATACGAATCAAAATCATAATTATTTGGATGAAAATTCTTCAAATATTTTCAAAGATCTCAAGTATTCATTACACCACCACCTTTATTCGGAGAAACCACCACCTCTTTGAAATAATTAGATATCCTCAAACCAAAAGGATCCCTTCACTCCTTCTCCCATTGATGAAAATAAATAAGATGAAGAAGAAATTTAGAATTTTCCTTATAATAAAGTTCATCTATTGAGACTTTAAGAGTCTAGAGATATTTTTACATCACTAACGAGAGATAAATATGGCCTTAAATTTTATTCCAGTCTAAAAATGTCCCTTAATCACCCACTTACAATGGAATTGAGATAAATGAATAAAAATAGAAAACATATCAGAGAATACCGACTAATATTTTAGGAAGTTGTATTGATTATAATTGATAAGAAACTAAAAATTACTCAGGGGATAAAACATGACCCAATTCATATGTTAATTACAGATTACATGTCTCCCGAAGAACAGATGTTATATTTCTCATTCCTGAAGCATCATAATGATGGTCTCACATGGAACTACACATAAATTTAAGGAATCAATCTAGATTTTTCCATATATAATTTTGTTTTTCTTAAATTTTAACATTGCTACAAGTATGTATTCTTGATAATATGTCCAACTCAATCCACCATGTTTTAAGGCAATGTTCAGAAGCTCATTACAACCAAATTCATTAATATGTTTTACAACATGAAATTGATTTCTAATATCATCCATATAATGATGAATAATGATAAGATACGAGTGTTTAATAAATTTTTGGATCTCAAGTATCATTTCATAAATGATTACTAGCTAGTCTCAATCATAAAAAATTATATAGACACAAAAAATGCTTTATTGGACCTCTAAATTATGGATGGGTCCTCTGATTATAACCAAATCCAAATAGATCCTAAAGAAAAGGAGGGAAATACTTTTATGGAACTCCAAGGGGTGTAATATTTCTAGTTTATGCTCTTTGTAACGATGAATTCTAGGACCATATATGAATATTCCATTAATTATATCTTTGATCCCTTTCTAGATAAAAACATAGACTGTTTTGTAGTTGATATTGTTATATGATATCAAAAATACTGGGATCATCTTACTAATTTAGATAATGACTTCAACAATCTCTAAAACCATGACCTAATGATAAACCCCTTAAAATTCACATTTAGGGTCACATGTGTTATTATATATTAGTTTTATAGTATACTATTTTGAAATAGAGGTTGAACCTAAGAAGACCAAAGTGATCCTAAACTGGTAAGCTCTTTAAAATCATAATCTGTTGAGAGGGATTCATGGAAACCCTATAGAATATCATATGATTCATAGAGAAACTAAAAATAAAATTATTTCCCTTCAATAAAATCATAAATTAGGGACTTACGTATTAGTGGGATAAATTTTTTCTATTATATTTTATAAATTAATTGGACTACATTTTCAACCCATGAGTATTATTGCTTTGGGTAGAAGGAAATCCACTCATTTTGTATATGAAAACTATTGAATATTCTCTTAGTGTATTTATTTTATAGAATTATGATATATGTAATGAAAATTACCTCTAATATTTTACTATATCTTTTATTGATATTGAGGAACCAAATTCTATCATTGATAACAGTTAACATACAATAATCTTTGTAGTTCATAAAATAAGACACTTCTAGATTCATCATGAGATCTACTTGGTCTATCATATTTCCATGCTAAAAAACATCCCTAGTTGTTAAATATTGAACTGATTTCGGTCATGGTGATTGGATGTCCTATATTAGTTTGATATCGAGTACAAATCCTAGAAGCAATTCCAAAGGTAAGAACTGATAGACATTCTTACATCACATTCCCATCATCAAAAGAACACTAGTTAATATTAAACTAACTGATTTAAAGGTATTATATATCTATAAAACAGCGTAGAAATTAGATATGTATTTTAATGTTTCATATAAAATTCAATTTTGAAGAATCATGGAAAAACAAAAAATTCAATATATTTGACATATTAATTATCCTCATCTCCCCAACAATTAATATTTATAACTATTCGTTAATATTTTAAAAGGATTCAAAAATATTTAATCATAATACCATGATATTATTCCAAACTTATCATTGGTTGTGAATATTCAAATTTCTCTCTTAAATATTATTCATGATCTATAGTTATTGATCAAGTATATAAACAATATTCATGCAATTAAGAAATAGGAACTAATTACTCTACTAGATTGTATATGAGATGTAATGTCTAAATTTCACTCTTATCCAACTTTATCGCACATATCATTTTTTTTAAATCTTTTATTGATGCATTGGTTAATGTATCAAAAAACATATAATATTAATACATGTATGAAATAATCATCAATATCACACACCACATGGTTTCCACTCCATTCATTGAAAAAATTTATAAGAGAACGAGGATATCAGCTCTACCCATATAAAATGTGATTTGGTATTCCATTCAATTAATATCAATATTGGTTCGATTACCCCCATAATGAACTACCACCAACGTTTAATTTTTCCATTGAATTGATCAAAAAATTAACATATCTGAGGATGGGATGTAAACATTACCATTTTATTGTATTAATTATTATAAATTCCTCTATTATTGGTGTTTTGAAACAATTATCCATAGATACATTGCTGAATGAGATACCCACACCATTATTTTTGATGTCTATTTAGTCACATGAAATTATAACCTTTCCAAAACCATTCAATCTCACCAAATTAGAAGTCTTCGGTAATTCTATCCATCAATGATATTACATTGCTTGGAGTTCAATATAAAATTTTATTCCTAAATGATACAAGTCAATCATATTCAAAACCCCCAAAGATGTTGCACACAACAAAATATTATTGGATATTGTTTTTTTTTAAGGCATATATATCATTGGGCCATATCTGCCATCAATATCCTTATAGTCAAGTAAACATTTCTAAAAACTAACTTCTTCATTTATTACATTGAATATATATCCATAAATGATTTCAGAACAATATGTATCATCATATTTTTTTAGTCAAATATAATTACTAGATTTGGGGTCCATTATATAATATTAAAATAAAATGGAACCAAATTTTTCATTTCAAAATTGAAAATGATGCATCAGACATATCCATTCATTATAACCACTCATCACAATAATATTTTATAAAAAATGGGAATTTTAAAAAATTGATAAAAAATATTTCCAACATAATCTAGATAATTGTGGATAAGTGTATGAATTCATAGCCTGAAAAATTACCTCATTATTCAATATATTATCACACCAAAACCGAATTACTATAAATGAAATCCCATATTTTCATTTCCATATTTGAAATGAATTTATAGAAATCAATGTCTAGTTTAATTCACTTTGTATCACTATCAATAATGAAGTGATTGAATATGAGAATTATTATAAGATGTCGATAATGATGGAATGGTTTAATGAAAAAATTTATAATGGATAATAAAATTTATATTTCCATAAAAACATAATATAATTATTTTTCAACAACAAGGGTCTCTTATATTCACTCCTACAGGGGGAGCATGGAGTGGTTCTCAAAAAATGATAAAACCAAAGAAGAAGCATAAAATAATTGATGTCATATTAGATGGACCGTATGTTATAATATTTTTACACCAACAGAGCAAATTAGTTGACCATAATGGATAAAGAACATGTCACACTGGTTACTAGATAATTATTTATAAATAATAACTATTTATAATTTCACATTTAGTTGCGTTCTTCACCACTAGAGGATGTTAGAATTCAGTGTACACATATATGGCCACTCAATGATAAAAAACATGGATATATGCCTCCCGTATAATGATAAACAACATGTCACATTTCTATGCTAAGAGATATTAATCAACATAAAATAAATTTTTTATTTGGATGACAACAAACTACAAAAAAATACTCAATGATATAAAACTATATAAAACATATTTTTTGGTAACAAGATGTTAAACTATATGGAAACATCCCATCAAAAATATTTTAAACCACACTGTGTGTGTCATGACTATTTTCAACTACATCCCTAGGGGTGTACTGGTTACATTCTAATACACTCCTATTTTCTCACACAGATCATGAATCACATGAGTTTAGATGCCCAGGAAAATTGCGCAAATTTTCTCTATTTAGATGCACTATGACTAATGATATAATATGACATAGTATAACCTATATGAAAAATATTCATTAGAGTGTCCCCCCCTATATGGCATGACCCCACCCCCCACACCCCCCCCCCCCCCATATAAGATTTACATCTCAGCAGGGATCCCGGGGCCCAACCTATCCATGTTTGAGAACAAAAAATCACTCATTCCAATAAACTAACCTGATATTCATAAGTAATCACGATCCATATAAACATTTTTCTCATGATTCACATTCCAATGGGATACATTATGATTATAAGGTCTATTATTTTAAGAAGATATCTGAACCACCACTAACATAATTCCCTCTATCACTTTAGTGTTTGAACAAACTAGGAATTATATAGTTTTACTGATTATACTACATTGAGGTGAAGTCAAACTTTCTTCCTATACAAAGAAGTCCAATCTACACATAATGAGGTTCATAATAATGGAGTATAGATCGATAAAAATTATCGATCTTATGTATATGTTAAATATAAATATAGACCCTCATTATAGATTCATCCTTGAAATCTATTACTAAAAATAACTTTTCAATGAATCTGATCAATGTAGAAGATGACTCTTTAAGAACTATTTGAGGCTTGACTCATATTTTTGTAGGATATGTTGTGACACATGGATTTCATATCATATTCCTTACCAAAAACCCATCAAATGTTCTCTATTAGTCCTTACTGAATGACATTAAACATTATTTCATATGGTCATACATACATGACCATGAAATAAACATATTAGACTAGTATTAATGGATGAATTTCCCTACATGAGAGTCAGATACATGTAAGTATTATTGATGTAGGTTTTTTATCTAAATGAGAATTAGGGTCAAAAATTCCAATTTCTCAACATTATATCATAATTTTATAAAGCGTCCCATATACTATATTAACTTTGTATGGTTTGATTTCTATTACCATAGTCTATATAGTGACATCTAAATCAAAAAATCAATATCCAAATATGATTCATCATATATTTAGGTTCCTTTGAAGAGAATAAATACATTCTAGACATGGAAGGATCAAGAGTAGAATGACATAATCAACCATACTGAATAACCTCTTCATAAATCATACTTCATGATTTTAGTGTCTAATATTACCAAACATATTTCATGGTTATTAGTAACTACTGTACTTGACTCTAAAGGAAACATTTTATTGACTACGCACACAGACCCTAAATTTTTCACGTAATAGGAAACCTTAAAATGAACTATAAACCGAAGGCATCTATTAAATAAGGAAAGTACCCTATAATCATTGTACCGTCCCAAATATCAATGGAACATGAAATTTGAATAGGGTTTGTGGTCATCTATTGAATACCTATTGCGCACCATTACTTATGAATAATGAATCTCATGATGAGTTTTATAATATATCCAGTATAGTGTTTAATCGTGTTGACATATTATTATCCATTGAAGCTCATTTAGGATATTATAATAACCCAAAGTATCCCAAAACTATGACCATAAACTATATACATGCCTATGAGATATAAACACTAGAAATTATTTCTCTATAATTATTGGATATTATATATCCCTTACTGTTTATGTTGTCCAACCATTTTATCCATTTGTCAAAGATGTGTGACCATAAACTCTATCCATCTTTTTTCCAGACTATATGATAATAAAATATAAGTGAATTTGATATAAATATTTTCAGTATAAATACACAATAAGTGTATCCGGATAAAAAGTAAAGTATCTACTCTCTAAGCCTCCAACATTTCAGGTTTCGTCAAAATAAATAGATATCAAATATAAAATGGATAAATCATTTGGTGCCCACATTATGGCCCTAGAAAAATAAAATCCAAGCTCAATAAGAACATTTGATCAAGAAATAGTTAGTGGTATGTCATATTATACCTATTTCCATGAGTGATTTCTATACAAATGTTGTAATCATTAGGTTTCTATAAGTATTAATTTCCTTTAGAAATCTAACACTTTTCACATGTGTTTGAGTCTATAAAAGTATTAATATATATCGTAATGAGTGGACTAGAATCCAAAGGACACATTATTTTTGATAACTCATATACACTCCCAATATGTCTATGTATGTGTTTTCACTATGTGTCCATCCAAATAAATGAATTTCTGTTATAAGCATAGGATCCTATAATATTTGTATGCATATAAACCATTTTAATAAAGTCCATCATTTGGATATGATTAGAGGTAATCTCTGTCATATGTGTCCTATCTCATCATCCCCAGTAAAAATTTACACTGTTATGACTTACACAATGCATAACCCAACTAATCATGTTGATATGATATACTCAATTATAACACTAGTTCATTGTTCTCATGTTCAGTGAAAATAATTGACATATTATACATTACATTTTAATCAGTCATTATCATCTTACATTAAACCATTTGACACAATGGTTTTATATTTTTGACCATAAAGATAATGAACTACTTTTGGGGGTAATCTATAATTTAATTGATCTCGCATTCATGCTTGGTATTTGCACTATCTATATATGTAGCATCCTCTACTCATTTAGTTATAGGAATCCATCCAATAATATCTACATTGGAAGGAGTAAGTATTAAATATGATATGTCCTCTTCATCTCCATATCTATTGAATTTGATAATATCCAATAAGCCTCTAAATATTTCACAATCAATATCTAAGATGCTCTCGATGAATATTTGTCCAACATCACTGATAGTGACTATCACTCTAATCGAGCTGATCTGGTGAGTTTCTCCAATATTTTATAGAAAACCATCTCAATATATGGTAAAATAAATATAGACATAAAATATAAAAACTATTGGTTTCATAATCATAACCCTAAAATATATTCCCTTGTTCACGATGTTGTCTATATAATCTGCCCATGGATTTACAAATTCAAATTGATTCCAACTTACCCATATTATGGGAAGATTCACATCACATTTTCATTTCGTAAAAACTATATGAACTTAAACTATAATAATATGTGGTCAAAGATGCTCAACATAAAATATGACCAACCTCTAGTACAAATTCTAAACACTAAACTATATTCACCATATTTTGAGGTTGTATATATTCACAATGTTTGGGCTCTTAACTCACATTGATTTATCTCCTCTTATGTCACTATATGGACACCCTCACTTTTCTAAGATTAATATGTTTTAAACAGAAAACATCAATGATATATAGTCCAAAAACTATGACCAAAATATGTGTGTTCTATTTATCATCTCCAATGGAATGTTGATATTAGGATCTCCATTGATGTTAGGGTTTATTTCATCTATTTTATTATATGTGAAACCTTGTCTTTTAGAAAAATATATATAGCCTTAAAAATCATCAATGTTGGACCCCATGGAAAAACTAAAAATGGACTATGGAAATACACATGAAGCATTTTAAAATGTTGACATGTAAATGTAATCTTGATCAAAAGTTGAGTCTTTTCTAACAGGGAATGAATTCTAATATATCCATAAGAAATTGATGATATTAAATATAAAAGAAAGATAATTTATAAATTGAAAACCCTTAAGGGTAACATGATATATAGATGAAACCGTAAAAATTATATCTCCCCAACATGAGGTTTAGTAAAAATTATGGGTTATATAATTAAAATACTCAAGGCATGTTGTGTCTACCATTTGATGTAGGAATAATTCGTGTTGTTCTCCCATGATCTTTTTTCAAATGAATAAGTTGGAGAAATTATTCATTATTATCGTATGGGTTCAAATGTTTTGATGAAAAAATGCATAAAAGTGTGATTATAATGTGCATAATACTTTCTAAACATTCAAATCCACAATTCAAATCCTCCCCTTTTGTGATTTTCATCACATTTTCATAACTACCAACTCAAATCCCAATGGAAAAATTCCAATGTTATGGTGATTTTTTATTTTTCTATACCCATTACTGAGCCATTCCCATGTGGAAATTATTCATTGAAATTTGTTAAATACGGTGTTATGATGATGGTATATTTTTCATTACCCATATGTTATCAATTAACATTGGGGAAAAAATTCATCCAAATGTACTAATTATAGTGTTTTGATGATGGTATTTATATTTATAACCATTATTTAGCCACACCCAAGTGGAAATATTTTTCACATGGTTATTTGGGAATCTTTATTACCTTGGCATGTTTATAAATAAATTTTCATTTTTCATATAGGATATGTTAAAAATATTCACTCTAATGTTTCTTTAGTTATTAAGAAGTGATAATAATAAAAGACTAATTTTTCTATGAATTGATTGAGATTAAAGAAAAATATATTTTCTTTTAATTTCACTAAAGAGTGCTGAGTATTATCCATATCTTATAAACAATCCATATAATTACCATAAATGGGAATCAAATCAAAACAACAATAATGGGATTTTATAGGAAAATTTTATAAATATAGCTTCTACATGGTGAGAACCATAGAATGATAGATGAATATTCACATTTTTGAAAATATTCCACCAGGATCAAAGGATACATTGAATAAATTTTATTTTTAGTAATCTTTTATTTTATTTTAATGTATCAATCCCAATATTTTCCCTAGTAGTTACACATTCATCTACTCCATGTGAGGCTTGTATTATCAAAACATCATAGTCAAAACATCATTGCAGATGTGAATTCAAACTTATTAAAAATAAATTTGATCTAACTCTCACGATACCACTTATAAAACCTCCTCTTGAAGATTTTAACTATTTAATAAATGGAGATATCATTCCTGGGATACCATTTATTCTAAAAAAATTACGATTTTTTTAATGATATTTCATATATATTATTAGTCATATTTTTATTCCACCAATGTATGAAATAGTTAATGAAATATATCAACCATATTACATATTTTCTCTAGACACTCCTCTATAATTATAGTGTTAACTTGGCTCAATAACAATTTTATCTAAATCAAATCATTAGAAGATATTATACATTCTGAAATTTGGATGGATGCTGCTACATGGATATAGTTAGAGATCATTTCTACAATTAAATACCATATCCATGTGGTGATGTGGTTATGGTTGAATCCATAATTAATGAACCTTAATTTTTCAAAAATCCTAATTTAGAATAAAAAACTTCTATTGACGGATTGATGAGTGTTGTTTTATTAGAACCATCACCAATAGTGTAACATGTAGTCTTATATAGTAGTATGAATAATTTCCCTCTTATTCTATAGGTGTTATGTAGGGATGAAGACTCATCATGAATCCTAGTATTCATAATTTTTAGAACATTTTGTTCAAAAATATTCATTATTATATCGCTAAATGTGGATTCTAGAATAAAATGGTATGCTCACCCATTTTTCTATCATCCCCTTCATAAAATTTGAAAAAAATATCTATCTATACCTTGGTATTTTCACATTACATATTGATGAGAGTGATAATCGTGGTAATTCAACCACAACATTCAGAACTAATCAATCTATTAATAGTAAAATTAGGTATATAGCAATGGGATATCTCTAAATTATGATACTATAAGAATATTTTAGAGAAACCATTTGTAAACAGATAAATTAGTGCATTAATCTATATAGAGAATACGGCTCATGGATAACTAGGTCTTCCATGTTATCCATTGTGATTCAATAAGATAATGAAATAATAAAGGAAATATCTTCCTGTGTAACTGTAATGTTGTAAATATCTATTCAAGACTGTTAATTACAATAAGTAACATCAATGAAATGAAAAAGTTTCTGTATCATGTCACTGAACTCAGTGATGCTCAAATAACATGGTAGAATATCGACAATATCTTTATTTTTTAAGGTGATTTATAATAAAGAACTACTAGACAATTATGGAATTCATATACTTAGAAGCATTCTATTATCCAGATATACAAGATGTGGAATTTCACACTAATTAAGTATGGTGTATTATATTTTTGTGTATGCACTAGAAAGAGTCAAATTTGAGTGAGAAATATAATTTCCAAATTTCTTGGTAGTAAATGGGATAGTAATGGTACTTTCACCAATGTAATGACACAGAAACCTAAGTAATAATCAATAATATAAAATAGATATAAAAAAAATATTAGTATGATTCGCTCTAGTCTAATGGAACGGGTAAGATATAGTTGAATTGGATACCCTATGGAGTGGTATTTTACTGCTCCCAAATAAACTAATGTTTTTACATAGTAGTCATTGCTTGTTTTATTTTGAAAATTATTGACTTTTTAAATCCTATATTTTTTCACTATGTTAACGAATATGTACACCAATTGTAAGGGTCAGATAATTAAATAAATATTAATACATCTACTCATTATTCTATGTATTTTAGTTAGTTGAATTCTCACTATGGGAGGGGACTATCCAGTACCCTCCAAGATATTGGATACAATATGTAATTGATGATAAATATTCACAATGATCATGATTATCCCTATTTTTATAAACCCCATAAACTATTCTCTACCTCACTATGATGTATGTAGAAGGTAGTGGTACCAGATCACTTATGATTAAATAGTACCTTTATAATTTTTGTTCATTTCTACCCAAGAAAATGGGAAACTAATATTCTATTGAACATGTAAACTCCTCATTGTTATTTGGTGAAACCCGAGAAACTATGATACACCTAGAAATACCAAACCCATTCTCTACATGAGCTACTATCGTAGAATAAATCTCAATTTATGATCCACCATCCCATTAGATTGTTTAATAAAGAAAATAGGATTGATTATTAGTTATGAGAAATAGATTCTACAAAAGTGGTGATCTGTTTAAAATAAATGTACTCCCTTGATAAGGCTTTTGTATAATTTCGACCTCTGTAGAGATTTTTGATATAATATAATACATAGATGATTTGAACAATCTCTATAGTCTATAATTAATAGTTTTAGAAGAATGATATTATCATTAAACCTAAAGTCAAACATGTGTAGTCCATCTAATGTTGGATATTTTTTATTTAATGGAATAATAATTTTTTAGAGAAATTTTTTTAGAGAAATTTTTTTAGTGAAAAAATATTATCCAGTTGTAGCCATAACATTACTATCAATTAAGGAGCTCATTTTAGTCATAATCACCATATAAAAAATATGGGTGTATCTGAAAGCCTTTTTCCTTTTTGATCATTTTTTAATCACAAAATCACCTTCCAGAATCTAAAATAATTAATGAAAAAAGGAAAAGTAACATTTCTATATAGTAAACACATAAACATTATATAATGATTGTGAAAAAAACATGAACATAATGTGATAACCAATAAGGTGGTAGGAAATCTATTCAGGTAATAATTTTTTAAATAGTAACCATAAACTCTTAATAATAACCATGTATATGTTTGAAATAATGTCTCAATCTTACATATTCTATTAGTTCGAAGGAAAATATTATAGGGTTAAATTCATGAGGGTTTCAACTTCCTGAAAAAGATAATATCAACATTAATATCAAGAAAAAATAAAATAGGAAGTGGGTGTACCTTATTTATAGGCATGACCGCGACCCTTCATCTACTCTACATGATCCTCACACACACAAAAAAACCTTATATTTGGGGACCAATGGCCTTCTAGTAAAACCGGTTTTTAAAAACATGTTCTTCTAACACATTCTCAGATTGATTCAATTTCATAATGATCATACTCTATTCTGAGTTTTAGGGTAAATTGTTGACTCCCATGGAATCAAACAAAAATATGGTATAGAAATATCATTAAAACTATTACATGACCCCTAGTCCAATGGTTTAAAACTGTACTTTATAGATTCATTCATATATCATGGTTTTAAGAATAATTTGAATGTTAAAACTACCTATTCCCTATATAGGCCAGTTATAGATATACAACAAGACTGTTTACGTTATGTATAGTTTAAATATAAGATTTTCATTATGGATTCCATCTAATTGTCTGTTAGTTTATAATAATTTTGTGATATGGAAACCCCTTTGAATCCCCATTGTCCATCAGTTATAGGTCCATAAAATTTTCTATTGGAAAATCGATCTTTCTCATGGATGCTAAACAAAGGAAACATGTGGCCACATGATTTCTATCATGCGACCTCCAATTTTATAAAGTAGTTACCTTAACATTTCCTATAAATTCATGGAATTAAATTATATTAAATATAGAGTATGTTTAGGGACATATAAGATCTATTGATAATTTTATATCTTGTAGAATACTTTTAGTAATTATTAATCACATGAGTATATAAAAATTACTTTGACGTTTTTTCCTAACCAAAGTATCTTTCGATATGGTTTTGGATAGTCCAAGTGCATTGTCCCTTTTTCGCCTAGTTTTACCAACCCCACTATCACCAAATTCATGTACTGGTCATTCCTACATGAATACCATGTGATGCCTCTTCTACTACCCATCTTTGATGTAAGGATAGATCCCCTTGTGAAGTTTCATGGAAAATATTCATCCATCATAAGTTCCTGATGTAGAACAAAGTTCAACATCCATATATCATGGTCCATTCCACCCACATAACTACCTTTCTAGAAAAATTACCTATGTATTTTTGTGTGTGGGTTAGTTCCATTTATATTTTAATGCACGGTCCAGCCTCATTATGGCTGTCTAGACCACCCATCATAAAAATTTCTTTGTACAGGGTGTTCAATCATCTAATAGGAGTGTTTTTTCACAGAATCCTAAAATGTAAAAGATGAGTAATCTTTTAAATCAATATCATGTGAATGATATGTATTTTTGTAAGATAGAGTGTACCTCCTTTTATTATGAATTATTTTTAATGAAATAAACTTATGCTTGTTCTCATTAATTGATGGGACCCTAAGTTATTTTTAATCGCACATCCCTATGATAATTAAGGACCTAATTTTATATATAGTGATGATAACTCTCCCTAATAACTATTACCATACTAAATCCTAATTATAATCAATTATACATCTTTTTATGGGAATAACTCCCACATACAAGTCCCAAGATGGTTCCCATTGTTTTTTTCTAGAAAAAATGGAATTTACGAGAGAAATTAGTGTTTTAGAAACATTTATGAAAGATACAACTGAGTATTGGTAGGTTAGAAAACATTCATGAATAAGCCTTACTTATTCTCCTCTAATTCCATAGAATAAATCTATGCTACAAATTTTCTGTTTTCCAAAAAAATATGTCTACCATTACCTAAGTCATTAATTAGGTAGGGTATCTCTAAAACCCAATATGCATAAGATTCACTCTATCCTTGTTTTTCAAACGTTTCATGAAAAATTAATCCCATTAAAATGGTCTTAAGCATTATAATAAAATATCTAGTTACGTGATACAAAACTATATAATAATGAATATACCACATGTTGATAATGTCTATGGTATGGTCTGTCCACATGACCATAATATATGAATATCCAACATTGTGGGATTGGATTCATACAAAGAAAGATAAATATGATTCATTATAGAGGTTAAAATATATTATCATCAACCCTTCACATCCATCATCATGTGTCCAAATTTATCATGATATTTTATATTCCCTTCATGATTAGTAAACATCCTTTGTAGGATTAGGAACCCCTACTCATTCTACTAAATTAACTCTAATACCCCCATTTACTTCCCCTTAAGATATATTCCCCAATGACCATTCTTTCAATGGAAAATATAATTATAAATCAATTAACAAAATAAATTTAAATATTCCCTTGAAGTATCACCCTATATCATTTGTAAATTCATATTCATGATGAAACCATATTCTGATCAGTGGGATGTAATCCTACCAGACAAACCAAACCCAAATGGTACTAATTTATATTACTTGTGAAAATAATCTATCCTCGTCATGACATTTTCCTCTAGATATTTAATAGATAGGGATTATCCAAAATATCTCACACACCAACTGTTGATGAGAATCTTTCACCAACTCATCCTTACTTCACGAAATCAATCTACATGGGTTAGTCCTTTTCACGTGACTTTATAATTTAAAATGTGTCATATTTAGTCTAATTAAACTATGTGTGTTCTCGTTATTTTTTTTATATATATGTAGGGATTACTTTTCATGGGATCAATTCCAACTCTATAGACACTAGTAATATCCTATGATGATTCTAAATTAAAGATTACGTTGTTGTACATCTTTAAACAAAAGAATCACTAATTAATAAAATAATCAATGATAACGAGCCTCCAACACATGAAGATGTTAAAATAAGTACATTTTAAATATAAATAATGGTGATATCATTAACTAGTCCCATGTTTGGGTTTTTGAAGGATTCATCAACAATACATATGTTAATAAGAGAGTTTGATTATAGCAACGAACGATCTAAATATTATGATATGATCCCAACATCCAACAGTCATGACCAATTGACAACCTAATGTATTGTTATAAACATCCCAATTATTTAAATCCATTCTATATAAGATCATCTGTGACTAAAGATGTCTCATGTTTTGAATCAAGCACCATAGTTTTTATTAGAAGAAATAACTTATTTATATTTTTTTAGTATATGACCCAGTTATAGAGAATGTATAATTTGAGGCTCTAATAATTCCATAATATAACACTTTTATGGGATATGACATCCATGGGGAGGTTATATCTATGGTGAAATCCATGTTTAAATTAATAATTATGAATATAAATTATATTGTCTTTAGTAGTTGCATGGATAGATTTGTATTCCTTATTTGTTTTATCCTTTTTATACATATTTCTCTCCTTATAGGTTTCTATATGTTAAATGATGACCCTTGAGGTTGAAGGAATGATAATTGTAAAATAATGGGAGACTGTTCTACATTCTTGTGAAACAAAAGGGATCCAACATTAGAATGAATATATCTATTAATCATGTGGTATTACCATTTAATTATGATATCTATATAAGATCTATAATATTAGTTGTATATAACATGACAAAAGATCATATAAAGGGTGTTATCCACTATCATAAAATGTGATTTATTAGATAGATTAGGACCTGATGTTGGGTAGTATTGATGATATTTTTACTGAATATCCATGATATTATATGGTATAGTGTGTGAGATATTAGATCATTGTCATTCTATTTGTTTCGAATCCAATATTTAGATTCCATTTTATTTTTACATATTTTTTATGTTAAATCATTATTCTTTACCTTGGGATCTCTTTCACTACCCTTCTTAATTTTTTTATTTTATTGAGATTGATATTTTAGTTTTAGTAAAATATTATTTTCAATAATTTTATTTACTATTAACTCATAATTTCCCTTGGTATTTTAGTTTTTGTTTTTCTATGGGTGAATAGATGACTGATGGGTCATGTGGAACTATACAATGTGTTTTAATGGTTAAGGGATGACCCCACTTACTATTTCCATCTATTGAGTCATTAATGACCAAAAATTATACCTTATTTGGACATGATATATATATATATATAGTAATAGATATATGGGACTTGATTTGGTAGGGTTAATACTGATATGGTTGGATTTGATGTGATTCTATATTCTTTAACATGATGGGAGGAAGTTATAATTAAATTACATTATCAATCATATATTATATTTTTTTTGTTCTTTGAGTATAAATCATTGCATACTGTCACATTAATCCACTTTAATAATAACACTCAATGATTCATTGTCTGTCAGAGATTCATAATACATTATTCAATTCAATCACATCTTAAATACAATTCATGGGTTTAAATATTCTTGGGTATACATTATTTTTAATTTTAGGTACTATTATCATCATTGAGCTATATTTATAGTCATTAAATGTGGTTATTTTAATGAAATGTATTATTAGGAGATTCCCTAGTGGTTTTTTAAATAGACTATCATAATTTATTTAAGAATTTCATTATATATGAATCAATGATTTGTATCACACCTTTCATATTTATTATTAATTTTAGTTTATTTTTATTAATTTTACTATTTTATGTGGGTGAATAATCTAAACTATTATTTTATATTACATAATGTTCTATAGGATTCCACTCTTGAGTCCTTGTCTCATTTTCATATATTTTTCATATATACAATGTATTTATAGGATACATAAAATTTATGATTGATTTTTCTCATTGTCGTTAAAGAATTATATTGAGTACATAATCTTCACATGACTTAATTTAGTTATCAATGTTCGATGATGTATTATAACATATATTAAATCATAAATAAGGTAACATAGCACTATAGTCCATGGAATATATTGTGGAACTATGCCATTGAAATTACAAAATTGTATTTTGGAAAAGGTTCTATTATAGATATAGGATATAAAAACATGGGATGTATATAATGATAATTCTTGGAAAACATGGTGGTATTTGTATTTCTCATTATATTGCTTTTTCAGACATAGTCACTCTCGGGTGAGTTTTGTGTTTCTTTGGCAATACAAGTGTTTGAGGTGAGGATTTTCAACTACTCTTAGATATTAATGAGTTCTATTTTCTGTATTTATTCATCTTAGAAATTTTTGGATTATGGTATGTTATAATGAACTAACATTTGCATCAATTGAAAACATCCTCTACTTGATCAAATATAAAATAAACTATGATATTATTTTTTTAAATGATTTGTCAAATAGATTATTCATTGATATTAATTTTAATTGGATATTTTTGGTAACTATTTTGATATTTTAACTTTACAGTAGTTGATTTATTTTATCGATTTTATAGGATCATCGCAATATATGAGGTTTTCAAAAATCCTATATTATTCCGGTTCTATAGACAATGATCAAAATATATGAAAAATTCATAGAATGATGTAATAGTAAATCTATTTTAGTGGGCTTTGTTTTCATCGTTGATGGTGTGTGGTTTGATGATGATCCAAAAATATGTAAACATAGGCTTCTGTCCCCAATTGCTAATATGAAAACCATGGGATTCTAGAAGACTTATTATATTTTCCCATACACATGAAGGGGTGTAAGTTCATCCACATTGGTGTGAAAAATTATTTACAAGAAGGAAATATTGTCAACTTTGGATTCACATTACGAAGATACTATAACATGATATATATTACCACTTATATATGTTTGCTCGAAAAAATTTATTCAATGAAGAGAATTGGATAGATCAATTATTTTAGGTAATGCCCATGCATTTCTTCCTATTGAGTGTTCAATCAATCAACTCCATCAATGATTGTGTTTCCATATATTTATCTATATCATTCTGTAGAAACTATATGAAACTTCTCAATATGATCATCACACGTGCTTGAATCCCATGCATATTAGAGTATATGAAAACTATAAAATACTATATGATATAACTAGTTACAACAACCAATGACACAATATAATATATAAACATATCTTATGGTATGATTTTCATTTCATTCATATCACACCATGATATTCAATTTAGAAAAATAACATGACTAATTTATTTTAAGTGGACATTTTACAACCTCGTATTAAAAAACACAAAATTATAAAAATACATTAAATATAAAAAATATAAACTATTTTTAATCCTTTCAAGGATAATTTTTTATATGGTTTATCAAACGCTCTTCATATTGGAATTTTTTTATACAAAACAAAATCTTTATCTGGAGGAATAATAGAGTGACCCTTTGTGCCAAAGTAGAAACGAATGAAAATGTGATATCCCCATTTTAATGTTTCAAAAAAGGAGAACCATGTAACAAAAAATCAGTTCTATGGATGCTACTTGTAGTTCTAGTGTAATATTCATCAAACGTTCTCATATATCATATATAATTATCCTCTACAAGATGTATCATTTAAATCATATATATACTATATAATTCATCTTTCAATGATATCGTGTGACCAATGAACATCAAATAATTTCAATATAGTATATAAAATATCATCTTTTATTAATACGCAGAATAATAATATACTGGTCACATGTCATCAATGTAGAGGATTGGAAAATTACCTAATACTAATTCATGAATATGAACAAAAATAATGTTTTTCAACAAATAATTCCTTTAGTTTACTCAGTGTAATTGAATCAAGGTACATATGACAGTTTTTTAACATCCAAGTGGAAAATTCAACCTTTCCCTTGATCGAATTGAATCTATGGTCATAATCAGACCTAAAACCCCCTTAATTAACTAACTATCAATGTAATACGTATGAAATATAACAAATTACATAGGTTGTCATGATATGTATATAAAAAATCTCATTTTATATGGATTTATTATAATCATACACTCCTAAGTGTTTCGATGGCGAAATCAAATTCAATGGGATATAGTTTGCTAAGAAATAAAAGTATTAAGTCTCCAATTATTATATCTTGTTTCAAAAACTGATGATAATATTGATATATAATCACAACCCATATCATTCCATGATGATCAGTAATTAGGGATAAATAAAATTCATACATTGAGGGGATATTATAATTTGACCATTTATGTAGGGTGTAATTGAACCACATATTAATGAATTTTAAATAAATATTTGTTTTTTATAAATAAAAAGGTAAATAATTAAATGATTACTCATGTACATGGATTTCACTAGCAATTTTTTTAATTTATATTTTGGTTTTAATTAATTTCTTAACTACTTCTTGTTTGTTTAGTTTATGTTTATAGTTTTTAATAATTTAGTTATTTTTATATATTTTTTTTATTTTATATTACTATTACTTACCAAATTTATCTTTACCTTTTATTAATTTTTACTTTATTATCTTTTAATATTTTATTTTTATTTTTACTAATATTAGTTTTTTAGTTGTTTGTTATATTAATTAATTATATAAATATAAAATATAAATATAATATATATTTAAATAGTTCTAATTATTATTAATTTTTTTATTACTAGTTTTATTATTTACTCCTATTATTATTATTATTTACATTTTATATTAGTGGATTATTTGTTTTTAAATTTTGAATTTGTTTTTTTGATTTTTAAATTTTAGATTCTTTTTGTTCCGCCTAACCTATCTACTCACTCCATCCATTGACGAGATATTCTCTCTATTCCCCCACTATACCCACCTTCCAAATCCCAATTTCACTCACCCTCCACCACCTCTCTCTCTCTCCACTAACATATGCCCCAATATTTTCCCTACTTCCGCTTTCTATAATCACCTTATCTCTCTAACACACTCGCCGTCCACCCCACTCAAACACGACGCTCCCTTTATCTCCCCAGACCCCTCAACACCCCCCCCCCCCATCACCCCATCCATATGACGATATACATCTTCCAATGATAATCCCCATACCACCCCCTATTTTCTATAACCGCACCACGCCACTCTCCTACTCCCCCTCATCACCTACAGCCCCTCCTACCTCCCACTACCTTCCCCTACCCAGTTTCCGCACAATACTAGTTTTTTCAAAGAAAACCTCCTCTCCATTGAGGAAAATAGAACCAAGAAGCCTCTTCAACAGATATAGTATATGCTTCTCCTCTGTTTGTATAGCTTGCACAATGGTAGTTCGTGAGTGACGACATCGACGTGCATGTGCGGGGGAATTGTTTTCATCAGAGATCGACGATTTAAGTGTTTCTTCAGCCAACAATATTGAAACTGGTTTGATTTATTCATTCTATAACATTGTTTTATTTTATATGACTTATCATCTCATTAGCACATTTTTTTTCTTCACTTGTGAGGTCGGGCAAGATTTCATTATGTCAGGATGTTGATAAAGTAATTAAATTCATTGTGCATTCCATGTAATGATTTTATTTTTTAATTAATTATAAATTAAATTTATTTTAATTTAATTTTGATGTATTTAAATCACATTTTCATTAAATTAAATTTTAAACTGTGATGGTCCATTTTAATAATAAATTGACTCAATGGTTCTGAGAAGCTAAATTTTTTTGACAGATTGTGAATAAAAATTTGTGACACAACTTTTTGAGAAACTTACTATGTCAGTTTGATTTGTAGATCGGTACATGAACAAGTCTTAATTTATTTATACTTTCATATAATGGGATTGTAAATATATTAGGTGATTTAAAATGATCATCTAAAAACATATTATATTTTTGGAACTTGAGATAGTTAGGAAGAATTTTTTTTAATCACATATAAGAATACTTTTCGAACTGTTTTATAGTTTAATGGTGACATCAACATCCCAAAAAAAAATTCTCATTTATAGTTAATAATCATTTTAAATTTTATATTACATTATTTATTACGTCTACTAAAAATTTAGTTCAATTAAAATAATAAAAAACACACCAAAAATAAATTCCGTCAACTTATGTTTTTCTAAACATTGTCATATGAGATATTTTTAGTGAACTATATTATGTCCTCTCAGTGGTTTGACCCTACTCTCCACTTTTATAGTAGCTAGATAGATATAAAAATTAGAAAATTGGATGCATTGTGATGCACTTTCAAAATTTCATGTGTCGTTACCGAGGATCACTCTCCGGTCTAACATTTTGAAATTTTCATGTAGGCATTTCTTTATGCCATTTTGGCCTAAATGGGTAACACTCATAATTTTTCTTTTTTGAAAAATAACCCACCCATTGATCCACAACTTGGAAATCAATGGAAATGAAAAAACTCAATTGGTAACATAATAGAAAATAAAATGCATCTTCTAGAGGAAAGAGTTGAGACACACATTCCAAATTATCCCAGTGGACAAGTCCACCAACTATTATAACACCGTCTCGATATCCAAAATCCTCAGACTAATACGAGACAAGAGTTGTGAACCATAATAGTTGGAGTCAGATCAGGCATAATAAGTCCCAAAATTCAAGTGACACACACTGAATTGTGTTTTCCATGATCAACCTGCTCCAACAACATGCACAATGTCATGGATTGAGCAGTGAAGACCCTTGTATGCATGTGAACTGATTTCTCGAATATGTGAAACATTTATATATAATGGGGTGACCAATGATAAGTTGATCCTATGACTATTTCCATTATTATTATAAGGTAATGAAAAGGACTTGTTGGAATATATTGACCCAGAAATAGTTTTCATCACGGATGTGTTGAGAAGAAAATTTCATGATCGATATTACACAAAAAATCAATCTTTAAAAAACAATAGATACCTATGATCCTTTTTTCAAAGTGAATATGAATCATTAGGATACACTAGGAAAATATTCTTGTCCTTGTTAAGACAATTTCCTCGTCATTGGATGATGTTGGAGAAAAAGTTGCAATATTTCTACTATAGACTTCAATATGAGAGTAAGTATGAAATCAACACAGCTACTGTCAATGCATTCATGGAAGTGGACCCTGCATATTTATACACATTAATGAAAAACATTGAAGAACACAATTTCCATTGGCCAGAGGATTTTTCGTGAAGAAAAGTAGGATTACATCATGTACATTCATAGAAATTCATTGCTTCATAATTTGAAGCTCTCAACAAGAGGATTGACAACTTGTCAGTTAACCCACCTAAGCCATCCCATGTTGTTATTTATATAAATTTCCCACAATGTTGTGGTCCTCATCATTATCCAATGTGTCTATATATTACTTATGAGACCAATATGTCTGAATCTAACATTTCCAGTTACAACAGAGGAACTTATAGGTACAATTACAACACAAATTGGAAAAGTGATACCCAAAATCAAGGTTGGAAGGAACCAGTGGCCACTCAGCCGATGAACCAGCACAGGGGTCCACCTGGCTTCCCTTCTCTACCTTCTTTCAGAACATCATTTCATTCCAAAGATCAAGGATATTAATATAAATACCGACCACTATTTCATCATCAACAACAATAAAAGTATAAAAAGTAAACAACGGATTGTGCCCATACATCAACGCAAGGTAAATATGATTTGGGAGAAACTATTAAAAAGATAATGATGTCTAATCAATAATTTTTTGACTCACATGATATTGAAACTCAACACATACAAGATTCCATGTGCAACATTGAAAATCAATTCAGCCAGTTATCTGCACAAACAAAAAAATTACATCAAGGAACTCTACCAACTAACGCAAGAGTTATCCCAAGAGAAGAGGAAAAATAAATCCCAATGTGAAGTGTCACATAGTTACTAGAGCAGAAAATGCATGATGCTCAACCAACTGATTATATGCCTTCACCTTTAACTGAGAATAGTGACTCGACAAACAATGATATTCAACAAGAATCTAAAAAAGAGGAATATCAAATAAAACTAGCATATTTTTAAAATTCAATAAATGAAATGAAAAACTAGGAACTCAATGGATGAGAGAATTCAAACATACTACCTCCTCTATTTCCACAAAGACTGGATAAAAGGTAGTTGGTTGATCAATTTTCAAAATTAATAGAGATTCTTAAAAAGATTAAAATAAATATACCTTTTTCAGATGTCATCACACAAATTCCCCACTGTGCTAAATATCTCAAGGAGAATCTATTGAAAATAAGAAAACAAGATGTTGTGGGAATAGTCATGATGCATTATGAATGTTTAGAGGTCATATCCAGATCCATACCTCCAAAACCATGATACCCTATTAGTTTAACTATTCCTTACAATATTGGAGTATTTAAGTTTGTAAGAGCTTTGTGAGACCACAGAGCTACTGTAAATCTCATGCCATATAGAGTCATTGAAGAAAAGGTTGTCACATAATTAAAGCCAATGTGGGTCCCCTTAAAAATGGTAGGCCAACCATTGAAGTGTCCTCAAGGGAGTCTAGAGGAAATACTCTTCACGGATGATAAAAATTACTTTTATACTGATTTTCTTATAATTGATATTGAAGAATATAAGGACTCCATGCTCAATATTAAGATACCATTCTTAGAAAAATGTAGAGAGAAGGTTGATTCCCAAGAGGGAAAATTAATTTTTAGAATTGAGGATGAAAACATAACATTTGATTTCGTAAAGGCTATGGAAATACGCTCAACAGTAGACTATCATTTGTTGGATAATATTGAAGAATGGGATGAGTTAAAAAGTTATACGTTGGATCTCAAGGATATACACAAAAAATGAAGATTCTACTCAATCAATCAATGTAGTGGAATTCATCAAAAACATTGTCGAGCATTTAGATAGACCTGACTTCACCACAATGAATCCATCACTTAAAAAGCCTCTAACACATGATCTTAAAACTATTCCATCAATCCTAGGATACATTTACATGGGAGATTTAAATAGCTTATCGATCATCATAAATGCCAATGTTTTGAGTAAACAATAAATAAAATTCCTCATTTTTCTGTCATAAAGGAAGCCACCAATAGGTTGGATGGTTTCTAATTAAAAAGGTACATGTCCTGCCATTGGCACTCACAAAAGAAATATATAATATTATTCAAAACCTTGAAGGTGACCACAAATACACTTAACACCTCCAATGAAATAAGTGGTCAAAAATGAAGTCATAAAACATCATGATGCTGGTTTAATTTTTCCTATCTCTGATAGTTTGTTGGTTAGCATGTAGCAAGTGGTTCCTAATAAGGGTGGAACTACAATAGTTGAGACTGATAAAATTAAATTCATATCCACAAGAATAGTGACTATATGGTGACTGAGTGTTGACTATCGAAAATTCTATGATGCCATCAGAATGTATCATTTCCCATTACCCTTAATTGATTATATACTTCAACGATTGGAAAAAATAGATTATTATTGTTTTATGGATGTATACTCAAGGTATAATCAAATAGCGGTGACACGAGAGGATCAATAGAAAGTCAAGTTCACTAGTCTATATAGTACCTTTTCATATCATATAATGCCTTTTAAAATGTGAAATGCACTGGCCACAATTCAATGATGCATGTAGGAATTGTTCCATGACATGAATGAAGAGTTCAAGGAATTATTCATGGATAACTTCTCTATGTATGGGGATTCTTTTGATGATTGTATGGAAAATTTGGATAGGGTTCTGGAAAGATGAGAAGAAATGAATATATTGTTCAATTAGGAAAAATCACATTCAAGGTACAATGTGGAATATTTTTAGGACATAGTATTTCAATGAAAGGAATTGAAGTTGAACCTGCCAAGATCATCATAATATCCGAGTTACCCATGTCTACATGAGTTCATTCAATTAGAGGTTTTCTTGGGCATGTAGGATTCCACTGATTTTTTGTTAAGGATTTATTTATTGTTTCATGGACCCTTACAAACTTGTTGAAAAATGATTTCACATTACCCTTCGGGCTTGAATGTTATGAAAAATTTAATCAATTAAGGTAACTTTTGATTAATGCTCTAATAATGATTTCACCAGTTTGGTGTAGCCATTCTTATTAATATGTGATGCCAGTGATTAGGTAGTTGGTGCTACAATGGGACAATGAAATAAAAATATTTTTAGAAGCATCTATTAGGCTAACCACACATTGAATGAGGCTCAACATAATTACACAACAACTAAAAAAGATAATTTAGTAGTTGGCATTGCATCCAATAAATTTCAATCACATCTGTTATTCTTCAATGTCACTATCTATACGGATCACTCAACCATGTGGTATTTGATGACCGTGAAGGATGTGAAAATAGGATTAATTCGAAGGACATTCTTACATCATGAATATGACATTGAAGTCCTGAAAAAAGGTCACATTGAATGTTGATTGTGATCATTTATCAAACCTCAATCCTAACACAAAGGAAATCAATGTCTACTTAATCAATGAATCATTTCCTAATGAATAACTCTATGTAATTGAGACAATTACTCCAAGGAATTATAATTTTGTGAATTACTTTTCTTCATGCATGATACCCCAAGATTTCTCAAAGGGGTAGAAGAAAAGATTTAGGAATAATGAACACTATTACTACTGGGATGATTTGTTTTATTTCAATGACTGCGCAGAGGCTATGATAAGAAGACGAATCCCTGAAGAAGAAGTTGACAGTGTTTGGAACATGTGCCATACTAGAGAGAATGGAAGACCCCATGGAGTTAATTGAAAAATCAGAAATTTATTACAATTTTTTTTACTTCCCTTTCATGAATCATGATATTAGTGAATTTTTCATGACTTCTGAGATATTCCAAAGAACTGAGGGTATAAACTAGAAGGGAGAAATTACAAAAAATTAAATCACAGACATTGAAATTATTGACATATGGGGAATCAAATTAGTTGGTCTTTTTACTATTTCTTTCAGAAATAATACATCTTTTTTATGTGGACTATGTGTCATAATGGGTGGAAGATGAAGAATATTCAGAAAATACTGCTCGAGTGGTCATCGAATATATAATGTAAAATATTTTTACCTAGTTCAGAATTCTAAGGATCATCATCAGTGACCGTGTAACCAACTCCACTAATGCATTGTTTTAGAAGATAATGAATATCCATGTATTCAACCTCTACATGATCACCCCATTCCATACATAGATCAATAGACAATTTGAGGTTTCAAATAGAGAAATTAAGTGGATTTTAGAGAAAACACTAAGAACATCTATGAAATATTAGGTTACTAAACTTGATTATGTAAATTGGGCATACAGAACTGTATACAAGACACCTATTGGAATGTTCCTATATCGCTTGGTCTTTGAAAAAACCTACCACATACCTATTTAATTGGATCCTAATACTTATTGGGATGTGAAGAAACTAATTTTTTATTTCAAAACATCCAATAAGAAGAGTTTTCTATATTTGAATGAACTAGACGAGATTAATAGAGAATCATATGACAATTCATTGATCTACAATGAATAAAATAGAGCCTGACATGCTAAACGGATCCAACAAAAAAATTTATAGTAGTCGAAGAAAGTAATCCTCTTCAAATCATGACTTCATATCATGGTAGGAAAACTCAAGTCAAAATGGTCGGGTCCTTACAAAGTCAAAATTGTTTATCCACATGGTGCTATCAAAATTTTAGATTGTAATATTCCTCCATTCAATGTTAATAATGAGTAACACTTAATTTAACACGCATCAGTTACAATAGGTTTCATTGAATAATTACATTTACATTGATAATTTATCCATCTAGCGGAAGATGTTAAACTTTGTGTTGATCATGAGGCAACCAAATTACTTTTTCATTACCCAGCCACTGTTTTCTTACTTTCTCTCTAGGTCTCTATCTATTTTGTGGGTGTATCTAAAATAAATTCCTATATTTATACCTATTAAATGGTTATTTATTCTATTGTTCAATCTTCATCTGACATCGTACGAAGAATGAGTCACCATCTAACTGATGTTAAGCACTATCTTGAGGAGATTTCATTAGAGATCTGTTCTCAGATGTCATCACCACCATGATGAGCATAGATTCTATTCCTTATGCACTAGATTCAAGATAACTATGATCAAGAGGTTGTTAATCCCATAAACTGTTCCACTGATATCGATGAAACAGCCAACATTTCTAGCATGAGGAAAAGTAATTCTGAGCTAATGGACCATGATTATTGAACATTGCCCATCCGTTTGGCTGATGACATAAAACTCGGCACGTCCCTGGAGGCAACCAACATTCTATTTTTTTATCTTTTTCTTTTATTTGATCTAGTTCATTTTACTAAATAAAACATGGAATATTAGGATAATTTATAGTTACTCCCTATAATTTTTTTCACATTCCATTTTCCTACATATATTCTTCCATTTGAATGATCCTTGGTGTTATAATTATGATGTGATGTAGGTATGTGTTGTCCATGTGTAGATTTTATTGGTACATCATATTTGGATATTCAACTAATATAGACAGTCTCTCTATTTCAAATAGCTCTTACTCAGGGAAGTGTTATATTTTTTTCATATTTTATGCTTGCAAACTCACCATGTCAGAAAACCACTAGAAAATTTTGAAAACTAAAAAAAGTAACATTACTTTAATTTATGATCCCACATAAAATCTACAACATATATTTCATAACACGATCATTAATATCCCACATATATCCTTATGCGGTTTTGAACACATGATTCTTGTTTGGAATGATTTGATCCATGATCTCATAACATAGATTATTGTTTATATTATTTCACGATTGAAAAATGTTTTTCAAAAACATGAGTGTTTTTGCGACAATTATTTGTACTCATGACTATTACTGTTGTACGTCATTTTATTTCCTTACCTGTGAGGATTATGAAACATTTTAACATCATGTTATATTTCTATTTTTCTTGAGAGAATCATGACCATGTTTTGTCTTCTACGACAATTAATTTTATTCATCAAAGCAATATGAATTTGGAATGTTTCTCTATAATAACCGAGGCATCGGTTTGAATATTCATCCTCATTGACTCACTAAGCAACCAATATATTTTTTCCATCATCTATCCCTTATAACCCATGAAATTACTTTTAGTACGATCACATAGCTGATACCCTTCCATAACCATTTCGTGAATATTTGTGTGATAATATTCAATATAATTGAAGGAGAGATATTTGTTCATGTAGAGGGTTCTTTGAGGGGTAGTGAGTCTTCTGATGCACATAGATTGAAATTATCTCATCCTGATCCTATGAGTTGTATTTCACATTATCCCCATTAATTACATCTATTTAGAGTTGGGAATATAAAATCATTTTGGTTCTAACAATGAGTACATTGGTTGTCATTATGAGGTAACCCTTGCATTTGGGGATACCAATAAAAGTTATGATCCATTACTCCAGGAGCTAGAGAGTTTTCTATATGACCTAATCTAATTGATATGTTACAAAACATTTCCACTTGTATACCATACAATGGGATTTTTTCTAACACTTGTTTCTAGGGGTTTAGAGTTGATAATCATCTATTTTTCTGCCCATCCATTTTGAATGATTTGTGTCCCTTAAAGAAAGTGAAACATTGGATTATCATATACATGTGCATAAGAAATTTTTTGAGTGTGATGGAGAGATTGTGTGAGGGATACCTTTGTAATGACATTTATCATGTAATTATTTAATGATTCGTCCTACCTTTTGGCCAAAACATTGTCTCAAAAAAATTTTGACCTAAAATCCCACAACCTCTGAGACAGTTGAACCTCGTGTAGGACTTGAGATTGGTAATGTCACGAACTGAATCTGCACGCCGCCAAAACCGGCACCAAATGCAGACAGTGACAAGTCCCGAAGGGCGTTCCCGATCCCCACGGGCTGGAACAAGTTCCCAGGTATCATAAAATGATAATTGGGAATGATTTACCCGAGTTTATAATCTTAAAACGACAAAATAATCCAATGTAACGAATCTGGATTTTTCAAACCAAATAATCATTTTCAAAAATTCAGAACTGAATTACACAATTTTAAACAATTTTTAATCACCATTACAAAGGTAAAATCCCATGAAAAGACAGCCCAAGAACCTCCACATGGAAAGAGGCACCGCCCTCAATCCATCTCCACGACACTGCATCACGATGGACCGCTAAAAACCCGAACCAAAGGCACAAAACCTGTACCCAAACCTGTGACATAAAATAAGCAAGTCTACTTACACCCAAAGATGTAAGTAGGGTGTGAGCGAAAGCCCGGTAGGATACCACCTCTATGAGATTCCATGTGATAAACATTTCATGACAAAAAGCATTGCATGTTTTGAAAATATGAAATGCTAGTTAAAATTTTCTAAAGGATGAAATAATAAATGAAAACAGTTTTCATGTGAGATAATTTAAAAGGAACAAAAAATTTAAAATAAATGACAAAGATACTGAATTTTCCAGCCAACAATACCGTATACCGATGGTAAGTACAACAGATCTAATGAGCACAAGTAATAGGAAATAACCCCTAGGCACTAGCCAATTGTGGGTCCCAGGTACCTCGTATCTCGGTGAGAGTAACCACAAAAAATATTTGTTCTCGTGCACGATCCACTAGTAGAGATCATAACACTAACCTAGTGGTCCCCAATCATCATCATCATTGTTTAGTTAGAGTTGTAAGAGTCAATATTGCCATGTGAAACTGAGGCCAAACCCCACGGATTCACTAGCATACTAGTACACGTCCACCCACCTAGATACCCGGGTTTTCCCTTTGTGCTAAAACAAGTTCAATAATCCAATAAGTATATTTTTCACAAGAAAATATCCCTTTCACATCACACATTAACCAAACAGCCCCATGTACATCACACAAGTCAAAAATACAACTTTTCATTCAAATGAATTTTGGAATCAAACTCACCCCAAAATTGCCTACAACACTTTTCACATTTCTTTAACACTACCACAAATCCTTCAAACAATTTTATAAAACCATTACAAGATATTCAACTCACATAAAAACCCACACACATGTCACATAATACCCTTCTCAAATCCACAATTCATTTTATTAATAAACTCACCTGAAACATCCCACACCCGTGTTTCGCACACAAAACACAATTTAGTAAAACATTTCGGAAATTTATAAAACATTCTAAAAAAATGTTTGACATCTCAAATCAGCAGTTTACCTTTCAAAAACCCACATTAGGTGAACAAAATCACCCAAACATTACATATACACCCTTTCCTAACTTTTTTTAACCAAATAAAACATTTGCAATTTTTATAAAACAAACCCAAGAGGTATAACCATTGTTTGCACACTAAACCGATATCAAACCCCTCATTCAAAACCAAAATCATAACAATAACAATCCAAAACAGAATTTTCAGCCATAAATCAATTATTAAATCACCCCCAAATGTTATAAAAATACATCAAATAATACCACAAAGTTACACATGAAAAACACACGTTTTCATAAATCATCTTCAAAAAGTACAACACGGTTTTACACCATAAACTCATTCAAAAAACCTCTTTTCAAGGCCCACATGACAATAAGGAATTTAAAAAACAGAATTGTAAGCCCATTTCATGACTAATAACTCACTTTCATATGTTATAAACTAAACCCAAACATTACCCCAAGAGTCACAATGAAAAGTACCAAATTTCAAGCTAAAATACAACTAAAAATTAGATGCTTAACCAAATTCATCAAAAACAGTTTTCAAACCACACTAGACAGATTATAAACATACTAAATAAATAAAACAAGCAAGCTAACTCATCATAAAATGGTTACACATGGAATCACCTACCTTTGGAGTCGAAACCCTCAACACTTGGTGTGAAACCTTAAGCGCACCACCGCCGCACCACAAGGAATATAAATCCAGACCTAGACCACCAAATATTGACCCAAAAGATATCAAATCAGACCATAGGTTCGAACCTTAACTTATTGACATGAGGAACTTCAAGAAATAGGAAATAAAACTAAAAAGGATGGAAGGAACCAAGAAGGAATTCCCTTACTTGAAATATCTTGAAGAAATCAGCCCCAATCCACCTAACTATGAATCTACAAGTACCCAAAACTGGTATGGAGGTTCGAAGGAGTCATATTAGGTCATGTGGGGACTGAAATGGTGGGAAAATGATGAATATTGAAGTAGTTATGAAAGATTAATTTTACCTCATCAAATCTTGTCGATTTGAAAAATATTGAGAAAGATCGTCCAACTCCATGGGGTATATGAGCTCCAAAGAGGAAAACATGATACATGGGGTGAGGGTGAGGTTTTCGGCTTCTATTGGGAGGTTGAATCACCGAAAAACAGTAAAACGAATGAGATATTGAAATTTTACAACAGTAATTTAAAGAAGGAATTGGGCTTACGGGCAGGCCCTTTACCTTAATTAAAAACCCAAATCCATCATTATTTGGGATTTCTATGTGGTTTAAAGGGATATGGTGATTTTAATATATTAGGTTATTCCTATTGGGAAGTGTAATGGGTTTAGCATAGTAAAAATTGAAGGAGTTATAGAAGAATCAAAATTTGTTTTTAAATCTGGATTTGGGCTCACTGTTTGGCCCAAATTTTCAAAACCCACCATTTTCACCAAAATGAGTGGTAAACCCCCAAAACAAATCGGGAATGGAAATTAAATGAGTAATTAATTTAAAAAAAAGTCACGGGTGAGACAATTCTCCCCACCATAAAAATTTCCGCCCTTGGAAAGCCACATCACGGACAAAGAAAAAACCAAACCCAACTGAAAGGCATAAATGGACTCCTTTGCTAAGCTTCGCCCTCAAAGGACAAAACACCTACAGTGATCAATTAAGGAAGGAATACTTCACAACCAAAACATACACCTCATTTCTGAAATTATCAATCACATTCATGATTTATCCTAAAATAAAACTCCTCAAACACTATCTGAGCAAGGCTCAATAAATTTACCAAAACAATCAAGAAAAGCGAACAAGGTTACACTTAACTAGATATAACTAAACCATTGGGAAATCTCCAATCCCAATGTTTACTCAAGGAAGATGTATGTGGTTATATAGATCCAAACGAGACTACCCACATCCAATCCAAGACCAAGAACAAAAGTGAGATACTGATACAAGGATACACAAATGGGCTCCCCAACCATAAGAGACAACTTAAATTTTTTTCTAAGAAAGAATTAAGACACTAATAGGGGAGCCCCGAACAAACTCCCCAGTACAAGGGGTAAAATCCCATTAGGAATTTTCAAAATAATATACGTGAGACTCAGAGTGGTTCTCCCCACCATAAGAACCATCCATCTTAACTGACCAATATGGGCCGGCATAGAAAGACCCCAAAACATAAAGAGTTGGGACAACCGCACGGTTAGCCCATGCAGTTTGGGAAAATGTGCTCTAACCATGTGGATCCTTATACCTACATGGTTTTTTGGTGATTGGTTACTAATAAATGTTCAATCAACATGTCAAGACAAATCCAAAACCTTTCCCCAAACCCAAGGGAAACCAAAGTGGAAAAGAAATTCATTGGGAGATAAGATGGAGATGAGGCACTCCACCTCTTTCCACCAAATGGGAACAAAAGAAGAAATATGAATACACCAAATGTTTAAACTATTCCCATCTCTCATACTAAGAATAGTTCATTGTTAAAGGTTAAAAACTACCATGGGATTTCCTTTGACTACGTGCCAGCTTCACTCTGGGACCTATGGCTGGAGCTGGAATGATTGAAGCATCTTCGGCCTTGCAGTTAGGATTTAGAAACCCCCGAATATAATTTTTTCTTCCGATGCTACAAAAAACTACACGTAATCTGATATGGGTTCACCCAGACATAACACACTCCAAAACTCACTTTACCCTAACTTTTAAATTCACTGAAATAAGGGTTTAGAGGATGCACTCATATCACACCTTGCTTATTCGGGTGAGAAACAGTAGAAATAAAGGACACATATAAACACCTTCCTCTAAAATAGAGGATGTCGAGATCTCCCAAAAGGAAAAATTGTTTTGAAAAAAAAGACTCACATAATATTGTACAACTTCACCTTTACAATCAGACGAGCACATGACATCACATCACGTCACCAAACAAGACCAAAGTGACTGAGAGAAATAATACAAGGTGGGGGCCTTATACAACATCACCAAATATCACAGTATTCCAAAAAGTGTCCATAACAGCCTCTCATATCCAAATTTCCCACACTAGTGGTTTAACATAAACCCCTTCTACAAAGAGACTATGAATGACTTAGAGGCCCTCTTAGACACTATCCATACTGACAAACCCAGACAACTTTCACCTTCGATGAATTAGGTAGCTTCAGAAACTAAGGTCTCTTTCAACCACCCACGAGCACTCTTACGCAACAAGAGGATCCAAAAAAAACCAAGAAAGTAAATGGTGTAGATTCATTCTACAAATCTCAAGAAAAGATTCCTTAAATTGATCAACTGGAGGATTTTCCAATGGAAAAACAATCCTCATTGCACTTCAGTTGTGCACTAAATCATAATGAGGCGTACCTTATCCAAAGAGAGAACCCAAGGACCCATCCAAGCTGGTCCATTGGTAAAAACATACAACAAAACAGATCCAAACTCATTAATGGAACCATCTTAATGGTGTCCCGAAACATATATCATAGGAGACTACTAACCAGACCTTTTACCCAGCTTTCCTACCAAACACAAACCCCAAAAAAATAGTTCGAACTGGAGGGGTTCATGGACTCAAAACATCCCACAACAACAACATTTTCAAAAACCCATAATAAAAACCATCCCAAACTATTCATCAAGAAAACATGTTTTTCTTTAAAACCATTTCTGAAAAAAAACGGTTCAGCGGTGAGTGTATCCACCAATGGTACCCCATGGGCCTCACACATGCATGTTTTTGTGCCACACAAGGCACACTCATCATATCCATCCTAGCACTCATCCAGTCATGAAATCAACCATCTATCGTCCCATATAACCCCATGCATGTGGTCAGTCATGGAAATACCAATGGTCAATGCACTGATTCTTTCCACTTTTCAAACCCAAAACGGTCAACCAACACATCATTCTTATCAAAACCGCTAACCTGGAGGTCAAACCCAAATTACCGCATTAAAAAAACTTTTCAGAAAGGCACAATTTTTCCAATGAAAACTCACATTCAAGTTATTTACATCAATTTAAAAACATCTCATCCCATTAAAAAAACCTTTTAATAGTTTAGAAAACTCTAATGGGGACACTTTTTCAAAACCAACTTCAATATAGTTTCTGCTTTCAAAAGAGGTGTAAGAACACAATTTTCCATTTCAAAATAATTTTGAATATTCAGTTCCACCATTTCATAAATCAAACCATTCAATATTTATTTGAAAATAATTTCACAAAAACATTACACTTCCTAAAACCAAGTCACTTTAAAACCAATGTTCCAAGATTTCAAAATGAAAGAACAGCAGACAATGCGAGAGGAAACTAGTTTCAGTGGGTGACTTGGACATATGGTTGGCGGCCATATTCCAGTCACTTCACTGTCACAAAGAGTGTTCTAGGGAATATCCCCGGCTCCACATGGCTTTCCAGACCCTGTGAGCTCATTGATACCATTAACCCAACTCTCTTTTCATTTCCCCTAATCATCATCAAACCAAGAAAACCAAAAGACCTAGACAAATCCCAACTTCCCCTGGTGACTTGAATCCTGAAATGAGGGGTGGTGATCAAGCACACTACCCATAACCAGAATTCCATGTCCCAACAATCATAACTCTAGACTATCCCGACTATTTCCCAAATAACATGACTCCAATGGAGCGAACCTCCTCTAATACCATTTTGTCACAAACTGAATCGGGATGCCGCCAAAACCGGCACCAAACCCAGACCGTAAATAGTCCCGAAGGGCGTTCCCGATCCCCATGGGCTGGCACAAGTGCCCGGGTATCATAAAATGATAATTGGGAAAGATTTTCCCAAGTTTATAAACTTAAAACGACAAAAGAATCCAACTAAAGGAATCTGTATTTTTCAAACCAAATAATCTTTTTCAAAAATTCAGAACTGAATTACACAATTTTAAACAATTTTTAAAGACCATTACAAAGGTACAAACCCATGAAAAGACCTCCCAAGAACCTCCACATGGAAAGAGGCACCTCCCTCAAGCCATCTCCATGACACTGCATCGTGATGGACCACTAAAAACCCGAACCAATGGCATAAAACTTGTACCCAAACCAGTGACATAAAATAAGAAAGTCTACTTACACACAAATGTTTAAGTAGGGTGTGAGCGAAATCCCGGTAGGATACCACCTCTATGAGATTCCCTGTGATAAACATTTCATGACAGAAAGCATTGCATTTTTTGTAAGTAAGAAATGCTAGTTACAATTTTCTAAAGGATGAAATAATAAATGAAAACAGTTTTCATGTGATATAATTTTAAAGGAACAAAAATTTTATAATAAATAACAAAGCTACTTAATTTTCCATCCAACAATACCGTATACCGATGGTAATTACAAAGGATCTAATGAGCACAAGTAATAGGAAATAACCCCTAGGCACTAGCTAGCTGTGGGTCCCAGGTACCTCGTATCTCGGTGAGAGTAACCACAAAAAATATTTGTTCTCATGCACGAGCCACTAGTAGGGATCATACCCATAACCTAGTGGTCCCCAATCATCATCATCATTGTTTATTTAGAGATGTATGCATAAATCTTGGTAAGTGAAACTGAGGCCAAACCCCATGGATTCACTAGCATACTAGTACGCGTCCACCCACCAAGATACCCGGGTTTTCCCTTTGTGCTCAAACATGTTCAACAATCCAAGAAGTATATTTTTCACATGAAAATATCACTTCCACATCACACATTAACCAAACAGCCCCATCTACATCCCACAAGTCAAAAATTCCACTTTTCATTCAAATGCATTTTGGAATCAAACTCACACCAAAATTGCCTACAATACTTCTCACATTTCATTAACACTTCCACAAATCCTTTAAATGATTTTATAAATCCATTACAAGATATTCAACTCACATAACAACCCACACAAATGTCACATAATACCCTTCTCAACTCCACAATTCATTTTATTAATAAACTCACCTGAAACATCCCACACCCGTGTTTCGCACACAAAACACAATTTAGTAAATCATTTCGGCAATTTATAAAACATTCTAAAAAAATGTTTAACATCTCAAATCAGCACATTACCTTTCAAAAACCCACATTAGGTGAACACACTCACCCAAACAGTACATATACACCCTTTCCCAACTTTGTTTAACCAAATAAAACATTTGCAATTTTTATAAAACAAACCCAAGAGAAATAACCATTGTTTGCACACTAAACCCATTTCAAACCCCTCATTAAAAACCGAAATCATAACAATAACAATCCAAAACAGAAGTTTCAGCCCTAAAAAATTATTAATGCACCCCCAAATGTCATAAAAATACATCAAATAATACAACAAAGATACACATGAAAAACACACGTTTTCATAAATCACCTTCAAAAAGTATAACACTGTTTTACACCTTAAACTCATTCAAAAAACCTCTTTTCAAGGCCCACATGACAATGAGGAATTAAAAAAAACAGAATTGGTAGACCATTTCAAGACTAATAAATCACTTTCATATGTTATAAACTAAACCCAAACATTACCCCAAGAGTCACACATGAAAAGTACCCAATTTCAAGCTAAAATACAACTAAAAATTAAATGTTTAACCAAATTCATCAATAATATTTTTCAAACCACAAGATACAGATTATAAACATACTAAATTAATAAAACAAGCAAACTAACTCGTCATAAAATGGTTACACATGGAATCTCCTACCTTTTGAGTCGAAACCCTCAAAACTTGGTGTGAAACCTTAAGCGCACCACCGCCGCACCACAATGAATATAAATCCAGACCTAGACCACCAAAAATGGACCCAAAAGATACAAAATAATACCTTAGTATCGAACCCTAACTTCTGGACATGAGTAACTTCAAGAAATAGGAAATAAAACTAAAAGAGGATGAAAGGAACCAAGAAAGAATTCTCTTACTTGAAATATCTTGAAGAAATCGGCCCCAATCCACCTAACTATGAATCTCCAAGTACCCAAAACTGGTATGAAGGTTCGAAGGAGTAATATTAGGTCATGTGGGGAATGAAATGGGGGGAATAGGATGAAAATTTAAGGAGTTATGAAAGATTCATTTTACCTCATCAAATCTGTTTGATTTGAGAAATATTGAGAAAGATCGTCCAACTCCGCGGGGTATATGAGCTCCAAAGTGGAAAACGCGATACAGGGGGTTAGGGTGAGGTTATTAGATTCGATTGGAAGGTTTAATAACCGAAAAACAGTAAAAAACGACTGAGATATTGAAATTTTGAAAAAATAATTTAAATCAGAAAATGGGGTTACGGGTAGGCCCATTACCTTAATTAAAAACCAAAATCCATCATGATTTGGGATTTCTATGTGGTTCAAAGGGATATGGTGATTTTAATATATTAGGGTATGACAATTGGGAAGTGGAATGGGTTTAAAATAGTAATAATTGAAGGAGTTATAGAAGAATCAAAATTTGTTTTTAAATCTGGATTTGGGCTCACGGTTTGGCCCAAATTTTCAAAACCCACCATTTTCACCAAAATGAGTGGTAAACCCCCAAAACAAATTGGGAATGGAAATTAAATGAGTAATGAATTTAAAAAAAAGTATGGGTGTGACAGGTAAATTCTTTTATTTCCACTAGTATAGATGCGAAAATAATTTAAAGCCACTTGTAAGATAGCATATGTATACGAATTCTGAAAATCATTGATCGAATGTTCTGAGAGATGAGAGTGATGGCAAGGTCGGTTACATGATACATGAGTGCAAAAACATGTTTTGGAAATAATGTGAGTTGAAGAAAAATAGTTTTTCAAACATAGAGATTTAAATGAAGAATGTTATTTTATGGGTAAAAGAGATTGAAAATTGTTGAACATGTAATTTTGATGTTTTTATTTATCTACAAGTCAACTTGTGTTTTCCTTTTTGTTGTTTTTCCTAGGAGTGAAAAAAGTTTATGTGTGGGGGATTTGAGGTCTATGCATTTCACTAACAATTTTTATTAAATTTTAACTTAGTTGTAAATAATTTTCAATCTACTATTTTTTGTTTTAGTTTCTTTTATTAGTTTATAATATTTCTGTTATTTTTATTGATTTTAGTTATTTTTAAATTATTATTAGTTATTTATTTTAATTATAGATTTTATTAATGTTTACTTTATTAACTTTTAATATTTTATTTCTAGTTTAAATAATATTTGATTTTTTATTAATTTTTTAATTATTTATCGTAATTTTTCATTTAAATATTATATATATATATATATATATAATTATTATTATTATTATTATTAATCTTATTAATTATATTATATTATTATAATGATTTAAATTTTAGATAAGTTGATTATTTTAATTTTTTATTTTGAATTTGTTTTTTGACTTTTAAATTGCAGTTTCTTTTTATTCCCCACTCCCCCTATCTACTCACACCTCCCCTTGACTCGCTACTCTCCATATTCCATCGCTAGCCCCACCTTTCCCTTCCCTGTTTCACTCACCCAATGCCACCTCTATCTCAATCCACTCATCCCCCCTCTTATTTCCCCAACCTCATCTCTATCCAATCACCATATATCACAAACATGCTCTTCCTCCTCCCCACTCTCACACCCTACTCCCATTATCTTGACATCCCCCTCACCTGCACCCCCTTTACCACTTAACTACGTCCCTCTACCTCTTCCCCTGCTAATTCCCCCACCACCCCCATATTTTCTCTAACCCCACCGCATAGATCTTCCTCTCACCCTCATCTACTACCTACCCCACATACCTCCCCTACCTTCTCCTATGCAGCCACCCTGCATAAGAAGTATTTTTCAAAGATGACCTATTCTTCATTGTAGCACACTGAACCAAAATTCCTCTTCACAAAATATAGCATATGATTCTCATCTATCTATAAATTTTGAAAAATAGTAGTTCGAGAATGATGACATCAACATGTGTGGGGGGGAATCATTTTAATTCAGATATCGATGTGTTTCATGTTTCTTTGTGAAAAAAGACTAAAAATGAGCTGATTATTTACATTGGTAACATAGTCTTATTTTACATGGAATATCTTCTCATTACCATGTGCATTTATTCAGTTTGATGTTGGGGTAGTTTTCTTTGTGTCAGGATGTTGATCGAGTAATTAAAACAGTTGTGCATTACATGTAATGATTTCATGTTTTTGATTAATTTTCAATTAAATTTATTTTAATTGAATTTTGATCTGTTTAAATTACAATTTCACTAAATTAACAAGTAAAATTATGACTATCCATTTTAAAAGTAAGTAGATTTAGTGGTTCCAAGAAGGTAATCCATGTTGAGTGACTGCAAGTGAAAATTAATGACATAACATTGTGAGAAATGGGATTTCTCATTTCACTGTGTTGTTCGGTAATTTAATGAGCCTTCAAATTTATTTATAACGCCAGATATTGGGACCTTAAAAAATTAAAATATTTAAAATTAGAATCTAAAAAATGCGTAGATTTTTTGATCTAACGATAATTATACAGAATAAATATCTAATAATAATAAAGAATATATTGTATGGATGTGTATTAGTTAAATTGTGACATCATCATCCCTAACGCATTCTATTGATTCATATTTCATCGTCATTTTTAATTACAGTTTACATTATTTCATTCATCTTTTCAACTTTTTGTCTAATTAAATTAATAAAAAAACCACAAAAAATAGGAATTATATCAACTTATGTCCATCTGAACATTGCCCAATGAGACATTTTTAGTGAACTAGATTCCTTTATCTCTATGGTTCAACCCTTCTCACCAGTTTTATAGTACCCAGTTGGTTAAAAAATGAAAAAATGTTGCACTGTGACGTGCGTACCGATTTCATCAATCTCTTATGTATCACAAACATAGAGAATTTATATGAACATTATTTTAATGATTTGATAATCTTTTTGTAAAGGGATATACTATATTTTTTTCTATAACTACCTAACATGTCCTACTATATTCCCTCTTAATGATGTATTGTTTATTTTTTTATTTTTCGATGTTGTGTTTGGTACATTGGTTAAACTAGAGTTCATTGGACTAAACGATAACTATATTATTTTCATAGTATGGCTTGAACAATCCTTTAATAATAGGAACTGACTCCACTTCATACAAGAAAATCATGGCCCAAATAACATCATTCATATCATATGATTCAATAATGATATATTTTTCTATTTTTTAGTCCTCTTTGGAGGATTGATCAAAATTATTGAAACTAATATCTCCACCATTTAGAAAAAAACTTGATAACTAATTGAGATTTAATATCATAAATAATATATTGGAAAAGTGAAGCTGTGTGAATTGTTACACAGAGCTGACCCCCTCATCCTAATATTAATTACATATATTTATACCTCCTTAAGTAATTTATGATGTACTTCATCATAATGAAAAGTCTCTCACTACGATTGAATTGGTTTTCAGAAATAAGTATAAGAATATAAGAAACACTAGTTAAAGTGAAAAATAAATAAGAAATAATAGAAACTATGGTTTATTAAAACTGAATTATAGACATATTATATAAATCCTTATAAATATCATGAACCATACTAAGATTAATTCCATGAAACACTCAAAAATAACCCTTTTGGAGTTCTCTTTGATAAATCTTCAGAGTACATAATAAATGTATGAGTCTTTAATGAGTACAATAATACTATTAGATAGATATATAAAAATATTCATACCTAATATGTATGTTTTTCAATATATGTCTTTAATATAGAAAAAAAATTTCAAACACATCGTCCCAATGTGATTTTTTGAGATATAATTTCAATGAAGTAGAATGTGATCGAAGAATAATATCTGAAATACTATAATTCTCTTATTAATCCTCTTATATAGAAATTAATCAACCATGATTTTTGGTGAAACAAAACACTTTGATTATATTTTTAATAGGTATATTCTAACTCAAATATGCTTGATTTTATATATAAATATTTTGTTACATCTTTTATAACATAAAAAAAAAATTAGCACTTAAAAATCTTTTAGATGCATCACATACATGTTCTTGACAAAGTTTTTGTTAAGGAGGTCTTGAAATCCATTTTTTATATCTAAAAATCAAATTGAGCATTTATTTATGTAAATATCATAAAATAAATTATCTTCAAAAATGGATAAAAGGTTTTTTTAATAGTCAAAATAATGGATTTTTTCATAATATTCTATAATATGATGTGTTTTAATTGTAGACACTTGACAATATAAGGTAGTTTATTATGAAAAACCACTTTCACCATACGGATATCACCTCTTCATGTGAATCCACTGTGTTCTATGATTTGTTTTTGTGAGTTTAGATTATTTTAGATTCCATGTATTTAAACTGTTTCTCAGAATTAGAACTCTATATAGTCTCATGGTACAAGGCATTTTCATCTCATATGACCGTTACATCATCTTTATTATCTATAATAAATCCTTATATCACAAGATCATAATGAATACCAGGCGTTTTAGGTTCTTATATAATTTGAACATGATCATCTTTATTATATAATTATGGGATAGGCTCAACCTATATCTTAAAAACACTTCCTAATTTTTGTTTTAGACCTTATCTAAGATAAACCAAAATCACAATGACTCTTTTATTGATAAATTAATTTTCATGGAATGTAGAAAATTAGTTCAAAAACATTTCATTCTAAGTATGATTATAAAAACAATATCTCATAGTTTCAATGTGGTAAATAAAAAATAAGTAATTATCTTATTTATAGTCAACAATATCAAAATCCAAATATTTTATAATGATTCAAATTCCCAAATATTTATATAAATAAAAGTGGGCCACTAATCAAATAATATATCAAATAGATTATTTCTGCCTAGTCTATACAGAACACCATTGGTTTGATATATTGTATTCCTTATATAAAACCCCTATAAAGAAATTGGAAGGTCACACATTCTCATCATCGATTAGTCCATTTCAAAAATTTATGATTACCCCTATTAGACACATCATTCCAATACAGTATTACATCATGAGTGGGTTATGAAATAATTTCTCACTCTCTATAATAATCAATGAATACAATGATTAATTATTCATAACCATATTCCAGTCAATGGAACATAATACATTTGACAATTTGATTCCAAACATAATTAAAAACTCTTTAAATATTTCAAAATTTTCATTTATCTATATAATAAAAACTCCTAACAATACAAAGTAAATGTTTATGAAAAATTATTGAAGAACATAGAACCACAACATGCTTGAGTACTAATTGGTCTATATACATCACTTTGTATGTGATATAATATCCTACTTACCATTTCAAATTTTCCACTAACTGTTTCTTTGGTTATTTTTGGAAATAAAAAATATTCACAACTCTCAAATGATTTATAATACATATTTATAGAGTCATTGTATGAATTTATTTTTTTTTGTACCAAGGGTGAAAATTCCTATTATATTTGGGAATAAAATAAACCCCAAGATCGTTATTCTTCTAAATAATTTATACTTGATAATATATATCAAAAATATATAAAGGCTTTATCATATTCCAAATTAGATAAAATATATCTATCGTATATATAGAAACAATGTCGGTCAAAATGATGAATTGGAATCCAATATTGTATAAACATGATATAGAATTTAAATTCTCTATTTATAATGGGAACATAATTATAGTCCTCTAATTCTAGGACTAATCAAGATGGTAATGTTATAACATAAGTTAAAATCTATAATAAAACAATTTCATATCCATTACCAACATGATTATCTACTTCACCCAATTTCCATTCCCTCCCACCACTAAGCGTAAGTTGGTTATAAAAAATGTGTTATGAAACCCCAATATCATATACCTACGAGTCATATATGGTGAAATTGAACTCTATAAAATTTATATTCTAGTGCATCGAATGAATCACCTAGGTAAATCTTCTAGACATCATATATAAATCCTGAAATGTTCTATACGTCATACACAATAGTGATATAAATTTCATTATCAAAATTAAATCCATAAATTATAACATAGACATATCTATGGATGGGTATTATGTATTATTTATTTTTTGTCAAGGATATTTAAAAAATATAACCCTAGTAAATTATTAATCCCATACATCATTTAAACATAGTGGTCTAAGATCAATATTTCACTAAATAATGAGCTTCCTAGGGCGGTCCCCACACAACATTGTAATTTATGCATTGAATCATCCAAATAATATTAATTATGATACTTGGATAGTTTGTTAAATAACCCTATACCGAGATCATTCATATAGTCAAACTCAAATTTATTCCTCTAATATCCTAAATTTTAATGTATCCAAGATAAATGTTAACCAAATTTCACAATTAATAGTAATAACTTATCTTTTAGAGTTTTCCATTTTGACTATGGAATAGGAAAGATAATACATGGGCACTCTATAATGATAAAACACAACAAGTCTAATAAATGATGCCATTGGATGTGATCCTTTAGAAGGACTCATGCAATTAGTTTTTTGTTAATTTTAAAACAATAACCAATTGGTTGCGCCCAAATTTACCCTACAGGTATGCGGTCGTTGTAGTACAAGTAGGGGTCGAGTCCACAGGGACCGAAGAAGAAACCGAGAGAAACTCTGATTTTGGAAGGATTTGGCTATGGAGTGGCCAAATATTTGGATTGATTTTATTTGAATAACTACTGAATTAATTTAAAGAAAATAAATTAAAACATACACTTACTTAGTCTAAAACAATTAATGGAGATGAGTTAATCCTAAGTTGTTACTAGGGTTAGATTGGATGTATTTATTATCTTATAATGTTCGTTTCACTAATTCAAGACGTGTCCACAAAATGATATAATTCCTCAACATCATTCACCAATTTAATCCCTCACAATTCCAAGGCTAATCACCAATGCACTTAGAGGATCAATTTAATGATCACTCCATGGAATTGGATCGTACTAGCACTCGAAATGTGTTATTGTTAAAGTTGGTGAAGATGAAGAAGAAATTAATCATCAAATGGAAATCATAAATTCATGAAATGATTAAAGAATTTTAGATCATAATATAACATCCAATATTCCCCATGCAACTCCCTAGGACAAACCCATAAGGGTTTAGCCCTCCATTTATGCTATTAAATAAATGGAAGCGGGAAGTCGACTTAAAGAATCAGAATTGGAGAAGAAAAATAAAACAATGAAACGATCACTCCACCGTTGTGTGAATAAATTCACAAGTGCTGGTGTGAATAAATTCACACCTTAAAACAACAGTATCAAAGTGATAAGAAGAAAAAAAATAAAAAGTTGAAATGAAAAACTTTTATTGAGAACTAATGTGATTCAAATAACTTACATGAGAATGAAGAACGATTACAACATCAAATGGACAGCAAAACATTACAATGAAACAAAGCATCCAAGATGAGAAGAAAAATTTTACACCCCCATTACCTTCACCACTAGCTCCTTATATAGGCATATTAGGATCCTTAGGTACATCCACCAACAATTAATTCACCCCCAACAATTAATAGAGTCAAATGGAGGGTGAATAATCAAAAGGAAATTGATGTTTCGAATTTGACCCGGAAAACTGTCCAGATTCTTCTACTACATTGACGTGTGAATTCGAAATTTAAGAAGGCCAAATCCGGAGGGGCTGTAGAATTAAAATATCTTCATCCATCTGTCCTCTATGAGCTGTAAAAATTTCAGGAAATTTCGCCCATCCGTTTGGATGTTATAGTCGACATGGTGGGACAGATTTTTGAGCATTAATGTCATATCCACCATTTAAATCTCATCCTCAGAACCATTTATCATCATGATAACATCAGAATTAGCTCCGGCCACAGTCGAATAAAATGATCCTCATATTTTTATCTTTCTACTGTATAAATTTGAGCTTCATTGGGCCTGGATTCTGGGCCCCACATTTGGTTGATGGGCCTTAGGCCCATTATGCTTTTTCCAGCATTTTGCTGCCTTCAGGCGCAAATTTCTCCATCTTCCTTTGGGATTCATCCATCGGACCTAAAAGATAAAATGTTCCAAACAAAGTGTTAAATCATATCACAAAATGTAAAATTAAAATGATGAATATTGTAATTTCCACAAGCAAATTATTGAGTGGGCCCAAATTTACATTTTAAGCATGAATTGCACAATGATGGGAAATGAAGTTCAATTTCTGAATTGGACTGAAATTGGTGTTTATGAACTTTTAAACACATTAATATTAAGAACATAAAAATGAATATTAGCCACTTTTAGTGACTAATCACACCCCCCCAACTTGAGTTTTGCTAGTCCCGAGAAAAATAAATTACAAATATGAAATCCAAATCCCCTTATCCAAAAACATTTAAATACACATTACTCACCCAAATATCTAATACCAAAATAAATTATGAAAACACATAAAAATCATTTAAAACAAGCTAGGTCCATAAGAATATCCCAAGCCCAAGCCCATTCCTTTGTTCAAATTCATCGCCACATTTCATCCAATTCCAATTAAGCATGATAAAGTGTTGTGCGTCATAAAAGATATGGGGCCCATTTTATTGTTCATGGGGAAAAAAATGGAAGCGCTACGTGGGAATCACATTAAACCTTAAGATGAGTATCCATTTTTTTTATTTTTTTTTTTGATTTTTTTTTTGATTTTTTTTAACCACAATAGATATGAAAAGACTAACTCTGGGAAAGACAACTATGGAGTCACAATCCCCAAGTGTCATACGCCACGCATTTTGTCAATTTCACGCTCTACAATAGAGATATAAAGCCTAACTCTAGGCAAGACAACTATGGAGTCACGATCCCCAAGTGTCGGACGCCACGCATTTGGACAAAACATTGCTCTATGTGGTCATTATTTTTTTTTTATTTTTTTTTGTTTTTTGTTTGTTTTTTTTTTGGATACTCAAATTAAACTAAAAGTGACCCCAGAACCCTATGCTATAATGAAAGGGACCCAAGAACTCAAATTTACACCCACGATCTAGTATACGTGTATTGTGGCATTTTTATTAAGAGAATGAAAATGTAAACTTTGAAAAATCACATCGGACAACTGAACATTCCAAAAACTATGCTCATGAACTTAAACTTGCATTAAAATCAGAATCAAGGCATGCAAATTTTATTTGATATCCAATTTTAGATTTTTTAATGTGTGTTATCATGTTTATGGTCAATGGAATTTTTCTTTTCATGCATGTTTTTATTCACAAAAAATCATATTTTTATCCCCCCCCCCAACTTAGAATAACATTGTCCCCAGTATTTAAAGAAAAGAAAAGTTAGAAGGGGGTAGGAGAGGAGTTCAATGAATAAATTTAAAATGAAAATCATGGAATGAAGTCACCTGGTGGTTGATGATGATAGCGCATGCCATAGTCTCCCTTCAATCCTGGATTTGAGTCTCAGCAGCATGGATGGTGGTGAATGGATTTTCCTTATGGATTTCAACATGTCCTTTTATTTTTTTTAACCTATAAAAAAAATTAAACAAAACAAAATAAACTGATGATACATTGTCTTCTTGATATTTTCTGGGTAAGGTATTACTCAGGGATCACACCGCGTGACACGGATGAATACGGTGCTCCCTTTTCATACCCATCCTTACTGATAAAAGAAGAACAGGTCAACAGTCTATGGTAATTTATTAAATGAAAAAGAAAATGATTCAAAATGATTACAAAACATGAAAACCATGGGTTGCCTCCCATGCAGCACTTTTGTTTAATGTCGTTAGCTCGACTTGTACCCACCAACTTATCCAATTCAAACTTTCAAAATTTTAATTAACCCATCTTTCTCCACTTCAACAAGTTTGAGATTGATTGTTTTTTTGAAATTTTTTTCTTATGAAATCCTATTTTCTACAATGATTGGTTAAATCCAAGGAATATCTAAAATGGTTGATCGTGTTTTATCCGGATTATTTCCTATTATTTCAAGGTTCATTCCTACATGGTGATATTCTTGATGAAAATTTATGATAATTGAAGTACAAGTAGGGGTCGAGTCCACAGGGACCGAAGAAGAAACCGAGAGAGACTCTGATTTTGGAAGGATTTGGCTATGGAGTGGCCAACTATTTGGATTGATTTTATTTTAATAACTACTGAATTAATTTAAAGAAAATAAACTAAAACATACAATTACCTAGTCTAAAACAATTAATGGAGATGAGTTGATACTAAGTTGTTACTAGGGTTAGATTGGATGTATTTATTATCTTATAATGTTCGTTTCACTAATTCAAGACGTGTCCACAAAATGATATAATTCCTCAACATCATTCACCAATTTAATCCCTCACAATTACAAGGCTAATCACCAATGCACTTAGAGGATCAATTTAATGATCACTCCAAGGAATTGGATCGTACTAGCACTCGAAATGTGTTATTGTTAAAGTTGGCGAAGATGAAGAAGAAATTAATCATCAAATGGAAATCTTAAATTCATGAAATGATTAAAGAATTTTAGATCATAAAATAACATCCAATCTTCCCCATTAAACTCCCTAGGACCAACCAATATGGGTTTAGCCCTCCATTTATGCTTTTAAATAAATGGAAGCGGGAAGTTGACTTAAAGAAAAAGAATTGGAGAAGAAAAATAAAACAATGAAACGATCACTCCACTGTTGTGTGAATAAATTCACAAGTGCTGGTGTGAATAAATTCACACATTAAAGCAACAATATCAAAGAGATAAGAAGAAAAAAAAGAAAAAGATGAAATGAAGATCGTTTATTGAGAACTAATGTGATTCAAATAACTTACATGAGAATGAAGAACGATTACAACATCAAATGGACAACAAAACATTACAATGAAACAAAGCATCCAAGATGAGAAGAAAAATTTTAGACCCCCATTCCCTTCACCACTAGCTCCTTATATAGGCATATTAGGATCCTTAGGTACATCCCCCAACAATTAATTCACCCCCCAACAATTAATAGAGTCAAATGGAGGGTGAATAATCAAAAGGAAATTGATGTTTCGAATTTGACCCGGAAAACTATCCAGATTCGTCTACCACATTGGCGTATGAATTCGAAATTGAAGAAGGCCGAATCCGTAGGGGAAGTAGAAGAGACATATCTGCATCCATCTGTCCTCTATGAGCGGTAAAAAATTCAGGAAATTTATCCCAGCCGTTTGGATGTTATATTCGAAATAGTGGGACGGAGTTTTGAGCATTAATGTCATTTCCACCATTTAAATCTCAAATTCAGATCCATTTATCATCATGATAACATCAGAATTAGCTCCGGCCACAGTTGAATAAAATGATCCTCATATTTTTATATTTCTACTGTATACATTTGAGCTTCATTGGGCTTGGTTTCTGGGCCCCACATTTGTTTGATGGGCCTTAGGCCCATTATGGTTTTTCCAGCATGTTTCTGCCTTCAGGCTCAAAATTCTACATCTTCCTTTGGGATTCATCCATCGGACGTAAAGGACAAAATGTTCCAAACAAAGTGTTAAATAATATCGCAAAATTTCAAATTAAAATGATGAATATTGTAATTTCTACAAGAAAATTATTGACTGGGCCCAAATTGACATTTTAAGCATGAATTGCACACTGATGGGAAATGAAGTTCAATTTCTGAATTGGACTAAAATTGGTGTTTATGAACTTTTACACACATTAATATTAAAAACTTAACAATGAATATTAGCCACTTTTAGTGACTAATCACCAATATAATATAAATCTAATGCATATTAAACACATTTAATCTCATGCAATATTTATCATCTAATATATATAATAATTTTTGGGTATTTTTTATTTTAATTATGTTATTTTGGAATACTACTTTATCAAACAAATTTACCTTTTAATTCAATATTATTATTAAACTCTTTACACATCCCACATAATTGTGTTATTATAAAATAGATTCCAAACATATTCATATATTTATGAATGAATCTCAATCAGATGTAAAATTAACTATTCATTTAAATTTATGGAGTTATATGAGAATGAATATCTCCACATGAGAAAGACAAAAAATAAATAATACCGCTCATCTTTCTAAAATTTGGTAAAATCCTCCATGATGGTGATTCAATTTAATCCAATTCACTTGTAAGGACATGTGTTTTTAAAGATTTCTATTTTTAATAGAAATTTAAATTTCTCCTATAAGATTCTTGTACGGTAAAATTGATATTTTACAATATTATATGATAACATATTATTTTCCTGACCACTTTATTGGTTCTATAATGAGGTTTTTACCCTTGGATATGAGTCCGGTGGAAAACCGAGCCATCTAAATATTTGGGGAATAATAAACATTTAATATCTAAAAAACTAAATATTACATTATTTAAAAAAGTTTGCCTAGTTTTTTAATTTGAATGGAGCATCAGATTGAGATTAAATCACCACCATTAAGTTAAAAATGTAGTTTTTTCCTAGTCAGGGCATAAACATGAGTTGGGAACTAGGACTAGTTGGGGCCCCCTTTTAATTTATTTTCATTTTCTTTTAATTATTTCATCTCATGGGTTCTAAGTCACTCCAGGGTGTGTTCCTCCTATGTCGCTTGACATATAGATAAAATATGTAGAGGGAGAAATAGGAAATAATATGGAGATAAGAGGTACCTTTGTGGGGGTTCTGATGTGCTAGATCAATGTGCGACAACCATAGCTATGGATTTGAGTGAAACGTTAGTGGTCTCTACCAAAAGGTTTTCAATTCCTCGTTTTCTCCATATAATCCAATATATTTTCTTTATTATAATATTAATACACTATTATGCTTATTGATGGACCATTATGGCCTGATCTTTTTATTTGGTGGTGAAAATGGGGGTTTCTGGTGTTTCAAAGTTTTTCTTTTTAGGAAAACTCGGTTAAACGACCTGTGGTTTAGGGAGACATGTCGTGTGTTCTTCTCACCATGTGATGTTGATATTGTCATTATTCAATCCATTTAATAGGGTGTATATTTCATGTAATGGTTATATCCTATGTAGCCGAGTACCCTACTAGGATAGTCATGTAGCGGTACACAGCTGTGTAGAGACCACGACTAGACCCTATGTGGGTAGTACTCTCTATAGAAGTACACAACCCAGACAAGTACATGGCCAAGCCAATTGAGGGACTTGGTTATGTACCCCACGTTGGGTAAAAACCATTTCCTTGCCTTTTTCACCATAAACATAGTGTATTTACTAACCCAACCAGATATGAGTAAACACCCATGTGGGGATTCAGGAGTACACACTGTTTACTCATGGAGACATTCTGTGTACTACCCCTTCTAACCCATTAATTTTTTTCTCATATTTTCATCCAACATAATAAAATTTAAGTAAGAGTAGTTCAATTGGAATATAAATTCTTGTAGATCGCATTTTTAAGACCTCTGATCTTTCTTCATAACTACGGAGTGGTGTTTGAGGAATTTCATTAATGGAGGGGGTTTTCCACCCGTAATTTAATTCACTTGTCTCCTAAGGATGGACATAAAATATAATGATATGGGTGGGTGTCAGGACCAACCTAGGTTGTGAAAATTATTCTATGAAGATCCATGAGCTATCTTTCATGACTATTTTATTCTGAGGATCCCATATAAGATTCCTCTATTTATGTTTCGACTAAGGGAATCCAATGTAGGATGCCTCTATGTTGCTTCAATACCAAAGATACCCTAATTGATACATTTTATAAGATTTTGAGTTATGGAGTCCCTTTTGGGATCTACTATACATATTTAGATTCCTAGGATCCCATGTATGAAGAATCTAATTCTTACTTTCATTGGATGGTCATGGGTAGGATTCATTTTTCCTAAGTAATATTCAAGGGATCAGAAGAAGGATGAATTCATATTCTTGTTGTTAGTAGATCCATTGTATGATTCCTTCTTTACCTTCTTATATAAGGATCCCAATTAATATTCCTTCTCTTCTGTTTAGTCATTAAGGGACCCATTGGGTGCCCATTATTTTACCGAACCTGATCTTATATGTTGGGTTAAGGTAGATATGGTTTCATGTGTTAACTTTGAACTCATTTCGAACAACTAAGCCCATGGGGATATGACAGTATTGTTGGGTTTTAGTGTTAGGCCACTCCCACTAATTTTTTATCCTTCACATGAATATTTTTTATGGATCGATGTTACTAGAGGTTCTTCCTGCTTAGTGGTTGTAGAGCCTGATGCATGGAATCTCTATTTCACTTTGGGATTCCTGAACATTCATCTAGGGATCTATATTGTTCATTGCGATTCTGAGATGTTCATTCCCTAGTTCTCACTTCATATCCATGTTATTTATTATATTTACTAGTATACCTAGAGGTAGTACTTGGTATATCACTATTGAACCAATATATTTGATTATTATATTATTATAAAATCTAGAGGTGTTTCCTAGAATCTGTCCATTGAGCCTACTAATATGTTATATTCATATGTCATCCCTATTAATTATACTCATGGATGATTTTATCTCTATTGAGTTTTGAGGATGACTCCCCTATCATCTATTTCATATGTGTTGTGGATGATTATTCTATCCTCGATCTGATTACCCTCGTGGATGAATATACACTTCATATTTGTTTACTTTTCCATGGTGTTGTTTATGGCCTCTCATATCATTGGATACCCAATATGATTATTCAATTATGGTTGAAGCTAAAATTACACTCTCCCTTATTTGAAACTCAGGTGGTGAGTATGGCATCTCAACTATGAGTTCTTCTTACACATAACCAAAGGGTCTGACCCTTAGGTATTATCCATGTTCCAAATGTCATGACATTATAGGGATTGGGATTTGGGGAATAGACATTGGACATGATTTACATGTCCTGGGTAGAATCGAGTCTAGATCAGTGACTAATTACTATATTCACAGATGTACTTCCCTAGAATCCTTAATTAAGATTATTAGATGCGAGTATGGTTGTACACAGGTGTAGGATGAGTATCCCCCTATGGGGATGTAGCTTTATCATAGATATTTAAGGAATTGGGAAAATTAAGTATATGTTTATTGGGATTATGGACCCAAATATCAACTTAATGATACATGGATTAAATGGTACGATATCAAACTCATTACCTTTTCATAGGATATGAAGGCTGTCAAGATTACAGATCCAAGGACATACTAAAATTGGTATTTTTTTATTAAAAACACATTACTCTATAATATTCAAATTTATTTTTATTTGTATTCATATAGGACTATACATGTTTACATATATAGATATGTGAATTCATTTTGGAACTTGCACAATTTACCATGATTTTGGACCCAAAGATCAACTGTTGTTTCATGTTTTGGTTTTAGTTATATTTTCATGTATGTCCCATCTAGACTGAGCATGTTGCATTCACATACACTTATAGAATCATATTTTAATAGGATCGTCATCAGGGGTTTTTCTACTAAGATTAATTATCACCACAGAATGTGCACCTTGGTGTACATGTAAACATTTATTTTCTTTTTAGGTTGATAATAGTCGTGGGGTGGATAGAGATGTGGCATAAAGTTTTATTATTAAGAAGAGATATTCAATTGGGTTCATTTGTTTGCATTGATTTTGTTCGATAGTGTCTGGAGACTTGGTATATGTCCTGGTTTAGAGTTAGTAGTAGATCCATGTACCTTTATTTCAGTTTCTTTTTTACATTTGTATTTGTATGGTTGGCCAAATGGGTTATCGATATTGAATTTTCTGACATAGTGATTTGTGATTTTATAGAATTATCATTTAATGTTATAACATGATCTATTTCAGTTTCTTTATTGCTTCCATAATATGTTTACTTTATATTGAGTACATTACATAGCTATTTCTGCTATTTTTTAACTATGATTAGAGGTAATTATCCCCCCATTATCACACCCTAGGCCCTTGCTACTATTCACTACCTTATCACATACTGAGAGGCGTGCTTGAGGCCTCAAAACCCATCAACATCAGGTGCCATTTTTGTGGAATCTAGGATAGGATGTTACAAAGTTGCATAATAGTTATTATTTTCTTGGTCTTTTCTATTTGGGATATGGTAAAGTAGTTTACTAGAATTGTGTTTAAACCTATAATGGATATATCACTAGTGTGTCAAGTAAACTTTTTCTGGTAAGAAGTCCATATTACTAGGGGTATAGGAATGTTGTTATGATTATTCATGTAACCGGTGTATATGATTTTCACCTTGAGAGACACACATTTTTTGTGGCTGTTATGATACACTATGGACCTCTGCTTCCCCGGAATTATAAATAGGCCTATGATAGATTTTGACTCATGGACGTCAGAGGAAAGAGGATTCTCGTGCATCATGTTTGGCACATAGAATTCACATGATATAGGCCTTAGAATGTAATATATTTTCTCATGAATGAGGAATATTTAATTAGGCCTATTTATCAGTATATATTTTTCATTTTGTTGGATGGTTATGTAGATCTACATTCAGGCATTGGTGTTGAGGATGATTACTCAATCCATGAGCATGTGAGGTTCAGTAACTGATGTAGGTCAATAGGGAATTTTATTCCCTTCCATTTTACCCTTAGTAAGGTTTTGTCACTTAGTTCATGGTTTCATAGTTGGATCACTGAGTTTGTTACAGAAAGGTACTAGGAAAACTATCATGAACTGGACCTCAAGGGCGTATTACTGTATGTGAATTCCTGATGAGTGCTAGTTTAGTCTATCATCTTCATTGGTATTTTGACATCTATGAAGAAATTCAATTTGAGGTTGATTTCTGAGGATATGGCCCCTAAACTCCATGTTCTCATTATTTACCCTCATAGGTTTTTATGACATTTAACATATCTAGACATGTTTTGTGTTTTAGTTTAGGTGGTTCGACCTTATGAATCTGTAATGATACTTATTAGTAGGGATTGGTGGGTTACCTAGAGGTCCAATTTTTTACTCAGACCCTTTTAGGTTAATGTCTATTTTATATGAGGGAAAACTATGATAGGGAAGAAGAACCTTGTTTTCTAATTCCATTCTTGGATTTTATCTTTTTAATACATTCATTTTGATATCGAGGCATAATAGGTTCTCATTTTTTGCAATGTAGGCATATTGATGCCTTCTGCTTTTGGTAAATCACCTCGGGTTTCTGTTTTACAAGAATGGCTTCTTTGGCCATGATTGATCATGTTCCTAGCTAGGAAGACTAGTTTTTACACTATTTCTAATACATTCAAATCCGGAGAAGATTAAATTTACTAGAAAGAAACTATTTAATAGGAGATCATGCAATATATCAAGGAATTTTTGAGGAGCTCAATTTTGAAGAGTAGTTACAAGGGAGATACTAGGTTATTGATTCTGACAATTCATTTAGAACAGTTTTCATAGAAATATACTAGATGAATCATTGGAGTATGATTCTATTGATAAAGATACATTATGATTCTTTGTGTTACTGTTTGAATCCTTAATCTGTGAGTGGCCGAGTTTGAGCTAAGGAATAATGTTTTCTAGACACTCGAATGGATTGGTTTTTTTGGAGTACTTGTTAAATGATGAATGTCCTGCTATGGTATAGGGGACATCCGGGGTTAATGGGGTAACATAATATGGTAAAACAATACTTGAATCCACGCCAGGTGTTAACATGATGTGATCATGGCTTGAAGAGATATGTACATGAATTTCTATGTAATATTAGTATACTTGTAGTTATATTTGGTCTTTTTATATATTGACATCATCTTGAGTACATTGAGAGAGTGTTGACTTTATATTGATCTTATTTTCTTTAAAATGTATCCTTTTTTTAGGATACCTGATGAGATTTCACTGAAGGAGTGGTGTAAGGTAAGCCATATGGGGGGAGTCCAGCATTTTCTTTTTGAGGCTCGTGAGCCCTATTTGTAGTTGAACTTCATCATTTTAGCATGTGGATATGGTCAGAGTTGGTTTGAAGATGGTGATAAGGGTATTACTATTGGGGGGAGTACCATATGTTCGTGGTTAAACATCTTGAGTCCATAATGGAGTGTTTTTTCTAGGTGGGTAATACACTCAAGTAATGCACGGGGTCCATCCAAGGCCCCCAATACTTTTCATTAACTTTTTATTCAATTATTTCTATTTTTTTTATTTTCCTTATTTCCAATCATAGAATCTCACGCACGTCCAAATGAGATCCTCCTACACCACTCAAATACGATCTAAATGTGGGATAGGGATAATTAGGAAGAGAGAGGGATAGAAAAAGGACTATCATATAGCTCATGACCCACTGGATCGATGTGCAACAATGATGGACCAAATATTTGAGTGAAGATTTAGTAGTGTTTTTTCAAAGGTAGGATTTTATGTTTTAAGGATATAAACCCAAATATTTTTCATTTTATTTCATTAAGCCACTAAAATTCATATTTATGTAACCACGTGAACCGATCTGTTGAGTTGGGGTTGAAAGTTGGGGTTCAGGCATTTCAACGATTTTTTATTTTGGAAATCAGGGCTACACTATGTGTAGTCCGGGATGACACACCTCCTATTATGATCTTTTGGGGAAGATAGTTATTTATAAGTACACACCATATACATGGGTGTATATTCCGTGTACTATGTATTAGTCGTGTAGCTGTGTACCCAGTCAGGCTACCTCTATAGGGACACAAAACTGTGCAGAGTACACGGGAAGACCCAATGTGTGTATAATTTCACATTAAAGTACATGTCATGTCCATATACATGGACATGGCGGTTGGAGGACACTATAAGGTACCCATTGTGTGGAAATCATTATGTGCCCACATTACATGGCGTATACCTAAGGCATTTACATGATGTAGGAACCCAAAAATGCATCCAATGAATCCACTGAATCCTGCCAATATTGATACAGGAATGTAGCTCATTCCACAGGCTTCGATTTTTTTAGTCATATATTGTTAATGGAGTTACATATTAGATGTTATGTTTTCTTGAAGTGTGGCTTCATAACCAGTTCGTATAGCTAATTTTTGGATCTCCCTCTATGATCACGATGAATGTTGAGAGACACCTCCATGTTTCTGATGAGCTCCACGAACACTGTGAAGTATTGAAGAACACCTCCATGAGTCCAGTGAGCTCTATGAATGAAATTGATTCATGACATAATTCAATACAAGTTCAATGGATTTGACTCTATTTACAATGTGATATTTCCTTCATGGCCCACCTCAATGAATTCTGATACCCTTGATGATTATAAATACCACCACCATTATGCCTTCATTTTAGAATGACACAGCAATGAGCTTCACCTTCCCACTATCAATTCATAGATATCATGTGATTAGTGAGATCCTTTTCTGTAGAGCTTCTATCTCGGTGAAACCACATTTCTTATGTTTCTAAGAGAAACCAACCTAAGTTGATGTTTTATATTCCATGGAATATTCCCTTCAGTAAGGAATATGGACCATTGAGGCACTTTAGGATTGAAATATCATTTATCCTTCACAATGCAGCCCCCCTATAAATCAAGGAAACCTTCACGTGACCCTAATCTTCACAAATCCCTCTCCTTTGTGAGACCCTAATATATGTGAACCCTTTTCCTTAGAGAAGCCCTATCCTTCACAAAACAACTACCTTCATGCTCATGGATTCATAGCGTGGGGCATGCTCCCCTGCACCCCCAATTGAGATTAGTGATGGGTTGTGGTCTTGGCCATATAGGCCAGTCACCTCACAAACCTCATAAACCCCATGGAAAAAGAGAGTTCCACTATGAACTTATTGGGTTGGGCCGAAAACATTTAACCATGCACACCCAACTTCCACCTATGGAAAATCATGATTTTAGATAATCCACCCCACTCCATGAAAACCCTTGAATAGAACTATTCTTCTTGGTCCCTTTCGCATGTTGTGATTTTATATTCTCATCTTAAACTCCTAGAGTACATTGAGCCAAATAATTCCTCAAAAAACATCTCAAAGCCCCATCCTTGGGCTCCAATTCTCGGTTAGAATAAAAATGGATGCTTTTTTGTAAGTCCCAACACCTACCATTTATACAAATTTCTTCCTAATAGTCTTCTATACATTACTATAAACTATATCACACCCAATATTACAAACATATGATGCATCTTGTTGCAAATAGGAGATGCCTTATTCTCAAATAATATGATTACAAAAGTTCTCACAACAATAATTTAAGCTATAGAATACCCTATAATTCATGAATAGGAGACCTAGTGCATTACTCATTAAATGCCTCATCATGAGAAGAATAGAAAACAATCACATTGGGCCTCCTCTTATGGTTAAATCCCCAAACCACATACCTCAACCCATTTTCATGTTGAAACTACCTCATGTCCAGACATGAGGAAGATATTAAAAGAAGCATTCATGTGTATCATCTATTCATCATTTCCACTACATAGTGCCACCTGGGCTACTTACACTCACAATCCCCAATAACCATTATCATTCCTTAGGGGAATCCAATAAAATTTCACTCGTAAACCCCATTATTATTTTCCACTCTATAGTAGAACTTGGGGTGGTTCCATGTATAAGAACAATTCAAAATTGTTACTCCATAGTGGAACATAAGAAGCTTCCACTGGTAATCCCCATCCATAATTATCGCTCCATTATTACATCTGGGTTGTTTCTATGCGTAAGGCACATTCAACATTTCTGCTCCAATGTGGAATCTGGGATTATTGTACATATAATCCACATTTTTCATTGGTTTTCCTTAGTGGCACATGGGTTGTTTACACACATATGTTGCATTCATCAATTCTAGTCCATAGTGGCACTTGTGAAGCATCCATGCATAAGCCCCATTCATCATTTCTGCTCCATAGTGGCACCGTTGTTGCCTCTACGCATAAGCCCCATTTATTATTTCCATTCCATTATGGTACTTTGGTTACTTCTACTCGTAGGCCCCGTTCATCTATGGAACACCATAGCAGAACCTGAGCAGCTTCCACACGTGAGACACGTTCACCATTTCTACTTCTTAGAAGAACCCGGTCAGCTTCCATGTGTATGCCCCATTCATCATTGATGCTCCATAGTGGTACTCATGAAACATCCAAATGTAAGACCCATTCTTCATTGCTACTCTATAATGGCCACAAGGATTCTACTACGTGTAAACCCCAATCAACATTTCTGCTCCATAGTGGAACCTGGTCTTATTCCACAAGTATGCCCAATTCACCATTGTTACTCCGTAGCAGCACCCAATAAGCTTCCATGTTTAAGCCCCATTCATAATCACCACACCATAGTATCACCTTGTTTATTTCAACATGTAATCTACATTTATCATTGTCTATCCATAGTGTCACCCTGATAGAATCCACGCATCAGCCTCATTCTTCATTTCCACTCCATAGCAGAACCTGAGATTATTCTACACGCAAGCACCATTCATCATTACCACTCCATATTGGAACATGGATTGTTTCCATGGGTAATATATATTTACCATTTCCACTCCATATAGGCACATGAGTTGTTATCGATGCGTAATCCACATTCCCCTCTCAACTCAAGTATGTGGTTTTTGATCCTTGTCTTCTAAATAGGGTAAATTGGAAGCCTCTCCAAGGTTCAAGCCCATCACTCCCCACAATTCATTTGTCTTGTATATTTCAATTTGGTTCACACATATTTCATTATGAAAAAATACATGCTCCAAAATACATGGGATGTGATCCCATTTCATTATATAAGAATCATCTTTGAGGTTCAATTGAAACCAATGGTAGTATTTTATGCTCCATTATAGGGATGTACCCTCATGTTGTGACATCGTCCCTTTTTGGGATGCATCTATTGGATCCACCATTAGAGGTGTTTTGATCAATCAACTTGGGATGTTCTCCATGAAAAATCTATTCAATTCTTCATACTACTCTAATTGAGAGTGATACTCTTATAGAGGGTCTCTAACCACACATAATCCCATGAAATTTATTCATGTCACATTCCTTGGGGTACACCACGATTTTATGCCTCCATCATGAACTACAGGGACATAGATTAACTACCACTGGGATACGTAGGAGACCTCTACAATGTTCAATCCCAAAACCCATTTTACATCCTTTCCATTCCATTTATCCTTTATGACTTAGGAAGATCATGCCTCAACAAGAAGGTTCTACTTCCTTTGGACTTTATCAATGCACTCCATTATCATGATCCACCTGATGAGGTGTCTCATCACCCCATCAGAACTATGTGTTATTTGATCCTTTTATTATAAATATGGTATTTTGGAATCATCCTTGACGTTCAAGAACAAAAAACATCACAACCCATTCATTCCATCAATTTCCACCACTTCATAAATTTCCATACTGATTTTTAACCATTCTACAACATCTCAGTAAGAACACCTCAATCATTCCATTACTTCTCCTTGTGGAACCTGAACTTCTAACCATGTGTAATCTCCACATGATCCATGTACATACATCCAAGAGTTACTCCCTTGTTATTGGTATCTAACCATGTGTAATCCCTAAATCACACCATTCAACGACATGTTTCTTGATCTCTTTCTTCTATATAGTGTACGTTGAAAGCCTCCCTAAGGTTCTATCCTAACCAATGGTAATCCTTAGTGTTTCCATTTTTGGGGTTAACCTCATTGATCCATCCTTTGTGATGTTCATATCAGCCTTCATGATGTAAAACCTACCCTTTATGGGACACACCCCACTCAGGTCCGTCCTCATGGGGTGTTTTGACCCATTAATCCAGTAAACCCTCTAGGTTGTTACTCTTATGGATGCACATATCTGATCAAATATCATAATTGTTTTGATCAGTCCCATTAATCTCATTAATTCATTACACTCATTACATACCCCATCTTAAACATGGGAAGCTTATGAAAACCTCAGAGACATGGCTCTAGAATAGGATACCCCATGATCGACATGGGAGTCCTCATGTTCAATGCCATTTATAATCCCTCATGTGAGGAAGAATACATGTGACCAATCATCATCAATAAAGTGATTCTCCAACATTCTTGATGTTACCATCAACTTTGACTGAAGGTTGTTGCATTTTTAAGATCCATTGGAATTTACTAAAAGAATTAGTTTAATTGTTAAGTGTCCATGAAAGATATTGAACCGGGAATGAAGTTAATAAACAACAACTGAAATCTATGAGGGAAACCTAGACATGGCATTGAATTTTGAGAAGGAACACATGGAAGGAGGAACTGAAATCCCATAATTCCATTTCATTCATGGTGTAGGAATCACGGAAGAAGTGATTAATGACTTCCGCCTTTCGAAATAGAGAACAGAGGTCCATGAGCATGCGCCTCCACAACAATTCACATGCTTACTGCTGAATTTGTAGGAAACACATGCCCATAGCTTCCGGAGTACACACCCATGTATTGATTTTGGATTACATGACATGTCCTTGTGCAGACGTGTATTGTAATACCCCTTTTAACACTTTTATGATTTTCAAAATCATTTCATATAGGAGTTATAATTCTACCCATGATTATTCCATTCTGATTATATTTTTGAGTATATAATATGGTAAGACCTCTTAGATTTTTTGATTAATCATTAGTGGGGTTTTAGAGTTTTATTGAATGGATATGTGATACACCCAATTTGTGACTACATTTTCATGTACTCTATTGAAAGATAAGAACAAGTTTTCAGAAATTACCTCCTTCTTAGAGAACAAATACCTTGATTTTGGTGATCTTGTTCATTTCCATGTGGTTTATGGCCAAGTACACAAAACAGAGAAGATAAGAGCAAAAATTTACAAATACACAGCGTGTACTTATATAAACACCATGTACATTCCAGTACAGACACGGTTTGACAAAAAAAATATGTTTCCAAGTAAACATAAGGTGGTACACACCGTGTACACATATCTACACACCGAGTAAGACATTCTAGAAGAAGTTGGTAGCCGAGAAGATTCTACACGCCCATGTGGCCAGATGAAGGGGATAAGCCATGTTACATTTCAACCTGACATTTATGCATTTATAGAAGCGGTTGGTTGCCGAATTGTGAGACTACACACAGTGTATGATGGTGGTACAAACCTTGTATATTCACCTACTATGCGGCGATGTGTACCAAGTCAAAGACTCCGTGTTTAGCCGCCTACCAAGAGAGAAAACAATGCCAAAAACCGATTGAAAAAAGTACACGGCGTGTACTTTTGATACACGATGTGTACTTATTTTTTCTATAAAAACTGGCCTTGGCCTCCAGACCAGTGGTGGTGTATGTGTAGTTTTTTGTGGATAAAGGGTTGAGTCTCCTAATGATAGACGCTATGTCGTCGTACCACCATTCTTCCTTCTACCGAAGAATCATTCTGTTTTCAAATTTCCAAACATGATTTCATCAGGTATCAATAGTTTTGTGTTTATAATTTTCAATATTTGTAACTAAACAACCAGTGTGTTGGTTTTGTGGAAGCTGATGAGTTGTAATTTGAATTAATTTGCTCTAAAAGTGTTTGTTTTAATAATCACTTCTTAGTCTTCTTAAATCACTTTATAATATCACTGGAAATTCTATACCAGACCAAGGGAAAAAAATTTAGTGATTTAAAAGAAGAATAATGAAAAAAAACTCCATGACCATTGGAAGTAACCGTTGTCTCAAAATTGACTAAGCCAAATAAAGATATGTTAAATACTAACTACTGGTCTAATGAGTTAGCCTCTTTAGTTCTAAATATAAATTTTACCGAATCATGGAAACATTATTACAAATTAAACCCAGGGAGTTGGGTTATCATGAACAACATAACCTTATAAGGAAATTGATTTAATAATCAACTTATCACAAATCTGTAACCCCAACACATTTCTGTCGTTATTTTCATCAAAACCAATTCTCATGTCATTACTTTCATTTTAGTAATTAATTTGTTAAATGAAGCTTAAAAACCAATTGTTCATTTTGTACCCAAACAACCAACAAAAATCGATTCTAAATTCAGCAGACTTAACTGAAAACAAAAATACAAACAAAATTAAGCAAAGATAAAATAGCTTCATAGTTCCCTGTGGATCAAACCCTTACTGGTGCTATACTTGTTAGGTTAAATATAATTTGGGACACCTAAAACATACATTCTGTGAAACGACCGTCCAAATTTTGGATCCATTGATGGGGAACTAGGGTAACTTTTTTCTTGTTTCAATTAGATTTGTATTAAATTTTAGTGAAAATAAAAACCAAAAATTCCCAAAAATTTCATTCCTAATTCCATTTCTATTAATCTTTCATTTTCAATTTTACGCTTAGGTTTTGTTTTGTGTTTGTGCCTGATCACAAGAGTATGAACCAATGCCTCACACAGTCTAGGAGCACCGAGTCATCAGATCTTTTTCTGCATGACCCGAAAATTGAATGGACATTGTCTCGTCGTCGACGTGCACTAGTGAAAATGAAGAACCACAATCCATTAACCATGGAGAACAAGGAGGAGGGATAACCAACCATCGATGTTACGTCTGATCACCCATACCAGGACCAGAAACTTCCCGCTGCTGGTATACCGGAGCAGGCACCTGGAGGCTTCGGGGATTTCCTCCTAAATAACTACCAAAGGCCACCACATCAACCTCCTCCATAGTACGGCCAACTTCAACAAACATAGCTGATCTTCCAAAGGCCATATTTTCCCCTTAGGAGCTCCAATACATGCAACATTCACCCCATCAGCAGCCACCTCTACGACGTACTCTTATGGATTATGTCTTTCCATCGATCCATAGAGCTGATACGGGCATTGTTCGTCCTCCGTTACAGGCCCATCACTTCATGATTGAGCCTGCTATTATTAAGTTGATCTAGGACACCGTTCAATTCGGTATCCTGCCTAGTGAAGACACGAATGCCCATCTCTCAAATTTTCTGGAGATCTGCCATAGATTTTGATACCTTGGTGTGTCTGAGGATGCCATTCATCTTCGCCTCTTCCCCTTCTCTCTACGGGACATGGAAAAAGACTCATTCAAAGGGTTGCCGCAAATATCTATCCTCACATGGGAAGAGAAAGCCCAGACATTTTTGTCCAAATATTTTCCACTTTCGAAGACAGTAACCTTGGGAAATGAGATCCACAGCTTTCAGCAGCACAACTCAGAGTCTTTGTACAAATCAGGGGAATATTTCAATGAAATTTTATGTAAATGGCCACACCATGAAATTCCACTCTGGATGCATGTCGAAACCTTTTATGGAGGACTAACAATGAATACAATGTCTGTGGTGGATGCAGCTACAGGATTTATGGTAATGAGATAGTCCCCCGAAGAACTTTTTGAAATTCTAGAAGATATGCCTGCCAACATCTTCCAGTGGAATTCTGAGCGGGGGACCCAAAAATGAGGTATGCATAGTATTTATGCTACTACGATGCTTGATACCCAGTTGGATGCAGTATCGAAAAAGATCGATGCACTGAATCTCAAGGGTGCATCTCAAGTCCATGCGGCGAACCCTCCAGCATGCGGTGACTGTGGTGTCAACAAAATCATGGGAGAAAGCCAAGGACCTTCAGTCAACCCTTTGACAAGCGAGGTGAGCTATGTTGCTTAAAACAGAGGGTTGAACCAGTATCAACAATACCAGAACCCGGCATGGTGTGAAAACCAGAACACAGGCTGGGGCCAACAGCAGTAGAATCCTCCGCCCAGCAACCGCCTGGCTACCATCAGCCACAATATCAGAACCCATACCCAAGGCAACACCAAAACTAGCAGGGCTCCTACAATCAGCAAGGGTATCAAAACCCTCTCCTGCAGCATCTAAGGAAACAACCACCTCCACCAACTGCACAGCCACCTCAGCATGATAATTCCTCAAGTTTAGAGGATCATCAGAAAAAATTCATATCAACTACTAAGACCATATTTCAGAACCATGAGGCTTCAATTTGAAGTCTTGAGAACCAAATCAGCTAGTTAGCAAACCAGATCTCAGGGAGACTACCTGGTACACAACCAGGCAACACCGAGAAGAACCCAAGGGAGGAGGCATATGCCATCACTTTGTGAAGTGGAAAGTATCTACACCATAAGAAACCATCACATTTAACTATACCTATACTCCCTGTTGACTACAAACTTAAAGTTTCAAACCCCTCTTCATCCGAAAATCCATCACGAGAGGCTCAAGCAGGCAAAGGAAAGGAGATCGCCAAACCATTAGATCCTATATTACCTTTTTCGGAGAGGATAAAGCAAAGGATGTGGGATCACTAGATTGGAAAATTCATGGAAGTATTCATAAAGCTACACATAAATATCACATTTGGAGAGGCTCTGAATAAAATGCCCACATATGACAAATTCATGAAATAAATCCTCTCAAATAAAAGGACGATAGAGTATTTGGGCACTATAACACTGAAAAAGCAGTGCTCCGTAATAGTACAACATTCCCTTCCTCCCAAGATCCTTGGTCCATGTAGCTTTACTATTACTTGTACAATTGGACCCTGTGAATTTGGAAAAGCCCTGTCTGACTTAGGGGCCAGTGTCAACTTCATTCCATTCGATGTTTTCCAAAAGCTCATACTCCATGACCTGAAGCCTAGCCGAGTTGCCCTTCAACTTGTTGACAGATCCATTAAATATCCAAAGGGTGTACTAGGGGATGTGCTGGTGAAGGTGGGAAGATTGATAATCCCTTCAGATTTTATTATCCTAGACATGGAGGAGGATCATGAAGAACCTCTTATATTGGGATGACCTTTCTTGGCCATAGGTAATGTCTTGATCGAAATGCACCAGGGGTAGTTGATTTTTTGGGTAGGGGATGAAAGAGTCTCCTACAGTGTTCTAAGAGCCGTCAAACAAGCATTGTTACCCGAACATGAGGGCTTCTACGAAGTGACTACCATGGATGAAAAACTGATAAGACAAGAAGATGTTATGGAATGTTCTTCTATTTTAGATGATATGATTTTTCCAAACATGCCCACTAATGAAGCGCCAGAGGACGTAAAATTAATTGAAGGCCAGGGCATCCACTACTAGCAATGAGCTGTCATTTCTAACATCATAGAGAGTGAAAAGGTAAAACCACAGGTACCTTCAGTTCTGAAGGCACCTGAACTGGATTCGAAGCCTCTCCCACCTTCCTTAAAGTACAGTTATTTGGTAGATCATCACACTTTTCTCATTATACATAGTGCAACACTATCACAGGAGCAGGAGGATGCACTCCTACAAGTTTTAAAGTAGATAAAGTAGGAAATTGGATGGATTGTTTTAGATTTAAAGGGTATTTGCCCAACCATTTTCACACACAAGGTTCTACTCGAAGAAGGAGCAAATCCATCTAGACAACCCCATCGGCGTCTGAACCCTTCCTTGAAGGAAGTCGTAAAGAAAGAGGTTATCAAGATGTTAGATGCATGAATCATTTACACAATATTAGATATCCCATGGGTGAGTCCCCTCAAAGTGGTCCCTAAGAAGGGAGGTATCACTGTGGAATATAACGACAAGAATTATCTCATCCCCACTCGCACAGTAATGGGCTGGAGAGTCTGTTTCGATTATAGGAAGCTAAATGACATCACAAGGAATGATCATTCTCCCATGCCCTTCATGGATCAGATGCTAGAAATACTATAAGGGCATGAATATTACTGCTTCCTCGATGGCTACTCATGCTATAATCCGATCTCCATTTCCCTAGAGGATTAGTAGAAGAGAACCTTCACTTTCCCATATGGTATGTTTGCCTACCACAGGATGTCTTTCTCTATGTGCAACGCTCCCACCACATTCCAGCAATGCATATTGGGTATTTTTCAAGACATGGTAGAAAAAATATTGTAGGTCTTCATGAATGATTTTTTCGTTTATAGGAAGTCATTTACCACCTGTTTTCGGAACATGGATCTAGTACTGTAGAGATGTGAAAACACTAACCTAGTTTTGAACTGGGAAAAGTGTCATCTTATGGTGAAAGTGGCATAGTCCATGGCCACATAATTTCAGAAAAGGGGATAGAGGTGGATCCATAAAAAATAGAACTCATTTCATGACTTCTCATTCCAAATTCTGTTAGAGCCATCCGCATCTTCCTGAGACATGCGGGTTTTTACAGGAGGTTTTTTCGTGCTTTCTTAAAGATAGCTCAGCCCCTAAACAACCTCCTGACTAAGGATGCTAATTTCAAATTCAATGAGGTATGTACCATATATTTTTAGAATCTAAAGAAGCACCTGGTCGAATCTTCTGTGAAGATTCCCCCAACTATGAGGCACAATTTGAAGTAATGTGCGATGTCAGCGATTATGCACTAGGTTCTGTCTTGGGTCAGCTACTGGACTGAGTCTTCCGACCACTCTACTATTCCATGAGGACAATCAATGAGGCCCAACAAAACTACACTACTATAGAGACGGAGATGCTGGAAGTGGAATTTTCCTTCGACAGGTTTTATTCTTACCTTGTGTTATCTAAATTTATTGTTTATATTGACCATGCAGCACTTAAGTAACTGTTAAAAAAGAAGGATGAAAAGCCTCGATTGATCTGATGGGTCCTCTTCTTACAAGAATTTGATTTGGAGATCTGAGATTAAAATGGGAGTGATAATATGGTTGCTGATCATCTATCCCTTCTAGAGCTTCCACACATAGAGAAGAAAGTGGATCAAGAGATAAGGGTGGATTTTCCAGATGAGCATCTCTTTTTAATTATCGAGTCCCCTCGGCCATGGTTTGCTGATATTTCTAACTGTTTAGTTACAGGTTCCATCCACCCCAACCTCACCTTCTAGTATAATAAAATTTTCCTCTCTGATTTTAAGCGATACTTCTAGGAAGACCCACTCTTATTCTGATTCTATGGAAGCAGGGTTATCCGACGATACATCCCAGAGACAGAGGTTCATGGGGTCCTGGAATTTTGTCATGCATCACCTGTTGGAGGACATCATGGGCCAGATCGTACCATATCAAAGATTCCACAATATGGGTTTTTCTATCCCACCATGCATAGAGATTCTCGAGCCTTCATTTCCCATTGTGATCCGTGCCTACGTACAGGTAATATGGTACGTAGAGCTGAGATGCCCCAACACCCCATCCTGGAGGTTGAGATCATTGATGTCTGGGGAATTGCATTCATGGGACCCTTTCCACATTATTTCGTGAATACCTACATCCTCGTCTGTGTTGATTACGTCTCCAAGTGGGTGGAAGCCCCTGCTATGGCACACGACACAGCTAAGGTAGTCGTGACCTTTCTAAAGAAGCATGTTTTCAGCAGGTTCATTGTTCCCCATGTGCTGATCAGCGATAGGGGGACTCACTTTGACAACACATAAATGAAATGAGTGCTATCTAAATATTGGGTAAACAATCTCATGGGTACACCATACCATCCCCAATCAAGTGGACATGTGGAGCTCTCCAACCGTGAGCTCAAACAAATTTTTGTTGAAAATAGTGAATACCTCATGGAACGACTGGTCCAAAAATCATGATGACGCTTTGTGGGAATATCACATCGCCTTCAAGACACCACTAGGGATGTCACCATTCTGCCTCGTCTATGAAAAAACATGTCATCTACCATTGGAACTGGAACACAAATCATATTGTGCTGTCAAGGCCCTAAATTTTGATCTGAAGGTAGTTACTGAGAGGCGAAAGTTCCAACTATCAGAACTCGATAAAATCAGAAGGGAGGTGTATGAGAAAGCTAAATTGTATAAGGAGAGGAAAAATTCCATCCATGACCAGATTATTACTCAAAAAAAATTTCAACTCAGTGATCAGGTACTCCTCTTCAACTCTCGTCTTCACCTATTCCCAAGAAAACTCAAGTCGAGGTGGTCGGGACCATTCCATGTCATACGAGTATTCCCCCATAGAGTGGTGTAAATTGCTAAGTATGATGGTCAACCGTTCACGGTGAATGGAAAATGACAAGAAGATTGACCATCACATAGAAGATACAGTGGGAACAGTCTCCCCCACCCCTCTCATGCAAGAAAAGGTATGTCGGTCGAGCCAATGACCTAAAACAAATGCCCTTACTGGGAGGCAACCTAGAGGTTACATGCCGTGTCCCACATATATACACGGAATTTACATACCTTTTTAGTTATTAATAATAATAGTATAACTATATATATTAACTTACCTAATAAATAGGTATTATTCCAGTGTCGATGGCTATGTCACTGGCGTTTATCGGAAATGTCATCGGTTCGAATCATCCCGACCTACCTTTGCTACAGGGATCCTCCTTTTTATTTTTCTTACACGGCGTGTGTAGTAAATTCCATATTTATATATATATATATATATATATATATATATATATATATATATATATATATATATATTCTTATAAGAAATCCCATGATAGGGATTGGTCAGTTGGCTAAGATCAAAACCGGGTTTCCAAAAAACCCCGTGTTCGAATCCTGACAACCGCCCCATTTCTATAATTTACCCTTTTAATACAAATACACATTGTGTCTTCCAATGTACATCATGTATGACATGTTTTCATTCTAAAACTAAAATATTAAAACAATTTTCTATATAAATTAATTCATGCAGATGAAGTTGGCAGATTGGAAAAGTCTCAGCCCTAGATCCAAAAGACCCGGGTTCAAACTCGGCTAATCTCCCTACTTCATCCCCTACTTTTCTAATTAAAAACCACAATCCTTGTATTTATTTCTTAACGTGTGTATAGACTGTATGGATTAAATGTATATATATAATAACATATAGGTAGTAGTACAACCTTCGCTCCAGTGGTTGGGGGCTACCGTTCGGAGTGGTTGATCGCTGATTCGAACCTCTCCCCAAGCACCAGAACAAAGTTTTTACTTCTATTTTTATGATTTTGAAACACACAGCATGTATTATCCCACTACATTACGTGAATAATTTTATTTTTAAATTATTTATATATATGTATTATATAAATTTTTATAATTTTTAATTATTAATATTAATTATTATATAGTTTACTATAATAATTATATATATATGTATGTTAATAAAAAAATTTGAGATACACGGTGTGTAGTCCAGATGTACACGCCGTGTACATTGGCTATATAATTCGTAGCCACCCGGCTTCACGTCATGTCGTGCGGTGCTTCCCCTCTTCCTGTTTTCTTCTCCCAAAAACCACCTGACCTCCCCACTTCTAGATCCATCGATTTGGTTCGTTTCAGGTTCCGATTCTTCTTGCATTACGATCCTCGGTCCAGGTACACCATTCTATACCTTCTTTTCCAAGTTATTAGACATGTTTAGGGTGATTTCAGGATCAACCGACCATTTGGATCCCGCGCTACATGACCACAAAATTAAGAACACACATCGTGTACTATGGTACATGGCCACACACAAAATGCTTCGCAATTTGAAAATACACGGTGTGTATGTTTCGTACACACTGTGTACGTTCCCCCATCATGCCTGAGTACCCTTTGAACATGGCCACACACATCATTTTAGCGTACATGACATGTTTGTTTGGTACACGTCGTGTATGTCATTTTTTTTCCCTTCCGTGTGTACCACATGACACGGCCTCTCACCCCATGTTCTCATACACGACGTGTGTGTTCAGAACATGTTGTCTAGCCTATTTCTTTTGGCCAAACCCCGCTCTAGCCCCAACACGACCATGTTCCTCGATTCACGAACATGCTGTGTCTGTCCCATACACGGTGTGTCATTTATTCTTCGAACTGTTACAATCATGGTTGTGTCATTTCTGATACCTTGATTATTCTTGTATTGTGATCCTCGGTCCAGGTACGCCCTTCTATACCTTCTTTTCCAAGTTATTAGACACGTTTATGGTGATTTCAGGATCATCTGACCGTTCGGCTTCTACATTACACGACCACAAAATGAATAACACTTGTCGTGTACTATGGTACAGGGCCACACACAAAATTCTTCACAATTTGAATATACACAGTGTGTATGTTTGGTACACACCGTGTACTTTCCCCCATCATGCTTGAGTACCCTTTGGACATGGCCTCACACACCATTTTCACTTACACGGCATGTTTGTTTGGTACATGTAGTGTATGTCATTTTTTTGCCCCTCCGTGTGTAGCACTTGACACGGCCTCTCACCCAATGTTCCCATACATGGCGTGTGTATTCCGAACATGCCGTCTAGCCTCTCTCTTTCGGAAGAACCCATTTCATGCCCTGACACGCCCATGTTCCTTGAGTCATGAACACGTCGTGTCTATCCCATACACCTTGTGTCTTTTATTCTTTGAACTGTTACAATCATGGCCATGTCGTTTCTGATACCCTTCCATGTACATGTTGTATAAACACGATGTGTATGTTCGGTACATGAAGTGTACTTATACATAGTCTATAATCTTCTCCCTTGGTGTGTTTATCCAGTGAACACGGGATGCTATACAGGTTTCTCTACACAATGTTTACTCTAGATATACACACCGTGTACTTTTATTTTTCAGATTTCCAAATTTTTATTTGTTTTATTTTATTTTCTTTTTCTTTTTTTTTTCTTTTTTTTTTCTTTTTCAGGTTATGGAAGATCGTGATCCTTTCCGGGGGAAGCGGTCGACCTCTGACACTGTGGAAGAGAGGCCCATTTATCGCCGGATACGGCTGCGACCTATGACGCAGCCAGACCCTGGCCCTTTGGTATACGATATCCCTACATTGGCCACCCATCCACCCCTCACTCCCTCCACCGAGGCTGGTCCGAGCACCATCCTTCCTTCCCTCCCAGCAACCACTCCACCTGAGATATCCTCCTCCACAGCTAGAACTTCATCGACCGCCCCATCTAGTGGCCCTTCCCCAACTGTTGTCGATCCACCCCTAGAGCCAACTCCTTCTGCTGCACATCCTCCTGGGATGGGACCTAAAGGTGGTCCTTATCCCTGCATGGTGTTCCCGGTCACCGATCTGGCACATGACAGGGTCCGTCGCTTTTCTCACCGTCTGATTCCGTTGAGTGGCCGCTACCTTGAAAACATCATTCCTCAGCAGCTAGGCATCTAGGGAGAGTTATAGGATCTCCTTGGATACACTCCACATCGAGTTATTTTCTAGTTCATCACTCATATCTTCAGCGATTTATTTTTGGAGTTTAAGGCCTTGTTCGATCTCGATGGAGCTATGTACAGGGAGACACCTGGTGATGCGGTGCCCGTGGTTCGGTTCTGGCTAGGCGGCCGATGATTTTCCCTCACCATAATAGAGTTTTGTCGAGGGTGTAGTTTCTACCCCCATCCTATCACCCCGCCCCATGTGTCTACCCTAACTAGACCCGAGAGCTATGAGCTCATAGCCATGTGGTGGGAGATTGCTGGGTCGGACCACCGCTACACACCTACCTCGCATAAGAGTACCCTTACCATCGACCCCATCCTTCATTTTACCAACGGGTGATTCAGCGCCATTATTTCCCCCTCCATGAGGATATGTGTTTCGTAACCGGTTTTGACATGGATCTCTTTACCTTTGTCATTTAGCAGGACTACCTAGACCTCACTTACCTAGCCACCTCTTATTTCCTTAATATGTTTACCGGTCATCCGACAAACCTGAACGGTGGGTTTTACACCACTTTCCCCACCCACCACCTTTGGGTTTTCGAGCCTTCATTACCCCATGACATGTTAGGTTCTCCCTAGCATATGGACTATCTCATGATCATTTGCATGGGATTTTTCCGGAATCATGGGGTACCTACATCCTTGTCCATGCTCTCCCCCACCCACCTGCTGACCATCTTGCCCCAACTGATGCACCTGTTATTCCTTCCCCAGCCCCTCTAGTTTCCCCACCCCACCCCCTTCCTAATGACCCCCTTCTTCTAGCCTTCCTTCTTCAATACCAACACCATCCCCACATACCCCCGCACCCTCGATCGATCTCTCCATTTCCCTCCACCTAGCCACGATGGAGCAGCTTTTGGTCTACATTGACAGCCGCCAAGACCACATAGAGTATATCTTGGGGTTTATTGTTCAGTATCTTGGTATTCTGATGTCCCCTCCACCTTCCTCTACCTCCGTTCATGGCCCTTCTACTACTGCTTCACCGCCCTTCATTGTGCTGGCCGCGGATTCCGTTCTACTCTCTACTGTGGGTCTAGCTGCTGCAATTAATACCACCACCACCATTGTTTCCAATCTAGGGGGATTCCATGCTTCCTTTACCGAGTCCGGTACCGGTGGATCCTACTTCTCCAGCTTCCCCTCCAGATGCAGTGTTCGATCCTCCAGCTTCCATGGCTCCTAATCCATCTCTACCGACTGGTTATGTACTAGATGATTCCTCTTCTAAGGTGACCCCTTGACTGGTTTTGGGACACATGTTTTTCTTTGAATATATATTTTTGTGATATCTTGTGCGTGTGTTTGTTATTCATTCTTGTAGTGTTCTCTTTCTTCCCCTCTCATAGGTACTCTGGAACGTTTTGGGCTGCACTTTTAAATCACATAACATTTTCCTACACCTTGACACGAGGAGAGTATTCTCTTTCGATTGTTTAGATTTTTTTCTTGGTTTACATTATTCCTTACTTCCACTCAGTCTGGTCCACTATTGTGTCCCCATCTTCCTTTGTTCCTCTTTTTGGGCACATGGTTCACCACATGTGATATTAATTATGGGGGGTGCCTCTCGACCTTTTTAGTCTTTTACCTTTTTAGATTCTAGCAGACATCATTATAAGAAGATATATTTGAAAACATGAAGACATTTTTGGTTAATCATATTATTAAATAATAAGATGAAAGTGAAAAATTTTAAAAACATTGCATGATTATTTTTATTCTTAAGTATTTTGAAACGATTGAGGATATAATTTAAATTACAAACATGTACTCCTTGGATAATTAAATCGATTATACTAATCAATTTTTTTGAAAGTCATGACATGATTGTCTCTTTATTTATTTTCACACTCCTGAGAGGTATTCTAAACCCCTTAGTTGTATTCTTTCTAAATACCCTCTTTCTTAAGAGATTCTTATAATATACCTAACTAACAGAATTTGCATGTTTTATTTTCGAAACACGAGTATTTTTTGAATTACATTAAAATTATTGAGTCATATGATTGTTCTAAACCCCTTTATCATTAACCTACCCTACATATTATCTTTGTCGAACCCCTAAAGACCATGAATAGACTTTATAGGAAGCCATATTACAAGCCTATTTCCCTTACTACCCAAATTGTTTTATGATTTCCCATCATTATTTATCTGAGCTCAAAAGAAGGGATTGGAAACAATTGGTATAAATTCGTGAATTGTCAAGAATTCAAGTATGGGGAAGAACCTCTTGATCCTTTGGGGTGAAAAGATTTCTAAACCTCTATTTTGTAAATTCAAAATGGTTCCCTTTGTTTAAAAAAAATTAATAAATAAATGGAACAAAAAATGGGGCCTTATACACACTTGTTGGTTTGTAACTCCTACTCAACTAAAGGAGATGGTGGTGATAAGATCATTTGATAAAGCTTGTTGAGGGCGTTTTTAAATTGACTTTAATTTTGAATATCATGCATTGTTATTTAATAATTTAGCCTCCTTTTTCAAGCCTTAGAGTTACTTTTCACATCTTTATCTACCACCCTTTAGCCATTGAAACATCTTCTCCTTATTGAAAAGTCCTTATGATTTTTGTAAGTCAAATTTTCTAAAGTGGAGAACTAGATTTTCGGAAAATCTATCGATAGAGTGTGTATATATATATGATAGAGTATAAATTTGTTTAAAAACATCTTGATTGTTGAGCATATTTTTGGTAAGGTAAATCATCAAGTGGCTTGCTTATATTTGAAAGGTTGAAACATGTGTTAAAAGAGAATGAAAGTAGTTAATTGAATTATATATGAAGCATGATTAGAATATCTCCTGGATTAAAACTTCTTTGTATTCTTCTTAAAATTTTCTCTTATCACTTGTTATTTACATTTATAATTAACTAATGTTCTTCCTTTTACAAATATATATTTTTTTAATTAGATGTTGAGATTCTCCTGCGGGAAAGCAAATGTCTATGTATGGGGGTGTTTGATACACCCAATTTGTGTCAACATTTTCATGTACTCTATTGAAAGATACGAAAAAGTTTTCACAAATTACCACCTTGTTAGAGAACAAATACTTTGATTTTGGTTGTCTTGTTCATTTCCTGGAGGTTTATGGCCAAGTACACAAAACGGAGAAGAACAGAGAAAAAATGTACTACTACACGGCGTGTACTTATATACACGCCGTGTGCATTCCAGTTCAGTCATGGGTGGACCAGGACAAATACATGCCCATGTAACAAGAAGGCGGTACACGTCGTTTACATATACCTACACGCCATGTAATAAATTCTAGAAGTAGTTGGTGGCTGAGACGATTCAACATACCCATCTGGCCATCTGAAGGGGACATGCCATGTGACATTTCTACACGTCGTGTATGCATTTTGAGAAGCAGTTGGTGGTCAAATTTTGAGACTACATGTCGTGTATGATGGCTCTACATTCTGTGTATATTCACCTACCCAGAGGCTCTGTGTTCCAAGTCAAAGACGGCATGTTAGTCTGCCTACCTGCATAGAATACAAATCCAAAAACTCGTTGATGAAAGTATAGGACATGTAATTTTGATACACGTTGTGTACTTATTTTTTCTGTAAAAAGGGGCCATGGCCTCCAGACCCGTGTTGGTGTGTGTTTAGTATTATGTGGAGAAAGGGTTAAGGTTTCGAAGGAAATATGCTCGGATGTCTTACCACCGTTCTTCCTTCTATCGAAGAATCATTCCATTTTCAATGTTCCAAACATGATTTCATTAGGTATCAATAGTTTTGTGTTTATCATTTTCAATATGTGTAACTAAACACCCAGTGTGTTGGGGTTATGGAAGCTGATGAGTTGTAATATGAATTAAGTTTCCTGGAAAGTGTTTGTTTTAAAAATATCTTCTTAATCTTCTAAAATCACGTTATAATATCATTGGAAATTTTGTACCAGACCAAGGGCAAAATTTTCAGGGATTCAAAAAAAGAATAATGACGAACAACTCCATTACCATTGGAAGTAACCCTAGGCTCAAAATGGACTAATCCAAATAAAGATCTATTAAATACTAAATGTCGTACCAAGGAGTTAGTCTCTACAGTTCTAAAATTAATTTTTACTTGATAAAGGAAAATTTATTACAATTTAAACCTAGAGAGTTGGGTTAACATGAATAACACAACTTCCTAAGCAACTTGATTTAATAATCAACTTATCAAAAATCCATACCCCCAACGCATTTCTCTTTTTATTTGAATCAAACCCAATTCTCTCGTCTTTACTTTCGTTTTAGTAATTAATTTGTTAAAAGAAGATTATAACCCAATTGTTCTTTTTATACCCAAACAACCATCCCAAATCAATTACAATTCAGCCAACTTCACTAAAAAAAATACAAACTAAATTAAGCTAAGTTAAATAACCTCATAGTTACCTATAGATCAACCCCTTACTGGTGCTATACTTGTTAGGGTAAATATAATTTGGGACACCAAAAACATACATTCTGTGAAACGACCGTCCAAGATGTTATTTCTATAGTAATAAAATTCAGCTGTCTCTTAATGATGAACTAAATAGATAATGATAGGTTTTTTATTCATAACAACCTAGGTTTTCACCCTTGTACTGATATGATTCATGAGTTATCTCTCATGACCAATTACTTTTGAGGATCCCACATAGGATTCCTCTATTTATAGTTTGACCTAGTGGATACCATTTAGTATGCCTCAATCTTCCATATACACCATGAATTCCTTGAGGGTTGTGTTTACTTAATTAATAGCTTAGGGAGTCCCTTGTAGGATCCCATTTACTTGTGTTCCATTATAAGGATCCCGATTAAATTCCTCTTCTTTCTGTATTTTCATGAGGTACCCATATAGGATAATGTTTTCTTAAGTACTATTATTAGGATTCCATGTATGATGCATTTTTTCATTCAATTATAGAATCTCTTTTCAGATTCAAAATTTTACGTTTTAGGTAAGGATCAAAATTATGACTCCTTCACATGTGTTTAGAATAGGATGTACCTAGTGGGTGCCAATTATTTGACCAACACTGAGCTAATATGTTGGGTTTGGGTAGAGATGGTATCTTTTTTCACCATATAACCAAGGTAGAACTTATAATCCCCTGGGGGTGTGGTCGTAGTATTGAATTTAGGCATTCATCCAACCTCACTCTTTTTTCCATCAAATTTGTATAACTAATGCACTAATGTTACCATATTTCATTCCTTGTATGTTTTTGTTGATCCTGATATGTGATGTCTTTATTTCCCTTTTGGATACCCTAAAATTCTTCCTGGTATATGTCTTGTCATTGGAATACCCATACGTGCATTCGTAGGATATGGATTCAGATCCTGTTATTTTTTATATTTACTAGAATACACAAAATATTTACCTTGTATTTGGATGTTGAGAATGTATATTTTATTATTATATTATTAGGATGACTAGTGGTGTTTCCAAGAATCCTAGAGTTGAGCATGCAACTATGTAATATGGGAATGGCATGCATAATAATGATACTTATGAATTATTCCACACATATGAGTGATAATGACTATTCCTCTATCCTCTATTTGATATGTGTTGTGGATTATTACATTCTCATCGATCTGGTTACACATTCAGATGATTACACTCTCTTGATGGATATAGATGATTAAACTGAAAAAGGTTGGTTACTATACCATGGGGTGGTGCATGTTGTCTCACATCAGTAGAAACCCAAAATTATTATGCTATTTTGGATAAAGGGATGATTCCAATCTCATTTATTAGGGACTCTAGGCATGAGTATGGCATCTCCCATGTGATTTCTCCATATAGATCGCCTGAGGGTCATACCCTTAGGGATTATCCAAGTTCTAAATATAGTGATTGCCTATGGAAAAGGACCAAGAAATCAGATTGTAGAGTACATTTACATGTCCTAATTGGCCTTAAGTAATGCTCAGTGAAAATTTACATGATATTCATATGTACATCCTTGGAATAATTCTTAATAGTGATTAGAGGTGCGTATGGCCGAACCCATTTGTATGATGAGTGTCCCCATGTGCTGACATAGCTAGTTCAGAGATATTTCCCTCTTTGGACAATGTAGGTATATGTCTATCAGGACAAAACTAGAGAACAACATAATGTTACATGGATTGATTATCATGGCATCCAGCTCAATGCCCTTACATAGGATGTTCATATGATCCGGATAATAGAGACAAGGTTTGGCATAAAATTGGTTTTATATTATATATTTCACTTTACTTATGAATATTTATATTTATGTATATAAGTATTATTATGTTACTATACATGTATACATATATAGATATGGTATTCAATTTAAGAAACTAGTACCTAAATGAGATTTTGAACTCAGTGTTCCGTTATGGTTTCATGTTTTGGTTTTACATATATTTGTAGTTGTATCTTAAAAAGGATGAGAATGTTTCATTTGTATAAACATTTTCTAGAATATTTTATAAATTCATTGTCATGGGTGGGCTACTGATATTATTTCTCACCCCTACATGTTCACCTATGTTTTTGTGTTCAACTTATGTCTTCTTTTTAGGAAGATTCTAGTTGGATTGTGGATATGGATAAGTCCTAGAGTTTAATGATGAAACAGATCTTCTCATGTTGGTTATTATATTCATGATGGTGCAATTTTATAGTGTCAGGAGACTAGTTATATGGTATGGATCAGAGTTTGTAGTAGATCCCTTATCTTTTAATATAGTTTTTTTGTATACCTGTATCTATATGGTCTGTCTGGTGGGTATTCTATGTTTTATTTTATGAATTAATTGATCTCGATATTATATAATTTCTATTTATTTTCACCACATGATCTATTTCTATTTATTTACTACATTTGCAGTCTGTTTAATTTCTACTATGTATGATGCTTAGCAACATCCCGAGTTTTCTTACTCAAATATGAGCATATAGTCACCCCACTATGACTCCTTAGGATGTCACTTATTGTCAGTAGCCTATGGTGTATGGGGAGTCATGCTTAATGCATCAAAACCCACTGGCTTGGGGAGCCATTTTAGAGGCATCAGGGTCAAGACATTATATAACCCTATCCTAAGGATAAATTAATCACGATATAATTAGATTCATTCAACAATCTATTCCTAATATGAGAAAACTGTATTAAAAAACAATTCTATTTTTCATTATCCAAAAAATAATATATGGAAAATGAAATTTAGAACTACAACTTATAGAGTTCCACATAGTATATAATTCAAGTATCTACATTCAATAATAAATTCATCCTATAAATTTAATATTACACATTATTCACATTCAATAAAATATTTACAAACCTATATATTAAATTTAATAAACCAATTTCAAACACATTAATTATTTCATAAAAAATAGATAAAATATGAACTTTTCAAATTTAATTTAGTCATAAAAACCTATTTTATAATACATAACATTCTTCATTTATAAAAAGTTTAAATATCTTAAAAAATTATCAAAATATCATTTTTTATCTTGTTTCATTTAATGAAAAACTGTTAGTTGTAAAAATTTACAACATCAAGAGAAAGGAAGGATTTCATAGTAATTGGTTTTAAATAGGATATTTAATAATAAAATAGGGAAAATGCCATTTCTTATTATATGAGTTATTGTATGAAACCTATCATCTTTAATTACGTGCGGGGAATCGTAAAAAATCATCGATCATTATATTTTTAAATTCCACACATAAATGTATTTTAGGATATAGAATTTACTAATAAAAAATATAGTTCAAAACCTAAATATAGTACCAAACGATATAATTTAGTCATACTCTATAACTCACCAAAAAAATATAAAATATCATTCATAACACAGAACTTTATATCTTAATATGACATATAATTATTTAAAATACAATGAATTATACATGTGCAATCATTTAAGAAACATTCTCTCATACCATTATATGGTTTTAAAAGATTATCGTGTCATCTCAAGTAAAAATAACCTAAAAATTTTCCAGTCAATGTCCAAGTATCAAGATGAATATGTATATATATATCAATGAATAACATACCACCAAACCAATTGTAGTAGCCTCTGTCATTACCTTTGATTATGTGTGGTTTAATATTGATAATAAGAGTAAAAAATATTGGATTCCTACCACTATAGTAAATCTACTAGTATTTGGATCTTGATAATATTTTTGAGGATTCTAGTACACATAATTGCATTCTAGAACCTTTATAGTTGTGTTATAATCAATTTACATGAAGTAGAGAGTATCATCTAATGATTTTTATGCAATATACACCATAGATAAGAGATCGTTTCCATTATATATGCATGTTTTAAAAAAAATTATAGAATAAATATTGTCGACTAACTATGTTACATTCGTCAATACAGTTATTTTTCTTCTCTTTGGATGTTCATTCAAGAAACCCCATCAACGATTTTTTTCAATTTTATAATTGACCCCAAGGATTATACATCATAATAAATTAAAAATTATAATCATTATTGGGGAATTTATCACTTTCATATAGTGGAATGTGTAAATAGTATCATAATATATGATAAAAGAAATGGTAACACCCCATTCCACCTTGAATGATACATATATATCCTATGAAAAAATTTTAATCACAAAATTATCATACCCAACGATTCGTGGAAATTCATAAAAATATCTATCTTACTTTACCTGCCCATCCTATACAACTACTTTAGAAAAATGACTATAAAATTTAAAAAATATAATTTTTAATATAGAAAAATGTGTGATAACATGAGGGATTTCTTAATGAATTTAATTCTTTTATTTTAAATAAAATGTCTAAGAATCCATTGGTGCTAAATTTAAAATTTACTTTGAGAGTAAATCTATTTTTTTTAAATAATGTCTTCATTTACTACATGGTGTGTGTAAATATATTTTTAGATATTTTTGGGAAAATAAAAAATGAATCTGTATAATTTTTAATTTTTTTATTTAGAATAATTATATATAATTCCATTATAATTTTAGGGAAACACGTATGTGTTATGGTTTCTCTAAAATTCATTATTTTTTTAATACATATAAATAGAATAGGTATACCTAGGTTTCATTAATTTACTAATCAAATAAAGAGTTATTCATTTTTTAAATACGTGTATCGATATATATTTTCATTGATTTATGATTTCGTTTGATTTAATTTCAATGAGATAGGTTATGAGTGATTGTTGAGTAACTGAGAATTAGAATTATGGATTTCATTGTATCAAATACATACGATGATTTTTTTAGTAGATAATTCTTTTTGTGTAGAAACCCACATGAAAATATCATGTTATTTTTAAGATCCATTATAATGGGAAGATATTCAGGGTTCATCAATTAGTATACTATAAATATATTGTAAATATTGGATGCATCAACAAACATTCTCATCATTATGGTTGTGGAGGTGAGTCGAGGTCCTAGAGGATTAGAATCATTCCATGAGATCCTATGAATATAATATTGAGGAAAATGATAATATTGATGATATTTTTATCATTAAGAATTAGTATAATCATAAATGTTTTATTTATTGTATTTCCATGAATATTATGATTGAATGATAGATTCACATAACAGAAGTGTGCCGATTACACTATTAAATAATTTTAATTCCCTAACCAAAATTCCACTGAACAAGTGCATCAGCTTGATTCACAACACAGACTCATGAACACCTCCCCAAAATATAGGGGCTACATACTATGGATGAGGTTATATATGAATATCTTACGGTAAACTATAACCTTTTGTCAAAGAATCCATTACTATAGAAATAAAAAAATATAATCCAATAAAAAACCATCCCATATAAAAAAGGAAGTCATAAACAAGTAATTTAAATATCACATAATGAAATGATAGGGGGTATGATATATAACCCCATAATCCCCCATGGAATATCATATTTAAGGAGGAATCAAAATACCCATAATAAATTGAAACAAATAACTAATCCTAAACTGGTCTAGTGTCTTTTCTAGTTTCATGCCCATACTTGACTCTAGAATTCAAAGATTAGATAAAACAATCAGACCGTTCTTGAAACATGTTACCTATAATGGATAGTATTATGCTCAGGTTATCTATATCGATGGTGGCCTTAGTATGGTGCGAGTAAGACTATGTAGGACACATGAAATTAAATTCTTAAATAACAAATCTATATAATAAGTTCATAAAAATGGTATTGGTAATAGAATACTACTTAACCAAACCAACAAACAAAATAAATAAAAAAATTCCTTTGATCATGGGATCTATTGGGATAATAAGTTTAGTCCGACCCACTTTTCCAATGCTAGATATATTTTAACATGGTGATAGGTCTCATAATAATAGGTTAATTCCATACTGTATCGAAAAGGCAACTATAACATGAAAAAATAATGCAATCCGTAGTATACAATATTAAACTACCATTCCCAAGGAATAACACTAAGGAAACTATAGTCATTAAATAATATGGGATAATATGGGGAACCAAGATTAATTTCATTCTAACCATGTAATTTAAAATCCATATAAATCACCCATGTAATTATTATTAGCTCTATATAAGTGAATATATGGAATCCTACTTAAATATCCTCTAATCTAAATATATGTAATAGTGTGTTCAAGACATTTATATTATTAGTATTGACTATATTCTTGTACCACCGCTAAATTATTTCATCTCATAAAATAAATGATAATTTGGGGAGATCATCCTATGGAATTCACCATGTTACCTAGAAGGATTCCAGAATATCCAAATGTAGAACTCAATGTATAATACATCACCCAACACTAGGGGGGATGCCCAGAGGTATTTATAGTGATGAATCGGTGAGGATTCAAAGGTATCACAAGGGATTCATTAAATTTGTATATTATTGAAGGCAATGAAGAATAATCATATGGAATGCAAGAGATACCACAAACAAAAACCATACTTACTAAAGGAATTCCTCCCATTTTATATCTGTTACTAATTATAAGTGATAACACCTGATGAATTCAACCCATTACCATCATTTATGCATGAAAGATATATTTATAGAACCTTCCTTAGAGAGAATGAACTTCTTATCAAGAAGAAAAATTATTTGAGAAAATTACATTATATCATCTAACTTTTCATTTCATTAATTCCTTATCACTTCCCTAAGGCTTGATTAAATGGGATTTCATTCGAAATCTATAAATATAAATTCATTATTGGTTTCTTACTAACACACTATTTAAAAAACAACATAATTTAACAATTTCATCCAATTAACTATTAAATATATCATTTCAAAACATTCAACACCCATTTCATTAAAATGTTTCACTATTTTACTTAAAAAAATATATTCTAGAATCGATTACTATTTATAAAAAATCGATTTCAATATAATTCCTAATTTTTACAAACAAAAATTTCCATTCCCTTATACTCGCCTCAATAGATATATCTGATTCAAAACATTATCAAATTATCGATGTTTATGGAATTCCATTTCAAAAACATGGATTAATATTTTAGCATATAATTTTTCCCTTAGGTGTAGTCAACTATTTCTCACTAGAATCCCCTTCTTGGTCAAACCCCAACAAATTTCATCAATCATAGATATAAAAATTTTATATGGTTCATGGAATAATTAATGGGATATTAAACCAATAAAACTAAATATAACCATTAAATTAATAATTTTCAAATAACAATATGGATTTCTTAAACACATCATTTATAAACTCAAAAAAACTATATGAGTATAGTTAAAATTTAATGGAACACATACCTCAAACCTAAAGAATCACACTAGTAATGTATCATCCACCTATTTTGTTAGAATTTGGAGAAATCAAGAAACCAAATAAATGATAAAATGTACAAGTAATATCTTCTAAAACTAGTATAATAGCACTGGAAAACAAAATAAAACTCTAATAGATGATGGTGGAATCATAAATGTACCTATATATTGTTGGAAACAAGGATGTTCATTATAAAAAAAGAGTTAGGTTTTTGTAATTTTCAATCCACAATAGGTTGATCAAAGTTTTCATTTGTTGTTTTCAATTATTACATGGAATATACAAGAGTTTTCATTAAAATGGATCATACATTTCAAGTAAGAACAATCGTGAAGGTGACATCATTTTGATGAGTTTTCCAAATATTTACGTCAAAAAATTAGATAATAGATATAATTTTAATTGGAAAAGGGTGTTGGACACAATATTGAATGTGGTTTTTAATATTTAATTAAAGGCATGTTTAGGGAAAATTGCATCAAAATATGAAAATTTTAAAAAGTGGGCGAAAGATTAAAAATTGTGGGGAAAAAACGAGGTTGCGCAGAAGATTCTTGCACGCCTATTGCAACATCAAAAAGGGTTTTGTGCGTATAGAGAGAATATGGAATGAAATTTTATAATATTAAACGTAGGTTCATTGTGGAATTTAAATTGGAGGCTAACCCCACTCAAGACTCGTAACCTTTTCAATGAAGGTCGTGAACTTCTACAATGTGAAAGACTTGTGCACAGTAGAGAAATTGAGGGAGAAAATTGAACAAAAAGTAACCATTTATTCTAAAAGACCAAGTTAGCCTTGTGTCTTGACTACGTGAAAGATACGTGGGGTGAAAAAAATAATGTTTTAAGGAAAATACAAAATATTTCACACAAAGGAATAATTTTCACGGAAGTTATATTGTGTGATTCTTATAAGATTTGAATATCCAGCTTGTTTGATAAGTGATTTTAATTGCATCAATTCTGGACTTCGATAAATGAAGTGTCTCATGTTGGACAGAGACAAATACATAAATTCAAATATAGTGAAGTGAACTTCATGTTGATAAATAAAGTAATACTTCCCCCCAAAATAGTGAGAATGTGGGAGTCAACAGAAGTGTTTATAGGGAAATAATGTTATATCCCTAAACTTTTTATAATGGATGTTTTCTTGGAATAGAGTGACTCTTTGTGAACTCTTGTAGTCTTCAAATTAAGAAGATTAGTATAATTTGGTTTGACTAATAACATATCAGTGTATGCTCCTTTCACTAGCCCTTAGTGCATTACCACATAAAATTGTTGTGTCATATCTTTTCATTTGATCGTTTGTTTTTTTTACATTCACATAAAATAGGTTTAACAGTTTCCTACCAATGTGGGAACAAGATCCATCAGTTTTAAAGAAAATGATGAAAACATGATTCACTGTTCCCATATCAGGGTGTTTTGGGGTTCCACATATCATTTAAATGTAAGGGAATATATTAAATTCAGATAAGGAACAAATGAGATCACCTAAGATAAGAGATGATAGATAGAAGAGTCTTATAAATAAATTACTAGGAGAAATGGTAGAGAACTAGGGATGGAGTTTCTTAAGAAAAAATGTGGAAACATTCATTTCCCCAAATTTAAAAAAATATTACAAATACTCAGTGGCTAGCCAATGGGCTCCCACCCGCTAGTTGGTGGAACTATATCAACAAATTAATGGGACTATAATAGAATTATACAATCCTTAAGTCCTCTAAATACTATTAAAATCTCTTAAAATCCCTCTAAACTCCATCATTGTTTTTTATAAAATAAAAAACCTCTATTTTACGTTCCTTAAACACTTAAATTTCCACCCCAAATCACTATTGAAAAATCCACCACTACACCAACATAAATATCAAATTCCTAACCAATGTTTCAAATCACATATGGAAACTGGGCATTAGAAACACTCCACCATAACAACTATATTTCCAATAAGACCCAATGATTATAATGTAAATAAAAATGACATATATTTGTTCTCAATATGGTTCCAATTACTGTGTTTTATTCCTGAAAACTCTAATCACTATTAATAAATATAGTTCAAAAACTAATAGCTCCATTATTAAAAGATAATACACCAATTCCTGTTAATTTTAAAATAGTGATATGGTTCTCACATGATTATATATATCATAATACTTGATTTTATTTTTATAATAATATATCATTCGGCCAATGGTTATCCCTACCTTATGACATATCTCATGAAAACAAATTCTGATGTGCAGTGCCTCCCACCAACATAAATGCTTACCAAAACACAGTTATAATGTTTCTAAAATTACCTTGATGTTGATTTCAATTAACCACACCCAAAAAAACATGAATATATTTTCAAAAATGGTTCTCATATTTTTTCAAAATTCAAAAACAAAATTTACTGGCCTCCACCATACATAAACAACAAAAAAATTCCATATATTCTAGAAAAAACATCAGAAAAGTTAAAAAATTTACCATTTCATAAAAACCATCATATATCTATTTAATACTCCCCAAATCTATCAACATATAATAAAATCATCAAATCTCTAATAAAAATCCTTTCTCTGAAGTGTTTGACTTTATCCACTAACACACCTTTAAAAAATCTCGATAACAATTCCTAGACTACCAGTGGCTCCCCAAAATCATTCAATCGCAAACCCTTACCTAACATTCCCTCTGATGTGATTTCACACTAATAAATTGTTCACCCAAAATATTTTTTGTGAATACACTAGATACAAATGGTGCAATAAATACAATATTTTCTGTGTAACAAAATGTTATCTCTAGGGAAAACATCACATCAAAATTAAACCATCTCCACTATGAAATAAACATATGTATTTCCCACAATGAATCCATTTTAAATCTAAAATTCATACACAATGGATTTTGGTTCCCACATGACCATTTAATAACTAGTTCCACATATAAATACCTCTTCTTTTAGGAGGGTCACATACCCGCGACTAACAAGACTATCCCTGCCAACTGCGCATCATTGCTATCGTTAATCTAGGTAAAAATGATCTTATAACCCCAAATCCTAACCATAATCAAACACAATGATTTCATGTGTCGAGACCCACTCATATCAAAGAAAAATTCCAATTCTCAAATACTATCTACTTCCATTTCACAAAAAATACATCGTTTGTCATCAACGAGACTCATTCAAGAAAAGAACACACCATTCATTGCATATGTTGGGATTAGTGAAATATTTATTTCCATACATTAGTCCCCATGATATGACCCCCAATGAGTTGTGTCCTTACCTCAAATTTGTCTCTCCTCCAGAGTCTCATTCAATATTCTATCAAAACCTGACCTTGACTGATCTCTTGAATAAAATTTGTTACAACTCTGCAGACTAAAATTATGTTTCCCATAACAAATGAAGGTATTTTATTATCTATATTTTTCAATTAAACTATGACAATATATCCCCACATTTTATCCTCAGTTCCATTACCCCTTGGATTGCACATTTCTACTCATTCTTCCAAAACATGGTATGAACCAGACTTAACCATACAAACATTCATGATCCCTCAAATCCAAATGGATTCTCCCCACACAAAACTTGATCAATTATTCAAATTCATGATACCATGAGTTTTGTTAGATAATAAAATTGCCTATATTCCTAAACCACTAACCATGCTCACATGATGAATTTAATTACATAACAAGGGATACCTTCAGCAATCCTCTTCAAAATATGGTTCTTCATGAATTCCAAGGTACACCACACAACTTTCCACCAAATAGAATCATCCCAATATTGAACATGTATATACCACCACAAACTGTGTGGGTGGAACTGTATCCTAATCATGATATGGATTGGAACCTGAATGACATTCCCAAAACCCCCATCGTTGATACTGAGAAATGAAACCCCTTAAGAATTATCACATCAAAAAATTTTGAAAATAAAATTACATATTACAAACAACTAGTTTAACCCCAATTGTTTTAGTCCAATCACCAAAAACACCACATGATTCAATAAAGTAAATTGGTTTTCACACTTGAACTCATATGATCGTTTCAAAACCCTATGAGTCTCATTATATGTGAAAAAATATATAAAAAAGTAGACTTGTCATTCAATGAGTAATGTTTATATGATCCTAGTACAACCTTCTTTACTAAGAAATATAATATCCTCCTTGAATTTATTTTCTTTGAATAAGAAAAATACTATATTCCCTTTTACCATGGTCTTCGAATCATACATGGTTCAAGTCCCAGCACATAACCACCCATCATTTTGAGCTTCAACTCCAGAACACCAAACCCCTTACCTACATGACCAGGACTTACCCAAATCATGTATATAAATATTATTGACTATAATTGAATCATGTATCATTTTTAAACCATCATAATGAAAATTCCCTATCACCACATGTGTTTAACATCAATAATAACATAAATAGGAAGAAAATAACATCCATATATCACATAATAAGAATCATATTCCTTACTTCACATTAGTAAAAACATTCATCAAGAAGAACAAATATAATATTGGGTAAACCTTACACATGTCATGGAACTGACTCACAAAAACTAAATCTCTCTCAAGGGTAAACAGTTCCTAGAACCTGTCCTATAATACTATCCTCTCAATAGTTATAACTCATTAGATAATACATGTCCTAGACTAAAGGTTAAACAAGATCTAACATGTCTGAACATCCATGTCGGGGTTCTCAAAAAGAAACATGAACAAAATAAATGAACCCTACTATTTGATTATATATGAGGAACAAGCATCACAAGGGTATATTATTAAAAACTTCGTTTTTGTTCCTTAAATGAATATAACTTTTTAAAAATAATTAAAACACTATTCAAACATACATCTAAATATCATAAAATTCTATTACCTTAAGAATAGTGGATATATAAACCCTCTTATATAAATGAGCTACATTTTCTTCCACTAGGTTTATCTTAACTAGATACCTTATTATACAAATCACACTCAATACATATCTTCATAACCGTGGAAACAAAAAATAAAATTGGTGATCTCGAATGGTCAGTAAGGGTAATCAATGGAGGAATGTAAACATACACATTAGAATATGGGTTTGAGAATGTGATCATAAGTTCAGAAGATCATACACTACATATCATAATATCAAAAATGTGAATCATGGAATAAATCATGGAATTGAAAAATATATTAATCATAAGGAAATAAATATCATATGTAATGATAAACATAACATAATAGTTATAAATAGAATTGTTTCATACACACAAGCTACATAATGATTTCCATGGTAGTCATGACATTGCTTCCAATTCCATCTTAGATGTAAGGGTTCACACCATATACCATCTTGGTAGACATGGTTCACTCTGATATCTATCTTAATAGAATGATTTCAGACCTAATAATAAATTGGTGGTCATGGTTCAGTCCCATTAACATCTTATTAGTAAAGGTTCACTCCCAAGGCCATCTCATATTATCTCATGAGATATAAATATTTACCGAATTCATTAGAGATATATATTGTTCCCTCCCATATAATGTTTAAATCCTACATAAATGTTCCACAAAATCATAAACAATCATATCATAACCCACAAATAAATGGTTATTATAAACCTATAATCATATCATAACCTTTGGAAAAATAGATACGTTTAATTATCATTTCATCAGTAGAACAATCCATGAAATGAAGAGGGTTTCAAAATCATAAAAACCATGTAAGAGAAATGAGTTTCATAAAAATATTTCTATCAATACATAATACATTCCATTAAATAATATTAATGGATACATAGTATCATTTTCCATGAAAAGAATGAATAACACAAATAGATGACGTCTTATATGGGAAATAATTTTGAATGCCCTTTTCAAAAATAAATATTGAGGAAACTAAAATTTCTACTTTGAAAAAGTCATTTTAGAACAGAAATAATTTTATAACTCATTTCCTTGAAAATTAGATTATAAAATCTTTCAAAAAAATTACATGAGGGAAAAAATATTAATATTTCAAAGTGTCTCATACAACTTTGAAAAATTGGTATCCTAATCCCAATTAAACAAAAAAAAATTAAAGGAAACTTAAAATAACATATAATTATTGATATTACTAATATAAAAATTCAAATGTATATATATAAACCTCATAAAATAATATTGGTTCATAACAAAACATGTGCCTCAAAGAAGGAAAATTTAAGAAACACTACCTTACTCATTTGGTAACTTTTGAACCATAAAAACCCATGAAATAGAGAAAATAAAATGGAAATGTAAATTCCGTAAATTAATTTATAATACTCATTCAATACACCTAAGGGTAGTACGTACACCACACAAGAGAAATGATTGATGAACATCGAATGTATCTCAATAAAATAATGAGTGTGATAAAATTATCACGCCTTATATATTGACTCTATTTGTACTCATAAAAACCACCTGTATAAAAATTATATGTTTATAATTAACATATAAACCACAATATTCATATGTATTATATAATATATATTTTACATACTAAATAATATTAATCATTTTTTATTAACTCCACGTTTAACTTACATTTTGGGTGATATTTACTTTTTTAATCATATGTGTTTTGACTTTTTATTTTTGATTCTCATGATTTAAAAATTTATTTAATATAAAACATGATATAAATATCTTATATATAAGATATAAAAATAGGTGTAACAATTGTTAAAGATAAAAAACACCATTCATGGAGATAGTAGGTTGTACGCACTCATGAACGCTCTCTCCATGTTCTAACCTTATTGAAAGAACGAGTGTAAATGACATGTATGTAAATATTTATATAATGATATATATAATTTAATTATAGTTTCATTAATATTTCATTAAAATCATATATTGTTACTAAAATAATCCTTAATACATTCAATGTGAAGTGTGAATTATTCCAATTGCTTTGAGAAAGATATAGTCAACACATCCCCAAATGATGTTATCGTATATCCCTAATGCATAATGAATGAATAAATGTTTAATATAACATTTATAGAGTATTATAATATACATATTAAAATATTATGTAACCAGAAAATCATTTTTATGTCTATATATGATGTTTTTAAAGTAAAAATAATAAAAACAGCATTCACGAAGGTGATTAAAGAACATAACTTGGAAATTAATTTCATTTATTTGAATAAGAGGTTATGATAAATGAAATGGAAATGAGATATTAAATTATAAATTTAAAACAAAATTACATAATTTATTTTTGTTTTATCATTTATTAATGGATGAATGAGTTGATGAGAATGTGGAAGAAGAAAATATATTAAGACATCTACATTGGGAAAATCACATATAGAATATCTCCTCCTTGAGAGACCCTTGATGACCTTGGATTTGTTCTTTTGATGAAACAACATGTAATTAGATGTGGGGATAGATAGTAAGAGAGTTTTGGGAATATATTTTAGCAGATATTTTTTTTTGGTTGACATGGGGTGGTAATGGGTGATATTTATTCTTGAGGAGTTGTGAATTTATGTTATTAAACAATGAATATTTTATATATATTTCCCACCATTTGGGGTGGAAAAAATTTCCTTGACTTTGGATGAGAATCAATATTTTTTATAATTTATATGGTCTATCCAAACCTGAAAAACATATCAATGTTTTATTTTTTAGGTATTTCAAGCCATTCACCATTTATGGTTAACGTACTTCAATTTTTACCAATACCGCGGTAAATAATTTTTTACCATGTTAACTTTTTTAATATACATGAAAATAAAAATAACCTTAAAATATAATTTGAACATTATGAATCCAAATATTGAATTACTTTTAAATAAATCAATTCCCATAATTTTTCTAATTAGATTTATAATTAATCCTGCAATCATAATGAAAAAGTTGGTTATATCGTGAATTGTTAAAAAGGTTGATGTGTTTTTTATATCCCAATCAATGAAAAAATTGTTTGAAATGAACAAAATTAGATTAATTTATAAAATAATTATCAAATTATATATTATTATTAAATCAAAACATAATTCCACTATGTTGCGACCAGTCCTCAGGGCCCGTGCCGTGACGACCCCAAGCCCACCTTCTATATGCCAGGGGCTGGCGACTAGAACCAAAGGCATAAATCCCTATACTGGGAAGGCATTGTCTTTATAAAAGTAAACAAACACAATAGAGTGTGGAACTGAAGTAAGCACTAAGTAAAACTGAATACAATACTATGTTCTAAAAAGAAAGGGGCCAGAAATACAAGACCAGCAGTAAGTATAGTACAACTAAAAATCTAGTACAATAGCAGTAAAGTTAACACCAACTACTGTGTCGTCCTCCTAGAATCCCACCTAAAGGGTGGGTACAGATGGTCTCCTCATCACCTAGGGTCCATTCGTCTACTCTGTGTACGTCTTGCCAAATGGTCCACCTCTGGGTACCATCCAACTCCACAAGTCTCTACCTTGATCAGTGTTGTCTGTCGTCTTCATCCAACAAAACTTAGTGCAGGAATAACCCATGTAGGGGTGAGTATACTATACTCAGTAGGGACCCCGAGACATCGAACGCCTCCTAGAATCCATGAAAGATAAACCACAGAAGAAAGACATGATCACGATGTATCAACCAACTCTACTAGGTATATGCCCATACACATACCTATGTTATCAATCTCATTTCGGCTCCAGCTCTCGATCCAAAGCACAACCCTGTCCACACAGGAATGTATTTTAATCACAATGATGATAATGATTGAATTCAAGACTCAGATCACACAGGTATACATTTTTCGTATAGCGATAGAGATGGTCAGATGTAGTCACTGATTCATCAAGTTGGTGGACCCACAGAGGATACAAGACCAGCTAAGCTGTCATCTTTGTCAAAGACATGGAGGATCCCAGTATAGTATTTGTCGATGTTGAACACACAAAGGATTCCAGTATAGTAGTCATCTTTGTCGAACCCATGGAGGATTATAGAGATAGAGATGATCAGATGTAGTCACTGATTCATTAATCTGTCAGACCAACACATGATACAAGACCAGCTAAGCTGTCATCACTATCGAACCCACTAAGGATCCTAGTACAGTAGTCATCACTATCAAACCCACAGAGGTTTCCAGTATTGTAGTCGTCACTGTCGAACCCTCGGAGGATTATAGTGATATAGATGATCAGATGTAGTCACTGATTCATGAAAGTGTCCGACTCACACTGGATATAAGACCAGCTAAGCTATCAAACCAACATAAGACACAAGACCAGCTACTCAGTCGGACCCACACAGGATACAAGTACAGTGGTCAAATTGCCGGACCCACATGGGATACAACAACAGTAGTCATCACTGTCGAACCCATGGAGGATTTTAGTATAGTAGTCGTCATAGTCGTAGCCAGCTCTAGGGTTCCCGCACACAGCACACTCGATTCTGGGAGGGTTCGATCCTTGATAAAAGGGGTCGTTACATCAACTATCATGAAGTATAGAGTTGATGTACCTTGATGTTTTGTCTAATCAATAGGAATCTAATGTGAAAGATGGCACATCAATCAAATGCTTGGTCTAAGATTTATTGGCATTTCAGTTCCAAGGTTCTGGTTGGGTTTCTGGTACAATCCAACTCGGACTTACTACAACTTCATCCGAATACTATGCGGAGTAAGCCAAAAGGACCATCTCATCTAAAGAAACCCAATGTGATAGAGGGCGTGTCAATTGGACGCCCGGTCTGAGAATTATTGGATTTTATACTCCAGGGGTCCGGTTGAAATTACTCTCATTCCAAAACTGGACGTTTTCAAATGTTTTCCAACACTTAATTTGATTATCGAAAAAGGACCACATCGTCGGAAGGGTCTCAGTGCCGCAGACAGCGCATAGATCGGACGCACGGTCAGATAGTTATTCGCACTTGGTGAAATGGGCCCGGCCCATCAATCTTGGTGGGCTGGCGGGTTGGCCCATCCTGGCTTGGCGGGTCCGACATGTCTGGGGGGTCAGCCCGGCCCGACGGGGCATGGACTGGCCCGGTGGGGTGCCCCCCCCCCCCCCCATTTCGTGAAACGACGGCGCCAAGCGGCACCGCCCCTCCTTTCCGGAGGGCCGTAGCTGACTGGTCTCTTTTGGTGTGAGCGTCACGCACGGTCTAGCCATAGTTCCTACGTACGCCGCACTCGCGGTTACCGAGGCTCCCTTCATCCTGGCCGGCAGGCGGTCGGCTGGTTCTCCGCCGAAGCAGCTTGTGCAGTGCGGGCCGTGGTTCTCCAGCCCGGCCAACTAAAGCTCGCCAGTTCTTCTTCGACCGAGCATCTTGGTTGCGGGGCGTTGTATCTTCCACCCATGTGGCACCCAGTGTTCCAGACCTCTAACGGGCCGACATGTGGCTGCAGTTCATGCCGCCGCCTTCATTCGTCGCCACCTTTTCCATCCCCGCCTCCATCGTTAATAAAACAATGATCAATGGAAGTTCGTCGGGCCATGTTCATTTGGCCCGCGCCCTCCGCGTTAGGTGATAGAAGATGGATGAAGAAAAACCAAGGATTTCAACGAAGAATGTGGTATAATTTAATCACTTAAAATTATACAAACCCCCTACATCGATTCAAGGTTCGTTCGTCGACGAGCCGCGAAAGATGAGCGTTGCGGAGGTTGGGAATCGCAGATGATGGTGTCGTTCTGTCAATGTCAAAGGAAGAGGATGTTAGGTTGAATTATTTTTGGCATCACCTACATTCTCACCCCAGTTGAATAAGTGGAGGAAGGTGACCGTGTTCCTCGTGTTCTTCACTGGGGAGGATGAAGAAAGTTCCACCATGATTTTCTCCCCCAAATCCCTTAAAATATTTTCCAAGCAAATGAAATGATAGGCTTTTCCAAAATTATAAACATTCTATCCATTTCAAAATAATTCAAAACCAGATTAATTAAGTGGCATTAATTAATATCAAGAGTTTTCACATTCATGGGAGTGGGGAGGTGGAGATGCTTCATCATTAATGAGCGGAGGTGTCAAAACATAAGAGGAGTTAAAGGGAGTTGAGGGGAGGTGAAAGGGTTTGGGTTCATGTGGGATCCACCACACTAAATCCTCACATGGAAGGTTATGTGGGGTTTGGTCCCCTCTCCAACTCCCCTTTGGAAGAAATAACCACCTCTTAAATAAAATTGTACAATACAATAATTTTATTTAATTTTCTACGAATCCCCAAATTATAACATTCAACTCGCATAAAACGCAACTGCAGTAAAGGTCCCATTAAGCGAATATAGGCACTTCGAGTTCATCGGTCCCCTCAGATTTCAATTTTGAGCATTGGTTTAAATGATAGAAAAAACATGCATGTACGTTTACTGAACGTACCTGAACAAAACATCATAATTTGTTTCTAGGCACACCGGGTCTCGAAATATGGCACTGTCAGAAACTGTTGACTCATAATATTCCAAAGAATTTATGAAAAAACATTTCCTTGGAATTTACAAGTATTTACATTACCCCCGCATCAAGGATTTACATCCCCATAAATCTACAACACACACCAGAGAAACAAATGGGGGTACTGAGCATGCATCTGAGCCTCCCACTCCCATGTGCTCCCCTGGAGGTTCTTGTGCTGCCAGTGAATGCGCACCAGAGGAATCGACTGTCCATGTAGGAACTGCTCATGTTGATCCTCGATCTCCATTGGGACCTCTATGAATGTCACCCCATCATCAATGTCCGTCTCCCCGTGGTCGATGATGTGGAATGGGTCGTGCACGTATCTCCTCAATTGAGATACATGGAAGACGTCATGCACCCGGTGCAACTGAGGTGGAAGGGCTAGGCAGTAAGCCACCTCGCCTACTCTATTGAGGACCTGGAATGTCCCGATGAAGTGCAGAGATTACTTGACACCATAACCAAATCTCTGTAGAACTCGTCAAGGTGAGACTCGTAGAATAACGTGGTCGCAATCCTTGAACTCCAGTGGTCTTCGTCTCCTATCGGCATAAGACTTCTGTCTACTCTCTGTAGTCTTCATCCGCTCCTGGATGATCTGAACCTTCTCCACCGTAGCCTGAACCATCTCTATTCCTACAAGTGCTAACTCCCTTGGGTCTCTCCAGCACAGAGGTGATTTGTAAGGTCAGCCATATAGTGCCTCGTAAGGTGTCATTCCGATGGTAGAGTGATATCTATTGTTGTATAAAAACTCCACCAAGGGCAACTGATCCTCCCAGATGCGACCAAAATCAATAACACATGCAAAGATCATATCCTCGAGAGTTTGAATGGTCCTCTCAGTGTAACCATCCGTCTGAGGATGGAAGGAGGTGCTCAAGCATAGCTGCATCCCAAAATATTCTTGTAATCCCTTCCATAGCCGGAAATGAAATGTGCATCTCGATCAGAGATGATAGTCGATGTCACACCATGAAGTCATATGATCTATTGAATGTAGAGGCGTCCCATGCTCTCTACTGAGCCTTGCTCTCTGATCAATAGGAAGTGGAATTACTATTGATCAGTCGGTCTATGATCACCTAGATAGAGTCGTGTCCTCTAGATGTATATGGAAGCCCCGTCACGATATCCATGGATATCCCGTCCCAATTCCAGTATGGGTCCTCTATGGTATGTACCAAGCCTGCTGGTACCTGGTGCTCCACCTTCACTTTCTAACATGTGAGGCATCATGAGACAAACTCTGCTAGAGCCTTCTTCATACCCGGCCACCAGTGCTGTCTTTTGAGGTCCTGGTACATCTTCTACACTCCTTGATGTACCATTAGAGGGGAAGTGTTAAACTCCCTCAGCACTTCCTCCTGTAATAAAACTGGTACTATGGTACATCCCCTAAAGAGGATGAAGTGCTCCCCTCATTTAGATAATCCAGCTTGTGCCTGCCCTGTGGATATCTGAGTAGGTCGCGTCTCACAACCAATTTCCACATGCAGTGCCTCTATGAATCGCTGAAGAAGTGGAGGATTGACTGTGAGAGACTGAAGAAAGGATGCTCCATCTCCATCCACAAAGGATATCTACAACGCGGATAGCCGCTCTGTCGCCTCTCCTAGTATCTAAATGCCCGATATCCTACTGAGATAATCTGCTACAACGTTCCTCTTCCCAGGAGTATAGACTCTCTCAAAGTCATAGTCCTTGAGGAACTCAAGCCATCGTTGATGTCTCAGGTTCAGTTCCTTCTGCCAGAAGATGTACCTGAGACTCTAGTGGTCATAGTAGACTGTAAAACACTCACCCATTGGATAGTGTTGCCACATCATCAAGGCAAAGACTATTGCTTCTAACTCCAGGTAAAGGGTAGCGTATTTCTGCTCGTGCTATCTCAACTAATGTGAAACATACGTGATAAATGCTTATTCCTGCATCAGGACACACCCAATTCCAGTCCCTGATGTGTCACAGTAAACTACGTGCCCTATTACCTCCTTTGGTAGCCTCAAGATGGGCGCACTAGTCAACCTCGACCTCAGCTCCGGAAATCTCTACTGGCATCTCTCTGACCACACAATGGATTTCTGCTTCTTTGTGAATGATGAAAGTAGTGCTGGAAATCGGGAAAGTTTGGCACAAATCTCTGATAGTATCCAGCAAAACCTAGAAAACTATGAACCTCGTCACACTCCTAGGTTGCTCCCATGAATGCCCTACCTCGATCATCGCTGGATCCACTACTTCCCAATCCTCCAAGATGTCGTGTCCCAACAGGTGAACCTCTCGAATACAGAACTGGAACTTCGAGAGCTTACCATAAATCTGGTTCTCTTGGAGTGTGTCCAGTACTACCTGCAAATGGTTGGCGTGCTCCTCCTCAGTAGTCTATTAAATCAGTATGTTGTCGATGAAGACTACGACAAATCGACTGAGGTAAGGTTGGAAGATCTTGTTCATGAGACACGTGAACATTTTTGGTGCATCGGTTATGCCAAAGGGCATAGTCAAGAACTCTTAGTGGCCATAACGAAACCTGAAGTTCATCTTCTGCACTTCCTTGTCTCGAACTCTGAGCTAGTGGTAGCCTAAACTAAGGTCTATCTTTGAGAACCATCATGATCCCTAGAGCTGATCGAAGAGGTCGTCAATCCTCGGTAGTGGGTTATTGTTCTCCACGGTCACCTAATTCAGGAGATGTTATTCAACACATAGTCCCAAGATCCCATCCTTCTTCTTGGAGAACAAAATCGGGGAAGCCCAGGGTGAAACACTGGGTCAGATAAATCCCTTCCCCTGCAAGTCCTCCAACTATACCTGCAGCTCATGAAGCTCAGTACATTCCATCTGATATGATGGAGTAGATATCGGTGTTGTCCAAGGGTACATGTCTATGTAGAAGTCTACCTCTCTGCGAGGAGGTAGTCCTGGAACGCCGACAGGAAAAAAATCTGCATACTGATCCACCACTATAGGAAAACTCAGACTTCTCACATCAATCACTCTGAGGATGATACTAGCCAACTGATGTGTGATCGGCTCCCCTCTCCTCAGCGTAAGTCCATCCTGTGATGAAAAGGCTCCCTTCTCACCAGTGAAGGTGAACCTGGTCCCATCTGTCTGGACACACTGCACTTTTCACCTTATACTGTCTATCTGAGCATGGACTGTAGATAACCAGTACATACCCAAGATGACATCGTAAGCCCTCGATGCTGGAAAAAACTCCGAGCGGAAGAGACTTTCGAAGTCCATTAAAAGTAAAGATGAATCTTCTTTCACCTGGAGCATCAGGTTCCACCATCTACTGGCTGCTGGGTGCAGGAGACTCGCAGCAAGGATCACCATAAGGTCGGTTGGTGTCCCTATAAACCTGAAAACTCTAAGGACATCCTCCAACCGGTCCTTAAATGCATATGGGTTCATCTCTCCGCGTAACCTTGGAATCCTCTGTCGCTGGAACTCATGCAACACACTCAGGCAGAGTGCACTCTCTGCTACTAGGGTTGGTGGTATCGATGGTCCAGTGAGTAGAGGTTTCGTTGTTACCTCTGCATTGATGGGGCCCTGCACTGATGCCTCATCTCTCAGTGGGATACAATCTCATACATAACTTGGAACCCCAACTGGCTGCCTTCGTGGGGCCATCCTAAAAAGAAACAGGTGAGACACAATCAAAAAAGTATACCTGGTGAGCTGACTCAATGTAATCACTAAGAAAACATTTGAAACACACATACAATCAATGTTTTTATGCACTGAGTCAGAAATCAGAGGTCATGCTTCTCTTCTGTGGATACATTGGCTGCCACACCAACACTGGACTCACTGGACTGAAACCACACTCAAAACTCTTAAAACTATTGCATCACAGATTAGAATGATCAGAGTCGTGAGTTCTGTGGTACAACCGACTCCTCTGATACCAATTTGCCATGACTCGTCCTCGGGGCCCATGCCGTGAATACCCCAAACCTTCCATCCATAGGCCAGGGGCTGGAAACTAGTAGAAATGGCATAAATACCTATACTAGGACGTAATTTCCTTTATAAAAGTAAACAAAAACAACAGACTATGCTACTGAAGTTAGCACTAAGTAAAACTGAATACAAAAGAAAGTGCTGAATGGAAAGGGTCCGGAAATACAAGACCAACAGTAAGTACAGTACAACTGAAAATTTAGTACAACTGCAGTAATGAAAATGTAACTATTGTGTCATCCTCTAGGAATCCCACCTGAAGGGTGGGTACATATGGTCTCCCCAGCACCTCGGGTCCATCCTTCTACACCGTGTACGTCTTGCCAAGTGGTCCACCTCCGGGTACCATCCATCTCCACAAGTCTCTAACTTGATCAGTGTTTTCCGTCTTCTGCATCCAAAACAATGTAGTGCGGGCATCTCCCATGTAGGTTTGAGTATATGATACTCAGAAGGGACGCTGAGACCCCGAAGGCCTCCCAGAATCCACAAAGGATAAACCACAAAAGAAATACATGATCATGAAGTATCAACCAAGTCTACTTAGGTATATTCCCATACATATACCTAACTTATCAATATCAGTTCGGCTATAACTCTCGAGCCCAAGTACAACCCATCCACACAGGAATGTAAGTCAATCACATCGATGATAATTATTGAACTCAAGACTCAGCTCACACAGGTATACATCTTTCGTATATTAATAGAGTTGATCAGATGTCGTCACTGATTCATCAAGCTGTCAGACCCACACATGACACAAGACCAGCTAAGTTGTCATCGATGTTGAACCCACGGAGGATCCCAATACAGTAGTCATTGATGTCAAACACACAAAGGATTCCAGTATAGTAGTCTTCGCTGTCGAACCCACAGAGGATTATAGTGATAGAGATGATCATATGTAGTCACTTATTTATCAAGCCGTCGGACCCACACAGGATACAAGATCGGTTAAGCTGTCATCACTGTGAAACCCACAGGGGATCCTAGTACATTAGTCCTCACTGTCGAACCCACAAAGGATTCCAATATAGTAGTCATCACTGTCGAACCCACGTAGGATTATAGAGATAGAGATGATCAGATGTAGTCATTGTTTCATCAAGTTGTCGAACCCACACATGATACAAGACCAGCTAAGCTGTTGGACCCACACAAGATACAAGAACAGCTACTCTGTTAGACCCGCATAGGATACAAGTACATTGGTCAAACTGTCGGAGCCACACAGGATACAAAAATAGTAGTCATCGCTATCAAACCCACGGAGGATTCCAGTATAGTAGTTGTCGCAATCACAGCCAACTCTAGGGTTCCCACACACAGCATGCTCAATTGTGATAGGTCCCACTCCTCGAGAAAAGGGTTCGTTACATCAACTATCATGAGGTCCAGATTTGATGTACCATGATGTTCTGTCTCATCAAAAGGAACCCAACGCAACAGACGGCGCGTCCATCGGACGCCCGGTCTGAGATTTATTGGCATTATTATTCCAAGGGCCCGGTTGGATTTTGGGTACAATCTAACCCAGACATACTCCATCCTCATATGAATCATGTTCCGAGTAATCCAAAAGGACCATATCATCTACAGAAACCAAATGTGACAGACAGCGCGTCAATCGAATGCCCGGTCTGAGAGTTATTGGCTTTTCCATTCCTGGGGCCCGGTTGAAATTATGATCGTTCCAAAACTTGGCCATTTCCAATGTCCTAAAAAAATCAATTAGAGTATCTCAAATGGACTGCCTCATCACAAGGGTCCCAGTTCCGCGGATGGCACGTTTATCGGACGCATGGTGAGGAAGTTATTCGCACTTATGCTAAACGGGATCGGCCCGTCATGCCCGGTGGGCTGGCAGGTCGGCTTGTCCTGGCTCGGCAGGTCTGACCCGGCTGGCAGGGTCATCCCGGTCTGGCCCAGCAGGGTGCCGCCTAGACCAGATGGGGCACGGATCGGCCTAGCATGGTGCGGCTCGGCCAGCTGGCCGAGCGGTGTGTTGGAGGCGCGGCCCCCCGATTTCGTGAAATGGCGGCGCCACCCCTCCTGCTCGGTCGGCTATAGTCGTCCGGTCTGCTTTTGCAGGAGCGGCCCGCATGGGCGGGCCCCTATTCCTCCGCACGTGCCACCAGTGGGTTTTGCGACTCCCTTTAACCCGGCCGACAGGTGGTCATCCGGTTTCCCGCCGAAGCAGCCCGCAGAGCGTGGGCTGGAGTTCTCCGCAGCACGGTGCCAAAGGGGCATCGTGGTTCACCAGCCCGTCCGGCTAAATCTGGCTGGTTCTTCTTCAGCCAAGTGGCCTGGTTGTGGTTCGTGGCCTCCTCCGCCCACACGACACTTGGTTTCACGGTCCTCTAAGAGGCATGTGCGCAGCCGCCATTGCCACTGCTGCCTTCGATCGTCGTCGCCTCTTCCATCACCGCCTCCATCGCGAATAAAACAAGGATCAACATAGGGTCGTCGGGCCATGTTCATTCGGCCCGCCCCCTCTGAATTAGGAGATACCATATGGCCGAAGACATACCAAGGAATTCAATGATGTAATTGGTACAATTTAATCACTTAAAATTATACAAACCCTGCCTCGATTCAAGGTTCATTCGTCGACGGGTAGTAGAAGACGTGTGTTGCGGAGGCCGGTCGTCGCCGATAACAGTGTCGTTCCATCAATTTCATAGGAAGAGGAAGGTAGGTAGCATTCTTTGTGGCATTTCCTCCTTTCTCGCCCCGGTTGAAGAAGTGGAGGAAGGTGATCGTGTTCCTCGTGTTCTTCGCTGGAGAGGATGAAGAAAGCTCCTCCAACAGTTTCTCCCCCAAAGCCCTTAGAATATTTTCCAAGAAAATGAAATAATATGATTTTCAAAAATTATAAACATTCCATCCATTTCAAAATATTTCAAAACTAGATTAATAAATTGGAATTAATTAATCTCATGAGTTGGCACATTTATGAGAGGAGGGAGGTGGAGAGGCTCTGTCATTAATGAGGGAGGTGTCAAAACTTAGGAGGAGTTAAAGGGAGTTAAGGGGAGGTGAAAGGGTTTGGGTTCGTGTGGGACCCACCACACTAAATCCTCTCATTACAGGTTATGTGGGGTGTGGGCCCCACCACAACTCCCCTTTGGAGGAAATAACCACCTCTTAAATAAAGTTGTACAATACAATAATTTTATTTAATTTTCTACGAATCCCCAAATTATAACTTTCAACCCGCAAAAATGCAACTACAGTAAAGGTCCCCTTAAGTGAATATCGGTGTTGTGAGTTCATCGGTGCACTCTAATTTCAATTCGGAGCACTGGTTTAAAAGAAATCAAAAAACATGCACGTACGTTTACTGAACGTACCTGAACAAAACATCAGAAAATTTTTCCGGGCACACCGGGCCTCGAAATCAGGCACCGTCAGAAACTGTAGACATGTAATATTCCAAATAATTTAAGAAAAAAAATTCCCTTGAAATTTCTGGGACATTACACACTATATATATAATGATTATTGAAGTGCAATTTCAAACTAAAATTCATTATTTTTACTATTCATAAAAAAGGATGTTTCTCTGAAACCCCCTAAAATTCACCCTAAGAAAATTTAAATATTATAAATTAAAAATATGATGTTAAGTTTATCATCTTAAATTTATAAAAGTTTCCAAAATTAATATTATTATTTTTTCACAGAATTGCATGAATGTAGTTTACTGGAGAAAATATTTTTTAAAACATATATACTTTATAATAAAATATATTTTTCATTATCAACAAGTTAAATTTATATAAAAACATTATAAACATATTTTAGAAGTACTTATTACTATTCATATTAACAATTTTAATATCTTCTATATAACTTTTTTATATAAATAATTATAATAATAAAATGATGTTTTGTAGAAACTCGGTGTTGCATAAAAAGGACACTAAGTCGGTGTTTCATGTATCACAAACCATGTAGGTGTTTCATGTAGTACAATCCGTGTTTTTTTGTTAAAATAAATTTTTTAATTAACACAATGGGAGACATCAATGAAAATTATATCATTTTATATGATGATAAATACTTGATAAAAAATCATGGAGTTACATTATAAACACCATAAAATGATTTTCCCATGTAATTCATCATTATACATAAAAAAATGATTATTATTATTCTTCATCATATCCTTGAGTTACCACATAACATCCTCCATCTAGTGATTTATATATAAAACAATAACAACGTGAGTCATATTATTTCATATAACATTATCTATATGATATAAAATTTAAATTGGTTATTACCTATAAGAAATATTGTCCTCCAGTGGTATGACTTATAATATTAGTACATGTAAAGGGTCATGTATGTGCATTCTTAAGAGAGATTCATGGAACATATCATGTCTTGAGAGTGATTTGGATGAAGTTCCATGTAATAGGATATTGTCCCAATACGATCAATAATCTCTATGGGATATATATTCCTAAGGTTTTGATACCCTTTCTTCCTGAATCTCATAACCTTCTTCTAGGGTGAGATTTATATAAACACATTTTCACCAACCTCAAATTCTATATCCCACCAACGGTTACCGGCATACCTTTTATATCAAATTTTAACTTCCTTCATATGAGTTTGAATGGATCTAACCTTCTAATCCATTTCTTTATTAATCTCACATCCCAGTAGCATTCTTTCTCTTACTTCATCGCTAACCATTGGATCTCTTAATTTCTTCCCATAGTGGGATTCAAAAGGTTGTATCTAATTGGTTGAATTAAATATTTTGTAATAAGAAAAATAAACAAGACAAGGGTGTTGATCCTAACCCCCTTAGAAATATAGATAACAAGATCTCATACTAACCTATTGGTTTTTTTATTATTCTTTCAGACTGTATATATGTATGAGGGTGAACTGAAATAGTGAAACTCAATTCTGTATCAATTGATTGATGAATACATCATAAGAACATAGTGGTAAACCTAAAATCCCAATCTGATATAATGGAATGGTGTACATTATGAAACCTTACCACTTCAATAATGTATATCCTGGATAGATGATCTATATAGAAATCACCTCTGATAGAGATTTAGTTCATTGAATTTGTAAGGCGATCAAATTCCACCTATTTATCATTAAACACTCTTGAGGTTTTGGGTAGTATAATGAAAAAATAAATAGTAATGTTCTCCCATTTAAATTCTAGTATTGTTAATGGATGTAACACCCCTTTATACTTTGGTGTTTTAGGCTTAACTTTCTAGCATATGAAGCCCTCGGAAACTAACTCTGTTATATCTCGCATCATTCCATCCCACTATAAGTATTCTTTAAAATCCTAATACTACTTGATACTTCTAGGATTAATATATAATAAAGAACTATAAGATTCCTCTAATGGATCCTTCTTCAAATCTATTATGGATGTAATACATAAATAATTACTGAACGCAATTATTTAATCACGATCAAAGTTAATCTCAAGAATATTTTTAACCTTCTTTTGTAGCTCTATTTCTTCCTTTTGTACCTCTTTAATCATCAATTGCATAGATGTTTGAACATTTAATTTGGAAATATAATATTTTTCTCTTCCATTAAGATTAATAGATTCTTTGAAAATCTGGAAATATTAGATCATTTGTGATCATTATCATGGATATGATATCAGAATCCTTTCAACCAAAATTATTGAAATCATTTTTCACTATCCCAATGTGGTATTGTATTGTTCATTCCTAATCCATTACAAGCTCTAACCATATTCCATGGTGTGTGTTCAACACCATCATTGTTAATATATATTTCAGAATTTTATAATTAGTATATATATCACTCTTTTCTTCGTAAAGATAATGCATCCATATATTTAATGAAAAAATTACTTATTCTAGCTTCAAATAATGATTTGGGTAATTTTTATCATGAATTATCAACTAATTCAAGGAATAAGTGATAATAATGTTATTTTACATAAGAACATGTCATACTCCCTTCATGGATGCATCACTATAGATTAGAAACCCATGTCCACTACATGGTATAGTAAGAATATGTGTGTTGACCAACCTTCACTTCAGATCCTTGAAATTTTCCTCACATTCATCTATCCATAAGAACATGATAGCCATTCGATTGTACTTTGTTAGATGATAAGAGAGTTTGAAGAGAATATCAACAAACCATCCATTATATCTATTTAAACTGAGAAAACTACAAATCTATGTAACCATTATAGGTTTATGCCAACATTCAATAGCCTATGTCTTAGATGTATCTACTTTAAAATCATATATTGAGATTACGTGACCCTAAAGTGAAATGTTTTTTTGTAGTGTAGACACTCACTTTGTAAATTTTTCATATATTTTCTACTTCCTTACTGTATTTAGAACAATTATCAAGAGATCATCATTATCTCCCTTACCATTTGAATATATAAGAATATCATCTTTAAGGCTTCCACAAACAAAAGGTGGTAATCTATAAATACTCAATTAATAAAATCCATGAATATATTAGTGGAATTAGTAATACCTAAAGGCATTAATATATATTAATAGTTTAAAAAAAATTTAAATTCCATATTGGTTATATCCTCCCACTTAAAGGCCAATTGTTGATATCTAGAACCATGGACATTCTTGGAAAAGTATTGAACTCAATGGAGTTGATCAAACAAGTCATCAATACGAGGAAGAGGATACTAGTTCTTGATGGTGATCTTATTATACTACCTATAATCAATATAGATTCACACTGATCCATCATTGTTTTTCACAAAAATAATAGGTTCACCCCATGGTGACAGACATGGCCAAATGGATCCCCTATCAGGTTTTTCATGGAGTGTCTTCTTCAATTCCTACAACTCAGTCCAGGTCATTCTATGCAGAGTCTTTGAAATTGGAGTGGAACCCATTATGTGTTATTTCAATAACTCAACTTTACAAATAGGTGGAAGTCTATGAAAATATTCTAGAAATAAATCGACTAATTAATTTAAAATAGGCATGTCATCAATGCAGAATTTATCCCTATACATTTTGGATAAATAGCCCTTCTGAATGGGAATTAATACCCATACACTCGATGTAATTTCTATAGGAAGTATATTATTATCATCAAATTCATGTATTACATAAGAGGGTTTGAAATATCAAATGTAAATTCCCTCCCATGAACATGTTAATGGTATTTATATAGATAAATCCAATCCATTCCTAATATGGCCTCAAATTCAACCAAAGTAATAATGAGAAGATTTTATGGATGCACTTTCCCACAAATTTAAATTGCAGAAAAATTATAGACATGGGAAAAAATCATCATTCCATTAGGGGTTTACACTTTTAATTCATCATTTAATAGTTTTTTTGGAATCCTAAAACCCATAGAAAATTATTTAGATAAGAAATATTGGGTAAATCTAGAATCATGTATGACATTACCTATTCTAGAGTGGATCGTATGTATACCATTCACAATGTATTTATCTCACCCCTAATCAAAAAATAAAAATTTCATGAGATTTCCCATTATCCCTTTGATTAAGAGTCTGATAATGTTGATCATCACCACATGATATTGTGTTTGGTCACTGATTAAAATAATTCCCATTTTCCTTACACTTGTAGCACTGAATTGTGGGAGTTTCATTCTATGTATCTTTTTATCCATTCATAAATTTAGCCAAATTCATCAAATTATTTGGACAATAAAATATTGGATCACCTTCTATTCCACAAAAATACATTTATTATACACCTTAAATTAATTTACATCATGCTTTTTCTTACACATAGAGAATAATGAAAATATCATCTTCTTCTCTTCATGGATTTTCGATTTTCCTTTAAACTCCATCTTAATTTCCTTTTCAAAAGAAAATGATTGATATGTGACTCTAACCCACATTTGAACCTTGATTTCAAAATTCAAAATATATCATAACTATTAATGACAATTATGGAAGACACTCATATGAGACTTATCTTTAAACAACTGAATAATCTATCAACTTTACATTCAGATTGGATGATAATTCATGATGAATACCTCACAAGTCTCATGAAATTATCCTCGTAGGTACTAATAGATTCCTATTCTATTTTCTTTTACTGAAATAAACATTTTCCTATAATATTACAAAGAAAACAAGGAATGGCATTTTTTTTAAAAAAGTTATTGTACTCATCCTAATACATGGATTCAAATCCATCTTCCCATAACGTATTCATAATTAGACTCAACCATTAGTTTTATTTTCCTTATAAATGATAAACGTCCAGAATCAATTTTTCATGTTATGAATAGTGAAGGAAGAAAATATATATTTAGTGGTACTGATCCATTATTCAAAAACTTCTGGATCAGAAGACCTGCAAAAATATTGTGCACATTTCCTCCTAAGGAACTCAACAAATTTTTTTCCCACCATTGCTCATTTGGAAGTCTACATTGATTCATAGGTTGAGGAAGCTATGTGAGCATATTAATGAGACATTACATTATAGATCCCATTTCATTCGGTTTATTTGGAGTACAATACTTTCATTGTTCATCGTAATCACCATCAACAAGGTCCTTTAGTGTTCTATTGATTGAGTAAAACCAAAAAGCATAGTTTATGAAACAATTATCATAATATGGAACAACATAATTATGAAAAGTCCCTTGTAGGAGATCTTATTTATGAAATCTCCATTAATCATTGACACAATAGTTTTATCCAATGTAATTGATATCCAAAATGTATTTAAATCCTTCATAATGGTTCGAGAAGTGCTTGTGAACTGCCAAAGCATATCATCCTAGAGTTTCAAACTAGGTGTGAAATAAGACCCATTGTTATGTACGAGGTTATGCCGAGTTAAGCCTGATAAACATTGTTAGTTTTGTTACTACTAGGTATATGTATATCATATCCACATACACTTGTACTATAATTACATTTATATATTTTTAGTAAAACACTCACTCAATCCCTTATCAAAATTCCTTTACATTGTAGTATACTTTTATTTATCCTTAAACTTATCCTTAGACATGTCCTTAGGGATATCAAAATTGTTTTATCATCCATGATTTCAATGGTTAAATAAAACATTTATATGATACCACTAATAATTACCTTGTCGTTTCAAACATTACATGACTTTTTCAGAATACACGTAACGTTATTAAAACAGTCACCCATTGTTTGTATTCATATATAGCCTTTGAAAACATGGAATCCTAAACACTGGTTCTAAAATGAGATACATTATCCCCCATTTGGTTCTTCATTACAATCACACTTATTAAAAATATAACAATTAATACATATCATCATGAATTTTGAAAGGAAACATAAAAATTGGTGAGATCATATGCTCGGTAAGGGTAATCAATAGGGACATGAAAGAATAAACAAGATCATATGGGTATGATAACGTGACCATAATAATAGAAAATCATACCCTTCATGTCATAAGATAATAAAAATCAATCTGATAATATCTCATTGTTTTTTATAACACATGAATCATAAGGAAATAAATATCATATTCCATTAAAATATAACATAGGAGTAATACATGGAATTTTTACAAACACATTACTATGTAAAATGATTTCCATAATAGTCAAGGAATCAATTCTAAAACCATACTAGTAGTGTGGGTTCACTCCTCATACAATCATGGTAGGAATCGTTCATTATATTGGACATCTTAGTAGTATGAGTTCACTCCCCATACCATCATAGTTTCTATGGTTCACTCCCATGCTCATTCTAGAAGTCAAGGTTCTGCCGCAAGATCATGTTAGACTATATCATGATATAATAATCATTACCCAATGAATTGGAGGGAGATATCGGTCCCACCCATCTCATAATTAAATCATACCTACAGGTTCCAAAAAATCATAAAAAATCAGAGAAGAACCCATGATTAAAAATGTTTATCATAAACATGTTATCATATTATATCCTATGAAAAAAGATACAAGTTTTCTATTTATTTCATCATAATTATAACCAATGAAATGAATAAGGTGTAAAAATAATAAAACCAATAAAATATAAATGTGTTTCCTAAACATCATTCCATAAAAAAATCACCCAACGAATGAATATGAAAGGAAACTTGGAATATTTTCCCAGAAAGTTATGAGTAACATAAACAGATATAATCTCAAATGTGAAATAATTTTGAAATATATTAAAATAAACATTGTTTTGAGGAAAATATCCCTTCTACTCTGAAAAAATATTTTTAATACAAAATATATTTTTGAAAATATTTTCATTGAGAATAATATTAATATGTCTTTTAAAAAAATTTCTTGACGAAAATAATTTTCAAATATTTCAATTTCTCTTATACCACTTTGAAACATTCTAATCACAATGAAAATGAAGTAAAAACATTAAAAACATTTAAATATCATTAAAATAATGATATTATATTTGTAATAAGTCAAATATTATGATATACGCCTCGTCAAATAATGTTGGTTCATAACAAAACATGTGTTTCAATGAAGAAAAATTAAGACAAAACTTCCTTACTCATCTGGTAAATTTTAAACAATAAAACCCCATGAAGTAGACTTAATAAAATTGATATTTAAATTAAATTTAGTTAAATAATATAACTTATATAATAAATTCATAGGTAGTATTGAAACCTCTAAAAATAAATGAGTGGTGAATAATTCATGTATATGACGGAAATAAAACGTGTGAATAAATTCACTTACCCTATGTAATGACTATATTCAACTACTTCAGACCACATATATAATTATTATATTTTAATTATTCATATATAAAATAACCATATTCATATTTATAATACTATATATTACTTAATTGATACATTATATTACCCATTTATTATTAACTCCTTATTCAGGTTACATTTCAGGAGATATTTTCGGTTTTAATTATACGTGTTTCAAACTGTTATTCATCATTATAATTATTTAATCATTTTATGAATATTAAAAATGATATAAATATGATATATATAAAAATATATATGTATTTATGTTAAGATAAATTAAAACACCATTCATGGAGACGGTTGGTTGTTTGTATGCATGAATGATATTTTAGTATTCTTGCAGTATTGAAATGATGAAAGTAAATGAAATGAATGTAATATATATATATATATATATACATATCATTAAATATTAAATAATATATAATTTATATAATATATTTTTTCTAAAACAACACTTAATACATTCCATGTGATGTTTCAATCAATCACAACACTTTGAGGAGACGGTAGTCCACACATCCCCAAACAAAGTAATCATATATCCATAATATGGAAAGAATGATGGTATTTTTTATATAACTATTACAAAATATGAAATATGGTACAATATTAATATTGAAATATTATTTATCCATAAAATAGCTTTATGAACATTTGTAAATATAGTAATGAAATACAAATAAAATCATTATTCACAGAGGCGATTAACAAGCATAACCTAGACAATAATTTCATTTCATTGAATACGAGGGGATGTGAAATGAACTTTATTTGATATATTGCATTATAGACATAAAAATTAAGTCTATAAATTATTATGGAGTTATAATTCTTTTATTGATTAAGTAGATGAGGAAAAAGTTGTAAAAGAAAATATATTAAGATATTTACTTTGGGAAAATTACCTCTTGAATATCACCTCCTTGAGAGACCCTTGAGGACCATGAATTTGGTATTTTGGTGAGGAAATAATAACTTAGATATGTTTAGAGTGAGAATTATAGTTTCAGAATATAATTTATGAGATTCAACGATTTTTGGACGATATAGGGATGTAAGGGGTGATATTTATACTTGAGGATATGTTAGATTATGTGATTAAACAAGAAATATTTTATATTTAATGCCAAAAACTTTGAGGTCGAATTAAATTAAATGAAATTTACTAGGAATTACTATTGATTATTATTTTTAGGGTACATAAAAACCTCATTTAACCTTTAATGTACTTATTTTTTAGGGCTTTACAACCATTACCTCGTTAACATTAACATGTATCATTTTTACCTATAAAAGAAGAAATACTGTTTTACCATGGTAAATTATTTTATAACTAAAAAAAATTTAACATAAAAAATATTTTGACTTTATTATTATAAATTTTTATTCAATTTAACCTAATTAAACTCAAATAATTATAAAAATTATATATAAAAATAATCCTGCAAACAATGAAAAAAACAAGTTTCAATGGGAAATGTTTGAACGATTTCAATGTTTTATTATATCCAATTCAATGTAATTTTTTTTTCAAATGACCTAAATTGTAAAAAATGATAAAAAAATTAACTTATTAAAAATTAAAATCAAATAAATACTAAATTTAAATATATAAATAAACTATATTAAACTATAGTTACGAACTAAAATTAAGTATATTTCACTATTCATAAAAAAATGATGTTTCTCAAAAAAAATCTCAAAAATTCACCTAATAATAATTTATAAATTATAAATTAAAAAATTAAGAATATTTTATCAAGTAAAATTTCTATAACTATGAAAAATTAATTAGATTATTTTCACAATAGGACATGAAAAGAAGTTTATTTGTGAAAATAGTATTTTTAAACATAAAAACATTAAAATTATTACCTTTTTTATTATCAATATGTTTTATTTATATAATATCATTATATGTTTTTTTAATACTACTCATTACTATTAAAATTAATATTTTAAAGATAAGGTTATAACCATCATATTTAAATAATTATGACAATAAAATTATGTTTCATAGAAACTCAGTGTTGGTTGTAATGTAGGTGAAGTTAGTATTGGGTGTAGCCCAAGATGAGTCAGTGTTGTGTGTAGCAGAAGACACATTGAATATGTGTGAATGGAATTTTTGACTTAGATAAATTTAAGACATCAATAAAAATTAAATAATTTTAGAAGGAACAAATGGTCCATAAAAAAAGTATGTTACATCTATGCTACTCGATTTTCATAGTTTCCATTTTAGGTTCCACTTCCATGGACAGGATGAGTCTTTAAGGGGCTTATAAAGATTCTCGAGTTTCCCATATGTCTTCTTTTCTTCCACTACTTTAGGTTGGACTTGATTCCCTCCTCGATTCTTCTGTTCGAATCAGTCTCGGCGAGAAGTCTCTTACAGCTATGACATCATGTGGGCCCGTTCACCTAGGAAAAACTCATCATTTGATTTCTTCTTCTCTCCATTTTCATTAAGTTTTATAGGGATTCACAAAGTGCAATTGTGTTACTCTAGTGTTCGTGTTCCAGATGCTACTGTGAGGGGCTCTCCACTGCGTTTTTTGTCGTCTGTGGGTGTGTTGGGAGGATCTGGCACCCTTTTTCGGTTTTGATGGCAGTGCTGCTTTTTGTGGTTGTCTTACGGTGGGTGACCAGTGATCTGGAATTCATTAGGTTGTCTCATCATTGATGTATTCATCCTTTTTGATCTTTCTACAATGGTTATATGTCTTTTATGTGTGTATTTTCAATGGTGTCATGTGTTGCCAATGGTGGTTGGTGGACCTTCTCTATTTCTTGTTGGTTCCCCTGCTGAAGGGTGGATTGTGGGTTCAGTGAGGCGAGGCTACCCCCAATGTTAGATTCAGCATGCTGGTTCCCTGATTTTTTGATGTTCTATAGAGTTTTTATTTATTATCTATATTTTTTGGTTGTGGATTTTCTGATCACGATGGTTTTTGGTATGGTTTGTTTTGATTTTGGTCTATGGAGTGTTGATTGGTTAGTGGTTGCACTTTGGTGTATGCAGAGTAGGGTGCGGTGTTTGGAATTCCGGGTCGTCCTCATTCCAGTTTCGTTGTTTCTTTTTTGTATGTGATCATTGGTTCATATCACATTGTTGGACGGTTTGGGTGAACTCAAATTGGATTCTGCCGAGAGGTTTGTGGATTTGGGATGGTGTCGACAGTCTCACTGGTGAGTGATCGAGGTGATCAGTTATGTGGTTTCTTTAGTTTTTCTAATTTTTGTGTTAACGGGTTCGTCGTACCTCATCCTTCACATGATGATTTCATATCCAGCTATAATGTTATGTTAGTTTTAATTCTTTATTGGATTTTTCATCCATTATGCTTGAAATTTGTTATATGTAAAGACTTGTAAAGTTTTTAGTGGTGAAGTGGTGAAGTGGTGTAGCGGTGAAGTGCTGATGTCATGTATGGTTTCTCCATTTTTCATCAAAATTGTTTTCATAACAATAAAAAAACAATTTCCAGTCAGTTTTATATCAATACTACACATAATTGATTATCAAAATCATGATGTGTCATATATCCAGATAGAAATGCAATAGGTGTTGAAATCACTATGAAATACACCAAAGAATAAGAATGGGTTCACAATCCCTGATCTCTCTAGGTTCATCTACTATTTACCAAGGTCAATAAATCCACATAAGTCCTCCAATTCAACCCATCAATATAAGGGTCATCACATTACAAATATACAATACTATTCCTTTTTTGTTTCACACGATTTATGATTTAGCGATTGTTAAATACAATTAAATTAAAAAACTGATGTAAAACATATGATATGTTTATTAATGACATTTTATTTTTCCATCCCATCATTTATTATAGAAATCAAATTTCTATGAAATTTCTATTATGACAGAGACACTTATTTTATATTTTAACTGCATTTTCATCCCATTAATTCAAAAATATACATTCAATCTTTTTATGTCTCATTAACACTCTCCATGAATTATAAAGGCTTGATTAAGTATTGTTATATTCAATATATATGATGAAATAAACCTTTTTTGGTTTTTAATTTTAATCATTTTTAATAAATAACTAAAACTAACAAATAATTTTTATCATTATATTTATCAAATATTCATCCTATGAATATTTCCAATTAGATTCCACCATAGATTAATATAGATAAATACCATATAAAACATTGTAGACACATTAAATTTACAAACCATTTTTAACAACAAAATTTATAACCCATACGAGGATAGAACAAAGATAAATAAAATCATTGATAACATAAATATATGGAAATAGACAAAGCAATCACAAGTATTATAGAAATGATATAATATTCCTATTCAAATATCATGATGCATAAAAAATCTATCTCTTTCAATACCATGATAATAAATATATTTCCAAAAATCATGACATCATTAGTTAGGTGAAATTCTTGATGTCAAATCAAGTCAATACTAACCAAAATATTTCAAAAATAACATGCTTTATCGTAGGAAATTTGAGTTTTCCTCATGCGTGCATTGATCAATCCCAAAAATGATCTCCTTATCAAGATCTAAAACATTCCTAATATTTTGAATAATATGAATAAATATAAATCCATAATAAAATATATCTAGTACCATTTTGATTACCCTAACCTTGATTCCACTGAACAAGTTCCCCATTCTGGTGCACCACATAACATTAAGCATATCTCCCAATATAATAGAGGCTAATAACTGGTGGATAGGTTCTATAAAGATATTGTGGGTAGACTGTAACATTTAGTTAGAGTATCAAATTTAAATATAATAATAGTAAAGATATAAAGAAGGATATAAACTATCATAAATAATGATGACAACAAAAATAACTACATACAATATCGTAAGATGAAATGATAATGAGTATTCCATATAATACGAAGACCCATTGGAGGATCATATGAAAAGTGGAATAAAAATACACAACATATATGGGAAACTAACAACTCATCCTAAAGTCAAACTGAGTCCTTCTTGGTCACATCATCCATATTACACACTTGAATTCCTGGAAAATATTATGAATTGGGTCCTTTATAAAAACATATAATCTATTGTTGATGATTTTTTAACGGGTACCCAACTTCCCTAGATTCCCAAGAAAGGTGCATATAATACTTAGTGGACCACCACTAATGACACTACTAAAAGAACAAGTCCATATAAAGTAAAATTTATTTCTACTGATAATAAATTCATCAAAATAAAATAAATAACTACATAAAAACAACAACCATTGATTGTGGAATCCATGGTGATACATGAGGTCAGACCTACCAACAATAGCAAGTGTTATATATATATGAATATGGGGATAAGTATCATAATATCATGTCAATGTAAGGGATCATATATATAAAAAAACTACAAACATAAGTTAATCCATGTTAAAAAATAGGGAATAACTACTTCTATGGAATACCACCACGGAAACCACAATAAAAAAGCATAAGGGAATATATTTGGGATCCACCTTGGATTCCCCTTCAAAAATTCATCCAAAATATATAGAAACCATCCATATCATTCTTATTCACTCCATCAAGGATAATACAAGGAATATGAACTTGTAATTATAAAATCTAAATCAAATTAACTACAAGTCCATGGAATTTAGATTATTAGGATTCCAATAATCTAAGTCCCCCAAGGCATTCCATCTCTAAAAATCAAGATGAATCTGAGGATCTCATCATATAAAATTTTCAAGGGTGCCCTAACGAATTCAACAACATTCTTCCCTAGATTTTAATATATAAAACATCACCCAAATTCAAGGGGGTCCATCCCAAATAATTCATAATGTTTAATCATTGAAGACTTCAAGGTTTCTCTTGAAATTCATTATCATTAGAAATTGTTGAACCCAATGTGGAATCCTTATATATAATTAAAGAGAGTACCCTATTGGAATCTAGACTCACTTATAGAATTCCACCCCTTTCATATATAGAAATGAACCCAATGTATGACACCCAAGGTATTCTACACATAATAATCATTTATATAGGAAAACCCAATTACCAAAACCATATTCACTAACCAGTAATTTCTTATTAAGGAACATAATTATTATAACTTATTCCATTATATCATCTCACAATTCATTTCATAAAATCCTAATCATTTCCATAAGGCATAATTAAATTTGTTGTTATTCACAAGATAAAAATAAAAATACCATATAGAATGTGTTCTTGGACTCTCTATAAGAAAAACCATAATTTAAAAATTCCATTATAAATAGTAAACACCCATTTAATAACCATTGTTGACCATTTTAAATTATAAAAAGATTATTCCATATTCTAATACTTGTTTTAACGAATCAATTTTAAAATATTTCATATTAAAAAAACAGTCATCATTCACATAGACCCACCCTAAGGTTCAAATTCATTTTACAAACCAAATATCACAATAAAAAAGAATAATCCAATGGTATAATATATTATCAACTTATATATAGTTTTTTAATTACTTTTTATAACCATAGATTCTAACTATATCATCCTATTTAACCCTTAGAAATATATAACCTTTTCTCACCACAATCATATTCATGGTCAAAACCCAACTAAGGTTATCATTCATGATCCAAAAAATTTTATACAGGTTAAGGTATGATTTAAAAGTCATTAAACCAAGAAAAAATAAATTTAAACATTTAATTAAACCTATATCAATTCATGGAATGGATGGATTAACTATATAATGCATACACTCACTAAAATTGTGAGTCATTGGGATAAATTAAAGGCACCACCTTCCACATACAAAGGGAATCACAATCATTGAGTATATACCACTATTTCAATTGGACTCAATTTATATTGAGAGATGGGTAAAACTACATAAATATTCGGAATATCATTAAAAACACGATAAACACTACTTAATAAAAACTAAAATTGAGGAATGTGGTGTCACAAATGTACCTATAAGAACATTAACATAAAAGGTAACACTATGTGTATACAAATAACCATAGAGATATATCAATTGAATGATAATAGAGGAGGATAAAGATTAGTGATATACTATTGGGAAGAATTGGATTGAAAAGCTTGTAGGGGATTCAGAAGTGAAAATGGGGAGAGATTTACCCCATTTAAAAAATATCCTTGTAGCTCACTGACTAGAAGGTGGGGCTATAATAGCATGTTATAGCCTTAACATAATTTAGAATCCATTAAATTCATCCATGTTCCCTATATCCACCAATTTAGCTTTGAACCATGTCTAGAATCACCAATTTAATATGTCAAACATCTAAAATTGACATCCAAACTCCGAGTTCAAAAACTGGCATCTCCACAAAAAATGAAATTTTATCTCAATTTTGAATACATGTATGGACATGGAATATTTTAAAAATAATGTTCGATAGTAATAAATTGATGATTAATGTAGGTTTATATTTATGAAACAATGAATTTTTTGTATATTTGTGAAATAAATGAATTATTTAAGGGATATATAATGATACACTTCATTATGGGTATGAAAAACATGATTAAAGTGAAAATAAAATTAATCTATAGCTGAGATGATATTAATATATTTTAAATTTAAATTCGGTATTCGATTTTATAGACGTGTTAATAATATTGGAAAATATATTTTAAAAATTAAAATATTAGTTTAAAATTCATTGGGGGAATCCTTTATTGTTGTGCAATTGGATGGAATTTGGAGATGGCTATAGGACACCAATGGGTATATAGTATCCTACCACCATGTATTTAGATGAAAAATATGGTGATTTAGCATTCGTTTTGCTACTATAAAAACAATAGTCCTCCAAAAAAAATTAGAGAGCCTCTAAGTATCCAATGGAAGACATCAAAGTAATATATAATATCTCAAACTTTATTCAGAAGGAAAATTTTAATATTTTGGAAAATAAAATTTATATCCTCACTCAAGTATCAAAAATTAAGATCTATAATAGTATAATATAGGATGAACCTACCTCCTCCTTCATCCATCCCTTTCATATCATTTATCATGAAAAGTTTTATTCAATATCCATAGTCATTAAATGTAATTTCTTCTCATTGTATTTTATTTCTCATTACTTCATATTATTGTTATTTTTTTGGGATAAGAATTTGGATTTGGGAGGTTATTTCACCAGATCATGGTGAACTCACACTAATACAATATTTCTTCCATATGTAGTGGAAAAAGAAGTCTAAAAATAAAAAATGAACGTTTTTTCATTATATTAAATTTGATTTATTTTTCCTTCATGGGTTTTCATATTACATTCATCCAAATTAGATAAAATTTATGTTAGATTATAATATAGAAATTGAATTTTTAAATACCACCCATCACCTCCTGTTTCATCACATCTCACATCCCAATAACAGTCCAAAATTCAACCTAATTTCCATATAAAACATTTTCTCCATATCCAAGTGTTTTAGGTCTCATCCAAATTCCATACCACATATCCTTATTGGATAACCTAAAAAAATTTAACTAATGATAGAGGTAAATTCTAAATTATGTTTCATTTAATTTTATTCTTCTTCTACCACACCCATATGTTTTTTATACAACTAAAAATAGTAACATTAGTATCTTAAATATAATAATATGTTATTACTATGGTCTAATATCCATATTGTATCTCCCCTTAATGGCTTGTTCACCATCTCCATGATGAACATACATATATTTTGTTCACTGCCTTCATGGATGGTAATGAAAACATATAATGGATAAATATGATTAAAATAAGTGTATTATAACTTATTTTAGGTTATGTATTTTCAAATAACCATTGAATTAAATAAAATTAATTTATTTAATGGTGTTCGATAAAATAACAAAATCGAACTAATGATAAGAAATTAACATTTTTACTAAATAAATTATCCCTTTGTTGGAAAAAATATGAGTATTTAAGAGTATTTAAATTTATTTGAGAATATGAAAATCATTTCATTTAATATCTAGAATTTTTTTACCATTTTACAATAACATAAAAAATTATCCATAAGTGATCTCACTATGGTATCATGATACAAACACCTCGAAAACAACTAAATCAATCATTATATCTCATTGAAATATTTGAAATGAACGTAGTATAATTATTGGAAATAAAATGAGGAAATAAAATTTTATATATCAGATAATTTATGAGTCCAATTTGATTATTCGGGATGTTATATGGAAGTGTCGAATGATTATGGAAACTACTATTCTGGATTTTTATAAATAACCATTTCCCATTGGGTTATGACCTATCTCTACATTACTCCAATTATCTAAAATTTATGTTATGGAATTATTATGAATTCCATATTTATACATATTACATATATACCTATCTTACTCTCCATTTATATGTGTGTGTAATGCATTTCTTATATTCATTTAACAAATCAATTCTTTGAAATCAAACCCATATAATGGATTTTTTTTCTATCATGTATTCCATTTATCTAATGTTCATTTAATTTAATTATTCACATTCAATTTTTAATTAAATAAATGAATATTTTAGTCATATCAAATATTTTTTACCTATATTTTTCAACGAAAATTCCATACTTATTTTTTCTCCAACTCTCCTTAATAGATAACATAAAACACTATATTTTAAAAGTTAATTTATATTCCACATTTTCTACCCTTAATTATGATTTGTTTCTAAATAATCACCATATTTTAAGACTAATTCTTACGTACTCATAAATTATTATGAATGTTATTTATTAAATTTTTCATATTAGAATATTTGTTAAAACTACTTTGATTATATTATGAGGCATGACTATCCAACTAATTTATTTCAATAGTATATTCTTATATTTATGCCACATGATTTATTTACTTTTGAAATGAAAATAAGTATGTTAGTGTTATTTCTGTTTCAGCAAGATATCTCTCAAATACATTCAATACTATTTTTTATGAGATTATATGCATTGGATTATAAAGCAAACCCAATATATGATGAGATTTTTTCCACCAAGTGTTATTGTCTTGAAAGTTGGCCTCGATATATGCTTTTGACATGTTTTGTACTACTACCACATTTCTATTTCCCTGATATTATGACAAAATTTTCTTAAATTATTCTCCTAAGTGATTATTTAGGATCCTTCCCTTTTGTGATATAGTGTTATTATAATTGATTCCAAGATATGTTTTTTTTATCATGTTTACCCCTACTGAATTATTATATTACCAATTTTTAATGTATTCCCTATGTTATCCTATGAATATTTAATATATGAAATAGATTTAATATCTCATTATTCATATAAAATTAAATATTTTATATTGTAGTTTCATTTGGATGAATTCTGAACCTATAGTTCTAATGAAACTATGGATCTTGATATTTTGGATGAATTTATTTGATATTTTTGTTTAACAATCATGTAATAATATGTATAGAAGGCTTGGGTTTCTTTAGTAATTGTGGGACATAATAGAAATATTCTGATCTTGATCTTCTTCTTTATCACCATATACATCAATCCCTATACGTTTTTCTCTTGTAATATTTTTATTTATAATGTTTACCAAATTATTATACACTCACTTCTCCATTATTTCGTTGTTCTTATACATTAAACATATCTCTATGATTTTGTATCTTCACCTTGAATATAAAAATCCACCGATCTAAAAACATCAATTTCCTACCATTCTTAGTTTTTATAACTCATTATACATCTCACATACAATATCTATATATGGATCATTATTTAATCTCCTTGTGGTATCTATAAAAATCAAAATGTTATCTTTCCCTGAATAATAAAACAATAAAAATTTTCTTTATATGAAAACATGAAACAACTCTATTAATCAGTAAAGTAATTTATCATATAATAATATTAATCCTATCTTTTTAGGATTACAACATGTAGTATTCATTTTTGTTTTGTAAAAATCTATAATCTCATTTCATCATATTTCGTAAATTTTCTAACATAACACTAAAACAGTAAGGTCTCTTACAAGAAATATAATAATAATAAATATGATATGGGCTTATCATTTTAATGTGAATCAATCTCATCTTGAATATCAATTTTCACATTTATTTCTTTGGTTTTTGTACTCATTTAAAACATGATCTTTTGCTTAAAAGTGGATAATCAATCCATCTTGTCTATTCCTCATCATCCAAACTAGTTTATTGAATCCTAAAATAATACTTCAATGTCTTTAATATATTTATATGAATAATATCTTTGAAATGACACATTTATTTCATATTTTTTTTATCATTATATAAAATATTCTTCTAAGACACACTTTTCACATCTGAAAACCCCATTTGGTTTGTTTTGAGTACTTATACATATGAGTTGATAACCCTTTGGTATAAAACCTTATGTATTCATTATTTATCGATTTTTTAGAAATATTAAATTCATAAACCAACAAAATTTATTTTTATCCATATCAACCCATTTCAAAACATCCTTGACCTCAAAACTTCATCATAAAAAACCAAAACTACTGTTTTAAAATAATTAAACATTTATAAATATTTTTACCTAAATTTGTAAATCAATAAGAAAATAAAAAAACATTATAGTCAACCAAGGAATCAAATAAGGTTCCTTAACTACTCTATGAAAACTTTTATAAAAATTATAAACAGTAAATTAGATGATTCAAATTATTATCTGTAAGCATTGTCAAAAAATAAAACACCATTCATAAATGGGTTAATAAGACTATGACTAACATACGCAACCTAACCGAGGATGACAAAAAAAGAAAATTATATTTATTAAATTTTAAATAATTTATATAATTTTGAATAGGAAATTAGAAATTATATCACACTTAATTTTTGTGATGAATTTTTTTGTATATATATTTTTCTAAAACTAAAAAGTGTAGGTTTGAGGGAGTGATATAATCTAAAATTTTATTGTTTTTTAATTTTTAATTACACCAAAAAACAATTAATATTTATAAATAACTATTTTTTATAAAATATATAATAAAATAATTTTTATAGGAAAATGTTGTAAAATTTAACTTTTTATTTTATTTATTAATTATTAAATATATTAAGAAAAAAATTTATAATTTTTATTTTGTTGGATCTGTTTTATGTCAATAAATAAGATGAAAGTGTGAAAATATATAGTTTTTCTATCATATGATCCATTCCAAAGTAAAAAATACATAATTATTATTTTGGAAAATGTAAATAATCATCTCAATCCTTGGCTTATGAGACCCAATTGAAAAAAACAACAATCTTCAGAGGGTTAATAAAATAAGGAGATTGAAAAATACTACGAATAAGAATGAGGCTTCAATAAAATGACAAAATATATTTCATACAAGTTACATGGTCAAATTAAATTTGAAAAAATACTTGGAATTTTTTTACTCATGATTCTGCTGCAGATTTGATTTTGCAGACATGAATTTGTTTTGATATTGTATAGGTATGTGGTGGTAGTAATGAGATAAAAATTTTATTTATTTTGTCTTTATTAAATCCCACCACAATTTGGTTAATATTTGGTCTTTACTTAATTTTTATTAATTTCATAATCATTAAAATTTATTTATAAAATTGGTCGAATTATTTCTTTTAAATTAATTTTTTTTAATATATTGAAAAAACCATGGAATGTTTTTTTGATTTTTCATTATGTATAAGGGATACATTAAGCGCAAAAAATATATTGTTTTTCTAGAATGCAATCCATATAAAGGGAGTAAATATATTTATTATTTTATTTTAATAAAATAAATGGATTTTCACTGGGTTTATTAATCGAATCCCACTAAAATAATACTATGTAAATGACTATCCAAGATGAACCCTTGGAAAAATTAAAGGAACAAGGGTGAGGTAGAAATAAGAAAAAAGTATATTTCTTAAATCATAGAAGATGTATTTTAAATTAATGTTTTTTGAACATTGGTCAGTGTTTAACTAAGTAATGTTATAATTAATATATATTTATTTTATATAATGAAAACTTTATGTGTGTGGTAATTATGATATCTCTCTTTCCATTTATTTTTAATTATAAGTACACTATAATTTTGATAATATAAGTCATTTAATTATATTTTTTGAAACTATTGGATAAATATTTGGATTATTGGAAAATATAATAAATAGTTTTTTAATATTATTTAATAATTTTTAAATATGGTAGATAAAAAACAATAATTAATATTATTTTCTTGGATTTTTTTAGAAGGATGAATAATGGAAGTGGGAGAAAATTTACTATTGTTATATCATTTATGTCATACCATAGGAAAAAATATAATAAATATTTAATCAAAGTAAAATAATGTTCCTCCCCAAGTTTTATTAATATATGATCACATTCACAACCTTCTATAGTGGGAAAATCAACACAACCCATAAAGAAACATATGGAACTACATTGAGGTGAAAATATATGGAAGAATATTTTTTTCATAAAAAATATAATTTTTAAATAATTTTGAAAATATACTTTTAAATATACTGTCTCCTTATTTAGGTGTAGTAAAATATCAAGAATTTTTTTTTAAATTTTAGGGATAAAGATATGTGTGAGGTTTTGATGAGGGCCCAAAATTCATTAATTATTCATTTTTAATTACCCCAAAAATGTTGTCAAAAATGATAATTAATCACCTTTTATTAATTTTCGAATAATTTTATGTAAATTAAAAAATGGGTTAATTATTTTAAAATTGATTTAACCATGTGAAAATATAATTGTTATATCGGGTAATGTTTCTATATGGAAGAATTATATTAATTATATTTTTGAAGAATAATAATGTGTAGGAGGAATAGAGGATGAGAAACATATATATCGGTTTTTATTATTCATTCCATGCCAAAGAAATATATATATATTATATAGAGAATTAAACTAACAAGAAAATAAAAGAAAAAATTATTTTTCATAAATGAGAAAATATGGATTTTATTTTTAAAATATCAATTGATATAAATTATATATTGATTTATATTCTTATTATACTTAGCGATATTATTTTTCTCAAAGTTCAAAAGTATTCCCTAAAGAGTGTTTAGTGCATAATTTTCAAGAAATTTTAATTCTTAAAACCCCAAATATTTTCATAATATATTGACAATATTTAATATTTATTAATTTTGGAATAAATTGATGTTTATTGGTAAATGGGAGAAATTTTATTAATGTTATTTAATCATTGTAAAATATATTTGAAAAACCCATACAAAAAATATTATTTTTTTTGATTTGTTTTTGAGAAACATAAATAATTTAAGTGGAAAACATACAAAGTTGTTATTTCATAAAATTCATTTGAAAATAAAAACAATATTTATTATTTAGGAAAAATAAATTAGGGTTTCATAAAATGGAAGAAATGTGCTTAGAAAATGAAACATTGGGAGTGTCATTTTGAAAAGAACATTGAAAATACTTTTAGCCTTTATTTAATTTCTAATTTAAGTTGGATATAATATTTTTTTCTACAGTGAAAACGATAAATGTAGTGAAGTGATTTGAGATAATGATTCATTTATTATTAATTATTAAATACCCATATAAATAGTTTAATATATGAATCATACATAATATATATTAATTTTTTAATTATTTTAAGGTAATAGTAATAAGGTTAAATTTTTTTATTATTTTATAAAAATTTTATAGATATCAAAAAAAATACTGTACTGTTTTTTTATTAATTAATTATTAGTTTGTAGAAATAAATGAAGAGGACAAATTCTATAGTTTTTACACATATTAGATATCAATAAAGAAAAAAATTATATTTTCTTTTACTCATATAAAATAATTATACAAAAATGATTTTTTTAAATGATGGATGATTGATTTCATTTTGAAATGAAACTAAGAAAAAAATAATCATGATTTTAGTGATAATTTTATTTTGAGATATTTTTTTTCCTAGAGTGTAATAGATTAGTATGGGGTTAGATTGGAATTTTATTTTCATTGTTTAATTTCTAGTAAATTTATTTTTTAGAAAATTTATTAAATTTTAGAATAATTTAAAGTTAATTTGAAAATTTTTTAAAATTTTATTTTCAATTTGTTTTATTATTTTTAAAATATTTTGAAAAATGAAGTATTTATTATTTTGGTTTTTTAGATTTGTTTTTTGAAAAAAATGAATACATGATGTGGAAAATATATATTGTCATTCGATCATGCAATCTATTATAGAGAAAAAATTTATATTTATTAATTTTCTAATGTGATTCAATTGTCGATGGATTATTAACCAAATCCCAAATAAGAAATCTACATAATGAGGAATTCAACAAAGGCCTTAAGATAAACATATGGAACTTGAGTGAGGTAAAAATATATGTTTAGTTGTAATTCTAAGGACATGCTGTATGTAACTGCTAACCAAATATATAGACTATATATATATATATATTAAAATGAGAAATATTATATTTCATGGTTCATTTTCAAAAAGATAAACCACTCCCAAAAAAATTCAATGTGGTGTTGGGATAATTTATTTACTATATCATGTTAAATGAAAAACTTTATGGACCATAAAATACCCTAAATGTTGAACATTTTCACCCCCTATATTTTTTTATTTTCCTAACACTAGTTCCCCAATAAATAACCAAGATACCTAGAGATGTGTGTAAGGATTCCAACATCATTTAGTGCTCAATACTATCTCATAGTGTCATGTCATGCCCATTCATGCTAATTGGAACTAAAGAGTCTCATTCAAATAGAATATACAATCATTCACAAAAGTATATATCTCACATATACATTCAAGTTTACATTCTTAATAAAATGGGAGATTAATGATTTATCTAACTACTATATAATTTATCCACAATTATTTATTATGATATCTTGCATCATGATTGTAAGTATTTATAAACTCTTATCACCAAAATAAGAACCAACAAATGCTTCATATTCCAACATATATATATAATCCATGAATGGAAGAACTATATGTCACTTACATAACAAATAGTAAAAGTAAATCTACAGTTATTTCATTACACAAAGTTGATACCCTCAAACACTCAAACTGACAAATCCCATGAAAATAAACATTCATGTGAAATAAAGGAAATACAAAATGGACAGAAAAAAATTTGTGTGGATTAATTATTAGTCATACATCCATTGGTGAACACTAAGACTTCCATTAATTTCATATAAGTTACAATTATTCAAAAAAATATTTTAAATTAAACCTATATTAAATCATAAATCAATTAACTTATGTAGATGTAGTCCAACCTCACCTTTAAAATGGGGTCTTGCCAATCTACTAGTTCCACCATACAATGATCTCTATGGGGGGAAATAATTGACAACATTAACCTCTAATCTCTAGAAACTCATTTATTCGTGATAACCAACATTCCATAAATATGTATGTTACCCTAATGTATCATTTTAATAAACTAAACATAAATAATCTTCCAAAAAACTCTTCTAAAAACCCTCTATAACATTAATACAAAAATATATTCTCGGAAAAAATATATTGTGTTCCATTATGTGATCATGAAAACCTAGACTATTGGTTTTTTGGACCCAATTTCTATACACTATCGCTGTTATAATTTTAGTATTCTGAATCTAAATTAGTACTAAAACTATGTAATATAGTTTCAGCTTCAAAAAATTGTGAACCCGATCTTAAAGGGGACAACATATTTGAAAACAATCTCACCATTCAAAGCTATAATATTTTAAATATTAATCCAATTAACAGTTATTTAATTCCTAAAACCAAACCACTATTTATAAACCGGAGTTCTATATAACCTAATTCTGACCTCCTTGTATGTAATAGGATTTCGCATAGCAGATGGGATCTACGTCAGTCTCTAGGGAGACTATACCCATAGTATCATGTTTTTCTAATATATATATATATAATAGTAAGTATTAGAAATTATTAATTAGACTAAATAATCAGATTCTATTTAGATATAATACCATTTATACATATATCTAATCATGTTCTTAGTGTTCCAAGACAAACCCATGTATATATTCCTATAGGTAAATAATTAAACAGATAGAAGTATCATACATAGTATGTCTATGTACCACTACCAACTCCATTCTTGTCGCATCATCCATCATTAATATGCCCCTTTACCTCAATTGGATCCCTATACAATATTTATATACAAACATTAGAATTTTTCTAAAGTGTGTGATTAATAATACCTCATAGCAAACCACCAATGAATCCTTAAAATTCAATGGAAAAAATAAAATGTATTTTCTATAATAACAATATCTATATAGTAAGAAAAAAATAAAATTACATACCAAGAAGTTATTCCTTAACCATGCCACAACATGCCCCCGACTATACCAACTTACAATCCATACTGGAAGAAAACATATAGGATGTTTAAAGTGAACAATAGAAAACAAGAATAAAACTTTTGTCACTTAGTGGTCTTAAGTCATCGAGTAGGATAAGGGCTCCAAATAATTAAATACTTGATTTTTCACTAGTTATCACTCCAGGATGTCATACCCCAACTATGGTATAGGACATGACTAAAGGACATCACTCTACTCATGACACTGCCTTGATAAATCTTCTAGTCTATTATTTCCCTACTGTATGCTTAGGTCCATCATCATTATCATTAGAAGCATTGCACACACACACTATAAGAGGTAATAATCACACAATAGTTCTCCTATTTTTAGTAACAAGAACAAACCTTGAGGAATAGTTACATAAAATACTAGGTAGAGATACAAGGAAACTCAATGCATATCATCATGAAAAAAATAGTAGTAATGTAAAATTCATATAATGAAAATCATACATGGTCAAACATTTTATAATCATACTCATTGAAAACTGAAACTTCAATGAATATAATGGTGATACATGCACCCAAATGTGATCATAATAAAGCATATTAAAACACATTATACTAAAAAAAGATTCATACTTATTAATAAAATGTAATCTATACCCCAAATGGTATGATAATTTCCTAGCACAATGATACTGGTAAAGAACTAAAAGATTGTTCGAGGATTAAAAACAATGATGTATACCCTAGAGAGTGACACACACATCAATAGTTGTTAACTCAGGTTCTTATTCATCAAGAAAAATAGATTATAGTAGAAAATCGGGATAATTATTTAACATGATGGTAATTTTAGAGTCACTAATCATAATTATTCCATTAATACAATCCATTCTGAGGTATGTTGATGGAAAAAAAGATGATTCACCAAATCTATAAATTATTAATGAATAGATTGTGACAGTAATGATAATCTAGAAGAGGGTCCCAGGTATATCTAATGATCATCGATACATCATAAATCCAAAAATGTAAAAATATTTAAGATGATATGAAACTAGAATAAGATCTCAAGATGATCGTTCAATGAAACATACTTGAAATATAAACACTTGTTTAGAGTACTAAATCTTATCAATGGGGGTAATCATTAACATGTTGAATCCTTCCCCAATTGTCAAAGTAATCATAATTGGATATATTATATTCCATCAGTCCACAAAAGTGACGATATATTGTAATCAGACTCAACAAATTTTACTCGTATAATGCTCGTATTTATTGGTAGATCCTGATTTGATCATGGAATGACATCAACTAGCTTGATCCACATCTATTCTATATTTAAAGTGAAATTTTTCACTGGTCCATGAAAGGAAATTCATATTAACCATAAATCTTTTAACATATCTCCTCAATGAAGATGGATATGGTATATATCTAAAAATAAATCACTGATAAAGTGTTGTCTGATTTCTCTAGTGTTGGACACCTAAGGGGAGATTTCTGAGATTTCAAAGAATAAAAGGCATATCTTTAAAAATAAAATTACATTTATATAGGTTACATTTCTTAGTTATAAAGGGTTTAAACCATGTCTAATTTATGTCCCAAAAGATTAATTAATTGTACCCATGTACTTGGCATACCGGCTGACCAATAGGGCCTTCTATGGAAAAAATACATATTATATCCCAATATTCTAGCTAGTAGGCTCCCCACCTTGTTAATAAGTATTTTTATCCACCCAATGGTCATTCACTTCATATGTTCTTCTTATTTCAAACATTGACCCTAACCACTTAGAAATGCCATATAACACTCTTATATCATATAAGAACAAAATAGAAATGATAATTCCAAAAACCCATCATCTCATGCATTGAATCATAGTGTGGGTGTTATAAATTAAACAAATTTCAGTGGTTCTGACTTATATAGATAAAATTTAATGACCAATAATCTTATCAAATTATTTTATATTCAAAATTTATATGTATATCATATTTAGTAATTTATTATTTTATGAATCACATTAAACACATTATAGAATCAATTTTTTTAATATATTTATTTTATTAGTATATGTAATGTATAAATATAATCATTAAAATGAGGAAAATTACAATTGAAAAAATAGTAATTAGAAAACTAGAATATAGAAACATGGATATGATCTATCACATAGAATAGTCACTTTTAAGAATAACACTAATGAATTAATCTATAAAATTATAAATGAAATATCTGTTATATAAATAAAAATATATAACATTGAGATGAAATATAATTTGATGAATAGTGAATGAAATATAAGGTTTTTTCAAAAGTGTGGAAACCTATATGATCATTACAAATATGATAGTTAGAATATAAATGTGATAATTAGTGATGTACGATCACCATTAGAACTATAACCCCATATATATAATTGTAAAATAAAATTTAGTCATTATTTAAGATGAAAATATTGAAAATCTATTTCATGATAAAAATAAATAATTTTTAAAAAAATGAAAAAATTAGAAATTCAACTTTTGGAAATCATATATATTTTTTGTATTTTTATAGAAAATATAAAAATTCAAGAAGTTTATTTTCCTAATATTTATTTATAAAACAGTATTAATAATCATTAAAATGATAATATAATTTCATGAGACCATAAATAGTATTTTAAAGGGATATGAATTTTTTCATGATATTAAAATTTATATTTTTCAAATTCAATAGTAATATTATTTAAAAATATAATTTTCTAATATTTTGAAACATATTTTGATAATATGAATTTTATTTTTAGAAAAATAACATATTTTAATAGTTATAATTTATTTATTTTATATTTAAATGTATTTTTAATTTTTTTATAATAATGAAATAAAATAGAATACATTATTTAATATTACAAGTAAAATACATTATTAATAGATTAATGACAAATGTATGAAATAATTATCTATAACTCAATTAAAAAATTACTATATACAGATAGAATATTCATCAATATTGATATATTTGATATAATATAATAAAAAATGATTATTATATTCCATAAATCTACTCTCATTTACTAAAAATTGTAACACATCAACACACTTTATACTCAGACATTCTATAACATAGATGTTTTCCAATACAAATAACTCTCTTCTATGTCCTCCAAGTGTCAGTCTTACCAATATACCATTATGTAGATCCTTAATTGGTTTCCATGTAGAGAACTATTATTCTCAGAAGGTGTCATTAGTTCCTTCGAGTCTATACTGATTTAGAAATTTATAATGTTCTTAAAACTATCTAACTACAAAGGTTTAGAATAAGAAAATTATATGGTCTATCCATCCAAGAAATATTGAATCACAATGAGAAATCTCTCTAAAATGGTAGGTCATCATACTTTTATGAAATTAAATTAAATAATTAATGATGTAATGTAATTAAAAATACAAAGACACAATGGGTGATTGATAGGAGAAAAAATCTCCTGAGGTGGTTTTCCTAAATCATTCAATTCCACATAACTTTAAAAAACATAAAAATAAATATCTACACATTCACTTAAATAATTTATACAAATCAGTGAAAACTACCAACACTATCCTAGAATTTCAATGTCGCATGGTATGATTAATTAAAATAACTAAAATGCATTATGATTTGATTTCTAAAATAGGATGGATAATCTAATACAAATTTCATGAATTAATTACCTCAATAATTTTGGAGTTCATTTATAATATTTTTAATTTTTTTACTAGATCAATGGTTAAATATATAAAAATAATGGCACAATAAGATACTATTGAATTAAATCATCCTACTATGAAAGGGAAATTTGAACATATTTATCACAACCCAGTCTTGACATACATTAAAAATATATATCTTTTGTATAATACATAAAACATTATAAAAATATACATCAATATTGTACTAGTCTAATGCCTTTAGAAACATAAAATCATAAACAATTGTACATAAATGTGCTACATTTTTTCCCACTAGTTTGTCCCGGAATATCATCCTTCTGAGACACATGAAACATAATGCATATCTTTATAACCAGGGGAAAGAAACATAAAAATGGGTTATCTCAAATTCTCAATAAGGGTAAACAAGGGTGACATGTAAGCAAAATCGTGATCATAAGGGTATGAGAACATGATCATGATAAGAGATGGTCAAAACCTTCCTATGAAAGATCATATACATGAATCACGACATAGTGATTTGTAGTTCATAATACATGAATAATAAAGAAATATAGAAAATATGGACTAAAATTGTAACATCTGAATGAAACATTAAATTTTGGAAGAAACATAAGAATATAATATGATTTCCCTTTTAGTCAAATCATCACTGACAATACCATCTTGGTAGTATATATTCACTCCCTGTTTCGACTTATTAGTCATGGTTCACTCCCATGAACATCTTAGTAGATGGAGTCCAATCTGCATACCTTCTTATTTGTCTTGGTTGACTCCCATGATTATCTTAGTAGTCAATGATCATAGGAATGTCAATCTTAGTCTACCTGATGAGATATAAATCATTATACATTAGAGGGAGATATAGATCCCACCTTTCTCATAATGAAATGATACATACATGTTCAAAAAGATAATAAATAATAATATCTTAACATGTGAAATTAATTGGATATTTTAAACATATAATCATATCACAACCTGTAGAAAGACATAGGATTCATAATCATTTCATCATAAAAAAACTTGTGAAAATAAGTCGGTTTCAAAAGTATATAACTTGTTAATGTGAAATGGGTTAAATAGAAATCATGTCATAAATAAAATAATCCATTCAGAGAAATAACTTGAATCCAAAAAATTAATAAATTTGATATGAATGTGTTATTAACTACAATAGACGTTATATTATATGTTAAAGAATTTTGAAATATCTTTTAAAAACCTTTCTTGAGGAAAATATTTTTTTTTCATTTAAAACACTTTTTTTAACAAAAAACCATTTTGAAAAAAAAGTTTATTTGAAAATAGATTTGTAAACATGTGAAGGAATTTTTAAAAATAATAAATCATTTTTAAAATCCATATTCCGGGAAAATGATGTATATAGATCTTTTAAAAATATTTTGAAAAACATTTTTGAATTTTTTTTAATAAAATTGTTTTTTAATACAATAGATATCTGACCAGATAGAGATACTATCAGATTTTAGTTAAAAATAGTATATTATGTTAAAAGTGTGGATTATGGTACTAATACAGGAGGATATCCTGAGTAAATATATCATAATAAAATAGATGAGTCTTCTAGAGAGATGGATGAAAAGATTTCATAAATGTAAGCATAAATTTAAACAATCATGAAAAATGAATATATTGTCTTAATAAACACATATAACATGCTAACAAAGGATCATGATATCCATGTAAGAAAATTAAATTACATGAAGCTTAAAATACCCTTATAATAAATATATTCATGATATAAAATGTAAATTGGAATTATATACACCTCAAAAAATCGTTTAGCTGCATAACAAAACTAGAGCCTCGAAGAAGGATAATTGAGGCAAAACATTTTACCGATTTGGTATATTTTGAAACATAAAAGACAAGTATGAAAGTGAATAAAATAAATATTTTGATGCCCAAAAATTTAGTTATCAAATGAATATAATACAATCATGGTAAATACATACAACACCCAAAGTAAATAGTGGTGAAGATAGCATTTATCTCACAGGAACAAAAAGTGAGATAAGTTCCCATTACCTTGTGACTTCACTCTCACCATACTCACTCAAACCACATATATTATAAATATAAATTTATTATAAATATTTTAAATAAACCTACAATTATATATAATACCATGTATTTTTATTATGACCTTATATTACTATATTGTAAACAAACCAATGTTAAGGTTTAACTCCAGGAAATATTCACTTTATTTTTTGTTTGTGTCATAATTTGTTTTATCGTTGGTCCTTATAATTATATAATTATTCCCAAAATGTGAAACATGATATAAATATCGTTTATATATATTATATTCATATTATAATAATATATATAATATATAAGTATAAAATGGAACACATTATTCATGGTGACGGTGGGATGTATGACACATAAATCCTAATTCTGCTCAATTGTCTTGTTGAGAGAAATAATGTAAAAGATGAATATATATATATATATATATATCAATATTGTCGTATCCTTTGGATATCATATTTATTCACTAATACCATATTTAATACAATCCATGTTGTGTATGAACAAAGAAAATCTCTCTTAGGGGACGGTATCCACACTTCCTCGAATAAAATTATCATATTTATATAAGATGAAAACCATAAATGTATGTCATAAACAATTATATAATAAAATATACATTATAATCATGATATATATCATATATAAACATAGTTTCCATCATAATGGCCACCATGAGAGGCAGTATGGAAAATCAAAAAATCATCATTCAGTGAGGCAGTAGTTCACATTACACATAAACAGTATTTTCATTATCCATTAGATTGAGGTGTGTGAAGTGTAGGTTGAATACTTATAATAAAAACATCATAATATATTTAGGATATTGGTTTTATTATAAAATCATGGGAAATTTTGGATGGTTTTTGGAAGACAATAAAATAAATGACTTGAGAGAAGATGTTACCTCTTGATTAGGTAACTCCTTTTGATTTTTTTCCAAATGGCTTCATTAGATTGCCTTATGCCCAAGGAAATGATTCTATGGAGAATATAGGAATGTTGGAATATTTATTGTGTAGGTCATGGCTGAAATTAATATAGTTGAGAGGTGTGAATAAGTAGGAGAGTTGTTGTGTTTTTACAACGAAATAAAATGATTCGTGTTGAATTTTTTAAGAAACAAGTAATTTGAACACATTTTCATACCTAAAGACTCCATAAAAATCCAAAAACTCAAGAGTGGACTGTTCATGAACTAACTATGTTCATTCTATGTGTCTTGTATAAGTGTCTAGGTCATTTTGCCCCTTAATTTTTTGTTTTGTCCCTATTTATGATTAACTTGGCATAAATCAATGTGATTAATTTTATTCAAATTTATTAATAACTTTTGTCAAAATTTATCTTGGTCTTATTAGAATCTAAATATAATACTATAAAAATGATTTATGTCATTTTTTTATATTAAAATCAAATATGTTTAAAAATTATGTTTATTCTTAATCCTCTGGATGGGATGAAATAATGGGGTTTTTTAGAAATATGCAGGATGAGCCTCTTTTATTATAAGAATGAAAAATATATGAACCCAAATGTGTATGGGAAAAAAAAGAAAAAAACCCATTTAAAACAGTTGTCTTCCAATCTTTTTCTTTAATCATTAAGTTAGATTTCTTTCTTCTTCCCTAATTTCAAACCAACCAACCCTTCCATGACAGTGTCCTAGACCTCTTGACCCCATAAATGTAGGAAGGGATCTAAACCTTTCATATAAGGTCTCAAAATTAGTTCTTTATGAACCTTGACTATCCTCATGAAACTCCTTTCATCTTTCAGGAGAGGTGTATTTTGTCATTTGAGTTATCATCCCCTCGACCATCGATGTTTCAGTCAGAGAAATAATCTCATGGTTCCTTTCCTCAAGAGTATAACCTAAAATTGTATTTTGTATCTCAATGGTTTCATCAATTTTTTCATTACAAAAACGTTCAAAATCTTGTCAAGATTTTATATACAATTTCAATGTTAATTTGATTCTATTTAATTTACTTGTCTTAATAGATGTAATGTTTTTCCAATGTGACCATAAAAAAGTGTATAAATTCATTTAACATTAATAATTAATTAAAAAATTGATGTTTCAAACTTAAAAGAATAAAATTTCACTGTTCAACAAAAGGTGACGTTTCTTAGAGAAATCTCATAAATTAACCCTATGATAATTTCAACATTTTGAATTAAAAAGTGAAATTTACTTTATCAATTTTAATTTCTATGTGTGTCAAAAAATTAGTGTTTTTATTAAAATATGTTCATTCAAGAAAATGGTATTTTAAATCATAAATACTTTACAAAAAATAAAATATTTATTTATCAAAATATTTCATTTATAAATAAAATTATAAAAAAAATGAAAAGTATTAATTAATGTGAATATTATTATGTTTGAAGGTTTGGTTATAATTATCACATTAAAATAATTATATCATTAAAACAATGTTTCATCGAAACTCTGTATTGTGTGTGATGTATGCTATGTCAATGTTGTATGTATAATACGCCAAATCAGTATTGTGTGTAACATATAGAAATTTGGTTATTTATGAATGGAATGGTTTTCCTTATGAATTTTAAGAAACAGTTTATATTTAATTTATTCAAAAAGGTCTATAAAAACATGGGGTGTTACAATCTACCCCCTTAAAATGGATTTTCCCATAAAATTTGACACTCATATAAAACATTAGGATGCTCTTGCTTCATCATATAGTCAGGTTCATATGTAGCTTCCACTAACAGGTCATTTCTCTAAGAAAAATTGACCAGGTGAGTGGTCTTGTTTCATAGAACTTTCTCTGATTGATCCGAATGTACAATTGGTTATTCTTCATAAGATATATCTAGCAATATTGGTATGGACTATGAGATAAGTATATGTGAAGTCTTAGGTATGTACCTCCTCAATGGAGACATATGTAACACATCATGGGATTTATAATGATTTATAGGATGTTATAGGTAATATGACATCATCCCTATATGATCAAGAATCTATTTGGGATCAATATACCTAGTGATTAGTTTCCCTTTCATCCAAAGTCTCATAACATTATTCCTGGGTGAGATTCATAGAAAACCTTTTCTTCCAAATTCATATTTTAGATCACACCGACATTTATCAAAAACGTTTTTGCTAACTTTGAGTTACCTTGATATGTTGTTGAATGGTATCAACCTTCTCGACCATCTCTTTAGCACTCTGAGATATGAATATCTTTATTTATCTAACTTCATAGAAACACATTTTAGATATAAACTTCTTCCCATAATGGGATTCATATGGTTACATAAGAATTCATGATTGAAATATATTATTGTTAAATAATTCATAGAGAAGAAGGTGGTGATCCCAACAACATTTGAAATCTAGATAATAAGATCTCAACATATCATATAGGGGCTGAAATTTTATTTTAGACTAACTATCTATCTGAGGATGATATGAAGTTCTAAAACTAAATTTTCTTTTTTGATCATGAAATGGACTTCAACAAAACATTTAGGTAAACCTCGGATCCCAATAATAAACAATGGAATTTCAGACTCCATGTAACCTTACCACATCTGTAATGTATATCATGGCATGATGATCTATGGAGAAGTATTTTTTAATAGAAATTATCTGTGATAACTTATTAAGGATATAGACTGCAATCCATATAGAATTAAAACCTTTATAGTTTTTCGGTTCTTCGATGAGAAAATTTCTACTGATGTTTTTCCATTTATATTCGTGTATGTGTAATGGATGCAACATCCCCTTTGACTTGTTTTCTTACAGCCTTAATTGTTGGCATATGAAGCACTGAAATACAAACTCTGTGACATCTCTCTTTATTCCATCCCACCATATGTATTATTTAATGTCTTTATATATCATCATACATACATGATGAATAGAGAATTAAGATCCATGGGCTTCCTTTGATCCATTAAATATGGTATGTAAGGAACCCCTACACGATTTTTGAACCTCATTATTCCATCTTGATCATGGTTAAACGTAGAAACCTTTCTAAATTTATTTTATATATTTCCATCTTCCTTATGAACACATATATTATTTACATTGATTGAGGGTTGAAAATTAAATTGATAAAGATAATACTTTTCCCATTCCTTCATGATTTTATGGTCAATTACATTCAAATCCATAAAAATTGGATCTTTTGTCATATTCATCATGGATATACCAGTATGATCAATCCAACTCAAAACATCGGCCACTTTTTTCTCATTACCATGGTGGTAATGTATTGAGTAGTCATAATAATTTATCATTTCTTTCAATAATCTCTGGAAAAAGTATAACTCCTTTAGTGTGAATATATATTTTATACTTCTATGATAAGTATATATATCAATGTTTTTTCATAAAGATAATGCCTCAATATCATTAATGCAAAAATCACCACTACTAACTCAAATCATGGTTTGGGAAAATCTGGTCAAGAATCTTCAACTGTAATGATTCATAAGAAATAACAATGTTATTTTATATAAGAAAAAATCCAAATCCATTCTTAGATACATCAAATATATATTACAAAAACTTCTCCAAAATATGGAAAAGTATGAACATGTTCACTAATCAGCATTCCATTTAGATCCATGAAATTTTCATCACATTCATATATATTGTGGAAATTAACACCCTTCATAGTTAACATGGTCAGAGGATTAGAATTTTGTAATAAATTATACACAAACCATTGATAATATCTTGCTAATCCAAGAAACTGTGAATCTCAACCATCGTGGGTGGTTTAGGATAGCATTAAACATCCTTAATCTTTGATGGATCCACTCTTATACCATCTATTAAGATTATATGACCAAAAAATGATACCATTTTTAGTAATAATTCAATCTTTTTAAATTTTTAAATAACCTCTACTTCCATGGGTATTTAGTACAATTATCAAGTGATCTCCTTGCTCTTACATTCTCTTTGAATATATAATAATATCATCTACAAATAACACCATAAACATATCAAGGTAATCTATAAAGACACTATTCATTAAATTCATTAAGATAGAAAAAGAATTAGTAATACCAAAAGTAATAACTATATAATCACAGTGTCCATACCTTGTACGCAATGTAATCATGGGTATATCGTCTTTATTAACCCTATATTGTTGATATCTAGAACGAATGTCAATCTTGGAAAAGTACAGATCTCTATGAAGTTGATCAAACAAGTCATCAATACAGGGAAATTGATTCTTTTTATTGAGTTTGTTCTTCTTAAACTCCCTATAATCAATTTAGAGTCTCAGTAATCCATCTTTCTTTATAAAAAAAAGCATCGGTTCACCCCCAAGGTGACACACTTTGAAAAATGAACCCATTTTCTTGGATTTTTCAGAGTTTCTTAATTAATTTTAGAAACCCAATTAGGCACAGTATATATGGAGTGTTTAAAATTTGGGTGGGACTAGTTATGAGTTCTATTGAGAACACAACATCACATTTTGGCGGAAGATATAGACAATATTTCATAAACACAATAAAAAAAATCCCAAACATTCAACATATCATCAATGTTGATCTTCTACCCAACCATTTGAGATAAACAACCCTCTAAAATTATAATTACGATCAATACACTTGATGTAATCTTCATTAGAATTTCATAATTATCATCACATGCGTGAACACTCATAGAAGGGTTTGAACTATCGAATGTAGCTTCCCTTCCTTGAATATTGACATGGGATTTATGAAAATAAATCCAATCCATTCCTATGATAAAAAAAAAATTCATCTAAAGGAAAAATTGAAGTATTTTGAAGAAACAAATTCCCACATACTTTAAAGAGTAAGGAAACATAGTCATGATATGAAATCATCAAACAATTAGGGTTTGCACAAATAATTCCATATCTAACTATTTTTAGGAATCCTAACACCATTAAAAAAGTCTTTATAAGTGAAAGTGTTGGTTAATTCTTAATAAAATAAAAAATTAGTAGTTCTATAGTGGATGGTAAGTGTACCGTTCATCACATAGTTATCACAACATAGGTTATAAATAGTGAATACATGAGATTTATCCATTTCACTCATATTAAGATGTTAATTGCATCAGTCATCACTGCCAGCCCATGGGTTTTGGAAGTGGATTGCATAAAGGAATGACCATATTCTTTTCATTATGTTTATTATATTTTTCTTTAAACTCTATCTTCCTCATCTTGTAAAAATCATGAGATTGATATGTGACTCCAACATCTATTTCAAACATGATTTCACAAACCACATACTCTTAATAGCTACTAATGTATCTTTTATGAAAACTGTATGAGGGTTGGATTTAATTCACATAATATCCTATCAACTTTAATTTGGGATTGGATGATAATTCATGAAGTGTACCGTACAATTCTTGAGAAACTAGCCTCATAGTTACTAATAGATTCATCATCACTTTGATTCTACTCAAATAACTCTTCCTCCATCTTGGTATAAAGAATATTGGGATGGTAATTAATGAAAAATATGTTTTGAACATTTATTATTCTAGGGATTCAATATCATCTTGATGCCTCATATTCCTGATTAGATTCAACCACTAGTATGCTTCACCTTCTAACTGATTGACAGCCAGAATGAATTTCTCATGCTTTAAAGATTGATGAATGAAGAATATATTTTCGGTGGAACAGATATATTGTTTAGCAACAGGTAGATCAAAAGACCATCTTTAATATGGTGGATGTTGACTGATGAAAGACTCAATAGAATTTCGTTCCATCATTTCATGATATTGAAGTCCCATGATTTCTAAATTGAGAATATTGTGTGAGCATAGCAATAATATTTTTCATTCTAGCTCCAATGGCATTGGGTTTCTCATGTAGACAATCATTGAGTTATCCATCACAATCATGATTAATGTGGTTCCTTTGAGTACATGGCATAAACTCAATCCAAAATCTAAATTTAATAAATAATTAACATAATTAGGTGCACATAATCATTAAAAATCAATTATAAGATTTCTAAATCATGAAACATTCATTAATCTATGAAACTATAGGCCTATAAATGTTTATTGATAAAAAAATTATTTTTAATTCCTTTATGATGGTTTGTGAAGAGTCTATGAATTTCCAAACCATATCCCCCTAGAGAGTCAAACCGGGTGTGAAGAAATTCTTGATATATTATAAAAGATTATTCCACGCCAAGCACATAACATCTTTTCATAGTTGTTTCCACAAGGTACATCTATTCTAGATCCATATCCATTTGTAGTATCTAGACAAGGATGTTTTTTGAGGAAACCACTATCTCTATCCTTTACCAAAATTCTAGAACTTTTTTCTAAAAATTTTCCCATTCTTTTACATATAATTAGACATATCCTTTGGGATATAAATAATTTTTTATCATACTAGTTTCCTATTTTTTCTATAACATTCCTCTAATACCAGAAATAACGACCTAATCTTTACATACAATAACATTACATATAATTTTAGGAATACATAAAACATTATAAAAATAGACACATCAAGACCATACCTTTCTAGTTCCTTTGTAAATATAGAAACATAAAAACATATATATAAATGATCTATAGTATATCACAATAGGTTATTCTAGACTTGAACCCCTCTTAGAAACATCAAACAAAATTCGTATCATCATGACATGGGGATGTAAATATAAAAATGGTTGAGAGTAAATGTTTAGTTAGTGTAAATAAAGGGTACATATCATGAGCATAAGGGTGTGAGAAAATGATGAGGAAAAGAGAAGATCATACCTTTCATATCAAATATCATATACATGAATCATGGCATAAATCCTATAAATTCATAAGACATGAATTGTAAACAAATATATAATATATGACATGAATGAAAAACATTATAATGAAATAAGTAATTTTTCCAGACACATAAACATATAATATGATTTCCATAAGAGCCAAGGCATCAATTCCAAGGATATTATGGTGGTATAAGTTCACTCCCAACCATCTTGGTAGTCATGGTTCACTCACATTTCCATCTTCATAACACAAGTTCACTCCTCATACCATCTTGGTTGTCACGGTTCACTCCCATATCTATCTTAGTAGTCAAGGATAATTCTAAATACCATATTATTATATCTCTTTAGATATAAATATTATCCCAAATCATTGGAGCGATATATAGGTCCCACCCATCTCATAATGAAATTATATATTCCACAAGATCATATATAATCATATCATAAACCATGAAATGGTATGGGTATTATAAACATATATTCATATAATATATAGTTTAAAGGGACAAGTTTCATAATTATTTCAATATAAACATATCTTGTTAAAATAAGAGGGTTTTAAAAGAATATAACCGGTGAATATGAAACTCATTCCATAAACTTCATTTCATCAAAACATAATCCATTCAGGGAAATAATATGAATGGAAAAATTGAATAAATTCCCCATAAAATATTCATTAATACCAATTGATGTTATCTTACATGGTTAATAATTTTTAAATAACTTTTAATAACATTTCTTGAGGGAAATATCATTTCTACATTGAAAATGCATTTTAAAACATAAACACTTTTTGGAAAACATTTTCATTGAAAATAGATTTGAAAAATTATAATGGAATAATTGAAATCAATAAAACATTTTTTAAATCCACGTTCCTTGAAAATGGGCATCAAATATATTTTAAAAATATTTCGGAAAACATTTTTTTGAACATTTTTGGTAGCATGGTTTTTAATAAAATAAATTTCTAACAAGAGAGATACAGTAAAAATTAAGATAAAACATGAAGTTCCCAGATCAGTGTGGATCACTGAGAGGGGGAGGGGGTGAATCAGTTATCCCTTAAAACTTTTTACTAATTGATTATTTATCAATTAAACCTCTATGGATGGTTAAAGCCTCGATCCACTCTTCTTGTATCTCTCAGCTTTCCACGAATGATGCAGTAAATGTAAAGGCACTGGACACAAGGATTCACAAGGTTCGGCACCAAAGGCCTACGTCCTTGACATGTTGGTTATACGCCCCAACATGGTTTCTTCCATTATAATCTGTTAGTATTACAATGGTCGATACAGAGTCCCACTGTATCTCTCCTGAGTCCCACAGGAGGGTCTTTATACTGCGTCTCATAGTGTTACCAGAGTCCCACTGGCCTGCTCCAGAATCCCACTGAAGACTTCTTCCTCCCTGAGTCTCACAGGGGGCTTCTCCTGGCTCCTCGAGTCACACGAGTAGCTCTTCATCACTTTAAGTTCTTCAAGTATCCTCAGCAGCCTGGGATAAAGACTGCTGGCCTTGCTCTGTACCTCTTATCACTTGAGTAGATCAGGTCTTCTCGTCTTGCTCAGGATTTATCTCCTTCTTCTGAGGATGACCTGGCCTCTTTCTTCAAGAATCTTCTTGGACTTCTCAGCTACAGAAAACTCAGGCAATATGATGTCTTTCACTTCAGCATGGCTTCAGTCTCACTTCAAAACAACTTCATGCACTGAATGCATGGCAACTCTGAATCCTCATGCACTGACTGCATGGCCTTCTCAATTCTTCAAGAACTGTTGTTCCCGGACTTCTCAAATGCACACAAGCTGATTTATCATTGTTCACGTGTGCATGTGCATGCATGTAAGCATGCACTCCCCTTCATTTCTTCTTGGTGCAGTAAACCAGCAAAGGGTATAATCCTTTAAGCACACACCTTCTCTGAACTTCACACACTTTATTTCTTTTGATTACACACTTAAAAGTGTGTTATACTTTAGTGTGAGAGTCTTCCACTTCTTCTAAGTGTATACACTTTTAGTGCACACACTAGGATCGGCCTTCGTGTTTCTTTGAACACACTTGTTTCACTTTTTCACACACATGAGTTGGCCTCCTCCTCTTCTTGTTGCACACACACACTTTAGTGTTCTTTTAGTTTGTTCTTCAAAGTGTGCACAAACAAGGCTACGACCTTTTGTTGCTTTGCACATAAACCACCCGTAGGGTGTATTCACTTGGCACACACACAAGATATGGCCTCGGGTTCTCCTTGAACACACAATACCGTAGGGTCTTCACTTTGCACACAAGGAAAGCAAGTCTCGGCCTTCACTTCTTCACTTCACACACACAAGAGGTGTGGAATCCTCTTCACTTGTGGTCCTTCCAATATGAAGGCACACAAGGTGCAATCAGGGGCGCGCAGGTGCAAGGGCACAAGGGCCGCGCAAGGCCTCGGGTGCAAGGCACCTCAACCACGGGGCGCGCAAGTGCTACTGCCCCAGGTACTTCCTGCCGCGCAAGGAGTAGGCACGCAGGGGACTCTTCACCTCCTTCTTCTTTCCGCGCAAAGGAGTTGCACGCAAGGAACACCTTCAAAGCCTCGGGTGGCTTCGGGACAACAGCCGCGCAAGTGTGCGCGGCGATTTTACTTCGCGAGGCACAAAGGCACTCACGGGACTTCTCAAATATTCAACAAAGGATCAGCAAGCTCTCCTAGAGGGCTAGGCCTCGTTTTTATAGGCAAAGGAATTCCCAATATTCCGCGGGATAAATCTCTAATCACCGAGATTTTCGGTTCATTAAAAATCATTGAACACAAGCCGCAAATCATGTTTTTCTTTTCTGTTCTCCGCGGGATTCCTTCTTCTTCGGTTTCCTTCACGTGCAAGAGCATGCATACGCATGCATGGCCTCTGTTTAAACATTTGAGCACAAACACATGGGCCTCGCACCTCCGGTTGCTTCGGCCGAACTCCATTTTCTCCATATATTGCATGCAAGCCACTTTTTATGCATGGTCGTGTTCGTAAGGGCGAGACAAGCTCAATGGAGCCTTCGGTTTGTTCGGAGGTGGCCAGAAACTTGATATGGCTTGCTCGGAGGGCGCCTAGTTCGTTGGTGGCTGCGAGAATGCGCGGGGAGGCCTCGGCATGGCTCAAGGAAGGAGACGGACGAGGAGCCGTCGGATCAAGCGATCAAATATCCTTGGACGGCCTGGATCAGATCGCGAATGGCGCGATTAGATGAGTGGCGTAGATCGGGCACGCGATGAGATGGACGGCCAGGATTCGCTCCGCGGCAAAATCCCGCGTCCCACATTGAAACGAAGGCCGGTTTCCACGCGGTTTATCAAACATCGCGTGCCATCCTCAGCTCAGTTGAACTTCTCCCCTCCCGGTGCCGCCCCGCACCGGGTTCTCTCTGCGGGCGCGCTCTTCCGCCCAGCCCTGCCACTCGGGCGTGCCACTGGCACCCACTATGCATCCTTCGGGAGTGCTCATCGCGCTCACGCTGCGCGGGCTTCATCACCGCGTGGCCTCGGGGCTTATACACGGCCCCGAACTCCTGCCTCAGGGATATGCTTCCTTGGCCTGAGGGTTCCCCATGGGCGTGGTGACCTCGAGTCCCACATGAGCCTTGGGTGATGACCCTCGGCTGGCATTCCTTGGTGGCTATTTTTTGCTAAGTAAAACACTTAGGACTTTGTATAAAAACAAAGTAACCAAGTGAAAATTCCAAATGCCACTTCTTCCCCTAAGCCATTCTTCTTCATTAGAATTCCTCGAATTCTCTTCAACATTTATTCATCACTTAGGAATGGAATTCCCGAAGGTTCTTCTTCAACCGAACACTTGAATCAAACATATTCATCAAAGTTCTTTATTGATCTAATCAGAGATCAAGTTGGAACTTCTTCTTATTCACATGCACTAAGTGATAGTGCATGGACTTCATTAATCCACTTCATCCACTTAGATATTGTGGATGGATCATATTCAACTCCTCATGCATTGTTATGACAATGCATGGTCTTCAAACATTGTTGTGACATTGTATCCAGTTGATACAAGTTCTTGGAACTTTAAGAACAGCTCAACAATCTTCTGATTTTATGATGATGCTCCATCATCATCCATTCTTCGAGTGGTGTAACTTAGTATCGTCTTGATACAAGTATTGAAACATTAAGATCAGTTCTACAATCGTCTGATATCCATAGAAAATGTTTCAACCACAACATCCTATGTTACTTAGTGAATCTCCTAAGTGACATGCATCTTAGTACCATGGCCATTCTCCTTTCCTCACCAACACCATCACATCCTTTGTCATTCACATATTGAAATTCCTTGACATCCATCCATTCATTCCTTGACAACAACATACCTCGTTGACAACTAATGCAACACAGTGCACTTCAATCTCCCCCTTTGTATTTGTTGGCAATACACTAGAGCACATATGAATGGGTCAATATGTGTGCCAATATTTCTCCCCCTTATTGGAAACCAAATGCAAAGGTGTGGTGAGGTTCTCTTTCAAAAATCTCTTCCTCCATTTGAAAAGTATTTTCTTGAAAAATACCGAGAGAGGGATGATTTCACATGTTCTCTTTAGCAAAGAACCTTTAGTAAATCAACTCTAAGTCTACTTGGGCTAAACCGGTGTAGAAAACAAGAGTGATATGACAAAGGAATTCAAAGCTGTCCATAATTCTCTACACATGTGAGATCATGCTTAGGGGTTTGAAATTTTTCAGATATAACAATGAATTTGCTAAATCTTGCAAAACTTCACAAAACATATTAGAAAGTTCAGGTGCAAAGATGAAGCTCCCCCTTTCAACCATTTTTCTTCAATCAATACTCCCCCTTAATTGTCATGATGAATACAATTAAGAAACAAGGGATGAAAGTATGATTGGAATACCTTCACTTTTCTCATGATGGTATTAAATCTTAGAATCCCATCTTCTTCTGATTGGCTCCCCCTCAAGGGGTGCACTCCATTCTGTCCAAACCACTCTCCAGATGAGAATGATCATCATCTTCAATTCCCTGCAATGTTAGCACATGTAAATACAAGTGATTAGGGAATAAGATGGAACCTCCTTGGTTCATCAATGTGAACAACAAGGTTGAGAAGATTCTCTCAACCGAGATGTCCCATTTTCACCATTCTTCACACTTGCACATTTGATCTTCAATGATGTTTGTGCTAGTGTAGATCTCAACACATCTTCATGTGAAATCTTCTTCTTCCCTTTTGCCTTAGCAATTGCAAGAACTTCATCTTCAGCTCTCTACAGATCTTTGGCAAGTTGGAACTGATTTGGCCATATGACTAACAAGTCATTTGGAAGTGAGGCCTCAGTTTTGGAAATTCCACATGGTTCTTTTGATACTGTTAAGCCACCTTTCTTAGGCAACTTATTTTCAACCAATCCCTTCTTCTTCTTCTGGATTGATTGTCTGTTTGAGTCCAGTCTGCCTCTATGGAATTTCATGGCTTGTTTACAAAGATCCATGATATGTCCTTTCTTTCCACAGTAGAAGCATGTTTTCTTGTTGGTGGTCCTTCTGGATACATCACCCTTCTTGGACTTTGAATCCAAGGACTTCTCTTCCTTTTTCATAATCTTCTTGGGAGAATCTTCCACATTCTTATTCTTTCTTCCCAAGGACTCTTTCTGAGCCAGGTTCTGTGATCTTTTCTTCTTTTGAGCTCTGGATACAGTTGGAGATTGACATGTATCTTTTTGACCACTTTTGTAATCATCCCAGATGTTGTCAAGTAATCCAAATCTATTTGCAGTAAACAGATGTCTCTGGACCTGTGGATGCTGCTTCCTTTCTTCTGGCTTGCTCCCCCTAGGCATGGGCTTCCTCTGTGCTTTGGCATTTAGTGGATTGTACCAACAATCCTTTGCACAATGCCCATACTTGTTACAACACCAACATTGACCCACAAATCTTGACTTTTTGATTCCTTCTGATTGTAGGGTACTTGTCTTGATTTGTTGTGCTGCTTCAGGAGAGCTTTCTTTCTTCACTGTCTTCATCCATACTTGTTTGGATTCATTCTTCCATCCTGCACTTTTAGTAGAAACACTTTTAGAAGCATGAGTACAGGATGGTATGGATGGTTTTTTCTTTTTAGAAGATGTTTCCCTTTCATTAGAGGATTTCTTTCTTTTAGAATCATCCTTCTCAAAGCACACTTGTGTAGCAACATTTCTACTTTCAGCTGACTGGGAGGATTCAGCTTTGCGTGATTGCAGATTTTTCAATATCACCTCTAGTTCTAAGCATTTCATGTTAAGGGAGTTCTTCTCATCCTCAATAGTTCTTAGCCTTCCTTCCCATTTATCTTCCAGCTGCTTCATCTGGTCATCATGCACCTTCTTTATGTCATGCAATGAGTTGTCAAGCTCCTTCAACATTTTGACTTTGTCTTCAATTTGAGCATCTCTGACATTCATTGACACTTTGTGCAACTTCTCCAGTGCATGAAACACATCTTTGATTATTATCATAAAGATTTCTTTCTCAGAAGAGCTTCTTTGCAATTCTTCAGTAGTGTCTTCATATCTTTCATTGCAAAGCGACACTGTTTCATCTTTAGCCTTCACCAGCTTTCTGAGAGTGTTGGTTATGCCAACCCTTTTAGCCAACTGATCTTCCATTGTATTGGCGTATTCTTCTAGCTGTAATTTTTCTTCTTGAAGATCAAGGATGTCTGTAGCTATACACATTGCCACTTCCTTGGGGACTGACTTATGAATATATTCGATTGCATTTTGAAGATCATTCATTATTCCAACTTCATCACAGCTAGGATAGGCTTTCTTCATCTTCTTGGCCTGTTTCTTCTTTCTATTTTTCTTTGTCTTGGCAGATATCTCCATTTGAGGCTGGTCACTCATTTCCTCAAATCTGCACTTCATAAATACTCCCTTGGATCTTTTAGAGGTAACCTCCCTCTGATACCAATTGAAGTGCCCAGATCAGTGTGAATCACTGAGAGGGGGAGGGGGTGAATCAGTGATCCCTTAAAACTTTTTACTAAATTATTCTTTATCAATTAAACCTCTATGGCTGGTTAAAGCCTCGATCCACTCTTCCTGTATCTCTCACCTTTCCACGAATGATGCAGTAAATGTCAAGGCACTGGACACAAGGATTTACAAGGTTCGGCACCAAAGGCCTACGTCCTTGCCATGTTGGTTATACGCCCCAACATGGTTTCTTCCATTATAATCTGTTAGTATTACAATGGTCGATACAAAGTCCCACAGTATCTCTCCTGAGTCCCACAGGAAGGTCTTTATATTGCGTCTCATAGTGTTACCAGAGTCCCACTGGCCTGCTCCAGAATCCCACTGAAGACTTCTTCCTCCCTGAGTCTCACAGGGGCCTTCTCCTGGCTCCTCGAGTCACACGAGTAGCTCTTCTTCACTTTATGTTCTTCAAGTATCCTCAGCAGCCTGGGATAAAGACTGCTGGCCTTGCTCTGTACCTCTGATCACTTGAGTTGATCAGGTCTTCTCGTCTTGCTCAGGATTTATCTCCTTCTTCTGAGGATGACCTGGCCTCTTTCTTCAAGAATCTTCTTGGACTTCTCAGCTACTGAAAACTCTGGCAATATGATTTCTTTCACTTCATCTTGGCTTCAGTCTCACTTCAAAACAACTTCATGCACTGAATGCATGGAAACTCTGAATCCTCATGCACTGACTGCATGGCCTTCTCAATTCTTCAAGAACTATTGTTCTCAGACTTCTCAAATTCACACAAGCTGATTTAGCTTTGTTCACGTGTGCATGTGCATGCATGTAAGCATACACTCCCCTTCTTTTCTTCTTGGTGCAGCAAACCAACAAAGGGTATAATCCTTTAAGCACACACCTTCTCTGAACTTCACACACTTTATTTCTTTTGATTACACACTTAAAAGTGTGTTATACTTTAGTGTGAGAGTCTTCCACTTCTTCTAAGTGTATACACTTTTAGTGCACACACTAGGTTCGGACTTCGTGTTTCTTTGCACACACTTGTTTCACTTTTTCACACACATGAGTTGGCCTCCTCCTCTTCTTGTTGCACACACACGCTTTAGTGTTCTTTTAGTTTGTTCTTCAAAGTGTGCACAAACAAGGCCACGGCCTTTTGTTGCTTTGTACATAAACCACCCGTAGGGTGTCTTCAATTGGCACACACACAAGATATGGCCTCGGGTTCTCCTTGCACACACAATACCGTAGGGTCTTCACTTTGCACACAAGGAATGCAAGTCTCGGCCTTCACTTCTTAACTTCACACACACAAGAGGTGTGTAATCCTCTTCACTTGAGCTCCTTCCAATATGAAGGCACACAAGGTGCAATCCGGGGCGCGCAGGTGCAAGGGCTCAAGGGCCGCGCAAGGCCTCGGGTGCAAGGCACCTCAACCACGGGGCGCGCAAGTGCTACTGCCCCGGGTACTTCCTGCAGCGCAAGGAGTAGGCGCGCAGGGGACTCTTCACCTACTTCTTCTTGTCGCGCAAAGGAGTTTCACGCAAGGAACACCTTCAAATCCTCGGGTGGCTTCGGGACAACAGCCGCGCAAGTGTGCGCGGGGCTTTTACTTCGCAAGGCACAAAGGCACTCACGAGACTTCTCAAATATTCAACAAAGGATCAGAAAGCTCTCCTCGAGGGCTAGGCCTCATTTTTATAGGCAAAGGAATGCCCAATCTTCCGCGGGATAAATCTCAAATCACCGATATTTTCGGTTCTTTAAAAATCATTGAACACAAGCCGCAAATCACGTTTTTCTTTTCTGTTCTCCGTGGGATTCCTTCTTCTTCGGTTTCCTTCACGTGCAAGAGCATGCATACGCATGCATGGACTCTGTTTAAACATTTGAGCAAAAACACATGGGCCTCGCACCTCCGGTTGCTTCGGCCGAACTCCAATTTCTCCATATATTGCATGCAAGCCACTTTTTATGCATGGTCATGTTCGTAAGGGCGAGACGAGCTCAATGGAGCCTTCGGTTTGTTCGGAGGTGGCCGGAAACTTGATTTGGCTTGCTCGGAGGGCGCCTGGTTCGTTGGTGGCTACGGGAATGCGCGGGGAGGCCTCGGCATGGCTCAAGGAAGGAGACGGACGGGGAGCCGTCGGATCAGGCGATCAAATAACCTTGGACGGCCTGGATCAGATCGCGAATGGCGCGATTATATGAGCGGCGTAGATCGGGCGCGCGATGAGACGGACGGCCAGGATTCGCTCCACGGCAAAATCCCACGTCCCACATCGAAACGAAGGCCGGTTTCCACGCGGTTAATCAAACATCGCGTGCCATCCTCAGCTCAGTTGAACTTCTCCCCTCTCGGTGCCACCCCGCACCGGGTTCTCTCTGCGGGCGCGCTCTTGCGCCCAGCCCTGCCACTCGGGCGCGCCACTGGCACCCACTATGCATCCTTCGGGCGTGCTCCTCGCGCTCACGCTGCACGGGCTTCATCACCGCGTGGCCTCGGGGCTTATACACGGCCCCGAACTCCTGACTCAGGGATATGCTGCCTTGGCCTGAGGGTTCCCCATGGGTGTGGTGACCTCGAGTCCCACATGAGCCTTGGGTGATGACCCTCGGCTGGCCTTCCTTGGTGGATATTTTTTGCTAAGTAAAACACTTAGGACTTTGTATAAAAACAAAGTAACCAAGTGAAAATGCCAAATGCCACTTCTTCCCCTAAGCCATTCTTCTTCATTAGAATTCCTCCAATTCTCTTCAACATTTATTCCTCACTTATGAATGGAATTCCCGAAGGTTCTTCTTCAACCGAACTCTTGAATCAAACATATTCATCAAAGTTCTTTATTGATCTAATCAGAGATCAAGTTGGAACTTCTTCTAATTCACATGAACTAAGTGATAGTGCATGGACTTCATTAATCCACTTCATCCACTTAGAGATTGTGGATGGATCATCTTCAACTCCTCATGCATTGTTTTGACAATGCATGGTCTTCAAACATTGTTGTGACATTGTATCCAGTTGATACAAGTTCTTGGAACTTTAAGAACAGCTCAACAATCGTCTGATTTTATGATGATGCTCCATCATCATCCATTCATCGAGTGGTGTAACTTAGTATCATCTTGATACAAGTATTGAAACATTAAGATCAGTTCTACAATCGTCTGATATCCATAGAAAATGTTTCAAACACAACATCCTATGTTACTTAGTGAATCTCCTAAGTGACATGCATCTTAGTACCATGGCCATTCTCCTTTCCTCACCAACACCATCACATCCTTTGTCATTCACATATTGAAATTCCTTGACATCCATCCATTCATTCCTTGACAACAACATACCTCATTGACAGCAAATGCAACACAGTGCACCTCAAAACATTATCTTAATTACCAAATATAGTAAAAATGGTAATAATATATTATTATATCTTGAAAAAATATAGGATAATGAAAATCATGTGTAATCATGAGAGATGGGTCCAAAAATATCATCAAAGTTAGCATAAATGTTCACAATCTGGATAACTGATGAGATATTCTCTATAAACTCGTATAACATGGAAACATGGGATCAAACACTAAATGTAAGAAAATGAAATTAAATAAAGTTTAAATTACCATTAATATAATTATATTCATGATATAAATTGTAAAATGAATGTATATACACCTTGAAAATGAGCTTTGGTGCATAAGAAAACATGAGTCTCAATGAAAGAAAAATTGATTCAAATCATTTTACCAATTTTTTATATTTTGAAATATAAACTCCTTGAGTGAAATTTCATAAAATGGATATTTTGATGCCCCTAAATTTAGGTATATGATTCATTAAATAAAGTCATGGGAGGTAAATACTCAACAAAAAATGAACGAGTTGCGAACATAGCATGTATCTCACAGGAATAAAAGTGAGATGAAATCATATTAACATGTGTCTTGACTCTCATAGTACTTGGTAAAATAACCTATATAATAAATATAAATTTATTAAAAATATATTACAGAACCATAAAATTATTTATAATACCATATTTTTTAATTATTAACTTATATTACCTGATTATTAATGATACTTTGTTAATATTCCACTTCGGGTAATATTCACTTTGTTCTTCGCATGTGTTTTAATTTCTTAAATAGTTTGTCCTTATGCTTATATAATGATTCCTTCATATGAAACATGATATATATATCATGTGTATAAATTATATTATTAATATAATAATCTATATAGTATATAAGTATGAAACGGAAACTATCGTTCATGGAGATGGTAGGTTGTATGGATGCATGAACGCTATATCAGTTTTATTTTTATGTTGGGATAAAGAAACAAATATATATATATATATATATGTATAATATAATAGATTTATAATATCATTATATATCATATATCTTCACTAGGAAATTATTTAAAACAATCTATATAGTGTATGAACATATCATATCACTTCGAGGGGGAAATTGTCCACACTTACTAAAACAAAATTATTTTATTTGAAGAAGATACAAAGAATAAAGGTTTGATCTACATAAAAATAATATAATATTAAATAAATTATAAATATAATATATATAATATATAAAAATAATTTCCATCATAATGGCCACCATGAGAGGATGTATGGAAAATTGAACAATCGTTGTTTAGTGGCGTATTAGTTTGATATACACTTAAACAGTATGTTCATTTCCATTAGATTATGTTGTGTGTAAGTATAGGTTGAATACCTATTATAAAAATAATCCTATTATATTGATGCTACTTGTGCTATAATAATGAAAAGGGAAATATAAATATGAGGGGATTTGAAAAATAAATTAAAAGAAAGGACTTGAGAGAAGGCATTACCTCTTGATCGTCTAAATCCTTATGGTTTGTGACAAAAAGATTCCTTGGATTTATAGGTTTTAGGATGTGGGAGAGGTGGTGGCTTTTTATTGGGAATTAAATGGGCTCAGTTTGAATTTTTAGAAACAATTTAGGTCTACACAAGTTATTTCATAAAGAAACATATAACAAATCTCAATAATTTAAGGTTTATGGCCAAAATATGTAGAGAAAATCGTTTTTTCACCAGTGGATAGATCATTTTGGCCCTTAGTTTTACAGTTTAGTCCCTAATTAATCTTAATTTGGGATGAATCATTATGATTAATTTTAATCAATTTAAACATTATTTTTGTTAAAAAATAAAATGGTATTATTACAAAAAAATATTATACATAACATTATAGTGTTTTTAGTTTTTCGAAATTCAAATCCTAGAAGTGGTAAAATTAAATTTAATGCCAATCCTGCAGATAGGAGGAAATAACATGTTTTTTAAATAGAAAAATTATCAAAATCTTGTTATGATTTTAAATTCCATTCTAAATTTAAATTTGTTAAAGTGAATTAAATGGAATTTATATATGTAATACATAGCTAATGTGACCTTAAAAATAATTTATAATATCATTTATCAATAAAAATTAATTAAACCAAAATGTAGTTTTTAATTAAAAAGTAGTATTTTCACAATTAATAACAAATGCTGTTTCTCAAAAAAATTCAAAAAATTCACCCTAATCTAATTTTGAAATTTTATAAATTCTAAAATTAAGATTATTTTATAAAATTCAATTTTAAAATATTTCTAAATTTAATTTTTTTTATTAAAATCTATTCTTTTGAGAACATTTTATTTTAATATATAAATGGACTTTTCTAAAAACAATAACATTCATTATCAATTTTTTTTATTTATATAATTTTTTTTTTGAAAAGTATATACTACTTTTCATATTACTATGTTTAATGGCTAGGTTATAATTTTCTCTTTAAAATAATTATATCATTAAGATGGTCATTTTTAGAAACTCTATGTTGCATGGGATGTATTCTAAGTCGGTGTTGCATGTATTCTACACCATGTTGGGGTTGCATGAATCGTATGTCAAGTTAGTGTTCTGTATATCTTACAAAAATTTCATGGAATGTGAATTGAATTTTTTACATAATTCAATTCAAGACAAAAATAAATTTTTAATTTATTCAATTAAATCCAAAAAACTATGGGTGTTACAATATTGGAAAACACTCTATTTGACTATATCTGATATCTGCTACAGAGTGAGCCAATAATCATCTGGTTATCAATGCCTATGAATAATCTAATTCCCATATAAGGGATAATAGATGAAATGGATTTGGGATAAGATATTGTAATTAAACTAGAAATTATTGAATGTTATAGAAAAATAGAAAAAGAAGAAGAGACGCATAACTATAGGGAAAAATGTCTTATTCAGAACCCTTGATAAATCTCCCCAATGGTGGTAAATTAAATTATTGTCCCATGGAATATTCCCTATTTTATTTTTTTCTATGTCACACATATGGTTCCTTGGGTCAAATATCATTAATTCAGAAAATTAATTTAGAAAAAAGTTCACTTTTGGAGTCTCATAACTCACTAAATTATTTTCATCAATGGATGATTTTTTTAGGAGAATGAATTAGAGGATAAGGCCACTAGGACTGATGATTCTCATGTTATAGTGGACTTTGTCAAGGCAAAAATTCTTTTTTGGTTTGGATTACCAAAGGTTATCATCAGTGATCATGGGAAACACTTCTTCAAATGGAATTTGGATTGTCTCCATTAAAAGTATTATGTGACTACAAAAACAACAACCTCTTACTACTACTAAACAAATGGTCAGTCTATTGTTTCCAATCGGGAGTTGAAATAATTTTTGGAGAAAATAGTCCAGCCAAATTGTTAGGATTGGATCAACTACCGGAATGATACACTTTTGGAATATAAGAAAACAAAAAAAACTTATCTGTATGTCCCCATTTCATATTGGTTATGGGAAGTATTTTCATCTCCCCAAATAGGTCGAGCATCAGGATTATTTTGGTATATGAAATTTCCACATGGATTTGGGACAATCTAAATTTCAACAAAATCCAAAAAAAAATTCTAGAGGATATTCGATTGTTATCATATATGAACTCAAGGCTCACTTCTAGAAATAGTATATTTCCAAACGGTTTAGAACCATTGGGATAGGGTGTAGAACCGTTGGTATATCTTATACCAATGGTTCTGCTAACCATAGGGAAGTAAGCCGTTGAGAAAAAGTTTCCCAATGGTTTATGTCAAACCATTGGGATAGGTTAGTTACATTAACCTATACCAACGGTTTGGTTGAACCGTTGGTATATGTTTTTCCAATGGTTCAAAAAACCGTTGGGAAAAAATCTTCTAACAACCTTCTCCAACGGTTTAAAAACCGTTGGGAAAGGGTTTTTACCAACAGTTCACATGGAACCGTTGGTAAAAACATCCTACATAATTTATTCCAACGGTTTGAAACCGTTGGCATAGGCTATGCTGTGAAAATTGCACAGGAGCCTGTAATTTGCACAGCATGTTCTGCAATCCCATTCCTGCATGCTGTAATTCTATCCATTGTGTTTTAATTCTCCATTCCCTCTCCTTTCCAATTATTTAACATATAATTCATACACATTTAACATTGCACCCTGGAACTATACACATCCAGAATTAAATCATAATTCATAACGTAATTATAAACATACATAATTGATTTAGAAATAAATTTAAAACTTAGATGATGATTATATGTCAAATCAGGAATTCAAATCATAATTGAATACATACATTTTTTAATTATCATTTATCAATAAAATACATAAAAATTGAATAAGTAATTATATATGTTATACACAATTAAGAATACATACAAGTGGTTTTTACTAAAAATGATGTCCATTTTAAACATTATACATACACTGGGAGTGATATCGGCCACAACGTGTCTCGGAACATCACATATGACCCATGCATCGTTGTCCTAAAGTATCAACATATTCCAAAAGTGTTTGGTCTGTCACAAAAGAATGACACTTTTAGTGGTGCTAGCAACACCATGCCTCAGATTGAGGTGGGGTTGACTCGTAGATGTCACACATGACCCATGGAATGTTTTCCTAATGATTCAACAAAATTCAAATGCATTTGGTTAGTTTTCCGTATGCCAGCTGTACTTTTCACATAAAATGTTCTCCATTTTAAATAAAATTGATACACATTGAGTTGTTCCAGCCACACCGCCCCTCGGATATAGTCGTGGTTTACTCGTACATGTCACATATGACTCGTGGATCATTGTACTAATGTTTTAACGGAATCCGAATGCGTTTGGTCGGTTTTTCGTATGTCAGTTGTTTGTTTCACTTAATTTGATTTCCATTTTAAACAAAAGAGAGAAACATTGAGTGGTGCCAGCAACACTGCCCCTCAGATTGATGCGGGGTTGACTCGGAAACGTTAAAAATGAGCCATGGATCATATTTCTTAAGTTTCAACAGAATCTGAATGTGTTTGGTCGGTTTTCTGTATATTAGTTGTTGTTTTCACTTACAGTGATATCCATTTTAAACAAAAGAGAGACACTTTTAGTGGTGTTGGCCACACCGTGCCTTAGATTGAGGTGGGGTTGACTCGTACACGTCACATATGACCCATTCATCATTTTCATAATGTTTCAATAGAATCCGAATGCGTTTGGTCTGTTTTCTGTATGTCAGCTGTTGTTTTCACATAAAATGATGTCCTTTTGAAACAAAAGAGAGACTATTTGAGTAGTGTCGGCCACACCAGGACTCGGATTGACATGGGGTTTACTCATACATGTCAAATATGATACATGGATCATTTAAATAGAACATCAACACATTATAAATGTGTTTGGTTAGTTTTCCGTATGTCAGTTGTTCTTTTCACTTAAAATCCTGTCCGTTTAAAAAAAAAGAGACACAATTAGGGTGCTACCGGCCAAAACATGCCCCTGATTGAAACCGGGTTGACTCGTACATGTCACAAATGTCACATGGATTGTTTTACTAAAGTTTGAACGGAATCCAAATGTGTTTTGTCAGTTTTCTGTATGTTAGTTGTTGTTCTCACTTAAAATGATGTCCTTTCGAAACAAAAGAGAGACACTTTGAGTGGTGTTAGCCACACTGGGCCTTGTATTGTGGTGAGGTTGACTCATACATGTTAAAGATGAACCATCAATCATTTTCCTACAGAATCAACACATTCTGAATGAGTTTGGTCGATTTTCCGTATGTTAGTTGTTCTTTTAACTTAAAATCTCGTCAATTTTAAACAAAAGAGACACGGTTAGGATGCTATCGGCCACACCGTTCTTCATATTGATGCTTGGTTGACATGTACATGTCAAAAATGTCCCATGGATCTTTTTTCTAAAGTTTCAATAGAATTTGAATAAGTTTGTTCGGTTTTTCATATACCATTTGTTTTTACTAAAAGTGATGTCCCTTTTAAACAAAATACATACACTTGGAGTGATACTGGCCACACCGTGCCACGAATTGAGGCGGGGTTGAATCTAAAATGTTACATATGACCCATGGATCGTTTTCCTAAGGTATAAACATATTATGAAAGCATTTGGTTGGTTTTTTGTATGCCAGTTATTGTTTTCACTAAAAATGTAGTTCATTTTATAAAAAATGAGACACTTTGAGTGGTTCCAGCCACACCATGCCTTGGATTCATGCGGGGTTAGCTCATGCACGTCACATATGACTCATTGATCGTGGTGATTATGTTTCAACAAATTCAGAATTCGTTTGGTCAGTTTTCCGTATGCAATTAGTTGTTTTCAATTAAAATGTTGTCCATTTTAAATAAACATGAGACACTTTGAGTGGTTCCGACTACACCAGGCCTCGGATTGAGGCAGGGTTGACTCGTACACATCACATATGACTCAAGGATCATTGTCCTAATGTTTCAATGGAATCTTATTGTGTTTCATCTATTTTCCATATGTTAGTTGTTGTTTTCACTTAAAATGATGTCATTTTGAAACAAAAGAGAGACCCTTTGTGTGGTTCTGGACACACTGTGCCTCTTATTGAGAAGAAATTGACTTTTACACATCACGTATGGCCCATGTATTGTTTTCATAATGTTCCAAAAGAATACGAATGTGTTTGGTCCGTTTTCTATATCCCAATTGTACTTTTCAGTTAAAATGGTGTCCATTTCTAATAGAACTGAGACACTTAAAGTTGTGACGTCCACACTACACCTCCGATTTAGGCGGGGTTGACATGTAAACATCGCATATTACCCATGGATCATTTTCCTAATGTTTCAATGGAATCAGAATGCGTTTGTTCTATTTTCTGTATATCTGTTTTTGTTTTCACTCAAAATGATGTCCATTTTAAACACAAGAGAGACACTGTGAGTGGTGACAGCCACACTGCACCTTAGATTGAGGTGGGTTGACTTTTACAAGTCACATATGACCCATGTATCATTTTCCTAAAGCATAAACACAATCAGAATGTGTTTTGTTGGTTTTCCATATGTCATTTGTTGTTTTCACTTAAAATGATGTTCATGTCAAAAAAATGAGATACTTTGAGTGGTTCTGTTCACACCATGCCTCAGATTAAGGTAGCTTTCACTCATACACATCACATATGACTCATTTATCATTGTGCTAAAGTTTCAACAAATTTAGAATGCGTTTGGTCGATTTTCTGTATGCCAGTACTTGTTTTCAATTAAAATGTTGTCCATTTCAAATAAACATGAGACACTTTGAGTGGTCGGCCACACCAGGCCTCCGATTTAGGCGGGGTTGACTCTTACACGTCACATATGACTCGTGGATTGTTTTCCTAATTCTTAAATGGAATATGAATGCATTTCGTTAGTTTTATGTATGTTAGTTGTTGTTTTCAATTAAAATGATGACCTTTTGAAACAAAAGAGAGACACTTTGAGTGGTTCCGGCCACACCACAGCTCAGATTGAGGAGAGGTTGACTACTAAACATCACATATAACCCATTGATTGTTTTCCTATTGTTTCAACATAATAATAATTGTTTGGTCGGTTTTCCATATGCCAGTTGTACTTTTCACTTAAAATGGTGTCCATTTCAAATTAAACTGAGACACATCGAGTTGTGACGGCAACACTGTACCTCAGATTTAGGCAGGGTTGACTCGTAAACATCACATATGTCCCATGGATCTTTTTCCTAACGTTTCAATGGAATCAGAATGTGTTTGGTCGGTTTTCTATAGATAAGTTTTTGTTTTCACTTAAAATGATGTCCATTTTAATCAAAAGAGAGACACTTTGAGTGGTTCTGGCCATACCGCACCTCAGATTGAGGTGGGTTTACTTTTACATGTCACATATGACCCATTTATCGTTGTCCTAAAGAATCACAACATTCATAATGCGTTTGGTCAGTTTTCTGTATGTCAGTTTTAGTTTTCACTTAAAATGTTGTTCATTTCAAAAAAATTGAGAAATATTTAGTGGTTCCAGTCACACCATGCCTCGGATTAAGGTAGGGTTGATTCTTACATGTCACATATGACCCATTCATCATTGTTCTAAACTTTTAACACATTCTGAATGTGTTTGTTCAGTTTTCTGTATGATAGTAGTGGTTTTCAATTAAAATGTTGTCCATTTCAAATAAATGTGAGACACGTTGAGAGGTTCCGGCCACACCAGGCCTCAAATTGAGACGGAGTTGACTCATAAACATCACATATGACCCATGGATCGTTTTTCTAATGTATCAACACAATCAGAATCCATTTGGAAGGTTTTCCGTATGTACCTAAAATGTTGTCCATTTTAAACAAATGATAGAAACTTTGAGTGATCTTGACCACATAGCGACTCGGACTAAGGAGCGGTTGACTCGTACACGTCACATATGACCCATGGATCGTTTTCCTAGAGTTTCAACATAATACGAATTCATTTGGTCAGTTTACCGTATGTTAGTTGTTGTTTTCAATTAAAATAAATCCATTTTGAACTATAGAGAGACTCTTCGATTAGTGCTAGCCACTCCACACCTCAGATTGAGGCTGGGTTGACATGTTCACATCACATATGACCCATGGATCATTGTACTATATTTTCAACTGATTCCGAATGAGTTTAGTTACTTTTTAATATGTCAGTTGTTGTTTTCCTTTTAAATGTTTTCTATTTCCAATAAACCTGAGAAACTTTGAGTAGTTCCGTCCACACCTGGCCTCGGATTGAGGGGGGGGATGACTCGTAAATGTCAAAAATGACTCAAGGAATGCTTTCTTAAAGTTTCAACAGAATCTGACTGCGTTTTCCAGGTTATCCGTTTTTCAGTTGTTGTTTTCAATTAAAATGAAGTCCATTTTAAACTAAAGAGATACAATTCGAGTGGTTTAGGCCACTTGGCGCCTCGTATTGAGGCTAGGTTCACTCTTACACGTCACAAATGACCCAAGGAACGTTTTCCTATAGTTTCAACACAATCCAAATGCGTTCGGTCGGTTTTCCATATGTCAGTTGTTGTTTTCAATTAAAATGAAGCCCATTTTCAACTATAGGGAGACACTTCGAGTGGAGTTAGCCACTCTGTGCCTCGGATTGAGGCTGGGTTTACTCATACACATCACAAATAACCCAAGGATCATTGTCCTGAACTATCAACACAATCCTAATGTGTTCGGTGGGTTTTCAGTTTGTCAGTTGTTGTTTTCAATTAAAATGAAGTCCATTTTAAACTATAGAGAGACACTTCGAGTGGTGCAGACCCCTCCACACCTCGGATTGAGGCTAGGTTGACTCGTACTTGTCAAAAATGACCCAAGGATTATTTTCCTAATGTATCAACACAATCCAAATGCGTTTGGTTGGTTTTTCGTATGTCAGTTGTACTTTTCACTTAAAATGTTATCCATTTCGAAAAAAAGTGAGAAACTTCGAATGGTTTCGACCAAACTGTGCCTAGGATTGAGGAGGGGTTAACTCTTACACGTCACATTTTACCCATGGATTGTTGTTCTAATGTATCGACACAATCAGAATCCATTATTTCGGTTTTCCATATATTCCTATAATGTTGTGCATTTTAAACATAAGAGAGACACTTAGAGTGATCCCGACCACACGACGACTCGGATTGAGACGAGGTTGACTCGTACACATCACATATAACCCATGGATCGTTGTGATAAATTATCTACAAAATACAAAGGTTTTTGTTCGGTTTTCCATGTGTCAGTTGTTCTGTTCACTTATAATCCCATCCATTTTAAATAAATGAGACACAGTTAGAGTGCTACCGGCCACACCAAGCCACAGATTTATACAGGGTTGACTCTTACACATCACAAATGACCCATGGATAATTTTCCTAAAGTATCAACACAATCCTGATAGCCATCACCTAAAAACCAAAGCATACATCCTGGAATTTCAAGTCTAAATTCCATGAGCATGACGACTTCGCCCCTGAGTCCTTAACTTCTAGCCCATGTCTTATCCTAACAATTGACAAGTAAACCAAATCAAACAAGGAATAATTCACATAACATATAGAATGTACAACAAGGCTTTTTATTCATATTAAAGCATATCATTACATGCATTTGACGAGACTGAGCAAATAAGCTTACCAAGACATTCATATAATTCAAGGCATAAAAATGGAATAATCCTAAATAACATCGCATGATCAGAGAAATAAATAAAAAGGCATGTGAAATCAAGGAGGAGGGTGGGGACTATCTGGGGGTCTAGGGAGGAGGGTGGGGGGCTATCCGGGGTCCCGAGAGGATGGTGGGGGGCTATCCGGGAGGTTGTCCGGGGGCTGTCTGGGGACCAAGGAGGAGGGTGGGGGGCTGTCCGGGTGGCTGTTCGGGGGGCTGTCTGGGGTCCATAGATGATGGGCGGGGGTTGTCCAGGGTCCAGGAAGGAGGGGGCTATCCAGGGAGTTCCCAAACACAAAAAACCCTATAAACATGCTCAATATACACCGCAACCACTAAAAGACATCAACATCTATGAAAACAAACAATATTTAAAAATAAATCAACTCCAATACTATACTACGGGTCTAGATAAAACCAACTACTAGAATAGATTAAACATAAAATCTCAGTAATATTATTAAAAAATGTAACCGATCAATGTGTCTTACATCACCATCACCATCATCAACATCATCATCACCCTTGTCCTCATCCTCTCCCTCCTCAACATCCTCCTCCTTTCCCTCTTCCTCTCCCTCTCCATCCACCTTGCACTGCTCCTATCCCTCCTCTTCCACGTCAGACACCTCGCCATCATCATCGTCAGGATGGAAATCATCTTGACCACCACTAGAACTGCCACATGGTGCACCATATATAGAACGTATCGATGGCATATATTAATAAAAATATGGGGTGGCCTCTGGTGGAAGTGTTGGACATAGAACTTCAAATAAATTCATAAAAGCATTGTTTTCCCTAGCAGACTGTTCTGCCGTCTCTATGGACCTTTTGTCAGCCTGTTATGCATGTAACCTAAATTACTATAGCTCAGTGGCACTACAACTCATACCTGAGGAGGGCCAATACCTCGTTGGGGCTATCCTAGGTCGGCAGCGTACTCTGCCAGGATGCCCCTCTTCCAACACCTGATGTAAGTGATCCATTGGCCTAAAATTGTCTGTTTCTGGGGAATCGAGGGCCTCTAAAGCAACCTATTACAAATATAAATATATTATTAAGTTACAAAAAATATATTAAAATATAAAATCAATACATTAAAACTTACAATCTATTATTGATTCCCTTCATTGACGGCACTTCCATCATTTTTCTGTCTACTCGAGAAAAATAGTTTTTCTCAAGGCACACGTCCTTCAATATTCTGTATTTTCCTCAAAAATGACATTAAAAATTAAATATATATGAAAACTTTAGCAGACAATTAAATAATTGAGGAAACAAAATAATGTGTAAGTCGTAAAGAAAACTTATAAACAATTGTCGTATCTCCTTCCTCTCATGATCTGTCATCGTAGTACGTCCCAGTGTGTGGAGGTATTTTTTTGCATCAATGTTTTTTTTATTTTTTCCAGATGATTCATAAATAAAAATCGATAATGAAAAAGATATTATTAATGAAAAACATGAAAGTTATTATTTAAATACCTCAAATGTAATTAATACCTTAAACTTGGTTGTCGTCCAATGAGTAATCATATGACGATACTACTCTATAGGAAAATCATCCAGGACTGGTAACACCTCTAACTCAGTGCCAACTCTAGCATGCTAGCCAATATACAACTCATGCTTTTGGGCTCTCCAAAGCTCACATAAATCCTTTAGACGTTCCGTTCGTGCACCCTCACCATCGGGAAAATTAAATCCAATCTGACATCAAAATATTAATTCATAGAAATTCAAAAATAATTCATATCATTAAATAAAACTGATTTTTTACCCATATCTCTGCCCAAGATCTATCCTTGACCTCATGTGGCAAATGTCTCCATGATTGCGGGCTAATGGGAATGATGTCGGAGTATTTGGTAAGCTTCTCCAAAAAAAGCTGAAATTGCAGCCCAGTTTTCTCAACCATTTGGTTGTCTTCATTGTAATCCACCATAACCTATGTGTGGCGGTTCCACACCACATGCATGCGTGTACACCCCCACCCCCACCTACTGTCAGTATATGTATCTATCCTGAATGAAAAACAAATATTTTATAAAAACATGTTATAATGAAAATAAATATTGCTATAAAAATGTGTTGTGGTTCTATAAATATACAAGCACCGGTCTAATCGCTGAGGGCCGCTGGATCCATAGAAATTGATGGAACACCCTATGGTGGAACATGAGTCAAATACGATGGAATATAAAAGCTCGGAGAGACAGAAGTAGAAGGAAAAAAAGACGGGATAGTTGTATGACCAGATTCTGACTAGGGAATGGGAATCATCCTGGGATATGAAAAAGATGGGCTAGAAGATACAAAACCTGGCAATAACATGGGAGGACTAAATATCGCATGTGTCCCTAATGACACGCCGGGATTAGAATGTGATAAGGATGACATGTCAGTGGGAGGGGAAGGGTCTATTTGGGTACGCGAAGCTTCTCGTCCACCTCTAGTATGAACCCTCCTCGTACCACCATCCCGAGTACTAGGACTCGTACTATGCTCCTCGTCGAATAAATGTCGACGTATAGGTGGATGCTACAAAAAATTATACAAAAAAATTAATCACATGACATTATATATTCTTTAAATATATATATATATATATTTGAAATAAAGTACTCACTGTAGTCACTAATGGTGGAATGCCCATCTCCTCCATTAGATGATTTTTCTCCGTCATTTTTTCCTTCATCTCTCTTTAATTGGCTGCATTTCCACCTTTTGAAAACAAATATGTAATTAATTAGAAAACGGAAACTTATGTGTAACCCAAAAAACTGAATATACGAGAGAATAGAGGGATTCATTGGTAATTTAGCTATCAAATGTTTTAGAAGAGCTTGAGTGGATTTAATAAATCATTAAAGTTGTAATGTTCACTAAGTTAGAAATATTGTTTGACTAGGTTTGAATACAGTTCAATTCCAAATTAGAAAATGCAATTCAAATAAAAATGCAACCAATAAACATTGAAAATTCACATAATGGTCAAGTCAGCTAAAATTTATTTGTGAACAATACTAAATCAATTTTAATATTACCAGCCATAACAACCCAACTCGAGGAAAACCAAAATAATTGAGAACATGGATGATTGATTCTATATATTTTCAACCACAACTTTAGGTTCACAATAAACTATGACAATTGAGATATTAGAGTCATCAGAAGAAATAAATGTATTGGTTCCAATGGCACTAGGGACAATGTCAATTCCATCATCACCATCATCAAAAATATGTCGTGTAATTACTTCAACTATGACACCAAATTCAGGCCGAAGTTGGTCTTTGACATAAAAAACATGTTTATCCATTGATTCCAACACATATGGTTCTTCGGTAGCAAGAGTGCGAGTCATTTTAATTACTCGAAATCCATAATCATCAATAAACATTCCTTGTCTCGTCATCGAATCAAAACAATGGCATTTCATAATTGTGACTCATCCATGAGAGTAATAATCCAATATTATTATTTTCTCAACGACTACATAATAACCCACATTTTCAAATCGCAGTCTACTATCGGATGCACTTGAATAACAATCTGTTGTGGCAGTAACCTTAACACCATCATGTTGTGTTCTCATTTCTTTTCTCATTCGGTGACAATAAATATGTACCCATTGATAACAATTGATTTACAGTCACGAACCACGGTATTAGGACCAAAATCCAAATCTCTTATTTACTCAGAGATAGAGTCAGCAGACAAACTCAATACTTGCAATATAAATGACTATTAAACATAATTAAATATTGATATAATTATTTTACACATTATTATTTTTACCTTTAATTTTAACCAAGCAGAAAACTCTTTTCTATGCAATGTCTCTCTCCTTATAAAAGATAAATAACGATGCTTCCTATTTATCATTTTTTTATGTTCCCGATAGATAAAAAATATTAATAGTTTAACATATATATATATGTACGATATACATATTCAATTTAGTAACCTGATATATTCATCGAACAAATCACAGTTGAACAAAACTGTGCGATGTGCCATCTCCCGCTCATCATGGATTAATGTCTTCAATGTATATGATCCTGGAATTCCACCTATTTGAGGAAGTGATGGAAAACATGGTTAAATTTTCTCATACTATTCTTCTTCATTTCTCATTGTTATCTTCATTCTTGTAGTAAGATCAGACAAATACATTTAGTAGAAATCAATACATTCTTAATCCAAGAAACCGTTCACGATAGATCTTTCAGGATGATTCCTATTTCAGACATAAAAATTTAATGTGTACATATTTCTTTCAGTTGGATACATGCAATGAAAAGAAACAGGTCCCCTGAGATATATTTCAATGGGAATATGGATAGTCCGATGCAGCATGCATGTGAAAAATGATGGAGGAAATATTTTCTCCAACTCACACAAAATTAATGGGGCATCTGTCAACATTTTTTGCAAGAAAGACATGGAAAAATTCTTATCACAAAGATCACTAAACAAATGTCACAACCGAATAACAGTCACCCTTACATTATTGGAAAAATTATTATGGATTGATATTGGATGAAACTCATGAAGTAGAACGTGATAATCACGAGTCTTCAATGATTTTAGCTTCAAATCTCTTCTGTTGACCCATTTCGATATGTTACTTGAATATCCATTAGGAACTCTAAGAGTCTATAATACTTATAGAAATTTTTTTTTCATATAGGTGTCATCAAATAAGAAGAACATAGAAGTTGCCATTTATTTTCCCTAATACGCACAAGATGCAACTTTGGTCTGATGTCCCAATCCACCAAGTCATGCTGAGATCGTAAATCATCTTTTGTCTTCACCTTGACATTTAGAAGAACTGAAAGAAACATTTAGCATATATTATTTTCAATATGAATTACTTCTAAGAAATGACGTGACAAATTGGTTGACCAATAAGGATAATCAAAAAAGATACTCATCATCCTCCAATTGTAACAGGAATCTGTGGAAATATTCTTTCTCTTTTGAAATTCCATTTGACCCTTTCCAAATGAAAAAATGAAATCTTTCAATTCATTAAGCACATCAGTTCCAAACATATGCTGAGGTGGATCATAGGTCTCTATGGTATTATCAAATCATCAATGATTCATTCTATATGGATGATCATTTGGCAAGAATCGTTGATTTCCCATAAAATTGAAACTACAACGATGTTTCAGTCTTCTGGCTCGTGTATTCTTCATACAAACTGGACATAACAATTTTCCCTTCAGGATCCATCCAGACATCATTGCATAAGCAGGAAAATCAATGATCGTCCACATAAGCATAGCACATATCTGAAAAATGACTTTCAAACATGCATCGTATGTGCGCACACCCAGATCCCAATAAAGTTTCAACTCAATAATAAAGGTTTCATGTCTAAAACAATATCAAAAATAGTATCAGAAGGACCAGATATGAGTATACTCATGAAAGTGAAAAAAAATTCATACACAATCTTGGAGGAAGATTGTAAATGTGTATAAAAAATGGCCATGTGATGTGCAAAGTAAGAATCTGGCCGAATGGATTAAAATTGTCACATGAATGACCCATCCTCATATTACGCATGTCAACTGCAAAATCAGGATGTCATGCATCAAATATCTACCATGAAAATCCATCTGCAGGATGAACCAACTCATCATTAGTCTTATTTCACTTGCTATCGTTCCATCTCATTTTTATTGATATGTCATCAAACATAAAAAGATTCGGGAGTCTGGGTATCAATGGAAAGTGCCACATTAATTTCTGTGGAACACGGCATGGTTTTTCATCATATTTTGACTTCCAGCCGGATGTGCCTCATTTTATACAATAATTTTGTTCAGTGGTTTCCTCCCTGAATAAACTGCAATCTTTCAGGAAAGCATGAATATTGTGTCTTGAAAATCCAAGTTCCTCAACTAACTTCCATTCCATATAGTGGTTTTAGGGAATATCTACATCATCTAGAAGTAAATCACTCAGGAGTGTAAGAATGTAATCTATAGCTGTATTAGAAATCCCATACATAGTTTTCCCATAGAAAAATTGAATTAAAAATTATAGATTTTTCTTTTTATCGCATTGTCGATATACTGGAGTCATGGTAGCATCATTCAATTTTCTCACCCTATCAATATCACCATTTTCACTAGATGCATTAGCTGTCCTCATATCAAAGTATTCATGAGTCTAAATCCTTTATTTTTCATGATGAATAATAAAAAAACCGATCATCTAACAAATTCTTTATTCTAGTCCATTCATTTCGATCATCACCAATTTGTGATTTCATTATCTCCCCTTTTTGATACCACACAGAGTAGATTTCTTGAAAAGCATTTTTGGTTATGTGGTAGCTGACTTCTTCATTGATCAACCAGGGTCTACCAACACAATTGGAACATGGGCAGTGTATGCGACCACTATCTGAAGCCTTGTGAAATTCAAAATCAATAATTCTCTCCAAATTGTTTTTAAATATGCTTGAGATCTGATTGGTTTCAAACATCCAACTTCTTTCCATTCTATATAAATAATTTATATAATCCATTTTGTCATAAACAATTCAATAGGATTGAACTTTAATAGAAAATACATTTAATTAAATGTTAAAGGAAGAAGTTTCTAGTCGATGTAGTGAACTATTAAATTAATGTAAAGAACAAGTACTCAAAAATTAAATTAAAATTTATTTATATTCATTTTCATTAGGTCTATATGAGGCACTTTCCTCAGGTCTTATTATGTGTTATAGGCATACCAAATCATTCACTCATGTTCAATAACTCATTATTGGCACCTCTATGGCCATACCATTCATTACCCAATTACTTCCCCAAGTCAACTGCACCCCATGGGTGAATAAATTTTATGCTTCTACACTAATAGGTTTCTTATGTATTGTAAAAAGATTTAATTTCATTATGTATAGAAAAAAAATTATTTTTAAATTTGAGATTAATAATAAAGTATGTCAATGATAACAAAATTACTGAATTAAACTTGTGACTTATCTAACATTTATATAGATGTCTACACAGGCCAACATGGCTAATGAAAAGCACACACCCTAATAAAAGTGAGTATTGGCCAAGAAGGAAACATAATATACAACTTACAACAAGAACCATATTTAATTGACCCTGAAGTTATATTAGTACAGTCATCTTGGGGGAAATGGAATATATGATCCCGGTTAACTGATAAATTCAAAATCTCGCATTCCATATGTTGGACACAATATAAGGTAAGAAATCATTTGAGGATGGGTTTACATCATTCAATTTCTTACAAGACAGTGAGAATGAAGGCTTGAATTAATGACTTGAGTTCACGGATTAAATGATGGTTGATGTTGCATATGCTGTGTAAACAGAATGATTAAATAAGGGTAGAGGTTCCATACACTGTGCATGGTGGGAGAGTGTCAGCCGATTTAGAAACTAAAATAAATTCCCATCATAGGAATCAATAAGAAATATCAGCATCAAAAGAAACTCCAAATAAAAAAGGACTAAAAACATCAAACACTTCAATAATTCACTACTATGCATGGTTTATCCACATGTTTAGCACTAATTATATGCCTTAATCTCGAACCACCTCTATAGCTCCCAGTTTTCACCAATAAACATATAATATCCCCCATGATCACCATATTACTTAACACCAATAGGTAAATATCTCAAAATATCTTTAAAACAACTCATTAATAGGATCAAAACATAAATATAATCTTGAACCAACCAAGGAATCTCTTTCACAACACATTCTCACACACCAGTTATTTCATGTGTTAATAAATACCAAACATAGTCACATAACAAGTATACTATAACAAAATACATTACACAAACCTTATTAAAAAAATTCCCATTTTAATAAAACACTTTCCTCAAGATTAAATCATTTTTTAAATATCGTTCGAAATCCATTTTAACTAATAATATCCCATTGATCATTTTTAACAAATATTTGGAGTATTATCAAGGCACCCCCATTTGGAAAAGTCACATTAATTGCCCAATTTCCATTACAAACCATTGAAAACAATTATCATGGGACAATCATCAACCACATATAAATTAAATAGAAATTAAAAAAACAGAAACCAATTGTGATATAGAATTTAATGTTAAGTTCAGGGAATGAGATTAAATAGAGACAAAAAAATCATAAATGGTTCCAATATCATAACTTTTGATCAAAACCACCCTTAATTGAAATGGGAATGCCTCGTACACCTAATCCCTAATAAAAACCCAAATCTCCAATTAAAACTTTGAATTTAGGGTTTCCAACTCAATAAAAATGGATAAATATATAATATAAGTGGAAAATGATCAATAAGACATGAAGATTTTGAATTATCCCATCTAACCACATGGGAGAGTCACACCAGATTTTATGGAGTTCACCTGTGGGGTGTGTGTGAGAGTTCTGCAAATTGGGGGACATGGGTTCTAGAAATTGGGGGAGAAATGCGACTGGAGGAACGACTGGAGGTCTGCCCGATTTGAGTATTTTTGGACATCTTTTCCCAATAGTTTTTAAATACCGTTGGGAAATCATTGGGAAAGTGAATATTTCAAAACTGTTTTCTTAAAATATTGGGAAATCATCAACCCTTCCCAACAGTTTTATCAAACTGTTGGGAAAAGGAGCATAAGTGGCAGATTACCCAGCGGTTTTATCAAACCGTTGGGAAATCGTTATGAAACTCTCTTATACCAACGGTTCATTGGAACTGTTGGTATAATGTCTTTGGGAAAAACAATATTCCCATTAGTGGCTCTATAAGAAAATATAATAATATGATCATGACAAAATTGTCTAATAGAGGGATTATCGTGTATAATAGAATTTTCTACTCTATTGTTCAGTACTGAAATTGATGCCTAGTATGTAGCATTATAGATGGTAAGGTCTTTATATTTTGTCTAATGTTTTTTCTTTATTGTGAACAAGGGTTGACAAAAGTGGAAACTCGGTGGGTCTTTATAGTCAAAAGGAACATTTAAATCAATTCATTAAGGGACTACCTTTTGATGCAGTTGTTTTTATCAAACTACAGGACCCCAGAAGCACTTGAAAATATTAGGCTATTCCAAACCCTTTAACTTTTATATTACATGTCCTATCTAAAATTATACATTTCATGTACACATATTGTATCATTGGATTAAAATGAGGAAAATGAAATATTTCAAATGTGGATGAGGGGAAAGCATTGTGGGTAGTTATTTAGGATTTTAATTTTTGTGTTTCGTATGTGTTTTCTGTTTTTTGGTAAATATATTCCAAAAAACCAAACAATCACCAAATAAATCAATAAAAAACATATCATATAACACTAAAATTTAGATACGCAATATATGGAAAATTATTGTTTTTCAAAATTCATTGGTGGTCTGATAAAAATGAGAATGATTTCATCATAAAAGGATTATTTTTATAAAAATAGAAGTTGTCGATGATTTGATTGGTTGTGTCGTAATAAAATCTTTTATATTTTGACACCAGTATATATGAATTTTTTTCATTGTACATTAATTCATTGCATTCTCCACACAGACATTCCCACAATAAGGGCATGTTAGTTTCTTTTACCAAATTTAATATATATTCCAGGTATGTAATTCATTTCATCCCATAACTTAGTTTTCCATAATTTCATTTCTCTTCTTATCATTTCCATAACTATACCAAGTTGATATATGCATGTGCACCTAATATTATAATTTTTTAATCCCTAAAACTAAAAAACAATAAATAAAGAGGGGAGTGACGAAATATACAATATGTTGGGATATTTAGGTCTGGAGCTCTTGGTTTGAATTATGGGAATGTAAAAATAGTCATGTTTTTAAATTTGAAAGAAAATGATGTTGAATTGGTTTGGTGGAAAAGAATAAGGTAAGAAAAAAAGTTCTTATTGTCCTTAATATACTTGATAAATTGGGTGGGAGAAATGATTTAAATGATTGACACACACATGTGGGTAATTAGTGTCTTAGTAGAACCATGACTTGTTTTCACTATTATTAGTGTTATTAATTTCACTGGATTAGGTTTTGAGACAATTTATGAGAGAATGATGTAAAAAATTATTAATATTATCACATTAGGTTACTCTAACTTTTCTTATTTTTCCACTATGGATTGAGGAAGATGAACATGCATATCTGATCATATTTTTTAGAATACTTTATATTATACTTTTCATAGGTTCATAAAAGGGTATGTGTGGATGAGTTGATTGGAAAAAATTTATAAAATATTTTATTGATAATATATGAAATAATTTCATCAAATTGTGTTGAATATGTTTATTAATATAATATATGGGACTATATAATTTATTTAAAATTTTTATGAAAATTCCAGTTGGTCAATTTTAAAATTCAATATAGTCATTCATAAGTAAATATTTTTATAGGAATTTTATGGAGATAAATTTTTTTATCATTATTAATTACTCAATGGGATACAGCATTTATTGAGGTCATCAAATATAGATTTCACATTTTTTTGGACTAAAATTTCTTTGAAATCTAGGGTGGGATAGACTCAAATGATTGGAAACAACATCAGTATTTAGGCTATAACAACTTCATCTATTCTGGGATTTGGCCCAAAATTTTTTATGATACCAAATAATTTCAAAATATTAATCCTTCTAAAAGGATATCTGATTAACACATTTTTTAGGTCAATTAGGTATTGAATTTTGGAGTATAATATTTGACCAAATTTCTGCATTCATATTTGAAACCACTTATAACCTAGCCTCCCCCTGACAATCTAAATATATATATGTCTCATTTGGAGGGGTTGTAATTTGACTTAGGATGTTGAGGGTAGAGGATAAGTGGGTTCACTTGAATTCTATACGCATTTCATAAAGGGAAGCTCTTGAAGAAATGATCCCTTCATAAACGCCTTCTTCTTATTATTTGTGCAGTTTTGTTTATGTTTTCATAATAAACTAGTTAGTTCCTATTTTATTTATTATATTTTCATCTCTATTCTACATATTTGGTCTGGAAATTAGGAGTAGATATTTTATTGTGTTATACCTTTTAAACGACCTTGTTAAATGCAAAAGGTTTCTATAATGACTACACCAACCATGTAAGAGTAATTCTTCTAATCAATTAATCTAACTCTAACATTTATTACTCAACTATTTTGATAAAATGGTCTACTTTAATTCAAATAATATGATTTATAAATTGAGTTTTTTGATTAGAAGAAACTAATGATGAAATTTAACAACCACAATAAAACTTGTGAGGCTAGGTAATTTTCAAATTGTGAGAGTGTGAAATTATAAGATAAAACAAAACCACATGGGATTAATTTATATAGTACAAATATAATCCATAAAATCAATTCATCATAATTTAATGAATGGATATATTCCCTAATTTACTATTGACCATAATCTAGTTTTAGATTGATAATCAACACAAGCTACTACGATTGCATGTTCTTAAGCTAACCTAGTGAACAATTTATTTCTTCAATGTAGAAAAGTTAACTCCTATAGGGTTAAAGGGTTAGAAAATTTTGGGATCATAATTATGTAAATATTAATAAAAATGTTGATTATTAAAATGTATGTGAAGGGGTTTATTCATATTGGTTATTATTTTTAAAATAATTTTCTAAAACATATATTCTCATTGTGTTTAATTAATATAATTTCATTTAAAAAACAAAACAAAAAATACGATATTCTTCAAAAAAGAGTTCTTATTATTTTATAAACATCAACCCACAACCATAATCCTATGATACCTATTTCATTTATCTTAATTTTTTAATACCTTAAATAAGTTTTTCTAATTGTTGCGTCTTTGAGAGACAACCATGGAAAGCCATGCTGCTGAACATAAGAAGTAAAAAAATTAATCATCATTTGGGAGTGCCCATGATTGGTCCCTTTCAACATTTTTAGTGGAGCCACTAATTGTGTGTTTCTATTATCAATAGAAATTTTTTCTAAGGAACCTAATGTTCACAAGTTAGTGATTAGGGTATGAGTAGTATACTAGAATAACACATAGTGATCCATAGGGTAATGTTACCTTTTCTTGGGATTTTACTATTTTATCATGTACTTACATGCATTTTATATGATATGTGATACACTATTTTATTAAATTTTAAATATTTGAAATGATTTGAAACTATTGTTACCTAGAATTTTTTTTCAAATAATGAATAAAGAGAAAACGTTTTTTAACATGATTTATATATAATAACTGGATACTTTTTATTATTAATTATTTTATTAAATTTTAACAATTTTCAAATTATTATATATTTAATTATAATGGACGACCTAGGTGGGCACCTAAAAAGTCACTTAGCTCAAACCTCGAGTACCCCTTTAGCAACACATAGACCATTTAATGTATTTAAATGTAGGGAAAGGCAAGGAAACACAATGTGTTGGTAAGGTTTTATATTATTTGTTTCTGGGTAGAAAGTGGTGATATGTTGATATTATTTCCACAATATCAAATATAGTAGTTATAATCCAATTTTAGTTTTCATATGATTATTGGGATTGTATTTGGGTTGTTCTCCTATTTTTTAGTTGTATCATATGTCATGTATTCCTTAAATTATGGAATATATTTAACTCTTATTTCTCTCTAATATATATATATATATATATATATATATATATATTAAATGGGTTTATTTCTTTTGGTTCGGTGAAATAGTTCCCTCAATGTTTTTTTCCATACCCAGATTCTAGTCACTATCCCATTGGTGATTGGAAACACCGTTTGGGTTAGTGTAAATTTTGGTCACGTATTAGTATGAGAGGGTATTCAGGTTACATTATACAAAATATAATAATAACTCGCCATTATTGAATAATAATAATACCATAAATATAATCTATATATATTAATTCTATCATTATAACCATACATGTGCAGCAGTTAATGGAAAATGAATCTCATCACTTCATGGAGGCGGTGGTCTACACATACACATGAGAGATACATTCATTTATCATATGAAAGAATGAGAAGAAGAATATGGTTATGAAAATAACATAAAAAAATTTCGTTATATTTTAGATATTGATTTTAGTATATTGGAATGGTTCTGAGATATTTCACAGATGTTGGAGAAGAAGTAGAGTGAAACCGCTAAATTAACACGATTACCTCCTATTTGGAAAACCTATTTTAGATTACTCCTGAAAGACTATATGGATGGTATTTTTTGTATAAAATAACATCTATAATGTATCTATGGAATTTAAAAATCAGTTTTTAGAGTAGTTGGTCGAGATATGGGTATCAATAAGAGATATTGAGAGAGAGGGGAGAGAGAGAAGAGGAGTGGTAGTGTCTTAATATAAGTTTGTATAGAGGCACCCTTGGAATTATATAAAATTTATTAAATTAATATAAACTAACATTCATAATAATGTGGCTCAAAATTGTTTATATTTTGATTCTATGATATGAATAAGCCTAAATTATCTCATACCAAAATATTCAGATTTGATTAGTTTGTGTTTTAACCCATATTTATTTGTTTTAACCCTCTATTAACCGTTATTATGATCACAACAATATTAAATTTTTTTCTATTTTGGGTTCAAAATATTTACAATAATATAAAAAGTGGAAATCAGTGGATGAAGAATAATATGGTTGACCATATCCCATTAACATGGTTGAGGAAAATATAATTTATTAAATTTAAATTATTTTATCACGAATATTTAATATAAGAGACTATTAAATTCAGTTTTTTAGCTATTCACATAGTATAATATTAAAAAAGACAGTAATTTAGTTCAAATATAATCATTTAAAACATCCCTAATACATTATATTTAAATAAAAAAATTATGTAACCCTATAAACTTTCAAAAAAAATATTACATTTTAAGTTGTTAAAATAGTTTACAATATTTCTTATTTCTTGTACAAGAACTGTATGGGGATTACATAATCATTTATCATTATTATTACATCACTTATGTAAAAAACCTAAACCTTGTATCCAAGTGTGAGTGGTTATTTATTTACATTGGCAATAGAAACACGTGATCACATAACAATGAGTTGAATTGTTTTGTAGTCTTGGAAAACTAGATAAACAATTGAATATCACATTATATTTGAAAACATAAAATTCAAAATAATATTTTCTTTGAAGCATGATTATTTCCTCTAGAATATCCATTTTTGTAAATCATAGTACACATCCTAGAATCCCGGTGAATGTAAAAATTGGGTGAGATTATTTTCTCAATATGGGTTATGTAGACCACAATCTATCTTGATTAAATTAGTAATAATAAAAATAGAAAATTAAATAAACAAAACACATCCCATTTAATCAATAACTCGGTCATGAATAATATTTTTTTGAAAAAAATGATGATAAAACAATTCCATATAAATAATCTCATGATCATGAATTTTATCCATATTAATCATAAGTATTCAAATAATAAAATTTAAATTCATTACCAATTTCATAATAATGGAATGTAAAAATATAGACATCTAAAACTTACTATTGAGACCTCGCACCAAGTCATATAAAAAATGTCAGGCAATTGTTCTAGGACATCATAAAATATGGGTATGACATCATTAAAATTCCAAATCAGTTTTATCCCATGAGACCTACCGATAAATCAAGGTGTTATGTAATTTTAGCGGTGACTTATCACATAATATGTCCAATGAATTCATATTTTAAAAAAAATATTTAACTTAATTAAAATTCCATAATAATCAATAAATATCATTATAAGAAGAACTCTCATACAAAATGTCAATAATTTCTCTTATCAAACTCATCATAAATCATCCAAATAAAAAAGAATTAATGTATCATTACAATATATCCTAATAAGATAATATTTAAATTTAAGGTTTTATATCATTAATTAATATAAATACTATACAAATTACATTAAAAAATATTCATCGTGAAAATACCCATTTACCATTGAAATTAAATTTTAAAAACTCAAAATTGAAGAAATATTTGGAAAAAACGTTTTCATTGAACATAATCATAGAAAATTATAAATAAATCATAAATGTATTTATTGAACATGGTATTGATAAACTATCTTCATTCCATGTATGTTATAATAAAGATTCATTTCATTTTTCTGGTAAAAATTAAAAAGTACATCATTTAAAAATGGCTAGAAGATTCATTTGGAAAAATTTTGTAAAAATAAAAAAATCAATAAAAATTAATTTAATAAATAATTATTTAATATTAAATACAATATTTAAAATAATTTAAGGTTAATATGTTTAGAGAAGAAAAATATTCCCTGTGTTAGTATAAAAATAATTCCAGAAATCATTAAAAACATCATTTAGGCATCATGAGTACATAGAGAGAGGAAAATAAAAATAAAACATGAAATTTTTATAAATAATATAAGTAAAATATATTATATTGAGTTAAGATAGAAATTTATAATAAAAACCTAGAGGATACTCAAACATAAATGATCCTGAATAATGATTAGATTGTGAAATAAACATTTACCTAATGTGTGACTTCCTTTGTATTTTCCAAAACTAAAATATAATAAATGTATAATTCTCATAAATAATTTATATAAAAATAATCACATATTTTATACTCTATATGATTTACATATAACCTTTTATCACCAATTTATAAAGCATTGTTTGTTAAAATCACTCTTTCATATGATAACTACATCGTTTTCATGATTTTTAGACTAATAGTTTTAGTACTATTACATTGATCATGGATAAATCATAAATATAATTCTAATAAATATATATATATATATAATATTTATTAAATCTATACTTATTAATATCTATGTAAATCAAAAATGGAAATGTATCACATCGTTACATTGAAGTTGTAGTCCTTAGTTATGCATGACTGACGTGATTATTCTCCAATTGATTTCAACGTAAAAAATGATTATATGATATTATTGTTAAATAATCATAATTGTGTCATAAATATGATATATAATTATTATTTCCATCTATATAACCACCAAATTAAAGTGGGGATGGAAATAATCACACAGCTACATGGAGACAATAAGATGTACATATACGTGGGGGATGTTTTTTGTTTTCATATGGTGGAAAATATAAGTAAAATGTTTGAAAAATAATGTTAATAACATTTTAGTATATTTAAGATATATTATTATTTTTTAAGATATTTTTGAATCATTAAAAGTAACTAGAAGATGAAATAATCTTGAATGATTCAGTAATGTCTATGACCTCTTCCATTAAAGAAGTCATTTAGATCTACTTATATTAGAATTAAAGTTTATTTTTTATTGTATAATAGAACATATATAAATTCTAAAGTATTTTTAAAAATTAATTGGTCATGGGTAAACTGATATAGGTTTATCAATTTAGATTAATGGAAATATAGAAGAGTAACATTTAATATGTGAGGGGAGTGGGACCCTCTGTAGTTTAATAATGTATTAATTTAAAATGAATTATATTTCATGTTAAAACGAATATTAATTTATAATATTATAAGATAATATTAGTATGATTCTAAATAAGATAATAAAATAATTTTCTTAGAAATATATTTTTATTTATTCACCCATTTATTTTTTAAGCCTCTCTTTAACCTTTTTACACATACCAAACTAATAATATTACTACCCTTTAAAAGAGAAGAATGTTTCTTAAAGAAGAAATGGACCCATTAATGGACCTTGGTTTATGTGTTAAACATAACCCATTCACAAGGAAAGGAATATTACTTTTATAAATTTTAATTCTTGTAATAAAATATTATTTATTATAATATATCATTAATATCATCTTTGAGACTATTCATTCAATTCGACTTTAAACACATCAATAAAAATAATTAATTCAAATATAATCCTTTAACACGTCCTAAAATTTCATATTTATCTATGAAATTCATCGAAAGCTATATTTCATCCAATTTGTATAACTTTTTATATTTTTAAAATCATTTCATTTGTTTTTTGTTAATTTAATAAATACTGTATAAGTGTTGAGTAATCATTTAAGGTATTTATTAAATAAAAAAGTGAACATAAATATTGATGGAAAAAATTAATACATATCTCAAATGTAAATATAAAATTTCTTGTATCCTCTTTTTAACCTTATGAAAAAATATTAGAGATGTTAATGTCTTCAGAGTGACATTTTATCATTTGTCATTTATTAAATTAATGTAATGGTCATAATAAATTAAATATTGCACCTAATGTACATATATAAGAAAATTGGGAATAAGTTTTTGAAAACAATAATTAAAAAAGATAAAAAAAAAATTATTTGATGATTTTAGACACTATATTTTTAGGTTGAAGATATATTAAACCATTTTACCTTTACTGTGATATAATTTTTTTCTATGAATACAATTAATATCGACAAACAATAAAATAAACCTATTTAATAAAATTGAATCTTATAATTATAAATACCTAATTGATTTTATCATATTAAATTCGTATAATTGATAGAATATCATTAAAACTTTATGAAGAAAAAACTTGATGAAAATTAGTTTTCTAGCTAGATATTTCTTGATTTATAACACGTGTTTATCAAATAATCCAAAATAAAATTAATTTAAAACACATTAAATGATTTAAAACTAAAAACATGAACTAAATATTATTTTAAAATAATTTTAAAATAACATGAAACATTGTAATTTTTTTTAGAAAAATGCAGTTTTAATAAAAATATGTACTTGTAATTATTCTTAAAAAAATCATTATTTTTAGATAATTATTAAAAAATTACAATAAAATAATTTTGAAAAGATAAATTAAAATGTTTATTTAATTTTTAAAATAATATTTCTAAATTTTTCATAAATTTCATATATTATTTTCTCATTAAAATGAAAAAAATCATTTTTGAAGAAAATTTATTTTCACAAATAAAATATATTTAAAATTTGAATTCTTATTAATATGAATTAATCTGAACATTTTAATTGAGCATATAATTTATATTTATATTTCATTATGAATTTAATCATATTAATATATTCCTATTCAATAGATAGGTTATTATATTTATATTTATTTAATAAAATTGTTTTGTTAATTTATGCTCATTGTTGTGTGGTGTATACACTATCAAATGTAATGTTATTTTTAAAATATAGGGGTGAAACATTAACCCTCCCATTAATAAATTTCATCCACATAATCTAAAATTTTACTCAATAATTAAATAATTGGTATTTGAAAAAATGTATGTTGAAACCGCATATAAAAAAGGATTAAAAATCATCTTCATAAAAAGTTCGAAATTGAAATATAAAGGACGTATTTAAAAAAAGATTTATAAATTAATTTATTTTAGTGGGAATTTACATAATGGACATAGAGTTGAACACTATCATCCATGGACTATTATAATGTGAGAGTGGACATGGTTAAAAGAAGTTAACGAACACAAAATTATAAATCTTTGATTGTTGAAATGATAATTGAGTCATCAGAAATAATGTTAGAAGAACAACATTTTTTTCAATATCCTTTTCATAAAATTGTGGGATATTTTTTAAAATAAATATAGAGAAAACCAAAAATATTATTACTTAATATTCTTCTCTTTCATAATAATAATTTCATCTATTGTGACTAGGTCCATTTATAGTCTATCTATTACCCTATGAAGTGAATTTTCAAGATTACTTTTTCATAAATTAGGAATAAAATTATCTTTTAATAAATAATTAGATCAATATAATAATCATAATTATTTCCATATGTCTCTAAATTGTTACCCAAACCAATTTTGTTAGAATATGTTATACAATATAAAAGATTAATTTCTATAACTGGAAAAGTAACACCTAAATATTATCTTAATTAATTCAATAAGTATTTATCCTTAAACCCTTCCAAAATAAAACTGAACAAATTTGAAATAACAAAATTTATAAATATGGTCACTAAATTATAAAATAAACATAAAATTAATCCCCTAAACAATATTATTTCACTATTAATGTCACATAGAAAATATTTAAATACCTTGATCACTATTAAACCATAATTTATTGATAAATGATTCTGGAAAATAACTATATCCTTATTCCTTCAATAATTATAGGTTACAAAAATATTCATTGAATCCAAAAATGTAATAAACAACATCATATATTACTGTTTCACCGATTCATTAATCAGATTCTTGGAGAAAAAACTATGATATTTATTTCATTAAGGAGAGTCATCTCATATACACAATTATGTATTATTACATCAAAATCATAAAAAATTGGTTATTTATTCCCTTATTCACAATTTCTTCACAAAATATCAAAATTACTATTATTGGTTGGTGGTACCATTCAACATAAGTTTGAAAGTCCATAAAAAATTAATGTAGAAAAATAAATATGTATTTTCTGATTCTTATAACTATAATTTTATTGATAAAACATTTATATAATACAATTATTGAATCCTAGTACATAAATACAACAATTATTCCACTTCGGCTATAGTAATTATGTAAGCTTGGACTTATATGCTTGCATTGTTCTATGGTTTGTTATATTAATGTATTTGTAAATGGTTATCATAGTGTATTATATCCTCAAAGTTATATAATTATACAATGATGAATTCTACCATACCCTTTCATTCATGGGAATTATGGCCTTTTTCTCTACACATGTAGAAAACTCATTTTCCCTTTAAACAAGTACCTAGGTGTTTCCTACCCCAAATATCATATTTTATAAATTACCCAATTATATTTTTACCCTTATCAATTTTTTTCAAATCCATTTTCTTATTTTCTTTCCTTCCATCAAAGTGATAATCCTTAGATAACTACTTTTATATCTTGATAGCACGTGATATTAAATTCTATTATGTTTAGAATATTTGATAGACTAGTTCAATTCGATGTAATGTCATTACCACATAAAATAAATGATGAATATTACTTTTTGTATTATGTATGATGTACATATAAATCCTTTTTATATTTTCCTATTATATTCATACATTTCATCATTTTTATTTTTTTTACTTTGACTTAGAAATTGAGTCTCCATATCCACTAATTATTCATGAGAAAATTAATTTTCCATGAAAAGTAACATAAAATATTTCTACCCCATGCCATCTATATTATACACATTCTTTTTTTAAATAAAGGATCCTCATTTATATTTTTCCCCCATGAGATGATAAACTGCTATGAAAATTATTTCCCTTTAATTTGATCCCAAAGAAAGAAATAACTTTTATAATGGACTTATCCATTATTCAGATACAAATGGATTTTGGGTTTCATTGAATGATGGATGCTATTGTCAAATGAAATTATCTATCATTATTACACCACCTTGTATATCACTAGAATTTTCTATACAGATATAGTGATTTTACATAACCTAAGTCAGATACCCCAATACAATTATAATTTTCATAGTGCCAACTCTAAATAAATGGTCATCATCTTTCCCAAGTGGTCAATCCCTATATAGATTATGTGCATTGATATGATTTACTTTAATTACAATATGTTCTTACTATAATGAAATTGGTTCATTAGATTATATAATAACACTTTGAATAATAATACATAATTTTGAAACAAGTGAAACACCTAACATACATTAAAATGTTTATGAAAATCTAATCTAAGATTTAATTCTCAAATAAAATTAATAAAAAAATATTATAAAATTTATTATAAATAATATATTATTTTAATTAATCAATTACCCTTGATTTTCAAATTAGGATTGCAATAATGTAATAGTCATTGTGCACTAGAATGATGACCAGGATAAACTCAACCAACAGTTTTTATGTCTATAACCCCTTGATGAATTTGTTTCAAAACCTAGTCAACATATATTATCTATAAATGACTATAATACTATGAAAACCATATAATGTCAACATTAAAAACTGTTTAAAATTATATCCTATAATTAAACTTATCATCAAACAAAATCATAGGGTTATAATCTCTAATCTATGTTTTACTAATTCTAGTTCCAAATGTTTCTACTAAACATTCTATGGGATGAACTATAAATACCCTAAAAATTTTCTCTAAGACATTGGTTTCTTTATTATATATTAACTAGACAATATTGAATATGTCCCAATGTAAATAATTATTAATTATTTTAGGTAAACTACATAAATACTTTAATATAATATTAATTTTGAAAACATAAAATGAAATATATTATTTTTTTAGATACCATTATTTCCTCTATCATTTCCATTAATATCAACTATTGTAAACTTCTTAGTATCCTGGGGAATATAAAAAATAAAGGGTGAGCTTATATTCTTATAAAGGGTTATGTACAATTTAATATATCTTCAATAAAAAATGTATATATAATATTGTAATTTAAATAACTAAAATATATTACATTTAATTAATAACATGAGGTTGGATAATAGTAATGATGAATGAATAATTGAAGAGAAAATAATTCCACACAATTAATCACATGATCTTGAATCAACGCCATGGATATCATAGATATTAAAATTTTCACATGAAAATAAAAAATTATTTTGTATTGATGGAATTAGTATTTAATGACATTTGAAACATACCGATTAGGTCTTTTTCCAAGACATCAAAAAATATCGTCATGTCCTTATGCCAAGACATCTATATAAATAGTTAAGGTTGTAGTCAAACATATAGTATATTTTGTCTCGCTAGAAAAATTGATGTTTTGAGGGGAAATTTAATTTTTACCCCATCTATAAATTAATAGTTATAATGAATTCAACATTTGAATAAACAATAAAATATAATCAACAAGACTTAATAATAAAAAACTATCTAAATAGGAAGAACAAGTATATATAATGTCAATAATTTCCTGAGTAAAATTGTTCCTAAACCATATTGAGAAAGAATAATGATGGAATAATTTAAATTTTTTCATTTAGGAAAATATGTGAAATAATTTATTTTTTCCCTTAATTAAGAAAATACAAAAAAATATCATCAAAAAAATATGGACGAAAATACCGTTTTCACATTTAAATTCACTTTTAAAGATTAAAAATTTATAAAATATTAGGAAAATAATTTTATTTTAAAATATTCATGGAAAATTATAAAATAATCTTCATATAATTTATTTTTTATTATTATTTTAAATTATATTTATTAAATATATGTTTAAACAAGAACTCCTTTCAAATTTTCATTAAAAATTCATGATGAACTCATTCAGAAAATTAAAGAAAAAGTTTTCTTTTAATAAATTATTTTAAAAGTAAAAATCTAATAAATTTATTTAATAAATCAATGGTGAATAGTAAAAACATTATCTAAAAAAAATTATTTAAAATATGGACTTATAAAATTTGATTCACTAACCAAGTAGAAAAACAAGGTTGGTCTTCCTTAAAAATACCATTTTAGTATCCAAAGTGTTTGGAAAGGGGTAATTTAAATGAAAAATAAATTCCTATAAATTAAAATATGAGAAATAAATATATAGTTTTTAAGATATATAGATAAAATAATTCCCCATTGGAGACTTAAACATAATTATTCTAGAATAATGATCTAATTGTAAACTGAACCCTTACCTCAGGTCTGACATCCGTCTTATGTGTCTGAAACATCTGTATAATAAATATTGGTTTCTTATAAATATATTGTAGAACTATATTCATATATATATAACCATATCTTATTTAATTGTAACCTTTTATCACCCAATTATTAATAAATCTATATTAATGTCACACTTTTATGTGATAAATTCTTTGATGTCCATGTATGTTTTTATGGTATCTTTGGTACTTGTATAATGATCATGGTTCTCTAACCACCATAATGTTAATAATTATATAAATATAATTATTAATCCTTAAATATATCGTTATTACCATTCATTTAAGCCATAATTGAAAAATATATCACATCACTTTGTGGAGGTGGTAATCCACACGTGCGTTGGAGCGACATTATCAATTTGTAATAGAATGGAATGTAATAATGTATATTTGATATTATAATTATAGAATTATACTTATTTAATCAATATCATATATATATATATATATTATTTCCCTCTTTATAGCCTTCCAATAAAGTGGTGATAAAAATTTAATCACACAATTATGTGGAGATGATTTGTTGTACGCACACACGAGTGATATTTTCTCTTTCTATAGGATTAAAATGATAAGGAAAACAATACTAAAATAATAATAATAACATAATATTTTATTTATGATACTTTATTAGTTTTATTATTGATGAAATATGTTAATATTAGTGGGAAGAAGAAATTAACATGAAAGAGTTGGTAATGACTATTACCTCTTCTTCGGTAGACTTACTTTAGATAATCTCTTAATAAATATTGGTTTGGTATTTAGGGAAATAAAAACCTCTAAAATTTAGACAAGGAAGTTTATAGTGGAATTTCCTAGGGGCTCGACAATCTCTTTAACTCAAAGTTGTGTAAGAAAAAGTGAGAATGTGTAACCATTACTAAGTGATGGGAGGGGAACTCCTTGAATTTATTAATGTATTACATTAATATAAATTATATATCTTTTAAAAATAGATCATTTTTTATAATTAGATTATTATATGAGAATGTTTCTAAATACTCTCATCCAATATTATTTGGTAATGTTTTGGTTCTATTTTCATTATCATCTTTTAGTTGTTTCCTCCATTAATCATATTGACAATTACTGAACTATTAGTGTTTTCCACACAATAATGTTTAATAATAAGACCATAAAGGGAAAAATACCCATGATTGGATCATTGGTTAAATTTTCAACCTTATCAAATTTACTTTTATGAATATAATATTTTTATTTATTTTAAATCTTTTAAAAAATAATTATATATTATAAAATACCATTAATATCATTTTGATAATATTCATTAAATTTGTCTTTAAATAAATCAATATCATTATGGTGTAGTGAAACTAAATCCTATTTCCCATAGCCGCTAAAATCTATATTAAATTAGAATAGATATAAGGAATTGTATCTCGGAAGAATGAATAGTTGAGTATTTTTAGTAAACTAGACACATACATGATACATAAATTAAATTTGAAAAAAATTGCAACACAATTCTTTTCAAGAATAAAATTATTCCATCTAGAATATCCTTAGTCATCAATCATAGAACACTTCATGTGATCTTCTGGAAAGGAAAAAATTAAGTGCGGGCCAAAAATCACAGTAAGGGTTAAGTAAAGAAAAAGCTACCATGAACCAATAAATAATAATCAATTTGGAATGGTAAATAATTAAATACGTATTCCACCTAAAACACTTTTCTATCTTGATAAGATAATGAATAATAAATACGTAAAGTTATGTAAATGAACACACATTCTATTTAATTAATAACTTGACTATCATAATTGTATAAAGAATAATCAATATGGAAGGGTACATAACTAAAAGCACGTGACAATAAATAAATAAAATTAGAATGATATGCATCCATAGATTATATATTTTCAAAAAACTCGTGGATGATTATAACTTAAAATTTAATGAAGGAAATGCATAATTATTGGACTTCATGATCCCACACATCATGTTGCGTGGCCACCTGTGAATTGGGTTTGGATCACAGATGGGTAGGAGTTTTAGTGGAAGTAGGAGGTGATGCATGAATCATAGATGCATTATTGTGTTGCTTGCGGACATTTTGGACATGTGGAAGTGGTTTTTCGTAGCAACTTCTTCGCTAGTGTTTTACAAGGGATGAAGCAAATGGGAATTTCCATCAATGGAAAACCTACTATGGTTTTTCAAAAGTTGAAGGTTCCCTGGAGTGGTATCTAGTCATGGAATTAACCAGTTGATGACTCTCACTTACAGAGAGTGTGTGCAGGTGCGACATCGAGTGGACATGCAGTAGATGAGGTGTGATCTTCTGTGAATTTGGTCGGGGAAGTGGACATCAGTGAGGGGAAGGTCTAGAAGAAAGAGCAGTGGAGGTCACAGGAACCAACGGTTAAGTAGGTTTTTGAGCATTTAAAGAATGATCGTAGTATTGCATCTTCTCTTACGGTGGATAACTCTGGGGATTTCAGTCCTTCACGTCTGGAGCTTGTGACTAAACAAAATTTGGTCTAGGATGCCTCGTATTTCAAGGCAGTGGATGCCTGTGTTAATGTGTTGTAAAGTAGGGAGGATGATTTTAGAGAAATGGTTATCACGGTCTTCACTGGTAACCATTTTCTTGAGCTGTAAAATGATGAGATCTATCATGCAGAGGAGGATGATGGAAGGTATGAAGGTGGAATGATGTAGTATGATTTCTTTTAAGGATGACACAACTAGAGAAGGTGAGATTCATAATAATATGAAACAACCACAATGCCTTCTTATAATTGATTCCAACAGTCAACTCCAACCAGAACGGGTCTTGGATGAGAGCTACAAAGAGGTGCAGATATCTGGAAAGTGGGACAACATATCTGAGAGTGACAAGGAGAATGATAGTTTTATGGTTTGACCTTCCTACAGTGATGTTGTTCGGGGTGGGAGGATTAAGGTTCCCGGAAGTGAGGATGTCATTTCTGCCCCACCATAGTGAAGGATGAGGAAAGATTACTCTTCTCTTCCAAATCCAGTGTCCACCAGATCTTCTATTGCAAAAGAAAGTTGGGCTATATAGTCCTTGAAAGAGTTTCATTCATTGGAGAATCTGAATCTGAGAAGTAAATATGACATGTTTTTTAATCATTAAGAAATTTTCTAGTAGGAATCAACTATGGCAGATGAGGCAATTTATAAGGGATGTGGTGACGGGTATGATTTTTATGATCTGTAGTTCTCTTTTCTGCCCTGTTGTACTTTCTTGATGTTTTTTATTTCTTAATAAATAGTCAGAGTTTTGCATCTGGCTAAGCTTTTGGTTATCTATGGTATATAATAATGATATTTAGGAAATATTTAATGTCCAATGATTATATGAAATTGAATATATCAATGGATGGTTAATGACTACCAAAAAAATAATGAAAGTGTATTTATATAAATTCCCTAGTAAAATTGATTGTAAACCATCCCTATAATTAAAAAGGATAGTATTAATCCAAAATAAACCCATTGTAGTAAGAATAAATTTCTTTCCATTAATTAATAGAAAATTACTTAAAAATTTCATTAAAAATATCTCGGGTAAAATATCCTATTCATTTTGAAAATCACTTATTAAAAATAAGATTTCCCAAAAATTATTCATAATAATATTTTTTTGAAAATAGTATTTGAATATTCTGTTATTATCTTTAAAAAATTAAGTATTAATGATAGTAGTATATTCCTTATATTAATAATACAAAAGAAAAAATATTTCATTCACATTTCCACTGAATGTCAAACAAGTATTATTTTCAAAACAACATAGTGATTCAGTTATTGTTTTTAATGTAAAAGTGTGTAAAATTAACATTAATAATCCATTTGATGTGGTAAAAAATAATTAATAAAATATTTTTATAAAACATTGTTTTTGATGTAAATGGATTTATAAACAAATAAGGAAATGATGTTGGATTTTTAAAAAAATATTTTTTCCATCATTTTAAGTATTATAGAGTGTAAAAATGGAAATATTACATGAAGACATCATTAATAACTATAGGACAATAAAATTAGATATTTTTAATAGCCAATGAACAAATAATTCCCTTGAATGTAAATTCCTAAATGTACAATACTGAATAAAATGAGGTTGTGAAAAAAAAAACCATTACATGGATCACAACATCGAAGTGAGATGTAACGAATGAATGGATTATGTGTGTCAGATGTAAATACACCTAAATTAATTATAAATACAACATAATAGAGTCAATTTTCAATACACACATAATAATTGAATATTAATTTCAAAAAATAAGCAATATAACCCGATGAAAAGAAATTGAGTTAATAAATTGATTTCGACTAGGCAATTTTCATGTGAAATACCATTGTAACGACCCGTCTTCGGGGCCCAATCCATGACTACCCCATGCCCACCTTCTATAGGAAAGGGGCTGGCAACTAGCACCAAAGGTGTAAATACCAAAGAAGGGAAGGAATTTCCATTAAAGAGTAAACAAGCACCACAGGGCACGCAAGTGAAGTAAACACTATGTAAAAATGAGTACAAGGTAAGTGCTAAAAATGTAAGTGGGATAGTATAAAAACCCAACTGAAAGTACAGTACAACTAAAAGGAAAGTACAATAGCAGTAAGTAAAACTGCAGCACTGAGTCGTCCTCCTGATATCCCACCTGAAGGGTTGGTACAGATGGTCCCCTCAGCTCCCCGGGTCCGACCGTCCACTCCGTGTACGTCCCACCAAGTGGTCCACCTCCGAGTACCGCCCAGCTCCAAAATCCTCCACCTTGATCAGTGATGTCTGTCGTCTGCAACCAACACAACATAGTGTGTGCATATCCTATGCAGTGGTGAGTATACGATACTTAGTAGGGACCCCGAGACCCCCGAAGGTCTCTCATAATCCATGAAGGATAAAACACAAAGGAAAGATACAATCACGAAGTATCAACAACAATACTTAGGTATATGCCCATACATATACCCAAGTCATCATTTACCATTCGGCTCTAGCTCCCGAGCCCAAGCACAACCCAGACCACGTTGGAAAGCACAACCCATTCCATACAGGAAAGCACAACCCAATCCACACAGGAAACCAAGTCAACCACATCAATGATAATGATTAAGAATCAATACTCTGGTCACACAGGTATACACTTCATAAGGTGATAGAGATGATCAGATGTAGCCACTGATTCATCTAACATGTCGGTCTCACATAGGATATAAGACAAGATAGGCTGTCAGACCCTCACAGGATACAAGACAAACTACTCTGCCATACCCACACATGATACAACTACAGTGGTCAATTCTGTCGGATGCACATAGGATACAAGAACAGTAGTCATCGTCGTCGAACCCACGGAGGAATCCAGTACGGTAGTCATCGCTTTCGAACCCACGTAGGATCCAAGTACAGTCTTCGTCGTTGTCGAACCCACGGAGGATTCTAGTACAGAAGTCGTTGCAGTTGTAACCAGCTCTAGGGTTCCCGCACACAACATGCTCGATTCCAGGAGGGTCCGCTCCATTAGAAAAAGAGAGACGATACATAAACTGTCATGAATTCCAGAGTTTATGTATCCTAAAGTTCCACATCGTCAAAAGAAACACAATGTGACAGATGATGTGTCAATCAGACGCCCAGTCTGAGAGGTATTGGCTATTTCGTTCCAGGGGCCCGGTTGGTTTTTAAGCTAAAACAAACCCAACTATACTCCAGCTGCATCCAAACCTCAAGAGGAGTATTCCAAAAGGACAGTCTCGACAAAAGGATCCCAATGAAATTTACAGCACGTAAATCAGATGTCCGGTCCTTGAGATATGAGCATTTCCCCTCCAAGGGCCCGGTTGGTTTTGGGTTCGAACCAACCTGGCCATACCCAAACATTGTCGAAACCTCGATTGTAACACACCTAAACGACAATATCGATCCAAGGATTCATACGCAACTGACGGAGCATCAATCAGAGGTGTGTAGCACAAGTTATGGGCAAAAGAGCGAAAGTGGTCCGAAATGGGGGGTCTGGGCCTGGTCCGACCAGGCCCAACCCCCCTGGGTTGGCTCGGGTTCGGGTCGACCTGACCCGGGTCTGGCTCGACCCGACCCCGCTCCTGGTCCGGATCGGCAGGGCGCGGCCCTTCTTAGTCGGCACACCCGCCCCGGGCCGGCTGGGGGGGTGCGCGTGCTCGGCCAGCAGCCGAGCAGGCGGGGATGGGGTCCCCCCTCCCATTGCGCTCCGCGGACATGGCAGCCAGTGCCGCATCTCCTCCGGATCATGCACGATCGCGGGATGTGGTACCGTACCGCTGCGGATTCTGCCGCGGCAGCCCCAACAGGTGGCCCGCCGAGGCACCGCCAAAGATGTCTGCGGGCCACCAGAGTCATTCTGGTGGTCCGTTCTTGCTCTCATCTGCACCTGCGGTCATCTCAGGACCCGCTCTTCATAGCGACGGCCTTCAAACGCCATTGCGGTCCCATTTCATTGTCTCCCAACATTCCTCACATCAAGAATAGAATAGCGGTGGGTTCGGACATGTTCGTTGGAGCGCACCCACCGCGTTAGTGGTTCAAACACCTCCCATCAATTATACATCATGCCAAGGGTATAAATCATGTAAAGAAATATAAACCAAAACCCCTACCACAACAAGGAAGACGATCTTCGGCATCGAGGTACACGACGTTGCAGAGAATAGGATCGTGGGCATCGTCGTGGTGCGCCGAGGAGGAACTGGCATCTCCTTTCTGGCTGAGGGGAAGAGGTTTGGTGGCTCGTCATCAATATCCGAGGAACCGATATTCTTATTCATTCTTCATCAGATGCTGGTGTCGTTAGCATTTCGTCAGATCTTTGTCCCATGGTTTCTCAATTCGTTTGCCAAAGGGGTGATTAATAAAAGAATTAATCATCACGTTGTGTTCATTATTACGCTTCATTAATGAACCTTAATTAATGGACCTATTAAACACACGAGGGTTTCTGTTACATAACCAAAGGGACGAGTCATTAAACGGCCCCATTTATTGATCGTCGTTACACTACGACTATGTCAACTTCTGCTCAACGGTGGACGAAAAAGAACAAAATAACTTATAGTTATTTTATTATATACAATTATTTTTCGGAAAGTCTAAAAACTTATCTTTTTTATCTGAACCATGTTGGTGGAAGTTAAGTTTCGCCTAAGAGATTCCCGGCACTGCGAATTCATCGATTCCGTCAGATTTTAATTCCAAGCACCGGTTCAAAAGTTTGAAAAAATTACTCGTTTGTTAACTGAACGTACCCGCGCTAATCTTCGGAAATTGATTCGGGGCACACCGGGCCTTGGAATCAAGCGCCATCAAAAACTTTGTACTAATAAAATCCCAATGAATTTTAAAAAAAATCCTTGAAATTTATGGGTCTTTACATTACTCCCACCTCAGGGCTTTACATCCCCGTAAAGATACTTCATAAACTAGGGAAACAAATGAGGGTACTGAGCACGTATCTGAGCCCCCCACTCCCATGTGCTCTCCAGAAGGTTCCCTTGCTACCACCTGACACACAATAGAGGAATCGACTATCCATGTAGGACCCACTCCTATCGATCCTCGATCTCCACTGGAACCTCTGCAAAAGTCGCCCCGTCATCGATGTCCAGCTCCCTATTGTTGATGATATGCATCTGGTCGTGCACATATCTCCTCAGCTAAGATACGTGGAAGACGTCGTGAACCCGGTGAAACTGAGGTAGAAGATCTAGGTGATAAGCTACCTCGCATATCCTTCTGAGAAACTAGAATGGTACGATAAAGCACGGAGATAACTTGATGCCCCGACCAAATCTCCATAATCCAGGTTGAGGTGAGACCCATAAGAAAACGTGGTCTGTATCTTTGAACTATAGTGGTCTCCGCCTACTTTCAGCATAGGACTTATGTCAGCTCTGAGCAGTATGCATCCTCTCCTGGATGATTTGTACCTACTCCATCATGGCCTGGACCATCTCTGGTCCTACAAGTGCTGACTCCCCAGGGTCTGTCTAGCCCAAAGGTGATCTGCATGGTCGGTCGTACAAGGCCTCATATGGTGCCATCCCAATGGTGGAGTGTTAGCTGTTTTTGTATGCAAACTCCTCCAAGGGTAGATGAGCCTCCCAGATGCGACCAATGTTGAGGACACATGCACGGAGCATGTCCTCGAAGTCTGAATAGTCCTCTCCGTCTGACCATCCATCTGTGGGTGAAAGGCAGTGCATAGGTGTAGCTTCGTCCCAAACACCTCCTACAACCACTTCCAAAGATGGAAAGTAAAGCGAGCATCTCGATCGGATATGATAGTTTATGGTACACCATGAAGCCATATGATCTCCTAAATGTAGAGAAATCCAAATCCCTCCACTGAGCCCTTCCCTTTGATGGGTAAGAAGTGGGCCGACTTGGTGAGTCGGTATATGATCATCCAGAGGGAGTCGTGTCCTCTAGAAGTACGTGGAAGTCCCATCACAAAATCCATAGATATCACATCTCACTTCCACTTCGGGACCTCTAAGGGTTGTACCAAACCTGCAGGTACCTGGTGCTCCGCCTTCACTTGCTGTAAAGTGAGGCATCGAGAAACGAACTCTGCCATAGACTTCTTAATACCCGGCCACAAATACTATTGTCTGAGGACATGATACATCTTCACTACTCCAGGATGTACCGCTAGAGGGAAAGTTTGGAACTCCCTCAGCACCTCCTCCTACAATGTAACTGGTACCATGGTACATCCCCGGAAGAGGATGACGTGATCCTCGCCTTCATAAAAACCATCGGGTGCTAGCCCTGAGGATATCTGAGCATGTCGCGCCTCATTGCCAACGTCTCCATGTTGTGCCTCTCTAACCTGATGAAGAAGTGGAGGAGTGACTGTGAGAAACTATAGATAGGATTCCCCATCTCAATCCACGAAGGATATCTACAAAGCGGCCAACTACTATGTCGCCTCCCTAAGTAGCTGAATGCCTGATCTCCTTCTGAGAGCATCAGCCATAATGTTTACCTTTCCAGGAGTATAGACAATCTCATAGTCATAATCTGGGACGAACTCGAGCCATCCCCACTGTCTTAGGTTCAGGTCCTTCTACGAGAAGATGTTCATGATACTCTGGTGGTCAGAGTAGACTGTAAGGATCTCTCCCATTAGATAGTGTCACCGCATATTCAAGGTGAAGACCACTGCTACTAACTCTGGGTCATGGGTAGTGTAGTTTTGCTCGGGCTGCCTCAAATGTCCTGATCTGTAAGCGATCATTGTATGCTCCTGCATCAGGACACACTCATGTATGGTCCCTGATTAGTCGCAATAAACTACATACCCTAGGCCCTCCTCCGGTAGCCTCAAGATGGGCGCACTAGTCAATCTCAGCCTCAGCTCCTCAAAACTCTGCTGACATCTGTCTGACCACATGAAGGGTTCCCCCTTCTTCGTCAAAGCTGAAAGCGGTGCTGAAACTCTGGATAATTCTAGCACAAATCTCTGATAGTACCCAGCCAGACATAGGAAACTTCGCCCCTCCATCACACTCCTGGGTGGCTCCCAAGCAAGTACTGCATTGACCTTCGCGGGATTCACTACAACTCCATCCTCAGAGATGACGTTCCCCAAGAAGTGAACCTATTAAATCCAGAACTAGCACTTAGAGATCTTACCATAAAGCTGGTGCTCTCAGAGTGTATCCAGTACATCCTGCATGTGGTAGGCATTCTCCTCCTCAGTCGTCGAGTAAATCAGTATGTCTTCAATGAAGACTACGACAAACCGATTGAGGTATGGCTAGAATATCTTGTTCATAAGACTCATGAACACTAATAGAGTGTTGGTCACACCAAAAGGAATAAACAAGAACTCATAGTGGACGTACTGACACCTGAAGGCCGTCTTCTGCACATCCCCGTCCCGAACTTGGAGCTTATGATAGCCTGACCTAAGGTCTATCTTCGAGAACGAACGTGCTACCCTGAGCTGATCAAAGAGGTCGTCAATCCTCGGAAGTAGATATGTGTACTTCACGGTAACCTGGTTTAGGCGACAGTAATCCACACACAGTCACAATCCCCCATTCGCCTTCTTGAAGAATAGGGCTGCTGAATCCATGGGTGAAACATTGTGTCGGATGAAACCTTTCCCCTGTAAGTCCTCCAGCTGTACCCGCAGCTCATGAAGATCAGAAAAAGACATCTGATATGCTGGAGTGGATATCGGTGATGTCTTGGGGTACATGTCTATATAGAAATCTACCTCTCGGCAAGGAGGTAGTCCAAAAACTTCGTCAAGAAAAAATTCCTCATACTGATCCACCAATGCAGGAAAACTAGGACTCTATATGTCAACTGATCTGAGGATGAGACTAGCCAAATGATGTGTGATAGGTTGACCTCTCCTCTGTGTGAGTCAATCATATGCTGTGAAGGTTCCCTTCTCTCCAGTGAAGGTGAACCTGGTCCCATCCGTGCGGACACACAACACCTTGCACCTAATACAGTCGATCTGAGCATGGACTGTAGATAACCAGTCCATACCGAAGATGACGTCATAAGGCCTCGACTCCACTACAAGAAGATCCCATCCGAAGCTCTCGCCTACTAGAGTAAGCTCACAGAGCCAGAACTAGTGCGTAATCGTCAAGTCTGCTCCCGTATGAGTCTCTAGACGAAACGATCGAGCTAACGACTCCGTTGGAAACGCCGAGCTCCGAACAAGGGCAACGGAAATAAAATAATGACTCGCACATGTGTTTATAAGAACTGCAGTAAGGGTGGATTAGACATAGATAGTACCTCGAATCATCTCGGGTGTTCCATGGTCATAAGACTCTGCTGCCTGGAGCTGAGTCTGCCTCTGCCCTCCAGCTCCCTGTGGTCGGGGTGGACCTCCAGGGGTGGTGGTGGTAGAGCCTTGAAGCATCATCCACCACCTGCTGCTCAGCCAGATCCTCTTCCTCATCTGCCTGCTCCCTACGGACCGCCATGGTGGAACCTCTACCTCTGCCTGGGAGGTCCCTCAATTGTCTGCTGCTCGTCTATATGGTGGCTCGGGCAGTCACGTGTCATGTGGTCCTTCCCTCCGCATGCATAACACTGTCTGTTCCTTGGAAGACTGGATCTGGGACGTCTACCCCGCACAGACGAACCTGAATCCTGAGGTCACCCACCTATCAGGCTGGTCTGCTTGAACCCATGCCTCATCTTTCGACTTCCAGCTGCAGAAGACTCCGCTCCGGGTCCTCCTGCGGTGGGTCTCGCTGCTGACGGCTGCTCTGCGAGAAAGCGCTCCACTATCATGGCTAGCTCCAGCACCCCCTCCTAGGTCGGGATTCTTTGTAGAAGAGTTGAAGCTCTGATCTCATGCCTCAACCCCTACTCAAAGGTCTGGTCCCGGAATAATGGGTTTCGTACCATGTCTGTGGAGTAGCGCTAGAGGTCGGTACATCTCGCCGAGTACTGGGCTACTGCCATGTTACCCTGCCACAGCTGCAGTAACTCCTGGATGTGCACCGCACGGAGGGTGGCTGGGAAAAACTCCAAGCATAAGAGGATCTTGTAGTCTGTCCTTAGTAGAGATGCCTCATCATGCACCTGGAGCATCAGGCTCCACCATCTACCTGCTGCTGCATGTAAGAGACTCTCGGCAAGGATCACCATGAGGTATGCTGGTGTCCCTACCATCCTAGAGACTATGATGACAGCCTCTACCCAGTCCTCGGATGCCTGAGGATCCGTCTATCCATGGAACCTGGGCGACCTCTGCCTATGAAACATGAGCAACGTGCTCAGGTGGTGTGCACTCCCCGCAACTGAGTCTGGTAGCATTGGTAGCTCGACGTGTATAGGTACTGCCGGTGCCTCCACTATAATGAGGCCTCGTACCGAGACCTCGTCGCTCGGTGGGCTGTCATCTCACACAATGCTCCGGAACCCTAGTAGGCTGCCATCCTGGGGCCATCCTGAAAAAAAAACCGGTGCGTTATAGTTAATACAGTATACATGGTGAGCTGACACAATGTAATCACAATGAAAACTTTTGAAACACACATGCAATCAATGTTTTTTGTGTACTGAGTCGAAAATCAGAAGTTAGGGTCCTGGTGTATGGATATGTCGGCCACCGCACCAACACTGGACTCCCTGGACTGATAACCACACTCATTACTCCGAACATTATTGCTTCACAGAGAAGAAATTATCAAAGTCCAGAGTTCTGCAGTAGAACTGAATCCTTTGATACCAATTTTTCATGACCCATCCTCGGAGCCAGTTTCGTGACTACCCCAAGCCCGCCTTCCATAGGCCAGGGGTTGACGACTACCACCAAAGGCTTAAATTTCAAAGAAGGGAAGGCATTGCCTTTAAAGAGTAAACAAACACCACAGAGCACGCAAGTGAAGTAAACACTAAGTAAAACTCTGTACAAGGTATGTGCTGAAAAAGTAAGTGGGCCAGTATACAAACACAATTGAATGTATAGTACAACTGAAAGGAATGTACAACAACAGTATGTAAAACAGCAGCATCGAGTCATCCTCCGGAGATCCCACCTGAAGGGTGGGTACAGATGGTCCCCTCAGCTCCTCGAGTCCGACCGTCTGCTCCGAGTACGTCCCGCCAAGTGGTCCACCTCCGGGTACCGTCCAACTCCTCAAGACTCCACCTAGATCAATGATGTCCGTCGTCTGTAACCAACATAACGTAGTGTGGCCATAACCTGTGCAGGGGTGAGTATACGATACTCAGTAGGGACCCCGATACCCCCGAAGGTCTCTCAGAATCCACGAAGGATAAACCACAAAGGAAATATACAATCACGAAGTATCAACAACACTACTTAGGTATATTCCCATACATATATCCATTTCATCAGTTACCATTCAGCTCTAGCTCCCGAGCCCAAGCACAACCTAGTCCACATAAGAAACCAAAACCCTGCCCACACAGGAAAGCACAACTCAATCCACACTGGAAAGCAAGTCAACCACATCAATGATAATGATTGAGAATCAAGACTCATATCACACAGGTATACACTTAATAAGGTGATAGAGATGATCAGATGTAGCCACTGATTCATCTAAGTTGTCAGTCCCACATAGGATACAAGACCAGGAAAGCTGTCGGACCCACACAGGATACAAGACACGCTACTCTGTCGGGCCCACACAGGATACAAGTACAGAGGTCAATAATTCCCACCCGACATAGGGTACAAAAATATTAGTCATCATCGTCAAACCCATGGAGGATTCCAGTACGGTAGTCTTCGCTGCCAAACCCACAGAGGATCCAAGTACTGTCGTTGTCGCTGTCGAACCCATGGAGGATTCCGGTACAGAAGTCGTTGCAGTCACATCAAGCTCTAGGGTTCTCGCACACAGCATTCTCGATTCTGGGAGGGTCCGCTCCTCTAGAAAGAGAGATTCAATACATCAACTTCCACGAAGTATAGATTTGATGTATCCCAAATTTCAGCCTCGTCAAAAGAAACCCAACGCGACAGATGGTGCGTCAATCGGACGCCCGACCTGAGAGTTATTGGTTATTTTGTTCGAGGCGCCTGGATGGTTTTTAAGATAAAACCAACCCAACCAAACTCTAGCTACATCCAAATCTCAAGAAGAGTAAGCTAAAATGACCGTCTTGACAAAAGGATCCCAACGAAATTGACGAGACATCAATCAGATGTCCGATCCTTGAGATATAAGTGTTTCCACTCTAAGGGCCCGGTCGGGGGGGTGTGTTGGCTCGGTCGGCGGCCAAGTATGGGGGACGAGGTCCCCCTCCCTTTGTGCTCCGCGGACATGGCGGCCAATGCCGCATATCCTCCTGATCCCGCCCGGCCGCGGGATCCGGGCCCCTACCGCCGCCGCAGCTCCTGCTGGCGGCGCGCTGGGGCGACGCCCCCTCCGGCCACCGGAGATGTCCATGGGCCACTTGAGTCATTCCGGTGGTCCGTTCTTTCTCCCATCTGCGCCTACGGTCGCCTCGGCACCCTCTCTTCACTGCGACAACCTTCGAATGTCATTGTGGTCTCGTTTCATCATCACCCAACATTCCGCGCGTCATGAATATAATAGATGAGGGTTCAAACTTGTCTGTTGGTCTGCACCCACCGCGTTAGTAGATCAAACATATCCAAAAAATTATATGTCATACCGAGGGTATAAATCACGTAACAAAATGTAAACCCAAACCTCTACCTCAACAAGAAAGATGATCGTCGGCATCACGTTACATGAAATCACGGAGAAGAGGATCGTAGGAGTTGTTAGGGTGCACTGATGAGGAAGAGACGTCTCCTTTCTGGCTGTAGGGAAGAGGTTTTGTGGCGCATCTTCAATCTCCGAGGAACCGGTGTTCTTCGTCGTTCTTCATCAGAGGATGGCGTCATCGGCGTTCCACCAGAGCTTCCTCCCGCGGTTTCTCAATTCGTTTGACAAAGGGGTTATTAATAAAATAATTAATCCTCATGTAGTGATCATTATTATGGTTAATTAATGAACCTTAATTAATGAACCTATTAAACACACGAGCGTTGCTGTTACACAACCAAAGGGACGGGTCATTAAATGGCCCCATTTATTGATCGTCGTTACACTGCGACTCTGTCAACTGCCGCTCAACGGTGGAAGAAAAATAATAAAATAACTTAATGTTCTTTTATTATATACACTTCTTTTTCTGAAATTCTAAGAACTTATCTTTTTAATCCTACCCTTGTTGGTTGAAATTATGTTTCGCCTAAGAAAATCATGGTGCTGCGAATTCATCGGTGCCCTCAGATTTTAATTCTGAGCTCTGGTTCAAAAGTTAGAAAAACATGCTCATTCATTCACTGAACGTACCCGAGCTATACTTCAAAAATTGATTTTGGGCAAACCAGGCCTTGGAATCAAGCGCCATCAGAAACTGCGTACTCGTAAAATCCCAAAGAATTTTAAAAAAATTCCTTGAAATTTACGGGTCTTTACAACCATTAGACGATATAAATCATATTTAAAATTAAAATAACATGAATTATGAATTAATCATGAAATTTAATGTAAAAGGTTAATTATATAACTATAATAAATAAACTATGATAAAAACATTAAAACGGTACCCAATGAAACAAAAGTGAGATTAAGTCCTTTACCTTATGCTTCATTTTGTTGAACATGATTTTGCCTCCTATATAATCGTTTTAAAAAATTTATTAATTTATACTTGAACCTAAACCATAATCATATTTAAAATATTATATATGATTACATTATAACATTTTACTACCCCTTTCATAATAATATTCAATTATTTTCATTGTTTCAGGTGTTAATTTCCTTACTTTCTCATGTAAGATTGGTAATGAATGTTCTGGATCATGTAAATAGGATATATATAATTCATCATTAGAATGATAATAATATAATACATATAATATTTACTTTTTAGATACATAATTAGGACCATTATTATAATTTGGGCATGGAATATGAATCACATTGCTTCATGGATGTGGTAGGTTGTACGTACGCATGAGCAATGATATCATTCCTTTTAGGGGTTAATGGATAAAAAATTGGGTGATATAAAAATTTACATATTCAATATAATCTTATATATATAACATATATTAATTTATTCTATTATTATTAAATTCATATAAATATTAATGGAAAAATGATTCACATCGCTTCACGAGGTGGAAGTCTATCGTACACACGAGCAACACTGTTGAAATTTAAATGCATGTAAACAATAAATTTACACATTATATAATAAACCAGAATTATAATAAAATGTTATATATCATATAAATGTGTTAAATAAATCCTTAATTCAATCCAATATATGTTGTGATGGAAAAAAATTTATATAAATTCATGAGGCAGTAGTTTGTCGTACACATGATCAACAGTTTCATTTCCCATTTGATGAAAGTGGAAATCGGTAAATATTATTAAATAAACATAATAACATCTATGTATATGGGATATTATTGTTTAATTATAATGTATTTTTAAAAATATAATTGGATGAGGAAATAATAATTTAATAAATATATTTATGTTAATATAATTACCTTTTTAAGAGACACCCATATGGATCTCCCATTATGGGCCATATGTTGGGTTTTTTTACAAAAACATTATCTAAAAAATGTGTATATAGATTTGGGGGGAGAGTGTATTTCATTTTTTCCATTAAGAAATATGTATTTACAGGTGTTGATATGTTAAATGAGTTATTTCCCTTTTATAAGGGGGAAAGGGTACCCTTTAACAAATTACATGTAAATTTCCAAAAAGATTTCAAAATTATAAATTAACTCAAATGAAAAAAATCATATAAATTGATATAGACATAATCATGGGAATTATAATGTAGAATTATTCTCATCCAAATATATTTTAACTTGTTTTTAGGTTAATTTTACCCTTATCTTCATAGTTTAACCCTATATAATCACATTTTAACCTTAACTATGGGAAATTATTTTTCTAATTTTAACTATTCAAATTCTTTAAAAATTAATTTGACATTATTATATAATATAAATTATTTACATTCAAAAAAATGATATATTATTTTCAAAATTCTACTCATAGAAGTGGAAACATATTATTTAAAATTAATACCAAACATGTGATGAGAAAGTTGGTTTTCAAAGGGAAAATATTCAATAGATTAAATGGTTTTTATTTCAAACATCAATTAGAATATGATTAGATGGAAATAAATTGCATTTATTTATATATAATTAAACTAATTTTAATTTAAATCCAATTTAAAATATTATTTGACTTTATAAAAAATTTAAATGATATGATTGTTTCAATTAAAATTCAATATGTTTCACTATTTATCAAAAAATGAAATATTTTCGAAAAATCCCAATAACACAACATACAAAAATTTTCATATTATAATTTAATATATGAAGTTAATTTGATATAAATTTTTTTCTTAATGTTCTAAAAATTAATTTTCAAAATAATTTTCAATGTTCGACTAAACCGCATTTTAGATGAAAAAAAATTAGAAAACATATTATTTTTTATTCAAAAATATTATTACATTAACTTATCATAAACATATAACCATTATTTTTATATAATATTTAGTATTATTTTTAAATTATACTTAAATATATAGGTTGTAATGGTATACTATATTATAGTTCATGTTGTCATCAGGATGCGTGTTTTACTAGTTATCAATGATATAAAATTTAATGAAAATTATTTATTTGGTTTTTAATGCTCGATGTTGTGTGTATAATATGATAACAAATAAAATGCAATCATTATAAAATTTTATGTTGTCACATTCTCCTCACCTTAAAAAAATATCGTCTTAGAAATTTAAACATTATCTCGGTGATCATGGGTTTATATTTGAAAATTATTTTATTGAAATCGCACATTGAAAAAATGAGTTAATATAACATCACTTTAATAATATTGAATGTTAAGTACAAAGTTCATATTTAATAACAAATAAATTCATTTATAATTAAGAGAACGTTAGTGTAATGTAATGATATGGATATAGATGAATAGATTATAAAAAGATAGAGAGTGATAGATTTCATTGATCTAAATAAAGTGAAATAATAAGTAAATGTTTAGGACATAGAAACCACCAATCTATGATGATTTAAAAGACCATTGATTATTCAAGTATAAAGGTAAAAATAAAAATGTTTTTTTAATATCATCTTCCAAAAGTTTAGGAATTATATTTCTATCTAAGAATATATGGAAATATACTTAATTTATATGTTTCTACTTCATAAGAACAATTAAATCCATTGGTTTTATTCTGATAAAATTCTAATTAAATGATTACTAAATGATATTAATATAAAAAAATTATTCCTAAATGAATAAAATTAAAATTTAAAAGATTGGAATGTTCATAAAAGGGTGAAAATTCTATTTTTCTATCACTTACTTTTTCCATAACCAATATGGTTAGCAAATGTTATTAATCTCCAGATCTTAACAACGACCCCACTAGTTCTTCATTAATATTTAGTTATAAAATTTTTTATCATAAAAATGAAATAATATAATGGATATAAAATTGGATATTTATAGGATATAAAACCATATCGTCCTTATTTTGTGGGTTCATGACCCATAGGAATGCTGGATACAATGGGTTATCACCCATTGTTATGACCCGTCCTCGGGGCCCATTCTATGACTACCCCAAGCCCGTCTTCCATAGGCCAGGGGCTGGAGACTAGCACCAAAGGCATAAATCCAGATAAAAAGGGAAGGAATTGCCTTTACGAAATGAAAGAACACACAACCAGAGTACAAGAGGAAGCAACACTAAGTAAAGTAGTATAACAAATGTGCTGAAAGTATAAGGGGCCAGAAATATAAGCCCAATATAAATGTAGAACTACCACTGAAAGAAAATAAAACTGAACAGGAAAATAGCTGAATAGTGATGCAGCTCCTGGATCGTCCTCTAGGTTCCTACCTGAAGGGTAGGTACATAGGTCCTCCTCAGCACAATACATCTGTTCGTTCGTCCGTCCGTCTCCTCCGGGTAACAACTCGTGATGCGATCCACCTCCGGGTACCCTCCAATCCTCTTACACTCTGCCTCGATTAGCGATGTTAATTGTCTGCATCCAACACAACGACGTGCAGGCATAGCCTGTGTAGGGGTGAGTATAACGATACTCGGTAGAGATCTTGAGACCCTCAAGGTCTCACTAAATCCAACAAGGATAAAACAAAAAGAAATATCTAAACAGATAACCTTTAATTAGGTATATGGCCATACATATACCTATGTTATCAAGTAAACCATCTCAATCATGAGGAAAACACAAAGGTCATTGACTCAACTCAAACCAGGATTTTTATTCACGATGACGAAAACACAACTGCTGGAGAAATCCTCTGTCAAGAATAGTAGTCCTGTCATGACTCTAAGGTGCCACTCACTAACCTTAGACTGCTGAGGTACTCCTCCTGTCGAGTACCGTGGGTCTGCCACCCCAACACAATAGTGCTCCCCACCAAGGGTCTGCCACCTCACAATGTAGTGCTCCCCCTCATAGCCTATAGAGGTACTCCTCCTGTCGAGTACCGTGGGTCTGCCACCCCAACACAGTAGTTATCCCCACCATGGGTCTACCACCCCAACACAGTGGTTATCCCCACTGGTCTATACAAGTCACTCTAAATCAAATCAGACAAACATTCATTAGGTCTCAACCAGTTAGAATGTCACCATACTCCGTATATGCGTCTCTGGGAGGATCCTATCCACGAGCCACTAGTCAGCACTCTGACTGTCACTAAGTCCCATAAACAAGTATCACAAAGGACCTCCTCGTCATAGTGGTATCAACGCAACAGACATCGCGTCAATTGGACGCATGATCTGTGAGTTATTAGCCTTTTTGTCCCGGGGGCCCTGTTGGTTTCATGTACAAACCAACCCGACTGTATCCCAACTGTACACTGAATTCCCATTGGTTATACTCAATGCAACCATTTCTCAATGAGAATACCAACGTCGTTGACGATTCGTCAATCAGACATCCGGTCTAAGAGTTATTGGATTTTCTGTTCCAGGGGCCCGGTTGGTTTATAAGCTAAACCAACCAGACCACACTCCAGCTGCATCCAAACATCATTTGTATTATGAAAAAAGAACCTTCACATCAATAGGAATCCAACGTAGTCGATGACAAGTCAATCGGACGTCTGGTCCTCAAGTTAAAATTGTTTCTGCTCCGAGGGCCCAAATGGTTTCAAGTTCGAACCAACCCGGCCATACCCAAACATTGTCTAAACCTTGAGTATAATATACCGAAACGACCATAACGATCCTATGAATCCTACGCATCTGATGTTGCATTGATCAGAGGTCCGTACCTCAAGATATGTCCGTTTAACCAAAAATGGTCTGAAAATAGGGGGTCTGGGCCTGGTCCGACCTAGCCCAACACCCCCTTGGTCGGCCCGAACTGGGTCTGGCCTGATAGGGCGCAGCCCAGCACGGCTGGTGCGACCCGCCCCGGTCCGCATGGCCCACCCCGGCCCGTCCGCGGGAGGCTGGATAGGCACATCGGCCGAGCGTGTTGCGTCGTGCGGGGGGGGGGGGGGGCAGCCCCCGCTGATTGATACCAGCGGCCCCCGCTGGTGCCACCCAGCCTTCTGGATCCCACACGGTCATGGGATATGTCACATCACCGTCGCAGCTATTTCCATGGTGGGTTTCATTGGCGGCGCGCTGCCGCCACTGGATGTCGGCGCCGCCGTGCCGGCAGTGGCTTCCGCAGACCACCGGATGCGCTCCGGTGGTCCGATTCGCCCACCGCTTGCGCCTATTGCTTTCCTGGGACCCGTTCTTCACTGCGAAGGCTTCCAAACATTGTTTCGGTCCCGTTTCATCATCACCCATCAATCTTCACATAGAAAAACAATCTTTGGAGGGTCGTCTGGCCATGTTTGTTCCGCCCGCACCCTCAGCGTTAGTCGATTGCAATAGGTCGGACAACAATGATGTTCAACGACAAACAAGGCACAATTTTAATCAATTAAAATTAAACTTAACTCCCTACAATTTCCCCACAATCAAATATTCATACCCCGCAAATAAAATCATTCACGAATCAACTTGGTAATGAGTTGATTCGTGTTCTTTTTTTTAGAAGGGATGAATCATGGAAATATAACATACTTAAATTAAACACCAATTTCAAGAAAGATCCATGGTAGCCGAGCATTGTGGATAACAGTGTCGTGAAAGAGAGGACGTCAGCTCATTGACGAATTCCCCACATCGGTGTCTCCTTCCTTGTCGTGAAGAAAGAAGAGGACGGAGAACTATGGTTCCCGTGTCATTCTACGTTGAAGGGTCGATGTTCTTCATCAGAGAAGAACCGTCCTTCGTTGAGGATGATGTTCTTCAAAAACTCTAGAGTTCTCCCAATTCCTCCTCACACAATAATTGTCAACCCAAATAAAATAAGGCTTCTCCTTATTTTATATAATCTTTCCATGCATTCAAAAATTAAAATTCAAACACTTAATTAATTTAATTGAAGAGGTTCAATCATTTAATTAAGGTTTGTGTTGGAAAGAATAATATAGGGAGAGAAGGGAGAGTAAGATTTACTCAATTGAAGGGGAGTTAAGAACTAAAAAGGTGGTTTAAAAAGAGTTTAGGGAATGAAAATGTCTGGGGATCGTGTGGTCCCCACCTCACAAATATCCTCACATGGGTAGTTAGGTGCTTATGGGTCCCATCCCAACTCCCCCATGTAAGATATAACCACATTATATATAAAACAAAATTCTTCCACTATTTTATTCACTTCTTATTTAATCCACAAAAATTTACTTCTCCCGTGCAAATGCATCTGTAGTAATGGTCCCCTTATGAAATTACTGGTGTTGTGAGTTCATCGGTGCCCTCGGATTTCAATTCCGAGCACCGGTTCAAAAGATAGAAAAACCAGCTTGTTCGTTTACTGAATGCACCCAAGCTAAACTTTGAAAATTGATTCCGAGCACACTAGGCCTCGGAATGAAGCGTTGTCAAAAGCCACAGACTCGTGAAATAACAAAGATATTAAGAAAAAATGTTCCTTGAAATTTACAGTTCTTTACACCCATCATCTAGGTTTTCCTTTATTTAAAATATTATTAATATAATTCATATATTATTCCCAAATTGTGATAAAATGTAGTTATTATAATATAAAGGATAATATAACATTTAAGCATCACCAATATCTATAAACTCAAGTACAAAAAAAATTATGTAAATTTTACCTTATATAAAACCCTAGTATAATAAACCAATGAGTTGTATTCTCATAAATGTGTTGAAAAAAATATTTGTAATGATGCTATAATCCTACATAAAAATTTAACAAAAGTAGTTTTTGATAATTTTAACTTATAATCATGCATAAACTCATAAAACCACGATGATATCCATAATTCATAAGTCAATTAATAATTATATGATTCTTAAATTTAAAACTATCCTTAGATGTTTCATTATTATTTTTACATAAATTTTACTCGTAAAAATCATTATTCAATTTAATCTTCCATTAATAATAGATATATAATTTATCTATCTTATTTTAACATATTTCCATCCATGATCTAAGGGTTATCCTTTATAAGAGTTCATTAACTCAGATATTTCCCAGGTTATCCACATTTAATACATAAGACTTTAAATATATCCTTAGGATGAGATTTATCACTTTTTATAATACTCTTCATTCTCCCCCAGCAATCGAATTCTCAATTCCCTATTTTATCACACATAATCATTTTACAAATCCATTGGGAATCTTTCATGGGTGTCTCATTCCACATTTATCATAGGATAGATAGTGATCCTTCTTTAGTCAATGGTCTCCACCACCCATGCACTTATCAAAATCTAGCCTTCTCTTATTTAGTGAGACTGAGATATGGTTAATGTATATTTTTTTATCATATTTTATGACAACTGATTATATATAGTTCTAAAATCTTTCACTACTTTCATTATCCCATTTGGTTTCTCATAGTCACTACATTGTCCTTTATTTTCAATATTTACACATTTCTTTCATGTTCCATCCATTTACTAATCCCAAAAATTATAGTGTGTGAAACAATAATCTTAGTGGGAAAAAATATGATCATTTAAAATATATTTAAATCGGGGCACCTTTTTTTAATCTATGACAGCATAGTTTTATTCATGGTTAAACATTTTCATCATTTAGTCAAATCATTCATAATTTTTTATAATGAATATATGAATTATCCTATGAATATACACCAGTAGTGTTAAACTAAGTGCATAGTAAGTTCAATTTTCATGCACAAGACGATGACCAATTCAATCCCAATGTTCCATTTTTAGATTTATTAACCATAGTTACATCAATTATAGAACCAAATCCCCATACATTATCTAGAAATGGTTGTATTTCCAGGATAAATAACATAATATCCACCTTAAAAAATCATTATAATGTCCATCAACACCTATCCTCAATGTATAGCATAGGGTTATTTTCCCCAATCAATATTTTTCCAAATGTAGGTCACAGGGTTTCTACTAAACATCCTTTAATTATAGTAGTAGTGACCCCAATTCTCGTATCTTGAGCCTAGTTTCATCTTTAATGAAACTTCATTGATACATGGAATCAAATACCAAGGTATGGAGTTGTTTATTTTCTATATTAAACTAGATAGATACATGATTCCCATATTAGATTTGAAAAAAAAACATTTTTTACATAAAATTATTCCATTTACCTTATCCCTACATTTAAATGATAGTACACATCCTGGAATCTAGGTGAATGGAAATAGAATGTTAGCATAAATTATCTATAAGGGATAAGTAAAATATAATATATCATGAATCAATAAATAATAATCAATATGGAGAGGTAAAAAACTAAAAACACATTCTATTTAATCAATAACATCATTATCATAGGGGGATAATGGATATTAAATATAGTAAACTGAATAACTAATTAAACATGCCATTAAAAAATAAAATGAGAATGAAATACATCATGATATAATATCATTGAAAAAATATCATTAATACTTATAATTTAATTCATAATGAAAATATTAATTATTGGAAATAATGATCTCACAAATCATGATAACTCTATATTCAAAATATTTCACGAGATGGTTTTAAAATATAAGTAGAAAACTATTTAACACTAACATACAATTTATCCTCAATAAACTACTAATAAATCAAGGGGATATATAATTTGGACCCAACCATAAATATAGGTCCAAATCATTACTCACATATTGAAAGATCGATCTAATTCATGAATCAATATTACAAAACATTAAATATTGATATTAAATAATGAATATTGATTTATTAATATTTATTAAGAGAAATAACTTTTAATGTTGAACATTGTATGTATAAATATTATACATATTAATAAGTAAAAATATCCTTGTGAAATGATATGGATATTTGTGGTAATATTAATGTCCAATGATCGTATGAAATTGAATATTTCACCATATTGTTAGTTACTAAAAATTGAATCAAGAAAGTAAATGTAAATACTTTCCTTAGTGAAAATGATCATAAAACATAAATTGAATAAATTAGGATAGTATCAATCCAACATATAACAAATGTAGTAATAATGAAGGTTTATTATTGTTAATGAATAGAAATACCATAAAAATCCTTTTAAAAACATTCTTGAGGAAATGAACTGCTTCATTTTCAAAATTAATTTTTATAAAAAACAATTCTAAAAACAATATTGAAAATAATTTTCTTTGAAAATTATATTTCAAAAATATAATGGATTCATCAAAACATTGAGTGGCCATGGTGGTTAAAAATTATTATACAATCCATGTTTTATAAAATAATGTTTCCTTCCCCATTTCTCTAAAATCCAAACATACATTGTTTGGAAAATTCTAATAACATTTATTTTAAAAAATTGTCTATATGTAAAAATGAGTAAACATTTGGTTAATAAGTCATTTTGAAATCGATAAAAACATTTTTGAATACATTGTTAAAAACATTTTTTTTAAGGAGATAGATTTCTAAGCAAACAGAGAAATGGAATTACATTTTCTTAAAAATATTTTCTCAATAATATTATGTTCTAATGAGAGGGAAATGGTGATATTAACTGAAATAATAATGAATAAACATATGATAATATAATTAAAGTGGTTTATTATCCAATGATAAAATAATATATTTCTATGGAAATCCAAGCATAAAAAATACTAGTTAAATTAAGATTGTGAAATAAACCCTTACAATGATCAAAACATTGAAGTTGGATTTAACAATTGAATTCATTGTGTGTGTAAAATAAAAATAAAAATAAAATAATTTTATAAACAACATAATAGTTTTAAATTTTAATAGACACATATTCAGACAATAGAATTGATAATTAAAAGAAAATACATAGATAGATTTAGGACCCACCATGTATATAAGAAGTGGGACACCTCTCCTACATGATGAAATAATCTAGTGTTTTAGATCCCCCATTGTGATTATACAATATTTTGGGTTCAATATTTTCCACCCCTCTGTTAATCCTATATCGATGTATCAATCCTCTCTATGGTCACCATCTTAGGTATTATGTGATTCAGATTTTTCTCTTTCCTTTATGGATATGTGGAAAAATATATCTACAACCTGTGTTCAATTGGCCACATCTCCTATATTGGTTGTGAGATTTGATGTTTCTTTGAGGTTTGTGGTTTTTAAGTACATAGATGAGTAGCCTTTAATATGTAAGTATGAAGAAATGAAATCTTCTCCAGATGAGGGGTTATGTGTCATACTCGAACGAACCATCAAGGTGATGTTTTATGTAGATCATATTCTAATGAGATGATAATTATCCCAAATGTATGGATGATGTTGGGTGGATCTAGATCATTGGACATGCTAAAGGATTCATTTCCTTGTAGAATCCATCGAAATGGCTCACTAGCACATGTTGAATCCAACTCCACAACAATCTTTGTACAGATGTCAATTAGAAACAATTCACTGATTGCACGCATTGCATTTTCTAAATATTAACTACCCAAGAATAATGGTAATTTGTCTTATAGGATATCAATTTTGTTGGGTTTCTCTTATTATAAATATGTGTCTCTTGGGGGGGGGGGATTTTCCACAGCATATTTCCATTAGATGACGTGATGTTTCGTGAATGGTAGCTTGGATCCCTACTTCTTAAACATTGATTGCATCATTTATAGGAATGGTATCTTGAATTTAGTGTCACTTATGATAGAAATTCCTTATTTCATATATGTCTTCTTCTATAAGGAATTAATTTGGTGCTATGAAATATAACGATTTTACCTTACATTGGAGATGCAATGGGGACTCTTATACATCTCGACAAGGAGACTGAGGATGTTTAGTATGGGCATTTTTCTAGGATACTGGTGGATATGTATCTTACATACACACATATTTTCAAGGTAACTCTTTTAAGCCTTTCTGATAACATCTACATTAATTTTGAGTATAAAAATGACCACTTTTTTGAAATAAATTCATGGTTGTCCGGTACTATTTAGATTTATTTCGGAAGAAGGTTTCTTGTGAGATATGAGGGATGAACGGTCACCCAGCAAACCCTTATTAAAGGAAGTCATAGAGTACAAATGAGAGATTTCCAAAATCTAATGTTGAATATGGTGTTTCACTCAAATTTCTAGTTAACAATTTGGAATATGTTTAAATTCATAACTCTCAAGAATATAATGGCAAGGTGACAATATCATTCAATGCCACTTTATCTAAAAGCATGTAGATATTTTTGGCTTCCATATTCTTGGAAGAGGTGAATGTCATTGGTTAGAGAAAGTGAAAATTTTCTGACTTGCAGCAAACCCAAATCCCAATTATAGACACTAGAAATGATCAAATTGTTGAACAAGCCAATGTAGTATAAATTCAAAAAATTCTTGACTGTCATGCCACTTATGAAATAATGAATTCTTCAAGTAACCAAAATGGTAATAAAATTCAAGAATTTGATTCCCCACCCACATTTACAATTTTTTATGCTTCTTTCATATCCATTATGGATAATGATGGTCTCCTAAATGTTTAATATATGATGAAAATCTATCTTGTTGACCCCCAAGTGGTTGTTGAGAAACCAAATACAACCAAACCAATTCATACTACTGAGGTAAATAAATTAATTGTTCCATTGAGTTGAAGGATACAATTCCATGTCCTGATACACCTCACAAAAAACCAAATCTTTCTCATGTTGGATCATTAGAGTTAAAGGGTAATATAATGTCAAGAAATACATCTCATGAAAAAATCCTAAAAAAGTAGGATGATAGCTTTAACAATAATAGTAATGATGAAGCAACACTAATTGATAGGCTTTAATCTAATACTTTATGTAGTGGGAGATCTAGATATCAGGGTCATATATATAGAAGAGTTGAATGGATCACGATTTGGGTGGATGAAAGCAGGCTAAGTGTGAGATTATTGAAAAATATAGGTATATATATCCTAAGCTTTGGGAAGTTTTCTTTGATTTCATGTCCCATATTTGGTTCAAATTTTTTTTCATCTTATTTCTAATAATAGAGGCACTGCATCCATCTTTTTGAAAAAAAATAAGAATAAATATAACTTAATGAAAATAAATTTAGTTATGAAATTTATTACCAGTTGGTAATTTTCTATTCAAATCCCATTGGATGATGTAATAAAAATTTAAACATAAAAACAATTAATTATGAATTAAAAATGATTGAAAATATAATATGGGAATTATATTCACTATATAAATTAAATTAGATGCATAATATAACAATATGCCTCAACTAATAGAAATCAAGATGAAGTATCATATGTCAAACTTACTTTTGGTTGAAAATTACTTAAAATCATGAAAAATGGCTTTAATCATATTATTAATTTATAAAAGAACCATAAAAATATTTATAATATCATATATGATATTATAATATCATTTTACCACTCATTTGTTAATAATATTTCATTATTTTCATTATTTTGGGTGTTAATTTACTGGTTTTCTCATGCATGTATTATAAATAATGTTATGGAACTTCTACATTATATATAAGTGATTCATATAAAGATTGATAATAATGGTATAAATATCATATTTAAGATTTCTATTTCATATTATTATCATTATAAAATTTGGGCATGTAAAATGAATGACATCGCTTTGTGGAGATCATTGGTCATAAGTACGCACAAGAAACGATATAATTCACGTAACAAGTGAAAGGGTGAATAAGTGGGTGATATATTAAATATAAAAAATCAAAATCACATCTCATATATTTATTAATTTTATCATTTTTATATTCCACATAATTCTTAATTGAAGAATCATTTAGATCGCTTCACGCGACGGTAGTCCGCTGAACAAACAAGAAATGTTATCATAATTTATAAAGAATGAAATTAAGTTGTTATTTTTGATATTATATTTCATGATGCCTAATAATATAATAAATTTTATATAAATATATTAAATTGATCATTATAACCATAATTATTGGTTGTGATGTAAAACAAAGTACATCGGTTCGTAAAGGGGAAGTGAGTTGTACAAACGATTGATGATTTTTCTTCCCTTTTGATAAAAGTGGAGGTATATTAAATATTATGTCGTATAAATAATAAAATATAACTATATGGTTGATAATGTTGTTATAATATTAATATTTGTTATACTAATTAAATGTTCTAAATTATGCATGAAAACAAAAGATCTTTGTTAATACAATTACCTACTCCATGAAAAATATCATTTCGATCATATTTTTAGATTCTTATTGTTGGTATTTTGGGATAAAAGAAAGATCTAAATTGAATCTAAGGAGGTTCTTGATATATTTTGGCAATTTTTGGTCATTTCTAATGGAATTATAGCCGCGGATAAGTGAATGGATTGATATCCCATTTACAAGTTGGGAAACAAACCCCACATAGAAATAACATGAAAATTACAAAAGATCCCAAAATGATAAAGGAATCCATCTCCCAATTACATCCAAATGAACATATATTTTATTTTTTAATTAATTTGTAATTATGTCAAAACATAATATTTTAAATTTTATTAGGTTTTCTCGACCCCTATATTCTCAATTTAACCCATGGTAATCCTAGTTTTACCATTATCATGGATTTCTTATAGTTTTCACAATTCATGTTGGTAAAAAAATAATTTTTAACATATTAGATAATATAAACTATTCGGATTCACAATGATTATTCCATTTTTAAAAAAATATCATTCACATTAGTGAAAATATTTTTTAAATATTAATCATCTTGTCGTGATGAGAAATCAGGCTTTCAATTAGAAAATGATTAAAAGATTAAAAGGTTTTTATATCAAAGTACAATTTGAAAATGATTAAAATGAACAAAATAGAATAAATAGACATAAAATTGGAATAATTCAACTTTAAAACAATTATAAATATAATTTATCTTTATAAATAATTTATTCAAAATATGTTTTAAAAATTAAAATTCAGTATGTTTTAAATATTAATGGAAGAACGAAATATTTTCAAAAAATCCCAAAAATTCTCCAATAGATAATTTTGGTATGATAATTTCAAAAAATATTTTCATTTTATAAATTATAATTTCTTTTAGGGTATAAATAAATTATTAATTTTTTGAAAAAATGTGTGACTAAATATTTTTTTAAAAAAAATTTGTTTTTTAAAAAACATTTATTTTTCTTCTAAATGATTCTTATTTTCATTTATAATCATTAAATATCCATAATTTTTATAATTTAGTTAGTACTATTTGTACACTTTAATTTTATTGTTATGTTATGATGGTAGACAATATGGAAATTCATTTTGAATTGGAGTTGCATGTTCAAAAAACTATGGAGGAGATTAAATTTAAATAAATATATCGTATGGGTTGTTTAAGATTGGTTTTGCATGTAAAAAAAACTATAGAATGAAATGATATTTTTTTATATTTAATTTGAATATAATACATTGAACCATATCTAACATGTCATATGTATATATAAAATTATGATGATCTACACTCGGATTCCACTTATATGTGCTTCGATCCTGAAGGGCCACATTGCCTCAAGTACATATACCCAAATATAAGAGGCTTCCAACTAATAGTGATGGCCTAGTGTGTGATAATTGGAAGTGTATTCCCTCATTTCCAATGTGTATCATAATTTATCAATATGAAGATATAGAAAATAGTAAACACAATATACGTGAACTGATAGCAAGATAGAAGCAGGAGTGAATAGTATACAATAGATGCAACTGATATAAACATACAAAAATTGATGATGATATTTCATGTCACTATAAAGGTGGATAACATGTAAACAATTATAATACAAGCATTTAATACAAAATTAAAATTAATGAATCCAAAACCATCCCTAACATCTTGTGCTCCGCTCGGTCATCTACAACTAGCTCCATCCTAATATATCCAGAAATCAAGTGTTTGAGGAGATAATTTTCCTATTATCAACACCTACATACATGTAATATTTTCTAGAACCAATGGTGATATATATGGGGTGAGAGATAAATATTATTAGGCCACCACCAATGATTTCTATAACATCATGTCTGTGTGATATAAATTGAAACAGTATGCAGGCAAGCTTATATAATAGGAAAGTAGTACTCTAATGTAAATACCCAGGTACCTGATTCATCCCTATGATGGTGTCTGAACATGTACCCAATTACATAATTAATTATCTTCATTTTTTATCATTATGTCATGTGAGGCATATCCAACACTAACATCCCCTCGTAATTATAATACTAAATCTTTCAATATGATACAAGGAAACATGTTGATAGTAATAATCAAGGGGTTCCAAAGGTAATAACAAAAGAAACCTAGAACAAAAGGGTATCTACCTCCTTAGTAACTAATGCCTTGGAAGAGGGTAATAGTGTAATCCAAGGATCATCATCCAATGAATTCCACAAGAAATGATCTAGATGAGTCCAAGGAAAACATCCAAGGTAAAGTTGGATAAGAAATAGATAGATCTAAGGATGAAACTGAGGATCTTATTATCTATTGATGTTAAGCTGGATCCATGGAATTTATCCAAGGCATCCTATAATTATATATAATGTATCCAATGGCTTCATATTGAAAATCTACAGGTAGAAAAGGATCTGGTTCTATGGTGGCACTCAACCAATGCAACCAATAACATTGAAACTCGATGGAATCCTCGAGTGCTCAAGACATTCCATCAAGAATCAGTGGTGAAATAAACTCAAACCACTCCAATAATTATTTCATGGTCTATATAAAATTAGTAACCTTACATTTGATTCATTTAATTAATTAAACTATTAAATAATCTACCAATTTAATGAGCAATAAGGTGCAATCCATTGCCTTTCATTAGTGTGACAAGGCCTATTGAGCATGCAACAATTTAATTAACAACTTTATGTCATAATAAAATTACTTGGATTATTCTACTACCATCCATCATAAATGGAAAGGGGTGATATGACATGAAACAAAACATTCATATCTCTACAATTTGGACAATTATTATATGTTCAATATAATATCTATATCTATTTATATTTTATTAACCAATTTGAAGAATTTATCTTAGGTGTTTCATGTGTTTAGAATACATGGTACTATCCGTGATGAATTCACAATTAAAAAATTGTTTAATGAGAGAGCGGTTTACCATTATAAGGGTCAATACAATGAACACCATAATAGTGGATCAGATGAACATATCAAATACTAAGAACCCAATTATAGAATAACGTCCCACATGGGGTGGTTAGTGTTTTGTACGTAAACACCAATGATGAATTACCTATATGGAATGGTCCATAGAACAATGTTCTAAATACAATAATAATGACATTTAAATTTAACCGATGATAGATGATGACATTGGTGAGTGTCTATTTCATTTTATAAAATGATGAAACTCAAATTACGAGTTATAGGCCACCTACCTAAGGATTGTTCATGTAACAACCTGATATTTTATGATATTTATTCGTTTTAAATTATTTGATGTCACGTTTTTTACGCTACAACAAGATTATCTTATGCTATACACAACACTGTATTAGCTTAGTGTATACGCAACACTATTCTTAGATTGTGTTACACAGAATTTCAAGTTCGTTTTATAATAGTCATTCTATGAAACATTGAGTGTATATATATATTCAATGTATAAATGAAATATGGTTGGATTCTGTTATATGAAACAACTAAGGATTCTTGCACAACACGCAACCCTGACTTGTCTTGCATTATACGCAATCGCGACCATCCTCGATAGCGTGTGTTGTACGCAATACCAGGGTTCACTAAGCAATGATATATGGTTATAATATTATCACGAACTAGCTGTTATGAATATTATTATTGAAATTTTTTATTTTATAACATTATTATTCATCTTACACATTTTCAAGAACATGTTAAGAGAACAAAATAAATTTTTCTGGTAAAATAAGTATTTTTCAAAAAATGCAGTTTTGTCACCTTTTGATTGCGCACCCACATTAAATCTAGTTTTTGACATGTTTATAAGTTCAATTTGAAAAAATAAAATTCTTATTTGGAATCAGGATATAAAATTTTACTTTGGATAAATTTTTTATATTATTCTGATAACTTTCATATTTTGATGAATAGTAAAAATACGCTAATTTTTAATTAAAAACATCTTTCTTCATTGTGATAATTTATAAGGTTAAATTATAATATTGAATGGTTTTAAAGTATAAATATAATATATTTTTACCATTTAATATAATATATGTCAATATCATTAATTTCACATTGAATTCATAGGTAAAAACATTTCAATCTTTGGCAATGTTTTAACTTCTAAAACCCGTTTTCTTAACAACGGAATTAATATTAAATTAATTACTGAAACATATGTGTTTTGAATTTTGAAAAATGGAATCCATATTTGAAATTAGTGGGTTCAAATTATGTAAATAGGCTACTTTTTATTTTTGGGCATTATGAATAGTAACTACGGTGAATTTTACTTACCATAGTTAAAGGTAAATCGGGTAATTAAGGGTAAATATAAGATTATAAAATTACCCTAACACCTGAAAAAATCTTATTGGATTACTAAAAGTAGACCCATTTCACATAAGGGTCGGATTAGATTCATTTAATGGACTTTGTTCCATGAAAATAATTTAATTATTTTTAAAATCAATGAAAGTTTCAACGTGTCAGTTTATTAAAGCTTATAAGTATAATAATTTTAATTTAGTGATAAACTTAGTGAAACTTCGGATATATATAGTCTCCTGAAATCTAATAAAAGTATCTACATCATATGAATTTATTTGTAATTTCTAGGGATTAAATAATTATCATTAAAGGTGACAAAATAGTGATGTTGAAATTATTTAATTAAAAGAAATATCAAATAAATGGTCTTAAAAACTATAAAATAAATATTATATGAACTATTTAATGTGTTCCACTAATTTTCTAGATACATATTACTTGTTATTAATCTATTAAATATTTTATTTCGAACATATCTTCTGTATATTGTTTATTTAAATTCAAATAAATGGATATTGTTAAAATTGACACTATTGTTATTTTATAAAAATAACATATTATAAAATTTTTTAAAAATCATAAAAATATTTAAAAATTATAAATTAACATTTATATGGTATAAAATGTCATAAATTTTCAAAATATGTAAAATTCACAACACATGTGTAATTATATATAATAATCTAATATTTCGAATATTATTACCAAAAATAAAATTAAATTGTTAAATAAGGATAAATCAAGTTGATAATGTTTAAAATAAATTTCTAACATGTATAAATTTTATTGGTTTATGATATTAAAACCATATCTCATTTAATCTACGGATATGAGTCATTTTGGAAGTTTTTAAGTGGGGTTGATATTTAATATAAACTAATATTTCTTATATTTCCAAAGGTTCCCCTCCCCTACCTTATAAAGGGGAACCTCCTCCCTCTCCTCACACCAATTTGAGCCTTAAAGATAGTCCAAAACCTACTAAATTATCTTCTACACTTCCCTAGAAACATTTTAGAGGTCCTGGTCTTCTTCAAAGACCAATTTTAGTGTCCTAAGAGATAGTTTAAAGGAGGCACTTCGAGAAAGAGGTAATACCTTCTACCGTTTTCTTCATGTTCCATTATTCTTCTACTCCCTCTTATTTAGTTGTTTCATTATGAAGTAATAACATAAGTATCCCTGATATACTGATATGTTATTATAAATATTAAACAACCATATTTCACCTTCTATCCATCCTACGGAAATCAAAATCACCGCGCGTGCGTAGGTACAGAATACCGTCTTCATGCCGTGGTGTAATCTGTTTTTCCACCAACACCTTAAATGGATGGCTATAATGGTGTAAGAAATAACTATATATGGTTATTATAACATCATACTATTTCTGATATATTATACCATCCACTCCAATTCTGTTCAATAATTATGGGAACGATATCATCACTCGTGTGTACGTACAGATTACCGTCTCCACTAAGGGATGAGATTCATTCTCCATGTTAACCATACATTAATGATTATAAAGTTTATCTAATTAATAATAGTGAAATATATAAAATAATAATTCTACTCAATTTATGTATATATATATATGTATGTCATCTATTTAGTTTCATTCAATTCAATAAGGAAACGAAAACATCGTTCATGTGTACGTACGGCCTACCGTCTCCATGAACGGTGTATTTCATTCCATTTATCGATGTATAATATGTATGTATATGATGAATATATATTATATATAAATCATGTTTTACATTTTGGAATTATGTAAATAGGGATATAAGTAATAATATCAATAATGAAAAGTCGAAACACATACGATAAATGAAATGATTTAACGCAAAACGCTACCTTAACATGGAATTTACAAAAGAACGGGTAATATAAAGTCATAAGTGAATCATATCTGATATCATAAAAATGAATATGATTATTTAATAGGTCAATGACATTATTTAAATCAATATACAGGAGGTTCATATCCATACGAAACATATCATACCTAAGGTAAGGGATAATTTTGCAAATCTCATTTTATTATCTGAGATTGCTTATACGTAAGTATTTACTGGGGTTATTGTTATCATCCATGACCATGTTTTCTAAAATTGTTTTAATGTATGTTTAATGTCCTTTTTACCCATTTTGAATTTTTCTACGTGGTATGTAAGGAATCTTTCTTTTCGTTACGTTATGAGGTACTTTTTGACATTTCTAACAAAAGTACGAGGAGAATGTTTTTTTTAACTTATACGGAATGAAAGGATTTTTACGGTTTTATAAAGCATTATTTTCATGAAGCTTCCTACAAAAGATTTCATTACTATTTTCAAAAAAATCCTTTTCTTTTAAAATTGCATGACATTTTGTGAAAAGAAAATGATTTTGAAGAAGAAAGGATATTTTGCTCAAGAATTCATTTCAACTGTTTTATCAAAACCATTTTCCATCTAAGATGACGTTATTTCATATGTTTATGTTTCAAGTATAATGTCTCTATGAGTTACACAGTTTCATTGTTCTTATTATGAAATGATATCCATTTCTTTTATATGGATTATGTGATGATGGGATTATGTTTATGAAACCCATTTTATTCATTGGGTTATTATGAATGATGTATGTTTATTTTGTGGAACAAGTAAAAATGATTTCATTATGAGATGGGTGGGACCTATATCTCCCTCCAATGCATTGGGTAAAGATTTATATCTCATGAGATAGACATGGCTGTAACGGAAAGTTAAACCGGTTCAGTAATACATGACTTGAACGAGGAGTGAACTCGATTCAGAATGGGACTCTGTCCACTAAGATGGTCTTGGCAGCAATTTCGTGGCTACTATGGAAATAATAAAATGTGATTAATGGTTTTCCACAATTACATGTTTTATTTCTATTCTATTTTATCATGATTAATGTTTCTTTATGATCTCTACCTTACATACTGCCATGATTTATGTCATTGCTCAAGATTTTGATGTTTTAATATTATATTCATGTTTTGAAGTTCAAATGTAAATGATTTGGTTTATTTTATCCATGCTTACCCTTACTCAGCATTTGATCTTACCCTTTATATTTTTTCTTTTCCCCAGGATTTAAAGAGAGGTTTTAGGAAAGAAAAAAATAAGGGGAAGATATTATGGGAGATGTTGAAGATCTTTCAACATGATTAGAAGATTATTTTCCGAGTTTCCAAAGAAACTAAACTATTACGATCCTTGAGTTTTGGTTTTTTTGTTATGTATTAAGTATTCCGCAAATGTAATGTATTGTCCATGTACGTCAAGCTTCGGGTCTCTACAGTTCGTATCAAAAGAAAGGTTTAGTTAACCTTTGGAAACTAGGATTTGAAAAATTTAGTGAGATCCCTAGAGATATTTCAAAAGTATGTCTAGGGATGTCCCTAAGGTTAAGTATACGTATAGGTTATAGTCCTAGAATTGTGCTAACGATCATAGAATTAAACCTAAGATGTTAGATATTGAAGGTACTCCCCCTTTATTATGTTTTTTTTACTAGCATGGTATTTTCCTCTCACACTATTATTTTTTGGGTTTTAGATGATGGTTGGAACCCGAAGGAACCGCGTTGATCAATGTAATGGACAATGCAATGATTTTCCTCCTGACCAAACCAATGTCATGGGAGATGGAGTGCACAATCTTATTTATATACTTACACAAGCTATGAATCATTATGGACTTCAAAATGACCAGAGAAAGGAGAAACCTTTTGTTGAATCCTTCATGAGGCAGCGTCCACATTCATTCAGCGAGTCTTCTGATCCCTTTGTGGCTGAACAATGGATCAGTATTACTGAAAAGATATTTTCAGTTCTACAATGTTCTGAGCCTGATAAAGTCATCTTAGCAGTATATTTTTTGGAAGGTGATGCTGATCAATGGTGGAATCTTATCAAGAATACAAGTCAAAGATATGAAATTGAGTCCATGGAATGTGACGAGTTCAAGAACTTTTTTTTCAGTAAGTACTTCCCTCGTATTCTTCAAAAAAATATGGAAAATGAGTTTCTTGAGCATAAGCAGAAGGATGATGAATCTGTTGGTATATACGAAGAGAATTTTACAAGACTTGCAAGGTATGCATCTAGCTTTATTATCCAACATGAAATTAATGTTGATCGATTTTTCAGTGGCTTAAAACCAAGTCCTCGAAGGGCATTAGCTATAAAAGACATCAGTATCTATGAAGAAATTGTTTGTTGTGCTATCAAGGTAGAACTGGAAGTTGTTGTAACATATCCATCTAATGGTTTTGACAAGAAACGAAATATGGAGTTGAAGGAGAAATCTCAAAACAATGGTGAAAAGAAGATGAATGTTTCTTTATGCTCAATGTGTGGAAAGAAGCCTGGCAGAGATTGCCTAAAAGGTACTAGAAAATTCTTTAAGTGTGGAAAAGAAGGTCATCGAGTAGTTGATTGTCGATATAATGTGGAAACGGTTGCTAATGATGTGAATAGAGAAAATAATACATAAAACACTCCACCAACACTCTAATGCTTCATGTGAAAGAAAATGGGGCATTATGCTAATAAATTCCCTAATCCACAGATTAATGATGATCAACGTGAGAAACCTCTTAAGGAAAAGGATAAAGGGAAGTCTCATGCGATCAATATTTGTGATGTTGCATATGAAAATGAAGTTGTGTAATGATTAAGTGTTTATGTAATGGGATTTTAAAATAGTATCATGGAATCTCATTTATGGTATTGTGGAATTTTTTAATATCTATGTATTGGATTTCAATAATAATATGGTACTGGAAACCATGAAAAAGTGATTAAAATATTTTTGGAAAGTGGATGAAATCTGAATAATGAAGGGATAAGGAGAAAATAATATGATAGTAATCATGAGTTCATGAGTGATATAAGGACTAAGTGATATTATGGTTTGAGTATATAGAATTTGTGGGATTTTAGTATTTGGAAAGTGTTAAAATTTAACAACATTCATGTTTTCACTAAGGATTAATTGGTATAAATTCTTCAGGAGAATACATGATTAAGGTATTAACATGATTGTAATTTGACCAACAAGATATATCTTACGATATATGGGGGATAAATGATGGCATTCACGTGATTGTTATGTGACATTTCATGTAATCATTTTCTTTATTCCTTGAGCTTTGACCGAAGTATTTTAGATAAGCCTAAAGATTGGAATGGATTATGTTGGACGTAAGTTAGTATTGTTTAAGGATAAAACATTTTTTGATATTATTGATGGGATGTTATAGTAATGTAGTTTTAGAAAAAAGGACAACCTACAGGACGGGCAGCAGCCCATCACGTCGGAAAAGGCTGTGGGAATCGAACCCACAACCGATGTGCAAAATGCCTTTATTGCCTACCACTAGCCTATAGGATGTCCCTAGTTAGTATAAAATAGTTTGAATTTTTTTAAGTGGTATGAGATATGAAGTATAAGTCCATTTTAGGAACCATATATGATTAATCAACATTTGTATATTTAATAACTTTTTCTAACATTTTGTCTGAGACATATGGAATGACCCGTCATTCTATCAGATGATCTGTTAACTCTTCACAAATAAAAAATTCAACTTCATTTCTTTAAGAGATGAAGTTGAAATTGTTCAAGGCATGAACAATAGTGAAATTGAACCAAAATCATGTTTGTATTTCTTTTAATTCATCAAATTTAGGGAAATGATCTTCAAACCCAAAAATTTTGTCCTAGTTACCTACTATCCGATGAATCAGATGGTACCTTAAATCATCACAAATCTATGGCTTTGTGATTGTTTGTTTTTTCATAGCCATGTTCTCCTCCACTCTCCATCAAAACTTGATGGTTAGATTTTTCTTCAATATCCATATTTTCACCTATGTTCTCCAACGTGGAAAACCCAGTGATGAGTTAATGTGGGTAACCATTACGTTTCATAATTTATTTTTTTAAAGTTAAGTTTTTATATTTCATTTTAGGATGTCTGTTGCAATTAAAGAAACCTTCAAGTAGAAAACCATGTATAACCCTGACGAATTTCGAGGGCAAAATTCATTTTAAGGGGGTAGAATGTAACAACCTGATATTTTATGATAAGTATTCTTTTTAATTTATTTGATGTCATGTGTTTTATGCTACAACAATATTATCTTCTGCTATATTCCACACATTATTATATTGAAGTATATGCAACACTATTCTTAGATTGTGTTTTACACAATTTCAAGTTTGTTTTATAATAGTCATTCTACGCAACATTGAGTGTGTGTATATATATATATTCAATGTATAAATGAAATATGGTTGGATTATGTTATATGAAACAATGAAGGATTCTTTCACAACACGCAACCCTGACTTGGCTTGCATTACACGCAATCACGACCTTCCTCGATAGCATCTATCGTACGCAATGTTGTGTTTCACTAAACAACGATATATGGTTATAATATTATCATGAACTAGCCGTTATGAATATTAGTAACTACATTTTGAATTTTATAACATTATTATTCATCTTACACATTTTCTAGAACATGTTAAGAGAATAAAATAAATTTTTCGGATAAAATAAGTATATTTAAAAAAATGCAGTTTTGCCCCCTTTTGATGGCGCACCCATATTAAATCTAGTTTTTGACATGTTTATAAGTTCAATTTGACAAATTAAAATTATTCTTTGGAATCAGGATATAAAATTTTACTTTGGATAAATTTTTTATATTTTTCTGATAACTTTCATATTTTGATGAATAGTAAAAATAAGCTAATTTTTAATTAAAAACAACTTTTTTCATTGAGATAATTTATATGGTTAAATTATATTATTTAATGGTTTTAATGTATAAATAGAATATATTTTTACCATTTAATATAATATGTGTCAATATCATTAATTTCACATTGAATTCATAGGTAAAAACATTTCAATCTTTGGCAATGTTTTAACTTCTAAAACTCGTTTTCTTAACAACGAGATTAATTTTAAATTAATTCCTGCAACTTATGTGTTTTGAATTTCGAAAAATGGATTCCATATTTGGAATCAGAGGGTCCAAATTATGTTAATAGGCTACTTTTTATTTTTGTGCATTATGAATATTAACTACGGTACATTTTATTTACCATAGTTAAACATAAATCGGGTAATTAAGGGTAAATATAAGATTATAAAATTAACCTAACACCTGAAAAATTCCTATTAGATAACTAAAAGTCGACCCATATCCCATAATAGTCGGATTAGATTCATTTAATGGTCTATTGTCCATGAATATAATTTAATTATTATTAAATCCAAAGAAAGTGACAACATGCCACTTTCTTAAATCTTATAAGTATAATAAATTTTATTTAGTGATAAACTGAGTGAAACATCGGATATATATAGTGTACAGAAATATGATACAATTATATACATCATATGAATTTATTTATAATTTTTATGGATTAAATAATTATCATTAAAGGTGACATAATAGTGATGTTGAAATTATTTTATTAAGAGAAATATCAAAAAATGGTTTCAAAAATATTAAAATAAATATTATATGAACTATTTAATGTGCTCCACTAATTTTCTAGATAAATATTACATGTTATAAATCTATTAAATGTTTTAGCTCGAACATATATTCTATATATTGTTTATTTAAATTCAAATAAATAAATAATGTCAAAATTGACACTATTGTTATTTTATAAACATAACATATTATAAAATTGTTTAAAAATAAAAAAAATATTTAAAAATTATACATTAAAATTTATATGGTATAAAATGTCATAAAGGGTCAAATTATGGAAAATTCACAGCACATATGTAATTATTTATAATAATTTAAAATTTAGAATATTATTACCACAAATAAAATTAAATTGATAAATAAGGATAAATCAAGTTGATGATGTTTAAAATAAATTCATAACATATCTAAATTTTATTGGTTGATTATATTACAATCCTATATCATCTAATATTCGTATATGATTCATTTTGGATGTTTTTAGGTGGGGTTGGGATTTAATATAAACTAATATTTCTTATATTTCCAAAGGTGTCCCTCTCCTCCCTTATAAAAGGGTACCTCCTCCCTCTCCTCCTCACACCAATTTGTGCCTTCATGCTCGGCCAACCCTGGCATATTCTCTTCTACACTTCCCTATAAACAAATTAGATGTCCTGGTCTTCTTCAAAGACCAATTTTAGTGCCCTAAGATAATGTTTAAATGAGGAACTTCGAGAAAGTGGTAATACCTTCTACCGTTTTCTTCAAGTTCCATTCTTATTCTACTCCCCCTTCTTTAGTTGTTTCATTATAGAGTAATAAAATCAGTATCCCTCATATACTGATATGTTATTAAAAATTTTAAACAACCCTATTTCACATTCTATCCATCCTACGGAAAACAAAATCACCCTGCGTGCGTACGTACGGAATACCGTCTCCACATCGTGGTGTAATCTATTTTTCCATTGACTCCATACATGGATGGGTATAATGGTGTAAATAATAACTATATATTGTTATTATAACATCATACTGATTTGGATATATTATACCATCCAGTACAATTCTATTCAATAATTATGGGAATGATATCATCGCTCGTGCGTACGTACGGATTACCGTCTCCACGACGCGATAAGATTCATTCTCCATGTTAACCATACATGAATGATTATAATGTTTATATAATGAATAATAATGAAATATATGAAATAATAATTCTACTGTATTTATGTATATATATATTTATGTCATATATTTAGTTTTATTCCATTCAATAAGGAAACGAAAACAGCGTTCATGCGTACGTACGGCCTACGGTCTCCATGAACGGTGTATTTCAATCCTTTTATAGATCTATAAAATATATGTATATGGTGAATATATATTATATATAAATCATTTTTTACATTCTGGAATTATATAAATAAGGATATAAGTAATAATATCAAGAATGACAAGTCGAAACACATACGATAAATGAAATGATTTTACCCAAAATCTTATTTGAACATTGAATTTACAAAATAACGGGTAATATAAAGTAATAAGTGAAACATATATGATATCATAACAATGAATACGATTATTTAATAAGTCAGTGACATTATATAAATCAATATACAGGAGGTTCAGATCCATATGAAGCATATCAGACCTAAGGTAAGGGATAATTTTCCAAATTTCATTTTTTTATCCGAGATTGCTTATACGTAAGTATTTACTGGGGTTATTGTTATCATCCATTTCCATGTTTACCAAAAGTGTTTTTATGTATATTTAATGTCCTTTTTACCCATTTTGACTTTTACTACATGGTATGCAAGGAATCTTTCTTTTGTTTACGTTACGATGTACTTTTTGACTTTTCGACAAAAGTACGAGGAGAATGTTTTTTTTAACTTATATGGAAGGAAAGGATTTTTACTGATTTAAAAAGCCTTATTTTCATGAAGCTTCATCAAAAATATTTCATGACTATTTTCAACAAAATATTTTTCTTTTAAACATGCATGACATTTTTTGAAAAGAAAATGATTTTGATGAAGAAAAGATATTTTCCTCAAGAATTTATTTCAAGTGTTTTATTGAAACCATTTTCCATCAAAGATGAAATTATTTCATATGTGTATGTTTCAAGTATAATATCTCTATGAATTACATGGTTTCACTTTTCATATTATGAAATGATATCCATTTATTTTATATGGATTATGTGGTAATGGGATTATGTTTATGAAACCCATTTTATTTGTTGGGTTATTATGAATGATGTACGTTTATTTTGTGGCACAAGTAAGAATTATATCATTATGAGATGGGTGGGACCTATATATCCCTCCAATGCATTGGGTAATGATTTATATCTCATGATATAAACATGGCTGGAACGGAAAGTTAAACTGGTTCAGTAATACAGGACTGGAACGAGGAGTGAACTCGATTCAGAAAGGGACTCTATCCACTAAGATGGTCTTGGCAGCAATGCCTTGGCTACTATAGAAATCATAACATGTGCTTAGTGATTTTCCACAATTACATGTTTTATTCCCATGCTATTTTATCATGATTAATGTTTCATTATGATCTATGCCTTATGTACTGCCATGATTTATGTCATTGCTCAAGATTTTGATGTTTAAATATTATGTTCATGTTTTGAAGTTCAAATGTATATGATTCGTTTTATTATATCCATGATTACCCTTACTGAGCATTTGAGCTCACCTTTTATATGTTTTCTTTTCCCCAGGATTTAAAGAAAGGTTATAGGTAAGAAAACAAAAAGGGTATTATCTTATGGGAGATGTTGAAGATCATTCAAGATGATTAGAAGATTATTTTCCGAGTTTCGATAGACACTAAACTATTACGATCCTTGAGTTTTGGTTTTTTTGTTATGTATTATGTATTCTGAAAAAGTAATGTATTTTCCATGTACGTCAAGCTTCGGGTCTCTATAGTACAACTCTCCTCATCTTGTAATATCCTCTCATTTAGATTGGGTTAGAAGTGATATGAAGAGTGGTCCAATAGCCTTAAATTAGGGCACATGATCTAACAGCTAAATAGAATCATTGATATGAATAATAATAAATAAATAATTAAAAGGGAAATGACAATGTACTGATGAAGATCCATCAAGACAGACATGGAATCTATTAGACTCTGGATGGACACTCGGTATCGAAGCATAGCTTATATGGGTATTGTGTTCAAAAAGGGAGGAGAATGTGGCTACCGTGTGCTTTAATAACAAAAGATATGAGGGTGTCATTTAAAACATAACTTCAGGGAAAACATTTATTTTACCTAAAATTACCCTTCTCACAGTATGGATACAATATTAACTAAACCATGTGAAAACCATGCACGATCTTTTGTAGGAAGGGAAACTCACACGGTTTGGCCACATGGTAAGATAAATAGTGTGCCCACCCTTTGACCCTCCACTATTAAAATTGCTGACATTCTCACATGGACATACATCACATTTCACACATTTAGACCAAATTTCGGTCCCTCGTGCTGGTCATTCACTAGCATCACATAGTTAAAAAAACGTATGACCCTATTTAAATGGTTTACTGTAACCCTGTGATATGCCAAAAACCTCCAACTTATAGGGTTTCTATCTCTAAATATGACCTAGAAACCAATTTAACCTTCACTAACTCATTTGGAATCCATTTTATGTCCATAAAATCAAGTTAAAACAAAATATAAAGGATCCATACAGGAGTAAAAAAATAGGTTCTTACAGTCTCCCCCTGGTAAAGAAACTTATCGTTGAGTTTACCTTTTAAAGTTGACGAAACACTATTTGAGTAAAAATTAGGCTACTAGGTTTGTACATCGGGTTCCTGCTCCCAATTATTATTCTATATAAGGCCATGCTACCATAACACCCACATTAGAGGGACTAATTGGCCTCTGAGATCCATAGTACTCTAGTTAGGGATGCGTATATGATACTCCCAAAATTAGGCATCAAAATCGAGCTAAACTACTATGGGATCAAATGTGTATTATGTATTGGAATAATATTGGTTAATCTATGAATCATGGAAGAAATTGTGCATTGAATGATACCCCTGAGGTTTTCAAAACCCATATACTACCATCCTGACTCTCTTTAGAATCTAAAACATCCTGAAAAAGTGCATCGATATCTTCTTTTTCTTATGTATCCATCTATGCCCTATCATGGTCAATACCCATAGGAAAACACAATCCATTGACCTAAAACTACATAGGTCTTTGATAGAGATTGACATATGATTTTTCTATATACTTAGTAGTAGTCATATGTTTCCCAATCAGTAGAACCTTATCTTATGTCTCATGAACAAGAGGAGGCCCTAGTTGGGCTTCCACTCATGCCATTATCCAGAACATGGTCAGAAGACATGAACAAATGTATAAGGCCTCAAAAGTAGCCATCTGAATTGTCTATTGAAATATATTTTTTAAGAAAACATGACGCGATGTATATGCTTCCCCTGAGATATGATGAAATTAAGGATTCACACTCGAATAATGTCCTCTTGAACTTGTATCATCCATTCTGATTTTCCATTGGATGGAGGATGAATTGATGTGCTCAAAAGCACAAGTATACCCATATCTTTCTACAACCTTTGGAAGATTTGTGATGTAATGCAAGAATCCCTATCAGAAATGTCAGTATTAGGGATCCCATGTAGTTGGATGATCTCATTGATGTACAACCTATCTATCTCATCAACTGTGAATGTATTTGTGATAAGAATGAAGTGGGATACCTTCATCATCTTGTCAATAACTACTCATAAAACATTACTACCTCAAGGAAACCTAGGTTAGTTAACATTGAAATCCAAGGTAAAATAATCCCATTTCCATTTTGGGTCTAAAAGAGTACAAAACGAGCATGTAGTTCTCTGATGCTCTGCCTTAACATGATCAAATGTGGAGCACCTTTTGATAAATCCAACTATATGATGTTTCATCAAAGGATACCAATATTGGGGTCACATGTCATGATATATGTTGGACATGCAGGAATAAACTACCCATTGATATGAATAGTTCTTGCACATTAATTCCTTTATCTTTTCTGTAGGAACACAGACATTTTCATGTATATCAATGATGTTTTCTATGTTGATAGACCAATCCGGAGGTGGTTAATATCCTAAAATACCATAATGGAGAACAGGGCCCTTAGGATTTGACTATTTACAACTCTTCAACTCATCAAGTAGGATAGTGGAAAATATCAAGGATCAGATATAGGACTACTCATGACTTTCATGAAACACCAAATTCAGCTAAGATAAGAAGGTGGTGCTTCCGAGAAGCGATGAGGATGGAGGTGACTGGATGACATATATGATATCGGCTCAAATCAAGATTCCTTTTTATAAGACATATTTTGTCTCTAGCTTCAATTGATAATGATAACATATGGGACATGTTCCAAAAATATGGATTATGTTTTTGAAATTTGTATTTGAGAACACTATAGCATGGCGTTTTTGTTCGTAAGGAGGGATGCGACGAAATGGGAATGTGGTGTAGTTTTTGTAATTTTTTTTAGTGTTTTTTCCTTTTGATGTAAGGTTACCACTTAAAAATAATGTTTCTTTTATAAAATATATAAAATATGGGAATTGGGGTCCCATGTAGCATGCACGTAAATTTTATTAAAAAGTTGATTCGTTACTGCATCTCTCTTTCCAGGTGTATAGCGAAGCTCAAAACCTAAAAACTGAAGATATTCGACCCATCCTCACTTACTAAGATTAAATTCACACTATGTGATGATATATTTTAGGCTATAGTTGTAAAAACCTGATATTTTATGAAAACTATTCTTTTTAATTTATTTAATGTCATGTGTTTTATGCTACAACAAGATTATCTTGTGTTATACGCCACACTGTATTAGCTTGAAGTATACGCAACACTATTCTTAGATTGTGTTACACACAATTTCATGTTCGTTTTATAATAGTCATTCTACACAAAATTTTGTGTGTGTATATATATATATTCAATGTATAAATGAAATATGGTTGGATTCTGTTATACGAAACAATGATGTATTCTTACACAACACGAAACCCTGACTTGGCTTGCAATACACGCAATCGCGACCTTCCTCGATAGCGTGTGTTGTACGCAATATCGGGTTTCACTAAACAACGATATATGGTTATAATATTATCAAAAAATTGCCGTTATGAATAGTATTAACAACATTTTTAATTTTATAACATTATTATTAAACTTACACATTTTCTAGAACATGGTAAGAGAACCAAATAAATATTTCGGGTAAAATAATTATTTTTCAAAAAATGCAGTTTTGCCACCTTTTGATGGCACACACACATTAAATATTGTTTTTGAAATGTTTATAAGTTCAATTTGACAAAATATAATTATTATATGGAATCAGGATATAAAAATTTACTTTGGATAAATTTTTTATATTTTTCGGATAACTTTCATATTTTGATGAATAGTAAAAATATGCTAGTTTTTAATTAAAAACTTTTTTCATTGAGATAATTTATATGGTTAAATTATAATATTTATTGGTTTTAAAGTATAAATAGAATATATTTTTACCTTTTAATTTAATATATGTCAATAGCCCTAATTTCACATTGAATTCATTGGTAAAAACATTTCAATCATTGGAAATGTTTTAACTTCTAAAACCCATTTTCTTAACAAAGGGAATAATTTTAAATTAATTACTACAACTTATGTGTTTTGAATTTTGAAAAATGGATTCCATATTTGGAATCAGTGGGTCCAAATTATGTTAATAGGCAAATTTTTTTTTTCGGGCATTATGAATAGTAACTACGGTAAATTTTATTTACCATAGTTAAAGGTAAATCGGTTAATTAAGGGTAAATATAAGATTATAAAATTTCCCTAACACCTGTCAAAATCTTATTCGATGACTAAAAGTTGGGCCATATCACCTAAGGGTCGGATTTGATTAATTTAATTGACTTTTTTTCCTTGAAAATAATTTAACTATTATTAAAACTAAAGAAAGTGACAACATTTTAGTTTCTTAAATATTATATGTATAATAATTTAAATTTAGTGATAAACATAGTGAAACATGGGATATATATAGTCTCTAGAAATATAATAAAATTATCTACATCATATGAACTTATTTAGAATTTTTAGGGATTAAATAATTATCATTAAAGTTGACATAATAGTGATGTTGAAATTATTTAATTAAGAGAAATATCAAATAAATGGTTTTAAAAATATTTAAATAAATATTATATTAACTATTTAATGTTCTAAAATAATTTTCGAGATAAATATTACATGTTATAAATCTACTAAATCTTTTAGTTAAAACATATATTTTGTATATTATTTATTTAAATTCAAATAAATGAATAATGTCAAAATTGACACTATTATTATTTTATAAAAATAACATATTATAAAATTGATTAAAAATCACAAAAATATTTAAAAATTATAAATTAAAATTTATATGGTCGAAAATGTCATAAAGGGTCAAATTATGGAAAATTAACAACACATATGTAATTATTTTTAATAATTAAAAATTTAGAATATAATTACCACAAATAAAATTAAATTGATAAATAAAGATAAATCTAGTTGATATATTTAAAATAAATTCGTAACATGTCTAAATTTTATTGGTTGAGGATATTACAACCCTATCTCATCTAATATTTGGATATGAGTCATTTTGGAAGTTATTAAGTGAGGTTTGGATTTAATATAAACTAATATTTCTTATATTTCCAAAGTTACCCCTATCCTCCCTTATAAAAGAGAACCTCCTCCCTCTCCTCCTCACACCAATTTGAGCCTTCAATCTCGGAAAAACCCTACCAAATTCTCTTCTCCACTTCCCTATAAACATCCTAAAGGTCCTGGCCTTCTTCAAAGACCAATTTTAGTGCCCTAAGAGAAATTTTAAAGGAGGAACTTCGGGAAACAGGTAATACCTTCTACCATTTTCTTCAAGTTCCATTCTTCTTCTAATCCCTTTTCTTTAGTTATTTCATTTTGAAGTAATAACATTAGTATCCCTCATATACTGATATGTTATTATAAATATGAAACAACCCTATTTCACCTTCTATCCATCCTATGGAAAACAAAATCATTGCGCGTGCGTACGTACGGAATACCGTCTCCACGCCGTGGTGTAATCCGTTTTTCCACCAACACCTTACATGGATGGGTATAATAGTGTAAAAAATAACTATATATAGTTATTATAATATCACACTGATTCTGATATATTATACCATCCAATCCAATTCTATTCAATAATTATGGGAACGATATCATCGCTCGTGCATACGTACAGATTACGGTCTCCACGACGCGATGAGATTCATTCTCCATGTTAACCATACATGAATGATTATAAAGTTTATATAATGAATAATAATGAAATATATTAAATAATAATGCTACTAGATTTATGTATATATATATATATATGTCATCTATTTAGTTTCATTCAATTCAATAAGGAAACGAAAACAATGTTCATGCGTACGTATGGCCTACCGTCTCCATGAACGGTGTATTTCAATCCATTTATCAATATATAATATATATATATGATGAATATATATTATATATAAATCATTTTTTACATTCTGGAATTATGTAAATTACGATATAAGTAATAATATCAAGATCGACAAGTCGAAACACATATGATAAATAAAATGATTTTACCCAAAACGCTACATTAACATAGAATTTACAAAAGAACGGGTAATATGAAGTAATAAGTGAAACAAATATGATATCATAACAGTGAATATGATTACGTAGTAAGTCAATGACATTATTTAAATCAATATACTAGAGGTTCAGATACATATGAAGCATATCAGACCTAAGGTAAGGGATAATTTTCCAAATCTCATTTTTTTATCTTAGATTGCTTATACGTAAGTATTTACTAGGGTTATTGTTATCATCCATGTCCATGTTTTCTAAAAGAGTTTTTATGTATGTTTAATTTCCTTTTTATCCATTTTGACTTTTACTACATGGTATGTGAGGAATCATTCTTTCATTTACGTTACGAGGTACTTTTTGAATTTTCCGAGAAAAGTATGAGGATAATGTTTTTTTAACTTATACGGAATGAAAGGATTTTTACAGTTTTATAAAGCCTTATTTTCATGAATCTTCCTCCAAAATATTTCATAACTATTTTCAACAAAATCATTTTATTTTAAAATTTCATGACATTTTGTGGAAAGAAAATGATTTTGAAGAAGAAATGATATTTTCCTCAAGAATTCATTTCACATGTTTTATCAAAACCATTTTCCATATAAGATGACATTATTTCATATGTGTATGTTTCAAGTATAATGTCTCTATTAATTTCATGGTTTCACTTTTCTTATTATGAAATGATATCCATTTCTTTTATATGGATTATGTGATGATGGGATTATGTTTATGAAACCCATTTTATTCGTTGGGTTGTTATGAATGATGTATGTTTATTTTGTGGCACAAGTAAGAATGATTTCATTATGAGATGGGTGGGAACTATATCTCCCTCCAATGAATTATGTAAATATTTATATCTCATGAGATATACATGGCTGGAATGGAAAGTTAAACGGGTTCAGTAATACAGGACTAGAATGAGGAGTGAACTCGATTCAGAAAGGGACTCTATCCACTAAGATTGTCTTGGAAGCAATGCCTTGTCTATTATGGAAATCATAACATGTGAATAATTGTTTTCCTCAATTACATGTGTTATTCCCATGCTATCATATCATGATTAATGTTTCTTTATGATCTATGCCTTACGTACTTCCATGATTTATGTCATTACTCATGATTTTGATATATAAATATCATGTTTATGTATTGATGTTCAAATGTATATGATTTGTTTTATTTTATCCATGCTTACCCTTACTGTTCATTTTAGCTCACCCTTTATATGTTTTCTTTTCCCCAGGATTTGAAGAATGGTTTTAGGTAAGAAAAAAAAGGGGAAGATCTGATGGAAGATGTTCAAGATCTTCCAACATGATTAGAATATTATTTTCCGAGCTTCCAAAGACACTAAACTATTACGATCCTTGAGTTTTGTTTTTTGTTATGTATTATGTATTCCGCAAAAGTAATGTATTTTCCATATACGTCATGCTTCAGGTCTCTAGAGTTGGTATCAGAGTAAAGGTTTAGTTAACCTTTGGAAACTATGATTCAAAAACTTTAATGAGATCCCTAGAGATATTTATAAGGTATGTCTAGGGATGTCCCTAAGGTTAAGTATACATATAGGTTATAGTCCTAGATTTGTGCTAACGATCATAGAATTAAACATTAGATGTTAGATATTGAAGGTATGCCCCCTTTATTATGTTTTTTTCTCTAGCATGGTATTTTCCTCCCACACTATTGTTTTTGGGTTTTAGACGATGGCTGGAACCCGAAGGAACCATGTTGATCAATGTAATGGACAATGTAATGATTTCCTTCCTGACCAAACCAATGTCATTGGAGATGGAGTGCACAATCTTATTTCTGTACATACACAATCTATGAATCATTCTGGACTTCAAAATGAGAAGATAAAGGAGAAACATTTTGTTGAATCCTTTATGAGGCAGCGTCCACCATCATTCAGCGGTTCTTCTAATCCCTTAGTGGCTGAACAATGGATCAGTAATACTGAAAAGATATTTTTAGTTCTACAATGTTCTGCGCATGATAAATTCATCTTAGTAGTATATCGTTTGGAAGGTGATGTTTATCAGTGGTGGAATCTTATCAAGAATACGAGGCAAAGAGATGAAATTGAGTCCATGGAATGGGACGAGTTCAAAAACATGTTTTCAGTAAGTACTTCCCTCATATTCTTCGAACAAAGATGGAAAAGAAGATTCTTGATCTTAAGCAGAAGGATGGTGAATCTGTTGGTATATACGAAGTAAATTTTACAAGTCTTGCATGGTATGCATCTGTATTTATCATCCAACCTGAAAGTAAAGTTGATCGCTTTTTTAGTGGCTTAAAACCATGTCTTCGAAGGGCATTAGCTATAAGAGACTTTAGTAGCTATGAACAAATTGTGTGTTCTGGTATCATGTTAGAACTGGAAGTTGGTGTAACATATCCATCTCATGGTTTTGATAAGAAAAGAAAGATGGAGTTCAAGGAGAAATCTCAGAACAATGGTGAAAAGAATATGAATGTTTCTTTATGCTCAAAGTGTGGAAAGAACCGTGGTGGAGATTGCCTAAACGGTAATAGAAAATGTTTTAAGTGTGGAAAAGAAGGTCATCGAGCAGTTGATTGTCGAAGTAATGGGGAAAAGGTTTCTAATGATGTGAATAGAGAAAATACTATAGAGAACTCTCCACCAACACTTCAATGCTTCAATTGCAAGGAAACGTGGCATTATACTAATAAATTCCCTAAACTGTGGGTTAATGATGATCAACGTGAGAAACCTCTTAAGGAAATGGATAAAGGGTAGTCTCATATGATCACTATTTGTGATGTTGAGTATGAAAATGAAGTTGTGTAATGATTAAGTGTTTATGTAATGGGGTTTTAAAATAGTATCATGGAGTCTCAATTATGGTATTGTGGAATTTTGGAATATCTATGTATTGGTTTTCAATAATTATATGGTACTGGTAACCATGAAAAAGTGATTGAAATATTTTTAGAAAGTAGATGAAATGTGCATAATGAAGGGATAAAGAGAAAATAATATGATAATAATCATGATCTCATGACTGATATTATGACTAAGTGATATTATGGTTTGAGTATATAGAATTTTTGGGAATTTGGTATGTGGAAAGTGTTAAAATTTACAACATTCATGTTTTCACTAAGGTTCAATGGGTATTCATTCTTCAAGAGAATACATGATTAAGGTGTTCACATGTCTGTAATTTTTCGAACAAGATATATCTTATCATATATGGGGGATAAATGATGGAATTCATGTGATTGTCATGTGACATTTCAAGTAATCATTTTCTTTATACTATGAGCGTGGACCAAAGTATTTTAGATAAGCCTAAAGATTGGAATGGATTATGTTGGACATAAGTTATTATTGTTTAAGGATAAGACTTCTTTCTATATTATTGATGGGATGTTATAGTAATGTAGTTTTAGAAAAAGGAAAACCTACAGGACGGGCGAAAACCCATCACGTCGGACAAGGCTGTGGGAATCAAACCCACAACCGATGTGCGACAAGCCTTTATCGCCTACCACTGGCCTATAAGATTTCCATGGTTAGTATAAATTAGTTTTAATTTTTTTAATTGGTATGAGATATGAAGTATAAGTCCATTTTAGGAACCATATACGATTAATCGACATTTGTATATTTAATAACTTTTTTTAACCTTTTGTTTGAGATAGATGGAGTGACCCGTCATTCTATCACATGATCTGCTAACACTTCACGAATAACATGTTCAACTTCATTTATTTAATAGGTGAAGTGGTAATTGTTCAAGGCATGAAAAATAGTGAGATTGAACCAAAATCATGTAAGTATTTCTATTAATTCATCAAATTTAGGGAAATGATCTTCAAAACCAACAATGTTGTCCAAGTTCCCTCATATCCGATGAATTAGATGGTACCTTAGATCATCACAAATCTATGGCTTTGTGATTGTTGGATTTTTGATAGCCATGTTCTCTACCACTCTCCATCAGAACTTGATGGTTAAATTTTTCTTCCATATCCATATTTTCAACTATGTTCTCCTACGTGGAAAACCCAGTGATTAGTTAATTTGGGTAACCATTACATTTCATACTTTAGTTTTTTAAATTTCAGTTTTGGTATTTCATTTTACGATGTGTGTTGCAATTAAAGAAACCTTCAAGTAAAAAACCATGTATATCCCCGACGAATTTAGAGGCCGAAATTCATTTTAAGGGGGGTAGAATGTAACAACCTGATATTTTATGATAAGTATTCTTTTTAATTTATTTTATGTCATGTGTTTTATGATACAAAAATATTATATTTTTCTATATTCCACACTGTATTAGCTTGAAGTATACGCAACACTATTCTTAGATTCTGTTACACACAATATCATGTTCATTTTATAATAGACATTCAACGCAACATTGAGTGTATATATATATATATATTCAATGTATAAATGAAATATGGTTGGATTCTGTTATAAGAAATAATGAAGGATTCTTGCACAACACACAACCCTAACAATGATTGTATTACACGCAATCGCGACCTTCCTCGATAGCGTGTGTTGTACGCAATACCGGGTTTCACTAAACAATGATATATGGTTATAATATTATCAAGAACTAGCCTTTATGAATATTATTAACTAAATTTTGAATTTTATAACATTATTATTCATCTTAAAAAATTTTTGAACATGGTAAGATAACAAAATAAATATTTCAGGTAAAATAAGTATTTTTCAAAAAATGCAGTTTTGCCGTCTTTTGATGGCGCACCCACATTAAATATAGTTTTGACATGTTTATACGTTCAATTTGACAAAATAAAATTCTTCTCTGGAATCAGGATATAAAATATTACTTTGGATAAATTTTTGATATTTTTCTGAAAATTTTCATATTTTGATGAATAGTAAAAATACACTAATTTTTAATTAAAAGCAACTTTTTTCATTGAGATAATTTATATGAATAAATTATAATATTGAATGGTTTTAAAGTATAAATAGAATAAATTTTTACCATTTAATATAATATATGTCAATATCATTAATTTCACATTGAATTCATAGGTAAAAACATTTCAATATTTGGCAATGTTTTAACTTCTAAAACATGTATTCTTAACAAAGGGATTAATTTTAAATTAATTACTGAAACTTATGGGTTTTGAATTTTTAAAAATGGATTCCATATTTGGAATAAGTGGGTGAAAATTATTTAAATAGGCTACTTTTTATTTTTGGGCATTATGAATAGTAACTACAGAAAATTTTATTTACCATAGTTAAAGGAAAATCGGGTAATTAATGGTAAATATAAGATTATAAAATTATCCTAACAGCTGTAAAAATCATATTGGGTGACTAAAAGTAGTCCCATAGCACCTAAGGGGCGGATTAGATTCATTTAGTGGACTTTTGTCCATGAAAATAATTTAATTATTGTTAAAACCAAAGGAAGTGACAACATGTCACTTTCTTAAATTTTACAAGTATAATAATTTTAATTTAGAGATACACTTAGTGAAACTTCGGATATATATGGTCTCTAGAAATCTAATAAAATTATCTACATCATATGAATTTATTTAGAATTTTTAGGGATTAAATAATTATCATTAAAGGTGACATAATAGTGGTGTAGAAATTATTTTATTAAGAGAAATATCAAATAAATGGTTTTAAAAATATTTAAATAAATATTATATGAAATATTTAATGTGATCCACTAATTTTATAGACAACTATGACATGTTATGAATCTATTAAATCTTTTAGTTAGAACATATATTCTGTATATTGTTTATTTAAATTCAAATAAATAAATAATGTCAAAGTTGACACTATTGTTGTTTTATAAAAATAACATATTATAAAATTGTTTAAAATTCAAAAAAATATATAAAAATTATAAATTAAAATTTATATGGTATAAAATGTCATAAAGGGTCAAATTATGGAAAATTCACAGCACATATGTAATTATTTATAATAATTTAAAATTTATAATATTATTACCACAAATAAAATTAAATTGATAAATAAGGATAAATTGAGTTGATAATGTTTAAAATAAATTCCTAACATTTAAAAATTTTATTGGTTGATGATATTACAACCCTTTCTCATCTAATATTTGAATATGAGTCATTTTGGAAGTTTTTATGTGGGGTAGGGATTTAATATAAACTAATATGTCTTATATTTCCAAAGTGCCCCTCTCCTCCCTTATAAAAGGGCACCTCCTCCCTCTCCTCCTCACATCAATTTGAGCCTTCAAGCTCGGCCAACCCCTAAACAATTCTCTTCTCCACTTCTCTAGAAACATCCTATAGGTCTTGGTAATATTCAAAGACCAATTTTAGTGCCCTAAGAGAATGTTTAAAGGAGGCACTTCAAGAAAGAGGTAATACCTTATACCATTTTCTTCGAGTTCCATTCTTCTTCTACTCCATCTTCTTTAGTTGTTTCATTATAAATTAATAACATAAGTATATCTCATGTACTAATATGTTATTATAAATATTAAACAAACCTATTTCACCTTCTATCCATCCTATGGAAAACAAAATCACCCCGCGTGCGTACATACGAAATACAGTCTCCACGCTGTGGTGTAATCTGTTTTTTCCAAAAACACCTTAAATGGATGGGTATAATGGTGAAAATAATAACTAAATATGGTTATTATAACATCATACTGATTCTTATATATTATACCATCCACTCCAATTCTATTCAATAATTATGGGAACAATATCATCACTCATGCGTACGTGCGGATTACCGTCTCCACGACGCGATGAGATTCATTCTGCATGTTAACCATACATGAATGATTATAAAGTTTATATAATGAATAATAATGAAATATATTAAATAATAAGGCTACTTTATTTATGTATATATGTATGTATGTCATCTATTTAGTTTCATTCAATTCAATAAGGAAACTAAAACAACGTTCATTCGTACGTACGACCAACCGTCTCCATTAACGGTTTATTTCATTCCTTTTATCGATCTATCATATATATGTATATGATGAATATATATTATATATAAATCATGTTTTAAATTTTTTAATTATGTAAATCAGGATATATGTAATAATATCAAGAACGACAAGTCAAAACACATACGATAAATGAAATGATTTTACCCAAAACACTGCTTTAACATGGAATTTACAAACCAACGGGGAATATAAAGTAATAAGTGAAACATATATGATATAATAACAATGAATATGATTATTTAATAATTCAATGAAATTATTTAAATCAATATATAGTAGGTTCAGATCCATACGAAGCATATCGGACCTAATGTAAGGGATAATTTTGCAAATCTCATTTTTTTATCCGAGATTGCTTATATGTAAGTATTTACTGGGGTTATTGTAATCATTCATGTCCATGTTTTCTAAAAGTGATTTTATGTATGTTAAATGTAATTTTTACCCATTTTTACTTTTATTACATGGTATGTAAGGAATCATTCTTTGGTTTACATTACGATGTACTTTTTCACTTTTCTGACAAAAGTACGAGGAGAATGTTTTTTTAACTTATATGGAATGAAAGGATTTTTATAGATTTAAAAAGCCTTATTTTCATAAAGCTTCCTCCAAAATATTTCATGACTATTTTCAACAAAATCCTTTTATTTTAAACTTGCATGACATTTTGTGAAAAGAAAATTATTTTGATGAAGAAAGGATATTTTGCTCAAGAATTTATTTAAAGTGTTTTATCAAAACCATTTTCCATCAAAGATGACATTATTTCATATGTTTATGTTTCAAGTATATTGTCTCTATTAATTTCATGGTTTCACTTTTCTTATTATGAAATGATATCCATTTCTTTTATATGGATTATGTGGTGATGTGATTATGTTTATGAAACCCATTATATTTGTTGGGTTATTGTGAATGATGTATGTTTATTTTGCGGCACAAGTAAGAATTATTTCATTATGAGATGGGTGGGACCTATATCTCCCTCCAATACATTGGGTAAAGATTTATATATCATGAGATAGTCATGGCTTTAATGAAAAGTTAAACTGGTTCAGTAATACAGGACTGGAACGAGGAGTGAACTCGATTCAGAAAGGGACTATGTCCACTAAGATGGTCTTGGAAGCAATGCCTTGTCTACTTTGAAAATAATAACATGTTCTTAATGGTTTTCCACAATTACATGTTTTATTCCCATGCTATTTTATTAATATTTATGTTTCTTTATGATCTATGCCTTACGTACTGCCATGATTTATGTCATTGCTCAAGATTTTGATGTTTAAATATTATGTTCAGGTTTTGAAGTTCAAATGTATATGATTTGTTTTATTTTATCCATGATTACCCTTACTGAGAATTTGAGATCACCCTTTATATGTTTTCTTTTCCACATGATTTAAAGAAAGGTTTTAGGTAAGAAAACAAAAAGGGGAAGATCTTATGGGAGATGTTGAAGATCTTTCAACATAATTAGAATATTATTTTCCGAGTTTCCAAAGACACTAAACTATTACGATCCTTCAGTTTTGGTTTTTTTATGTATTATGTATTCTACAAAAGTACTATATTTTCTATGTACGTCAAGCTTAGGGTCTCTACAATTGTGGTTTGAATACACCAAAAAACAAGAACCCAATATAAAGGCTACCTAGAAACATATGGCATTTAGAAATTTTCAAGATAAATGTCATGGGTCAAGTAATTTCTATCATGAGGCCTCAAATTTCCAGATATATATGCAATGACTCTTTTCTCCTACATTATCACTACAACTAGGATGATTCCTTATGTGTCATAAAACACTATATAACCTCTTCTAGTCTGTGGATGAATTTGAATACGTACCAAGACAGGCCTCCCTTTCATCTTTTGAAGGGATTTCTCACACCCTTATAACCAAAGTAACTTAACACCATTATTTATTAGACGAGTAAGTGGTGAAGTATGGTGTGAAATATCTTGTAAGAAATACTCGAAATATCCTTTTGTCCCCATTAAACACCATGTTTTATCATGTTCTTTGGATGCTCTTATGAAACCATGACACTAACCTTCTATGGGTCAACAAAGACTAATGATTCCAACATAATATGACTCAAGAAGTAGAATTTATCGATCCAAAAGTGGAACATAGGAATATTATCATTAGGTTGATGCTCACTCGGTGTAATTAGAATGATCTCATTGATTATAGAATTGTTAAAATGAGTTTGAGAGTACAAAAAAATTCCCCAAATATAGTGACAATTGAATCCAGATATGGGTGGAACACTTTGTTCATCCAACCCATGAAACCAACATGGATGTTTGTGAGACTGAGTAGAATATTATTGTATTTATACAGACCATACATACTAAAAAATATGTACGAGGTATATATGATGGTATTCTTTTACATAATGATATCCCGATCACATTTATTTCTTAATAACAACATTTTCTCCCTGAATCTAGTCAAAGAGATCATCTATTTGAGGTAGTGGTTACCTTTTCATGATCACTAAAAGAATCAACTATATGTATTCCATACATAGATAAAGGTTCCCATATGCCTTATTTGAAAAAATCCTGGGTGAACCCCAATATATATTATTGGGATGTATCAAAACATTTTCCTCCAGGTCATCTAACTAGCATTTGAAATCCTGGAGCTCAGTAGGGGTCATCCGTTGTGGAGGAATAGACACTGAAGATACTCCAAGAACGAGTTCAATAATAAATTATATATATTTCTTAGGATGTAATTAATAAAATCCTCAGTTAACACATCCCTAAAATGATCTACATCATATGTGAATTTATCCTGAAAAACCCTGAACCTCTATGAAGAGATGGTAAATCTGTGTGGTCACTCCACCTAGCCCATGATTCATTAGTCTAGATCCTTTATCCTTGACATATCACTGTCCTTTATGTATATAACTGATGTGATCTAGTGATGTTAATAATACCCTATATTGATTCACGTCTACAATGGTGTGATACAAAACTAACCATTCCACCTTGATAATGACATGGAATCTATTCATCTTGGGAATAAAGAGGTTACATAAGAAATAGTAACTACCAACCTCAATGTTATAGTCCCTACACTGGATTATTCCCTCTGAATGAACGCATATTTTTATATCTAGGGTCATTACACCATAATAATACTATATTTTCTGTCCAAGGATTTTGATAATAGATAAGTTGAAGAAATTGTGTCAATTAGCTATATTAAATAATGAAAATTATATAGTGGAGGCTACTAGAATTGTATCGCGTATAGTAAAAGGTCATGAAACTGGATCCTTGAGAATCAATTGTAATTCATGAATCTAACATGATCCATGACCATTTGAAATAGATGGATTTCCATTAATAAAGACACTTTTCTAACATTGGGAGTGATCATGAGTCTAGATACCACAACCATGCACTCCTTCTCATCTAGTCCTTCTACTGCTAGTCCTACTCCCCACATGACAAGGATTAATGATCATACTATGAAAGGTGGCGCTGGTGTGGATACTCATGGACAATAAGATGATGGAATGGTCCAATAGAATATATATAAATGTCCCATATGGACACAAGACTGACACTCCATTGAGCCTCTATTGCACTGAGGCTTGGGATTACCCTATCTTCTACACTAATGACACACTGTGGAGATAGTATATTGGTACTCTATCTATTACATCCCTATCATAAAACCTGAAGGGAATGTTTCCTTCTTCCGGAAGAACTATTGGCCACCCATGATATTAGTCCTCTTTACCCAGAACTCTCAACCTCACTCATGTTTCACTAAGTGATAATATCTGGGTTGGCTAATTTAGGAAAGTTAGGTAGGAGAAAGAACTTCACCAGAGTTTGGATGGAAAACACAAGCCCATACTCAAAGCATCTTGGTAGAAAAATATCATAATTGACTTGACGTGATGTGATGTACCGCAACTCAATTAATCACGATGAATATTCCATAACATACCTAGAACCGTGCTCAATATGAATGAACTCTATGACTTGGTCACCTCTCAGTGTCTAAGGAAAGATCTTTTTATAGAAAGAATCCCAAAAATCATACCACACATTCCTCAATGGTGATAAGCCTCAGTAACTACATCCTACCAATTACTGGTCAAATCATGTATCATGTACCTCACAAGAATTACCATTAGATGATGAGGCATATCTATATTTTCAAAGACAGTCAAGGTGGAATCTATCCAAGAATAAACTGGCTGTTAACTTCTATCCCCTAAGAAGGAAGGAATATGTTGTTTCTGGTACTCACTTGTCAAAAATGCCATCATATTTGTAGCTAATGGATCAGATTACATGGAATACATATGACATAGGAAACTATGTATTAATGTAGAATTAGTTCCCAAATTTGGAACAATTGGTGGTGCCTCCTATGGTACTCTTGAAGATAAGACTAGAAGCTCGGGGCCCACCATGTTTGGTAAATGGTGGTCTCCACCCTCTGGGAACACAACATGAAGACGTTGTGGTGGGATTTTTCATAAAATTAAAATATAACAACTTAGAACATGTTTTTAATAGATAGATAGAAACACTAACAGAAGATGAATGTAAGAATGTCTCACTACTGATGGTATACTACCAAAACCACCAACTTTGAAGTCCATGTATCAGTAAGTTATCAAGTATAAGTCACATGGGTTCAAGTATATGAAGCATCACCTATACTGTTCCTCATACATTACTTTAAACCATTTCATTAATTTTATATTTAATTGATAGGTTCAATTCATTACCTTTCATAATCAATACATGATGGGATAAGGATGTGAAAACACTACATTTTAGAATACATTTCTAACTTTTACAATTTTCATTTTCTTATAACTTATATCAATATTCATTGAAATTGGATCTAAATTCCCATTTAATTATAGCCCATAAACATTATCACTGATAATTCTAGCCATTTGATTTTAATTTATTTCCTCAACTTAGTAAATTACATATTCTAACACATAAGGGCCCATAACATCTCATGAATTGAAGACATCTACCACTCAATCATAGACAAGGAAAATCACAGGCATAAAATAACTACCTAAATATCACTCAATAATTATAGGCATATCATGCTATGAAAAGTGTGAAGTTCACCTATATGGCCTTGAAATATGCATTTTATCAAAATTCTTGTTTCCTATGTTGATGCATATAATAAAAATCCTTTCCCTCATATCATTCGTCTAAGGTAGAAACATGATCCTCAATCAGAATAATAATTTATAACACCCCAAAACATGTGAATCACCCAATAGATAAATGATATCAACTGTATTTGGAAAATGTAGAACAACAATTGTAATTTTGGAAACTTAGCCTTTATATTGAACATGGGTTCATGATGGCCATTCACATCTTATAATATAGTTCCAAGAATTAATAATCACTAAGATTTTTTCTCCAAATATTAATTAGTGAATGGAAAAGCTCTCATACTACATTCTGATATCCCAAAATAGGATGCCACTCAAAGGTTCCCTAAGCCTAGTTGTCCACATGGCCTCAAGTGCACCTCCCCGAACTCTAGAGGCCTCCAACTAAAAGAGAGGGACTAGGGTGTGTCCATGTGGAGACTATTCCCTCATTACCATATTGTATCACAGCATATCAATATTAATAGAGAGAAAATAGTAAAAGTACTATAAGTAAAAAAATATCACAAATGAAGAATGGAAGAATAATAAACATTAGATGCAACTAATCCAAATATATAAAAGGTGGTGGTGATTTTTCATGTCACTATATAGCCCGAAAAAATTGTCACAAATTAGTATATAGTAATGAAATGAATAATTTAAAAAATAAGGAAAAGAAAAAATTTTCCAAAATCCTAAACTCATGCTTAGTAATCTTCTACATGCTCTATCCTAATACAACAAAAAATCATCTGTCCGAAGCAATACACTTTCCTTTATCAACACCTACTTATATGTAATCTTTCTAGATACACATGGTGACTTGGATAGGGTGGGACATAAATCTCTGTAACACACCATCGATATTTTTTATAACATCATTTTCGTGTAATAAAAACTGAAATAGTGTGATATCATGCATATATAAATGTATTACAGTACTGCAATGTAAACACCCATGTGTCACCTTCATCCCTTGGATTGTGTCTGAACATGTAACCATTTCATTAATGAATTATGTCTAGTTAATAAAATTAAGTCTTGTGAGGAACAGCCAGCACCTAAAACCCCTCATTTTAATAATAGTATAGGTTCCAAGATGTAACAATGAATCCTGATGATAATAATAAAAAGGGGGTCCATGTTAATAACCAAGGAAACCTAGACCTCAATGGTCTCTTACTCAGTAGTAAATACATCCTATATACAGGGTAAGAGTGTAATCCAAGAAGATTCATCCATGTAATTCCTCAATAAATGATCTAACTTATTCAAAGTAAAACATCTAATGTAAAACAATACAAGTAATGGTTAGTCCCAAGGATGGAACCGAGACACCTAATATCTTTATAAGCCATGGTGGATCCAAGAAGTGTATCTAAGTAATCATATAATCATATATAATGAATCTTATAGTGTTATACCAAACATCCATAGGTAGATAAGGACTGGTTTATTAGGTGGGTTTCCACCAAGGCAACCAGTATCCTTGATTCAGAATGGCTTCCTTGAGTGCTCATGGCATTCCGTCAAGAATCAAAGGCATTCTCAAGTCAGACAACTCCTTTAATGACCTCATGGTCATTTATAATTAGGATCATTACATTTGATTTATTTCATTAATTAGTCTTTTTAATAATATATCCAATTAATATATCATAAGGTTCAAGACATTGTGTTTCATTATTGTGAAATGATAATTGAGAAAGAAACCATATAAATAAACCATTTATATCATAATAATATTACTCAGATCATTCCAATACTTTCAATAATAAGTGGAATGGGGTATTGTGACATGAAACCAATGATTCAATTATATTATTCCATGTCAAATATCTACAACGTACTGCCCAATTATGTTTATAATTTATTATTCATGTTAAAAAAACAAACCTTAGGTGGGTCAATTGTTAAATATACATGGTAAATTCCCTGAATAATTCACAATTACAAATTCATTTAATGAGATAGATTCTTACTATTCGGAGGGTACATCCAAGGCACACACAAATGGTTGCTCAAAAAATAATTCAACATCTAAACACACAATTAAAAAATAACACGCTACATGGGGTGGTCATTGTTGTGAATGTAACCTCCAATTATGAATTACATATATAGAAAGGCTCATAATATAAGATTCTAATAACTATAATAAAGACATCTAAATTTTATCAATAAATCCATTTAAAATTAGTGCACACCCATGGAATTTTTTGAAATGGTGAAACTCAAAGGATGTGTTAGAGGCCCCATACTATAGGATCTTATGGCTCTCGATGTCCAATATCAGCGTCTGGTTTGGACAATATTAGAAGAGATATAATGAATATACCAAAACCCATAAATTATAGCATATGATATTGCATCTAAATAACATCACTGAATGGAAGATGAAACAAGAAATATTAAATCTAAAATGAGAACCTATTGATATAGTTCAAATGACTGAGATGGTGCTTTGATTATATATTATAAGGATTATCAGCCTAAAATCCTAGTTTAGAGGTCTTTTTTCCTCAAAAATTGTGGATAATAGGGATGACGTCCATTCGAATAAAAACAGAGGGGGTTTCATTTAAAACATAACTTAATTTAAAAATGGACATGACACCCAAAATTACACTTCACCAGATTTGGAAGCATAGTTATATTAACTATATGAAAACTATTCATGTTATTCTATATGAAGGGGAAACCCGCATAGTTAGGTTCCATAGTTAGTGAAACTGTGTGCCAACCAAGTGATACTCCACTATCAAAATTGCGGACATTCTTTTATGGTAGTGTAGACAAAACCACATGCCAACCTTCTACTCACTATCCATCCTTGCACTATTAAATCTAATCATGTATCTACCTTGGTCGGTTTACTCTAACTATGAAATAGACCAAATACATCGACTAAATATATTTTCGAGCTCGAAAAAATATCTAGAAACCCAAAAACCATCCCTAATTCATTAGGAATCCATTTCAGGACCATAAATTAAAATTATACAATGATTTAAAGGATCCATGCATGATGAACAACCAGGTTCTAAAAATTCATTGAACACCATAAATATTCAATTTTATGTCATTTTTAATAATTTTAAATCATTTATTTTATTTTTTTATTAATTTAATAAATAATTTAATAGTGTTTCATAAGAATTTAAAGTGATTATTCAGTCACTAAAATTTAATATTAAATAATCAAGATAAAAAAATTAATTTATATTTTAAATTAATGTTGAATATTGAACCTGAAAACGTTTCTATCCTTAAGGAATAATAATATAGATAATAAACTCAAGAGAGTGAAATTTTTGAATTTATCTTTTGTAATACAAATTTAAGTATTATAATTAAAGTAATCTGTAACCAAATCACTATATATTATATAATTGGATAGAAATAGATAATATAAACACATACAATAGGATAATGTCTAGTTTAAGGTTGATTTTTACACCTTTTAATATTATTTTTAACCATAAATATGTTCTTTTACCTCAAACATGGGAATAAAAAAGTATTATATTTTCTATTCATACTGAACAAAAAAAGGATACTATTTACCACATTTTGATCTTATGATTCATAATATGGATACCATTTTATCAAATAAAATTAATATAAGTGATAGGAATAAATTTACAATTAAACTCCAAAAATAAAATAAATGTATCTTTTCATAAGAATGTTTGAGCCTCCACAGATGTCGTTACCATAAAATATTCTACACCATTTGGAATGAGCGAAATTATGAATTATGAGTTTTCTATATATTAAAATATATTTCATGATAGAGGACCCTCGATGTTATCCTTCACAAGAAAAGGAGGTAAATATTATCTCCATAGACATGAACTTTGTTCTTTTCTGAAAAAGTATCAAGCATATTTTATATTTTATTTTATTAAGGAAAACAATTGAATCTATTGGGTTTTATTGATATCATAATGGATTTATTAATTCTACCAACATTGTTATTTGGTTTTCATCTGAAAATGATTATTATCAATTATTGTTGAGAAGATTTTGAATTTTTATTGGTAATATAACAGAATTTCTAAAATAGAACTCCAATTTGTATCCGGACACTAAATCAAAATCATCTCCTTTTGGATTGGATTATTGGTTTTACCTATACATTTATATAATGAAATATAATTGTTTTTTATTTACATCCTTATTAGATATCCCTTTAAACTAGATCTTGATACATTAATGTTCTCAAGACACTCAATCCCAAGGGTATGTACTAATATAGATTTCTCTAATCCTCTTCCATCTCAAATTTGGATTCAAAATGGAAACTCTGGATTCATTCACGATGTGATATATGAAAACTAGCCTGCTTATTTTTGTGGTTAAATTAAACATGGGAAGACATCAAATGTTTGTGGAAGAACAAAACAGCTCCCTACTCCTAAACTGGATTGGATTGATACGAAAAACAAGAATATGAACCTTGAATAATGAACCTGAGAGTTAATGAAACCGAGGGTTCTCTCTAGCCCTTATGGAATTAATACTTTTTTATTCTTTTAAAGACATTATTGATATGCATATGGAAGATAAAAAGAGATTATTTTTTATTAATGAAAGTTATTTTTGTTTGGAGATTCATAATTTATTTTTGGGACTTGTTGATGATGTTTTAAATGTTTAATATCTCATCATTATTACTTCCCCCTCATTGGAAAATAAGGCCACACACTCTAATGATATAAAATAACTCTATAACATTCAAGAGAAAGGGTGTAAGATTGAAGATTCTTATTTGAAGTTGATTTTTAGGAATATTTAGAAACCATTAATTGATTTGTATGGACATTTCACTCTGAACCACAACAAGACTCATAAGCATAGAAACAATTCTAATATTTTACGAACAATCATCACTATATCCTAAGAGGTTTCTAGGATACAAAACAATATAAGATATTCCTATGTATCCCATAACTATAGGGAATCCATGTTCACCCTTTAAAAATTATTCTCCAAGTCGCAAAATTCTTGATGATGATACTGCTTTGAGATATGCAAATAGAATTGAAATGGCAATAAAGGATTCCTTGGTGGCATGGATTGAGGAGCAGGATGAAATTGTTATGAAAAAATAAATAAAAATATGAAATTACTATGGATACCCATATCAAAATAAGATACAGAATTATTCTCAAGATAGTCAATAAATATACTCAAAACCATTAATTTATCTTCAAGGATATAACATGATAATGAATCAATTGTTTTGAAAAAAATGATGATGTTATTTTCATGGTTTTTTCTATAGTTATTTGGACTACTACTTTTGAAAACGTGGGGTCTTCTTTATATGATATATTTTTTGATCTACTAAGTTAGGTTTTGATGTTATTTTTGTTCATTCTGCTAACTTTTGGGCTTCAAGGGATCTTTTATAGATGTTTTTAATTTTCCATAGTGTTTTTCATTTATTTTACATACATAAATTCTTTATTTGAGGACTATTTATTATTATTTTTTGCCCCAATGGATTTTCATAAATATTTTGAGGGGTTTTGAATTTTTATGGAGACTTAATATTCTAGTGACACCACACTTCAATCACTATAAGGATACATATGTGAGTTCGTTGGATTTAGTAATGAGATGACTATTTTCTTGGATATCTTTTCCATAAAGTCAATTCGGATTCTCAATTAAATAGTTTTTTCTATTGTGCGAAGGAAAAACCCATTTTATATGGATGATACATTTTTATATATTAATGAACCACTTATCCATTAATGAAATGTCTTCTGGAGGTCAAGGACACTTGATGTTGCATTGGATGATGTGATGAATTCATCCAGGGGTTAGGAACTAAGTTTTGACATGAATTTTGTTATTCTATATTTGAACATCTATCCCCTATTTCTCTTACACTGTATGATCATTTGGAAACAAGCATGTATTTTTACTTTTTCCTCTCTTTTTTAATTATTCTAGGACTTGAATTTGGTGAAAAAATCATTTCATAATCATTCTAAAAATTATGTTCAAAAAATTATAAAAAATTCATTCAAATATACATTCAGTAAATTGATTTAAAAAATTAAGTTCTTTATGCATAATAAAATTTCTAAAAGTATAATAAATTAATTATATTATTTTCTCAAATATACAAATAAAATTATTTTTTGAAGAATGCTTATTTTTGAAGAATTAAATGTCTATTAAAATTATGGTCTTAATTCCATAAAAAATTATATATAGTAAGTCATATATTTATATACATTAAAATTTGGTTAATCCTATTCATTCACTCTAATTCAGCATATTGATTATAACTGTTATATATAAATAATAATATTTTGTGTTTTGTTTAATTTCGGTGTTGCATTTTTTATATTAAAACAAACATAGTTTTATTTTAAAATATCAAGCTGTAATATCTAAATTTTTCAATGAATATTACTATATTTTTAAATTTTAATTCATATTTCCATAAAGCATTCAGAAAAAAACATAACCACCTATTATACCTATGAAAAAAATATTAGATGTATTAAAATCAAGAAAGATACATTTTAGAATCTTTGTTTACATAAACTATAAAAAAGGTATCTATCAAGGCTTAAGGGAATAAAAATATCAAATATATTTTTTAAATAATTTTTAAAATTTTGAAAATAATACTCATCCAATAAAATATATACATGTGTATGTCTTATTTTAAATCCCAATCTCATAGTTTCAACATTATTCTACACATTTTACCTTTACAGTTATGACAATGTTTTTCCCAAGTTATTATTTGTTAGAAAAAAAAATGATAAAATATTTTCCAAATTTAATTTTATGAATGAAAATTTGGATAATATTTTATCAAATTAAATTCCAATAATTGGAAAAAATTTCATTAAATATAATATAGAAAAACATGATGAAAATATTTTTAATAGAAAAATGAATTTTTTAATTATAAATTTTTTTTTATTCAACATTTTAGGATAATGTAGATTCCAATAAAATTAGTTAAACATGGTTTAATAAAAATTAAATAATGAAATTTTAAAATCAATTAAAAACAATTTGTGACTTTATAAATAGTTGAATATAAAAGATATTTTTATACAAAATTTACTTGTTTCACTATTCCTTGAAAATATCTATCTTTTTGGAAATATCCAAAAAACACTATCCTATGATAATTATTATATTCATATTTCAAAATTGGTATACATTTCATGTTATAAAGTTTATAAATGTGGTATAAATTAATTAAATTATTCTCTTGAAAAATCAATAGAAATAGTTTATGAAGAACACATATTATACAATCAAAAAATAGCATTACATAAATTTTAATTGATTATTTAATAAGAATTAATAAATACATTTTTATTAAGGAGTAAAATTATACATATATTCTATATTGTGGTTACTCAATTTAATACTAAAAAATTATTTCTAGATTATAACATGCATATTTAAATAATAATATATTTATAGTAGATCACAATTTTCTTAGAGTTTTGTGTTCTATATTTCAAAATTCTTCATTATTATTAATCTTAAACTAATATTTTTGTCCCCCATATTATTTACTATAATTAAATTAAATCCCCCATATTTTTTCTTTATCATAATTTGTGTAATATTTAAAAAAAATTAAAACACACATCTTACAAGGGTATAATTAAACATCCATTAAAAAGGGGAAGTGGGAAATATTAATTTTACCTTAAATAACACATAATCAGGTTCTCATATTAGGAGTACATTAGTAGGTAGTTAAAATATATACATGGATTACACATATCAATTCTAACAGAAAATTGAGACTTATAAAAAACATGTTCATTAGGAATTCAACGAAAAAAATAAATAAATTAGTGACATTTGAAAAGACTATAAATTAACCAAAAATGAAGGTAAACGAATAATATTTCGATTTCAATATTTGTTTCAAAATATAAAGGTATTATTTTACTATCATAATGTAGATCATACAAAAATATATTACATTATTTCTCTCCATCTCATTATCATATTATCATCCTTTGGATGTCTTTTGATTAGTTTTATTTCATCCCTAATTCTATAAATTGAATATTCAGAAAGAGTTTTTAATGATTAAAGTAATACAATTATATTTTAATGGACCATATAATAAAAAGAATAATTAAAATTCATTGATCACATCTACAGATATTTACTAAAATAAAAATTGTTAGTACATGTTTCTTAATATATATTAATCATCATATGAAAATATACTACGTTTATCTCTAAAACATTAACAATAACATGTCAATTTCAACTGAATAAAATATATAACAAGTCAACCTAAAGAACCCCGTAAAAGGTTTCTACCAAATTGAAAGACCTTATTTTTTAAATAAATTTACTAATTTTTGAAATTTAACTTATCCTTAATTCCCAAATATCATAATGTAGCTCATATATTCACATAAATAACACATAAATAACTAAATCATATATTCTCTTAAAACAAAGAAATCCTTCACCAATGTAATATAAAACATCAAAAAAACATTAAAAACATAATTAAAACATATATTATTTATTAATTTAACACAAACCAATATTTTTTATCAATTATAAAATGAAATAAATTTCATAATCAATGACATAATTCATTTTTTTCATCAAGTCACATACCCATTTCAATGTCAACAATACTATCAAATATACATCATCAATAACAATAATCTTTTTATCCTTATAAAATATTATTATTTCATCATCAGAAAACCACTATGGGTTATTTAACCAATAATCATAGGTTTTTAAAAAAATCACATTTCAACTAAATCACTTTTCATGGTTATTCGTAAAATTCAACATATTCATTAAAATATATAATGAAAAACTCTGTAAAACTATTCTTTGATGTTTTACAATTCTAATAACCAAAATTCCATTAATGAAATAGATAAAAAAATATAATTCTTAAATAACAATATATAAAACCATCAACCATTCATCTTCAACCATTGGTTCATAGCTAACTAATTGGTTTAAGAGTTACCCATTAAGTTTGGATATTGAATCAGGTAATTCAAAAATTTTCCACTCATAATAAAATGAAATATAAATGGTACCTTAGAATTTAAATTATTTCACTCTATTGACAAATTCTTTTTTCCAAGGTAACTAGTTTCTTTATAACCTTATTGTCCACACATAAAATATATAATCTCTAATTTGAGATATTTTCTACGGGGTTATATTTCAAAAGTCATGACATTTATAAATGTCAATACTCTTTAACCAATTGTCTTTACCAATCAAACTCTTGTAAAATTCTGTTTTTCTCATTAGGTGTGTTTGGAAACTCAACTATGTTGTGATTGTTAATCATAAAATTATATATGTTACTGGACATAATCATAAGGTTCTAATTATAAATGTTATTTCATTTTGTTTCTCCTGAGAAAAATTATTTCATTGTCTATCAAATTTATCATTAACATGATTCATCTTAGTTGTATCTACTTTCTAAATCCAAAAAACATTGTCTGAGAAACCAAAATCATTTTGATAAGTGATATAATCATGAAGATATCATTTATACGTTATTTGAATCATGACATGTTATGTTCACTCTATGGATACATGATTTAATTTAAGTCAACCACATTAATTATCTACACAAATACTCTATAATGGTTGATAAAAAGGGCATTTTAACCCTAGAATATCTCTCACGATTTTCTATCATGGTATGATGTCTATGTCCCACTCATTATGCGCTGTTAATGATCGAGTAAATAAAAAATCCATCCCATTCATACTTGTTACACCTGGGTTATTCTATACAACAACCGCTTCCACTTTGTTATACCCAGATAGGCAAGTATTTTCATCGAAAAATAACTCATTTATTTCTAGAACATAGTATTTTCTAATGTATTTATGAATATATTATGTGTCCTTAATAACATTTCCTCATCATAGTATTCAAAAAACAACTAAACTGGGCTCTATTACTAATTGTGATGACCTATAAATTTCAGATACATATATTACATGATTGTTTTTATAAATATTATTTATATATCATTACGATCAATTCTAGAATAGTAGAGGTTTTGTTTCATTCAAAACATGGACACATAGAAAATGGTACATAAAAATCAATATCATCACACAAAAAGTTCATCATTTCTAGAACCCATACTTAGAAGAGCATAATTAAAATGGTTCTTTATATCATTGGGAATAGAAAAGATAATAAATTATTATTTTAGATTCCTAGTAAGGGTAAATAATTAATTTATTAGATAATTTTTATTTTTAAGAACAATATGTGCACACGATATGAGAACATGATTATAAAAATAGAAAATAATACCAAATAATTGATAAATATTAATTAGTGACCATGGGGTAAATAATGGTAGTTCATATAACATGGTTCATAATGGAATAAAAGAATAAGAGACTAGAGGGTATAATATTCACATAAGTCCACATCATAAAAGAGTTAAATAATAATAATTATATAAATCTTATATCAGGGCTACCAACTAATACATTCATTACTTTTTAAGATTAGTTAAAAAACCCATGTATGTAGTTCGAGATTGGGATAAACTAACATGTACCCTCATTCAGGATTGGGATAACTTACCTTCTAACATATTTCAGTATTGGGATAATCTCCCACGTAACCTCTTATATGATTGGGATAATCTCCCATGTACCATTATACAATATTAAATTTAAATACCTGAAAGATTTATTTGAGGGATTTATAATTCTTTGATAGCCTTTACCATATTAATAATACATTAATGTTTATTCAACAATATCAGGAAAACATTTATCACTCCATCATTACATAATTTATCTAAAAAATGGGATTCATCAATATTTTATCATCATAACTATAAACCACATAGAGAAATATTAAGGTAAATATCATAGAATCGTATACCTCATGAAGCATAAGTAACAAAAATTGATGTTATCATACATAAAAAATGTATTCTTCATGATTAGTGGAACATTTATTAATGAAAATTACTCTTTTCATTTTGAAATAATATATTGAAAATATAAAAAAAATTGAAAATATTTCTGAGAACATTTTATTTGAAATTAACTATAGAAACATTAAAAGAAATCATAAAAATAGTGACCAGTAATAATGGTGAGAAATTCAATTCATATCATCTATGTTAGAACAATGATTCCATACACATTTTTATATAAAATAAAAAGTAAATAATTTGTATAACAAAATAAATTTCCTTTTAATTTTTTATATCGAAATTAAAATATGTCTAAAAATGCCTCTAAAAATTTATATGAGAATAATAAAACATTTCCTGAAAACTTTTTAATGGAAACATTAACATAGAAGAAAAATATTATCGATTGAATAGTAAAACATAGTCAGCATTCTGTAATAATATTTTATTCATCCTATTGTCTACTTAAATAGGGTGAAATAAAAGAAAAAAAATCCTTACAAATAAATATTAGATAAGAAAATACCTAATATTTTAGATAAAATATAATATAATTTCATCGTTATGAATTTAATCACAAAAATTCCAAGTGTAAATGATACTATAATATAAAACACTTACTACATTGGTAACATTGGAAACATAAGCTACATGAAAGAATAATACAAAATGAAACTTATAATATCATGAAAATAATGATATTTTAATATAACATGGAAATGGATTAGTATTTCAACCACATAACAATATATAACTGCATAACATCAGACATGTATCAATGAAACAATTTTGTGATGAGTAACCCTTACAATTAAAGTAATCTATGCATAAAACCTCATGTAATAGATAAAAATATATTTATTTTAGGGTCAATATAATTTTTATGAAAATGATCATTAATTACATTTATGTCTAGTCCAAAAATCACAAAAATGAAATAAGTACTGAATATGGAACATGTCTCATAGAAATAAAAGTGAGGAAATAAACCATTACATAATGTTCAAATTTCATCATAAGAGATAAAACCATCTGTATAGTGAATTTAAATTTTTTAAAATTAAATCAAATAAACATTTTCTTATTATATATATATTTATATGATCAACTTATAACATTTTAATTCACATTTATTAGTAATTCCTTATTATAATAATTATTCATGGGTTATAATAGTTTAATTTTTGCTAATTGTTTCACTTTGAGAGTTCCCATAATAGTAATTGGATCATTGTCCCTATATATACATAATTTTATTTATGTGTTCTAATTTAATATATTTTAATTATATATATATTTATAACAATTCATATAATGTGTTAGTGAAAAACGAACTGGGTTACCTTGTAGAGATTATAGTATTTACGTACACATGAGTGATGTTTCGATTTTTTTATGGATATAAATAATGTAAGGTAACTAATATTTCACATTAAAAAAATATTAATAATAAAAAATCAATATATATATATTAAATTCATAATTGTAAAAATAAATTTATAGAGGTGAAGGAAAATTAATCATATCACTTCATGGAGGTCGTGGTCCACACATACGCATTATAGATACATTCATTTCAAATTTTATAGAAAAAGATAAGGAACAATGTGATTACATTAAAATAATAACATATTATTATATTATAGATACTAATTTAGTTATATTGGATTGGTAAGTAAGTAATATAAACATATATGGGTAAAAGTAAAATGAATCTACTCAGTTAAGGCGATTGCCTCCTCTTTGAAAAGCCTCTTTTGGATATGTCATTAATGATCATAGGTATGGTATATTATAAATAAAAAAATTAAAATGTTTTAAGTGAAATTTAAAAATATATTTTGTAGTTTTTGGATGGGATAAACGGATCATGAATTCCTAGGGAGAGAGGATGGGTCGTATCACAAAAAAATAGACGAGAGGGGTTCCCTTGGAATAATATGATTATTAAATTAAACTAAACTAAACTTCATATTGAGATGGATCACCATTTATATATTTTGATTGTATGATGAATTTATGAATATATAATCACATAAAAATTTTATATAATCTTATTGTAGGTTTTAATCCTTTATCTGTTATTTTTTACCATCCATTAATCGTTATAATGATTAGCACAATATCAAATGTTTTTTTATTTATTAGTCATTAATGTTACTAAAAAATGAAAAGTACCACATTATTTTAAAATTATAGATATTATAGAAAAAATGATCCAGTTTGGTGATGATATGTTATATTTAAATTTTAAATCATTTAACAACATTTTATTTTACATAAGATACCATTAACATAATTTTTTAATAAAATTACAATATATTAATTTTATATCAAATAAATATTGTAATATAATAATAATATAAAATTTTATCACATCCCTAAAAAACAATTTTTATCCAACAAATTTAATAGCACCATAAACTATTGAGAAAATATTACATTATATGTTTTTAAAATCATTTACTTGATTTTTTTTATACGTTTTAGAAGCATTATGTCAGCACAGCATATGCATTTATATTTATCATTCAACTATAAAAAATTAAAAGTAATTTATAGTAATATAATAAGCCAACGAGCTTGTACCCTAGTGGTACATGCTCTTGCTTGGCATCCAAATGTCCTAGGATCAAATCTGGGTAGGAGTGAATTTCTAGGTACAGTAGCAGTACTATAGTAGGGACGAGACTATAGTAGTGGCGACACTATAACAGCAGAGGGACTGTAGCAGGGACTGTAGCGATGGCGGTAATATAGTGGTACTATAGCAGCACAGGAATTGTAGCAGTACTATTCACCAAGGGGTCCTTTGGGCCAAAAATGGGCTTTCAAGCCTTCTATTCATGCCACATGGCCTTGGGACTTCGAGCTATGTAATGGGTCACCCTCTACCCAGTATAAAGAGGTCATTACTTGGAACAATACATTGAGGCTTCCGCCCCAACCATTTAAAAAAAGTATAAAGATATAATAAATAATTTACCATTATAATAACCATTTATAATGGAATATAGCCAATTTTTATCCCTGTGAAAAAATCTTATAGATATAAATGTAAGGAAGTGACATTTTGGAATTATCCTTTAAATAATTTAATAAAATGGTGTTTACAATGAAAAATTTTAAAAATGCCATATTTTTTAATAATTTATTGGTATGGTAGAAATATAATACGAAAATAAAATATTTGAATTTTTAAGTATGATTTTAAAGTATTAATTCATAGTTTAAACCTTAATATACCAGTTTTACCCTTTACCTGACGACAACATTTTATCAAATGTCAATATACATTATAAAAATATATAGTTGATATATTTAAAAAAATTGGATTTATATTTAAAAATATGAAATAAATTTTATCAAATCAAATTACTATAGGTGAGCGATATTACTTATAATATAAACGAGTAGAACAATATGAATGACAGTTTTCATTAAAAAAGTGTTTTTAAGTACAAAATTTTTTATACAAAAATTACAAATAATGTTGATTAAAATGAAATTATTTTAATTATATTTATCAAAAATTAGCTAATTAAATTTTAAAATAAATTAAAATAAATTTAAATTATAAACACTTGAATGAAAATGTACTTTTCTATAAACATTTTATTTTTTAATTATTAACTATGAAATCAATATTTTCACAAAAAATGAAAAATATTACCCTAAGATAATTTAAATAATATTATTTTAAAAATGGAATCATTTTTTTAAAATAAATTTCTAAAATGCCTAGTAATTAATTAAAATAATCACAGAAAAAATTAAAACCATTTTTAAAGAAAACATTTTATTGCAGTATTCGACGACTTTTTAAAGAATTTTCATTATTATATCCTATGAATTAATAAATAAAATTTTATTGAGTATGTAAATTATAATTATATTATATATTATGGTTACTCCTATTCATAACCACCAATTGAATATGTTGGTTACAATAGTAATATTTAAATTAAGATAATTCTACTGTATATCGTAATTTTCCTAAAGCATCATGTTGTAGGTTAAGAAATTTATAATGATTATTATTATTATAAAATAAATTTTCATGGTGTTATAATAATATTGGGTATCAATAAAACCATTAATATTTTTGAGACTCGTTAACTCCATGCCATTTAACGTATAGAGTTATGGAACTATTCTATAAGAACTCTGAAAATTACATACAAATTAATCTGACATTGTAACCATTAATTGAACGACCATGTAATAGTGAATATAGATATGAAATATCAAGTAAATGTTGCTAAAATAGCCTAAAAATTTAAAAACTAAATCAAATATAGATGAATTAGATTCTAAATAGAGTGTTTAATAAATACAATTTGATTATTTATAATGTTAATTGAATCTACAGAATGAGTCTCGACTTGAGGTAAGAGAACTATTTGAACAACCCTCTTTTATTTAGGAAATGGATTTTCTATATTAATAAAACACTATCTCTATTTAACATTATGTAATTATTATAAATTTCTCTTATAATTATCATACATATTTACCAAGATTATTCTCTTTTTATTTGTTGGGTTTATGCATGTCGTGCATTTATTTCTCAAAACCTTCTTTAAAATAAAACATGATTAATGTGAACATATATATCCCTTAATCCATTCATTTTATAATATTAAAAATTATTTTAATAATTATCGGCCTCATAAAATATTTTGTTTTTTAGGATTATCAATTTTTTTACATCTGGTTACATATAATTGTCTATATTCGTTTATTCATTAAATTTATTTTACCGATTGCATGAACCTCCATTTTAAAGGTTCATTTTTATACCAATGTATCCACACTTGCGACTGAAATTTTTATATAAAATCATTATCTGAGATGTATTGTTATGTTTTAAAATATAAAGGTTCAAATATATTTAATACTGTATTTTCATTGGAATGTTTATGATTCATCATTTTATTATGAACTGAGTAAACTCTATAAAACCCATCACATTCTTGGGGTATTTATTATGATTATGAATTATGTTTGACTTAGTTATGTGGCACACCTATGCATGTAAATGTTATAATGGGTGTTCCTAGATAAGACACTAATGAAATTTTTAATTACTATATCTCATGATATGACATATTTGATATTTGGGAGTATTCATACGCCATAATGGGAACTTTTTCCACTAGGTTATGTTGACTTGGATATTAGACATTAATAATTCAAATAAAATATTTTATATTGAAGCCAAATTTATATGGTTATATGGTCATATAATGAATTGTTATTAAGTCATGATTTTATATAATTATCCACGAATATTTTATTATATGATATTATGTTATATAATTTGACTCATATGTTATGCTTTGATATCATGAGTATTTCCATAATAGGCATTATAGATCACCCCTTTTTTAATATATCCCGTAGGGAGTCTTATAAAATTTTAGAAGCTCAATGGGATCTAAGAACACATTTTAGATTTTAAAATAATGATTTTGTTTTATATACATGTTGATGTATAATGAACTTAGTATCCAAAATAATCTTGTCCACATGATCATTAGGTTGTGTATTTTTGATAATTATCTAAACAATCATCCAGTAATATACAAAATTGGCATGGGTCACCGTAAACACATAGTATATCAATCCACCCTTCGGTCTCCCTAATCCCACCAAGGAGAAATGTGGCCTTTGGAATTCCTAAATAAATACTATGAGAATATTTTATATTCAATGTGAATTTTATTGATATTATAATCTATAGAACCAAATCCAAAAATATTATCTAATTGATGTGATATTTAAGATTAATGTGCTTTTTATAGTATTTATAAACTATATTTTAATCCTAATAAATTTCTCTACAATTATCACCGAATAATAATACAATTTCAATAGTACATCCAATCCCCACCAAAACATTTATCCATATCACCACAGTCCCTACATCATTGATGAACTCATATTAATCATCTGTGATGGATATTGAAACCACCATAAATAAATTATAAATCCATATTTTTAATATTCAATTAAATGTTATAAATATGTGATAGTTTTAACTATATATATATATATATCTTATACAAAGACAATATCTAAATAATCCTATGATAGAACTTCAATTTTGAATCCTTAGGAAATATGATTAAAACAATTGAGATTCTAGAGAATCCATTTCATAGTTTCCATTTTTTCCTTCCTCATATTTTCTATAAACTAACAGAAAATTCCCACAACTAATAAATTTTTTTCTTGTATAAAATATGGAAAATTTTAATCTACATACTAAAAATTAATATTTATAATTTAACAAATTTTTTTTCATAGTTTTATTTTTATTTCATTCAATTAAGATATTTTAGCTATTCAACCAATGGTTTTAAAATATGCTTACATTTTGTTATCAATAATTTCCCAATAGCCTTCTAAATGTATCCCTTTTGTGAAACAAAAAATGTTCAATATTTCCGTCACTTGGAATATTCATCCACAAATATACTTTAAACCCACTAAGATCATTCACCTTGAGTTTTATGAAAAAATAAAACTTCACAACATAAATATATTTAATATATAAAATCATTTGGATAATTTCATCTATAAACAAAAATATGTTGATTATTCGCTCATCTTTATTTAGAATCATTGAGAAAAAATAATTTATTTTCTCAATAGGGGACATTTATTATCCATAATTTCATAAAAATTATAGATCCACTAACTTTGTTTTTTTTAAGCCATAAAGGTAATCTTATAGAATACCCGCCATGTCCTTATTCCGTTTTTCTAAGAAACCGTCCATTTTCAACTGAATTATTTCCTCCTCTAAATCACCATAAATTAATTCTATATTTATATTCATATAATATAGTTGAAATATTTTAATATAATTTTGAATAAACACAATATGGAACATTTTATATTTAATAATGGGTGATAGAATTTATGATTATTTCACTCTATAATTCTTTTAATAAACCTAGAAAACCAACCTAGCCATATACGTCACCCTATCAGTAGATCCTTTTCTAATATAAAACTCAATATTTATACAATTAAATAGTAACTTTTGGTAATTCAATATTCTCCCATGTTTTGTTTCATGTAATGAATCCAATTAAACATTCATTCATAAGTCTATATTTCTATAATTTATAAGACTCAACACATTATCTATTCAATCCAAATCCCATATATCTACAAAAATAATGTAATGAAAATTAATTCTATACATATGTACTATTAATATAAATTATATATATATCAATAATTTTAGAATATATTATTCTCTTTTTTTAAAAAATTCATCAAGAAATTAATTTTGTAAAACTCTACCCTGACATTCTCAATTTCATGATCTATCATGTATATATTTTATCATATATAAAATCTCATGAAACTTTATGCATCTTAAAATTTTAAAATAATTTTTCTTCTAGAAAATCCATTTAGTCAGACATGGATTTTGAATGATTATTATATTTTCTTTACTCAATTTTTCCTCATAGATTGTATTTCATAAAATATTCTCATTGTAGAAAACATTTAAACTTATTCTAATAATGAAATTATCCTAAATCAAAATTGAGACACCAATTTTTCGACTTTCATAACCCATAATGAAACATGATTATGTCTTTTCTTTGAGTATATCCTAACCATTACCATAAACATGGATGTAGGACAAAAATCCCAAAACATTGATGCGAGTAACATATAATGCTTTTATATACTAATGAGGTATTAGAATATCTAACCCTAATGGTATGGAAGGACACTTGTTGTAAATTTATGTGACGTAGTTGTCTACTTACATGAAAATTTATTTGGACATTCCAAAATAAAATCTCATTATCTAAGCCTTCTATTTTATGTATAATTTATTTACTATACTACATTGTTATATATTGGTGTTCTAGTTATAGAATTCTCAATCATGGTCCTTTTTAACATGAAAACCCATCAAAAACACCCTACTATTATGTTATCCACTATAATTTTACCTTTATCACTAAAATTGAATCCAATTACATTATCCACAATATATATCTGTCAGATAAAAACTTTTATCACCTCAAATTTGGGATAACGCATGTAGGATAATATATTTTTTTGTGGGCTAATTTATGAATATAATAATGTACAAGAGCCGACAATGAGTGTAGAATAGTGCATGACCAAAAACATATATGTTCATCTTTAATAACATATAAGATGTAATTATCTATAATTTTAGATTAAATGAAACCTTTATTTGATTTCCATGAATATGTCCCCCATCAGACGTAAAATAACATGGAGTGAGATTTATTGTACCATTTTCCAATAAATATCAATTTATTCAGAGTAACATGTCTAGGAAAAAAATCAAAAATAATAGACTTTCATAAGCTTTAATTCATAAAACTATATCTCTATATGATATTCTTATCAAATACAACATTGTTTATGATGAATATATGTTTATGTTAATAGAAGAAAATATTGAATAGGACATGACAGCATATCCTTTTAATCTCATGAAGTATATTACATAGTTAATTCATTCATGTTGGGTTTACCATTTTGTTTCCACATAATACCTTTTGTGCCTAGGTGGTTGATTAGGTAACATATCACATATTAATAAAGAAATATTAGGTTCTATAGCATATATAAGATGTTACATTGAGCTTTAACAAAAAACTAAATATTATTAGTCAAATGCTTCCATTATAACCTACCCATTGGAATGATAAGATTGAATATAATTAATTTAATAATTAAAATAAGTATTACACCTTTTATATAATGAATCATTGGTTACAAAATTAATTATAAAATCAAATAAAACCCAATTGAATATAGATGATGTGTTTTTTTGAAAAAATATATAAATGACAACAATTGTGTTTATGAAGTTTAAATCGCTATTTTTGTATTATATTAAGAGTATATATATATAATACACTCAATGTTATTTTAATAGTTCATTTTATTTTTTTATAGAAATTATATAAGAATAAATTCAATTTTATGTATAAAAGTAGTGTTTTTCAATAAAATCACTTTTACACCTTTTGATGGAGAACACTCTTTAAATATTGTTTTGACCCATGTATATTTTATATTTAATGAAATAAAATTATTATTTGTATTTGGAATATAATATTTTAGTTTTGATTATTTATTCATATTTCTCTAATAATATACATTTTTTACTGAAAAGTGAATGATACTTCATTTTAATTCAAAATTACTTTTTCTTAATATTTATTTAAATATTTTTATTGTAAATTGTGTAACATCCCAGTTTCGGAAGCCACCCAAAGGCACCCAGTAACCAGTCAGTCACATGACCTCAAGTTCGTTTCCCCAAACGCTAGAGGATACTGACGAGAAGTGACAGCCTTAGTGAGTCGGTGGGGAAACTATGCCCTTATTCGGTAAAGTATACAACGATGAACAACCAAACACAATATCAGAAACAATAACCAGCATACAACAAATGAACTAAACAACGAAAGAAATGTATAAATAATAATGATGCAACATTGTACATATGTATATGGAAATCAATAAACAAACCAACATGCAGAAATAAAACTGAAAACAGAGTGAAAAAGAAAAACAAAGTAAACTCCTCAGAATAGAAAGTCGTAGCTTGGTCCCCTGCTCTCCATCTCCACAGCAAGTCAGGTACCTAAAGTATAAGGGTGATTGCCCTTATCTATACCTGCAACAACATAGTCTGTTTAGGCCCAAAAGGATGACCCAAACAGGTTATGAGACAAAGTCCCAGTAGGCAATCACCCAATGATCTGTGTCTAACAGTCAGTGAATACATGGCAGTAATAAAACATGAAATAGTAAACAGGAAACCCAAGTAGCTACAATCCATAGTTCTACAAATAAAGTACACAAGGTATAGTCACTGATGCAATAAGAGAAAAAAGGTAACCTCTGGGTAGTTCTCCCAGCCTAACCACTAGGGTTCAACCTACAAGTACTTTCTACCCTCTGGGAAGCACACAAAGTCTCACCTCTCTAGTTCAGCTAAAGAATAGAATCTCTGGGGAAGCACTTATCGTCAATTCCGCCTATAGTCTCGTATCATGCTAAAGGATCTCTAGGAAAGCACTCAACATCAATTCACCCTGTGGCCCGCATCAAGGATCTACAGGCTCTCTAAGGAATCACTCAACATCAACTCCCCCTATGGTCTCGCATCGTAATTAAGGACACTCGAGAGAATCCCTTCTGTCCATTCTCCCTATGGTCCACTACACTAGGTTCTCGCAACCCTATGTATAAATAAACATGCATAGCGCACGTGTATCATCCATGTGAACCACAAGAACTACTTGGCTATCATTCTAAGTCTCAATAGTATAACAATACAGCAGTTCCACTATCCTACGTCTATGAATGGCAACTGTAAAAATTCCAAACAGGGAGAACAAGCATAGAAAACATCCAGTGTAAAGTAAAAATACCATATTCACAGGAAAAACATCTACTCTATAAATCAAGCAAAGCATGCAATTTAAAAGGGGAAAAAAAGGAACACACAATACCCCGTTCAAGGTTATTGGTGGAATTTTCAAAAAATTCTCAATTACATTCTACAGAAAGGCACAAACCACCAACCTCGATCCTAGGAGATCAATGTATGTGAACCACGATAACTGATTCCCCTTAGAGCATCGTAGATATAAGAAAACGTCAAAAAATCTCAACCTACGATAAGTTGAGAAAGGGGAATAATTGGAAAACAAGGCTCAAGCAGAATAAAGAACTCACCATTGGGATTCTAACACAATCGAAAGAACTCGAATTGGAGAACGGACGGAGTCTCAGGGATCTGGAGAAGAAACGTGGGCGTACGGGTTGCTCATGGATGAAGAACCTATAGAAGGTATGTGTTCGGTCCATCAGGCACGTCCTGGGTGCATTTAATGAAAAATAAATAAAGTACACGTTGTGTACTTTTAGAGTACACGACGTGTACTTGGTCTTTTCCGTACTCCGCCAAAATCGGCCTCCACGTCTGTTTCCCTTGGACATCGAGGATGAACTCCTTTGATGGGAGGTTCAAACATTCCGATTGGTTTCTAATGGATTTGTTCATATAACCGGAAACATCCAATGATTCCACATCAATTCAGACCTACTTTCCAAAGGTAGTTTCTCATTAGTTTGTGGACTGATGAGGCTTAGGAATTTTCATTGGTTGAGAGGATGGGAGGTCGGACTCATCACACCTTTTTGAGGGGAATTATTATCTACTCTGGGACTCTATTTATAGATTTAAGTTATGTTCTTGAATCCTAATTACATTACCAAGTATAAAATGAGTTTTCCTTTAGATCTTACAATCAATGATCGATATGTAAGAAATTTAGAGAAAATATGTATTCGAGGTTCTTCACTGATAAAGAATCATCTGTATTTGTTATAGATTCTTAGTCAATGGTATCCTTTGATATGTAAAAGTATCTTGGTCCTTATTATGACCATACTGGTTTTAAAGCCACTTAGTGGGGCACATGAAGTTTATTTTCATTCAGAAGGAAATGAATTATTTCAGAGTTGGGATCGAACCCACAGATGGGCTACCTACGTATCCTCTATTTATAAAAGGAATTAGAACCCACATAGTTCGAGTAAGGGAGTATGATGTTTATGATTGATGGCTCAAAGAATGATGTCATAATTACCTTTACACTCTAAGCTCATGTGAGTCATGCTCTGTGTGATAAACAAGAGGTATTGGTAAAAAATCAGACAATTGTGCCATGAAAGATGCAATCATAAGAAATAATGTGGGGTTTATATATGTATGATTGCCCAGATAAATGATGATTAGGATTTACTTCAGGGAAGAAATCTAGGAACAGGGTCCATAAAGGTATATGTGCTTCATGGAGATTTTGAATACTCTAGCTTGGGGCTTACTAATGAAAAGGAGGCCCAAATTATGAGAGGACTTATGATTGGGTTTTACTCCTGAAATGGAATCCCAGATCAAAGGTAAATTAGGACTGGTTAAGAGAAATTAAGACTGGGGCTTACTCCAGAAAAGGAGGCCCAGTTTGAGAGACTTGAAAAATTAAGGGACTTGGGGCTTACTCCTAAAGAGGATGGCCATATTTGAGACCAGGGCTTACTCTTGAAAAGGAGGCCCAGATTAAGAGAATTATGGTTGGGACTTACTCCTATGGACGATGCCAAGATTTGAGAATTATGATTGGGGCTTATTCCTAAAAAGGAGGCCTAGGTTAATGGGGACTTGGGGCTTACTCCTAAGGAGGATGCCCAGATTTGATAATTATGACTGGGGCTTATTCCTGAAAAGGAGGCCCAGGTTAATGAGGACTTGGGGCTTACTCCTAAGGAGGATTCCAAGATTTGAGAATTATGACTGGGGATTATTCTTGAAAAGGAGGCCTAGGTTAATGATGACTTGGGGCTTACTCATAAGGAGGATGCCCAGATTTGAGAATTGTGACTGGGTCTTATTCCCGAAAAGGAGGCCAAGACATGATGAGTTCTCTCATCGTAAAGGATGAGGTTGAATGAATTAAATCTCAATCTTTAGTGACATGAAGATGTGTAAATCACTAGGTTTTGAGAAATATTCCACAGAGTTCTTTTCAGATAAGGAATCCAAATCAAGAAATCATGCTATAAATGGCTTTGAAGAGTGTCTTGTCGATTGAATCTTGAGTAGTAGAGGTGGAATGGCTTAAGAGGGGTGCATGGGAAAGAACGGCACCCAAAAAGTCAGGGGAGCACAAGTCCTATAAGGCGCACAGGTACTGCATGGGTGCGCAAGTCCTGGTCGCGCAGGTATACCTGCGCGACACATGGGTATTTGTGCGACAGTTAACCAGCACGGTAATACTTGAGCGACTCCTGGTTAAAGACTTTAGAATCCTCTTGAGGATCTTTCAAAAGAGGGGCATGCAAGTTCTATTGAAGGAGTAAGGCAGTGTGCATGTGTGGCCTTTTCCCTTAAGGACTGGCCACTCAGGCGCACAGGTGTTGATGAGTTTCAACACTTAGGCATTCCTCCCCCTCTTTAGATCTTCCGTTCTAGGTAAGAAATTACCTTAGAAGTGTTTCGGAAGTATTGAGAAGAGACTAGGTCGCCAGGAGCGAAAATATGCATTTCTGGAAAAAAAATTCCCTCATGGGGGGCCCATAGGGTCTATTTGTAGGCAGGATAAGACCCCGTGCAGTTATCACTTAGGTCATGCATGTCACTTGCACGACCATTATGTGTCACGCAAGTCCACTTGCACGACTATGAGGGAACTTGCGCAACCTATTGGCAATGTTCTCTTTGTTCATTCCTTTGTGGATTTTTGATGTTTTCTTCAAAGGATAATCAATTTGTGCTAAGTCATTTCCCTTTATATTCCTTTGGACTCTGTGATGAAAAGGAACGTCAACAAAAGTCCCCCCTCAGAGTTGGATCCGGAGAGAATAGAGGATTCGACTCTGAGGAAAAGAAGAAAACCAAAGGAAAGGGGGCAGGCATGTCTTGTTGGCGTAGAGGGAGGCGTGCAAGTTCACGTCGCTCAGGGCCTGGCATGTAGGGGTATGGTGCGTAGGGTTCTGGCTGCATCAATAAATAGAGGGCCTCACTTCCGTACAAAGCATCTGGATTTCCGGATTTCAAACCTTCGAGCTCTCGCCATGCCGGTCACCTTAGTCGCGCATGTTTTCTCTGTTTCCCACTGTTTCCTTGATGTCGTGCTACTGTCAAGGTATATAGACCTACGCGGTGATACTTGCACGCCAAATACTTGCGTGGCACATCCATTCTTGCACGCCATGTTTAGACTTTCGTGCCTTAATGCCTTGGCCATTTTTCTTAATTTCTTCATAAATTTTATGAAAAAATGAACCCATTTAAGAGTTAGTTTATTCAACTTTTGGGCAGATTCAATGGCTCTCAGGAGAATGGGAATGGCTGATGAACTGGCTAGCAAGTGGTTTGATGACATGATAAACATTGTTGGCCATGATTACTGTGATATCTGCGACAACACTCTCCCAGATTTGGCTAAGTATTTGAAGAAATATCATCTTAGTTTCCCACAGAGAATCTACCTGTCCCTGTATGGTTATGGTCATCTGCAAGGAATCAATGTTCCAAATGCAAAGAACTATAAGAATGAAATGCAGTTTCACTGCTACTCCTTTATTTTAGTTATGTTGTGCATTAAGAGCAACAACAATGGTGTGAACTTTCAAATTCTTCCTCCATGTCATTTCCTTGCACATATGAAAATGGAAAACCCATGGGCTGAAATATTTTCTACTGCCGGTTGGTGGAGAGAAGATAAACATGGCATTAGAGCAATATCTGAAAATAGTATTCTCTCCAAATGGCTCTTTACTTCCAATGATCCATTCTCATATCCATGTATCCATCTTCCAGGTCTCTTGGATAGAAACAGAGTCACTGTTTGATCAGCATAAAATTTTCTCAAACCGCACTCAAGAACATTCTTTTACAATTGTTCCAAGAAGAGCTAGTATCACTAAATATCTTATGGTGTCCAGTTGAATGAATGAATTCCAATTGGTTGCTGATGAAGCTCGGGATGTCGTAAATCAAATGAAGAGTTATGTTGAAAATCTTTTGTAATTCCTGAAAAAAGAGAATAGACTCCAATCTGGGGATGTCCTTCTAACTCTTGTGCATCAATGAAAAACACTTTCACCTTCAATCATTTGTGCATGCATTTTCTTGCTACCTGCTTTAAATTCTACCTAAGACAATTAGGGTAGTAATCATATTTTTATTTTTACTAGGATTAATGTAAATATCCCTATAAACTTTGAACCTTTTAATTTGTCAATATTACCTAAATCATACAAAATGAATGTTTAGTGAGCTGGTACTTGACTTTTATTCAGATTTCCCTTGTCTTTTGCGGGCAGTTTAAATTTATACACATCGGACATAAAGAGGATAATGTTTAAGGTCAAAATAGCTTTGACCGAAATGGATTAGAATTGATTCAATTCCTTGAAAATTCATCTGAAAACAAAGTACCATACTCAAGTATGAGGGAAAAAATGTAAACTATGACTTAAGAATATTTGAATCTGAGTAATGATATGAAAAAGATCTAAAAGTCATTAGAAGAAGTAGTTCCTAAAAATGAAGTTACCATTATTTAACAAACCCGTTAGGGGGTTGAATTATGCAGGACCACCTAAGGGCATTGGCTGCATAGTTAAATAATAGTATCTTTTGGCTAACAAGTCTGTAATGTAGACGGTTTATGCAAGGCCACCTATGGGCACATGCTGCATAGTCAGGCAAAAGAACTCTCATAAAATTACTTTCCTAGTGCTAAAAGCCAGTGAAAGTTTATGGAGATTTAAATTTTCCAAAGTATAGAGTTTGCTATAAGGAAAGAGGTACTTGAATATGGAGAAGATATTTCCAAACAAGATTATCGAAGAACTAGATGGATATCACTCCTACGAAGGTCTGACCCAAACGTAGGGAAGGAGAATATAAACCATATACTTGAATACTTTCAGATCATTAAAAAGGACATGGGAAAAATATTTTAAGGATGGTTGTTTTTATGGATCCTTATATACTGTCATTTAAGACAAATAAGGAAAAAATAGGCATTCTTCCCTAGAATGAAGTTACCACTATCTGAAAAACCCGTTAGGGGGTTGAATTATGCAGGGCCACCTAAGGGCATTGGTTGTATAGTCAGATAATAGTATCTTTTGGCTAACAAGTCTATTATGTAGACTGTTTGTGCAAGGCCGCCTATGGGCACGTGCTGCATAGTTAAGAAAAAGAATTCTTAGAAGTTTGACATTTTTTGTGACCTGGAAGTCATGAAAAGGGTTTATGAAGATCTAAAAAAATTTATGCTTAGGATTATGACACATAGAGATGGGTATTGTCCTATGTATGCAGAGATACACGGATCAATGATAACCATAATCATGTTGTGGCTGGATCCTGAATTGAAATGTTAGACATCACTATGTATCCCATAAGGATGGAAATCAAGCCATACGTAGTTCTTAAACTACAGTTTAACGTCATGTGGGATAAAAGGATTAGAGATCTTAGTTTAGGGTCATAGAGCTTGGACCATTGTAAGAAATACACAGTGTGTGTTCTCAGAGGGACTTTTCAGCCAGGGAACTGAAAGTGGAATTTGGGGTTAGGCCCAAAGACTTGGTGCGGGATTCCAGGTACACTCGAACATTCCTACGTATCCCATAAGGATGGGAATCATGCCCACATAGTTCTATAAATACCCCCTATAACAATTTGGTTCGTACATGTGAAGGGTGAAAGGGGATTTTAGTACAATGATTGTTTAACCCAAGATAAAAGGTTTGGGTGTTTCCATGTATGCACGTAGTCTTTGAAATGAAACACGATTGAAAAATCAATGTAAATAATGGTTCCCTCTCAGGTGAGGTATCAATGAAAAATTGTAGTTTATTGTCATACTGGAAAAAAGTGTTGTATAGTTTAACGTCGTATAGCAAGGGCGAAAGTGAACCAATGTAAAGATATTTATTCTTGGGGCGGTTTCACAAATCAAAATCGTATGAGATGGAGGTGAACTGATGTGAAGAGATTTATTTTGGGCTTGATCCTTGGGAGGTTGCCTATGTACCCATCCTGGAAGGAAAAGATCAATGTCTGCGTAGTTAAATTAAAGAATTAATTAATGATCAAGTTGTTCTTGGGGACAACGACCTAAAAAATGATGTTGTTGGTACTTACACATGGTTAGTAGACAAAAGAGAGTGTTATGGTTGAGGTTTGATCTAAGATCATGTTAGTCATACTCGGTGTGAGAAACAAGAGGTAACAATAACCTTAACGATGCATAGTTTAATGTCTTGTAGGACATATAAAGGGACAATGCAGTTTAAAGTCTTGCAGTTAGGACTATTGGTGCTGCACAGTTTAATGTCATGTAGCAGGGACAAAGTACATTTTAATGTCATGTAGGACATATCGTGGAATTTCTATACAGTTTAGCGTCATGTAGTTAGGACGATGGGGACAATATAGTTTAACATCATGTTGGAAAAATGGGGGACTTTGTAGTGAAATTTCATGAAGTGAGGATAAAAGAGTACACCATTTAACGTCATGTTGGACGCATTGGGGATTTGTTCCCCAGTTTAGCATCATGTTGGAAAAAAGTGAGAATAGTTTAAGGTCATATGAATGGACCGTGGATGGTGAAGTTTAATGTCATGCTAGACAAAAGTGTAGTTTAAGGTCATACAGGACATTTGATGATTATGTAGTTTAACGTCTTTCCAGATGTAAGGGACTTCTATACAGTTTAGCATCATGTAGTTAGGACATCAAAGTTTAACGTCTTGCTGGACGTAAGGGACTCGAAAATAGTTTAGGGTCATATGCATGGACCGTTGATGATGCAGTTTAAGGTCATATTGGACCATTGATGTAGTTTAAGGTCATACAGGACCTAGTTGCAGTTTAAGGTCATACTAGACCGTTTAGGGATCTTTTTCACAGTTTAATGTCGGGTGGGATGAAAGTAGTACAAATAGTTTAAGGTCATATGTATGGACCATTTCCATATAGTTTAACATCATATAGCAAGGACAACAGGTTTTTTGTTTATATAAAATACTTCTTCAAAAATCTGGCATTTGTTAGAGTAGTGATTAGATCTCGATCCATCAAGATTAATGCATAAGCTCTTTTCGAGTAAAACCTATGTATTGAATAAGGTCCTTCCCATTTTGGATCAAGCATGGGGGGTTTCTTTCCATGTATCATTGGAGTTCTGAGAACTAATACCAATTCTCCCTGAGTGAATGAATGAAGACGAACTTTTTGTTAAAAGCTCAAGCTATTCGATTCTAATAAACCTCCAAGTGGTGCAAAGTGCACAATATTTTATCATTTAACTGTTCCAATTCATTCAATCGCTTTTGAGATTGTTCATCTGTAGATGATTGATCACAAATGGAAACTCTGAGCGAGGGTAGTTGAACTTCAATGTGCAAGACGACTTCGGTTCCATATACCAATGAATATGGAGTTGACCGAGTTGCAGTGTGGGTGGTAGTCTGATAAGCCCATAAAGCATGAAAGAGTTTATCAGTCCATATCCTCTTATCATTATCCACCATCTATTGTAGTATATTTGAAAGATTCTTGTTAAAGGCTTATATCTGGCCATTGGCCGCTGCATGATACTGATATGAGTGGTTGGATTTGATGTTGTATTTTTGATACAACTTCTTCACCTCGGATGAACATAAGTTGGTGCCATTTTCCATCAATATGGTATGAGGGACACCAAATCTGGTAATGATGTTAGACTTGATGAAGCTAACAATGCATTTAGAACTGACTTCCTTGAGAGGTATTTCCTCTTCCCATTTGGAAAAGAAGTCAGTAGCAATAAGAATGTACTTAAACTGCTTAGTCGTAGCCGAAGGGTAAGGTCCCACCACATCCATTCCCCATGTGGCAAATGGCCATGAGTATTTAGATGTATGAAGCAACTCTGGAGGTTGATGAATGAAGTTGGCATGTACTTGGCATGAATGCCACTTATTTGTGAAATCGACACAATCTTGTATCATTGAAAGCCAAAAGTATCCAAGCCTTCGAATCTGATCAGAGAGTCTATGTCCAGACTGGTGGGCACCACAGACTCCTACATGCACTTCTTTCATGATATCCACTGTCTCTTCACCATCAATGCATCTTAAGAGAACTCCATCAAAACCACATTTGTAGATAATTTTCTCTAGGTGATCTGGTCTATCATAAAGAGTAAAATTGACCACACGTCGCCAGATTTGTTCTTTCTCATCTCTATCAGGTGGAAGTGTTCCATTTTGAAGGTATTCCCTGATAGGTGACATCCATCCTGTAGTATGACCATACGGTTCATGAATGAGACTAATTTCATTAATTTCCTCTGTTCTGATTCGTACATAAAGTGAAATTCCACGACAGTGGGAAATACTAATGGTTGTCTCGTCCCGATTTGGATCTGCCAGAGCTGTGGCTATATTAGCCAGTGCATCAGCTTGAGCATTTTCTGATCTTGGGATATAATAAAATGTCGGTTCCATAGGGAATTCCGCCATTAACTCTCTGATGTAATCATACAAATGGATTAGTTCTTCTTTTCTGATGGCATAATCTCCATTGACTTGTTTGATTACCAGGTATAAATCACCATTCACCTTTATGTGATTCACTCGTCCTTGAAGTGCTAATTCCATGCCTACAATGAGAGCTTGGTATTCTGCTTCATTATTGGTACCACCTTCCCACAATAAGAAAAAATAATGTGACACTGGCTTTTCTGGAGAAATGAGAAAAATTCCTAAGCCAACTTTGTTGAATTTAGGATTTTCCATTTTCCTCCCTGTTGGACTTCTGGAAGCACCATCAAAATACATTTCCCATGCCTGAGGACTTTCTTGAATAGAGAAGACTTCCTCATCGGGGAGTTCAATATCTGAAGATGTGTCTTCCACTAAAGGGTGTTCATCCAGAAAATCAGCCAGAGCATGGCCCTTTACCGCCTTTTGAGACACATACTGAATGTCGAATTGATGTAAAATAACTTCCCACCTTACCAGACTTCCTGTAAGTATTGGACGACTAAGGATGAATTTGAGCGGGTTATTGCGAGATACCAATTGGACCTCGTGATGTTGTAGGTAGTGTCTCTACATCTGAACTGCAAAGATTAATGCCAGGAAGCACATCTCAATATTTGAATATCAGGTTTCTGCTTCAAGAATAGTTCGACTGAGATAGTAGAGGCTGTTCTCATTCCCAGCATCATTCTTTTGAGCAAGAAAGGCACCCAATGATCGCTCTAGAGCTGTCATGTAGAGGATAAGTGGTCTTCCTTCAACATGTGGCATGAGTACCATTGGACTCAAGAGGTATTTCTTGAGAATATCGAATTCTTCTTGACATTCTTCATTCCACTGGTAAGTGACTCCCTTCTTCATCAATTTGGTGAAGGGTAAACTTTTTCCTGCTAAACTGGTGATGAAACGCCGAATATAGGCTAAGTGTCCTTGAAGTCCACTTAATTATTTCAAATATTGAGGAGGTGAAATACCATGTATTGACTTGGTCTTCTCAGGATCGACTTCAATACCATGATGGCGTACAACAAAGCCGAGAAATTTTCCCGAGGTTACCCCAAAAGCACATTTTATGGGGTTCATCTTCAAATTATGTTGTCGAAACTTGTGGAATATGACTTCCAAATCAGTCAAGTGATTAGAAAGTTGTTTGGAATTAACTAAAAAATCATCTACATAGCATTCAACAAACCTCCCTAATAAGGGTTTGAAAACATGATGCATGGAACGCTAATAAGTTGCACCTACATTATTTAAGGCAAACGGCATTACCCGGTAGCAAAACACACCCTGAGGGGCTCTGAAGGCTATAGATTCCTCTTCTTTTAGGGCCATTAGGATCTGATTATATCCGAAATATCCATCCATTAAGGAAAGTGCTTCATAGCTAGTTGTTGCATCAACTAAAAGTTATGTAATTGGAACATGGAAATCATCCTTAGGACAATGCCGATTAAGATCTCTGAAATCGATGCAAACTATAATTTTTCCGTCCGTCTTCATTACAGGGACAATATTAGCCAACCACTTGGGATATTGAACTTCTCTAATGAAGTTATATTTGATAAGCTTATCCACTTCAGCTTCAATTTTGGAAGCATAAGTTGGGTGTGTTCTTCTCACGGCTTGCTTAAATCCTCGATGTTCTTCTGATAAACCCAAATGATGAGTAGCAACATCAGGATCAAGCCCATGAATTTCTTTATAGTTCCAGGCAAATATATCTCTACTTTTCTTTAGAAAATAAATATACATCTATTTCTCTTCAAGAGACATGGCCGCACTGATTAAAGTGGGGTGTGGATCTTCTTTTGTACCCAGATTTATTTCTTTGAGTTCATCCACAGTGGTAGAGATACCCTCTTCAAATGCTGGAGGATCATCTCTGAGATTTTCCTCTTCTTCTTCATCATGTATTATTTCTTCCATTTCTACATGCATAGTAAATGATAAATTATAATTTTCATGATCATAAGATATGTCAAAATTTTTATATCATGAAGAAGAAGCTTCCATTTCCGACCCGATTGATGATGAAGGGTCTTCTTTGGGTAATAAAGATGAGATGATGGATTGAGAATCGATATCATTTTTCACCTCCGATGTTGCTATAACTTATTCTGGCCTAATTGGCGAAGCTTAGACTTATTGGATTTCAGCAGATGAAATGAAGACGTCACCATTTGTGCTTTCATCATTGCTTGGTAGATTACCAATTTCTCCCATGTTGTCTGGCTCGATTGCCATAATTGACATTATGCATCTTTCCATAAGATTATTTTGATTTGGGTCTATCTTGTCAATTTGACTGATAGGAAACACATAATCTTTACTCACATGTGTAAATGGATTTACTGGAATTTTCTACAAACCATATGGAGCATTAACATTGGTAATCTCCTTTGTTATGGATTTCTCCCTTCCCTTCATGTGATAGAATTCCGCCTCAATGTATTGAGACTCACATGTCTTGAATGGGGCCTTATCACCATAAAATGTCCCAACATGACCATTGAAACAATATTTGAGACATTGAAGGTATGATGAAGGGATAATCGCATGTTGATGTATCCAGGGTCTTCCAAGAAAGATGTTGAAGGCTGAGTCTTGATCAACAACTGAAATCTGAATTGGATACAAGATCTCCAAACTGAGTTCTGAGTGTAACTTCGCCTAGTGGTTCTTGTTCATTTTTATCATATCCTTGTAACATCATGGTAGAATGAGATAAATCAGATTCCGTGAGGCCCAATCGACAAAGTGTACGAATGGGCATGAGGTTGACTCCTAAACCATTGTCAATGAAAGTTCTTCGGATGTCTACGCCATTGAACTTTCCAGACAAGTACAATGGTCTAATATTTCCATTTACAACATCATCTTCATCTTCATCAGTAAAAGATATTATTTCATGTCATTCTGCAAGATTATTCTCTATGTGATAGACTTCAACTGCATCAATTTTAGTTTCAAACTTTTGAGGACTTGACAAAGCCTCGATGAGTGCTTCCTGAAGATCTTTTGATAGATTCAGAGCATCCAGAATTGATAAATTGGCTGGTACATGGGCCAAGTGTTTCAATATATCATACTTTTGATCCAGAGGTTTGTGTTTCCCAATTGTAATATGTGGTTTAGCAGGTACCTTGGAAGAAGATGCTTTAGATGTTGATGCATCTTGTATCCGGATAGAAATTGGCAATATTCCTGGTTTTGGACGATTAGACCGATTAGACCCATTTACTTGCTAAGAGGAAGAATATGGAACCTTCAAACAGACTTCCAAAATAACTGTGCCAGGACTGAATTTTCTATTGGTATAAGAACTTTCTTGTTCTTTCTGAGCTCACTAAAGGGATCTACCATGAGTTTCTGATGCGTACACAGTTCTAGCAGGGGTAGAATTGGAATGGTGGCTTCTGAAAGTTCCATGTCTTCCCCTGTATCCTGAACCCATGGAACTTCCTCTGATTCCCCTATTTGATATAGGGAATTCAGGCTCATTGAAATCGAAACTGTGACTGGCATATGGATCTATTAATTGAAACATATTAATAAAACCAAATATTAACTCTTCGTCTGATGAAAACTCTGTCTGATTAGCCTGTTTAGGCTGTGCTGTTTGGTGGGGCGGTGCCTGTGGCTTTGAAGTAGATGGCATGAAGTCTACCAAAGTCAAAGACAACTTAGACTTTGACATATACTCATCGTCTTCGGATTCTTTTTCTTTATTTGAATCATGTCGTTTCTTTGAGTACTTTCCCTCTGATGAAGAGGTTTTTGCCGCAACATTAATGGCAGAAGACACAATTGGTTTCTTTAATTGTGTTTGCAAAATAGAATGAGTTCGATTGATTGTCTTTCTGACCATCCAATTATCATACTTCTATGCATTTTTGCTTTTGACTTCTTGCCATTCGCCTTTCTCCTCTAGAACTGTAGTAGTAACACATGCTACCTGAGCTGAAGAACCTTTCAGTTTGACTTGTTCCGAGTCGACCATCATTTGCAGGAGGTCTTTGAAGACAAAACACTCCTGGATGGGGTGCCCCAACATTTGATGAAAAGAGAAATAATCGGGACGGTCTTCATATCCTTTCTTGTTTGGCCTCTTGGGCATTGCTAATTAAACCAAATTTTTTTCCAGAGCCGAAATGAAATAACCAGGGACATGTTCATTTCAGAAACAGTATGTTGTGATCTTCTGATCCTCAAATTGTTTTCTTCTATGATCTCTTTGATCGTCTGGACGAAATGGACTTTGTTTTTGGCGCTCAGGAGGTGGGTCCCTTCGAGAAGATGAATATTTTGAGGTAGAAACAGGTACAGGTTCTTGTTTAAGAATAACTGTAGTAGTTTATGCTTTACCCATTCTCCTTCCTGAAGCTGATGGAATTACACAAGATTTAGACTTAGCCTGTATAAGGGAATATTCAATCTTTTGAGCGATTGAAGTAAGGTCTCGAAACCCTCCTGTGTATTTCACAGGGATTAACGGTGTGCGTAATTCGTCACACAGATTTTCCACACAGATCGGCAACAATTCTTCTTGAGGGAGTTCTAAGCTCAAGGAATATGTTAATCCCTTCCAGCGAGCAATGAAATCAGAGACCCTTTCATTATCCCTTTGCTTGCAGTTTTTAAGATCAAAAACTGTTGTCTTTGGAAATGTTGAGTTGAACTGAAGGAGTAATTTTTGGCGAAGATCCTCCCATCCGGTAATTGACCTGGATTGCAAGCTTGTATACCAGACAAAATCTGGTCCTTGCAATGTTCGCACGAAGCATCTAAGTTTCACTGCTTCTTGCTGCTCTGGAGTTCCCATCATAGGATCGCAACAAGACACATAATGTGTCAAATGATGTTCAGGGTCGCCTGATCTATTGAAAATAGAGAATACAGGGATCCCAAAACTAGATGAAGGAGAGATTGAATCTACCCATTCAGGGAAAACTTTATTATCTAGTTGAACTTGCACATGTTTCCCTTCCATAGTTTCTAACCAAGCTGTTAATGACTCAATAGTAGTTATTAACTTTTTAGAAACATCCGATTGAACTTGGACTTGGGTAGGTGCAATGACTGGAGCTTGGACAGATGTGGTGTTTGGTGCTGCAACTGATGGTAGCACTGCAAACTGTTGTTGCACTTGACCCGTAGGATTAGACCTGTGAGTGTGTACTGATATAGGAGGATATTCTTGATCCATATCAGTAGTTGTAACAAATTCCTTAGGCTGACTGACTCCAACATGCTTAAGAATAAGACTACTCTGAAGTAGTTCTTCATTCAACCTTATTAATTCCTTCATTTCTTCCTCCTATTGTGCAAACCTTTGCTCTAGTGAGAGTGATTGACATTCTCCATAGGAAGGATATGTAACCTAGTTATTTCCCTTCCCTTTGTTGGATCCTTTTTGGAGAGGGGGAAGTGAGTTACTCAAAGTATTACCTAGGTTCTGAGTAATCCTTTAACTTCGTGTACGCACGCCTTCTTCATTTGTGTCGATGCGTACATCTTCTTGAGCAGGAACCTCTTCATCTGAGTCCCATGAGTGAGCCTCATCTGGTGGATCAGCAACAATGGAATTGATGACATTGATTGATTCATAACTCATCGCATCCCTTCTATTTGCATTTCTGTGATATTGTCATCTTACATGTCTTTAATGATACATTTCCTTTTGTTGATTCGATCCCTCAGGAACTTCTTGATGAACCGTAATTTGGAGGGAATCTCCTAATAATTTGGCTCATCATTCCTCTTGAGGCTTCTTCCCCAATCGAGAAAAGACCAACTTTCTCTGAGGAGGGGATTGATGATTTGAAAAAGTCCCTAGTCCAGTGGACTGGGGCTGTTCCTTCTCAACTCCTCGAATCTTATTTGTTGATTCTGAGGGTTGGTTTAAAAGAGTCCCCAGTCTGGCAAACTGGGGTGTCTCTTGACATGCTATGTCTGAGACTTTATTAAAAGCTCTCCTAATCATGCGAACCTTAGTTCAGAAATTCGCTGGATGCATTAACCTGTATCCACTTTTATCACCTGGTTCAAAAGACTGTTAGATAATTTCCGACACTTCTGTCACTTGATGATGTGCTTTCTCCATACGAGAGGCATGTTCAATATTCTCGTTTTCTTGATGCAGTAGTAAGTCAACAACTTCTTCTCTGTATTCTTGATTTTGAGGGGAACTAGTTGAGGCCTGTTCTTGGGAAAGATTTTGATTATAATCAAAGCCTGGTATTTGAGGTCGGCCATGGGCAATAACATTGCATGAGACCATTTTTGGCGGGCTTTGCTGACTAGAGTGCACCGTGAAATGTAGTGCCCCTTGAACACTCCATCCTCTGACATGAATACCATATGGGGCATTGGAAATTAACTGACGCGGTCTTCTTAATGCGCCAAAGAATGAACGTTGAAGGGATCTCTGCTGCTTTTCAGCCTTCGGATATCAAGATACTGATAGAGATGCCAAATCAATCTGACGTTGTAACCCTTCTATTATCATAAGATGATTTTCATATTCATCATAATATTATACTTTCTTTTTCAACTGAAAAATAGTTTTCCATATGTTGAGACGAATATCATGAATTTCATCTTCCTTCAACATTTCTGGAATGTTATACTGAGAGTCAACCAGAGGCCAAAACATGACTGGCACTTCAACTTTCGCCAGTTTTTTTCTCATGTTAAGCATTTCCTCTTTATCATTTGATAAAGATTCTTCTACCTGTTTTGACCAGAGTTGGTTCTTCCTTGTTACTTCATTGGATTCAAAAATATTGGTAGAGAAAGAATTGATTAAACTAGAAAATGCATGACTCAGGGGTGGTTCGTAGAATGACCTACACCCTAGGATATCTTCTGATTGAGAAACGTATTTCACTTGCTAGTGATGAAGCATCAGACATGACTGGTTTCTCATTTTCAAGTGCCTCAAGATAAGAGGGATTTCTCGGCACTACATTGTCCACTTGAGAATTTTCCGGGAAATGTGCATCACTAATGCAGAGATGGCTTTCGCAGCAAAATTCATCATCATGGGGAGGACCACCATGGTGGGTTACAGTAAAAGATGAGATCTCTTGCTCCTTGGTCTTATGAACACACAGAGGGTTCTTGTGGCTCTCATATGAAGATGAAACTTTAAGATCGACCAAATTGTCATGAAGCAAGCCTTCATGAGGAAGTTTTTGTTGAATACCTTCAGAATTAATGTTCCCACTATTGGAAAATGAGGGAGTAGAATCTTGAATTTCGACATATAATTTTCCGAGGGATTCAAGAACTCCAGCATCGAGCAATGCCTTGTTACAGATTGGCTCTTGATCTCCTGACTGTGTTGGGCATGTCTTTTTCTTAGACGCCTTCTTACTCGCTTTGGAAACAACTTTTTGATGAATGTGGCTGCTCTGAGCAGGTGTATTTGCCTGATCAGAAAAGATGGTCAGGTTAAGCTGATAATCTCCACTTAAATCATGTGTATGTGGATGACTTGGTTGTCCGTATGATATGGGGGAGTATGCCACACAACCCTCTTGGACTAGAACAGATGTGTGTGTCTATTCTGGAGTGACTTTTTAATGTGTCACTCCATTGGTAGGGATATATTTATGTGTCTTTCCCTGAGATGTCGCTAAAGTTGTAATAATATTCTGGTAGGCATCCAGAATATGAGCAGGGATTTTCTTCTACTCTTTCACCATTGATAGAATATGCTTGGTGACTTCATCTGTCAGAAAGGGAATATACGTCCATTCCGGGTTGGAGTAGGTGTATGTGCCTGCTCCTATCCTCCTTTTCCTGTTAGTGAATCCTGACAGTACTCAAGTGTGGGGGAAGAGAGTTGAGTCTGCCTCCTATTTGTTTTCGGGGATTTCCGACTAACTTCGCCGAATGCTACCAAGTGAGACTGTTGGTAGGCTTGATTAGTACTAGAATGTGTATGTTCCTGTTGATTACACTTCGTCGAACGTAGTTGACGAGATCCATAATATGTAGTCATACGAGCTTGCTGACTAGCTAATGATGTATAAACAGGTGTATGTTACTGCCTATAGTACTCCATCGGAATTGCCTGGCGGGATTGGCATGATGCTTCCAGATGAGTCTGCTGGACAGCAGAATTAAAACGGGTAGGTGTGTGTGCTTGATCATTGCTTGACACCAAGTTAGGTTGGTGGACTTCTCCAGAGATGGCAGAGATGAGAACCTGCTCACTATTAATCGGACTTCCCCTCTGGTGATTCGTCTTGCCTGCTCGGGTTCAAGGAACCTGAGTCGAATGCCTGGAGTCGGTACCCTCATCATTTTTAGGGTGCACTGTCTCACCATTCTAGCAGTGATTGTTGGTGGGATCCCTCAGGAAGGACTATTGTTTTCTTGAATTAAGGCCCTGAGGGACCTGGTCATTCACCTCCGCAGAATAAGGGAGCAAATGGTGATTGTGTTCCGGGGATAACGACCCGAAACGGTTGGAGACGGTAGTCAGAACCGCCTGCTTCTTGATCACTGGTCGTCGTTGTCTGAATGACCGGTGTGATTTGTTCACTTGGAGGTCTTGTTGGACAGCCTCCAGAGCTAGGATGGTATCGTGTTGACGGTACTCCTTAACCAGTGCATTTGATACCCAGCGTTGAAGACGCTGAGTAGGTGATATCGTCCTCAGAGTGGTCAATGATCCAACATGAGTAGCAGTAGTAGCATTTGCAGCAGCAGTATTCACAGGTGTGAACTTCAGAGCATCCATTCTAGAAATGCAGAAGATCTTGGAAAAGAGTCCATGTTTAACGTAACATAAGTAATAAAGATAAATTCAGCCACTACATCTTTTGGATGAGCACATATGTCAATGATTATTTTTGATGACCCTCTTATTGAGGTTTAAATAGGGGCCTAACAAATAGGTAAAACATCAGTTTAACTTGGTTAAGGATTCCCATCGGGTTCACCATTTTTGTTTCCCTCGGACTTCGGGGATGAACTCCTTTGATGGGATGTTCAAAAATTCTGATCGGTTTCTAATGGGTTTGTTTGTAGAACCAGAAAAATCCAATGATTCCACATCCATTTGGACCTACTTTCCAAAGGTAGGTGCTCATTATTTTGTGGACTGATGAGGCTTAGGAATTTTCATTGGTCGAGATGATGGGAGGTCATACTCATCACGCATTTTTTAGGGGAATTATTGTCTACTCCGAGACTCTCTTTATAGATTTAAGTTATGTTCGTGAATCCTTATTACATTACCAAGTATAAAATGAGTTTTTCTTTGGATATGACAATCAATGATCGATACGTAAGAAATTTAGGGAAAATATGTATTCGAGGTTCTTTACTGATAAAGAGTCATCTGTATTTGTTAGAGATTCTTAGTCAATGGTATCCATTGATATGTAAAAGTATCTTGGTCCTTATTATGACCATACTCATTTTAAAGCCACTCAGTGGGGCACTTGAAGTTTATTGTCATTCAGAAGGACATGAATTATTTCAGAGTTGGGATCGAACCCGCAGATGGGATACCTACGTATCCTCTGTTTATAAAAAGGAATCATAACCCACATAGTTTGAGTAAGGGTGTATGATGTTTATGATTGATGGCTCAAAAGAGGATGTCATAATTACCTTTACACTCTAATCTCACGCGAGTCATGCTCGGTGTGAGATACAAGAGGTATTGGTAAAAAATCAGACAATTGTGCCATGAAAGATGCAATCATAAGAAATAATGTGGGGTTTATGTATGTATGACTTCCCAGATAAATGAAGATTAGGGTTTACTTTAGGGAATAAATCCAGGAATAGGGTCCATAAAGGTAAATGTGCTTCATGGAGATTTTGAATAATAGCTTGGGTCTTACTCCTGAAAAGGAGGCCCAAATTAGGAGAGGACTTATGATTGGGTTTTACTCCTAAAAAGGAATCCCAGATCAATGTTAAATTAGGACTGGATAAGAGAAATTAAGACTGGGGCTTACTCATGAAAAGGAGGCCCAGGTTGAGATATTTGAAAAATTAAGGGACTTGGGGCTTACTCCTGAAGAGGATGACCATATTGGAGATGGGGGATTACTCCAGAAAAGGAGGCCCATGTTAAGAGAATTATGGTTGGGACTTACTCCTAAGGAAGATGCCCAGATTTGAGAATTATGATTGTGGCTTATTCCTGAAAAGGAGGCCTAGGTTAATGAGGACTTGGGGCTTACTCTTAAAGAGGATGCCCAGATTTGAGAATTATTACTGGGGCTTATTCCTGAAAAGGAGGCCCAGGTTAATGAGGACATGGGGCTTAATCCTAAGGAGGATTCCCAGATTTGAGAATTATGACTGGGGCTTATTCCTGAAAAGGAGGCCCAGGTTAATGATGACTTGGGGATTACTCCTAATGGGAATGCCCATATTTGAGAATTATGACTGGGGCTTATTCCTGAAAAGGAGGCCCAGACTTGATGAGTTCTCTCATCATAAAGGATGAGGTTGAATGAATGAAATCTCAATCTTTATTGACATGAAGATGTGTAAATCACAAGGTTTTGATATATATTCCAAATATTTCCTTTCAGATAACTAATACAAATCAATAAATCATGACATAAATGTCTTTGAAGAGTGTCTTGAAGATTGAATCATGAGTAGGAGAGGTGGAATGGCTTAAGAGCGGTGAAATGGGAAAGTAGGGCACCCAAAAAGGCAGGGCCACGTAAGTACTGGAAGGCGCGCAGGTACTGCCTGGGCGCAAAAAGTCCCGGTCGTGCAGGTATACCTATGCGACACAAGGGTAATTTCGTGACAGTTAACCAGCAGGGTAATACTTGAGAGACTCCTGGTTAAAGCCTTTAGAATCCTCTTGAGGTTCTTTCAGAAGAGGGGCACACAAGTTCTATTGAAGTACTAAGGCGGAATGCAAGTGTGGCCTTTTCCCTTAAGGGATGGCCACTCAGGCGTGCAACGTTTGATGAGTTTCAACACTTAGTCCTTCCTCCCCCTCTTTAGATCTTCCTTTCTAGGTAAGAAATTACCTTAGAAGTTTTTCAGAAGCTTTGAGAAGAAACTAGGGCGCCGGGAGCTCAAATCTTAGTTTCAGGAAAACAAAATTCGCTATGGGGGGCCACAGGGTCTACTTATAGGTAGGAGAAGACCCCGTGAAGTTATCACTTAGGTCGCTCAAGTCACTTGCGCAACCATTATGCATCATGCAAGTCCACTTGCGTGACAATGAGGGAACTTGCGCGACCTATTGGCAATGGTCTCTTTTTTCATTCCATTGTCGATTTTTGATGTTTTCTTCAAAGGCAGAATCAATTTGTGCTAAGTCATTTCCCTTTCTATTCCCTTGGACTCTGTGATGAAAAGGAGTGTCAACAACGTCACCCCCACACACCGTGTGTGTGGCCCAGACACGTCCATCACACGGATTCGAGAAGGAAAAGAGTACACGGTGTTTACTCAGAAAGTACACGGTGTGTACTTCAAAAATTTCCAGAAACATTATTTTTCCCAAAAACTCCATAAAAGGGAAACAATTCCTGAAACAATTATTCGGGTTCTTAAAAACATCCCCCCTTAATGAAATTCTTTCCCGAATTTTCCTAGAGAGGCGTAGAAAAAGAAACCCCGAATAGCTCTGGCCACTACGATCCTGCATCGGCCTCCCTCTCCTAGGTCTCGTCCTGTACTCGCTCGTGCTGCCATAACACCCGTACTAGAGGAACAGAATTTCCACAGAGAACCTTCGTAATGCGAACGCATATCTGGATATCATGCTCCTCAAACGATGCATCAGCTTCCATATCAGCTTCCATAAGCTGAAAGACATGAGACGAGTCTAAAAAGTGACATCGGAGATGAGAGACATTGAAGATGTTGTGCATGGCTCGGTACCACTGAGGTAACTACAACTGATAAGCAACCATCCCCACTCTCCCCCACACCTCAAACAACCTGACGTATATCGGTGAAAGCTATCTATGTCTCCAAATCCTCTTGTGTCCCAACCACGGTGCAACACGCAGGAAAACCCGATCCCTAACCTTGAACTCCAGAGGTCGTCTCTGCTGATTAACATAAGACTTCTACTGAGGCTGTGCTATAGACATCCACTTTCAAATTAGCTCTATCGGCTCTGAGGTTTCCTAAACAAGATGAGGTCCCAGTAAAGCTACATGTCCTGCCTCTAACCAGCATAAGGGTGATCGGCATGGACTACCGTACAAAGCCTCGTATGGTTCCATCTGAATGGTTTCCTGGAATATTTTGTTTTAGGTGAAATCCACCAGAGGAATATGCTTCTCCCAAGAACCGCCAAAGCCTAGGATGCTATCTCGGAGCATATCCTCAAGCACCGGGATCGTGCGCTCGGACTGGCCATCAGTCTAGGGATGGTATGCTATACTCAAAAGTACATGTGTACCCAAATCCATAGGAAGTCCCTACCAGAACTGAGAGGTAAAGCAAGCATCCCCATCTAAAACAATGGAGTGTGGGACTCCATGTAGACGTACGATCTATCTGACATAAAGTCATCCAAGAACATCGACACTGAAGGTCTCCTTGATCGGAAAGAAGTGAGGAACCTTCGTGAGCCTGTCAATGACAACCCAAACAACATCATTCCCACGAGGTGATCTCGACAAACCAGTCACGAAGTCCATCGCAACATCGTTCCACTTCCACTCCGGAATGGGTAAATACTGTAAGAGGCATGCTGGTCACTGATGCTTTGCTTTCACCTGCTAACAAGTAGAAAATCTCATGAAAAAACCAGCAACATCCCTCTTCATACATCGCCACCAGTACTGGCGATGGAGATCCAGATATATCTTGGTGACACCAGGATGAACTGCCCAAAATGAGGAATGAAAATCCCACATCAGCTCCTCGTGTGTGTCTGCTGGCACCCATACGCGTCCCTGGAAATTAAAGATTTCATCCTCGCCCACTATCCATCTAGGAAGAGGGTCTTCTCCTGACACACTCTCCCACAGGACTAATCCTTCTAGCTTTAATTGCTACCTCATCCGTACCCGATCAAGAAGTGTAGAGGTAACAGCTACAGAAGATTGAAAGTCTGTCCATGTCTGTCGTGCACCTCCAGATGCATCTCAGAGAATTGAGCCATATGCTACCACTAACTTCTGGCTTCCTGAACTGCCTGAACCTGAGTTCTCCTACTCAACTCATCTTCCACTACATTGCCCTTTCCCGTCGTATATGCAAGCTCGAAATCAAAATACTGAAGAAACTTGACCCACCGTCACTGCCTCGGATTCAGATCATAGTGAGTGAAGATATACATGAGACTCTTGATGTTGGTGAAGACCATAAAGTGTTATCCCAAAAGATAGTGTCTCCAATAGCGTAAGGCATGAACATCAGCTGCCTACTCTAGATCGTGCATCAGGTAGTTCCTCTAATGTGGCCTCAACTACCGAGACCCATACCCAACGACTCCATCTCCATTCATAAGCACATCTCCTATCCCAATACCTGAAGCATCACAATAGACCGTGTAGCTCTTTCCTAGCTCAGGAAAGACTAGTATCGGTGTTGACATTAACCTTCCTTTTATCTCTTGAAAGGCTGACTTAGAAGAATCTGACCGTAAGAACTTCACCCCCTTCATGGTCAGACCTTTCAAGGGTGCTGCTAGATGAGAAAAGTCCTGAATGAAGCGTATGTATTATCCATCCATCCCTAGGATGATCTGTACCTCAAAGATGTTCTTCAGCTGCTCACAGGAAACTACAGCTCTCACTTTCTCTGGGTCCACTGATACTCCTGCCTCTGAGATGACGTGTCCCAAGAACTGAGTCTGATCCATCCAGAAGTGGAACTTCGAGAGTTTAGCATAAATCTGATGCTCTCTCAGTCTACATGTAACGATCTCAAGATGAGTTTCATGGTCGTGTCGAGTGTGAGATTACACCAAGATATTGTCTAAGAAGACCACTACGAAGGAGTCCAATTAAGGATGGAACACTGGGTTCATTAGTGCCATGAAAACTACAGGCACGTTCGGGAGACCGAACGGCATGACTATATACTCGTATAGACCATACCTGCTCCTGAAGACTGTCAGTGGTATATCTGATGGTCTGACGCACAACTGATGATAACCGGATCTGATGTTGATCTTCAAGAACACCTGGGCTCCTCATAGCTGATCAAAGAGTTCATCGATCATCAGCAAGTGACATCTGTTCTTGACCATCAACTGGTTCATCTTACGATAATCCACACAAAGCCGAAGGGTACTGTCTGCCTTATTCGCAAATAGGATAGGAGAACCACAAGGAGAAGTACTGGGTCGGATGAAACCCTTTGCTTGTAAATCCTCTAACTGCTTCTTGAGCAACTGAAACTCAGGTGTGGCCATCCTATAGGGAGGAATGGACACTGATGTTAATCCTCTAACGAGCTCAATAGACAAGTCTACCTCACACTCCAGAGGAAAACCTGAAAATTCTTCTGGAAAGACATCCCTGAAGGGATCCACAACTGGAGGAAAGTCCAACTATGGAGTCCCCTAATCATCCAGGTAAATACCACCAATTTGGGACGTCACCCCTCCTAGCCCAAGATGCTCGAGTCCCGCTCAACTCGCCTGAATGTCCCATTCTCCACTATAAAGGCAGGATTCACCCTCTAGTGAGATGAAACTGACCCTGCGGGGGGTAACAGTCAATGACTGCCTAGAATTGAATTAGCCAGTCCATTCTAAGAATGAAATCATAGCCCATCATCTATAGGAGGCAGAGATCCCATGAGAAACGATACCGTTCAACCTCGAGGGGGCACTCTCTACACTGGCATACACTAGATATCTTCATCCCCAAAGGTGTGTCTAGTGTAAATGTGTCGGTAGAAGAAAAGATATAGAGCCCTAGGCTCTCCACAATAGTAACAGAGACAAAGCTATGTGTCACACCAGAATAGAAAAGTGTTGAAGAAAAAAATGAGGCTACTAAGATCGTACCTCGAATAGTAGAAGGTCCGAGATCCTTCTTCAGATAGGTCTGCTCCACCGCAAAATCCTGGCGTGCCCCGCGGCCCTGTGACCCTGCCTGACCACTCTGAGCTGAACCAATCTATTGGCGCTGAAGGACTGGTGACTGACTGCCATGGCCTCGACCTCCACCTCGGCCCGAACATCCGAAAGAACTCCAGTTCCCCAACTGGTGAGAAACTCGTGGTGCTTATCCAGAATGAGGAGTCATGGAAGAACCCCTGTCTCCAACTACTGGTGATATAACCTGACAGAAATGCTAAAGGTGACCCATCTTGCCCCAAGATCGGCACTCCACTAGGTCTCTCTGGAATTGTGGCCTTGTGTGCCCTGCCCTTCCACACTGTTAGTATACTACCTAGCTACCAGAAGATGTATCTCACCTCCTCAGATCACCACATGTAGGCACACTATGGTGCTTCCTGCTGTCAACTGGAGGAACACAAGCTCTGGAAGTAGAACCTCCCTGGATCGCAGCTCCGGAGTCTCTCAGATTGCGCTCTGCAATCAGTGCCCAGTTGATGATGGAAGAGATGGAAGTCAAATTGAAGAGATTCACCTGCGAGCGGATCTCTCTCCTGAGACCATCCTCATACATCTTTGCTAAGAACACCCAACTTCCATCCCTGAGGGATGTGAAACGCTGCAGCTCGGTGAAACAAGAGGAGTACTCCATAACTGAAAGAGTACCCTTCTCTAGACTCATAAACTTCCAGGCTCGATCGGCCCTCAGTGTCTCCGAGTAGAAGTAGTCATAAAACACATGCTGGAACTCCTCCCAAGCCATAACCTGTTGATGACCTGCCTGTCAGATCACGTCCCATCACCTTTTGGCGGAGTCTCGTAGCATGTAGGTAGCGAGCTTGACCCAGCTCTCTGGAGGCGACTCCAAATGCTCAATGATAGTCAGCATGGCTTCCAGCCATGACTCTGCAGCCTACAGTCCTCCTTACCCTGAGAAAGTAAGAGGATGTTGCTGCTGGAAAACCCATGTCAAGTCGTCCATAGTCGTGGAAGGAGGCGGTGCTCCCTGGAAGTTCTGCATCATCCTCATAAAACCTTCCCTGAACTACGCATCAGCACCTGCAACTAGTATGACAGCCAGTGCCAAGGCTGGCCTGACAGGAGGATCGAGAGGAAGTCCCTGATCATCCATACCTGGCGTCTGATCACTGCCTAACGACAGACATACAATCGATGGATGTCTCCGAGTCATAACTCTGAAATATCAAAAGCACTCCTAAGATCAGGGTTAACAAAGAAAGAGAACACAAGAGTACAAAACAGGAACATGAGAGAAAAATGGTTATGTTTTACAAAACATGACTACATGACGTGTATAAAAACTACAAGGTGTGTTCACTTAAACCATAGATATGGGTGTGTAATTCTGCAACCCCTGGTCATGTAAAACCCCAGACTACATGACGTGTATTCCCCACACACGGCGTGTACTTAAACGCTACTCCCCTGCCCGCGTCTCTTTACATGGATAACCCACACAATATTCTTAAACTGAGACTACACAGTGTGTTCCCTGTGGACATGGTGTGTAGTAGACAAGGTGTCAATGACCTGTGTTGGTTAAATAGCCAGCTACATGGTTGAGACTACACGGAGTGTTCCGAACAAAGAGGGCGTGTACTCGAAGATTTTCATGACCCGTGTTGTTGGCGAGATGTCCAAGTACACGACTGACCCTTACACAGTGTGTTCCTAACAAACATGGCATGTATAGGAGGATAGAACACCATCTAGTGTTGTTCCTGACATGGCCAGGTATTGAGGATAAGGATACATGGCGTGTTCATACAACACATAGCGTGTATGACACGAGCTTCCCCGACCTGGGTTGTTAGTGACAAGGCTGGGTACACGACTCACTACTACCCAGCGTGTACCTTCCGTACATAGCGTGTTCCTGACGTTACTTTCACGACACCGTGTTTCTGCTCACACGGTCAGTGACACGGCCTGAACCCTACACGGCGTGTATCCAAAAAGTATACACCATGTATTCTGATTTATTCTGGGCAGTAGCTCAAAAACTACACAGAATCCAAAAAACACTGAAAACAAGGCAATGAGGTGCCAAATTCCAATCCGTGAGGGCCCATACTCCCCATGAATCGAATCATGGAATCTACTACAGTCATAGACATGAGAAAAATGGATCATGATCCACCAATTTCTGATTCAATAGGGCCCATAACACCTCATGAATCAAAATTTGGCATTCATTTTAGCAAAGTGGAATACAAACAATCCTCTAACAAGGAAGAAGAGATCCTATCAATCATCTATCACAACAGCATGCATAATCTACACAAAGTCTATCACAACCGCATACAATCGCTAATTCATCCTAGATGGCATGGCAAGAATGCATGGCATGTGATTTCTACAAGTGACCATATGATGCATGAGATGGCATACCCTCATATCATCAGGTTGCGACAGAAATAGAACGGCAATAGTCAAGACAATAACAACACAAAGCATGTGAATCACTCTAGGTGAAATTATCTCTACTGTAAAATCTCAAAACCAGAAACTTCAATTAACAAGGTATTATGGCTTTTACATATACACGGGTTAGCTACTCCTGAGCACAGCTTAGTACCAAGCACCGAATCCATCCTATCCCTGGATAAAGGCTCCAAAAAATAAAGCAAGAGAAAATAACCCCTCTGATACCACTTTGTAACGTCTCGGTTTTGGAAGCCACCGAGAGGCGCCCCGTACCTGGTCGGTCACATGACCTCAAGCGTGTTTCCCCTAACTGCAGAGGCTGTTGACTAGCAGCGAGGGCCTTGGTGAGTCGGTGGGGAAAATATGACCTCATTCGATAAAGTATACAACGGAGAACAACCAAACACAATAGCGGAAACAATAAATAGAATACAACAACTGAACTGAACAGTGGATGCAATGTATAAATAATAATGATGCAACATGGTATATTAACCTGCTGAAATAAAACTGAAATAATAGTGCAAAAGAAAAACAAAGTAAACTCTTCAGCATCGCAAGTCATAGCTTGGTCCTCTGCTCTCCTGCTCCATAGCATGTCAGGTATCTAAAGTAGAACGGCGCTTTCCCTTATCTATACCTGCAACAATATAGTCTATTTGGGCCCAAAAGAATGACCCAAACAGGGTGTGAGACAATGTCCCAATATGAAATCACCCAAATATCTATGCCTAACCGTGAGTTAATTCAAGGCAGTAATAAAACAGGAAACAGTAAACAGGAAACACAAGAAGCTACAATCCACAGTTCTACATATAAAGTACACAAGGAACAGCCACCGAAGCAAGTAGAGAAAAAAGGTAACCTATGGGTAGTTCTCATAGCCTAACACCTAAGGTTCAACCTATAATTACTAGCTACCCTCTAGTAAGCACACACAGTCTCACCCCTCTAGTTCAGTTGAAGAATAGACTCTATGGGGAAGCAGTCACCATCAATTCCCCCTATAGTCTCGTATCGTGATAAAGGCTCTCTAGGAAAGCACTCAACATAAATTCACCATGTGGCCCACGTCAAGGATCTACAGACTCTCTGAGGAAGCACTAACTATCAATTCCCCCTATGGTCTCACATCGTAATTAAGGACACTCTGGAGAAGCCCTTCCTTCCATTCTCCCTACGGTCCACTACACTAGGTTATCTCAGCCCTGTGTAAAAATAAACATGCATAGTGCACATGTATCATCCAAGTAAACCTCAAGAACTACTTTGATATCATTCTAAGCCTCAACAGCATAACAAAGAAATAGTTCCACTATCCTATGTCTAGGCATAGAAACTGGAAAAACGCCAAACAAGCAGAACAAGCATAGAAAACATCCACTTTATAGTAAAACTACCGTATTCACAGGAAAAAACATCTACTCTAGCAATAAAGCAAAGAAGAATATTTAACAGGGGGAAATGGGAACACACAATACCCCATTTAGCGGTGTTGGTGTAATTTGAACAAAATACAAAAAATACTTTCTATAGAAAGACACAAACCACCTACCTCAATCATAAGAGATCGATATATATGAACCATGCTGACTGATTCCCCTTAGAGCACTGTATATCTGAGAAAACTTCAAAAACTATAAACCTACGATAACATGAGAAAGGGAAATAATTGGAAAACAAGGCTCAAGAATAAGGAAGAACTCACCACTGCGATTCCAACGCAATCGACAGAACTCGAATAAGAGAACAGACGGAGTCTCGGGAATCCAGAGAAGAAACGCGGCCGTATAGGTCACTCTAGGACAAATTACCTGGAGAAGGGGTGTGTTATGTCTGTTAGGCGCGACCCTGGTGCATTTAATGAAAAAAATTTTACATGACATGTACATTTAGAGTACACTGCATGTACTAGTTCTTTCCCGTACTCCGCCAAAATCGGCCTCCATGTAACCCCCATACACCGTGTGTGTGGCCCAGACACGGCCAGCACACGGCTTCGAGTAGGAAAAGGGTACACAGCGTGTACTCATAAAGTACACGGCGTGTACTCAAAAAGTACAAGGAATGAACTTCAAAAATTTCCAGAAACATTATTTTTCCCAAAAACTCCAGAAAAAGGGAAAACATGCCTAAAACGAAGATCCTGGTTCTTACAAATTTAATTCATTTTTGAGTATAATTAAAATAATTTTTTATAATTTGATTCAATTTAGTTCATTATAATCAATTTCATATATAAAATGGATTGAAAAAATTTCAAACGTTTGAACGTGTCACTATAAAAACCTACTTTTATGTTTTCTCTTTAGAATTAATTTTAAATAAAATTAATAAAATTCAAAAAATTAAATTAAATAAAATGGAGAATATAATTGGAATAATAAGGTCCAAATTAGGGTTTATGGTCAATTTTATTTTTTTACAATAAAATTTACTATGTCAAAAAAATTATTTACCGCGTTATAGGTAAAAACAAAACAAATAAAAGTTAAGATGTTAATGTCTTAAAATACATAAAAACAATAACATTTAAGGGTTTTTTAGTTTTTTTATATGTCCTAAAAATAATAAAAAAATAATAAATGAAATTATATAACCTTAAAATTAATTCCATATCAATGTGGTTATCTTTAAATAAAAAATAATCAATAACTTAATCACTTGAACCCACCTCTCATCAAGTATAAATACCACCCCTCACCTCCCCATTTCATCCCACAAAGACATTAATATAGTCAAATGTCTTCAAAAAAGTCTCCTAACTCTCCCCACATTAATGTTCTTTTATGTCTCACCAAAATTCTAAATCTAAGGTTCTCTAGGGTCTTTCAAGGATGGAATATTCAAGAGGATATTTTCTCAAATTACCTCTCTAAATTTCTTTTCATTTTCTAATTTCTCCCCACCAAATTCATCCATAAATTAATGATAACTCATTAATCATGTACATACTTGAGATTTAGTTTTATAATATAATATTACATTTTCATTACATTACATACATCCTCTTATTCAACAAAACAAAATTGTTATCCAAGTTAGGTCAGTTAATCACTTTCGTGAGTAATGTTTATGTTATTTTTCTATTAAATCCTTCATATATGGTCTTAAAAATTTTTACATGTTCAAATAATATTTTAATTTTCATATTATAACCTATTTAATATTCTATAAATTTTAAATTAAATATACCTTCATGATTTCCATATTGTGGTTATATGATCTCTTCGTTTGGGGACGTGTGAACTACAGCCTCCTCAATACGATATGATTTTTTCACACGTCACATAGAATGTATTAAGGATTGATTTATAAAAAGAATATATGATAAAAATGAAATATTAATTCTACATTAATTCCATTATATATATATATATACAAATTTTCATACATTTCATTTAATTTCATTCTTAAATACAATAGGAAAAATGAAAACAACATTCATAAATATGTATTACCTACCATCCCCATTAAAAATGTTTTTTTTATATTTCTATATTATTATAAAAAGTTATATAATTAATTTATTAGACATTATATAATGTTTTATATTACGGAGATAAAACAATTATGACCACATGGACAATTCAAATCTCCTCTAGTTCATTTTCAACTTGAGTATCGAATATCCACAAATATTTTGATGTGAAAATTGTTATTTATGTAATTATTATTACATGGAAATTAATTATATAAAAGGAATAAAAAAGTTTAAATGTTATAAATAAATTATAAATTAATCTAATTTTATTATTAATGAATAATAAGGAACATAAGAGATGAGTTAAAATCGATGTAAGGCAATTTATGAACCAAATTTGAATTCATTAGTTTAAACATACACCTATTGATTATGTAATTTAACTCTAATTGGTGAAATTTATTTTGACTATTTACCTTTTATTTATTCTTTTTTTATTTTTATTTAGAGTGAAAACATATAATAATAATTTTTTATTAACAAAATGATAATTGTATGTGACTTCGTCTCAATCTCCATTCATTAAAGTCAGAAACCAGCTCGGGTACCCTGGTAACCCGATTACCGAGGCAGCCCTGACATAGCCCGAATGGAATTCCTGATACCCATGGGTCAGCGACTAGCACCAGGCATCATATAACATGATAGTGGGAATGATTTTGTCACCAACAATGCGGAAGATATGAAACAAGACAATATGCATAAAAAAAGAAATTCCACTGGGAGTAATGTACCAGAATACAAAGAGGCATAAAAAGCCCAAAGTAATACATCCCAAGTACTAAAAATGGTATAATATCCCCAAGGTCCCTAAGGACACTACTCACCAAGACCAAAGATCAACAACTGGATCCACCTCCAAGAGATCCCTTCCCTTTGCTCGAACATGGAAGAAGAATGTCTACAAACAACCAAAGGAAAATGTTGGGTGTGAGCCTAAGCCCAATAGGATACGACCAAAGATTCTGTAACAGATGCCAAATTTAGATTATCCAAATAAAAGCTCTCAATTTTTAAATAAACAGGTTTGGAAATTCAAAATCAGATTTTAACAAAACATGCTATACATTTTCAAATGATGGAAATAAATTTTTTTATTAATGATTTTACAAATGATTGAAAATTTCTAAAACAATGGATTAAATAAAACATTTATATAAAATAGTTTATATAAATTTAGAATTCTTGTAAAGTAGTTCAAAAACATCGGCATATATTTATATCTCAAATATAAATAAACAAGTGAGAAACATGGTCATCTTCCAAAAGGTACGATAGTATTAAACAGCTAAAGGATTCTACACTCTCTTTTTGAACTCAGCAAAATTTATATACACACATCCCTATGACACTGGACAAAGGAGAATCATCACCAACCCATCGTGGATGTGACCTGTTGCAAGTATGTTTTAGAACGTTTTCGTAGCGTAGAGTGTATCCAAATAACTCACTAACTACCTAAGGCATGCATGTGCTCTTACATGATGGGAGAAATATTTTAAGACTACTTAAAATATGATCAATCCCATTCTTCCATTTCAAAAATGTCAATTCCTTTCCATTTAAACCCAAAACAGGTTTTATTCAAAAAACATGCCTTTCCAAAAGATAAATCCATTGGGTTTATATCAAATCATTTTAATCCATTTTTAGGAGTTTGAAATCAATTCAAAACCAATTCCATCATTATTTAATTTATTTCCACAAATAAATTGAAAATTTTAATTAAAATAATTTCCATCAAATCCACAATTAAAATCATCCAGTTTCCATAAACACACCCCATTCAATGGAATTTGGGTTTTCCAAATTTCCATGCCAAACCCATTTTAATTATATAGATTCACTGGAATCGAGGTTTTTTCAATTTAATTGAATGAGAATTTGTGCAATTGAATTTAAATCAAAAATTGAAATAAATCAAGAAATAAAAGGATAATCAATTTGGCAAGTCGGGACAGAACCACCTACCTTGATTTATTAATGGGAGTTAGCCCAACGAGAAACCCAAAAATCGAGCAGCACAACATTGTAGATCATGTTCTAGATCTAAATCCTTAAATCCAAAAAATATATCAATGGCGTCAAGATCTTGTAAAACTAGAACTAGATCCACAATCCTAGATCTACATATCAAATCATAGGTTTAAATCCAAGGAAAATAGTGGAAATATTCCTTGAAAAGATCACATAATGATAGAGAAAATAATAGGAGAAGTAACAGGTTGAAATCCACTTACCAAGAAGAGAGAGGATCCTCAATCTGAGCCTTCAATCTCAAATGAAGAAGTTCAGATCACCTTGGAATCTCTCCGGGAGGTTTTGGAAACACCTGGAATGTTTCAAGCGCATGACAAGGTCGGAAATATGGAAGTCCTTGGGGTTCATGTGGTTTTAAGAAGGATTTTTTGAAATAGAAAATCATGAACATGGTTTCATGGACAGAGGAGCACGGTCAAGCAAATCGTGTGCCAACTGTATGGAACCCAATGTCCAGGTTTACAAGGTTGGAACAGTTTGGTTGCACTTTATGTCAAACCATGCGCAAACCATGCAGACCTCTTTGTCCAGTTCTGCATGGTTGGCACAGTTTGGTCACACGGTTAGTCAAACTGTATGCAAACCGTGCACAACTCACTATCTTTAAATGGATTCATATGATTGAAAATGATATTTCATAACTGAAATGTTGATAGTTGCAATATTTTATGTGTCGTGATTAATCATCGTTCATGGACATTTTCCCAGTGGATATGTGATAAAACAAATATGGGTGGTTCTATGATAATCCAAGGATGGGTGGTTATGTTATAACATCTATTGGATTTGGTATAGAAGTTATATTTATGTCTATTTCATTTTAAAAAGTGATATTTGAGGATTTTGACCATATGGTTACTCCATTTAAGAATGATTATGTCCCATGTTAAATGTATATGTCATAATTTTATTTATAGGGATTTTATAGTAATATTTTTATTATATAAAAGGTATGATAAATGATTCTATTCATGGTAATGTATTGACAACTTATTAAAGGATAAATGTATTACTTAATGATATAGTATTTATGGTTTATTTAAGAACCCATTTCTTATTCATGAGGTATGGGTTTTTACTTTTCATTTTTCCTTAAGTGTAATTGAGAAAATAAGGAAAATGGGGAAAATCCAAAATTTAATGGGTAAACTTTGTGTACTTTTCCACACGCTGTGTATTTTGGCCGTGTGGGAAACGTACCCATGGAATGTAGGACTATCAGCGAAGAAGGGTGTAAAAAATTACTACATGTCGTGTACTTGGTATTTACACGCCATGTAATCAGTCGGCAGGTGAATAGTAAGGAGGTGGGAGTAGCCTTCAGTTGAGCGATATTACACGCCATGTATTCCAAAATACAAGTCTTGTATTCATGTCGACAGATGAACCGTGTGTCAGTGAAAAGTAGCTGACAGAGGAATAGTTAAATGATGAAAATTACACGCCGTGTAGTTTTATTTTTTCACTTAAAATGGGAAACAACCTCTTCATTCGGTAGAGAAGTCATTTTACACGTTTGGGGCTTGGTAGGAGATTCGGTGCTTGGAGGAGCTCCCGATCACACACTGGGAATCCATTTCTTTCATCGTTGATCTTGATTGAACCGTGTGTGTAAGACCTTCCTTCTCCTTGAGCTGTTCTTACCATTTCTTTCTCAAGGGGAAGTTATTTACTTTTGAATGGGAAATATTCTATTCCAAATCTACTCCATTCATTGTCATTTCGAGAGGATCTGTTCACGTATATTGATCAGTGGAGATCATGGTAGGTGGTTTAGTGTTTAATTCCAACTGTTGTGTGTTTTGGGGTACCATTGTGCTACGCGCCCATGCTTGGGGTGTTGTGTGGCTGATTCCTTGACTGTTTAGATATCTAGAACTGCATAGATAATCTAATGATGAATATAAAATGTTGACTGGGATTATGGCTTGGATCCAGGGCCATCCAGTGGGTGTGTTTCCCTTCTTTATCCATTTGGACAAGTTACTTGTGGATCTACCATTATTTTTATCATGATTTGAATCTCCTTGAGAGGAACTGTGGATAAATTTCTTGCTTATGTGTTGGGATCGACCTGGTTACTTTCTTAGCCTATGGGCAGAGTTTTGTTTAGCCTGCGGGAAACTTTTCTCATTCCCATGGGCTGTTGTTTCTATGCCTGTGGGCGACACCTCGTATGCCTGTGGGCAATATTCGTTATGCCTGTGAGAAGTCACTTGTGGGTTTCGATTCTGATTACCTGAGGGTAAATATTTTTATGTCTGCGGACAATGTTTACTTTGTGTATTCATTGCGGTGATTTACTTTGGTTTACCTTCTAAGCTAAATCAGAAGCATGGAATTAATAAATGATTAATAAAGTGGAAATGTAACTGGTAGAGATATTTACTTTTGAGTACTACCTAGTTTACTACTTTTTTTTATTGCACACTGTTGTTTCACATTTTCAGTGATAGTTGGGAATGGGCCTTTGGTTGTTGCCTACTGGGATTCATTTCCCACACCCTGTTTGGGTCATGTCTTTGGACCAAACAGATTATATTGTTCCAGGTGTTGATAAGGGAAGGAGTCCCTACACAGGTACTTGATTTTTACAGAGGATTTGGAGAGCATGGGACCAAGCTTATGATCATGATGCGGCTGGGTTCTAGCTGTACTATTTTGTTTTTCATTTGTTGTACTTGTAAATTGTATTGGATTGTCTCAGATTGAAGTGTATCTTATTTTGGATGTATTCCTACACTTGGGGACATATTGTATCATCATATACATATATGATTGTGGTTATATTTTACTTTTGTATTGTTATCCATTTTAGTTGGGTATTTATTACTACTTATTCATTTTTTATGGTTATATCTGTTTCTATTGCGCTACACTTTGACAAATGAGGGCATAGTTTCCCCACTATCAAACCTAGGCCCTCGCTGCTAGTCGACAGCCTCTTGCGCTTGGGGAAATGCGCTTGAGGTCATGTGACCAACTATGTTAGGGGAACCCGTTGAGTGTCACCCAGATCTGGGACGTCGCAAAGTGGTATCAGTGGGGTTTCATTTCACTTTACTTACTATTTGGCGCCTATATCCTGGGATAGGATGGAATATGTACTTGGTAATAAGTTTTGCCCAGGAGTAGCTAACCCATGTACAGGGAAAATCCAATTTACCTTTCGTTGCAATTTTTCTGATTTTTCAATTTTATAGTTGATTGATTTTCACCGTTGGGTGATGCACTTTTGGTGTGATGTTATATTTTTGTACTTGGGGTTCTATTTAGTTGCAGCCTGGTGAGACGAGGGTATGCCATCACATGCATCATTTAGGCACATGTTTGATTCACATTCCATAAATTGTTTTCATTCCATGTAGGTGCATTCGAAGTTGCATGTTGTTTTGAAAGATGTTGTAATATTAATGCGTGTTGTTGGGTCAGATGCCATGATAAAATACCTACTTTTTGATAGTGTATTGTTATGTAAGGTTTTGTAGAATGAATTCCAAACATTGGTTCTTGAGGAGTATGGGCCCTCATTGCCTGGAATTTTTTGGATCATTGACTATTTACCTTGATTATAACATGTATAAGATTCCAAGCTTTGATTCTCAGGGTGTATGGTCTCTCAAAGATCATAATTTGGCACTTCGGTGTTGGTTTCAGTTTTTTTCTAGGTTCCAGAGTAGTTTCTAAGGCTTACTATCTAGAAAAACACAGAATACACGCCTCGTAGTTTTGATTACATGCCATGTACTCTTCTATTCAGGATGAAATGGAATATTTTAAGGTACACACCATGTACTGTATGTACACGCCGTGTAGATTCTACCCATGTCATATGTCGTGTAGGAAGAAACACTAGGTAATAAAAATTTGAAAGCACACGTCGTGTACTAATTGTACACGCTGTGTTGTGTTGACCATGTGTCTGTCGTGTAACTAAAAACCCAGGCAGAGAAAAATATGAGCTTGTACACACCGTGTCAATAACGTACACTCCGGGTAGTTTAACCTATGGATCCGACCTTGTAACTAACATACATGGGTCGGTGTTACCAATTCATGGACATGCCACGTACCTATGGGACACGTCGTGTAGTCTTGTCCGGTGAGAGACAGTGTGGACTCAGCTGTGTGTCTGGGGAAACGGGGTGGTTTACACACCATGTGTGGGTGTAACACGCTATGTAGTGTCATCCGAGTAGTCAGTCGTGTCACTAACTACACGGGTAGTTGGAATTTAAGCATTACACGTCGTGTCTATCAGGCACACGCCATGTAGTCTAAGTTGTGTACCCGACCGTGTAACAGACCACATGGGTCTATGATACTCATCCAGTATAGGTCGTGTAGATGATGTACATTCCGTGTAGTATTTTTTAAAGGAGGCTAGTGTGGCTAAACCATGTAGAAGGACTCAGAGGCTGGGGAAGAAATTCATGTTCACGCCACGTGTGTGGACTACATGCCATATTTGGGGAGTTATACAACCAGTTCTGGAAGAGGTACACAGCCATGTGAAAGACTAGAAGGAACTCATCATGTAGTTATTATACACATCGTGTAGTCTTTTTTTGTAAAACATGAATGTTTTCTTTTCTTTGCCCCCTTCGTACACTAATTGTTTTCAGTCCTTGATGATCTAAATCTAAGGTGTGTGTTTGACCATGTAGAGTCATGCCACCGATAAGACCTCGAGTTTTTCGCAAGGAGAGAAGCAATGAGTATAATCCAGAGACGGTATGCCATGGGCTACCGATGGGTCTTCCAGCAGAACCAGATGTGGTTCCAGCCTTTATACTGAGCACACGCGTTGATGCCCAGTTCCATGAAGACATTATGCGGTTTATAAAGACCTTCCAAGGAGAACCATCGGCTGCCACATCTATGGAAGAGATCAGGTGTATATTTCATTAGAAGTATCCGCATATGATTTTAAGGGATTGTAGACCATAGGCTATGGTGTCTTTGCTATGTTCTATGTAGACTTTCTTCAAGAATCTAGAGACACCTCAAGGGAGGAGGGTCAAGCTCACTACATACATGTTGCGTGATTCCGCCAAGATGTGGTGGGATGTTACCACTCAGATTGAGCATCATAGAGACATGGCGTAAGATGATTTTGAGGATGTTTTTTTATTACTTCTTATTTCCTGAGATGCTGAGGTTGGATAGAGCTCGAGTGTTCAAGAATCTGTAGTAGGGCGCTATGTTAGTGATGAATTATTCTGCGAGCTTCATCGATCTACTGCGTTTTTCACCTGTTCTAGTTGGAGATGAGACAGTGAGGGCTCAACTCTTTGAGGATGGTCATCGATATTAGATACGAACGCTGGTGAATTTTTTTAGATTACTTACGGTGCTTGGTATTGTGAACCAGACACTAATTACTGAGCAGAACTAGAGGGAAGCTAGTGGTGCAAGCTAGGGTGTTTCGGCAGTAGTTTTTGTTACTATTTCTACCGGTAAGAGAAAAAGACATAAGGATTTCCCTCATGGTGGCAGTACTAGCTAGATGAATTCTTCAGGTGGTCAGGTCATGTGCTAGCAGTGTTTTAAATATGGGTACAAGAGAGCGCAGTGTCCACGTTTCCCAATGGAGTGCTCAGCTTGCTACATGATGGGTCATCTGCAACGTTTTTTCATTGCCTTTCGACTTATGGCTAGTGAGAGGGGTTCTGTGTAGACTACGTGTGTGGGAGCAGGGCCAACAACATCTTACCAATCAAGGAATTGGAATACGTCAGAAACTTCAGGCTGAGGTGGTGGTCATGTACATGGTAGCTAGACACTAGGATCTCAGAGATAGTTGGGTGGGCTAGCTCCGGGGAGCCAAGCTGTGTCGCAGGGCCGTAGCACTGGGCAGTCATATGCAGTGCAACAGACCTAACAAGAGTAGGATATCGGACCTTCAACTATCATAGGTACTATTCTAGTATCTTCTTTTCTGTATTCTATACATTTTGATATGGGTGATACACATAACATTATATATATGCCCGTTGTGGAGATCATTGGGCTTTTTGTTTCTTCTTCTTCTGATGTTATGGATCTAGACACTCCGTTGGGGACTAGAATAGCTGGTGTGTGTCAGTGAAGGGATTTCCCCCTAGAGTTTTGTGGGTGTCACTTTCTATGGGACCTCTATGTCTTAGAGGTGACGAGCTATGACATCATTATCGGGATGGACTGGTTAGTACCCTTTCGAGCCATTGTGGATTGCTGTCATCGCAGGGTGAGTTTCACGTCACCAGAGGGTGGAGAGTTTCTATACAAGGGTGAATGGGATGTCTAGACGAGCCGATCTAGACCTGAGCATCATGGGTGAGGTGGTGTGACAGCCGAGATTGCGAGTTTATATCTGGATGACCAGGGAACTTTTCAGAAGAATTTCCCTCCAGTATTTGATCGTTTTAGGGAAGTCTTCCCAGATGATTTTTCTGGTATACCCCTAGAGAGAGAGGTGTATTTTTATATTGACCTTGTGTCGGGAGGAGCATCAGTGTCTATTACTCCTTATAGGATGGCTACACTAGAGATGCAAGAGCTCAAGAGGCAGTTGGAGGTGTTACAGGAAAAGGGTTTAATCTGACCCAGTACTTCTCCTTGGGGATTTCCTATCCTGTTTTCTAAGAAGGAAGACTATACTCTAAGGCTTTGTGTGAATTATCAGAAGTTGAACCAGTTGAAAGTTATGAACTGATATCCATTGACAATTATTGATGATCTTTTTGATCAAATTATAGGAGCACGAGTGTTCTAGAAGATCAAATTGAGATCCAGATATCATCAGTTATGTGTTAGGACATTGGACATACTGCTTACAGCTTTTCGGAGCAGATATGGTCTATACGAGTACATGGGTATGTCGTTCGGACACACGAACACGCCATCAGTTTTCATGGATCTGATGAATCGTTTCTTCCACCCTAATCTGCATTCATTTGTTGTAGTATTCATGGATGATATCTTGGTGTACTCTCACACTTGACACGACAATGCTGCCCATCTTGAGATCGTACTGAGTACACTGATATAGAATCATCTATATGCTAAGCTCTCAAAGTGCAACTTTTGGATGGACCAGACACACATCCTAGGTCATATCATCTCATAGGCAGGAGTTGCAGTAGACCCAAATAAGGTGAGAATAGTAGTTTCATGGGAGAATCCTAAGAACGTGTTTGGAATACAAAGTTTCATGGGTTTGGTTGGTTACTATAGGCGCTTTATACAAGAATTCTCCAGCTTAACAGTACCGTTGATGGGTTTGAGTAAGAAGGGTGTGAAGTTCATTTGGTCAGAATCTTGGGAGACATCCTTTCAAGGGATGAAGGAAAAATTGACATCAGCACCAGTCCAGATACTTCCAGATCAAGGGAAGAGCTATATAGTTTTTTGTGATGCCTTAGGTAATGGGCTGGGAGAGGTGTTCATGTTGGGTGATCGAGTTTTTGTGTATGGGTCTCGGCAGTTGAGGCAACATGAGAATAATTACCCGACGCATGATCTCATGTTGGCTGTATTTGTTCATACAATAAGCTTTTGAAGACATTACCTCTTGGGAGAGCATTTTGTGGTGTTTACAGACCAAAAAAGTCTGAAATCTATCTTTACCCAGTGTGACATGAACTTGAGATAGCGAAGGTGGGTTTAATACATTCAGTCCTTCGACTTTGAGCATTCCTATACATGTCATGACCTGACCCTACCCAGGCTCGAGCCACAACTACCCCAGGCCGGCCCTTATAGGCCAGGGGCTGGCGACCAGCACCGAAGGCACAATAACTCGGAGAGGCCTTTGCATAAGCACCTGTACACACACACACACACGCAACACACTCAATGCAAAAGTGAAGAGTAAAAGAAAAGGCAAGCAAAGTAAAGGGAAATTGCTATATAGAGACCACAATGTGCATCGACCTCTAACAGTACAATGTACAAACTGAAAAGAAAAGGGGAAAAACACGCGCCCAACCGAAAAGTGCCACAACCAAGCAACAGGTAAACAAAAAGAAACTGTTGATGGGTCTCCCACCTGGAACCGGCCACGACCACCACACGCGGTCCAAGCTCCCAAGCTCCTACGATCCATTGAATTCACGCTCCACCTATCCGTCGTCTGCAAGGGCACACCATGTGCGGGCAATGCCCAATCCGGGGTGAGTATAAAAATACTCAGTAGGATACCCCAAAGGCTCGAGGGAGCAAAAAAGGAGGTACCGAAGGGTGAGCAGTAGAGCGAACAAGGAATAGAAAGGAGTACAACCAAGGGTGAAGTAAAGAGTAACAACCCAACCCATCAAAAGAAAGATAGAAGACTCGTCCTACCACGAGAATCTGGACGCAGAAAGCACGTGGCATACCCCGCGCGTCTTCGCCTCTCCTGAAGGAGAGTATCCAAAACCCAAGGAGTGGGTACTCAAAACATGGTATATACAAATCCATATGCTCTGTAGAGAAGCCCGAACAACGTCGTAAGGGGGTCTCCATCCCGTAGATCAGCCTAAGAAAATGAGTCGCCAACACTCCCAAAAGTAAACACCATCATCGATGCCCAGCATCCCGCACATCTTCCCCGAACCGCAATCCAAGGGGATCAATCACCGCACTTCGACACTATCTGCTTTGGGTGGCACTGACTCGCCCGCACGGTTTTAGATCGCCTCACAAGAACGTGTCTCGGTGGGGAAAGTGCCCCTCGTACTTGAGAGTTCTAGGGAATGTCAAACCACACCTCGTCACTGCCCTGCAGTCGAGAGGTCTCCTCAAGTCAAGTTGTCACAACATCGACCCGTACAACCAAGGGTCCCACTCCGGTAACTACGGAGGGAAGCCACAAACTAGCCTAGAAGAAAGGACTGATCCTGGAATGTCAACGAGTGTCCCACTGCCCAGCCCTGCTGGAGGGTAATTCATAATATGATATCGGGTGACCCACTGCCCAGCCCTGCTGGAGGGTAAACCATAACTGGATATCGGGTGACCCACTGCCCATCCCTGCTGGAGGGTAAACCCTAATAAATCATCAGGTGACCCGCTGCCCAGCCCCGCTGGAGGGTAAACCATAACACATCATCCGGCGACCCACTGCCTAGCCCCGCTGGAGGGTAGACCTGGAATAAGTCGACAGGAGACCCACTGCCCAGCCTTGCTGGAGGGTAGACCTGGAATAAGTCGACAGGCGACCCACTGCCCAGCCTTGCTGGAGGGTAGACCCTAAGAGGTCGCCAGGTGACCCACTGCCCAGTCTCTGCTGGAGGGTAGACCCTAATAGTATCGGGTGACCCAATGCCCAGTCTCAGCTGGAGGGTAGACCCTAATAGCGTCGGGTGACCCACTGCCCAGTCTCTGATGGAGGGTAAACCCTAGAAGTCAGTGAGCAACCGACTGCCCAGCCCTGCTGGAGGGTATGCCCGAGGAAGTCGATGAGTAACCCACTACCCAGCCCCACTGGAGGGTAAAACTCAGAACTGCTCTGCCATCTCTACTGGCGGGTACAACACTAGCTGACCGAACACGAAGTGGGTGTTGCGAAACCACCCAACTCGAGAACAGCTCTCCCAAAAGAGGTGCAGTGCCTGCCCCAGCACTGGGTGTCACTAGCACCACTACCGGTCAAACCATCGAGGACGAAACCAGGGGGAGACCACTCAACCCTGCTGGTCAAACCAACGAGCACAGAGCCAGGGGAAGAGCTCCACCCTGCTGGTCAAACAAACACATAGAGGGACCCTCTACGCCGCAAGAGGTCAAAGTACGTAAGGCAGAACACGGCACACACATGGGTCCCACACGACGTGTGGCCCCAAGTCAACCCCAACCAAGCGCACAAACATCTCAGGTACAAACCACACGTACCTCCAAGCGCTCCCGTATACTCCCAGAGTATACCTCGTTCCAGCCCATAGGCTATCGTGCACACGGCACCCAACGTCAGCGCGAAGGCATGACGTAACAACTCCACCTCAAAGGCCCAGTCACGACCAACCACGTCACCTCAATCATTTACATCACTCACACGGGAGTGCACGCGATCACTCGCCAAAGGTCCGCTACAAGCAAAGTAGGGCGAACCACCACTGGAGCACCTTTCATGCTTCCACATTTCTCAAGATCGCGCAAGAGGCTCCATAAAGCCAAACGGATCACATCGTTGTAATCCTTGCGGAAAAACACGTGAGTTAGACTACTCACTCACCCGAAACAGTCAACAGGAGGAAAAAGTACTATTCACCTTGACCAAACCTGTGTGGGGCCCACCCCAAGATCCCGAAACTAAACCAATGGATCATGCCACTGCGATCCCCTCGAAAAAACACACGGGATTGACTACTCTATTGCCCAAAATGGACACCCGGTAAAAAGGGAACTATTCACCGTAGCCGGGTCGGGTGGGACCCACACCATGTCCCCAAAAAAGGTCGGGTGGACTGCGCCATCGCAAAGCTCTCGTAAAAGCATGTCAAAGTGACTGCTTACTTGCGTGGAGCAGGTACCTGGAGAAAAAGATTCATTCCGGCACACCGCACACGAGCGGTGCCACGTGGGACCCGCATCCCGGTCCCGAAACACAATGAATGGATCACATCGTTGCGATCCTCTCGAAAAAGTACACGAAATGGACTATTCACTTGTCCAAAACGGTCGCCTGGTGATAAAGCTGTAAATCACCATCAACTCCCGAAACGGCCCTCGCGGAGCCCGCACCATCGTGCGGAATTACATCGGGCAGACAGTGTCAACGCGAAGCCCTCGGAAAAACACCCAACATCGACTGCTCTCACGCCCTGAATGGACGTCCGAGGAAAAAGTCGCTACTAGCAGCAAGCAGCTCAAAAGACGGGCCACGGGGCCTGCACCTCAACTTCGGCCTCAATGCCTGAAACCACCCTGGAAACCTCCGCCTCGGCGTCAGGGTCCCAACACAACTGACGGCACTCAAAGCAGACGTCGCACGCGTCCGCGCCGTCCAAAACAAGATTTTCCGGAAGAACGCTCTTCCACTTACAGACACGCCACGTCTCTGAGACCCCTCATTTCGGGAATTAAAAATTCCCGAAACCATCTCAAAAACTCCGCCTTGAAGCAAGCTCCACGCTGTCGCAGACGGAGCGCAAAACGGACGCTCGTAGCCCGAAATACGGGCATCCGAAGACGGAGGGGCAAAGCCCCATGGGCCGGACCGGCCGGTCCGCCCTGGTTGTGCCGGCCCGGTCCGCACAGCCAGCCCGCGGCTCAGCCGTGGGTCCGGTTCACCCCGCCGCAGCCAGCTGGCCGTGGCTTGTTCCTACCAACCGGCCACCTCGCGGCCGGTTGCTACCCCACAGCGACCCGCGTTTTGCGGGTCGCGGTCGCGCACGGGGGCCGCGTGCTTCGCCCCCCCCCCCCCCCCCCCCCCCTCCTCGGCTCGACGGCGCCCGCGGCCGGCTTCCTACACCCGCCGCCGAAGACCGCCGCCGCCTCGAAGCCCCGGCCGACCGCCCTGCTCCGCCTCACGCCGCCCTGCGCCGCCGCCGTCTGCCGCCTTCGACCCTCACCGGAAACCGGTCGTAGCCGGAAAATTTCCAAGGACCACCGGGAACTATCCGGTGGTCGTAATTTCAATCCGGATAGCTTTCTTGAAAGCTTGGGACGAGATCTACGCAACCACGGGACTTGTTCGAGGATCCAATGGTGTTATTGAGCATAAATGAGGATTTAAAATGGGGAAGGGGAGGAAAACTCAAATTCACCTACCTCGTTGGTCTTCGCCCGGCGCTTCCTGGGCGATCCACCGCGCGCCACCGCACCTTGCCGGAGTCACCTCCCCGGAGCTCGCCTCGCCGGAGGTCGCCTCGCCAGAGGTGAAGGAGGGGGAAGGAGGGTTTGAGGAAGAAGAAGAAGAAGGGGGGGAGTGGGGGTGTTTAAGTACAAAACACTTAAACGCCCGCCCGACAGCCCCGAACCCGAACTCCTGACAGGGTCGGGATTTAGCCACCCATAGGCTAAAACCCACGCTCTGAGCGTAACGGCGGTCTTGGAATTTTATTCCGAGACCCCGTTCAAAAGTTACTAAACTTAGCGCCCGAGGTCGCCAAATTAAGAAAACGCCCCTGTGGCCATTTTTCACAAACGGCCCGTGCCCGCGAAACTTATACCCCTCCTAAGGTAAACAGCACGCTCCGAACTCAACGGTGCCATCAGTTTTCCAATCCGAGCCACCGTTTAAATGATACCTGTGTTTCAACATTAAACGAATAAATTAATTAATTAATTTATCCGTTTAACCTTCCGAAAGCGAGCGGGGGGTCCAAACATCCCGCGCTGACAAGTTTTATGTCGTTCCAAGGGTAAACACCCCATTCCGGGCCCATCTATACACTCGTATCTCTGATCCGGAACTCCGTTTAGGTGTTATCTCATTTATTTAGCATTTCCAGTGTGAATGCACTGAAAATTTAATTCCGGCCATTCCGGGGCTCGGAAGCGCACGCAGTCTGAAGGCGCTGCTCTGGAATATCATCAAGAATATTCCAAATTCTTTCACAGCAAAAAAGGGATCTTACATCATTCCCTCCTTCATGTTTTTCGTCCTCGAAAAGAAAAACTAGGGAGCAACACAGTGTACTAAGCCCACACCTGGCTTTCCAATACCCAGAAGAATCCACTCACAGCTCTACGTCACTGCACACAGACCAAAGGATTGATCTGTTCACACGAGGTCGGCCCGTACCGATGTCGTGCACCCACTCTAGATTTTGGGGTTAGGGCAAGGTGGTAGGGTACCTCGCCATCCCTTTTCACGGTCTCACACAGCCCGAAGGCCCTCGGGGGTAGCTCACCTCCCCGGTCAGACCTCTACGTCGCACACCGCGACTGGAATCACCGCCCGCACCTGGAACAAGGCCCAGTGATTCCCTCCTTCAGAATATCCATATGGTAGAACACCCAAGGATATTTGGTCACGCAAGGCTCCACAGTGGATGCTCTCTTACACGCTCAAAAGGCGAAGGAGTCAACACCATCGACTAAAGGAAAAGCTCTCGCGCCTTTCTCCTTACCACCACAGGGTTACAACCAACGCCCTGCATCACCCTGGTAACACCTCAAACAAGGAGCCGGGAGAGAAGCATTTCACACGCAGAGCCTAAAAATTCTACAGCAAGAAGTAGAAGGGTCGCAAGGGGTACCTCTCACCATCCCGTGCTCTGCAGGATCATAGACATCCAACACTCGCGGCTATCCCTGGTCCCAACCGTCAGCTCTCGAAGCCTGACGTGGACCGCCGAGTGGTGATGGGGAGATCTCCTAATGTCGTCCCACACCTCCATCTCCTCCCGCTCCTCTGCTAGCACCACCTCTCTGGGTACCACTCCGATCACTGTGCTGCCTCTGTCGTGATGGTGCGCCTGCTGCCTGCCCGATGCTCCCAGCAACTCAGATCGGGCAGTCTCATGCCAAGTGACATCACCCATCACAAGCATAGCACCGGTGCTCTCTGGGATTCCATAGCACCCTCCGGTTCCACTGTTGTGTACGACCACGGCCCGGGATCCACTCACGGAAGGGCATCCTCAACGGAGGCCCTACGCCCTTTTCGCCACAGTGGTATACGACCATGTCTCTGAAACCGGTAGTGGGAAGGCCACCTGCATCGAGGACCTATCATCTGGTGCCTGCTAGCTACGGGAGACGTCCCGGCTCCGTCGTGCCCACTGCCACTACCAACCGCAAAACATGACAGGAAGCCCTCTATCACCAGTGCCTGCTCTAGCACCCCAGCATATGTGGAAATGCCCAAGGGTACTCTGACAGCATGAATCTCTCAGCGGAGACCCTGATCAAACTTCCGCGCTCGGAGGTTATCGTCATGGACCAAGTCTGGGTAAAAGCGTGCACGGTCTGCGAAACTAGCCGCGTACTCGGCCACCATAATCCCTCCCTGCTGAAACTGCAGGAGCTCCTGAATCCGAACAGAGCGCAAGCAGGAGGGGAAAAACTCATCACAGAGCAACAACTGTAAGTCGTCCAACGAAAGCGATGACTCATCAAGAAGATGAGTTACCAGACTCCACCAACTCCAAACTGCTCCACGGAAAAGGGCGGCTGCCAAAGACACTCTCTGATCTGTCGGCGTCCGCACAATCCTGAAATGGCGAACCACTGCCTAGAGCCAAACCTCTACTTCCTGAGGGTCTAGCTCACCATTGAACCTCAGCAGTCTCTGCCGCTAGAACTCACGGAGCACGCTCAACCTGCGCTCAAGCTCAGCCTGCTCTGCTGAAACTGCCTGCTGCTCAACAGGTGGGGGTGCTGCTACTAGCCCACCTGGAGAAAGGGGCTCACACGATGGGTCCTGGAATATGGCCTCGTAGCTCATAGGGTCGTCATCATGAACCAAAGATGGTATCCTGGCTGGCTGTCCTCGTGGAGACATCCTGAATATTATCAAGGAGTGTCGCGGTCAAATGAGCATATGTGTATATACCAAAAACAACAATGACGGGGAGCTGACTCAAGAAGGACAGTCAAAGACTCGGTCCTATGTGATGCACAAACAAATTTCCCTGCAACAAGTGTCTCAGCATGTCGAGTCGACAAGCGGGTTATCAATGTCCTGGTGAATGGATTCGTCGGCCGCCGCACCATCACTGGACTCCCTGGCCTGAGACCCACTCTCGAGACACGTTAACACTGTTTCCCTATATACCAACCAATTCCTCTTTTAGGGACGTCCGCACAACGTCCCAAGGAACAAACCACCTCTGATACCACTTTGTCACGACTTGACCCTACCCGACCTCGAGCCGCAACTACCCCAGGCCCGCCTCCATAGGCCAGGGGCTGGCGACTAGCGCCGAAGGCACAATAACTCGGGGAGGCCTTTTCCTAAGAACCTGTACACACACACACACGCAGCACACTCCATACAAAAGTGTAGAGTAAAAGAAAAGGAAAGAAAAGTAAAGGGAAACTTCTATATAGAGACCACAATGTGCATCGACCTCTAACAGTACAAAGTACAAACTGAAAAGAAAAGGGGAAAAACACGCGCCCAACCGAAAAGTGCCACAACCCGGAAACAGGTAAACAAAAAGAAACTACTGACGGTTCTCCCACCTAGAAATGGCCACGACCACCGCACGCGGTCCAAGCTCCCAAGCTCCTACGCTCCACCTAAGTCACGCTCCACCTGTCTGTCGTCTGCAAGGGCACACCAAGTGCGGGCAAAGCCCAAGAAAGGGTGAGTATAAAAATACTCAGTAGGATACCACGAAGGCTCGAGGGAGCAACAAAGGAGGTACCAAAGGGTGAGCAGTAGAGCGAACAAGGAATAGAAAGGAGTACAACCAATGGTGCGGTAAAGAGTAACAACCCAACCCATCAAAAGAAAGATAGAAGACTCGTCATACCACGAGAAGCTGGGCGCGGAAAGCACGTGGCATACCTCGTGCGTCTTCTCCTCTCCTGAAGGAGTATAGCCAAAACCCAAGGAGTAGGTACTCAAAACATGGTATATACAAATCCATATTCTCTATCGAGAAGCCCGAACAACGTCATAAGGGGATCTCCATCTCATAGCTCAGCCAAAGAAAATGAGTCACCAACCGTCCCAAAAGTAAACACCATCATCGATGCCCAGCATCCCGCACGTCTTCCCCGAACCGCAGTCCAAGGGGCTCAATCACCGCACTTCGACACTATCCACTTTGGGCGGCACTGACTCGCCCGCATGGTTTTAGATCGCATCTCAAGAACGCGTCTCGGTGGGGAAAGTGCCCCTCGTACTTGAGAGTTCTAGGGAAAGTCAAACCACACTTCGTCACTGCCCTGTAGTCGAGAGGTCTCCTCACAGTCAAGCCGTCACAACATCGACCTGTACAACCAAGGGTCCCGCTCCGGTAACTATGGAGGAAAGCCACAGACTAGCCTAGAAGAAAGGACTGAGCCTGGTATGTCAACGAGTGTCCCACTGCCCAGCCCTGCTGGAGGGTAATTCATAATATGATATCGGGTGACCCACTGCCCAGCCCTGCTGGAGGGTAAACCATAACCAGATATCGAGTGACCCACTGCCCAGCCCTGCTGGGGGGTAAACCCTAATACAAAATCAGGTGACCCGCTGCCCAGGCCCGCTAGAGGGTAAACCATAACACATCATCCGACGACCCACTGCCCAGCCCCGATGGAGGGTAGACCTGGAATAAGTCGATAGGCGACCCACTACCCAGCCTTGCTGGAGGGTAGACCTGGAATAAGTCGACACGTGACCCACTGCCCAGCCTTCCTGGAGGGTAGACCCTAAGAGGTCGTCGGGTGACCCACTGCCCAGTCTCTGTTGGAGGGTAGACCCTAATAGCGTCGGGTGACCCACTGCCCAGTCTCTGTTGGAGGGTAAAGCCTAGAAGTCAGTGAGAAACCCACTGCCCAGACCTACTGGAGGGTAAGACCGAGGAAGTCGATGAGTAACCCACCGCCCAGCCCCGCTGGAGGGTAAAACTCAGAACCGCTCTGCCATCTCTATAGGAGGGTACAACACTGGACGACCAAACACGGAGTGGGTGTCGTGCAACCACCCAACTCCAGAACAGCTCTCCCAAAAGAGGTGCAGCGCCTGCCCCAGAACTGGGTGTCACTAGCACCGCTACCGGCCAATCCATCAAGGACGAAACAAGGGGGAGACCACTCAACCCTGTCGGTCAAACCAACGAGCCCAGAGCCATGGGAAGAGCTCCACCCTGCTGGTCAAACGAACACACAGAGGGACCCTCTACGCCGTGAGAGGTCAAAGTATGTAAGGCAGAACACGACACGCACATGGGGCCCACACAACGTGTGGCCCCAAGTCAACCCCAACCAAGCGCACGAACATCTCAGGTACAAACCACACGTACCTCCAAGCGCTCCCGTATACTCCCAGAGTATACCTCGTTCCAGCCCATAGGCTTTCGTGCACACGGCACCAAAAGTCAGCGCGAAGGTGTGATGTAACAACTCCACCTCAAAGGCCCAGGCACAGCTAACCACGTCACCTCAAGAATTTACATCACTCACACGGGAGTGCACGCGATCACTCGCCAAAGGTCTGCTACAAGCAAAGTAGGGCGAACCACCACTAGAGCACCTTTCATGCTTCCACATTTCTCAAGATCGTGCAAGAGGCTCCGTACAGCCAAACAGATCACACCTTTGTAATCCTTGCAGAAAAACACGTGAGTTAGACTACTCACTCACCCGAAACAGTCAACAGGTGGAAAAGGTACTATTCACCGTGACCAAACCCATGTGGGGCCCACCCCAAGATCCCGAAACTGAACCAATGGATCACGCCACTGCAATCCCCTCGAAAAAACACACGGGATTGAGTACTCAATCGCCCAAAACGGACACCCGGTAAAAAGAGCACTATTCACCATAGCTGGGTCAGGTGGGACCCACACCACGTCCCCCGAAAAGGTCGGGCGGACTGCGCCATCACAAAGCTCTCGGAAAAGCACGTCAAATTGACTGCTTACTTGTGTGGAGCGGGTACCCGGAGAAAATGATGCATTCCGGCGCACGGCACACGAGCGGTGCCACGTGGGACCCGCATCTCGGTCCCAAAACTCAATGAACGGTTCGCACCATTGCGATCCTCTCGAAAAAGTACACAAAATGGACTATTCACGTGTCCAAAATGGTCGCCCGGTAATAAAGCTAGAAATCACCATCAACTCCCAAAACGGTCGTCGCGGGGCCCGCACCATCGTGCGGAATTACAGTGGGAAGATTGCGTCAACGCGAAGCCCTCGGAAAAACACCCAACATCGACTGCTCACACGCCCCGAACGGACGTCCGTGGAAAAAGTCGCTACTAGCTGCACGCAGCTCAAAAGACGGGCCGCGGGGCCCGTGCCTCAACTCCGGCCTTGACGCCTGAAACCACCGTGGAATCCTATGCCTCGACGCCAGGGTCCCAACACAACTGACGGCACTCAAAGCGGACGTCGCACGCGTCCGCGCCGTCCAAAAAAATATTTTCCGGAAGAACACTCGTCCAATTAAAGACGCATCGCGTCTCCGAGACCCCTCGTTTCAGGAATTAAAAATTCCCAAAACCATCTCAAAAACTCCGCCTTAATGCAAGATCCGCGCTGCCGTAGACGGCGCGCAAAACGGACGCCCGTAGCCCGAAATACGGGCGTCCGAAGACGGATGGGCAAAGCCCCTTGGGCCGGACCGACCGGTCCGCCCTGCTTGGGTCGGCCCGCGCCGGCCGGCCCGGTCCGCACAGCCGGCCCGCGGCTCAGCTGCGGGTCTGGTTCACCCCGCCGCGGCCAGCTGGCTGCAGCTTGCTCCTACCGACCGGCCGCCTCGCGGCCGGTTGATACCCCAAAGCGACCCGCGTTTTGCGGGTCGTGGTCGCGCACAGGGGTCGTACGCTTCGCGCCCCCCCCCCCCCCTCTCCTCCACTCACCGGCGCACGCGGCCGGCTTCCGACAGCTGCCGCCGCCGAAGACCGCCGCCGCCTCGAAGCCCCGGCCGACCGCCCTGCTCCTCCTCGCGCCGCCCTGCGCCGCCGCCGTCTGACGAGTTCGACCCTCGCCGAAAACCGGTCGTGGCCGGAAAATTTCCAAGGATCACCGGGAACGATCCGGTGGTCATAATTTCGATCCGGAAAGCTCGGGACGTGATCTACGCAACCACAAGATTTTTTTCTAGTATCTAATGATGCTATTGATCATAAATGAGGATTTAAAATGGGGAAGGGGAGGAAAACTCAAATCCGCCTACCTCGTTGGGCTTCGCCCGGTGCTTCCCGCGCGATCCGCCGCGCGCCACCGCACCTTGCCGGAGTCGCCTCGCCGGAGCTCGCCTCGCTGGAGGTGAAGGAGGGGGAAGGAGGGTTTGAGGAAAATGAAGAAGAAGAAGGGGGGAGTGGGGGTGTTTAAGTACAAAACACTTAAACGCCCGCCCGACAGCCCCGAACCCGAACTCCTGACAGGGTCGGGATTTAGCCTCCCCTGGGCTAAAAACCACCCTATGAGTGCAACGTCGGTCTCGGAATTTTATTCCGATACCCCGTTCAAAAGTTACTAAACTTAGCGCCCGAGGTCACCAAATTACGAAAACGCCCCTAGGGCAATTTTTCACAAAGGGCCCACGCCCGCGAAACTTATATCCCTCATAGGGTAAACGGCACACTCCGAACTCAACGGTGACCTCATTTTTCCAATCTGAGCTACCATTTAAAAGATACCGGCATTTCATCATAAAACTAATAAATTAATTAATTAATTAATTCGTTTAACCTTCTGAAAGTGAGAGAGGGGTCCAAACATTCCACACCGACAAGTTTTATGTCGTTCCTAGGGTAAACACTCCATTACGGACCCATACGTACACTCGGATCTCTGATCCGAAACTCCGTTTAGGAGTTATCTCCTTTATTTAGCATTTCTAGTGTGAACGCACTGAAAATTTAATTCCGGCCATTCCGTGGCTCGGAATCGCACGTCGTCTGAAGGCGCTGCTCTGGAATATCATCAAGAATATTATAAAGTCTTTCACAGAAAAAATTGGGTTCTTACAATACATTTGGTAAAGGTAACTTGGTTGCTGATGCACTGAGTAATAGGACTCAGTTACGGGCAGTTTTGGAAGCTAGTGGTGAGTGGAAGCTCATGGATTTGTTTTCCGAGATGCCTTTGGAGGTGCACGATAGTTAGGTGCGAACCAATATTTCTTCCATATCTATGACTTCTACCCTCCTAGATAGAGTTAGGATGAGGAAGCTATCAGATTATAAAGGCCTAGTTCTATGGTAGTCGGTGGAAAGTGAGGACCCTCCTCCTGGTTGGACTATAGGTGATGATGAGGTGTTGTGTATCCATGGAAGAGTACGGGTTCCATGGGATATATGTGAGGAGTTGATTCCGGAGTTTCATGCTTCAGCTTGGGCAGTGCATCCCAGAGTTTCAAAAATGTACCGTGACATGAGACATCTGTATTGGTGGCCAGGTATGAAATGGGAAGTAGCTGGTTTTGTTACGAGATGTTCCACCTGTCAGCAGGTGAGGGCGGAGCATCAGAGGACAACTATACTATTACAGCAGTTACCCATTCCATAGTGGAAATGGGATGATGGTGTGATGGATTTCATGACTGGGTTTCTGAGATCACCTCGAGGCATTTATGTTGTGTGGGTTGTTGTGGACAGACATACAAAGGTAGATCATCTGTTGCCGATCAAGGAGACCTTCGGAGTAGATGAGCTCAGAAAGTTGTATATCTGATAGGTAGTACGCCTTCTTGAGGTACCTCGTTCTATCGTATGAGATAGGGATTCCCATTTTACATATTGTTTATGGAAGAGCATTCAGAGGGAACTAGGGACACATGTGCTTCTGAGCACAGCTTACCTCCCTCAGACCGATGGTCAGTCAGAGTGTACGATATTGGTGCTTGAGGGAATTCTCAGTGCATGAATCCTGGACATTGGGTGATCTTTGGAGAAGCACATACCCCTTGTCAATTTTTCCAATAATAATAGTTTTCAAGAAACTATTAAGATGGAAACTTATGAGGATTTATATGGTAGGCCATTACAATCACCTTTGTGCTGGTTGGAGGCAGGTGAGGAAACTTTACTAGGACAACGTCTCATGCAGGATAAATCAGAGCAGGTCCTATTGATTTAGAAGAGGATGGATACTACACAGTATTGTCAGAAATATTATGTTGATCACTGCAGACGACCCTTGCAGTTCATGGTTGGGGATAAGATGTTCTTACATGTTTCACCAAGGTTGGGACACAGACGGATCAAGAGTCAGGGTAAACATTCACCGAGGTATGTGGGGCTGTTTGAGATTCTGGAGAGAGTCGGGCCGGTTGCCTATCAGTTGAAGCTACCAAAAAGGAACTGGTCCATGCACGACGTCTTCCATGTATCTTAGTTGAGCTGTTATCACTCAAACATATCTCATGTCTTTCAAACCTAAGAGGTTGAGCTTCAGACCAATGAATCCTTTGAGGATGATCTGATTCGTATTGTTGACAGGAGCACGATGGTTCTTCGAGACAGGTCAGATCTCTCTTACGGGTGTTATAGCGGCATGGATGAGTGTAGGATGAAACATGGGAGTGGTAGACTAACGCACGTGCTTAGTGGCCATAGTTTTTCTGAGATTTATCTTCACCATCCTTGGAAGGGAAATTCGGGGATGAATTTCTTTAAGGGGGGAAGTTTGTAAGAACACGGTTCATATTCATGAGGTACAGGTTTCTTCTTTTCCTTTTTCCTTAAGTGATTCATAGAAAATAAAGAAAATGGGAAAAATCCAAACTTTATGGGTACACGTCGTGTACTTTTCCCCATGTAGTGTACTTTTTCCATGTGGGAAAAGTATATAAGGTGTGTAAGCCTGTCGGTGATGAAGGGTGTAAAAACTGATTACATGCCATGTACTAGGTATTTAAATGTCGTGTAATCAGTCGGCATGTTAACAGTAATGTAGTGGGAGTAGCCGCCAGCTAGGAAAAAGTACACACCGTGTATTCCAAAATACACACTGTGTACTCATGTTAATAGATTAACAGTGTGGCGGTGAAAATTAATTGCCTGAAGAACAGTTAAATGATCAAAAGTACACGCCGTGTACTTGGGAGTACAAACCGTGTAGTTTTTTTCACTTAAAATAGGCAGTAGCCTCCTCATTTAAAATAGGAGGCATTTGACATGTTTGAAGATCAAGAGGAGAGGCCAGATCTTGGAGGATCACCCGATCGCACGCCGGGAATCAATTTCTCCTACCGTCAATCTTGTTTGAATCGTGCGGGTAAGACCTTCCTTCTCCATAATACGTTCCTACAAATTATTTCCTTAAGGGAAGTTATTTATGTTTGAATAGGAAATATTCTATTCCAGATCTACATCGTTCTTGGTCATTTCAAATGGTGTCGTTCACGTATATTGACTAGTGGAGATCAAGGTAGGTGGTCTGGGGTTTAATTCCAACTGTTGAGTGTTTTTTTGTACCCTTGTGCTATGCGCCCATGATTGGGGTGTCATATGGCTAAGGAATTGGTTTTTTAGATATCTAGAAATACATAGATAATCCAAAAATAAATATAAAATGTTTATTGGGATGATTTCTTGGATCCAGGGCCACCATGTGGGTGTGTTTCCCTTGTTTACCTGTTTGGTCAGGTTACTATGGGTCTACTGTGATTTTTAGCATGCTATGAATTACATTCAGAGGAATTATGTATAAATATCTTTTCTTATGTTTTGGGATCAGCCTGGATACTTGGTTATCCTGAGGGAAGTGTTTCGTTTATCCTATGAGCAACTGTTCTCATGCTTGTGGGTAGTATTTTTTATGTATGGGGGAACACCTCAGACGCCTGTAGGAAATATTTTTTATTCCTGTGGGAATTCACCTACGGGTTTTGATTATGATTACCTGAGGGTAAGGATTTTTATGTCTTCTAATGACGTTTACTTTGTGTATTCACTGTGGTGATTTACTATGTTGTACCTTCCTAGATAAAGCACAAGCTTGGAATTAATAACTGATTAATAAAGTGGCAATGTAACTGGTATAGAGAGTTACTTTTTACTACTTCCTAGTTTACTACATTTTGTTATTGCACAATGTTGTTGCACATTTTCACTGACAGTTGGGCATGGGCCTTTGGTGGTTGCCAACTGAGATTTATATCTCACAACCTATTTGGGTCATGTCTTTAGCCCAAATAGATTATATTGTTTTAGGTGTTGAATAGGGAAAGATTCCCAACACAGGTACTTTAATGTTACAGATGAGTGGGAGATCATGGGACCGATCTTATGCTCACGATGCGGCTGGGTTCCTACTGTACTATATTGGTTTTCCATTTTTGGACTTGTACTTGGTATTGGATTGCCTCATATTGTAGTGTATCTTGTTTTTGCTGCATTCCTAGAATTAGAGACATATTACATCGTCATATATATATATATTACTATTGTTATATTTTACTTTTGTTCTGTTATCCATCTTTTGGGTATTGTTTACTACTTCCGCATTTTGAATGGTTATATCTATTTCCGCTACGCTACACTTCGACAAATGAGGGCATTGTTTCCCCACTATCAGACCTAGGACCTCACTACTGGTTGGTAGCCTCTAGAATTTGGGGAAATGTGCTTGAGGACATGTGACCAACCATGTTCGGGGCACCCATTGAGTGGCACCCGGATCCGAGATGTTACAGTTGACATATTTCCTCAAGACTAATAGTTTTCCTTCATTGTGTGCCCCTAAATGATATTTTTATACTCGTCCCCCATTTGGAAATCCTTTTCACATGGTTTGAAGGAAAATATATTCAATTGTGATATCATGAAATATTTATGACTAGTATACATAAAAAGGACAATGTTTCTTTTTAAATGTTTTTGTTTTATATAAAATTAATAGTGAGTAGAAGTGTATACTTTAAAATATTTGAGTTTTTATGTATAATTTATGTCCTAATTTATGAAAGTTATAAACACTAAAATAACGTAAATGTGAAATAATGTCAAATTATTGACATAAATCAATATTATGTAATGTTTATGGCTATGGAATTATTGTTGGTATTAGAGGTCAGTTTAGATAACTGTAGGAGTTCTGGTGTTATTTATGTATAAGTGTCAAGTTGTATATAACCACAATGATTATAATATTGAAAAGAGTCATAGTAATTTTAGATAATTTGAATGAGTTTGATATAACATAAATAATTATATCATAATTTTTATCATGTTCATATTATTGTATGTGATTACATTATTTATATACTCACACTAACCATTTTGGTTTTAATCAATTGCTGGATTCGAAAGGCACCAAAGTGACAATGGATGTGAATGATAAATGTGGTGGTTCTTTGAAAAAGTACGAAATGAAATGGGAGATTCAATGAGAACTCTCTTGGTTAATCTAAACATAATATCAGGAGTATTAGTAACCACTTGAACCATGGTGATTTCTCTAAAGCATAATTTTTGAGAGAAACAAATCCATATAGATGTGAAGGTAATGATCATAAATGTATGTGTATTGAATGAGATATGTTTTAGGGATTTGATATGAATCACCTAGGAAATTATTTTAAGAGGATGGGAAGATTTTATATATGTTGTAATGAATGTCATAAAGTAATAACCTTCCATGTAAAAAAAGAATTTTCTAGTTGAATTGAAGAAATAGAAGTGAATTATTTATGAGTTATCAATTGAATTCTTTAAATGTGGGGAGTATTGTCATTATGAAAATAGATATACATTGAATAATTTTTAGGCATGATATTAGCAAGACCATACAAATATATGTTTAGAAATACTTAATTTCAATCAAATTGATGGCAAGAAAACAGAAATTAACATATGAAACGTCTCGGTTATTTATGTGATTATGTTTTCACATAATTGAATCTTAAGACATGATTCCTGTCTCTAATTTTAGGAATAATATGGAAAAGGATGGTTAATGTATCATGAAGAACACTAAATTATTAAAATTTCTACATATAAGGTATAAATGAGTTATGTAAGATGATGAAATGTTTAGAATCATTAATATTATTTTCATTATGTGTGTAATTTGGAAGATTTTTTTGATATATGTATCCCATATTTTTGATATTTGAAAATTTTATTTGAGGAAGGAACAACTTTTCTTTTGTGGAAATAATTTTAAAGGTGTGGATAACCATTATTCATTATATGAACATTAATTGTTTAGGTAATATTGGGTTATAACATTTTATTATGAAAATGAGAGGTATAAGATAGTATTTCTGGTTAAAATATGATATTATTTTTTTAGGAATTTTATCTCATTGTGTGAATATTATAAGAATTAAAAAATGGACAACCCACATGACATGCGACAACTCATCACATCCGACAAGGCTCTATGAATTGAACCCACAACTGAAGGGCGACAAGTGTGCACCCCTGACCATTAGAATACATGATGTCCCTAGTTAGTATAACATGTTCTTTTTAGTTAATGGATTTGATAGAATAATAAGAATTTGATTTTGAGAACTTCTCTTTTATCAAATTGATATTCTTGGTACATGAAATTGATTAGGGGATTTCTTAATAAATGTTATTTTGGGAGACATTCACTATTTGGGAAACCCCATATGATTAAGGTAAAGAAATTACATTGGTATTTTATTTGGGGAGTAATTGTTGTTTTGTTTTGACTCTTTGTTTTTATGGTTGAATTATGGTGATATGCGATATTTATAGAAATTATTAACCTATCTTGGAGAATATGTGATATTAGAAATTACATTTTTTCAATGTGACATTATGATTGATTGATTTTGTTTGGTGATAAATGATAGCATTTATATTGATATAAAATTTAATCTAATTCTTCTATTATTTGGGTTTCAAAATGAGTTGGGATTATTTTTGAAGAATTTTAAGGAATGTTATTTTAAAAAAGGTATATTTTTATCTTTTGGTTTTATAGTTGAATTGTGGAGCCTAAATTTTTTTTCATCATCAAATGGTTTATGTTTTGGATTATTTTTTAATCTTATCCTTTCCATGTTGGTGTTAGTTAATGTTTCATGATAGTAGGAATATATAGTTACACTTTTTGAACTATATGATCCTCAATATGTTGAGTCTTGACCTTTGGGCATGAAAAAATCGTATTGAATACTCATTTTATAGAGAAAAATATGAGTTTTTGGGGGAATATTATTAATGATGTAAATTAATTCAAAAAAATTAGTGAAAAGATCAAGAAACTAAAAATATTTTATTAGTGACTTTTTTCCCAACAAATCAAATGGTCCTTTAGATCATCATATATTTATATCTTTGTGAATTTTAAATTTTTCCTAACAATGTTTTCTATAACTCTCCATTAGAATAGAAAATAATTTTTTCTTCTATATCCATGTTTTCCAACATGGAAACATAATATTGTTTATCTTATGTGATCTTCGTACTTCCCTATCTATCATTTAAATTTGTGGTTTTATAAATCCTTTCTCTAATATGGGATTATAATAAAGGTGTTTGTAAAATTCATATCTTAGTTATTAACAAAAAATTAAAATTGAGAGGACACGGTTTACAAAAGGGGATAGAATGTAACATCCCATGTTTTAAGAAAGAAAAACCATGTTCGATAGCCTATATGGTACACCACATTGATCATAAATTAATAGATAAATATTATTATTTAAATGTTACCATTATAACCTATCCATTACAATGAAGGGAATGAAAATTATTAATTTAATTATGAAAATATGTTTTAAACAATTTATATAATGATTCATTTGTTACCAAATAAATTAGAAAAGGAAATAAAAACCAATTGAGTATAAAGGATGTGTTTATATGAAAAACTATTTAAATGAGAATAATTATGTTTATAAAATAATAAATCACAGTTTATGGATTATATTAATAATATATTTACATATAAATATATATTACATTCAATTTAATGTTTAAAAATCATTTTATGTTTTTTCTAGACATTATATGTGAACAAATTCAATTTTTTTGTATAAAAGAAGTAATTTTTAAAACATGAACTTTTGTCTCCTTTTGATGGAGAAACCATTTTAAATATATTTTTGACTGTTTTATAAGTTCGATTTTGAAAATTAAACTTATCATTTAGAATATGGACATAAAATTACACTTTTTATAAATTTAATATTTTTCTGATAATATTAATTTTTAAATGAAAAGTTAAAAATACTACATTTTATTTCAAAACTGATTTTTCATCTAATTTAAGAATATAATTATATATTGAATTTAATTAGTTATGTGGTTTAAGTAAACTAAATATTTATCATTTAATGAAATGTAGTTAATTGTAATAAATTTAAAATTGAAAAAATATATAAAAACATTTCATACTTTTGATCATTTCACTTTAAAACCTCGCTTTTTTGTTTTGTCTATAGAATTAATTTTAAAAATAACTATTATAATTATATGAAATTAATTGAGTAAAATGGTATCCATATTTGGAATCCTAAGTTCCAAATTAGTTTGTATGGTGAATTTTATTTTTTTGGTATAAGAAATTTATCATGGTAAAAAAAATATTGACTCTAGTATGTGTAAAAAACGAAACATGTTACAGTTAAAATGGTATAGGCTTAAAATACATATAAACTAAAAAATATAAGGATGGTTAAATTTTGGATTTCGCCTAAATATTCTTCACAATATTAATTGAATGTAATTTTATTTGAAATTAATTCCATCTCAATGTGGTTAGCTTTAAATATAAAATAATCCATATTTTAATCACCTGAACCCACCTATTATCAAGTATAAATACCCCCCTCACCTATGAATTTCGACCAAAAATGCCTTGTATCGAATCACATATATTTCCAAACCTCTCCTCCTCAACCTACCCAATTAAATTTTCTTCTAGTCTCACTAAAATTTTAAATCCAACGTCTTTAAGGGTCTCTCTTGGAGGGGATATTCAAGAGGTTATTTTCTCAATGTTCCTCTATTAATTTCTATTATTTTATACATTCTACTAACCTACTTCATACCTAAATGAATGATAGATAAATAATAATTTATTTACTACAGTGTTATTTTTTTGTAATATCCAATATCTATTTAATCTTTTACATCCACTTATCCAATGAAGTGAAATTATTGTCCAAGTTATGTCGGTTAATCACCAATATGAATAATGTTTTTGTTCTTTTTATATTACCACCTTCATGGATGGTCTTAAAATAATATTAGGGTCAAATAATATTCTAATATTTATATTATATCCTATTAAATATTATATAAATTTTATATTAAACATACCTTCATGTTTTCCAAATTTTAGTTATATGATAACATCTTTTGGCGACGGGTGGAATATTGCCTCCTCAAAACGATGTGATTTAGTCACACATCACACATAATGTATTAACTATTTTTTCAGTAAAAATATAAAATATAAATGAAATATTAGTGATATTGTATTGATATTATATATATATATATATTAACATCATTTCATTTAACTTATTTCTTGAATATGATAAAAAAACGATTATAGTGTTAATGAGTACGTATGACCAACTATATCCATGAATGGTGTTTTTAGTTTGGATTTAATGATTATTATAAATAATTATATAATGAATATATAATATATTTATATCCTTTTTTATATTCTTTAGATGATGTACTTGTGAACAAATTCACTTTTCATGTCTTATCAAGTTCCTTTTCAACTTACATACTAAATATCGTCAAAGCATGTAACATGAAAAAAAAAATAATTATTAATCAATGGTACATAATGATTTAAAAGGAATAATAAACTCCAAATTTTTGGAATCATGTATAAATAATCATTAATTTATTATTTATGATGGACAAGTAACATACGAGACAAGTGAGACTCGAGGTAAGGGAATTTCATGACCCAATTTCCATTCTAGGGGTTAAACCTCTAATTTATTATTCTTTAGTTCTAACATTATATGTAAATTGAATTTTTAATATATTATCTTTTATTTAAACTTGTTTTATGTGGATTTATAGTGAAGACACATGATCATACTATTTTATTAAAAAATGATCTTTGTAAGAGACTTTGTCTCAATATCCTTTCATTAATTCATATTTTGATGTTATACACCACCATATTTTATGAGGTATATAATTAAATATTTTTCTATGTATTTTGGTATTGAAAATAGATTTGAAAATGGAATGATTATTTCAATATATAGACATGAATTCTTGTGATTCAAAAAGAGATTTTATGTGTGAAATGTTGAAAATTTTAATCCTTTTTGTGTTCTGATTATATCATTGTATATGGACATTTTAGGGGTGGTTAAATGGTAAACCAATGATTGATGGTTCAATGATAAAACATGATTGGGTGGTTATGTTATGACCACCAATTCATTTTTTATGGAACCCGGTCATATGGTAATTCCATTTATCAGAGTGATGTGTGTGGAAGTCAACAAAATGGTTATTCCATTTTAGTATGATTATTTCCATAGATTACTTTATATGTTATAATTTTTATTATATTCGTTTTATAGTATTATTTTTATTACAAAAATGTGATGAAATGATATTCTATTCAATGAAACGTATTTACTACTAATTTAGGGTGAAATTTTTTTCATTTTGATATAGTTTTCATGGTTTACATGTTTTCACAAGACTAGCAATTTTCATTATTTGGGTATCCCATCATGATATTTTTTACTCATACCATGTTTTGAATTGTTTTTCATCGGATTGATGGGATAATGGATTCAATATTTGGATCAAGGGAATGTTATAATGATTAAACATTAAAAAACCATGCTTCTTTTTAAATGATTTTGTCTTATTTAAAATGGATAGTGAGTAAATGTGTAAAATTTATAATATTTCATTTGTTATATATAAGTTGTGGAAAAATTATCTAAATATATAAACATGAAAAGATAAACAATTTGAAATAAATTAAAATTATTGACTTAACTCAATATTATGTAATATTTATGGTTGGGGAATCATAGATTATCGGGGTTGCATTGTGTGTAATCACCAACACTGGGTTCAACTTCATCAGTTCAACTCCAACATATATAGTTTCTAGAGTTACAAACACCCAATTTTCGATTATATTCATGACGAATCATGGACTTGATTTCCAAATGTTGTCATTCACTGGGTTACTTGTCCAAAATCACTTATGAACATGCATTGGTCAAGAGGATGGGTGTTCGAGCTCATCACACCATTTTGGGGGGAACTATTTTCTATTCCAAGGGACTCTTATATATTTAAGATATGTTCACTCATAATGTGTTTATTACCATGTTTTTATATAAAGTATTACCCAATGTTAATGATCACTCATTTGTACTCATGGGTTTTTCATTATATATATATATATATGAGGTTCCCCATTAATGAGAATATATGTATGTATCTAAGTTTCTCCATCAACAATACCCATGTTATGTGTAGATCAATGATTCATTGGTAATTTATTATGAATAATCTAGTTTGAACTTTTTGGTGAGGCACTATATAGTTTACCATCGTCCATGGGGTCATAATTTTTTTGATGTTTGAATCAAACACATATAATGGGCGTCCTTCATATCCTCATGATAGGAATCAAAAACCACATGGTTTGGTTCCACTTAATGGGGAACATAACTATTTAATTTCATGTCACAAGGGCACAACCATATTTTTTTAACATTATATTGTATGTATTACCAATACAATGGTTTTTATTAAAGTATGGTGTGGGAAATATTCTGGGTTTCCTAAGGGACACATGAGAGATGTGGCCTCCAGGTTAGATTTTCCCTTACCAGGAATTTGGCCTGGATAAAATTAGGTTGGATTTGGGTGTTAGTTTTATACATCAATAGGATTGATGCAATACATAGTTAGTTTGGAATAAATTCCAATGTAGTTTGGTATTTTGTGGAACATAACTTAAAGGATTTCCATATGGTCGTGGGTTATGCAAGGAACGTGAGAATTTTAGGGGGCATGGTTGTGGCTTAGACTCAAAGGATGCCCATCTTGTGCTTCATTATTTGAGATATTATCCCTTGAAGGTTGAGATATGGTTTCATGTATTTTTTCATGTAAGATGATCATATAGTGAATATTTAGGGGGGTTATTCATAAAATAATCACATTTGTTTTGAATATGATTGGGAAATCCACTTGGAAGTAGCTCATAAGTTAGTGCATACATCTATAGAGAAGGCCTATATGAAATGATGTTAGGTATTAAATCTATAGAGAAGACTATATTATTTGTTTATGGTTGTGGATTATATTTAATATTAGGCCCACTAGAGGTTTTGGGTCATGTAGATATCATGATGGACACTAGCAGCTATGCCCCCATGAAGCATGTGTAGTGTTAGAAACAAGAGGAAATAGTAGATCTAAAGATCACGTGATTCCACTCTATCCACTGGTGGATAAGGTGATGAAGCCCAAATGTATTAGGAGAGATCATTTAGCATTCAATTATTCTCCTTTATTTTCACAATAAGGATAATAATGACATTTGATCTATATATCTACATCCCAAGACAGGGTGAAGTGAAGAAAAAGTGTGGCCTCCAACAAGAAAGGCTGGAGGATTACTCTTGGGGGGATTTCCTTGGATGGATGGGGTTTAGTGCTAGAAAAATTCCCACTTTATTATTTTTTATTACTCTCATGATAATATCTTGAGGAGTATAAGGTTTTTCATAGTAATCCTCAAATGGTTTTCATATATGGTGTACTATAGTTTCAAGTCATATAGCTAAGATTTTGGAAGCACAGTTTAGCATCATGTTACCAGGACATGTTATAAATATTTTAATGTCAGGTGATTTGGTTGACTAGGAAAAATATGTTTAGTAATGGTTACTGTGGAAAATATATAATAGTGTCCCTTTCTGGTTCAATGTACCATAAAAGTCAGGTGATGGGATTTTAGGAGGCTCATGGGGGATTTTTTCACTCATGATATTATATGGGGTGGCCATTAGGGACATATAAGAAATAAATTAAAATTTCATCTAACTATACTGAAAAGTTAGAGGTGAAGCAGTCAAACATTCATGGGGTCATCTGAGGGTTCTGGGGCACTTCCCCCATGGTATGGAATAGTATGAGAGAACTGTTTTGTGATTGGGAATATTGGGATGGTCGTAAAAGAATATTTATGAAGGACCATTCATGAAGGAGTTGGATGCATAGGACCATACATGAAGGTATTTCAACATATCATTTGGGTCAAAGAGAGTCCAAAAATGGTTCATCCTTGATGGGTCATCGATGAAGCATTATCCATGATTAGTTGACATGAAATAGTTATGCATGAAGAATATGATCACATGGGGTCTTTTTCTACACGGTCATCCATAAAGGAGAATCTAAAAATGATGTAATCTACAAAGGGGGTATCTACATAGGGATAATACATGAAGTATTTTATTACATCCATGATATAATTAATTAATATCTCAGTCAAAAAACTATACTTCTTCTATATGGAATCTTATGTGGAAGGTCTTATGAATAGGGGAGTCATTAAGGGTATCTTTAAAATCACCTTCAAGAATAGATTTCCTTGTTTTACCTTGGCCTATATGAAATATCATGATTCAACTACCCCATACCATAGATGAATATGGGAATTTTCTGAGGTTCTATCACATATTGTTAACATGATTGTGTTTTATATGTGCTTTGGGTGCATGATTTATCTCATCAATCCTCTTAATATTTTTTTCTATTTCATTTATCAACTCCCCCTCTGAAATTTGTATAGAGGAGTGGGGAAATTGACTATTAGGTTGGTCAATTATGGTGGGAAATTCATCCTATATTTGTAGGATCCTAGGTATAACATCTAGGGATGGTAAAAATTTCATTTTTATTTGATGGAAAAGACCATCCTTTCTTGGAAACGAATTATCAATTGTAGGGGTTGTTCGTAGGGGATGAAAAACACCATCGAGCCTCGAAAATAATTAATTTTTGTTCTCATGTTCCAGAAGTACAATATCATGCCATGAATTATTTCTTTCACATGATGCCTCACAGAGCAGCATATTTCTAGGTAGAGTGGATTTCCTTAGATAATTTTTCACTTTAAAAGACCATCCATCCATTAATGGATTCTCATCCTTCAACATTTTTTTGGGCTCTTATTAGGGTTTATTTTAACTCTAAAAATGTCATTAATGTATGTTTATCTTCCATGTATAGTTTTTAAAACCCAAAAAACACAATATCTATTATACCTATGACCAAAATAATTAAACTCTAATTAGTCTTCCCTAATAAATATATGAATCATATTATATATCCCACTTTATCAAAAATACAAAAAGAAATTATGTTAATTAAAAAACATATTACATTTGAAACTCCATTTAACTACAACAACTATCATTAGAAATTTTTATATTAACATATCACTTAACCAGTATCATTATAGTATAATTGATGTATCTATGACCCTTATTTATTATTATAATACATAATTCAACATGAATAACATCCAAAGAATATAATGGAAGGAAATTCACAAATAAATGATCAATAATACAAATAGAATATTAGTAGTTATAAGTAAACTGTCAATACCTTTAGATACAATAATAATATATATACAGTCGGACAAAAACTCCCTCTGGAATTTACACAATACTTGAAATCGTTTTCATAGTACTACAACTTCCCATAATTCGAATATATGGTTTCAGAACCAGATGATTTACTCTATATTTTATTTATTTATCTTTTTAGTATATCCCATGATGGATATGATAATGGAAAATGGTGTGGGAGAGTATATTTTAATGCTGAAAATAATACATCTAATTTATAAGTATTTAATTTGGTGGAATAATTAATTAACTAAATTATTCAAAAAATATAGTTGTGTAAGCATGAAGAATGGAAGTAATAAATTAAAATATAGAGCATAAGGGATTTACATTAGTTCAGATCCAAATGATCATATTTCTACTCTTCAAAATCTCAAACCTAGAGTATTAATATCCAATTTAATAAAGTGGCACACATGGGTTCAGACCCAACCAAACCATTTAAATGAGTACATATCAACCACATATTTTTTAAGGAGTATCTATATCCTATTTCTTTTTTCAAGATTAGGTATAACCTAATGAATTGTGTTTTCAGTAAGAGGTAAAAATGATTTGGTAGCATTAAATGGTTTTATAAAAAGTGTGACCTAACAATGAAAAAAATTCCAAAAAATGAAAATAATAAAACTATGAAAGGACCAAAAGATACAAAATAGGATTTGATTACTCTATAATTTTAGAGTTTATTTTTCATTAAATTAATAAAATGTTTTGTAGTTTGTCTCATAAGAAACGTAGAACTAAAACAAGTAATGGAATATTTGATTATATTGTTTTAAAAATTTAAAATAATAATAAAAACATTAAGAAAAGGTATTACCTGACAAAAAATGATTACATTTAGAGGATATGTAATTTATATGATTTAATAATTATAAGGATTTTTCATTCTCAATTAACTATTTAAATTATTAATAATTTCTATTAACAAATTTTAAATGGTTTTTATGAAAAATTATTTTAATATATTAATAATTATATTAAAATTTATTAAAATGGAATTTAGAAATATATAATATTTAGAATATTTAATGTTTTAAAAATATATTTTTTAATAAAAATGCATTTTTTTATTTTAAATTAGTATTTGAAAGATAAATTTATAATTACAAAAAATTTTATTTTAAAAAATTAATTTTATTTTTGAATACACCATGTCAATATTATTTTATTGTGAGTTTATGGTACTTTTTAAAATAGTTGAGCTTTAGGTGAATAGTGAAAAATATAGTTTTATAATAATAGTACCATATTGACAATTTTAGAAAGTAAGTAAGACATACAAACTTATAAAAAAAATTGACGATCAATATTTTATTTATAGAAATAATTTATTAATTTTAAAATTCAAAGATTAATTTATGAAATAAATGTTTAAAATTTTGAAAATTAAGAAATATTTTTTATAATAAAAATATTTTTATTCATTCTGTTTAATATAATATTTTTCTACATGAAATTAGTTTTTGGATTTAATTAAATGTAATATAACATCAATTTGGGTAATAATATGCAAAATTATTTCATTAAAATCTACAACATTAATAATTGTTTCGTAAAGATAGCATTTATGTCAATAAATACCCTTTTTATTCATATTTCCCCAACTTACATGTGCTACTATTAAAATTAATTGTTGTTAAAAATAAAAAATTTGTTTAATAATATTTTATTAATACTTTTAATAATTAACTCAAATGTATTAAATAAGTTCCATTTTATTTTTACGAATTAAAATTAAATTAGGTGAGGTAAAAATCTAATACCACATTAAAAACTGAATGTTGTAAAAGTATAACTACTAAAAATGATAGACTTTAAAAATATTTAAAAAAAATTTGAAACTTTATTTATGGGGTAGTATAAAAAAGAAGTCATCACACAATCCATTATTGTGCACCTCGGATCTATATTCCATGTGAAAAATATTCCATCTTTATACTAAAAAGTTATATTAGTAATTATACAATTTGTTTCCTCAATTAAAGGATCTCACCTACACACTAATTATCCATACACCCAAAATCATTATATCATAAAACAATATTCCCTGGTGTCTTATACACTTTATCCCTACACCATATATGATTGTTTATTTCCTAACTAAAAATATATTCATCTTTAGTGTAACACACCATGATTTCATAGTATGTTATCTTTTTAATGAAAATCAATAGCTTACATAGCACACAACATCGACTTGGATTGTGTTACATGCAACTGTGAGTTTCTATGAAAAAACACATTGGTTTATTTATTATTAAAATGTTATATTTATAACTTATTCATTAAAGATAATAATATTAATAGTAATAATTAATTTTTAAATGTTATTTATACTGTATTCACATAAATAAAACAAATTTATAATTTAATGATTTAGTTTGGGAAAAATTATTATATGTTTATAAATAATATTTTATTAAAGGAACTACATTTTATGGCCTTTTGTGAACAACAATAAAAAAATATCTAAAACTCATATAAACAAAATTTGGTAAAATAGATTTCATTTTTGAATTCATAATATCAAAATATATTAGGGTTAATTTTTGGTATTTTTCTAAAATGATTCAATTTTTGATGAATAGTGAACAATACTTCATTATTGGTTAAAAAAAATTCTTTTAAATAGTAAGTATACATTAAATTGATTATAAAGTCACAATAGATAAATAATACACATATTAACCCAATTTTGGTCATTGGAATCTTTTTTATAATAGAAATAGATATAAAAATGATCTTTTTAATGTCACTTTCACTCACCTTTTAACTACATCTATTCATTAGCATTAAACATAACATTATCTATTATAAGAAATTAATTTTAAAATACGTACATACATGGTTTTAATATGTATGAAAAATGTTGCTTAATAGGATCAAATTAATTTTTGTTGAGTAATGACTTTTGATTTTTGTTGACCACGGTAAAAGGTAAATAGGGTAATTAAAGGTAAAATTAATATTAAAACAATATAAAATTAACCTAAAACATTTCAATATCTCATTAGATAAGTATATTTGACCAAAATCATCCTTAGGTAAAAAATATTCTCCTTTTTAAGCTACTTGTTGTAGATTAAGACATTTATTTTATTTTATTTAAGGTGGAGTCAAAACTATCATATTCAGATTTCAATAACTATATGCCATTTTAAATACGAGTTTATATAAGTGATATGGTAGAATATAAATATTATTTATAAATATAAGATTATTATATGCATAATGGTAATTTATTTATAATTTTTGGAAATAAATAATTAAATTAAATGGTGACATAATAATGATGCAGTAATTGTTTAATTAATAGAGTTGTCAAATAAATGATATTAAAAATATTAATAAAAATAAAATTTGACATAATTAAGTATATAAAATAATTTTATAGATAACATTAATATATTAGTGACATATTGGAATTATTTTTTTCAAGTTATAATTTTTTTTGGATATTTTTTAAAAATGAAAATATGGAATAGTATAAAACATTACAGAAATGATACTTTAAAACAAATACTATTTTATAAAATGATATTAAAGTAAAAATATATATGGTGTCGAAAAATAACTCCTTTAGTGTAAAATAGTTCATAAAAAATCCAATTGGGGTTTTTTTGGCATTTTATAGTAACTATATTAACCCTATGTTATAAAAATACTAGTAGTCATGGTAGGAGTTAAACTATTTAACTATGGGTTAAACCCAAAAGAAATGGTTACTTTTTTGAACTATAAATTTCATAAAATCATTGTATGAGTTGATTTATAACCATACACATCTTATAATCTATATGTCACATATTCTAGCTATCTGAATCCCAAAAAACTTTATAATAAATTAATAGTTTTTTAGTTTTCTAAAGATCCTCTCTCATCTCATATAAAAGGGAACCCCTACTTTTCATTTATTCACATATCTAAAGACTTTTAGTTAAGTCAAAACATACCCAATTATACTATCAACATCCATAAAATCATCATAGATTCTATAATTTTGGTGGAAAGTTAACCTATCATGTTTTTTTTGTGCAAATAAAATGAAGACACTCGAAGAAGATTTAATTTTTTTAACAACACTGTCAATGTTCATTTATGCTTCTACATAATTTTACTATGTTTTCTATATAATAAAATAATAAATCCAGAATATAATATATTTTAAGATGTTTTTATGATTATTTTATAACCATATTACTCTTTTTACCAATCTTATTAAAAACAATATTGCCATGCATGCGTACGTACAACAAACTATCTCCACACTCTGTTGTAAACTATTTTTCATCTATAAATTGTTTTGATAGCTAGAACGATGAATGAAATGGATATAAAAAATAAATATGACATGATATTTATTCTTTATAATTAACATTCCATCCATTTTCTTCTCCCTTTGAGAATTAATTAAATGATACCTTCGCTCGTGCTTTCCTACGACATACCATCTCTACAACGCGATGAGATTTATCATCCATATTAACCATTAAAGAATGATTATATATATATATACATATATATATATATAATGAATAAGTATTATGTATATGACATAATAATTCTACTAGATAACATATACTAATATAAATACATTTATTTCATTTACCTTCTTCCATTCAATGCGATAAGAAAATAGAAACATCATTCATTTGAACGTAAGGCTTACCATCTCGATGAACAATGTATTACATTTCATATATATATATCTATAATATATAACTATATTCAGAATATATATGATAGATTAATTTTGTTTTACATTCTCTAAGTAATTTAATCATGATATAATTAATACGATCAAGAATAACAAGTCAAAACACAAACAATAAACAAAGAAGGTATTGCATGAAACGTTAATTTATCATTGAATTGTTAATAAATAGGTAATAGAGTGTTTTTAAACATATATGATTTCATAAATATTAATATTTTTCTGTTATTAGTTATTAATATATTTTAAACTATTATAAAGGAGTTTCATACATGTACCGAGAGTATGAGACCTAACATAAGATAATTTTGTCTCAATTTTAATTTTTGCGAGATATAATCCTTGTTCATCACCTATTTCTTGTGTGTTGTGTATTTACATATCTTATTATATTTCATATCATGTATACTTTTATCATAATTATATTTATAGATTCATTTAATGATAACGGGCTAATGATTATAATGTTTAAAGAGTTATGGGATGCTTTAAATGATTAATGAATTAATCCTTCCCCCATTTCATTATTCTTGATATTATTTTACATAACTATTTATATGGAAATAAATTGACTATACAGTAAATTTTATTTCTATTTTTAAATTCATTCAAATTGTTTCAAAATGTATTTTTTATGGTTTAAGTAAATGAAACATTAACTATAACATCATTTTAAATGTTTTAATGTTTAATTCTTTTAAAATCATTCTCATTAGATTTATTTATATGGGAATTAATTTCATAAAATGTTAATACCTTTCAAATGTTTCCTTGTGGTATGGGAAACATTGATTCAAAAATAACTTTTTAAATTTATTCTTTTATAAGTGCACAACTTTTGAATAAATTATTTCAAAGAAAATAGGAATTTATCTCAATATATATTTAATGAAATTAATATAGTATTTTCATCTATGTCGACAAAATTTTATTGATATTATAATTAATTGAAGTTGATATCATATAATATCATTTTACATATTTTATTTAATGGTTCAATATTAGTTTTATTGTGAATGAGCGTATTTGATACCATTCTTTGTTTATGGTTAAAGTATTCATATTCCATATAGTAGTTTTTAATATGAATGATTATGTATTTATTTTTCATCATTTTCATATGAGGATTTTATTGGACATAGTAAGTTATGGGAGGGGCCCACTATATCTTCCCAACGCATAGGTAGGTCTCAAGAGATAAAATAGCATCTTAGCATGAGGCCTTGATTGTTGGGTTATGTATGGTCTTATCATGCAGACTTTATGGTATGGTTAAGATGTTCGGAATTATGATTTCCCTTATTATTAGATTATTTATTGATATCACATTTTATTATTAGACTAGTAGAATATCCATGTGGATTTTTAAAAGGAATTATTTGATTTTGATTCATTCCATATTATGTTCAAGTTTAGGTATAAAAGGATTATTCTTGAGTTTTATACTTCATTGATGTTTATGGTTATTTATGAATGATTTTGTTGTATTGTTTAACATCATTGAGAATCTGAGCTCACCCAATTCATATGTTTTATTTCCCAAGGAATCCAAGTAATGTATTTTGATTTATATGAAGATTTATTCTAGTAGAAAAATAGTGTTCTCAATGAATTTTCTATGTTTCATATTATATTTTGATTTTTAATGAAAGGTTAATGTATGTAATCTATTATATAAGATTTATAATCCAATTAGTCATTCGTTATTTGATTCCATTTGATAATGCCAAATTATCAATATAATGTATCAGCTATGGGCTCATATGGTTGGTGTGTTATAGTTGGTATCATATCCAGTTTATAAACAACATGGAAATTAGATTTTGAAAATCAAGGATTAAAAAACATTACCCTTTGAATGAATTTGAGGATAAGTCGAAGTATATGATATAATATTTTGGATTTGGAAATGTAGATCCAAATTTAATTATATGTACATGTGGATTGAAAATAAGATTAAATCATTTTGATATCCTATCAATGATTCTTCACCAATGATTCACTATGATTAGTGTTTATCTCTTTGTGCTTTGAATTTTGGTCAATGGTTAGAATCATCAAGGTTATATAAGAAATAGATATTCTATTGATAATGAAGAGTCTAATAAAGGAATATGAAATGAAATATATAAATAGTGAAGTGGGCTGATTAAGATTATTTTGTATTTGCATTCATGAATTATTATATCAATGGTTCCAAGGATAAAAGATTTAGTAGATATATACGGACTGTACTTCAGTGATTCTTAGTTAAGGACATGGAAGTATAAAAGTTTTAATTATGGATTTAAATGTGAAAATATAATTGGTAGTTGACATTGACTGATATATTAGGTATTTTTGAGAAATCTGATGTTATGAATAAATTTTCAAACATTGAGATCCTTTGGGATAATGAATTTAGATGGGTATATTTTGGTTGTGTCTTAAGGTTAGAATTGATTAAGTTGAACATTGGATGTTATTGTTTGAGGATAAAACATTTCTTTAATATTAATCATACAATGGTTATTTATTGAATGTTATAACAATATATATTATGAAAAAGATCAACTAGTAGTTCAAGCGACAACCCATCACATTGGGCAAGGTTATAGGAATCGAACCCACAACTGATGTGCGGCAAGGCCTAATCTCCTACTAGTGTCCTACGAGAAGTCCTAGGTTAGTAAAATATAATTTTATTTATTTAATTTTTATTATAGATGATATAAATGTTAATTTTTTTAACCCTATACATTTAAGATAAATATAATATTTTTCAATATTATTATATGATTAGAAAGATGAGTTTGTGGTAGAAATTAGTTAAAAGATAATACTCTACTTGAGAAGTATGTATGATTCCTTGTGTTATTATTTTATGAAGTAAATTAATTCATTAACTCTAAGGTAATGGATCTTGTACCAATAATTATATCCTTGTACTTTTCCAATGAATCTAATGGTCCCGTAGATCATCACCAACTTCTGGCTTTGTGATTGCTATCATTCACATAATCATGTTCTCTATCACTCTACATTAGAAAATGAAGGATTTTTTTCATTCACATCCATATTTTCCTACATGGAACCCTTATATGTGTTATATTTGGTAACTTTCATACTTCCCTTTCTTTACATAAAATTAGACCTTTTATTAACCACATTTCTATTGTGGGTTTTCCACAACGGTATTTTCTTGTAACATAGATTTATTTTCAAAGTCCAAATTCAAATTTTGAGGAATTAATTTGTTAAAGGAAGCAAGAATGTAATAATGTATGATTTTATTGTACAATATATTTTAAAATAAATTCAATAGATTATATTTCACATAAGACCGACTTCGCTTGTGTTACACACATGATTGGGTTTCTATTTAACAACACATGAGTATTATAATTATTTAAATGTAATATTAATAACATATACTTTAATATAATAATATTAATAGTATCAATAAAATTTCAAACATTATTTATAATGTTTTCACATAAATAATACATATCTATATTGAAATTTATATGTTTAGGGAAAATATTTTTACGTTTAGAATAACTAGATTCATAAAAGAACTACTTTCTATAGCCTTTTGTGAATAATAATAAAATTAATTTTAGAAACTCATAGAAATTTAATTTTGTATAATAGAAAACATATTTGAATTATGAATATCAAAATTATCTTAGGGTGAATTTTTGTAATTTTTCAATAAAGTTACAATTTTTGATGAAAAGTGAAAGACACTATATTATTATTTAAAACCCGAATTATTCATTTTAGTAATTAATTAACATTAAATTGTTTTTAAAGTCACACTATATAAATAATAATAAATTTATCCAAGTTTATGTAATTGGAATAATATTTATTATAGATTTAGATATGAAAAATGATCTTCTGAATGTTACTTTTACCCGCCTTCTAACCACATTTTTGATTTAAAATTAAACATAATTTTACCACTTATGTGAATTAAATATCTAAAAATGGATAAAAAATGTTGTAATAACTATGAAAAATTTGTTCTACTAGGTTCTAAATAAATTTGCTGAATAATAAATTTTGAAATTTTTTTACTATAGTTAAAGGTAAATAGGGTAATTAAAGGTAAAAATAATATGATAATAATAATTAATTACCCTAAAACCAATCTCAATATCATTGTATTAGTATATTTAGACCTAAATAAACTGTATTTCATAAATGTGTCCCTTTTTAAGCCACATGAGTAATATTACAAAATTTATTATATTTTATTTAAATAAGAGTAAAAAATGTCATATTCAAATTTTAATAAAACTATAATTTTTAATATGAATATATATAAGTGATATGGTTGGCCATAAATAGTATCTAGATAGATAATATTTTTATCTATATAATGGTAATTTATTTTTAATTTTATCAAATAACTAATCAAATTAAATGGTGCCATAATAATGATGTAGTAATTGTTTAATTAATCAAGATATCAAATAAAAGATATTAATAATATTAAAAGAAATATATTTTTAATTAATAAATTACATCAATTAATTATATTGACAAGATATATATGTTAGTGGAATATTGAAATTATTTACTTTATGTTATCGTGTTGTTTTGATATTTTAAAAAATGAAAATATTGAATAGTTTCTAAATTCCCTAATATGACACTTTAAAACAAATACTATTTTATTAAATGATATTAAAATAAAAAAATTATATTTTTCTTCAAATAAAAATGTATTGTGTTAATAATTTCATAAGTAATCTAGACGGGGTTCGTTTTTCATTTTATAGTAACTAAATTAACCCTATAGTATAAAAGGACATGTAGGCATAGTAAGAGTTAAACTAGTTGACTACAGTTAAACCCAATAGACGAGTTACTTTTGTGACATATACGGATCTAGAAATATTTTTTGAGAGGATATAGACCTATAAAAATCTTATCTTTTAAATAAATCACTTTGGAGATATTTGAAACTGAAAATAAATTTATAAAAAATTAATAGTTTTGGGGTTTCCTAAAGTGTCTCACCTCTCTCTTATAAAAGGGATCACCTAAATCTAATTTCTTCCCACCTATAAAGAACTTTATTTAAGAAAATAAAATCCCAATTATACTCCAAAATTCCTTCACATCATCCAATAATCCATACATTGTTCATAAATCCAACCTATCATGTCCTTTTGTTTAAATAAAAAGGAGACATCTGAAGGGGAGATAATTGTTTTATCAACCCTTTCAATGTTATTTTATTCTTCTACTTCCTTTTCCAAAGATGTTTTAATACTAAATTAATTACTAAAGAATATAATATATGTTTATATTTTATTATTATTATGGAAGAACCATATTCCTTATTTTACCCCCACCTATAAAAAACAATATCACCATGCATGCTTGTGTATGACATACAGTCTCCACGCTGTGGTGTAAACTGTTTTTCATCATATATAATTTTGATGGATATAATGATGAAAAAAAGAATTTAAATTATCAAAATTACTATATATTTATTTCTTATAACTAAATTACCATCCATTTCAATTCCACTTTACCATTATGTAAATTATACCATCGGCCATGCATACATACGACTTACAGTCTCCACGACGCGTTGAGTTTCATCCTCCATGTTCAACATTAAAGAATGATTATTAATATATATATATAAATAATAAGTATTAAATGTATGAAATACTAATTAAATAGTAATAATATATATTAAATTATATACATATATGACATTTACTTACTTCCATTCAATATGAAAATAAAACAGAAATAGAGTTCATAGGTACGTATGGACTACTGTCTCCATGAACTATGAATTACATTTCATATATATATATATATATATATATTATTTGTCTGTGTTCTGAATTTATATAAATTAAAATTCATTTTTTAAATTATGATATATGTATATCATGATCTAAGTAATAAGATCAATAATAACAAGTCAAAACATGTATGGTTAAAAAGCAATTATTACATGAAATGTTTCTTTTACATTGAATTGTAAATTAATAGGTTATATAATGTAATGAATCATATATGATAAAGTAAATAAAAATATGATTCTTTTAGAAGTTAATAATATGTTTAAAACCATTATACACCAGTTTCATACACATACATAGAGTATCAGACCTAAGGTAAGGGAATTTTGTCTCACTTTTAATTTATGTGAGATATGATCCATGTTCACAACCTATTTCCTATACATGGTGTATGTACTAATACTATTAAATATTAAATGTGGTATGGGACACTTTTAATGTTTAAATAATTAATCCATTCTCTATTTCAATATTTTTGATAATATTTTACATAACTATTTAAATGGATATAAAATGATTATAAAGAAAATTTTATTTCAATTTTTTATTTCATTAAAATGTTTTCAAAAAATGAATATTTTTATTGTTTTCAATAACGGAATATTTAACTAAAACAACATTTTAAATGTTTTAATGATTTATTCTTCAAAACTCATTCTCATTAATGTCCTTATTTTAAAAATTGTTTTAAGGATTTGTTTATATGGAGCTGAATGTTTTAAAATGTTAATACATTTCAAAAAATTCATTGTTTTGTGGGACACTTTGATTCCAAAATATCCCTTTTAACATCTTTGTTTATATGTGATAGACTTATGAATCGCTAATTTAAAATAAAAAGTGGAATTTTCCTCTAGATATTCTTAATAATTCTTAATTGAGTATTCTTATCTATTTCCACACAAAAATATGAATTTTATAATAATATTAGTTTGATCTCTTATGATATCATTTACCATATTTTATTGAATGGTTCGAGATCAGTTTGATTGGGGTTGTGCTTATTAGATACCATTATTGATTTTTGGTTTATGTATTTATATTTAATATACTTGTTTTTAATAAAAATGATTATATTTTTTAGGTTTCACCATTTTTATGTGAAGAATGTATTGTACAGATTAATTGATTTGAATGGCCTGATATAGCCCATCGATGAATTCGTAGGCCTCCTGAGACAAACTAGTGTCTTGGCACAAGCCCTCGCTTGTGTGGTCATGTATGGTTTTGGCCCAAGGCCTTGAATGTTTGGATAAGATTTCAGACAATATACATTACCTCCATATAAGATTATTTATTGATATTACATGTGATTAATCCAATAGTACAAATTCCATGTGAATCCTTCAATTGAATTATTTGATATATTCTTTTTATATTATGTTTAATTTTAATTTTAAAAATATTGTTCTTGAGTTTTATACTTTCCATAACGTTTATGGTTATTTATGAAATATTTGTTTGTATGGTTTAACCTTACTAAGAGTATGAGATCATTTCTTTGATATGTTTTATTTTACTAGGATTCAATGAAGTGTATTATTATTGATATGAAGGATAAATCATAGCGAATAATGGTGTTCTCAAATAATTAAATATATTTTCTTTTTTGTTTTGATTTGTAATGAAGTGTTCATGTGTAATCTATTTTACAATATATCTAAACTGATCGGTCCTTCGGTATTTTATTCCTTTATTCATTCAAATTTATTAAAATAATGGACCATATCTTGGGTCCTAGGGTCTGGGCTTTACAGTTAATGTTTTACCTAACGGAAAATGACCAAAGGGAGAGCCAATGTTCTCAATGGAGCTCTCTTAATTGTTTTCTTCTTTTTACACATAAATACATTATATAAATGGAAATATAATAACAAAATTAATACTAATATTATGATATTTCATTAGAATAATTGATTATACATTTCATACATTCCTCCAAAATCATTTGAAAACTAAATTCATCATCAAATATAAATGTGAACTACAACTGCCTTAAATGAAGTGGAAGATTTTTCATCACCAATATATATAAATAGTCAAAAAATTATATTTATAGAATTAATATAATATTTAAAACATTATTAATATTCAAAATTTATAATCAATTCCCTATATTTCTATAAATCTATGGAAAAAAAATATTACTCTGTGCGTACATGTGGATTACTTCTTATATAAATGTGATGTATTTATTCACGCGTGTACTTCATTATATATTGATCTTTCATATGACTGGAATAAAATTACTAAAATATATATATATATATATTATAGTTTAATTATTTTAATAATTATATTATGAAAAAATAATCATATTCCTAACAATACTCATCCGTATATTATTTATTGTTCTTTTGTTTGGGTTAATTTAACACCCTACCTAAATAATACTATAAATTTATGTCATAGATGACTATGGAAATACAAATACAAGTGTTACTAGAAGTAAATATGAAAATAATATTTTGAAAATCATTCTAGATCGGTAATATTAATATTTAACTTAGTACTATTGTATAACTTTTTTCCTTTATAAATTACCAAAACTATCTCGTCAAGAACATCATACTGACTAAAATAATTTTTATATTTATATATATAATTATAAATAATTTAAAAATATATTACAGTGCCTATAATTTTCTTGGAATGATTAAATTGTAATCTATATACAAAAATAACCACCGCCATTAGACACCTATTTGTAAACAAACAATCTAAAATGAAAACATCCAATTATGAAAATAAAATGTAAATAAAAATTTATATGTAGTAAATAATTATTAATGGTTTTTCAAAAAGTTTATATATAAAAATAAGGTTCCAAAATAGTTGATTAAGAAATCTTATTTTTCATATATAAGAGGTTGAAGCATATTTGACCAAGCTTGGTTTAAGGTAAGGGTTTTGCAATCTCAATTTTTATTAACTGATATATAATGTATATTGACAACATTTTCCTTTTTTAGTGGAATATATATTTGAAATGGATATATATTTTTTTAATTTTCATTTTATACAATATATTTACAAATCCATATCAGGTATAAAGCACATACATCACATAAAAACCCAATAAAAATAGTATTCTCAATAATTAATAATGAAATGAGTGGTATTTATATTTATTAAGGAAAATTTTCTAATGGAATTGTAACCTGGCAGTTTGAATAGTAATTTGAACATTATGAATAATAACCCATCAAATAGAATAGTAACCTCTTATATGAAAGTATAAATAAAATTTATACATATTATAAATGAAAATATGATATATTTATATAATTATATAAATAAATAGACATTTTAAAAATGATAAATTAATTGTCATTATTTTTATAAGTCATAAATAATTATTTATAAATTTATATTTAATATAATTACTTAAAATAGAATATATTTTCAAAAAATTGATTCATAAATTAATATTTTTCTGTATTATAATTATAATATAATTTTATTAGGCCTTAATTAATTTTTTAAATTTTCAGAAAACTAGTTATTATATAAAATCTATATTTTTTGAATAAATGATGGTTTTAGTTAATCAAAAAATTTAATATATTAATAAAATTATTTTTATAAAATGAAGTCCCTTTATGTAATATACTCATCAAAAAATGGTTAGGGTGAAATGTTTTGTTTTTTTTTGTATAATATTATTTTTTTGGAATAGTTAAAAACAATAATTTACCGTATATAAAAAATACATGAATTATTGTCTCATGGATTATGTCTTGGTGAGGTAGTCACCCATTGGCTTGAAATATCCTGAACCATATTCTATATCTTGTCAGAGGTGGAAACACTATTGATATTCATAATCCAAAATAATAGAAAAATGATTGAAATAACTATAAACACCCCTCTCCTCCGACTATAAAAACCACCCCTCACCACCACTTATTCTCACACTATATGTGAGTAAAATATTTGATATATTATTCATAATTACTCTACCACTACTCTTCCCCACATCTTGGTCTTTCTGGTCTCACTAAAAGACAAATTCCATGTTCCTTTGAGAGGTTCTCATGGATACAACACTCAAGAGGTAAAATGCTTCTTCTAACCCCTTTAATTTATTTTTATTTTTTATCCCCATGTCACCTAACATATCAAAAACAACATTTTAACTATATAATTATATATAAATTCTAATCTTATTATTTTAATGTAATATAAATAATTAATTCTCTTCTCCCCTTCTTTTATTCTAAAAATGTAAACTTTGTACATTAGATGTTTCTTCACAGCATTGATGGAGGATGGGTTTGTTTCATTAGTGCCTTTATGGCATGTCGTAAAACCATTTTTATGGTTAACGAATATAATAATACTTTTATTAAGACTTTTTTACTATTCTAGAACCATTATATAATGATAATAATAAATAAAAAGATACTAGTACTTGATGGTCGTAAAAACCATCAACATAAAAAAATATTTTCTTTGTCGGCATTCGATTAAGGAATCATCCAAATTTCAAAAAATAAAATTATATGTGTGTGAATTTAAATTTTGGGAAATAAATTAATACCATATCATTCCAGTTAAGGAGTTTTTATTTTATTTTACTAGAACTTTCATAAGTATACTCAAGTGAACTGACCACGAAACCATGAAACAAACACTCCCAAAATATTGAAATTTAACACTATAAGTAAACAAAATGGACATAAATAAACATAATAAATTATAATAAATTAAATATATATATGTATATTATTTTTTTAATTAATTAATTAATCTATTTATTTTTATTGTCTAGGGCATTAAACAAAAGTTCAAAACACTTTTGTACTTAAGGTAAGAGGTTCTCTCCGACCCTCCAATTTTTCCATTGGGCTACACTTTATATCTACATTCCCAAATTTAATTCTTAATTATTCTTATGTACTCCTATAATATTTTTCTAAAAATATGTACCTAGATCAACTCTTCAATTTTTCAGATAAATATATGTTTCATAAAATTCTCTTTTTCATTTCCTCAATATAATAATGTCTGATTAAAGAGAACATTCCAATTCATTACCCATTTTAAAGTACCCTAAAAATATAGTTTTAAGCCACTGATATCTTTATAAAATCAATCTTTTTATCATGAGAAACTATCTTAGTTAATTACTAGTTTTGTGCAAACAATTATTCTTTTTTCCTCTTTAAAGACTCTTTTATATTTTCGCATAAACCACATCCAAGTGGAACATTTCTAAAATGTATTAAAAACTATCTTTATAGGTTTTCACATCATATGGACATAATTTATGATTATTTATTTCTATTTTCACTTATTAATTACCATGTATTAATTAAATAAATTCTTTCATCAAAACCATTGAGATACTCCCATTTTTTATTCCCCACGACAAAAATATGATTCCTATTTCTTTCCATGGATAACCCTTATGTTTATTCCATATGATTGATTATTCATGTGGCACATATATTCCTTAAAAAAATATTGTTCAACAAAATTGTTCTATAATTTATAGGGTGATGTTTAGTATGATGATACTTTATGTAGGGACATGGAGTAATCTGGATTCCATTATGGGACATTGTCCACCATGTGATACAGCCTTGGTAGTTAACCTTGAATCATGTTTATGTCATATTATATGTTTCATCCAAATTCCTATGATTCCATGATTACATTATTCCATTATCTATATGTTATTATTCCATTTTTTTCATTTTTCAAGGATTATTATGTCATCATGTTATGCCATAGAACTCATGGGCTCTACATTATTCTTTTTTTATTCACATATTGGGATTTTTAGCTCATCCATTTTGTCTGTGTATTCCACGGGTTATCCGTTTTATATGTATGTGTTCAAATAAGCTGGATCTCACTATGGATGATTAATATATTGATTTTATAGTCTATTTCCATTTTTTATTTGATATACCTAATATTCCAAAGACATTAGACATTAAGATCCTTGTTTTTCATTTGATGTTTAATTATACTTAAAATCATGTAATAATATTTGTAAAAGGATTGGGATATTATCATTGGAATAAAAACACAATTTATTTATTTATTAAGATTAATAATAGAAATATTTATTAATAACCCTAGGGATAATTTTATCACCACAGATTACATATATTTAAACATAGGGAATCAAAAGATCGGATATACTTTCCATTTATAAGTTTATCCATATATGTTCAATGTTTCCTTATTATATAATTACTTATTACATATTAAATCACTCCATAAATATAATTTATTTTCCCTAGTCAATGGCAAGAAATATAATAACTCGTACCAAAAACCAATGTGATAGGAAATGTGATAATTTTTATAATGGAATTCTATATCGGATGGGAACATGAGATAAAAAATTCAGGAAAGTACTATCATAACAAGCTCATGTTATGAATGATAACATAAATCATGCTTAAAACCCTCTTTATCCTTAAAAATGGAATGTTGTGGTTGATACTTTAATGTGAAAAAGGCCTTCATTATTTTGTCAAACTTATGATACCATCATCAAAGAATAATAGATTGACTACAATGAGATTATTTTCTTTATCCTTCATTTATCATAAGAAGAGATTGTCTTATTTGATGTATATCATTTTTATGTGGTAGGTGGTCTATGGTGGACACTGATAAAAAAAATATATAGAGGAAATTGATTCCATTTAATGGGAATATTTCATGAAAATACTTTTCAATATATATTTTCCATGAACTCTCTGTGTTAAGATGGAAATAATGTTTCTCGTACTAATGAAAATGGAATACAATTATATTAAGGCATATGAGGAACAAATTGCAAGGATTTTATGATACAACATTGTATTTTTCAGGAATATTGAAATCAAGGTGGTTTTCTTGTTTATGGGACTAAAGACGAGTCTATTAAAAGTATTGGTGATTAGAGAATTTGATATGTCTGAGGAGATAGCATGTTGTTCCCTAAATTTTGAATTAGATATTGGAGACTAAGAATGGTCTAGTTATTGTACAGATATAAAGATGAAAATGGTGTTTAATATTGGAGGATCAATAGATAAATCATTTTGTGCAAATAAAACCTATCATCCCACCTATCAAAAGTATTGGATGAAGAATATTTTGAACTTCTTAAGGGGAACTGGAAGATGCTTAAAATGAGGAAAATATGGGAATATAAACATTAACTACTAAAGGGATATAAATAATGCCACTAATATGAAAGAATAATGTAAGGTTAATATCAACACTTAGACTATAGTACAGTATTTAAACTTCATGGAACATGGTAATTATGAGATCCAATGCCTTAATCCAATGTTTACTATAGTTAGTCAACAAAAACCTCCAATGTAGCAGGGAATGGAATATTATATCTCCAGTACTGAGGTAGATCCCAATGATGGTGTAGTTAAAGGTACGTTGATTATTCATGAAATATTAAAAAATACTCTATTTAACTATGTCTTTCATTTATCCATATTTAGTAGAACTATTCAAACAACACCTCGAAAAATAGAGATTGAGTTATCTGTGAGAACAGCAAGGGGAAATTATTTGATCTCGCTTATATAAATCCTCCTCAGTTATAGTTTTTTTATACAGAACCTCCCAGAATATATTTTCATTCTTCATTTGGAGGATTTTTATGTTATATTGGGCATGTATTGGTAATATTTATATAAAACCGATATTAAATGTTAGGAAAGGGAGATCCCTATTAACATCTTGAGGAATCCTCCAATTCTATACATGTTTATGGTGGAGGATGAATATCCTTTGGAATAGACATCCCTATTCTGTATAGTATTAGCTTATGAGAAATTATATGTATCTCAAATGATGGAATGAATGGATAAAATCATGATTCAAGACATTACAATTGTGAGAGACTACACTGGTGTTTTCCTTGAAGAATTTCATGTTCTTCCTCCTGACTGAGATGTAGAGTTCTCAATTCCACTTCTTCCGATATCTCTACCTATATCAAAGAAACCTTATAGAATTTCAATCATTGAGTTAGAGGAACTGAGAAAGTAGTTACCAATGAATCTGAAAAAGGGTGTTATATTCCTAAGTTATTCACTACAGGGTGTGTTAGTCCTCTCTGTTAGTTAGAAGGACAGATCGATTCACCTTAGCATTGATTATTGTGATCTCAAAAAAAATTAAAATATTGAACTACTATCCCCTTCTAGAGATATATTACATGTTCGATTAGCTATGTGATGCCAATTACTTCCCTATGGTTGACCTGTAGTTGGGTTATAACTAATTAAAGGAGAAGAAAAAAGATATTCCCTAAAATTCCATTTCAATGAGGTATGGAAACTTTGAGTTCATAATGATTCCCTTAAAACTCACTAATTCTATAAAAATTGTCATGGACATAATGAATAGAGTCTTAAGAGATTACCATGAAAAATTCATGGTTTTCTTTATTGATGTTATTATGATATACTCCCAGAGAAAATAGAATATACCGAAAATTTTAAAACTATAGTAAATACTCTGATAATAGTGAAAAATTATGAAAAGTATAGTAAATTTCATTTATAGAGGAAGGATTTGTCATTCATAGGGTATGTTATGAACAGAAAAAGAAAATTTGTGGAACCTTCCAAGACAATGGTAATCAAATAGTGGCTCAGGATAACCTCAGTAACAGAGATTTATAGTTTCCTTGGTCTAGCTGGGTACTACCACTGATTTGTGATGTACTTGTCACTATTTTCAAAAAAAATACTATCCAGGATGACTCAGAAGGGAATAATGTTTATCTAGACTAGAGAATGTGAAGTCTTCTTCAAAGATATGAAAAAGAGTCTTATCACTATACATGTAGTCACACTTCCGAAAAGTGGGGAACTCTTTGTTGTCCACAATAATGATTAAATGGAAATAATAGGTTGTTTAATATTGCAAAATGATAATGTGATACCCTATTCCTAATGGTAGTTGAAAATTCAAGAGAAATGATATCCCACACATGATCCTTTGTTGGTGGATGTGATCATCACTTTGAAAATCATGTGGAATTATCTCTGTGGGGAGAAGTGTTAGATAAATACTATTCATAAGAAAATAAATTATATATTCACATATAATAAAAATGATATGCACTAGTGAATATTGTTAGTGATTGTTAAGTATTTTGACTGCTCAATCCAGTTATGTCTTAGTAAAACAATAATGTGATAAGTACCATAAGTGGAATGAATCTTGTAACTTTATCAATGATAAGAATTGTGATGGATCAAATATTCTTAGCACTAAAAAGGTCATAAAAGTGAATAATTTAGAAGTACCATGATACATAATTTCTCAAGTGATTCCTCAACCATCCCTTACATATAATGTAAATCATACTCCAGAAATGATGTTGAAATTCCAAAATCATTGGAAGCTAGATTAGATTGGAAATCATCAGGGTTCAACATTGATGAGGAAGGATTCATATGATTTGTGTAATGACTATGGGTACCGTATAATAAAAATATAAATAAGGATTTTATTAATAAAACACATATCTCAATATTCTATAATCACCGAGGAAGCACAAATATTTATCGATATCTATTAGAACACTATTGGTGGGAAAATTTGAAGAAGGAGATCGCAGAATACAAATAATATTTCCTAGTGTATAAAAAAGTGAAGGATGATTTGGAAAAAGTAAAAGGGAAAAATTCCACAATTTCCCAGACCAATAGTGAAATGAGAAAATATCACCATATACATTTTCACTAGACTTTCAAAGACATCTAGAGGAAATAATGCTATAGTGGTACTCCATGGAACCTCACCACAAATATGATGTATATTTATGAACGTTGGTAGACTATGAAAGATGATGGAACCTGAATTGATAAAATAAATGGTATAAATGATGAAAACCATTATGTTTCATATCTGATACTTCCAAAGTTGATTCAAGAGATAAATAGATAGTCATTGATGAGACCTATAGTTTAAGGATGGAGACTTGGTATTCCTCCAGATATCTCCATGGTAAATGATCATGGGATCTAGAATGAAAGGATTTTTATGTCCTAGTTACATCATCCCATTAGAGATTATAGTCTATGATAAATATTTGTTCTATCTACTATAAAATCCACCGACCATGTCTCAATTACAATATGTTTTCCATATATCCCTCTTCAGAAAGTAAAAAACATATCCCTCACATGTAATGAGTCTAGAGGTGGTACCAATGGAGAACGACCTCTCGTATGAAGAGGATCTGGAAAAGATCAAGGACTATAGAGAAAATGTAATACTCAATAAGACAACTAACCTATTCGTAGTATTACGTTGGAACAATATTTGTGAATATGAGACATGGGAACCGATGTTTGTGATGAAGGATAATAATGCCCACATGTTTTCAACTAGGAATGTAAAACAAAATTTCGAGGGAGAAATTTTATAAGGGGAGATGAATGTAATGACCCAAAAAAAATTCAATTGAAGATTCCTTCCTACAATTTTGTGATATAATATAATACACATAAATCAGGTATAAAACCAAATTAAAACATTTTTATCATAATTGAATAATGAAATAAGTGGTATTGACATAAATTGAGGAACCTATACTGATAGAATGGTAGCATGACTGTTGGAATAGTAGTATGACCATAAATAATAGTAACTTGGACAACTGAATAGTAACCCAACAAATTAATGTACAAATACAAATTCATCATATTATATGTTAATGTAATATATATTTATATAATGGTTTAAGAAAATAAAGGTCTTCAAATGTTAAATTATGTGCTGGTATATTTGTAATTTTAATTAGAATTATTTAGAATTTTGTAATTATTATAATGACTTAAAAGAAGATATATTTTCATAAAATAGATTCATAAATGAATATTCTGTTTTCTTATAATTATAAAATAAATCTATGAGGCTTTAATTAATTTTTTAAAGTGTCCAAAAGCTGGTTATAATATTAAAATCAGTATTTTTTTAATAAATGATGATTTTTGTTAAAAATTTGTTTTCTCATATTTAGAAAATTATACTCAAAAAAATAATTTCATTTTCATAAAATAAACTTAAAAATGTGTTTGGGGTTATTTTCTAAGATTTTTCTAAACTAGTTTATTTTTTTCTGAATAGTGAAATACTGTAGTTTATGGTATTTAACAAATACATGAGTTAATAATTCCTGGATGATGTATGAATGAGGTAAACTCCAATTGGTTTGAACTATATAAAACTATTTAATATATTTCATCATTGGAATCAACATTATTGATAGTATTCATCCAAAATAATAATCAAATGCATAAAATAATAAAGAACACCCTACTCCTTGTACTATGAATACCATTGTTATCACCTCTTATCCCCACACATTATAAACTATGGTGGTTTCTAATTTTCTTCCCAATTCCACTCCCGATCCACTTCCCCACATTCATTACTTTCTGGTATCACCAAAACACTAATCCCATGTACATTAATGTGGTTCTCCAGGAGAAAACACCGAAGACATAAAATCCACTTTTCCCTTTAAATTTATTTTCATTTCTTATCCTCCTCTCATCTCCCCTATCCAAAATATCATGAAAACACTAGTATAATATTTAAATATTAAAATTTTATTCTAATAATGATATATAAATCTGTAAATCTATTATCTTCACTTTTCATTCCAAAAATGAAAACATTATACATGAGGTATCGATTCAACCCCTTCATCGAAGACGTGTTTTCATTTTTTCCATAATGGCTTCAAGGCTGGTCCTAAAACCCTTTTATTGAAAAACAAGATTATAATATGATTATTAAGACTTATTTAATTTTCTAAAACCATAAAATATTTATATTATTAAATATTATGATAATTTTATATGATGGTTGTAAAAGCTACCAAAATAAACTAATCGTGTTTTTATTAATGTTTAATCAAAGAATGATCCTAATGTGAAAAAAGAAATTGAATCATGTGACGCTTTAATTATTTTAGAAATATATTAACACCATATCGTTGTAGTTATAGAGTTTTTATTCCATTTGAAAACAAATTTATTATTTATATACAAGAAAACCGACCATGAAAGCATGAAGTGAACACTCCTAATGTGACTAAATTAGATAATATAAGTATAACATTTTTCCATATATGAACATAATAAAAATATAATAAATTAAATACATGAATACTAGGATATGAATTAATTAATTAATATATATAACTTCATTATCATTTTCATTGTGTAGCAATGAAAAACACTTTGGGACATAAGGTAAGGGATTGTATCTGGACCACAATTTTTTGCTTGAGGTCATGCTTACTCTCTCATCACCCCAATGTAATTCTAAATCATTATTATTTAATCCTAAAAATATATATTTTTCCCAAAATATTTACCTACCTAAATTATTCATTATTAGATGGGGGAAATGAATGTTTTATAAGGTTCCCTTTTCAATTCCCTGTGATATGTGATCCCGATTAAGGGGATCTGCTTAATTTCTTACCAATTTTCATGTAAACTCCATACACTAATATCGACCAAAATAGTTTTATAATATCAACATTTATATCATTAAATAATATCTTATTTAATTCTGGGTTATATAAAAATATTTTTTTCCTTTTAAACTTTAAATAATATTTTATATTTTCTAATAAACCGCACTAATGTGGCCCATTTCAACAGTTTCTTAAAAACTCTATTTATTTTATTTCACTTCAATTGGAAATAATTTATTATTATATATTCCAATGTTCCATTATTTAAATCCATATAATATTTATATCAATTATTTCATAGAAACCATTAAGATACCCCCATTTTGAATGCCATTTGATAAGATTACTATAACGACCATGCCCTAACATACATTAACATTTCATAACCTTTTCAAAATACATAAAACATTATACAAACAGACTCATGAATATAATACTATTATAGTGCATTTGGAAACATGGAAACATAAAACCTTCTATATAAATGAGATATATTATCTCCCCATAGGTTCTTCATGACTAGAACCCTTATTGGAAAATTCCAACAGAATACATATATTCATAAACTAGGGAAGGAAACATAAAAACGGATGATCTCAAATTCTCTTTCAGGGTAAAAAATGGAGACATGTTATCATATTCATTATTATAAAGGTATGATAACATGATTATAAAAATAGATGATCATACTCTTCATATCATGTATCGTATATATGAATAATGGCATAAATCATGACTGCTCATAAGAAATGAATACTAAGGAAACAGATAATATAATACAAGAAACCATAACATGTGAAAGAAATGTGGAATTTTGGTACACAGATAATCATATAATATGATTCCATAGTAGCCAAGCCATTTCTTCCAAGACCATATTGTTATTATAGGTTCACTCCCCATAACATCTTGGTAGTCATGGTTCACTCTTATGGCCATCATGGTAGCATGATTTCACTCATCATACCCACATTAGAGTCATTGTTCTCTCACATTTCCATCTTTGTAGTCATGGTTAATTCCCAAGACCATATTAATCAATCTCATTAAATATAAAATATTTACCCAATTCATTGGAGGGAGATATATGTCCCACCCATATTATAATTAAATCATGGCTTAATGTGCTACAAGATAAAAAATAATCATATCATAACCTATGAAATTAAATGGGTATTATAAACATATAATCATATAATAACCTATGGAAATATAATGGATTCATAATCAATTTATCATAAACATAACCTGTGAAAAGAGGTTTCTTTAAAATCTTATAACCTAGGAATGTCAAAAAAGATCCATAATATCTATGCCATCAAAACACAATCAATTCAGAGAAATAATATGAAATAAAACATTGAATAAATTCACCACAAAGGCATTATTAACAAAAATTTATGTTATCTTAGATGGTAAATAAATTATAAAGATATTTTAAAATCATTTATTGATGAAAATTTCCTTTCTGCATTGAATGTGATTTTTCAAAAATAAAACCTTTTTGAAGAACTTTTTAAATGAAAAAAGATTTGAAAATTTATACAGGATGCTTTGAAAATAGTAAAATATTTTTGAAATAATTTTCCCTTGAAAATATGATTCAAATATCCTTCCAAAACATTTTGGAAAAATTATTTTAATACATTGTGTTTGAATATTGTATATTTACAACCGGAGAGAGAGACAATCCTATTTTACATAAAACATTTTAGAAAGTTCTAAGGAGTGGGAAATGGTATTAAAAATGAGTATATCCTGAATAAATATAGGTGAGGGTAACTCATGTGTATTCTTGATAGTTGGATCAAAATATTTTATCAATGTAAACGTACATATAAACAATCTCAAAAAGTGATGATATTGTCTTAGTAAACACTTATAACATTGTAACTTTGGATCATACACTCAATGTAAGATAAATAAATTAAATGAATGATAAAATATCATGAAAATAAGGATATTCATGACCTAAGAAGTCAAATTTCATTATATAAACCTATAAAAATAGTTTATGTTCATAATAAAAAATGTATCTCAAAGAAGGAAAATTGAGACAAAACATTTTACCGATTTGGTAACCTTTGAAAGTTAAACACCATGAATGAAAGTCAATAATATGGTTTTGTTAATACCCATAAATTATTTTATAATATATATAGAATAAAATAATCATCAGTACATTCACCATCACAAAGGAAAGAGTAGTGAACATAACATATATCTCACAGGAATACAAAGTGAGATGGAATCCCCTTACATTGTGTCCTGACTCCCATTTTACTCTCTCAAATAATCTGTATAAAACATATAAATTTATTATAAATCTCTTATATAACCATATAATTATATCTAATTCATTATATTTTTTTATTATGATCTTATATTACATGCATGTTAACAATCCTAGGTTAAGGTTTCACTTTGGGTAATATTCACTTTATTCTACGCATATTTCTTAATTTGTTTTATCATTGGTAGTTATACATATATAATGTTACCTTATAGTGAAAAATGATATAAATATAATTTATATACATTATATTTGTATTATAATAATATATATAGTACATATGTAACAAATGGAAAACACCATTCCTAGAGATGGTAGGTCATACACACCCATTAACGCAATTACCGTTTAATTTTCATGTTCAGAGAAGGAAAGAAAAAGTCATATATGTTTGTATATATATGATTATTAAATTATATTTATGCTATCATATATATCATATATTATCTCTAATGCTATCCTTAATTCAATCCATGTAGTGTATGACCTTATCATATCGCTTTGAGGGGGTGGTAGTCCACACTTCCTCAAACGAAATTATCATATTTATATAAGATATAAATCATAATGGTGTATTATAAAAAATGTAAATTCCATAAAGTCATTATAAATAAAAAATCAATCAAATATAAATATATTTTCAATTATAATGTCCACCATGATAGGCATTAAGTAAATTTGAACAATCATCACTCGGTGAGGCAGTAGTTCAGCATACACATAAATTGTATATTCATTATCCATTAGATGGATGTGTGTGTAAGTTTACATTGAATAAGTTTCATAAACAAATCCTAGTATATTTTAGATACAGGTTTTTTATACAAAAATTTGAGAAATAAATTTGATGGTGGGAGAAATAAAATAAATGAATGGACTTGAGGGGAGATGTTACCTATTGATTAGGTAACTCCATTTGGTTTATGGGAAATGGATTTCGGGGATTTCCTTATTTACAAGGTATTGATTATAGAAGTAATTTAGTAATTTTCTTAAGTGTATTGGGTAGGAACTGTCTAATCTTAATAGGTTTCATTGGTGTGAGAAAGTGGGGGAGGTGGTGCATTTTTATAGGGAAGGATAATGACTCACATGGAATTTTTTAAACTAGTTAGGTGTACACCAATTCTTGCCTAAAACATTAAACCAAATGATGAAATTATGAATTTAAGTTACATGTACGAAAATTATATATTAAATGGGTGTTTTAAAAGTTTCTAGTTCATTTTTTTGTTAATTTTGAGGTTTTGTCCCTAATTAAGCTTAATTTTTCCTTAATCGCTGTGATTAATTTTAATCACTTTTACTAATCATTTTTGTAAAAAATTAAATTCATTTTATTAGAATAAAAATATTATACTAAATAAAAGGGTTTATATCATATTTTCTAAGTTCAAATCCAAGAATTGGTAAAATCATGTTTTATTCTAATCCCTTAGATGGGCGGAAATAACGGGTTATTAAAGTAGAAAAATGTTCAAAAGTTAGTTAAGATTTTATAATCAATTTCAAAGTGAAATTGACTATAGTGAATTAAATTGTAATAATAGATGTAATATTTATCTACTCTGAGCATAAATAAAATTATTATATCAGTTAATATTAATAATTAATTAAACAAAAAGGTATTTTTTACCTAAAACGTAGTATTTTTCATTATTCGTCAAAAAATGAATTTTCCCAGGAAAAATCCAAAATATGTAACCTAATATAATTTATAAATTTTGATTTTAAAAATGAAGATTATTTTTTAAAAGTATATGTATAAATTTGTTTAAATTTAATTTTGTTATTTTTCAATGAAGGACAATAAAATCAGTTTTTTTAGAAAATGGTGTTTTTAAACACAAAAAGGACTTTACCAAAAATAAGATCATTAATTATCGATATGTTTCATTTATAATAAGAATAAATTAAAAAACTCTTTTAAATGTAGTTGTTAATTTACATTTTACTATGTTTAATGTCTTGGTTACAATTGTCGCATTTAAATATTTATATCATTAAAATGATCATTTGTATAAAATTTTTCTTGCGTGTAGTGTATGTTAAGTCAGTGTTGCATGTAATCTAAACCAAGTCAGTTTTTAATGGGACATATGCCAATTTTTTTAATGTAAATTTAATGTTTTACTTAATTCATTATAAGACACAAATTAATTTTTATTTTATTCGAAAACAAAGTACATTATAAACTCAAGTTGTTACATTTTACCCCCTTTAAAATTAATTTTTACCTTGAAATTCATAACCCAGATTAAAAAAATGAAGATAAAACTACTTCATCACAAACCCAATATACCATATATCTTCCTCTAACTGGTGATTTACACATAAAACACTGACCATGTGAGTGGTCTTCTTTCGTATAATTTTCTATGAATGATCCAGAATTTCTATTAGGTGTTATTCATAAGACATGACATGCTCCAGTGGTATGACCAATGAGTTCATTAAAATAGAAGGGTCAGTTATGTAATTCCACAAGATATATACATGGAACACATCATGGAATTGAGAGATATTTGGAGGATGTTCCAAGCGATAGGCTATCGTCCTAATATAACTAAGAATCTCAATGTGACTGATATACCTTAAGCTTTGTTTACCACTCTTACTAAATCTCATTACATTATTCTAGGGTGTTAATCATAGAAACACCTCTTCACCAACTTCAAATTATAGATCATTTTTATAATTAATATAAAATCTTTTTTCTGACTTTGAGCTCCCACAATTTGTTGTTGAATGGTTTAACCTTATCCCCAATTTCTTTAGTACTCTCTAGTGACAATAAATTTAATTATCTAACTTCATCCCAACATGTTATAGGTCTAAATTTCTTCCAATAATGGATTCATAAGGTTATATATGAATGATTGAGTGAAAAATATTTTTTAATGAAAATAGAACTAGATGAAGGTGCTAATCCCATCACCTTTGAAATCAGGAGAAAATGATCTCAACATTTTTTTCTATGGTTTTAACTATTCATTCAGAATAACTGTATATCTAAGTATAATAAAAAGTGGTGAAACTAAATTCTATATCATGTTTTCCCTGAATACTTCTCCAAAACATTTAGGTAAACATCGTATCCTGATACAATATAATGGAATTTTGTACTCCATACATCCTTACCACTTATTTAATGTATATATTGGTAATATTATCCAAAGATAACCCTTATCTAATAGCTATGAACTGTTCTGACCTTTTTAGGTGATCTATAACCACACATATAAAATTAAACCCTTTATAGTTTTGGGTAGTCTTTCATCAAAATCCATAGCGATATTTTCCCATTTCCATTGTAGAATAGGTAAAGGATGAAACACCCCCTTTGACTGTTGTCTTTGATTCTTATCTTGTAGGCATACCAAGCACTAAGATACAAACTCAATGATATCTCCCTTCATGGCATCCCTCCTGAACAACTCTTTCAAATCCTATCCACCTTCATACTTCCCAGATGAATAGAGAATGAAAAACTATGAGCTTTCTCAAATAGATCATTCTTCAAATATGTTATAGAAGGAACATATACACATCTCTTGAACCTCATCATTACATCCTAATAAATTTTAAACTCATGGAAATTTTTAACATTATATTGCATCTCTACATCATCCTTATGTGCTTTTTTAATATTTACATGGATAGAAGGTTGAAAATTCATTAGATAAATATATTATTCTTTACCTACCATCAATATTTCTAGATCCCTCCATTCAAAATACCAATATATTAGATCTTTTGTGATCCTTTTAATGGATAATCTACCATGATCATTCTGACTCAAATCATCAACCGTCATGTTCTCTTTTCTATGGTTGTAATATAATGAGAAATCATAATCCCTAATTAACTCTATCCATATTCTTTGTAACATGTCATCAACTTTTATGTGAATATATATTTTAGACTTTTTTGAACAGTATATATCCCATTCTCTCTATAATGATTATGTCTCAATATCGTTAATGCAAAAAAATTGATTCTAACACCAAATCTTGAGTTGGGAAATTCTACTCATGAATCTTAAAATATCATGAGTCATAGGCTATAACCATTTATTCTAAATAAGAACATATCCCAATCCCTACATGGATACATCACTATAGATTACAAACCCTTATCCACTATAGGGTATTGTAATCATGGGTGCACTGACCAACCTTCTCTTCAGTTCCTTGAATTTTTCCTCAAATTCATATTTCCATTAAAACGTGAAACCATTCCAAGTTAATTTGGTCATAGGATTAGGTAATCATCAAAACTTCTCCACAAAACATTGATAATATCAATCTAAACCAAGAATTATATGGATCTAAGACACTGTGGTTGGTCTAGGCCAACATTAAATATCATGTGCCTTCGATGGATCTACTACTATACCATCATTTTATTAAATGTGACCCAAAAAAGAAAATATTTACACCCAAAAATCACACTTTGTAAATTTTTCTTATCACTTTACTTCCTTAGGGTCTTTTATACAATTATCATGTGATCCTTTTGATCTTCTTTTCTCATTAAATAGATATTAATATCATTTATAAAGACTAACACAAACATATCAATGTAATATATAAAGACTCTATTCATTAAATCCATGAAGATAATAGGGGAATTAGAAATACCAAAAATAATTGCTAATATTCTTAGTGTTCATACCTTGTATGGACTGTCATCTTGGGTATATCATCTTTTGTGACCCTAATTGATGTTAACTAGAATAAAGGTCAATCTTGGAAAATTACTGAGCTCAGATCACAGGGTAAAACAAGTCATCAATATGAGGGAAAATATACTTGTTCATGATTCTGATCTTATTAAACTCATGATAGTCAATGAGGATTTGCATTTACCCATATTTCTTTTTCACAAAAAGATCCAATGCACCTCAATGTGAGGAATTTGGATGAATGAATTCCTTATCAATTTTTTCTTGGAGTTTTTTGTTTAATTCATGCAACCCAATTAGGGACATTCTATAAAGAGAATTTGAAATTGGTGTGGAACCAGGTAAGAGTTATATTGATAATTAAACATCATGTTTTGGTAAAATTCTAGGAATCTCTTTTGGAATGAAATCAAAAAATTCACAAAAAAATACATATCATCTATTTTGATCATCTCCATAACCATTTTAGTTAAACAACACCATTGAATTAGAGTTTTTACCCACACACTTGATTTAATATCCACTTGAATTTCATTCTTATCATCACATTGATGAATGGTCATAGGAGGTTTTGAAATATCAAATGTAACTTCCCTTCATTGAAACTTTTTGCCGTCATAATGCAATGAAATCCATTCCATGCCAAATTTGACCTCAAATTTGACCAAAAGATGAAAGAAAATATTTATATAAATCACATTACCACAAAATTAAACCATAGAGTAATCATATAATTGAGATGTAATCATCATTACATTAGTGTTTTTCAATGATAATTATGCATCTATTTGTTTTAGAGGAATCTTAAACCCTTAGAAAATTCTTTAGTAGTAAAAGAGTCGGTAGATCCAGAATAAAATATGAAATGAATAGTTATAGAGTGGATGGTATATGTACATTTCATCTCATTAGAAATAGTGATTTCAAGAGACTTCTTGTTTACCCTAGGGTTAAGAGGTTATGGAATAATATCATAATCACAAAACCTTGGGTTTGGGTAGTAGTTATCATAATACCCATTCTCCACACAATTGTTGCAATGAATCACAGGAGGTTCGTTCTTTGAATCTTTTTCATCATTCACACGGTTAACTAATTTCTTCCCATCATTTCATCAACAAATTTCCCCGTTAATTTTAATTTCATGCTTAAAAAATATATTAGACCCATTTTAATGTCCCGGACCACTCCAGTCCATTTCATTGTGAAAATACAGAGATTGTGGTGTTCCGGTAGGTCAAGGTGACTTATCCCAAACACTTTTCTAATTTTCTAGTTCGGTAAATAGTTCCAATTGTAGACATTTGTGAACAGTGCAACGGTAACCTTCTGTGAACAGTGCTTCCAAAACAGTGACCTTCTAATAGTGATCATTTCTTTCCTTTGCAAAATTTTGAGTTTGTGAATAGTGTTTCCAGAATGGTGACCTTCTAATAGTGAGGTTCATGAAGAAAGTCTAACAGTGAGGTTCGGGATTTTTTTAATACATTTTTAAAAAAAAATTCAAAAAACGGTTAGGTCGATTTTTTTTTCAAAATTCCCCTCAGAGGCGACATCGTGGATTCCGCCTTTGCATTACGGGTGAAAGGTGGCATCATGGATGCCGCCATTCAATTGGGGCTAAAAGGCAGCACCCGCGATGCCAGCTTTCCCCTAAGAAAAAAAAATTTTCAATTTTTTTTGTTTATATATTTATTTATATACATAATTCATAAAAAAATTTCAGGAGGATTCCACCTTTCACCTAACAAAAAAATTATTAGTTTTTAAAATTTTGTTTAAAAACCACCTACTTGAAAGTTAAAAATGTTTCAAGAACATGACTTTGAAAGACTATAAAATATAAACCATAAGACAAATTTAAACGAAACATTAAACATTCATTAAACATATAACCAATTTTTGTAAACACAAATCATTTCATAACAACTGTTCATGAAAAATAATGTATTAGCTTTCAAAACTGCCTACAAGAAACTTAGAAATGTTTCAAGTATGTGACTTTGAAATACTATAAAATTTAAACCCTAAGATCAATCTAAACAACAAATTAAACATTCATTAAACATATAAAAAAAAATTTAAACACAAATCATTTCATAACAACTTTTCATGAAAAATTATTTATTAGCTTTCAAAACCGTCTACTTGAAACTTAAAAATGTTTCAATTACGTGAATTTGAAATAACATAAAATAAAAAACATAATAACAATCTAAACGAAACGATAAAAATTCATTAAACATATAACCAATTTTTGTAACCACAAATAATTTCATAACAATTGTTCATGAGAAAAAATTTATTAGATTTCAAAACCACCTACTTGAAACTTAGTAATGATTCAAGTACGTGACTTTGAAAGACTATAAAATATAAACCATAAAACCAATATAAACAAAACCTTAAACATTCATTAAACATATAACCAATTTTTTTAAACACAAATCATTTCATAAAAACTGTTCATGAAAAATAATTTATTAGTTTTCAAAACCACCTACTTGAAACATAGAAATGTATCAAATACGTGACTTTGAAAGACTATAAAATATAAACTATAAGATCATTCTAAACTAAACATTAAAAATTAATTAAACATATATGAGTCAACCTCGCATAAATAGGATGCATGGTGTTTCTATTATCACATACATCTATAATCTTTGATGCATGAAAACATGTTATATCTCTTTTCATGGAACAAGGAAATGCATTCTTCCACCCGCCATGTCGATATCTATATCAACATCCGGCCACATAAGGGTATGTTCAAAGATATTCTACATGAAATTCTCATACAATCCCATTCCTGCAAATATCTACCCCTTCAACACCACCATGAATCCAACCACTATAATTTCTTCTACAATTTTCACCCCATTTCCGCACATCTAGTTGATCAGATGAAAACACCAACGATTCCTCAAAGTCCATTGAACTCTTAATCAACAAATCTTTATCTTTTATCATCTTCAAAAGGCCATTGTAGGACCTCCTTTATCAATCCATTCTAAACACTCATATACAAGTATACTATAAACATAGAAAACCTGAAAACATGTTGGTTTTTATGTTTATAGTATACTTGTATGTCAGTGTTTGGAATGCATAGATATAGGAGGTCCTATAGTGGCCTTTTGAAGATGATAAGAGATAAAGATTTGGTGATGATGAGTTCAATGGGCTATGTGGAATCATTGGTGTTTTAATCTGATCAAATGTGCATGGGGAAATGTGGTGATAATTGTAGATGAAATTGTAATGGTTGGATGCGTGGTGGTGTTGAAGGGGTTGATATTTTCCGGAATTAGAACGTATGAGAATTTCATGTGGAAGATCTTTGAACATACCCTTATGAGGCCGGATCTTGATATGGATATGGACATGGTGGGTGGAATAATGGATTTCGTTGTTCCATGAAAAGAGATATAACATGTTTTTATGCATCAAAGATTATATATGTATGTGATACTAGCGACACCGTGCATCCTATTGATTTGGGGTTGACTCATATATGTTTAAGGAATGTTCAATGTTTTGTTTAGATTGGTCTTATGGTTTATATTTTATAGCCTTTCAAAATCACGTACTTGAAACATTTATAACATTCAATTAGGCGGTTTTGAAAACTAATAAATTATTTTTCATGAACAGTTGTTATGAAATGAATTGTGTTTACAACAATTGGTTATATGTTTAATGAATGTTTAAGGTTTTTTTAAATTGGTCTTACGGTTTATATTTTATAGTCTTTCAATGTCACGTACTCGAAACATTTCTAAGTTTCAAGTAGGCGGTTTTAAAAGCTAATAGATTATTTTTCAGGAATAGTTGTTATGAAATAATTTGTTTTTACAATAATTGGATATATTTTTAATGAATGTTTAATGTTTTGTTTAGATTGGTCTTATGGTTTATATTTCTTAGTCTTTCAAAGTCGCATACTAGAAACATTTCTATGTTTCAAGTAGTCTGTTTTGAAAGATAATAAATTATTTTTCATGAGCAGTTGTTATAAAATGATTTGTGTTTACAACAATTGGTTATATGTTTAATGAATGTTTAAGGATTTGTTTAGATTGGTCTTATGGTTTATATTTTATAGTCTTTCAAATTCACATACTTGAAAAATTTCTATGTTTCAAGTAGGCGGTTTTGAAAACTAATAAATTATTTTTCATGAACAGTTGCTATGAAATGATTTGTGTTTACAACAATTGTTTATATGTTTAATGAATGTTTATGGTTTCGTAGATATTTTTCATATGGTTTATATTTTATATTCTTTCAAAGTCACGTACTTGAAAAATTTATATTTTTCAAATAAGAGGTTTTGAAAGATAATAAATTATTTTTCATTTCTATAGACATAAAACATATAAATGAACATAAACAATAAATGTCTATGTCTACAGTGAGGAGATCCTTTCCCACATGGTGGTTTAACACATATCATTTCATAAAATATAGTTTTTCATTTCCATATACATAATAAATATAAATGAGCATAAACAGTCAATGTATATGTCTATGGTGAGGAGATCTTGTCCCACATGGTGGTATAATAATAGGATGTCCACGGTGAGATCTCTTGGGAGTCTGATGAACTGGAGAGGGATTGTACTCGGGTGCTGGAACATTGACTGTCATATCCTACACCTATGTGCCAGTGGGAGAAAATGTCAACTCCACCTCGTACGGCCCTCCTGATCCTTCTCCAACCTCGATGGTAGAAGGATCTGGCATCATCGTAGTGGAGAACAAATCATATGGTGGGGCTATACCCCAACTCTGCGATGGGTCTGGAGCCCAAGGCTGTGATGACTCTGGACCCAACGGCTGCACTCCATATGGACCCCATGATGGAGAAAACATAGGATATCCAGTCAAAAAGGATGGATCCCATGACATCTCAGGCACATATTGCATCGTCTCAGACTAGACTACTAGTGGGCCAACCTCTGCCTGTGGAACTGGTGAGTCCTGGCATGTAGGACAATGTTATCTACATCGTCGTGCTCATGGGTCCTTAGCACCAGCAGGTTCTGCAGGATCTTCCTCTACGGTAGGAACCTGCTGACTCTGTGTCGGACGCTCGAAGAGGCTCTCAGAAAACGCACAGAAAGATGACCTCATCTCCAACACTTGATCATGAACGGCTTCCCAGCTGAAGACTCTATCCTCAGCCTCATCACTCATATCAATAATTCTGTCTGTCTGACTCTCCTATAATCAAATTAAAAATGAATTAGAAAATAACTCAACAAACATAGTAATATAATTTAATTGACTTACAATCATTTGCATCTCTCTTCCGGCTCGGGTATGATATTATATAGACAACAGTCTATACCATGGCTCATAATCATGTTGTGCTGAAAGAGAGAAATGCACCGTAGGAACTCCTTGGATGTGAAACTCTGCACGTCTCTACCAACAGTTGAGAAATACTGCATGTACTCGACGCCAGTCATCATCATACCTCCCTATCAGCTCCATCCCATGAAGCTGATCTATCTACCTCAGCGGTAATGGAATCCGCTGAGTGAAGAGAAATTGGTGCATGACTCGGTCAGGCTGGTGCCACTCAACCATATAAAAGTGAATGAGTGGCACTAAAGCCGTAACATCGTCATGACCAACCATGCAGTATGGAGGCAACTGGTCCATAATAGATCAGTATGGAACCCATAAAATCTGAAATAACATATTAACCTTGTTAGAAAAACTGTTATCTAAAAAATGATTTTATTATTAAATTAGTAACACATTTATAGATTGTATATACATACCTGATGGGGTAAGATAAAGTCCAACTCATTCCAATATATGGCCAAATCGTGTGTCGGAACTGCATTGAAATTTTGGCACTGACACCACCTATAAAAGACAACATCGACAGTGATAAATAATGAGAAATTAAAGTCAATAACTTGTAGTAGCATCAGAAACTACTTGAAATGAGTGATCATACCAGCGTCCACGTGGCGCATAATGCAGCACCGCCATCTTGACCAGCGGACCAGCAAGATCATGGCAGAATGTGGGGTTGTGCTCCCATGCCCACATCTAAATAAGGATGACGCATCCCCCAAGACCTGTGCGCCGCCTTTAGGATACCCTGCATAATTCTCTACATGTGTATTCCAGGAAGGCGGATCCCCAACTGTACGTCCCTGCCCGATAAAAATCCTCTAGCAGGGGTAGATACACCATGTGCACGTGCATCCCTGAATGTTCCGTACACATGGTCCCTCCAATAAGTCGTAATATATATGAACATTCATAATTCATCACTGTCTTCTCATCAGCATCATCAGCTAAAACTGGAATATGTGCCTCTAGCCAAGGCATGGATATCTATGCTCCATCAGTAGCACAATGATCATACAAAATGTCAATTTGTAACAAGCGTTGAGCATGGTCGGTCCAAGCTTCCCGTGTGGATCCAATAACGGGTCTCCCCTGGATAAGAAGGACAAGAAGCATAGTCACATCCTGGAGGGTGATGGTCATCTCTCCCTCAGGCAGGAGGAATGTGTGTGTCTCTGGTCTACACCTATCCATGAGTGCATCTACCAGGTGATGGTCTACAAATTTAAAATCTGATACTGCAATACCATAGAAACCAGCACGATGCAAGTATGGTATAATAGAATGTGGAGGCTCTGTTTGATGAAAATGGTGCACTCGACACACCCTAATCAATCAATCTGGACCACCCTCTATCACAACCTGTGAACAATGGGTAGCTAGCTGACTGAGTAGTATGGTGTCAGTCATCTGCATATAAACAAATAAAGTTTTATCAAGGATTCACATCATGGATCATTCAGTACCTATAAATTGTTATGTCTCTAATCTATGTTGGATGAATCATGATTTCACTTTGTTTTATAAATTTTTTTATAAAATAATTATCATGAAATTTTTATTTTATGAAAAGGGTTTTTCATAAAATATGTTTTCCCTAATTTTGGTAAATAGAAGGGTGTTTTTAAAGAATTGTGAAATAAACTGTGAACTAGTTTTCAAAGAATTTTTTTATATCATGAAAGGGTATTTTGTAATTTTTGAATGTTATAATGCCCTTTCAAAATAATTTTAGGTATATCTCAAATGTGATCCTTGGGTATACAGGTGGAAGGTGTAATACTAGGGCTCATATTTTGATATTGTAAGAGAGTTCACTTTATGGGGTGTTATTCTATTACTAGATCTAGATTCATTTGTCTATATGACTTCATTAACAATGTTGGAGGGTTCAATTTCGGGGGTTCTCCTTTATTCCCTAATACTTTATGCATGATTTATAGGGATTTTTAGGGCACATTAGTCATATTGATATATGATTGTACTAGACAATCTGGTCATATGTTTCATGATTATTTTCTCAATCACATAATTTTTTGAAAACTGATGTAAATGGAATATGTTTTTGGGATTACGGTTCATGTTTTCAATTTTAGGATTTAAAGATTAGGGTTTCATATTTTACCTTTTGGAACTAGGCTTTTGGATTTATTTTAACATTTTATGGTTTAGGTTAATGATTTGAGAAAAGATTTTCAAGATTATGGTTTAGATTGTTAGGATTACGGTATAAAAAAGATATTTCTGGGTTTATTGTTATGGTTTTCAGTTTTGTGGGTTAGAAAATAGAGGAAAAATGAAGAGATAACAACAAAAAATTTACAATATCAGAATCTCCCAATAACGACAATACATCATTGTGGATCAGAGTGTGAACATGACCCAACAATGTTGTGGCATCGTTTCCGATTATGACCTTTTTGATGACATATGGTGCATCTCAAACTCTGTATTTGTTCTTGAGGCTATTACATCTCATTTCGCATCATGCTGGCCTTCTGTCTCCCACAAGGACGCAACAGATTCATATCAGGTACCACTATTGGTAGACCTTCCAGCATTGAGAAATAACAAAACTCGTCAATAGGTGTCCATGTTGCAACGTAAATGTTAGCAATGGTGTTCATCTGCTACACTGGATCAACATATTCTTCCCATTATATGTTAACAGAGGCACATGCTGTGATGGCGTGTGAGCATGGAAACTGTACGGCCTAAAATCATCCACATTGACATTGCCTCATTTCTAGTAATACCACCATTTTTCATCAATGCTATTTCTGGTGGGGTTCGACTTCTCTTGAACTTCAAATTGAGGGTCTTCTCATCGAAATAGGCAAAGATGATAACCATAAGCTTCTTCAATATTCTTTTCAATCTGTCTTTGGAAATGTATTCCATACGCTATCCCCTGATTTATTCCATCTGATGCTTGTTTTTCGCAATCAACAAAGTACTACACGCAATGATATAATGTCTCCTATACTAGGGAAGTTGTAGGTAGCTTGCTAATACCTTTGAAGACACCGTTGATGCACTCTACAATGTTGGTGATCATGTGTCCGTACCTCCTCCCCCCATCACATGCCAATGTCCATTTTTTTGGAATTCGCATCATATAATCGTAAACTTCTGCATTAACATGACAGATTTTTTCGAAACGTTCTTCAAACTGTCTTTGATCGGACTCATATGCTACACAGAATAAATGAATTTCACATATTTTGAATTTATCTTTACGTTGATATACAAAAAAATAACGAATAAAATGTGTACCAAGTCTGGCGATTACCTTCTTCATCGGTTCGTTTTGGAATTATTTATGCAAGTTTCTAGAAATGTGTCTAATGCAGAACCGATGATGTGCATTTGGGTAATGCCATGTATTAGGATCTGCATTGATTTCCTCATTAATTTCTTGGTTTTGATCATATATCAAACAAACATCCCGAATTTTGGGGAAATGGGTGTTGATACATGCCAAAACCAACTCCACAATTCATAGTTATTTTCTCTACAATGGAAAATGCAAGTAGAAGAGGTGAACGTTTTCCATCATGGGTTGCCGAAATCAACAGTACGCCCTTGTATTTTCCATACTGAAATGTTTCATAAATATGAATAAACTGTATGTAGAAACGAAAGGCAGAGATACATGGATGGAATTCCCAAAACAACTGATGAAATTGAACACGAGATGGATCAAGTCGGTTATCATGAGATACATGTTAGTTTGTATCGAGAAGGAAGGAAACATGGTTATGATGCCTTAGTATGGCTAGAAATTGCGGCAACACCCGATATGGGTCATCCCAATTACAATAGACCTTCACAATTTCATTCTGTTTCGCCTTCCATGCCTTATTATAGGATATCTTATAACCTAATGTCTGTTGTATCCTCTCTTACACACGGGCTATAGGAAAATCTTGACATGTTCTAATTATCTCAAAAATAATGGATGACACAAATTCTGCATCCAAATAAGTATTATCTTGTTTCAGTCTTGGCTGAACGCAAGTATAAGCTGCCTCAATCCTCTAGATTCTCCAACCTCCAAATGCAATGTCTGCAATCACCCTCAATCAAAATATACAGTCATCCCCATACATCTCACATCGTATTCCATATTTTCTACGATCTGATTCGTAAACTAAATAGCTATAGTGCCTCTCAATTTGAAATCTCTTTAGTGTATTTTTTAATTCATCTTTACTTGTAAAATTCATTCCAACATGTAAATTTTTGTCCATCTCACTAAACATATCTCGTATAACTCAGGGAACTCAGTTTCCGGTCTGAGAACATTATCTTCAAATTCAGGCACATGTGTCAGTGCTTCTGACCAAGATACAAAGAGTGGTGTATGATTTATTGTAGGTCGAGCATGCTGTACCACTAATTCATTTATCAAAACTTCTGTTGTTCCTTCCTCATCATCACTATTATCACCATATGTTTCATTATTACGAAACTCCTCATCAGATGTCAGGTTAAAAAGTATATTTGAGAGATCAAGTAGGTTGCCATCTGCATCATTTGGAAAAGACTGAACTTCATGGGGCGGACTATCTTCAACGACTCTGGTAAGTCTATGTCTTTTTACAATTGGATGTTGTTGTTGTACAGTAGAAACAACAGCATATAACTACATCATGTTACTATCCGACCATTGAGAAGAAAAATATTAATTGTTTGGATCCATTGGGCATCATCAACCAATGGACAAGCTAGATGCCACAATGTTGACCGGAACTGCAAATTTCTATAACTCATTGACTTGATCTTCTGATCTGGTCGTAGATTTAATGAGCCCTGAATTCTGTCTTGAAGGTCACTTAGGTTTACACAATCAGTTGTATTAACCACTGTTATTGGTTGTGTACTGTAAGAAACCCCTTTCTCAATTTGAATAACCTCCCCATAGCAATACACATAGGCAAACATTCTTCTCTACGTAAATAAAGATTTCGAATCATGATTTTGATAATGTAAGTGACATTCAAAATGATGGTTACCAATTTAAGTTGGATTTTATACTTTGAATATGTAATTAAATAACTTATTAAAAATATGTTGTATTTTACCTCATGTTCAAATAATAACTATTACTTCTAAACTATACAATTTTTATGTAACATAAATTTTAAAAGATCTTATATCCTAAACTAGGATATTTCTTAGTACACATTCTAATTATTGAGTTAAAATATAAATAACATAGAGTTATAAAATAAATAACAGCATGTTTTGAGCTTATAGCTTTTCTTGCAGTGAATTGGATATCAAAATTTTAGAAAACCCGTCATTTTTGAAATTTTGATATTCAAATCACTGAAAGAAAATAAAGAAGCTAAAAAAATTCTCTTATTTATTTTTTTACACTATGTTAATTATATTTTTACTCCATGTTATTTATATTTTTACTCCATGTTATTTATATTTTAACTCCTTGTTATTTATATTTTAACATTCTGTTATTTATATTTTAACTTCATGTTATTTATTTTCTAACTTCAGGTTATTTATTTTTTAACTCCGTGTAATTTATACATTAAAACTATGTTATATATATTTTCACTCTATGTTATTTATATTTTAACATGCTGTTATTTATATTTTAAGTTCATGTTATTTACATTTTAACACCATGTTATTTATATTTTAACATGCTATTATTTATATTTTAACATGCCGTTATTTTTATTTTAACTCCATCTTATTTATATTTTAACTCCATGTTTTTTATATTTTAACTCCATATTATTTATATTTTAACTCCATCTTATTTATTTTTAACTCTATTTATTAATTAATTTTTAATTAATCATTCCTAAAAATAAATATCAACATCATTTCTAAATAATCAATTTATCATTTATTTTCTTAGATATTTTAGTAGTTTATTAAAAAATATGCATGTCTTAAGCATATCCTCTGGGAGTGTCAAACTAGAATGCAGCAAGGCCCATTGTCGTGCACCAGTTCCCATTCGAATCTAGCTCAAATCAGTGTTTTCAGGTTTTACCCCTAGGTACATCTGTGCCAGAGCCACATTCACTTGTTTGTATCCAGACAAGGATTTGATTTCTTATATAACATAGTCTTTATGCTACCAAAATTTCATTAAAAGAATCCTAAATTAATTTATACTAATGAAAAGTATAATTCTTAAATATATATAAACAATCTAATAAAAAAATTTAAAACTAACTAAACTATTAAAGATTTAAAATATTTATCTATAAACAATTAAACTAAATAAAAAACATTAAAATTATAAAAATATTTAACTAAAAACAATTCTAAAAAATAAAAAACATTAAATTAAAAACCATACCTCTAAAAGCTTTCCAAAAATTTAAAACCACAGAACGCCGCCAAAAAAGAGAGAAATTGAGAGATAACGATTTCTTGGAAGTGAGGAGAAGGGGAGGGGGGCGCTGCCCTCTAATAGGTTGCAGAGGAAAGGAGGAACCTCGGGTACAACATTTTTCAATGAGGTCAGGCGAAAGGCGGCACCCACGGTGCCGCCTTTTGGATGATGTGATACAGAAAGGCAGCACAGTGGGTGCCACATTTTCCATTTTACCGATCTGTGCCCGCAATGCTAAGGCGGCATCGTCGATGCCGCCTTTTACCCGTAATATAAAGGCAGCATCACGGATGCCCCCTTTGAGGTGTATTTAAAAAAAACATTCGACCTAACCGATTTTTGAAAAATATTTTTTAAAAAAATGTATTAAAAAAACTCATGAGGTGTGTGAACAGTGTATAATGGTGATGTTCATGAATAGTGTCTAACAGTGAGGTTCATGAACAGTGTCTAACGGTGTTGTTCGTGAACAGTGAATTTCCTTTGCCAATATTTGAGTTCATGAATATTGTTTCCATCTTCCTACAGTTTCTCCCCTTTAGCATTTTCTGTTGACATAAAATGCATTTAAGGCCTTGTTTTACAGACTATAAGTCCAATTAAAATTCCATAACTCCTATATTAATTATTCCTAAGGCTCGGGAAGTTTTTACTTGGTCAAACCGTGTGGTTTAATGAGATCCGCTTGAATTGGGAAATTAAGTGGATCTTAAACTATTTCTCCGTTAAATCTTCTAAAGGGACAGGATATCATCTTCCCTAATTATTCCACTTTCATCTTTTCTATGAGAAGCTAAAACCATTCATTCTTTTCCATATGAGTTTCATAATCAAACTTTCCTCCTCAGATTGGTTCTGCTCTGTTTTGATGCAACCAAGCTGTATTGATCTATTGTCTATATAAGGTATGTTTTATCGTCATTCTTTTGGGGTTCATCTTCTCTTGTTTCTCCTTTCCATATTATAGCATGTAATCTCCTTGTATTTAATAGGGTTTTCTTGGTTTTTGGTTGGTGTGGTCATACCATGGCATCCTTGGGTGGATGCAGTTGATGCGAGAGGAGAATCGTGACCCGTTGGGTGGATAAAGTACATCAAAAACATTTTGAGGCAGGGGATTCATTGTGTCTCCCTTCTTTTATGTGAAACTATTTCATTAGCATGTTTTATCCCACTATATGACAATGTATTTCACCTAAGAAGTATTTGATTCAGATAAAAAAATTGATATCGACCATATGTTATTGCCTCTTGTTTTGATTGATAGTATGATATCTATGATTGCTTTGTTTAGCTCTTCGTTCATGATGAAAATTGGTAAATAACATAAATCTGGAAATAATTGATAACTATTTGGATAAAGATAAGGAGTAATTTAAATAATTTTGTCTCTTCTTGTGGTAATTTTATGTTATTAAAATTGGTGCAGTAAGGATGTTTAATTATTTGTGATAACTTACTGGTTAGGTTTCCCGAATTTGGAAGCAACGAATAATATATCGGTATATTCAAGATGGATTATAGAACTGGTGGTTTGATAAAAGATAAATTCTTGTAGGTTTATGAGTTACCCTCATGTTTGTTAAAGGGCCATGATCCCAATTGTTAAGATGTTGTTTTACTGCTGCTTGTGTTGTGTTGGGATCCTGGATGGCTGTGGTGATACGTGGAGGCATGGAGGCATATTGGTTGTGGCATCACTTGTCGCCTAGAGTGGTGAGATGCATTGGTTTATGCTTGTGGGTGTCGGGGAGGCCTCCATGGATGATGGAATGGGATGGATGTGATTGTTGGATGCTTGCTGATCCTTATTGGTTGATTACCGTCTTTACTTTTCCCCACTTCCTAAGGCAGTAGGTATTTCTTACCCTTCTTCTGAAAGAGGTGAAGACGCATGGGGTATGCCACGTTCCTTTCGTTTTTACCTTCTGAAGGGCGGATGGGTCTACTCTCTTGTTATAGGATGCAAAGACTCGATGGGTCACACATCTACTAACCGTGTTGATCCCCCATGTGTTTAGTAGCATTAAATGCTTTTCTAGAATGTCTAGGATTTTGGGAATGTAATTATATAATTAATGTTTGAATAAATGGTTTTAACCCATGGGGTTGGGTTTTTCTTGGACATAATGATGAGGTTATAATTTTAAAGGGCCAACGAACTTTGGGACTGATACTAATGAAATTTAATGTAGAATTTTCATTGGATAATTAGTGATTAGAGAATTAATTAACGTAATGTGAAACTAATAAAAAGGTAAAGAAATAATTTATTAAATCTCCTAAAATGGTTGTGTGCTTATAGGATAACTAGTCTTAGATGTGGTAGCCCGAAGTCCGAGAGAAGTTAGCTATTGTTGAGTCTTATACTAGGTTATTCCCATAGTGTGGTTGTGAGATATACTATATTCTATACATCTTGTGTATCTATACGCTACTCCACCCTATCAGTAAGGGAAACTGACACCCTAGGGATTCTGAGCCCTAGGGGGTGTTTTACCCAACATTCTAGTGGGAGGATGAATAGCTTAATACCCCCTTTGGCCCCTCTCTCTTCTATTGGTAGTTAATTGTGTTGGTAGACACAGTGGTTAGTTATCCCCATTTTTTTAAGAATTCTGAGGTGCAAAGGGCCCTATTATTAAAATAAAAAGTCATATAAGTAGTAAAGACAGAGGAGTAAAAACAGAAAAGCCAGCCCATAAAAAAGTCATCAGTGCACTCGTGAGCGAGTGTTCATACTGTGATGAGATGTTTGAGCACCCCTTACACTTGGTTGTCTCCCCCTCTGCCCAGCCTCTGCCTGCGTCTAGGGACCTCCACCATCATTTGGGATCCCAAAAATTACATCAATGTTCACACATGTAACTTCATCACGATCTTCCATTGGTTTCATGTCTTCATCAATAATAGCAGATTCAAGTAATTAAAACGAATTATAGGTACTCACTTGTTTTATAACATTCTAAAGTTGAGATTGAGGGGTGCCACAGCTTGGTGAATGTTGGGATGATCGTGACACTGCCATTTTTTCTCTCCAAATTGGGAAGGTCTGCATGCACTTCTTGGATAGATAAGATACCTTCAAGGGACCGGTCTATTTATGCTACCTAGTTGGAGTGGGTTTATTGTACATGCTATGGGTATTAATAGCATCCTGAGAATTAGTCTTTTTAAGAGATACAAAGTCTGGAATAGAAATTGTATCCTAACCTTCTTTAGCAGTAAATTGTGAAGAATCACCAGCAGTAGACATTATAGTAAAACCATGAAATAATGTGGACTTAACTTGTGCTCTAGGAGTACCTTTCGGAGGGGGGACTCCCATATTATTGGCATGATGAACTGTAGAAACAGTGGTTGTTTCTCTATCCTCTATAAACAAAAAATATTCTTTTCCATTTGAGGAAAGAGATTAACAAGAGGTTGTTACATTTTTATTGTCTTTTTCCAAAGTATAGTTACAAACACCAGTCACCTCTTTCCTTTCTTTATATTTCCATGAGATGGGAAGATCCATTTTTTCCTTGCCTCTTCTGCTTTTGGCATTGACCAAAATCTATTATTGTCTTAGGCAAGATTCTGTAACTTCTTGAGTAGCATTTACCAAAGCATCAAGGCTATCAATTGATTCGTCATCTTCATCATCTTTGAGACCTCTTGTCAATATTTCATTGAATGAGGATCCATTCATACCATACATAACATAATTTTCATTAGTAGATAGATGGATATCATCAGCAAGATCTGACCAGGATAAGAGAAATCTCTTTTTTTGTGAAGAATTGATGGTCTTGTTAGGATCTTCAGAACATTACTTTTTGGTTTCTTCATCAAGAGACCTTTGAGGCTTTTTAGCAGACACAATAGTCTCTCTATCAGAGTCCTTTAGTAGATCATGACCAATAACAGCAGCTGTCTTATTCGGCTAAGTTCTTTGTGACATACCTTGTTTAGATGGATTCTTACAGTGTTGTAGGTCATTCCCTTTAATTTGATAGTTGTCACAAATAACATTTCGTCTACATGAAGATTCTTAATGCCCAATAATTTGAAAAGAAACAAAAACTAGAGGAATTATTTCATATTCAATCTGAAGAAAAATGTCATCCTCTTGAGTAGATAAAATAACATTATATGTTAAAGTATAACTAAGGTCAACCTTTACTAGGACCCGAGAAAAATGACCATACCATACTGATTGTAACCTGGTCCATTCTAATCTGAATCCCAATAGCAGATGCAATATCGAAAAAATCTCAGCATGTCACAATACCTAGTTGAGACCATGTGTTTTTATCCATACTTGTGCACAAATTTCCTTAAAATCATGAAAATTGAAGTTCAATTTCTATTCCTGATGTCTAACTGTACATTTCCTGAGATTTATGGAGCCGATACTCCAAGCGCTACTATTGAGCTCCACCGAAGAAAACGAGATATGAAAGAGTCCGCAACTGAGGGACACACATTTGAATTCATTGAATCCCCAAATATCACCCAAACGAGAGATGAGATTTGAAGTCCGCCAGGGTTTCATACTTTTTATTAAGGATATGCGAGCGATAAATGAATGTTTTCACAGATCAATCCTAGCCACTATTGCATCCTCCGAGGCTGAAACATGTGTTGTTGAACCTTTCCAAATGATTCGATGGGGCGCACGATTTGCAAGAGGAATGAATGATCCCCCCGAGAATCCCTTGAAAGAGGAAAGGTTATTTAGAGCTTCATGATCCTTCTTCTTTTCCTCTAGATCTGGATAATTTTGATTTGAAAGTTGAAACGCTTCAAACGAGTAAATATTGACACTGTTTGGGTGAGATAGGGAAGCTAAAGCTACGGGGTGCGGTGATGGAGGTTTCTTCTCCTTCTCTTCCATCCTTTCATATTAGTTATCCCCATATTTGTGTGTAGATGGTTGAAATGGCTTGTGGTTATTCACACACATATATTATAGATATAGTATCCTATGGAAATTATAGGTGTAACATGTATAGGCTGTTATGGCTTGTGCATCCTTACTTGGTGTAGGGGTTTTAATGGCTTGAGTTATAATCCCTGATGTATGATACACATTATGTGGGCTGTGGTGGCTCATAGAAACTACTTGGTTACTTCTCATGCATGGAAATGGTGGTTTTTTGCATGAGGTGCATGTTTTGGTGCATCGCCCAGCTGTCTGTGAGCAAGCCTTTTTGGAGAGAGATGCTCAGGATGTGCGACGATGGAGAAATGCAGCAAACCAGTGGGGAAGTCGTAGCATGGTACCCTTGATATTCATTATTATATGATATATTATTGTATGTGTTACATGGTGAGAGTATCCATGGTGAGGTTGGGAACTTAGTATACCTATTTAGGTGATGAGTTAGTTTCACTTGTTGTTAACTTTTCATTAGCATGCTTTCTTTAATATTTCACGAGAGGCTTCAAAGAGGATCCTACTGAGTATACTGTTATACTCATCCTATGTATATATAAACTATTTCTCAGGTCACTTGGACCCGGATGGAGATCAAGTTGGTTTATACTAGATTGGGGTTACAGGAGCTGTTCGGGGTTGTGGTTGCTGCTGCTTTTTCATTCTTTTTGGTACTTCTGGTTTTCCCCTTCCAGTTGTAGTACTTTTTCATGACATTACATATGTGCACTTGTGTTTTCTTTTATAGTTCAGTTCTAATTGGGATTAGGTTGGTGTCTATCTTATCTCTTCTTTCCCCATGTCTTCTCTTAGAGGATAATGCCTCCCATTTGTGGGATTACTATACCCTTGGTTCTAGTCGCCAACCTGGGGCTTACTAGAGGCAGGACTCGAGGAGTCATTATCTCCCTTCTATCATTGTCATCCAAGGAGGGGTACACTTTGTGGGGAGGGGGTCATGACAGAGTGGTATTAATGGTCTGGTTGAGGGATATGATGGAGTTTGGAGTTAGGTATATGATAGGTTTCACGAGTTGGTACGAAAATGGTGTTATTCATGTTTAGAAACTGAGGTAAACACTAGAGACCATCTGAGACATGGGTGTTTAGGGCCCCCTATGATCTGATGTACAGAACATTATGTTTACAATGGATACTAAACAAGGTGATATTAGTTTCAGTGTAGAGACCTAGGAAAGTATCATGCATCATTCTTCTTTGTGCTTGTGTTTGAATGGGTAGGCCTTGGGATAAGTTATCCTAAAATGAATAAAAGAAAACAATTAATTAATTAATGTTGAGTCTTTTATATTCTAGGTTTAGGAGCTCTAAAGGATTTTTATTTTACAAGTATGGATCCAGGTCGATGTCCTCATCGGGTTTGCGGAGAAAATGTACAGCAGACAGTTCCAGAAAATCGTCATAGGGTAGAGGTTGATTTCTAAGACACTTGAAGGAAGACACTCCTAGAGTTTCAGTACCAGAGTCTGTTGAAGTATGAGGGCTCCATTTGTATTCATTCATGGAAGACACGTTGGAGGAGGTTGATATAGGCTTCAGTTTGACCCATGCTCGGAAGGAGCACTGGGTGTCCTTGGTTGTGACGATGCTACGTGGAGCAGTGAGGTAGTGGTGGTTCTTCTTCCTCGGGGATCATGAGGGGTCAGCGATCTCATGGGAGGAGTTCCGAGACAGTTTTAGAGTTGAGATTCATTCTTCGACTGCGAGGGTGTCCAATCACCAAGAACTTCTTACCCATAGACAGGGGAGATCTAGTGTTCGAGAGTATAGAATCTATTTCAAGAACCTTTTACGATATGCTTCAGACCTGTTACCAGATGGGGAGGCCAGGGCGAGGAATTTCTATGAGGCTGTGCATCTAGAGATCCAGTGCCAGGTCACCCCATTTATGCTGAAAACATATCTTGAGGTGCTGGCGAGGGCATAAATTGTTGAGAGGACTTTGTACAAGACCGGATCATCAGAAGAGGTGAATCATCATGATTCCTGACAAAGTAGAGATGTGGTTCGGGGTTTTGGGTTTTCAGGGTAGAAGAGTTTATGTTCAGCCGGGGGTAGGTCCCAGCCCTTCACATCTCGTTTCTACAGAGGTAAGAACTCTCCAAACTATACCATGGGATCAGGTGCTTGTTTTTCTTGTGGTGGTCATGGTCATCAACAACGGGAGTGCCTGACCATTCAGAGCGTTAATCGTGCACCATGTGCTACGCTCCAGGTTCCTCCATTGAGGCAGTTCCAACCGAGTCAGTAGCAGCAGGTTGCACCAGCTTTAGATCACCAGAGTGTATATGGGGTAGGCATAGGACAACCCCATGATTCTCTCCATCCCAAGAGAGTAGAGTGCGACTATGGTGATGGTTGTCATCAGGGTCAGAGAGGCCATAGAGGAGGTCGTGGTCAGCTTCATGTTCTAGAGTTGCCACCTCCAGGTGAACCAGACGTCGTTTGAGGTACCCTTTGCTTGTTTTCTACATTGGTGTAATCCTTGTTTGATTCAGGAGTGTCACACTCTTTAATATCACATACACTTGTCCATTATTTGGAACTTGAGGTAGATAGGATTCCAGTGCTCTTGGCATTGACTATGCCAGTTGGAGTTCTAGCTAACTTTTCTGAAGTATGTAGAGACTATGAGCTAGTGTTGGGGAAACACCACACTTGGGGAGATTTCCTATGTTTATGAATACATCCATAAGATGTCATCCTCGGCATGGATTGGTTGTATTCGGTGCAGGCTATCGTGGATTGCTTCAGGAAGATGGTCGTTTTCATTGGTGCAGATTGAGATCTAGTGGTGTTTGTTGGCGAGCGAGATCCTCAAATAGTTCTTAGGCATGTTCCATCCTTGTCATCCATGATGTTTGAGATGATTCTGAGTTCTTCAGAGGTTCAGCAGTTGTCATTTCCTAGGGTCCTAGAAGATTACCCTGATGACTTTCCCGAAGAGGTTGTGGCATTACCCCCTTGACGAGAGATCGATTTTGGGATCAAACTACAACCAGGACCATCTCCTATCTCTATGTCTTTATATAGGATGGCCCCTTCTGAGTTAGGATTTATACGTATACATCTTTATGGTCAGTTACAGTGTGGTTTTGTTCATCCAAGTGTGTCGCTGTGGGGTGCACCCCTTTTGATCATGAAGAAGGTTGTTAGCAGTTTGTGGTTGTGTATCGTTTTTCGTCGCTTAAACAAAGTGACAATAAAGAATTGTTATCCTCTTCCATGGGTTGATGATTTATTCAATCAACTAAAGGGTGAAAGTTGGTTTTCAAAGATCGAATTGCGGTCGGTATATCATCAGATGCATGTGAAGGATGAGGATATCCCGAAGACTGCTTTTCGTTGCCGTCATAAGAATTATGAGTTCATTATAATGACGTTTGGTGTGATGAATGCTTCAGATGTATTCATGGGATTGATGAATGTTGTGTTATGTGAGTTCCTGGACATCTTCATGGTAGTTTTCATCGATGACATCCTTGTGTACTCCAAATATGAGGAGGAGCATGCATAGCATCTATAAGCCGTTTTGGGAGTTCTTCGTCAACATCATCTATTTTGAAAGATGTCGAAGTGTGAGTTTTGGGCTCAAGATGTCTGTTTCATGGGGAATGTTGTGTCCCAATAGGGATTATTTGTGGATCCATCAATGATAGAAGTATTCGTGTCTTGGGAAACCCCCAAGACATTGTCAGAGGTACGAAGTTTCCTTGGTCTTGGAGGCTACTATAGGAGGTTCATAGCCAATTTATCATGAGTTAGGACTCCTCTGACAGCATTGACCAGGAAGGATTAGGAATTCATATGGACTGATCATATTTAGAAAGTATTCAAGTACTTAAAAGAGAAGTTAGTAAGTACTCCAGTTCTTTGTCTTCCAACTGAGGGAATTCAGTTTGATATTTTCTGCGACGCTTCGCATCTGGGGTTAGGCTGTGTTCTCATGCAGCATAGGCCAGTTGTTTCTTATGGGTTTTGGTAGTTATGTCCCCATGAATGTAACTATTCCACTCAGTATCTTGAGTTGGCACCTGTGGTGTTTTCTCTAAAGTTGTGGAGACATTACCTCATTGGTGAACGCTTTCTGGTTTTCACCGATCAAAAGAGTTTGAGGTATGTTTTCTTACCTCAGGACTTGAACTTACGACAGCATCAGTGGATGGATTTATTACAGGAATATGACTTCAAGATATCATATACACTAGGAAAAGTGAATGTTGTAGCTGATGTACTGCGTCAAAAGTCACGTAGTGATGCTGTGCGTGAATCTAGTGATTTCTCGAGAGTAATGGAAGAGCTTTAAGAATTACATATTGATATGGGAGAAGTTAGGGGTAGTGGATGAATTTTTCAGATCATGGTATAGTCATCCCTGATGTGGAAGGTGGATGAGTCCCAGTTGGGGGATCTTGAGATGGAGGTCTGGAGAGACCGAGTTGTTTGTGGTGAGGCCCCTGATGGTTGGACTGAGGATAAAAAACAACGACTATTGTATCAAGAAAGGATTTTTTTTCATTTGATGATGCATGAGATGGTTCTCAGAGAGTTCCATAGTTCTCCTTTAGTGGTGCATCCTGGAAAGACAAAGATGTAATGATCCTTGAGGAGCCAGTTTTGGTGGCCGGGGATGAATCATGCGGTTGCGGAGTTTGTGTCTCGATGTTTGGTCTCCCATTTGGTGAAGGCCGAACACCGTGTTCCTGGTGGTATTCTCCATCCATTAGAGATTCCTTAGTGGAAGTGGGAGGACATCTCAATGGACTTTGTTGCTGGTTTAAATCGAGATCCAGGAGGACATGATGTGTTTTGGGTTGTAGTTGATCATTTAGCAAAATCATCCAACTTCATAGCGATCAGAGAGTCGAGCTATGTTTATGTTTTATCGATGAAGTATATAGAGGTGGTGGTGAGACATCATGGAGTCCAGAGGATGAAATTTTCTAATAAAGATCCTCATTTTCCCTCCAGGGTGTGGAGAGGTCTCCAACATTCTTTTGGTTCTCATCTATGCATTAGCACTGCTTTTCATCCTCAAACGGATGGTCAGACGGAGCGAATCATCCAGACGCTTGTAGACATGTTACGCTCTTGTGTTCATGATTTTGGATGTTCATGGATGATGCAGTTACCCATAGTAGAGTTATCTTAAAATAATATTTTTCACTCCACCATCGGTATGGCACCGTTTGATGCCTTTTATGGCTAACCAGGCCGTTCTCTGTTGTGCTGGACTGGGGTCAGAGAGTCAGCAATTTTCAGACCGGAACAAGTGCAGAATACAATAGAGATGGTTCAGTTGATTCGTGAGAGGATGAAGACAGCCCAAGATCGTCAGAAATCATATGTCGATCAAAGGAGGATGCCCTTATAGTTTGATGTTGGGGATCATGTGTTTCTAAAGGTGACTCCCCGTCGTGGGCAGCGAAGGATTGGTCATGTGAATAAGATTTCTCCCCACATTGATGGGCCTTTGAAGGTGTTAGCTCATGTTGGTACTGTGGCATATCTATTATCATTTCCCACGCATATGAGTTGGATACATGATGTTTTCCATGTCACACAGCTCTGTTTTTATCTTTATGATAACTCTCACATCATCGATTGGGGAGAGATCGATGTTGATGATGATGCAACCTTTGAGGAGCGACCTGTGAAGATCCAAGACCGCAAGGAGAAGGTGTTGCTTGTGCATTCTATCCTCTTATTTAGTGTATTTTGGCGACACGGTGGCATGGAGGAGAGTACCTGGGAACATGAGTCATAGATACATGCTCAATAACCATAGTTGTTTGATGTTTAACTCTTTTGATGTGCCGATGTATCCCTTGTGGTTATAAACCATTCATGTTTATGATATGGCTTCCTTTTTATACTTTTGAGGCTTTCTCTCTTTTGAGAGGTATCTCTATGGGTGGTTTTTCGGACTCCATTTCATTTTCACTTTAGGTGGGTTTTGAATTCTTGGGGATGAGAATGTTTTGAGAGGTATCTAATGCAATGGCCCCGACCACTCTGGTACATTACTTTGGGAAAATATGGTATTTGAGGTGTTTTGTGTAACAACCCATGATTTTATAAGATATATTCATTTTAATTTCTTTCATATCTTCTGTTTTATGCTACACCAAGATTATCTTGCGCTATACACAACACCATATTAGCTTGCAGTATACGCAACACTAATCTTGGATCGTGTTACACACAATTTCATGTTTGTTTGATAGTAGTTATTCTACGAAACATTGAGTATATATATATATTCAATGTATTTTGTTATACGCAATAACAAAGGAGTCGTGCACTACACACAATACTAACTTGGCTTGCATTACACGCAATCATAACCTTCCTCGATAGCATGTGTTATATGCAATACAAGGTTTTACTAAACAACGATATATTATTATAATATTATTATGAACTAGCCGTTATGAATAGTATTGACTATATTTTGAATTTTATAACATTATTATTCATCTTACACATTTTCTAGAACATGTTATAAGAACAAAATAAATTTTTTGGGTAAAATAAGTATTTTTCAAAAAATGCATTTTTGCCGCCTTTTGATGGCGCACCCACTTTAACTCTAGTTCTTGACATATTTATAAGTTAAATTTTACAAAATAAACTTTTTCTTTTGAATCAGGATAAAAAAATTACATTGGATAAATTTTTGATATTTTTCTGATAACTTTCGTATTTTAATGAATAGAAAAAACACGCTATATTTTAATTAAAAACAATTTTTTTTCATCGTAATAATTTATATGGTTAAATTATATTATTGAATGGTCTTAATGTATAAATAGAATATTTTTTACCTTTTAATATAATGTATGTCATTAGCATTTATTTTACCTTGAATTCGTAGGTTAAATCAATTCAATCTTTTGCATTGTTTTAAACAAAAACCCATTTTCATTCGAGAACGGGATTAATTTTAATTTAATTTCCGCAAATTTTGTGTATAAAATTTAGAAATATGGATTCCATATTTGGAATCAGTGGTTTCAAATTATGTTAATAATCTACTTTTTATATTTGGGCGTTATGAATAGTAACTACGGTACATTTTATTAACCATAATTAAAGGTAAATCAGGTAATTAAGGGTAAATATAAGATTATAAAATTATCCTAACACCTACCAAAATCCTATTGGATTACTAAAAGACGACCCAAATCCCCTAAGTGTAGGATTAGATTCATTTAATGGACTTTTTTCCATGAAAATAATTTAATTATTATTAAATCCAAAGAAAGTGACAACATGTCACTTTCTTAAATCATAAAAGTATATTAATTTTAATTTAGTGATAAACTTCATGAAACATAGAACATGAATAGTCTCCATAAATCTAATAAAATTATCTACACCATATAAATTTATTTATAATTTTTAGTGATTAAATAAGTATCATTAAAGGTGACATAATAGTGATGTTGAAATTATTTTATTAAGAGAAATATCAAATAAAAGGTTTTAAAAATATTAAAATAAATATTATATGAACTATTTAATGTTCTCCACTAATTTTATAGTTACATATGACATGTTATGAATCTATTAAATTTTTTATTTTGAACATATCTTCTGTATATTTTTTATTTAAATTCAAATAAATGAATAGTGTCAAAATTGACACTATTGTTATTTTATAAAAATAACATATTATAAAATTCTTTAAAAATCAAAAATATATTTAAAAATTAGAAATTTAAATTTATATGGTCGGAAGCATTATAAAGTATCCAATTATGGACAATTCATAACAAATAAGTAATTATTTATAATAATTTAATATTTATAATGTTATTACCATAAATAAAATTAAATTCATTAAATAAGGATAAATCATGTTGATAATGTTTGAATAAATTCCTAACATGTATAAATTTTATTGGTTTATGAGAAAAAAACCCTATATAATCTAAAATTAGTATTTGAGTCATTTTGGAAGTTTTTAAGTGGGGTTGGGATTTAATATAAATTAATATTTTCTTATATTTCCAAAGGTGCCCCTCTCCTCCCGTATAAAAAGGAACATCCTCCCTCTCCTCCTCACACAATTTTGAGCCTTGAAGCTCTACCAACCTCTTCCCATTTACCTTATCAACTTCCCTAGAAACATACTAGAGGTCTTGGTCTTCTTCAAACACCAATTTTAGCACCCTAAGAGGAGGCTTCAAAGAGGCGTGTCAAAGAAGAGGTAATATCTGTTACCGATTCATTCAAGTTTTTTCTTCTTCAACATCTTCTTATTTAGTTGTTTCATTATGAAGTAATAACATAAATATCACTCATATAATGATATGTTATTATAAGTATTAAACAACCATATTTCACTATCTATCCATCCTACGGAAAACGAAATCACCGCGCGTGCGTACGTACGGAATACCGTCTCCACGCCGTGGTGTAATCTATTTTCCACCCCCACCTTACTTGGATGGGTATAATGGTGAAAATAATGACTATATATGATTATTGTAAATTGATATTGATTCTGTGATATTATAAATACACTTTAATACAATTCCACGATCATGGGAATGACATCATCGCTCGTGCGTACGTACAGACTACCGTCTCCATGAATGTGATGAGATTCATTTTCTGTGATTAACCAATGAAGAATAATTATAAATTATATATATGAAATATATTACATAGTTATGATACTAGAGTTATGTATATATATATTTATGTCATCTATTTAATTTCATTCAATTCAATAAGGATACGAAAACAACTTACATGGGTACGTATGGCCTACCGTCTCCATGAACGGTGTATTTCATTCCTTTTATCGATCTATAATATATATGTATATGATGATTATTTATTATATATAAATCATGTTTTACATTCTGGAATTATTTAAATCAGGATATAAGTAATAATATCAAGAATGACAAGTCTAAACACATACGATAAATAAATCGATTTTACCCAAAACGCTGCTTTAACATGGACTTTACAAAAGAACGGGTAATATTAAGTCATAAGTGAACCATATATAATATCGTAACAATGAATATGATTCTGTAATAAGTCAATGACTTTATTTAAATCATTATACAGGAGGTTCTAATACGTATAAAGCATATCGGTTCTAAGGTAAGGGATAACTTTTCCAGTCTCGTTCTTATCCGAGATTGTTTATTCGTAAGTATTTACTGGGGTTATTGTTCTTATCCATGTCCATGTTTCCTAAAAATAGTTTCATGTATGTTTAATGTCCTTTTTACCCATTTTTGACTTTTTCTACATGGTATGTATGGATTCTTTCTTTTACACTGTACTTTTTCACTTTTTCGGAAAAAGTACGAGAAGAATGTTTTTTTAACTTAAACGGCCCGAACAGATTTTTACGGTTTTATAAAGCCTTATTTTCATGAAGCTTCTTCCAAAAGATTTCATGACCATTTTCAAAAAAATCATTTTCTTTAAAAATTTCATGAAATTTTGTGAAAAGAGAATGATTTTGAAGAAGAAAGGATATTTTCCTCAAGAATTCATTTCAAGTGTTTTATCAAAATCATTTTTCATCTAAGATGACATTATTTCATATGTGTCTGTTTCATGTATATTGTCTCTATGATTTACAGGGTTTCATTTTACTTATGATGAAATATAAATTAGTTTTATATGGATTATGTGATGATGGGATGATGTTTATGAAACCCATTTTATTCTTTGGGTTATGATGAATGTTTTAAGTTTATTTTGTGGCACAAGAAAGAATTATTTCATTATGAGATGAGTGGGACTTATAACACCCTCCAATTAATTGGGTAAAGATTTATATCTCATGAGATATACATGGCTGGAATGGTAAGTTAATCTGGTTCAGTGTTACCGGACTGAAACGAGGAATAAACTCGATTCAGAAAGGAACTTTGTCCACTATAATGGTCTTGGCAGGAATGCCTTGGCTACTATGGAAATCATGACATGTTCTGAATGGTTGCCACAATTACATGTTATATTCCCATTATATTTAATCATTATTGAATTTCCATTATGATTTATTAATTATGTACTTCCATGATTTATGTCTTTGCTCAAGATTTTGATGTTTAAATTTCATGTTCATTTTTTTGTTTTCAAATGTTTATGGATTGTTTTATGTTCACTATGTTTTCCCTTACTGAGCATTTGATCTCACCCTATTTATGTTTTCTTTTCCCCAGTATATAAGGAAAGGTTTTAGGTAAGAAAAAAAGGGAAGATCTTTATGGGAGATGTTGAGGATCTTTCAGCAAGATTAGAAGATTATGTTCCATGTTTCCAAAGGCACTAAACTATTACGGTCCTTTAGTGTCTGTTTTTTATTATGTAATAATTATTCTGAAAAAGTAATGTAATGTCCATGTACGTCAATATTTGGTTCTCTAAATTTTGGGAGGTCAAGGTGACTCATCCCAAACACTTTCCCAATTTTCTAGTATGATGAATAGTTCCAACGGTAGACAGTTGTGAATAGTTAAATAGTATCCTTCTCTGAACAATGTTTCCAAAACGGTGACCTTATAATGGTGATCTTTTCCTTCCATTGAAAACTTTTGAGTTTTTGAACAGTGTTTCCAAAATGGTGACCTTCTAATGGTGAGGTTCATGAACAATGTCTAATGGTGAGGTTCATGAATAGTGTCTAATGGTGATGTTCATGAAAAGTGTCTAACGGTGAGGTTCATGAACATTGTCTAACAGTGAGGTTCATTGTAGAACCCCAAACATTTTATGGTATTTTTATCTTAAATACATTCTATTCATCACTGTGTTCCTTTTAAACAACACTATGATATTTAGGAGATAGTCAAAACCTAGCCAATTAATATAAATTTTAAACTTCTAGGTTTTGAATTTCAAAAATGGTCATCTAGAGTTGTGATCAGTAAGTCATTTGGAGTCTGATAGAACAGACTTGGTTTTTGGTGAATAGTAACATACCCTTATGAATTGTAATATTAATAGTCATATGACCCTTATGAATAGTAAATAATAATATTATTTCATTTTCTTAAGGCAACAAGATAATCGGATCTTAATTAATATTTCAATGTCTCATAAAACTAACTGCACTTCAAGATTGTTATTTTTCGAATTAACTATGACCTTATTTAAAAATTAAATTAATAATATTTAGAAAATTATTTTCTAAAAATGGATTTCACTTCTGAATTCTAAACGTCGAAAAATGGTAGGGGTGAATTTTTGGGATTTTTATGAAATTCTTGAATTTTTGATGAGTAGTGAAATACGGTAAACTACCGTATATTCAATTTATTAGTAAAATACACTATTTATGACATCATAAGTTATTCAAGGCCACTTATTTCGAACACACATGCCATTATTACTATTATGTGTCACATGAAACAATACTATTGGTTTTCTTGATGGAAATAATAAAATAATGAAATTAAATATTCATAATTTACCCCCCTCCTCCCCTATAAAAACCCACCACGACCACCTCTTCTCTTCCCTCCTCTAAGCCTTGAAGCTCTTCAATGTTCTGCCCAATAATCCTCCCAAGTCTATTCACCACGTCCTAGAGCTTCTTGTCTCACCAAAAGACCAAAAACAAATCCCTTAAGAAGGATCTCAAGGAGAAGAGATCAAGAGGTAAACAACCTCTTTTATTTTCATTCTTTTCTTTCATTTTATGTTATTATCTTCCTTTACCTTTGGAATGTGTTGGGATATTTCATTAAATATTCCCCCTTACTGTCCATAATATGTATGAATTATGAGATATTTCATTCCTCTCATCAAACTATTTTTATGAAATTTTAAGAGACGTCATTAGGCTGCCGAATTTTCTTGAGAAATTTATCAAGTTTTCATTCATTTTAAGATTATTTTCTATTCTTATTATTTCCTCACATCATCTTAACCAAGAGGAACGTTTGCTCCAGAATCTTGTATTTTTTGTTTTTTCTAATGTTTATGGGAAATTCATCATAATTATTCGTCTCCTCTCCCACTTATTTAAGGAATAAAAACATTGTCTGTGATGTGTGAATTACCGACATCATGGATGAGGTAATTTAAACTTCCATTAATTATTTCAATTATGGTCATGAAACCAAATGTATGGTTGAACCAGGTCATAATATATTTATTTTATCATCATTAATGTTCGAGAATCTTTAAATGTTCAAAATATGGAATAAAAATACAAAACACGTTTTTAGCACAAAACTACCAAGCCAAAATCAAGCGTTTATCTTTTACTCATCGAATGAGTCATCATCATGGAATATAACCAAAATAATTATAAGATAATATTTGTCTCTTTTATTTCACTAATAATTTATATTAACAATTCCGGATGCTTAACCATATTTCAAACCAACTTCCATTCATAAATACAAGTAAACAAAGCATGAAACCAAGTAAGAAAATTCTTTCAAACCAATAAAATTGGATCTTTTTAATCCATCAAAAATACCATTAATGGACTAAATAAGGTTATACCATATCAATTAAATATAAAATAGGTTTTTTACTTATGAATTAATAATCCTAATTTGTTTATTAGGGTCTAAAAAATAAGACAAGAACACATTCAAGCTTAAGGTAAGGGATCCGCTCTCTCACTTTTGTTCAAGAATATCCCCTTTGTTGTGACTAAATTTTTATTGTGCACCTAATAATCTTTATGTGATGTACCTACATCCTATTTGAGATCACGTTCCATTTGAAATTATATTTCTATTAAATATCCATAATCTCATGACATGGATATATTTATTATCTAAACCGTATACCATTTCACATACGGTGTATATTTGGGATGTTATTGATGAATCTGTATTCCATACTCTATACAGATATTGAAAAGGCATATTACTCTTTTATGGAATAATTGTATAAATAATGCATTCTATGTTGAGGTGAGTAGGGCCCACTAAATCCCCATGATGAATTGGTAGGTTTCATGAGACAAAACAGTTTGGTGACAGAACATTTAAGTTTGTTTCCAAGAAAAATCAGATGGGTTTCTACCCACACCAGTAATCCATTTTTACGGTATTATTCTTTCATGTGCCAGATACATCACATCAAATTAATAATCATTCTCTTTATTCATTGTCAGTTATTATTATTATCCATGAGGCTTTCACTATGACAAAATCTATGGATGCAGTTTCATTCTCAGTTTTTTAATGGCATTAGTTGTTCATTTATTCACTATGCCATTCCGATTATGTCAAATTGATTGTGATTCACTTATTATTGTAATCATGGTCCTACTATTTGTAACCCTTACTGATCATTTGAGCTCACCTCTTTCATTGTTTACCTTCAACATGTTAGGAAGAGGAGGTCATTTATTGAGTGAAAGTCGATGCGGTTTTTGTTTTTCATTATGGATTGTATCTTGTTACCTTATCCAATGTAATTTATGTTAAATAAATGTATCTTGATTCTTCAATACTACTAAAATGATCGTTCCTTTGGGATTTTCATTACTTCTAACCATGAAAATATCACATGTAATGCCCCGACTCTATCCTAGAGGGGTCAGGGTGTTACAGTTGGTATTAGAGGAAGTTTAGTAGAACACTTGGAAACTAGAGTAGAAAATTAATAGTAGGGAATAGATCCCTAAGGCATTATTTGAGGATAAACATACAAGAACATCCTAGTTTTTTGTTAAGAAATAGATTATGTGGATTTTTCAAGCAATACATCCCTATCGTGATACGAGTAGGTAGAGGCGGCTCTGGCATAGATGTATCTATGGTAAAACCTGAAAACACCGCTTTGAGCTAGACTCAAACGGGAACTACTGCATGACAACAGGCCTTGATGCACTATTGGTTACGACACTCCCAGGGGATATGCTTAATATAATTCATGTTTTCTTTGCAATCCATTATAAAGGAGTTAATGTAAATTTTTCCTTAGAGGAACCATGTTTATGCATATAATTTCAATCTATGTTGAGAGATTATATATTAGAGATTCATAAACTAATCTAGTGTATCCCATTATTTAGAAATGGCGTCTAATGGAAGAAGGGGAATCAATACTCGTGGGCAAGGTAGGGATCTCCCTACTGATCAAGTAAACACAGTCAATGCTGGAGCAGATCAGATCATGATCATATGAGACAACTTACTCAAGTTGTAACAAATAACCATTCCACACCTGTGTTGGATCATTTAATGTGGAATAATCCCCCATCTTTTAGTGGGACTACTAATCCAGTGGTAGTTGAGTAGTGGACCAAGTCACTTTAAAAGATATTCATGGCATTAAGATGCAATGAAAATGAGAAGGTGGTGCTGGAAATATATTGTCTCAAGGGTGACGCTGACCAATGGTGGTCCCTGATTCAGAACACCATGGGGGAAGTAGAAATAGAAGATATGGAGTGTAGGACTTTTATGTAAATGTTCTTCAAGAAATATTTCCCTCGTGAGCAACGAAATGAAATGAAGCAGAAATTCCTTAGCTTGAAACAAATGGAAGAGGACAGTATTGTAGAGTATGAGGCTAATTTTACAAGTTTGGCCAGGTATGCCATAGATTACGTACGAGACTCGACAAACAATATTGATAATTTCATTGAAGGTCTTAAGCCAAGTCTTCAGAGGGCGCTGGATTCTCAAAAATATTCATCATAAGATGGAATTGTATCAAGTGACATCAAAACAGAGAGGTAATTTTCTAGATAAAATATTTTCAAAGGAAACCAAGATAAGAAGCGGTACGTGGATAACAAAGGAAGAGGAGAAGAACTAAAGAAGAGTAAGGGAATGAATAGCCTCCCATTATGTGAGAACTGTGGAAAGAATCATCTCAGGAAATGCTTGAAAGGCATGGGAGTCTGTTATAACTACGGAGGAAAGGGTCATAGATCCGATGAATGCAAGGGGAAGAAAAAATTAAATAATGTTCAATGCTACAATTGCAGAGATATGAGACACTATGAAAATGAGTTTCCTAAACACCATGGAGACGCGACTCAAAAAAGGTCAAGAGATCAAGGGAGAGCTTATGCGATTACAACTACGGAGGACGAAGTCCCTAATGATGTGGTGATAGGTACTTTAATTATTTCCTCAAACTTAGCCAACACCTTATTTGATTTTGGATTATCACATTCATTTATATCTTCTATGTTTTCCGAGAAAATTAGATATGTACAAGTTGATTTAATAAAGGAGTTGTTAGTAAAAAATCTCGGGGGATGTATCATTGCAAAAAAGGCATGTCGACTAGTTCCCCTCCAGTCACCAAAACATTATTTAGTTACTAACCATGTTATCATACCAATGACTGAATTTGTTATAATTCTCGATATGGATTGGCTTTCAGATTTTGAGGAGAATATTTATTGTAAGAATAAGGAAGTTACAATTTTTGAATATGGTGTAGAATCCCTTGTCTTTAGGGAAGAAACATCGCCACCTGATTCTTATCGATAATCACCCCAAGTAGCTCTACTAAATGCAATACTTGGAAGGGAAGATAAACCAAAATCTATGGGCGAGGAAAGAAATATTCAAATTGAGGATGTGCACATAGTGCAAGAGTACATTGATGTATTTCCAGAGGATTTACCTGGACATCCTCTAGTGTGGGAAGTTGAGTTCTTTATTTATTTAACTACTAATACAAGACCTATATCAAAGACTACCTATATAATGGCCAATGTGGAATTGGTAGAGCTATATAAAATACTAGAGGATTTGAGTGAAAAAGGATTTATTCGACCTAGTGTTTCTCCATGGGGAGCCCTAGTCCTGTTTGTCAAGATGAAATATGGATCCATGAGGCTATGCATTGATTATAGGGAAATCAATGCTATTACAATAAAGAATAATTATCTTCTACCTCAGATTGATGATTTATTGGATCAACTCCATGGAGCCCAATAATTTTTGAAGATTGACCTTCGATCCGAATAACATCAGCTGTGTGTGAGAACGTAAGATATTCCTAAGACATCATTTCGAACCAGGAATGGGCATTACGAGTTTACGGTGATTCCATTTGAAATGACTAATGAAACCTCTATTTTCATGGATTTAATGAATAGAGTTTTCAAGGAATATCTTGATTACTTTTATCTAGTGTTCATCGATGATATCCTCGTATACTCAAAAAGCAATAAATATCATGAGAATCACTTGCGGATTATTTTGGAAACACTTAGAAGAAGTCAATTATATGGGAACTTTAGCAAGTGAGAATTCTAGCTTCAGTCAGTTTCTTTTCTAGGATATATTGTCTCCAAGGATGGAATCCTAGTTGATCCTGCAAAGTCAAAGGAAATCCAATTATGGCCCTTGACAACAAACATAAATGAGGTACACAATTTTATTGGCTTAGGATGTTATTATCGACGTTTCATTCAAAATTTTTCCCGACTAGCCAACCCGCTAACCAAGCTCACACGTAAAGGAGTTAAGTTTGTGTGGAAAAAAGTGTTTACAGAATGCTTCGATTAATTGAAAAGTATATTAGTCATTACTCCAATTTTGACTCTTCCATATGGATGTGATGGATTTTTGATATACAGTGATGCATCAATGAATGGGCTGGGTTGCATCCATATGTAAAAAGATAAAGTTATTTCTTACTCATCAAGATAGTTGAAGAATCGTGAGAAACAATATTATCCAACTCATGATCTTGAGTTAGCAGCCTTATTCATTGCTCTGAAAATATGGAGGCATTATCTCTATGGAGATAGATGTGAGATCTATACAGACCACAAGAGTTTGAAATACATTTTCACACAAAAAGAACTCATCATGAGGCAAAGAAGGAGGCTCGAGTTACTAAATGATTACGATTGTTCAATACACTACCACCCAGGAAAAAGAGAATAAGGTGGCAGATGCATTAAGCAGTAAAGATCATGGCCTTCTGACTCAAATGAGGATTGAAAGAGATCCTATATTCATGGATCTACTAAATATGTATATTTGAATTGTTAAGGAAGGAGAAACATCACTCCTCTTTCAAATGATTGCTAAACCATATTTACTATAAAAGATAAAAATTTCTCAATCTGATGATGAGAATCTGCAAAAGAAAATTAAGGCAGTTAAGGATGGAAGACGGACAGAATTCATGTATGAGGAAGGAGTTTTGAAGTTTTGGAAGAGGTTATGTGTTCCATCAGTACCTGAGCTAAAAAGGGAACTATTAGATGATGCTCATAGCTCAAAGTTTTCTATAAACTCGGGTATCACCAAGATGTATAGAGATAGGAAGGAATAATTTTGGTGGGATAATATGAAGCGAGAAATTGCTGACTATGTGTCAGGTGTCTAGTTTTTCAACAAGTGAAGGCAGAGAGACAACATCCCAAAGAAGTTCTGCAACCTCTACGTATTACTATGTGGAAGTGGGATAAAATTACAAGGGATTTTGTCACTGGACTACCGAGGACACCAAAAAGGAATGATGAAATATGGGTAATTGTTGATCGTCCCACTAAAACAACACATTTCCTTCCAATAAGAGAGGACTTACCACTTGAGAGCCTAGAAGGACTTTATATTAATGAATTTGTGAGACTTCACGGTGCACCTCTATCAATTGTCTCTAATCTAGATCCCCAGTTTACGTCTAAATTCGGGAAAATTCTCCAGAACTCTTTGAATATTGTGCTTCATATGAGTACCGCATATCACCCCTAAACCGACAGACAATATGAAAGGACTATTCAAACTCTATTAGATATGATGAGGTCGTGTTCTCTTGACTTCCAAGGTATGTGGGATCAATACTTGCCTTTTTTGGAATTTTTATACAAAAATAGTTTCCATTCTAGTATTCAAATGTCTCTATATGGGGCATTATATGGAAAGAGATATTGAACTCCAACTTGTTGGGATGAAGTTGGTGAGAGGAAACTTATAGGCCTAGAACTTATTGAAGAGACCATGACAAAGGTGAAGAAAATACAAGCCCATATTAAGGTATCCTAAAGTAGGCATAATAGTTATGATAACAACTAGAGAAAGGACTTGGAATTTCAAGTGGGAGATAATATATTTCTGAAAGTATCTCCATAGAAGGACGTCCTATGGTTTGGTAAGAAAGGGGAATTCAGCCCCATGTACACATGACAATTTGAAATTTTGGGAAGAATCGGAGCTGTAGCTTACCATTTACCAATGCCGCTAAATCTCTCCAGAGTTCATGATGTGTTCCACATATCGTTGTTAAAGAATTACCTACCAGACCCAAGGCATGTACTCATATATGAAGAAATAGAACTGGAACCTAATTTGTCATACTATGAAAAGCCTATCAGGATTCATGACACAAGGGAGGAGGTATTAAGAAATTGAACTACTCTTCTAGTAAAGTTTCATTGAAGAAATCAGAATATGGAGGAAGCAACATGGGAACTAGAGGATTTCATTAAGACGAACCACCCACATCTTTTTAGTGGGCTTTATTCATAAAATTCCGAGGATGAAATTTCCGAAGGAGGGAATAATATAAAACCCCAAACATTTTATATTATTTTTCTCTTAAATAAATTCTATTCATCACTATATTCCTTTGAAAAAACACTAATATATTTAGGAGACAGTCAAAACCTAGCCATTAAATATAAATTTTCCACTTCTATGTTTTGAATTTCGAAAAATCGTCATCTAGAGTTCTGATCAATAAGTCATTTGGAGTCTGATAGAACAAACATGGTTTTTGTGAATAGTAACATACCCATATGAATAGCAATAGGACCCTTATGAACAGTAAATAATATTATTATTTAATTTCCCTAAAGCAACAAGATAATGAGATCTTAATTAATTTTTAAATGCCACATAAAACTAACTGCACTTCAAGATTGTTATTTTTCAAATTAACAATGAACTTATTTAAATATTAAATTAATAATATTTAGAAAATTATTTTTGAAAAATGGATTTCACTTTTGAATTCTAAACGTCGAAAAATGGAAGGGGTGAATTTTTGGGATTTTTCTAAAATTCATGAATTTTTTATGAATAGTGAAATACGGTAAAATACCATATATTCAATTTATCAGTAAAATACACTATTTATGACATCATAAGTGGTGCAAGGACAAATGTTTCGAACTCACATTCCATTATTACTATTAGGGGTAACATGAAATATTACTATTGGTTTTCTTGACGGAAATAATAAAATAATGAAATTAAATATTCAAATTTTACCCCTCTCCACCACTATAAAAACTCCCCACCACCACCTCTTCTCTTCACTCATCTAAACCTTGAAGCACCTCAAAGTTCTGTCCAATAATCCTCCCAAGTATCTTCCCCATGTCCTAGATCTAATGGTCTCACCAAAAGACCAAAACCAATGACCTTCATGAAGATCTCAATGAGAAGAGATCAAGAGGTAAACAACCTTTTTTATTTTCAATTTTTCTTTCATTTTATGTTATTCTCTTCCTTTCCCTTTGGAATATGTTGGGATATTTCATTAAATATTCCCTCTTACTATCCATAATATGTATGAATGATGAGATATTTCATTCCTCTCATCAAACTATTTTTATGAAATTTTAAGAGACACAGTTAGGCTGCCGAATTTTCGTGAGAAATTTTTCAAGTTTTCATTCATTTTAAGATTCCTTTATTTTCTTCTTCTTTCGTCACCTCATATTAACCAAGAGTCATGTATGCTCCAGAATCTTGTATTTTCTAGATTTTCTAATGTTTATGGAAAATTCTTCATCATTATTCTTCTCCTCTCCCACTTATTTAAGAAATAAAAACATTGTTCATGATGTGTCGAATTACCGACATCGTGGAATCTTTATTAATGTTCTAGAATCTTTAAACGTTCATAATATGGTTTAAAAATACAAAAAAAGTTTTTTTAGCACAGAACTACCAATCCAAATTCAAGCATTTATCTTTAACTCATCGAATGATTCATCATCATGGAATATAACTAGAATCATTATAAGATAATTTATGTCCCTTTTATTTCAAAAATAATGTATATAAGCAATTCTTGATGTATAAACCATATTTCAAACCAACTTCTATTCATGAATACAAGTAAACAAATCATGAAACCAAGTAAGAAAATGCTTCCAAAATAATAAAATTTGATCTCTTAAATCCATCAAAAATACCATTAATGAACTAAATAAGGTTATACCATATCAATTAAATATAAGAGAGGTTCTGGACTTATGAATTAATAATCCTAATTTGTTTATTCAGGTCTTTAAAAATAGGACAAGAACACCTTTAAGCATACGGTAAGGGATCATCTCTCTCACTTTTGTTCAAGAATATTTCCTTTGTTGTGACTCACTTTGTATTGTGCACCTACTAATCCTTATGTGGTGTACCTGTTGCCCATTTTTTATCACATTCCTATTGAAATTATTTTTCTATTAAATATCCATAATATCATGTCATGGATATGTTGATTGTATAAACCATATACCATTTCACATAGGTTGTATATTTGGGATGTTATTGATGAATCTGTATTCTATACTCTATACAGATAATGAAAAGACATATTTCTCTTGTATTGAATCATTATATAAAGAATTCTTTGGATGTAGAGGTGGGTGGGTCCCACTACAGCCCCTCGATGCATCGGTAGGTCTCATGAGACAAAACAGTTTGGTGACATACCCTTTGATTTTGTTTCTGAAAAAAAATTATATGGGTTTCTACCCACAGCAGTAAACCATTTTTATGGTATTATGGTATCATGTGCCAGATACATGAAGTCCAATTAATAATAATTCTCTTTATTCATTGTCTGTTATTATTATTTTCCAGGATGTTTTCACTATAACAAAATCTATGGATGCAGTTTCATTCTATGTTTATTAATGGAATTAGTTGTTCATTTATTCACTATGCCATTTTGATTATGTCATATTGATTGTGATTTACTTATTACTGTACTCATGATTCCACTATTTGTAACCCTTACTGAGTGTTTGTGCTCACCCCTTTAAGTGTTTACCTTCAATAGGTTATGAAGAGGAGGTCATTTATTGAGTGCTAGTGGATGTAATTTTTGTTTTTCATTATGGATTGTATCTTGTAACCTCATCCAATGTAACTTATGTTAAATAAATGTATCTACTTTCTTCAAGACTACTAAACTTATCATTCCTTAAGGATTTTCAGTCCTTCTAACCATGCCAATATCACAAGTAATGCACATGCTCCAGCCTAGAGGGGCCGGGGTGTTACAATCATGAACAGTGTCTAATGGTGGGTTTCATCAACAGTGTCTAAAGGTGAGGTTCATGAATAGTGTCTAATGGTGAGGTTCATTAATAGTGCCTTATGGTGAGGTTCATGAATAGTGTTTTTCCTTTTCTGAGTTTTGAGTTCATGAATAGTATTTCCAACTTCCTACAGTTTCGCCTCTTTAGCATTTTCCTTTGAATTAAAATGCATTTAAGGCCTCGTTTTAAGGAATATAAGGAGGATTCAAAGGCCATAACTCCAATATTAATTATTCTTGTGGCTCGGGATATTTTTACTTGGTTAAACCGTGTGGTTTAATGCAATCCGTTTTAAATGGGAAATTAAGTGTATCTTAAACCGTCACTCTGTTAAATTGTATAAATTGACAGGATATCTTCCTCCCTAATTCATCCTCTTTCTTCTCACCTATTACATGATAAAACCATTCATTCTATTCCATAGGAGTTTCATAAACAAACATTACTCCTTGGATTGGTTCTCCTCCGTATTGATGAAACCAAGATGTATTGATCAATCTTCTATATAAGGTATGTTTTATCATCGTTCTTTTGGGGTTCATCTTCTCTTATTTCTCCATTCCAAATTATTTCATGTAATATCCATGTTTCTAATGTAGTTTTCTAGGGTTTTAGTTTGTGTGGTCATACCATGGAATCCTCAGGCGGATTCAGTTGACACGAGAGGAGAATCGTGACCCGTTGGGTTGATAAAGAATGTCAAGAACTGTTTGAGGTAGGGTATTCCTTTATTCTCACTTCTTTTACGTGCAACTAAATAGTTAGCATGTCTTGTCCCACTTTATGAAAATGAAATTGACCTAATAAATATTTGAACCTGATAAATAAATTGATATCCGTCAAATGTTATTGCCTCTTGTTTTGATATATAATGTGATATCTATTCTTTCTTTGTTTAGCTCTTCATTCTTGATGAAAATTGGTAAAGAACGTAAAGCCAGAATTAATTTATAAATGTTTGGATAAAGATAAAGAGGCATGTAAATGAATCTGGTTATTATTATTGTAATTTTATGTTATTCGAATTGGCGCAGTAAGCATGTTTAATTATTTATGATAACATACTAGTTAGTTTTCCCGAATTTGGAACCAATGAATAATAAATCGTTTAATTTAAGAAGGATTAAAGAAATAGTGGTTTGATAAATGATAATTCCTTGTAGGGTTCTTAGTTACCCTCTTGTCTATTAAAGGGCCAAGAGCGCAATTATTAAGATGTTGTTTTGTTGATACTTGTGTTGTGTTCTGAGCCTGGATGGCTATGATGATATTTGGATGCATGGAGGCATATTGGTTGTGGCATCATTTGATTCCTAGAGTGGTGAGATGAATCAGTTTATGCTTTTGGGTGTGGGGGAGGATAGCAAGGATAATGGAATGTGATGGATGTGATTGTTGGATGCTTGGTGATTCTTATTGGTTGATTACCTTCTTTACTTTTCCCCACTGCCTAAGGTAGTTGGTCTTTCATACCTTTCTTCTTAAAGAGACGAAGACACGTGGGGTATTCCATGTGCTTTTCATGTTTATCTTCTCAAGGGTGGATGGGTCTATGCTCTTGATATAGGCCAAAAAGACTCGACAGGTAGCACATCTACTAACAGTGATGAGCCTCCTTGTGTTTAGTAGCATAGAATGCTTTTCACGAATTTTGGGTATTATCAGAATGTAATTCTATAATTAATATTTGAATAAATGGTTTTAACCTATGGGGTTAGTGTTTTCTAGGACATAATGATGTGGTTGTAATTTTAAAGGGACAGTGGACTTTGGTTCTGAAGATAATGCAATTTAATGTCGAATTGATATTAGTTAATTAATTTTTAAAGTATTAATTAATGTAAAGGGAAAATAATAAAAAGGTAATAAAATAATTTATTAATGCTCTTTAAATGGTTGTGTGCTTATAGGATACCTAGTCTTAGAAGTGGCATCCCAGAGTACGAGAGACGTTAGCTGCATTTGAGTCTAAAACTAGGTTATTCACATAGTGTGGTTGTGAGATATAGTATATTCTGTACCTTTTGTGTATATATACGCTAATCCACCCTATTAGTAAGGGAAACTAACACCCTGGGGATTCTGAGCCATAGGGGGTGTTTTCCCCAACATTCAGGTGGGAGGGTGAATGGCTGACTACCCCATTTGACCCCGCTCTCTTCTCTTGGTTTTTACTTGTACAGGTAGCCATAGTGGTTATTTATCCCCATATATGTGTGTAGAGGGATGTAATGGATTTTGGTTATTCATGCACATATATTCTGGATATATTATCATATGGACGATTATAGGTGTAACATGTATAGGATATTATGTCTTGAGGATCCTTACTCGGTGTATGTGTTGTATTGGCTTAAGGTATAATAATCGATGTATGATACACATTATGTGGGCTATAGAGGCTATTAGAAACTACCTGATTACTTCTCTTATGTGGATGTGGTGGTTTTGTTCCACGAGGTGTATGATGTGGTGCTTCGCCTAGGTGTATGCGGGCATGCCTCTTTGGAGAGAGATGCTCAGGACGTGTGATGTTGGGGAAAAGCGGCAAAGCAGTAGAGAAGTAGTATAGGGGTACCATTTATATTATTTATAATATGATATATTCTTATATGTGTTACGTGGTGATAATATCCATGGTGAGGATGGGAACATAGTATACCTGTTTATGTGACGAGTTTGTTTCACTTGTTGTTGACTATGCTTTAGCATGCTTTCTTTACCATTGCACGAGAGGCTTCAGGGAGGATCCTACTAAGTATACAATTATACTCACCCAATGTATATATAAACTATTTTTCAGGTCACATGGAGCAGGTTGGAGATCAAGTTGGTTTCTATTAGCTTGGGGTTGCAGGAGCCTTTTCGGCCTTATGGTTGCTGCTGCTTTTACATTCTTTTGGGTACTTGAGGTTTTTTCCTTCTAGTTATAGTACATTTACATGAAATTACATATGTCCACTTGTGTTTTCTTTTATATTTCAGTTCTTAGTTGGAGTTGGTTGGTGTCTATCATATCTTTATCTTCCGCGTGTGTTCTCTTAGAGGGTAATGCCTCCCATTTGTTTGATTAGTATACACTCAGTGCTAGTCTCCAACCCAGGGCCTACTGGAGGTGGGACTCAGGGGTCATTATCTCCATTCTAACATTGTCAGCCTAGGAGGGGTACACATTGTGGGTAGGGGGTCATGAAACCTCTTAATTCAATTTACATCATGATTATTTCCACACATAGAACATAATAGAAATCTCCACTTCTTTTCATCATGATTTTCAGATTTTCCTTTAAACTACATATTCCTCTTCTTGTCAAATCTGTGTGATGATATGGGACTCAAACCTCCATTTCATCCTTGATAAAAAATGCCCAATATATTCATAGCTACTAATTTCTCTTATAGATAATTTCATTATAAAACTGGGATTAAATCCAATGAAGAACCTATCGACATTATTTTCAGGTTGGATGATAATTCATATAGCTACCTCGAAAGTCTCATGAAATTAGACTTGTAGGTATCAATAAATTCATCATCCCTTTGCTTAATCTCATGGAACTATTTTTCCATATTGGTACGAATAATATGAGTAAAGTACATATTGAAAAATATGTTCATGAACTCATATCATTCCATTGATTCAATCTCATCTTGTTACCTCATATTCTTGATTAGATTCCACTTTTGATCTACATCTCCTTCTAACTGATAAATATATAGAATTTCTTTCTCATGATCCCATCATTGAAGAATAGAGAACATCATTTCCATGGTACTGATCCATTGTTCAGTAACAAGTGGATTATAATTACCTTTAAAAGAAGGTTGAGTTGGCCTCATGGAAGACTCAATAGAATGTCGTTCTCTAATTTTATCATCTAGAAGTACATCGTGAATCATAACTTCATAAATATATGTGAACATATCAATGAGTATTTTCATTCTATCTCCCATATAATTTGGTTACTCATGGGAAAAATCATTAAATTTTCCATCTAAATCCCCATTAATGTGGTTCCTTCGGGTTCCATCCATTGACTGAAATCAAAAGTATAAGATAAAAAATAGTTATCATAATGAGGAACCAAATATTCTTGATAAATAACTTATAGGATGTATAAAATATTACACTTTCCATAATCAATGATGCCATAGGTTTATCCTATCTTATTCAATGAAAACATCTATTTAAATCCTTCATGATGCATTATGAGGTGTTTGTGAATTTCCAAATCATATCCCCTATTTTTGTCAAACCTAGTGTGCATAAAAGCCCATTTTCATTTACTAGATTACCCTGAGTTAGTATTGAAACATCTTTTCGGAGATGTTACCCATATATAAATGTGTACCAGATCCAAATCCACTTGTAATATCTATACATGGATGTGTTTCTAGGATACCCCTCAATCAATCCTTCACCAAAATTCCAAGACATTTTCCTAAATGTTGACTGATCCTTATATGTATCCCTATACATGACCATAGGGTTATCAGTATGGGGTTCTCATTCTAGTTTCCTAAGGATAACTCAAATTTTCCTCTAATACCCACTATAACGAATCATTGTTGACATACATTAATATTTAATTACTTTTTTAAAATACATGATAAATTATAAAAATAGATGAATGAAGGTCAAACATGTCTATTTCCTTTGAAAAAATCGAATAATAAACACGTGTGAATAATTCATTTTCATTATATCCCACTATGAAATTCTTGACTATAACCCTTATTAGACACATCCAACATATTACATATATTCATAACTCGGGGAAGGAAAGAAAAAAATGAGTGATAAAAAATACTCAGTAAGGGTAAACAAGGGAAACAAATAAGCATAATCATGAGCATAATGGTATGAGAACATGATCATGAAAATAGATGATCATACCCTACATATCAAAGATAATATAAATGTACCATGGCATAAAGATTGGTAGTTCATAAGACATTATTAATAAGTAAATAGAGAACATAATCCACAAATGCATATTATAGGAACAAAACATGGAATTTTGGAAGACACATAATCATATAATATGATTTCAATAGTAGAAAAGGCATCAATTACATGACCATATTGGTAGTATTGGTTTACTCCACATACGATCTTGGTACTTATAGATTAATCCCATGGCTATCTTGGTAGAATCAGTTCACTCCTCATACCATCTTGGTAGTCATGGTTCACTCCCATGGACATCTTAGTAGCCAAGGTTAATTCCCATGATGATCGTAGTCTATCTCATTAGATATAAAACTTTAACAAATACATTTTAGGGAGATATAGGTCCCACCAATCTCATAATTAAATAATACAAACACATGACACAATATCATAAATAATTATATCATCACCCAATAAATGTAATGGGTATTATAAAAATAATATCATATAAAATTCAGTGGACATTTAATGGTTTCATAATCATTTCATCATAAACATAACCGATGAAAAGAAGTGGGTTTCAAAAGCCTATAACCTGTGAATGTGAAACGGGGTCCATAAACATCATGCCATCAAAACATAATCCATTCAGAGAATGAATGTGAATGGAAACATTGAATATGTTCCACATAAAAGAATGAGTGACCCCAATTTATTTTATCTTATAAGGTGAATAATTTTGAATTATCATTTAAAAATATTTCTGGAGGAAAATATCCTCTCTTTATTTAAAATTATTTTTAAAACATAAATCATTTTTAAAAACTATTTATTTGAAAATATCTTTGAAAACGTATAAAGAATGTATTAAAAACAATAAAACATTTTTAAAATACTTTTTCCATTAATATGGTATTCAAATATCTTTTCAAAAAAATTAACTCAATTTTCAGAACATTTCTGAAATCATGTTATTTTAATTTAATAGATTTCTGAATAGAGAGATAGATATTTAGATTTTAATTAAAACATTATCTTAAGTACCAAAGAGTATAAAATGGTACTAATAAATTAGGGTATCATAAATAAAAATAGTATAATGGATCTCATGAGTATTCCTGAGATATAGATCAAATTATTTAATCAAAGAAAGCTTAAATGTAAACAATCTCGAAAATCGATGAGATTATTTTAATATACTATTATAACATGGTAATATGGGATCATACTCTCCATGTAAGAAAATTAAATTAAATATTTCTTCAAATAAAATTAAAATAATTACATTCATGATATAAAATGTAAAATGGAAGTATATACACCATGAAAAAGATTTTAGGTTCATAACAAATAATGACACTCAAATAAGTAAAATTGAGAGAATTTTTTTTACCAGTTTGGTAACTAATGAAACATAAAAACCAAGAATTGATGTTAATAAAATTTATATGTTACTACCAATATAATTTGGTATAATATATATAGAATTCAATCATGTTCATTATTTACACCACATCAAAGGAATGAGTGGCGAATATAACATGTATCTCACATGAATAAAGAGAGATGAAATCGCCATACCTTGTGTCTTTACTCTCATAATACTCACTCAAACTACCATTATAATAAATATAAATTTACTATACATGTTTAAAAAAATAATATCATTATATATAATTTCATATATACTTTTAATATGACCATATATGACCCTCTTGTTAAGGATCCTATGTTAAGGTTTTATTTCGAGTAATATTTGCTTTGTTATTTGTATGTTCCACAATTTGCTATATCATTTGTCCTTATAATTATATCATGAATCCATAATGATATAAATAATATAAATATAATTTATATACATTATATTTTTTTATAATAATCTATGCAATATATTATTAGGAAATTGAAAACACCATTCACAAACATGGTGGGTTCTATATACACATGAACTTTATTTCCATTTAAATGGTATGTTGAGAGAAAGAATTTAATATATATATATATTTATTTATTATAGTATATTTTTGATATCATATATATCATATATATTCACTAATACTATCCTTAAACAATTCCATGTATTGTATGACCGAATCATATCGCATTGATGGGGCGGTAGTCCACACATTCTCTATCGAAATTATCATATTTTAAAAATATAAAAATCATAAATGTATGATATAAATAAATAAAATTAATCAAAAATAATTTATAAATTTAATATATACCATATATAACTAGATTTTCCATCATTATAGACACCATGAGATATGGTGAAAAAATTGAACAATCATCGTTTAGTGAGGCAGTAGTTCATCGTACACATAAAGAATATGTTAATTATTCATTTGATGGTGGTGTGTATAAGTTTTGGTTTAATCCTTAACATAAAAATATCCTAGTATATTAATTATACTGGTGTTTTTATACAATCATGGGAAAAATAAATTGTAGGGTAGAGGATAAAAATAAAAGAAAGGACTTAAGAGAAGATCATACCTCTTCATTGAGTAAATCCTTTTGGATTGTGCCAAAAGGCATCCTCAAATTGACTTATTTATAATGGAAGGATTCTAGAATGAATGTATGGATGTTTAGAAGTGTAATGGGTAGGTTATGGCCATATCTAATAGGCTTGAGAGGTGTGAGGAAGAGGTAGAGTTTCTGGATTTTTATTGCGATAGAAAAGGACTCACATGTAATTTTAAAAAACAAGTTACATGTACATGTCATTTGGGCCGTTATTATTATGTTTTAGTCCCTAGTTAAGCATAATTTTCACTTAATCATTGTGATTAATTTTAAAATATTTTACTAATAATTTTGGTCAAAAATGAAAATGGTATTTTTATAATCAAAATTTTATACTGAATAAAAATTTTATGTCAGTTTTCCAATATTCATATCATAGTAGCTGTAAAATTATGTTTAATGTTAATCCCGCAAATGAGACGATATAACACATTTTATAGTGAATTTTTTTTCAAATGTTTGTTAAGATTTTATATTCAATTTTAATGAGAAAATGATTCTAGTGAATTAAATTTCATTAATATATGCAATATTTATCTAATTTTAACTTAAACCAAATTTATAATCTATATTAAGATTAATAATTAATTAAATAAAAAAGTTTTTTTAACTAATAAGAAATATTTTTCACTATTATCAAAAAGATTTGTTTTGGAGATAAGTCCAAAAAAATTACCCTAAGATAATTTCAATGGTATGAATTAAAAAATGATATTTATTTTATCAAATTAAATATCTAATTTTTTTAAAAAAAATTAATTTATTATTTTTCAATGAAGGATATGAAAATTAGTTTATTTGAGAAAATTGTATTTTTAATAACAAACAGAATACTTGAAATAATATTCCTCATAATAAATAATTTTTATTTATTTAAAAAAATTATAAACAATATTTTATAATTAATTATTACTGTTTATATTACTATTTTTATTGGCAAGGATATAATTATATAATTTAAATATTTTTATCATAAAAATGATGTTTCATATAAACTATGTATTTTATGTGATATATGCTAAGTTGGTGATGCATTTAACTTATTCCAAGTTAATTTTGCATGTAATATATTGTAGATTGGTTCCATGTGAAATGGATGTTTTTCATAATGCATTATAAGACACAGGTGATTATATAATTTATTCAAAAAAAGTCCATAAAATCTCGATGTGTTATATTATATACTCTTTAAATTGAATTTCACCCTTGAAATTCATCACTAAGGTAAATAAGTAAGGTCGGTTATTTTTCATCATATCCTCAAGTTATTAGATAGCATCCTCTAACTGGGGATTTATATACAAAACGTTTATTAGGTGATTTATCTTGTTTTTTAGACCATTCTCGATCAATCAATAATTTCAACTAGGTGTTATTCATAAGACAGATCCTTCTCTAGCGGTATGACATATGAGTTCAGTACATGTGAAGGGTCAGTTATGTACTTCCTCAAGATTGATTCATGGAATATATAATTGAATTGAAATATATTTAGAGAAAGTGCCAAGCGATAGGATACCATCCCGATATGATTATGAATATCAAAGGGACTGATACCCCAAGGGATAAGTTTACATTTCTTCCATAATTTCATAACATTCTTCCAAGATGAGATTTGTAGAATAACCATTTCCCCAAATTCAAATTATAGATCATGCTGATGGTTATGTGCAGAACTTTTATGCCAACTTTGGGCCGCCATGATTTGTTGTAGAGTGGTTCTAAACATCACAACCTTTTCTTAAATGATCTCCGGTCCCAAAATATTTCTTTGTCCGACTTCATCGTCACATGTTGGAGCTATACATTTCATCCCATAAAGGTATTCATAAGGTTATATCTGAATTCTTGAGTGAAATCTATTATTTTATGAAAACTCAACTATAGGAATGTGCTCATCCCAACCACCATGGAAATCAATAGAACACGATCTAAAAAAATTATCTTAGTCTTGAATGGTTCTTTCAGACTGACCTTCTATCCGAGGATAATAGGTAGTGTTGAAACTGAATTCTATGTCAAGTGAATACTGAATACTTATCCATAACATTGAGGTAATCCTATGATACCTAACTAATACAATGGAATGTTTTACTCCATGCAGCCCTACCACTTATTTAATATATATCCATATATGGTGATCAAGAAAAAATTCATCTCTATCAGAGATGATGTGTGATGACTTAGTATGGTGATCAACTACCATCCGTATAGAATTAAACCATTTAGTTTTTTTGGGTAGTCCAACAAAAAAATCCATAGGGATGTTTTCCCATTTCCATTTTGGTATGGGTAATGGATGCAACATCCTATTTTACATTATTCTTTCAGCCTTAACTTTTTTTCCTACCAAGCAACAAGATACAAACTGTGAAATACATCCCTTAATTCTATCCCACCAAAATTATACTTTCAAATATTTATACATCTATGTACATCAAGGATGAATTGAGAATTAAGAACTATGAGATTCCTCTAACATCTCATTCTTCTAATTTGGTATAAAAGGAACACATACATAGTTCCTGAACATCATCATTCCATCTAAATCATGGTTAATGTAAGGAACATTTTTGAATTTATTTATCACTTATACATATTCTTTATCATCATCCTTAATATTTAAATAGATTTAGGGTTAAATATTCATTAAATAATAATATTAATTTCCCATTCCATTAGGATTTCTAGATCTGTCAATTGAAAATAGAAAATTATTAGTTCTTTTGTGATCCTCATAATAGATAAGATAGAATGATCCTTCTAACTCAAAACATTGGACACCTTATTCTCTTAATAGGGTGGTAATTTATTTAGAAATAATAATCATTTATCAACTCTAACCATATTCTCTAAAACATGTTCAACTACTTATATGTTAATATATATTTTAGACTTTTATGACCATTATATATATCACAATTTTCCCTATAAAATAATGCTGCTATATCTTTAATTAAAAAAATGTTACTGCTAACTCAAAATCCTGAGTTGGGTAATTCATCTCATGAATATTAAACATTCATGAGGCATATTCTATATCCATGTAATTATTAATAAGAACTCATCTCAATACCTTCATGGGTATATAATTATATATTAAAAACCCTTCTTCACTATAGGGAAATGTAAGAACATGTGCATTGACCAACCATCTCTTCAGTTCCTTGAATTTTTCCTCATATTCATTTATTCGATGGAACCTAACACCTTTCCATGTTAACCTAGTCATAATATTATGTAGTTATCAAAAATTATCAACAAACCATCGATAATATCCAGCTAAACAAATAATTCTAGGGATCTCAGTCTCCATGGATGGTCTAGCCATCATTCAATAGCCTCTGTCTATGATGGATCTACATCTATATCATCTCTTGAGATTATGTGACCCAAAAATGAAACCTTTTGCAACCAAAATTCACAATTTCTATGTTTTTCATTTATATTATTCTTACATAGGGTCTTTAGTACAATTCTCGTGTGATAGTAATCTTCTTCTTTGATCTTTTAATATATAATAATATCATCTATAAGGCTGCAACAAACAAATAAAGTTAATCCCTAAAGAAAATATTCCTTAAATCCATGGAGATAATAAGGTAATTAGTAATACCAAAATAAATTTCAATAAATTAAAAGTGTAAATACCTTTTATGGAATTCCATATTTGGGATATCATATTTCTTGACCCTAATTTGATGATATCTAGAATATAGGTCAATCATGGAAAAGTATTGATCTCTGCCCAGTTGATCATAAAAGATGACAATAATGGTAATAAGATACTTGTTCTTGATTGGGAACTTATTCAACTCCCGATAATCAATGTAGAGTCACATTGACCCATCTTTCTTTTTCACAAAATTAATCATTTCTCCCCAAGATGACACATCCAAATGAATCCCTTATCAAGGTTATCTGGGAGTTTCTTCTTCTATTACAGCAACTCAATCTGGACCCTCTTATAAAAATTCTTAAAATTGTTATGGAACTAGGTATAATTACTATTGAGAAATCAACATCATTTTTTGGTGGAAGACTAAACAAATATTAAGGAAATAATTCTAAATAATCGTGAACAATATGCATATTATTGATTGCAATATTCTCCACAAGAATTTGAGATAAACAGCCCTGTTGAATTGTAATCATGAACCATACACAGGGTGTAATATCCAAATGAATTTCATTATTATCATCAAAGTGAAGGATGATCATAGGAAAGTTTTATATTTCAAATGTAACTTCAATTCCTTAAAAACTGATGTGGGTATTATGTAGTGAAAGGAAAACCATTCCTATGATGACATCAGATTTGACCAAATGTAGGAAGCTATGATTTATAAGAACCAAAATCCCACAAACTTTAACTGGAGAGGAATCATAGACTTCAGATGCATTAATTATACCATTAGGGGTCTGCAAAACTAATTCCACATCTAATTATTTTGGAGTAATATGAACACCCTTAGAAAATTCTATTGATATGAAATAGTGGGTTGATCCAGAATAACATTTGACATTAGCAGTTCTAGAGTGGATGGTAAGTGTACATTTTATCAAATCGTTATCACATCCATCATTATAAATAGTGACTGAATGATATTTCCACTTATCATAAGGCTTAAGAGGTTTCTAACATCAATCATCATCAGGAAACCTTGTTTTTGGGAAGTGGTTAGCTAATGCCCATTCTCCTATTGCAAGTATCACATATTTTGGGGAAGTGAATTATATAACAGTCTTTAATCATTAAAAACATTCACTAACTTCTTTCCATCACATCATATGTCAATTTATTTGTGGCATTTTTTCCCACATAAAACATTTATTAAACCCCATAATGTAATTTCTTCCATGATTAATCCCACACTCAGAGCGTAAAAGAAATATCATATTCGCTTATGCATGAGTTTTTATTTGGCTTTAAATTATTTATTCCTCATTTGTTCAAAACTGTTGGATTTATACATGAAACCAACCTCCATTTCAACCTTGATTACTGAAAACAAAATCTATTCATAGATACTAATGTCTCTTATGGCCAAATTTTTACTGAGACTTGGTTGTAATCCATGGAACACCCTATCAACTTTTCCTTTGGTTGGATGATAATTCATGTAGCATACCTCACATGTATCATGAAATTAGCCTCATATATAACTATAGATTCATAATTCCTTTTATTCAACTCAAAATACTATCTCTATATCTTGGTAAGAAGAACCTGAGGATATTACTTATTGAAAAATAAGTTCTTGAACTCATATCATCCCATAGAGTCAATATCATCTTGTTGTATCATATTCACCATTAGAGTCAACCAATGATCAGTATCGCTTTCTTACCAACAAACAGCATGAATGAATTTACAATTCTTGGACCACTAAAGAACAGAGAATGTATTTTTAGAAAAAATGATCCAATTTTCAGCAAAAATTGGATGGGAAGTCTCTCTAAATGAATTTTTATGTTTCCATATGAATGACTCAATAGAATTTTGTTTCATAATTTACTCATTTGGAATTACACCATGATTCATAGCCTCAGAAATCTACATTACCATAGAAATGAGGTTTTTCAATCCCGATCCTATAGAATTCAGTTGCTCAGGATGAAAATCATTTCATTGTCCTTCATAATCACTATTAACATAGTTCCTCTAGGTCTGACCATTGACTAAAACCAAATGCATAAAGTAAGAAATGTTAATCATAATGAGAAACCACAAATTTATGATAAATCAATTATAAGAAGTCTAACTTATGAATCATTCCTTCATCTATGACACCATAGGTTTATCTTAGGTTATTTGATGTGGCCTTATTTTGACTCAGTTTTCAATTCATTTTAGTTAATTTCTAAAAATTTTATTAATTATTTTTACATATTTTTCTAAATATTAACAATTGTATTTTTATAATGAAATATATTTATCAATCAATTGTTCATAATTAATATTGTATTTTAGTATTTTAAAATAATTAATTTAATTTATGATTTTTATAATTACATAATAAACTATTGATTAATTTAGTAGATTAAGTCGATTTATTTTAATAATTTGACATTTTTATTAATTAATCAATTCATCTTTAATTTCATTTAAATATTTTAATTTTTAACCCTAAATATCATTCTATTAAAAAAAAATTTAAATAACATAATTTTAATTGTTTCAATCTAATTATTTGATGGGTTTTAACAACCAATGTCTTTTTAATTTGACTCAATAAATCTTTTTATATAATTAAATTATTAATAAGTTTTTAAAATTAATCTTTGTATTTTATTCATTTATAAAAATTATCTAAATATTAATTAATCTTTTATACAAATTTACAATATTCAATTATTTTGTTTTATATAATTAAATCAATTTCTATTTAATTTTTTAATATAAAATTTAAAATTATTAGTTTTGTGTGATTCTCTATTCTGATTCATTAAATTTTTATTTATTATTTTTAATGTTAATTCTTATTTTAGTTAATTAATTAATTTACCAATGTTTTTTAATTATCTTAATATGTAATTTAACACTTATCCTTAAAATTATTTTTTCATTAAAATAAAATAACATTAATAATTTATTTTCATTCCTCAATTAATTTATTTTTACCCTTTTAAATATTATTTCTATGAATTATAATGTATTCATTTATTTTGTTTGATTATTTTAATTAGTATTTAATTATTTTTTTAATTTTGGTTTCTTTTTTGATTTTATTAATTTTATTATTTTCAATGATTTAGTTAATATTTATTTAATGTTTTGAATTTATTTTTTATATCTTAATAAATTAATTTAAATTGTATTTGAGTTTAGTTCATTTTTTTAATTTTGGTTTCTTTTTTGATTTTATTAATTTGATTATTTTCTGTTTCGCCTTTGCCACCGTTCCTCTTCTCATATGGAACCATTTCTCTACCAAAATCGGTCCTCTAGAGAACATGGGGTTGTGGAACCCTTAATGAGTTGCGACATTGGGGAACCCTATTGAAACTGAGGATGCCACCACGAGTAGGTAAGATGAATCGAAGCCGCATCTGAAGCAGTGAACCTGATCTGTGCCGCTGTGTAGAGCCGACCCGCAACAAAATCGAAGCAAGGAGGAGCCTTCCATTGGTTGCAATCTCTCCACCGCCTACGGGATCATCCGAATTAATTATTTTTTTTTGTTTCTAATTTCATTAATAATTTATTTAATACAATAAATTAATCAATATAATTTAAAAATATAATAAATTTCATATAATTTTAATAAATAAATATTAAATTTTAATAGTTTAATTTAACTATATATTATATACATAATAAATAAATATCTCTAATAAAAATATTTAATTAAACAAATAAATAAAATAAATCATATAATTTATTAACTTTAATAATGTAATCAAATAATTTTATAATATTAATTAACTACTACTAGTAATTTAATCCTTCCATTAACCTACTAATTATTTGTAATAATTACTTCTGTTAGTATTTACTAACATGTATTATTTACGTAAAATTGTTTAACCCATTTCTATTATATTTTTGAGATTTATGCAGATATCCATAATGACTTCCTTGTTCATTTTAACAACCTTGAGAGTAGTTAGTTACATGGGTTGGGATAGAGTGATATGAGATGCACCATAAAGTGCACGTGTGCGATGCAATAGTGATGTACCAAAATAATTCAGTTGAAGACATGTAGTGACTTGCAACAAATGACAGAGTAATAAACATTATAAAAATAGATCAATTGGTGGGACAATATTTCACACAACTCACTTTTTCTCTCACTTCTCACAAACTCACGGAGTTGAAGAGATCCTTAGAGAACTGCCTTGAGAACCTCTAATGGGAGATCAATGTACTAGGGGTAAAGCGCGGTGGTAGTTCATATGGGAGTTATTGTTTCCCTCTTCCTTTCAATTTTCATCCATTGTAATTGATGTTTTTAATGCTAGTACCAAATATGTTTGTTGGTTAAAATATTTATCTTGGGAGTTCTAAATCTTACAGGTTCATTTTTTTATTTCATCACATGCTTTCATCTTATAAAGTTAGAATCAATCAGTAAGATTTATTACAACTCAATTTATATTTATCATACCTCAATACTTTAAATTCAAACCACAAGATAATTTCGCGATATTGATCTTGAATTAGTTTAAGGTAACTTTAATGTCATATGAAATTGTAATTTTTTGATGACTTGTATTCCGGTTTTTTCCTAAACAATTTTTTGAGCAGTTTAATTTAATTCTAGAGTGGTGAACTCTAGGATTCAATTCTCTATCTTTTGAACCATCTGGAGAAGAAGGATCTTTTACATTTCATTTATAGTTTGATTAAATTAATATTAGCGATGAAGATACATTTTTAAAACCATAATTTAAAATTTCTGAGTTTATCATAAATTAAATTTTCTTAATGTTAGTTTCTATTTCAAGTGTATTGTTTTACACACTGTTTTCATAGTTAATTTTATATATAGTTCTCTATAAATTAAAAAAATATGTATCTTTACTTATTATACACAAAAAGATAAAAAGTAAAAAAATATAAAAACCAAAAACACTAATGATAATAGTGGGATTCATAGAACATTATTTTGGCATGCATCCTCCCCTGTGGGTTCGACCCTTCTTACCACTAGATTGTAGTTTGTAGGAAACATTAACATGAAACTATTTCCAAATTTCAATGACAGTTGGGAATCATTATTCATATGCAACTTCTATTTAAATCAGTCATTATGGTTCATGAAGTGTTTATGAATATCCAAAGAATATCTCCCATGAGTGTCAAACCACTTGTGCAACAATGCCAGTTTTCATGTAATAGATTTCCCCAAGATAGGCTTGAAATATATTATTGGATTTTTTTACCCTAGGAACCTCAATAATAGATACACATCCACTTGTAGTATCAGGACATGGATGTATTTATAGGAAACCCATCACTCTATCCTTTACCAAGATTCCCTGACATTTACCTAAGTGTTGAATCATCCTTATACATATCCTTAGAGTATAAAATTGAACTAATACATGAGGGTATCATAAATAAAAATAGGATAATGGATATCATGAGTATTCCTGAGATATGGATCAAATTATTTAATCAAAGGATGCATAAATGTAAAGAATCTTGAAAATCATTGAGATTATATCAATAGACTCTTTTAACAAGGTAATATAGGATCATACTCTCCATGTAAGGAAATTTAATTAATTAATTCTTAAAATATAATTAAAAGAATTATATTCATGATATAAAATGTAAAATGGATGTATATACACCATGAAAAAGATTTTAGGTATATAAAAAAGGACACTTAAATAAGTAAAATTTAGAGAAAACATTTTTACCAGTTTGGTAACTTATGAAACCTAAAAACCAAGCATTAATGTTAATAAAATATATATGTTACTACCAATAAGATTTGGTATAATATATATATAATTCAATAATGTTCATTATGTACACCACATTAAAGGAAAGAGTGGCGAATATAAGAAGTATCTCACATGAATAAAAAGAGAGATGAAATCGCCAAACCTTGTGTCTTGACTCTAATCATACTCACTCAAACTACCAATATAATAAATATAAATTTACTATATGTACTTTTTAAAAACAAATATATATAATTTCATATATTCTTTTACTATGACTATATTTGACCCTCTTGTTAAGGATCCTATGTTAAGGTTTTATTTTGAGTAATATTCACTTTGTTCTTTGCATGTTCCACAATTTGCTATATTGTTTGTCCTTATAATTATATCATGAATCCATAATGATATAAATTATATAAATATAATTTATATACATTATATTTTTATTATAATAATCTATGGAATATATATTTAGTAAATGAAAAACACCATTCAAAAAGATGGTAGGTTCTACATACACATGAACACTATTTCAATTTAAATGTTTTGTTGAGAGAAAGAATGTAATATATATATATATTATAGTATATTTTTGTTATCATATATATCATATATATTCACTAATACCATCCATAATAAATACCATGTATTTTATGACCGAATCTTATTACTTTTATGGGGTGGTAGTCCACACATTCTCTAACGAAATTATCAGATTTTAAAAATACAGAAATCATAAATGTATGTTATAAATAAAAAATAAAGAATAAATAATAAATTATAAATTTAATATATATCATATATAACTATATTTTCCATCATTATATACACCATGAGATATGGTGATGAAAATTGAACAATCATCGTTTAGTGAGGCAGTAATTCGTCGTACACATAAACAATATGTTAATTATTCATTTGATGATGGTGTATGTAAGTTGTGGTTAACTACATAACATAAAAATATCCTAGTATATTGATTATACTGTTGTTTTTATACAGTCATTGGAAAAATAAATCGGAGGGTGGAGGATGAAAATAAAAGAAAGGACTTAAGAGAAGACCTTACCTCTTGATTGAGTAACTCCTTTTGGATTACGCCAAAAGGAATCCTCAGAATGACTTATTTACAATAGATGAATTCTAGGATGAATATATGGATGTTTAGAAGTGTAATGGGTAGGTATTGGCCAAATTTAATAGGATTGATAGGTGTGAGTAAGAGGTAGTGTTGGTGGATTTTTATTGGGATGGAAAAGGACTCAAATGTAATTTTAAAAAACATGTTACGTGTACATGTCATTTTGGCCGTTAATTTTAAGTTATAGTCCCTAGTTAAGCATAATTGTCACTTAATCATTGTGATTAATTTTAATATATTTTACAAATCATTTTGGTCAAAAATTAACATGATAATATTATAATCAAAATTTTATACTGAATAAAAATTTATTGCTAGTTTTTCAAAATTCATATCATTGAAGCAGTAAAATTTTGTTTAATGTTAATCCTGCAAATGAGACGATATAACACGTTCTATAGTGAGAAAATGTACAAATTTTCGTTAATATTTTATATTCAATTTCAAAGAGAAAATGATTCAAGTGATTTGAATTTTATTAATATATGTAATATTTTTCTAATATTAACATAATCTAAATTTATAATATCTGTTATCATTAATAATTAATTAAATAAAAAATTTGTTTTTAACTAATAAGATATATTTATCACTATTATAATAAAATAAATTTGGAGAAAAGTCCAAAAAAAATTACCCAAAGATAATTTTGAAGGTATGAATTAAAAAATGATATTTATTTTATCAAATTAAATTTCTATTTTTTTTAAATTAATTTATTATTTTTCAATGAAGGATATGAAAAGTAGTTTAGTTGAGAAAATTGTATTTTTAATTACAAACAGACTACCCGAAATAATATTTCTCAAAATAAATAATTTTTATTAATTTAAAAAAATTCTAAATAGTATTTCATAATTATTTATTACTATTTATATTGCTATGTTTATTGGCCAGGCTATAATTATCTAATTTAATTATTTTTCACATAAATATGATGTTTCGTAGAAACTATGTATTGTATGTGATGTACGCTAAGTTGGTGTTTCATTTAACGTATTCCAAGTCAATATTGCATGTAATATTTTCTAGTTTGGTTCCATGTGAAATGGATGTTTTGCATAATGCATTATAAGACACAGATGATTATATAATTTATTCAAAAAAAGTTCCATAAAAACTCGGGGTGTTATATTCTAAAATCTTTAAATTGAATTTCACCCTTGAAATTCATCACTAGGGTAAATAAATAAGTTCAGTTATTTTTCATCATATCCTCATGTTCCTAGAAAGAATCCTCTATCTGTGGATTTCTCTAAAATAACGTTTACTAGGTGAGTTACCCTGTTTCCTAGAACATTCCTCAGTCAATAAATAATTTCAACTCGGTGTTCTTCATAAGACAGATCATTCTCTAGTGGTATGACCTATGAGTTCATTTAATGTGAAGGGTCAGTTATGTACTTCCCAAGAGAGATTCATGGAACACATCATTGAATTGAAATATATTTGGAGAAAGTGAACACAATGAGCTCACTCGGAAAGATTGTTCCTGCAAAAGAACAAATTATGAGAATACTGAGATGTTTGCCAGATAGATGGAGAGGTACATCTGTTTCAATTAGAGAATCCTGTGACATTGGAACACTGCCAGTCAAGGAGTTAATTGGTAAGCTGATGATGTATGAAGAATAGCTTAAAGTAAATAAAGAAGAAGCTGAGGAACCCAAAAGAAAATCTGTAGCGTTTAAAACTTATGCCTTCAAGAGTAAAGACAAGGATAAACTACAAATGGAGACTGAGAGTTCAATGAGTGAAACTTCAGAATCTGAAAGTGATGCCGAGATGGCTCAAATAGCCAGGAGATTCAAAAAGTTTTATAGGAAAAAGAAATTCTTTAGGAAACCAAATTACAAGGGAAAGTATGATCAACAAGGCAAATGGAAAAAGGATTGGAAGAAGGCTGACAGGACTGATGAAGTTGTCTGCTATGAATGCAAGCGAAAAGGACATATCAAAGCAGACTGTCCAAAGATAAAATTCAAAAAGAAATATGACTACAAAGACAAGAAGTACAAGAAAGCCATGAAGGATACCTGGAGTGCTTCAGAAGACAGCACTAGTGAAGCAGAATCTTCGGACTCTGAAAGAAATCGAGCCAACATGTGTTTCATGAAAAATACTTCTGAGGTAACATCTGACACTCCTGTTTTAAATTCATATTATTCTGGAGATGATTCTGATTCCGAAAACGTGTCAAAATCTGAACTATTTGAGTACTGTGATATGTTGGAAGAAACCTGTAATGAGCTTAAATACAAATAAAAAGGTCTAAAGAAACAGTATGCCATAAGTTCTAAGCATAAATCTGATCTTGATATAGAAAAGGAAAAGAATGCTCAACTACTAAAGGAAAATACAGAACTAAAACTGTCAAATGAGAAACTTAGAAAGGACTTAGAAAAATTCACAAATGGAAAGGATGTGTTAACTCAAATGCTAGGAAAGAAAGTTGATCCTAGATATACTACTGGTTTGGGATACCTACCTGTACAGAGACAGTTCACTAGAACCCGATTTATTCCTATGTCTGAAAACAATTCTTCTTGTTCCAGTTTTGGAAATTCATATGCTTCAACAGGTTGTTCACATGGTTATAGGCCAAATAAAGTTTATCTTTCAAAATCCGTTGTTTCTGTTAATTGTATGGGACCCATAAAACAAATTTGGGTACCTAAGGCCCTGATTGCTAACCTATCTGGACCCAAGAAAATATGGGTACCAATGTTATTTCCTGTTTAAATCTGTTTTATAGGAGACCTGCTTGAAGAGCTGTCACAAGAAGATATTGTATTTAGACAATGGGTGCTCAAGACACATGACTGGAGATTATTCTTGCTTCAAGAGCCTAATAAAGGTTGATGGAGGTCATGTCACTTTTGGTGACAACTCTAAAGGAAAAATCATCGGCCTAGGCCAGATTGGTAACACTGACTCAGTATTAATTTCTAAAGTTTTATTCGTTGATGGACATAAGTATAACTTTCTTAGTATATCTCAATTATGTGACGATGGTTTCAATGTCAAGTTTGAAAATGACTCATGTGATGTTTTTAACTACAAAAACTCTTTAGTATTTTCTGCTCTAAGGAATGAAAATGTTTATGCCGTTGATTTAAATTCTTTAGCCAGGCAAAATATCTCTTGTTTGAATTCTTTTCATAAAGAATCTTGGCTATGGCACAGAAGATTAGGACACTGCAACATTCACTCACTTAGAAAATTGGCTAGGAAAAACCTAGTTAGAGACTTACCTAAATTAGAATTCCCAAATGATAACTGTCAAAAGGGAAAAAAACACAAAGTTTCTTTTAAATCAAAGAAAGAAGTCTCAACTTCTCAACCACTTGAGTTGGTTCACATGGATTTGTTTGGACCATCAAGAGTTTCTAGTTTAAATGGGAGGCATTATGTCTATGTTCTTGTAGATGACTTGTCCAGGTCAAAGACCTCTACCATTGTTATCCGTGGGAAACAAACAACATCAACCAGCTGTCCAGGTCACACACGACCTATTCCACTATCCACAGTGGGAAAAAGAATGAAAAGATAGTGAGTAAGGATTTACAAATCCTCCAGTTAAGGTTTAGGAGACAGTGTGTGTGTAAAATACAACAGATAACACACACTGCTCGTAATGTAAAAATAAAATCACAGAGATAAGGATTTAGAAATTAAAAATGGCTCTAGTGATCTTCGTGCAGCTCTTGACTCCTTTTGTTGATTAGAATTCCTTTTGAGTCTTCTTCTGGTTTCCGTCTGGAAAACAGAGTACCATCTGCTTCCTTGACTTCAAGGTTCAGCTTGCTTTATCGGCTCAAAGAATGATGAGTTTTGTGCGGTTCTTCCTTTGCATTGATTTCTCAATGTAAGATCTATGTTCTGGAGGCTGGTAGTAGTAGTCTTGTGAGTGCAAGTTCTCCAGTTGTTCTTGGCACGTTTTTTTTTGGCTTGATCGCCAGTATGTTCTGTGTGCTTGATCTCTTTTTGGTCTTGTGTCTCTCTCTCTTTGATACATACATGATGTCCTTTTTATGCCACTCCTTTTTTGTTTTTTTGAGGAGGAATGATTATGCTTTTTGATCGTACTTGGTACAGTTTCCTGAAATGGCAACAAAAATCATTTAATAACATTAAATGCATCAAAAGTAACAAATGTAACCGTTAGTATAATAAACAAATAGTGTCGAGGATATAGGATTTGACTCCACAGTTCATTATAGGTAGCCGTTTGTTTGTAGACGTGTACAGTTGACTCGGTGTCGGGATCTTCCATCGGTAGCTCTTCAAACTCTTATCGGTGGCTCTTATCGGTATCTCTTACCGGTAGCTCTTATCGGTAGCTCTCTGTGCATCGGTAGCTCTCTGTGCATCGGTAGCTCTGTGTGCATCGGTAGCTCTGTGTGCATCGGTAGCTCTGTGTGCATCGGTAGCTCTGTGTGCATCGGTAGCTCTGTGTGCATCGGTAGCTCTGTGTGCATCCGTAGCTCTGTGTGCATCGGTAGCTCTGGCTATCGGTAGCTCTGGCTATCGGTAGCTCTTATGAAAACCACATCTAATTGACATAGAATTGTTTCAAATCTAAACAGGGATAATCGAGATTAACATAAATCAGAGATTATTTAAACATTATTATTAACTTGATCAACGATTTGAAAGAATTAAAATGTAGATCATCAGTAATTGAGAGTAGAATAATATATGAACACATAATTGGGATTATCAAAACATATAAATGCACTATTGGGATTATCAAACCAGGTGAGGTCAACAAACCATTTCCCCAAATTAAAATTCTTTATCGTGATGATGGTTATGTGCATAATGTTTATGCAAACTTTGGGATGCCTTGATTTGATGTAGAATGGTTCTAAACATCACAAACTTTTCTTAAACGATCTCTAGTCCCAAAATCTTTCTTTTCCCAACATCATCCTAACATGTTGGAGATCTAAATTTCTTCCCATAAAGGTATTCATAAGGTTCTATATGAATTCTTGAGTGAAATTTATTATTGTATGAAAACTAAACTATAGGAAAGTGATTATCCCAACAACCATTGAAATCAATAGAACAAGATCTCAAAAAATCATCTTAGTCTTTAATGGTTCTTTCAGACTGACCATCTATCTTGGGATAATTGGTAGTGTTGAAACTCAATTCTGTTTCTAGTGCATACTGAAGACTTATCCATAACATTGATGTAATCCTATGATCCCAAACCAATACAATGTAATGTTGTACTCCATGCACCCTTACCACTTCATTAATGTATATCCATAGAAGGTGATCAAGAAAAAATTCTTCTCTATCAGAGATGATGTTTGATGACTTTGTATGGTGATCGACTACCATCCATATAGAATTAATCAATTTAGTTTTTTTGTGCAGTCCATCAAAAAAATCCATAGGGATGTTTCCCATTTCAATTTTGGTATGGGTAATGGATGCAATATACCATTTGACTTTTTTATTTTATCCTTAAATTTTTTTCTGACCAAGCAATGAGATAAAAATTGTGCAATACATCGCTTAATTCTATCCCACTAGAATTATACATTCAAATATTTATACATCTATGTAAATCAAGGATGAATAGAAAATGAAGAACTATGAGATTCCTCTAACATCTCATTCATCTAATTTGGTATGGAAGGAACACATACATAGTTCCTGAACTTCATCATTCCATCTTAATCAAGGTTAATGTTAGGATTATTTTTGAATTTATTTATCATCTATACATCTTCCTTATCAGCCTCCATAATATTTACATGGATTTAGGGTTGAATATTTATTAAATAAAGATATTAATATCCCATTCCATTATGATTTCTAGATCCATCCATTGAAAATACAAAAGTATTAGTTCTTCTGTGATCCTCCTAATCGATAAGAAAGAATGATCCTTCTAACTCAAAACATTGGACACCTTATTCTATTAAATAGGGTGGTATTGTATTTAGAAATCATAATCTTTTATCAACTCTAACCATCTTCTCTAGAACATGTTCAACTCGTTATGTGTTAATATATAGTTTGGAATTTTATGACCATTATATATATTACAATTTTCACTATAAAATAATTCTTGCATATCTTTAATGCAAAAAATTGTTGTCGCTAACTCAAAATCCTGAGTTGGGTAATTCTTCTCATGAATCATAATCTTTCATGAGACATACTCTATATCCATGTAATTATGCATAAGAATGAATCTCAATCCCTTCATGGATACATAATTATAGATTCAAAACCCTTCTTCACTATAAGGAAATGTAATAACATGTGCATTAACCAACCATCTCTTCGGTTCCTTGAATTTTTCCTCATATTCATTTGTTCGAAGGAACCTGACGCATTTCCAAGTTAACCTGGTCATAAGATTATGTAGTTATCAAAAATTCTCACCAAACCATTGATAATATCCCACTAAACAAAGAATTATATAGATCTCAGTCACCATGGATGGTCTATCCATAATTCAATAGCCTTTGTCTATGATGGATCTACATCAATAGCATCTCTGAAGATTATGTGACCCAAAAATGAATCCTTTTGCAACCAAAATTCACAATTTCCATGTTTTTCATATATATTATTCTTACATAGGGGCTTTAGTAAAATTATAATGTGATAGTAATCCTATTCCATGATATTTTAATAGATAATAATATCATCTAGAAGACTACAACAAACAAATCAAGGTAATCTCTAAAGAAAATACTCCTTAAATCCATGGAGATAATAGGGTAATTAGTAATACTGAAAGGAGTTTCAATAAATTCATAGTGTTAATACCTTGTATGGAATGTAAACTTGGGGATATCATATTTCTTGACCCAAATTAGATTATATCTAGAATATAGTTCAATCATGGAAAAGTATTGAGCTACGCCCATATGATCAGAAAATTAATCAATAATGGTAATAAGATACTTGTTCTTGATTGGGATCTTATTCAACTCCTGATAATCAATGTAGAGTCGCATTGACCCATCTTTCTTTTTCACAAAATGAATCGTTTCTCTCCAAGATGACACATCCAAATGAATCCCTTATCAAGTTTATCTTGGAGTTTCTTCTTCAATTACTGCAACTCAATCTGGGCCCTCCTATAAGGAGTCTTCGAACTGTTATGGAACTAGGTATAATTACTATTGAGAAATCAACATCATGTTTTGGTGGAAGACTAAACAAATCTTATGGAAATAATTCTATAAAATCCTGAACAACATTCATATTATCGATTGTAATCTTCTCCACAAACATTTGAGATAAAATACCCTATTGATTGGTAATCATGAACCATACACAGGGTGTAATATCCACATGAATTTCATTATTATCATCAACATGAAGGATGGTCATAGGAAATTTTACAATATCAAATGTAACTTCAATTCCTTAAAAACTGATGTGGGTATTATGTAGTGAACGGAAAACCATTCATATGATGACATCAAAGTTGACCAAATTTAGGAATCTATGATTTGTTGGAACCACAGTGCCACAAACTTTAGCTGGAGAGGAATCATTGACTTGAGATGCATTCATTATACCATTAGAGGTCTGCAATACTAATTCCACATCTAATTATTTTGTAGTAATATTGACATCCTTAGAAAATTCTATTGATATGAAATAGTGGGTTGATCCAGAATAAAATTTGACATTAGCAGTTCTAGAGTGGACGGTAAGTGTACCTTTCATTAAATCGTTATCACTTCCATCATTAGAAATAGTTATTGATTGATATTTCCCCTTATCACAAGGCTTAAGAAGTTTCTAACATCAATAATCATCATGAAAACTTGTGTTTGTGAAGTGGTTAGCTAATACCAATTCTCCTATTGGAAGTATCACTGATTTCGGGGAAGGGAATTATATGACACTTTTTAATCATTCAAAACGTTCACTAACTTCTTTCCATCACATCATATGTCAATTTATTCGTGGCATTTTTTTCCCACATAAAACATTTATTAGACCCCATAATGTAATTTATTCCATGATTATTCCAACACTTAGAGCATAAAAGAAATATCATATTCTCTTATACATGAGTTTTTATTTTGCTTCAAATTCTATAGTCCTAATTTTTTAAAAACTGTTAGATTTATACATGAAACCAACCTCCATTTAAACCTTGATTACAGAACATAAAATCTCTTCATAGATACTAATGTCTCTTATGGCCAACTTTTTACTCAGACTTGGCTGTAAGCCATGGAACACCCTATCAAATTTTCCTTTGGTTGGATGATAATTCATATAGCATACATCACATGTATCATGAAATTAGCCTCATATGTAACTATAGATTCATCATATCTTTTATTCAACTCAATAAACTATTTTTATATCTTGGAAAGAAGAACCTGAGGATATTACTTATTAAAAAGTATGTTCTTGAACTCATCTCATTCCATAGAGTCAATCTCATCTGGTTGCATCATATTCATCATTAGAGTCCACCAATGATCAGTTTTGCCTTCTTACCGGCAAACAACATGAATGAATTTACCATGCTCGGACCACTAAAGAACATGGAATCTCTTTTTAGCAGAACTGATCCATTTTTCAGTAAAAAATGGATCGGAAAAATCTCTAAATGAATATGTATGTTTCTATATAAATGAATCAATAGAATTTTGTTCGATAATTTACTCATTTGGAATTACACCATGATTCATAGCCTGATAAATCTACGTTAGCATAGAAATGAGGTTTTTCAATCCTGCTCCCATAGAATTCATTTTCCCAGGAGGAAAATCATTTCATTGTCGGTCACAATCTCTATTAACATAGTTCCTCTCGGTCTGAACATTGACTAAAACCAAACTCATAAAGTAAGAAATGTTAATCATAATGAGGAACCACAAATTCATGATAAATCAATTACAGGAAGTCTATCTTTTGAATCATTCCTTAATCTAGGACACCATAAGTTTATCTTAGGTTATTTTATGTGGCCATATTTTGACTCAGTTTTCAAATCATTTTAGTTAATTTCTAATAATTTTATTAATTATTTTTACCTATTTTTATAAATATTAATAATTGTATTTTTATAATGAAATATATTTATTAATCTATTGTTTATAATTAATATTGTATTTTAATATTTTAAAATAAATAATTTAATATATGATCATTATTATTACATAATAAACTATTGATTAATTTAGTAGTTTAAGTTGATTTCATTTAATAATTTGACATTTTTATTAATTAATCAATTCATCTTTAATTTTATTTAATATTGTAATTTTTAACCACACATTTCATCTTTAAAAAATAAATAGTTAAAATAACATAATTTTAATTGTTTTAATCTAATTATTTGATGGGTTTTAACAATCAATATCTTTTTAATTTGACATAATAATTCTATTTATTTAATTACAATATTAATAATTTTTTAAAATAAATCCTTGTATTTTTGTTCATTCATAAAACTTCTCTAAATATTAATTAAACTTTAATATAGTTTTACAATATTCATTTATTTTTTTCTCTATAATAAAATCAATTTCTATTTAATTTTATATCATAAAATTTAAAATTATTAGTTTTTTGTGATTCTCTATTCTGATTCATTAAATTTTTATGTATTATTTTTAATGTTAATTTTTATTTTAGTTAACAAATTAATTTACCAATGTTTTTTAATTAAATTCATATGTAATTTTACACATATCCTTAAAATTATTTTTTCATTAAAATAAAATAACATCAATAATTTACTTTCATTCCTTAATTAATTAATTTTTTCCCTTTTAAATATTATTGTTATAAATTATAATGTATTCATTTATTTTTTTCGATTATTTTAATTAGTCTTTAATTTTTTTTTGGTTTCTTTTTTGATTTTATTAGTTTTATTATATTCAATGCTTTAGTTAATATTTATTTAATGTTTTGAATTTAATTTTTATATCTTAATAAATTAATTTAAATTTTATTTGAGTTTAGTTTATTTTTTTAATTTTGGTTTCTTTTTTGAATTTATTATTTTGATTATTTTCTGTTTCACCTTTTCCACCGTTCTTCTTCTCCTATGTCACCATTTCTCTACCACAATCGGTCCTCTAGAGAATGTGGGGCTTTGGAACCCTAATTGAGCCGCGGCATTGGGGAACCCTGTTGAAACTAAGGTTGCCACCATGAGTAGGTAAGATGAATCGAAGCTGCATCTGAAGCAGTGAACCTGATCTGTGTTGTTGTGTGGAGCCGACCTGCCACAAAATCAATGTTATGAGGAGCATGCTACTGGTTGCAATCTCTCCACCGCCTACGGGATCATCTGAATTAATTATTTTGTTTGGTTTCTAATTTCATTAATTATTTAATTAATATAATAAAGTAATCAATATAATTTAAAAATATAATAAATTTCTTATTATATTAATAAATAAATATTAAATTTTAATAGTTTAATTTAAATATATATTATATACATAATAAATAAATAATTATAATAAAAATATTTAATTAAACAAATAAATAAAATAAATCTTATAATTTATCAGCTGTAATAATGTAATCAACAAATTTTATAATATTAATTAATAACTAAGAATCATTTAATCCTTGCATTAATCGAATAATTATTTTAAATATTTCTCAATGTTAATATTTACTAACTTGTATTTTTTACGTCAAATTGTTTAACCCATTTCTGTTCTATTTTGTATATTTATGCAGGTATCCAGAATGAAATCCAGGTTCATTTTAACTTCCTTGAGAGATGATACTTATGGGGGTTGGGATAGAGTGATATGAGATGCACGAACAAAGTGCACCTATGCAATGAAACAGTGATGTACCGAACTATATCTGTTGAAGACATGCAATGAATTGCAGCAAATGACAAAGAAATAAAAAATGTAAAAATAGAACAAGTAGGGGGGAAATCATTCACACAACTCACTTTTTCTATCACTTCTCACAAACTCATGGAATAGAGGAGAACCTTGTAAAACCACCTCGAGAACCTATTCTAGGAGATCCAAGGACCAGGAGTGAAGCATGGTAGTAGTTCATAAGGGAGTTATTTTTCCCCTGTTTCTTTCAATTTTAATCATTTGTAATCATTGTGTTTTAGGGTAGTATCAAATTTATTTGTTGGCTAAAACATTTATCTATGGAGTTCTAAATCCTAATGGTCCATATTTTTATTTCTTCACATGTTTTCATCTTATGAAGTTATAATCAATCACCAAGATTTATTACAACTCTCTTTAAATTGATCATACCTCAAAATTTTCAAATTCAAACCTCAAGATCATTTGGTGATGTTGATCTTGAATGCATTTAAGGGAACTTTAATGTCATATGAAATTGTAATTTTTTGATGATTTTCATTCCAATTGTTTCTTTAACATTTTTTTGAGTAGATTAATTGAATTATAGAGTAGTGAACACGAGGATTCAATTTTCTATCTTTTGATCCATCAAGAGAAGAAGGATCTTTAACATTTCATTTCAAGTGTGATTAAATTAAGAGTAGTGAAGAAGATACCTCTTTTATACCCATGATTTAAAATTCCCAAGTTCATCCTCAAATCAATTTTCTTAATGTTAATTTCTATTTCAAGTGTATTGTTTTATAGTTTGTTGTCATAGTTAGTTTAAAATCTTGTTCCCTATAGTTTAAAAAAATATGTTTCTTTACTTTTTATTCAAAAAAATATAAAAAGTAAAAAAAAATATAAAAAACAATCCCAATAATGACAACAATGGGATTCTTATAACAAAGATTTGGCCTCCATCCTCCCCTGTGGGTTCGACCCTTCTTACCACTAGATTGTTTCTTATAGAAAACATAAATATGAAACATTTTCCAAATTTCAATGACAGTTGGGAATCATTATTCATATACAACTTCTATTTAAATCATTCAGGATGGTTCATGAAGAGTTTGGGAATATCCAAAGAACATCTCTCGTGAGTGTCAAAACACTTATGCTGCAAGACCTGTTTTCATGTAATAGATTACCCAAAGTTAGGCTTGAAACATCTTATTGGATGTAAGGGTTGGTGTCTTGAGAACTAACTATTTTGTACTTTGATTACATGAATGTTTACTTATTGTATATTTTTCATTGTTCTGCATGACTATAATACAATAATGTCCTGGGATATTTGTTGCATTAATAATGTCATGGAAGATCCCCGCTATGATGAGAACCTTGAAATGTTATAACAATATTATTAAATAAAGTTATGTGGTTGGATGATATACTATGATAAGAAACATATTATACTGACTGTCAAGGGCAGGTACTCGTAAAAATATGAGACTCTCTCTCATGGAGTACGCACTTGGTAATCTATAAGATGGGAGATTAGTAGAACAGACTTGCCAGTAGCATCTCCACATGTCTTGGTGTCATCAGACATTACTATCTACAAGAATGTGTAATGGTCCTTAGACTGGAAGATTATCATTAACTCATGTCATGACTCATGCACATATATTTACTGATGAAAATTGTCATGCAGACAGTTGGCGGAAAGTAGGGTACGTTGGGTGTGTCATGAGGGACATGTTGTTAATGGATAGGTCGAGGAAGGATTTGTCCCTTCCATTTATGAAAGTTGATATATCAGCACTTTGATTGAAATAGAACTGGCGCATGAAATTACATGGCCATGGCGTAAAAGCCGAGTTTATTTCTGGTAGTCAAATAATGACAGATAAAGCATATAGGTTTATGACACTATCATGAAACCTTCTTGATGAGATATTAAGACAAAAGGATTAAATTACACAGTAAGCATTCGTATGAGGTGATACGTCAATGCGGCGTCAACTTCTTTCTCTGGGGTTCCTTGACCCGTTGTTAGTTAGTAATCTTGGACTTTAGGAAATCCCTCCTAATACGAACGAGAAAGGGGCCTATAGGGTCACACAATAAGTGTATTCAAGTATCTCAAGTAGAAAAAAGATTATTCCCGTACGTGGTTTAATAATTATTCAAGGAATCCAAATTCATTTTAATAATGGAGGAAGAATAAAATTAAACAAGTTCATGCCATGTATCAATGATTACACGTCATGTAGTTTTATTTTGAAAACAAGTACACTCCCTGTATTATTAAATGTACACGCCATGTAGTTTTCATTTTGGAAAGGAAATGAATAAATGAATACAAGATATACACATTGTGTACATTGAATGTACATGCCGTGTAGTTTTCAATGAAAAACAAGTACACACCATGTAATTATAATTACACGTTGTTTAGTTTTTTCAGTCAAGATTTTGAGGAAATATCATTTTATTAAATGATATTTATTATAATCAGTGTGGGAACATGTCAAGGAATTAATTACTCGTCATGGGATTTTCAAAAGAGTTAATGAAATTAATAAAACACATAATGTTTTTATTTATTTTTATAACTCTACAACCTCAAAACAAATTATAAATATCCTCACAACCCCAACTATTTTCCTAAAAAGACAAGAGAATCATTGAGCACAACATTTCTGAAGAATTATTTCAAGGCCGAAAGAACCTCTTCCTCCAAGAATGCTCTCAAAACCGAGAGAGATCCTCTTCCATTGGATCAAGACGATCTAAGGCGGATAATTCAAGCAAAGATTTCTTCTATGCTAGCACCCGGAGACACCTTTGGTGATGTCCAGAGATAGGAGGTGTATGTGTGGATCACCGCTAGAGGAAGTCTACATTTGGCTTCTGCGATGCAATGATGAATCACATCGGAATGTGATCAAGAATATCAACGAAGAAATAACACCAAAAGGTACTTATTTTAAATTAATTAAATTAATTATAATCAACTTGTAACGATCCTACTTTTTGGTTCATAAAATTTCCTTCTTCTTTGTCTATTTCTATGATTCGATCCATGGAGATTTGCATTTATCATCATATGGATCCTGGATTGATCATTACTAATGACAAAAAGCCAAGTGGGAACATCCACCCACGCGCTTCCACTACGCCCAGAACATTCAAATGGTATCATAGGGAGGTTACAACGTTATTATAGTAATTTAATTTTCGTTAATTATTTAGGAATTTATGTTCAATTCAATTTGAAATAAATCATTCTATAAATATGAATAAATGAGATCTGTTCTTCCACATTCGTTTCTCGATTCACATAAATAACCTTCTAATTTTAATTTTTTGATTAAAATAAAACCGAGGAACTCATCCGGAGGAGCCTCTATTTCTTTCTGTACAACACGGAAAAACATGGCATGTATTGAAAACTACAAGTCGTGTACTTAGGTTCAATGAACTAGTACAGGTCTTCCAATCCATGTCGTGTTAATTGATTACACCTAAGCATTTAAGAACCCCTGTTGAATAGAAATGAACGGTACGTGGGAACCGGAATATATGGTGTGTATGTTGGAGCAACACGTCGTGTAGTCTGATCCAGCCAAAGTAAAACCGTTTACAAAGGAGAATCCCTGTACCGTGTACACAGGATTGTTAGGCTGGTTACTGTGTAACATAGGAAGGACAAGCCATGTATGATTTATCTACGCACCATGTACTCAAAAAATTTCATAGTACAGAAAACACGCCAAAGCCCCCAGCGTGTACTTTGGATAAAGGGTGAAAAGAAATACACACCGTGTAAATATAAACTACACACCGTGTACTTTCCAGAAATTTCACCAGGTTTCATCCAAAAGTACAAAGACCTGTACAAGGAATATGGATGAGAATAATCTCAATGAAATTCAAAAACAAATTTAAGATAAATAATTTATTAATTATAAGATCAAAATTAATTGAATTTGAGCGCGACTTATCTTAAATGAAAGAACGATTAAAATAATTTGAATTATAAATATGCATATATGTCATTGCATTATATGGATGATCAGGAGCTAGACAAAATACCCTTTTTATGTGTGTATGGTTTCATTTAAATTTTTTTAATTTAAATTCGTTGGCCTGCGAGCCTTTATCCAGTAAAATGTAGGGAATGTGTGCCCATGGTTTCTTTAATGTAAACCCCATGTAATGGAGGATCTATCAAGCCAAAGGAGATGGTTTGAAATCTGAATCTGAGGTGAAACCAACCCACGAAGATACAAAGGTGGACATGTGGGAGCAGCAAAACACAAACCATCAGGTTCAATTTGTTTTCCCTAGGTCAGGGTTATCTTATAAAACCGCTAGATAAGTTAACCAATAGAAGCTCATGATCATGCCATCTTATTTTATTTCTGTCTGATTTCATGGTTTATTTATTATGTATGTGTTGTCGCGATCACATAATAAACAAAATAAACTAGTATGCAAAGATGGAATAAAATAAAAAACAGACTATGTGTAAACATTATCGGAACATGGTTAATCACTTAAGAAAGCATCACTAAATATTAACAAGCATGTGATAATGCGAAGCTATGCACAAAACATTAAAATCCCTTAATACCATATTAAGTCAGACCAAGCCTTTAATTACTTGATTAAGGGAAGGACTCAATAAAACTATGTGTTTGACCAACCCTTGTTGGGACACTTACTTTTATAAAGGAACCCCTTATGAAAGGTTTCGGTTTGACTTAACTATATTATATAAATTGGAGTATCCCTTTCTAGACTTGATGTAATATTGGAGGAAAGAGTTGAGTAAATCGATGTCAGGATTTCAGGATTGGGGAGTCAACTCAACAGATCAAGGAACTATAAGCTCACAGTTGGAAAAGACCTGCCCACCTAAATACCTTCAAATAGCTTGACCAACCATTATTGGGGTTATGTGAAGTGGAATATTGATCCTTGCCACTAGAATCTCAAAGAAAATAGACATTCTGAGTTCAATGGTGAGGGCCATTGGGACTTGATAAAATAGTGGGAGAATTAATAAATTAATTTATTATTTTTTTTTCATAAAATGTAATCAAGAAAGTACTGATAAATCTGCTCTTTTCAATTATAGAATCAATATGACAAGCTCTCCAACCACATTTTCTCTATGATCAATTTTGAATAAAGAAAATATCCTCACTGGCAGTTACTTTCAGGAATGGTTTAGGCACCTTCGGGTTATCCTACGCCATGAATGAAAGTTTTACGTGATGGAGTCCTCACTTCCTCATCCACCTTCCCAAGGGGTGAGTGATGAAGATTTCCTAGTATATGATCAACATTTGAGAGATGCACTCGACGTTCAATGTTTGATATTGTCATCAATGTCTAGTGAGCTCATGAAGTCTCATGAAGACATGGATTCCTACAGCATTCTCGAGTACCTCCATGGTCTATACTAGGAGAGAGAAAGAAAGGAACGGTTTGAGATCTCCAAATCTCTATTCCAGAGCAAGCTTGGAGAGGGTTCCCCAGCTGGGCCTCATGTAGTCAAGATCATTGGCTACATTGAGTGCTTGGAGGTTCTAGGGTTTAAACTCCCCGAAGAATTGGGTCCCGACCTCATTATTGCATCACTCCCCTAGAGCTTCTCTAACTTTGCTATGAAATTCAATATGAACAACATTGAGAAGTCTCTGTCTGATCTTCTTATCCTCATTCGCCAAGTGGACAGTGACATGAAGTGAGAAAAGACTTGTGTCCTCATGGTGAATAAAAGGAAAGGAAAGGTGAAGATATTTAAGCCCAAAGATTCTTTAAGGCCTTCCAAGAAAAGGAAGATCAAAGGAGAGGCAATAAAACATGAGGTTGTTTGTTTCGCATGTGGAAAGAAGGGACACTAAAAGAAAAACTACACCCAGCCAAGGAAGCAAGGGGAAGCTTCAGGTGAATTTATTATTGAATGAAATATATCTATTTCTACCAATTGGGTATTAGATACTGTTTCTGGTGCTCACATAGGTATCCAAAAATAGGAACCAAGTAGATTCAGAAATATTGACCGAGGTGAGGTGGATCTACAAGCAGCCAACAGAGGTAGACTCGATGTTATAGCTGTCAGAGACACCACCTCACATTGCCTACTGGGATGGTCTTGTTTTTGAAAGTATGTTATTATGTACCCTTTGTAACCAAAAAAATTATTTCAGTATCCAGATTAGATATTGATGGATTCATGATCATGTTTGGAAATGTATGTTGCTACTTTTATAAAGATAGCATTTGTTTTGGTAGGGCACATTTATATAACGACCTTTATGTGTTAGACTAAACAAACCAAGTAATGGAAATCAATGAAAAAGTTAATTCACATGACTCATACCACACCCAACCTTGGCATCACTGGATATGTCATGTCAATGAGAAACATTTGAAAAAATTACATCAAGATGGATATTTAGATTATTTCGAACTAAAACCACTTGGTGTATGTCATGCGAGTCTACAAGGAAAAATGACCAAAGCGCCATTTAGTGGGAAGGTGAAAAGGCTAAGGAGCTTCAATAATTAGTTCACACAGATGTGTGTGGGCCATTTCTAGTTGAAGCAAGGGGTGGGTTCTTGTACTTCATATCTTTTTCTAAAGATTTTAGTAGATATGGATATATTTACATAATGAGGTATAAGTCAGATTCTTTTGATCGTTCCAAAGAATACAAGAATGAAGTTGAGAACCAGCTTGGTAATAATATTAAAAAACTCCGCTTAGATTTAGGAGGGGAATATCTTTATCATGAATTCATTGATTTCATACAGGATTTTGGGATTCTATCTCAACTCACTCTTCCTTACACACCTCAGTTGAATGGTGTAAGTGAAAGGAGGAACCACACCCTGTTGGACATGGTGAGATCAATGATGAGTCATGTGAGTCATCCATTATCTTTTTGGGGATATTCATTGCAAACATCAGCACACATACTAAACCAAGTACCAACTAAATCAATAAATGGTATTCTATATGAGTTATGGAGTGGATGAAAAGCCATGTTATCGAATTCACATGTGTGGGGTAATGAAGCATTTGTTAAGGCCTCTTCAAGTAACAAACTTGCACCCTGGGGCACAAAGTGTATCTTTATAGGATATCCCATGGAAACAAGGGGATATTAATTATAAATCCCCTCCGACAAAAAGGTTACAGTGGAAAGAAACACCATATTCCTTGAGAGGGAGCACATCTCCAAAAGAGATAGTTGTAGCTAGATAGACTTCGATGAAGCCGATGCTCAAGATACACTAGAGTTGGTACAAGAACAGATTCCACAAAGCCCTTTGGAAAACAAATTCTGTTCTAGAGACACAAGAACTGCGTAGAAGAATGAGAGAGGTGAGCGAACCATAAAGATATGGTTTTCTTCTCACCGAGGATGGTGACTCATTATTGGTTGACAATGATGATCCTCTTACCTACAAGGATGAATTTAAAGGCATAGATGTTGCCAAGTGGCAAGAATCCATGAATTCTGAAATGGATTCCATGTACCAAAACCAAGTCTGGATTTTGGTTGATCCTCCAGTTGATGTAAGGCCTATTGGTAATAAATGGGTATTCAAGAAGAAATTGGACATGGAGGGGAAAGTAAGCATCTATAAGTCACGACTGGTTGCAAAAGGTTTTAGACTGCATCAAGGAATTGACTATGATGAAACCTTTTCACCGGTTGTGATACTGAAATCCATCGGAATCCTATTATTCATTACTGCTTACCATGACTATGGAATTTGGAAAATGGATGTCAAAACAACTTTCCTTAACGGGAACCTCCACGAAGATGTATAAATGACACAACCTGAAGGGTTTGTTACTCCAAATGATGAAAACAAGGTATGAAAGTTGCTGAAATACATTTATGGATTATAGAAAGCATCAAGGTCATAGAAAATGTGTTTTGATGAAGCTATAACGGAAATTGGATTTGTTAAAAATTAATGTGAGCCGTGTTTCTATAGAAGGTTTAGTGGAAGTGCAGTCATTTTCCTAATTGTACATATTGATGACATATTACTAATTGGAAATGAAGTACCTGTCTTACAGTCAGTTAAGGCATGGTTTCATAAATTCATCTCCATGAAAGACTTGGGCGAGGCATCATATATTCTAGGGATCAATATCCATCGTGATAGATCCAAGATAATGCTGGGCCTGAGTCAAAGTACATACATTGACAAGATACTGAAGATATTCAGTATGGAACAGTCCAAGAGGGGATTGTTTCCAGTGTCACATGGCAGTCATCTATCCATGAAAATGTTTCCTCAGACACATGAGGAATGAAAGAGAATGGAAAGGATCACATACACATCCTTGATCGGGTCAGTCATGTATGATATTCTATGTATGAATCTAAATGTTTCTTAATCATTAAGTGCGGTAGGAAGATTTCAAGCTGATCTAGGAGACTGCCATTGGATGGCAGTCAAGACTATCCTTAAGTATCTGAGGTGTACTAAGGATATATTCCTGGTTTATGGAGGAGATGAGAAATTTGTCATCAGAGGACATGTAGATGCTAGTTTTCAGACTGATCAAGATGACATGAAGTCGCATACTGGCTACATCTTCAGTTTGAATGGAGGTACAGTGAGCTTCAAGAGCTCAAAGCAAAGTGTGGTGGCAGATTCTACAGCAGAGTCCGAGTATATTACAGCTTCTGAGGCAGCTAAAGAAGTAGTATGGATGTAATGCTTCATCCAAAAGTTGGATGTAGTACCTAGAAGTAAAGATCATATCACACTCTATTGTGATAATACTGCAGCGGTGGCACTTGCAAAAGAGCCAAGGTCACATCAGCGGACAAAGCACATACTTCGGAAGTATCATCTCTTGAGGGGTTTTTATCAAAGAGGTGAACTTGCAGTTAGCAGTATTTCCATGGAAGACAACGTGGAAGACCCATTGACTAAATCCTTGACTCATCAGAAACATGATCTTCATGTGAGGTCTAGAGGAATAAAAGTCGTAGGAAGTTGGCTCTAGTCCAAGTTGGAGTTTGTAAGGGTTGGTGTCCTGAGACCAAACTGTTTTGTACTTTTATTACATGAATGTTCACTTATTTTATATCGTTCATTATTATGCGTGAATATAATACAATAATGTCCTATAATATTTGATTAATTAATAAGGTCATGGCAGATCCCCACTATGATGAGAACCTTGAAATGCTATAACAATATTCTAAAATAATGTTTTGTGCTTGGATGACATACTATGATAGAACAAATAGTATATAGACTGTCATGTGCGAGTAATCGTATGAAGACGAGACTCTCTCTCATGGAGTTCTCACTTGGTAATCTCCAAAATGGGATATTATGAGAACAGACCCACTAGTAGAAATTCCACATGTCTTGGTGTCACTGAACATTGCTATCTACGAGCGTGTGTAATCGTCCTTAGACTGGAAGATTATCATTAACTCATTTTATGACTCGCGCACTTAGATTTACTGACGAAAACCGTCACACAGAAAGTTGGCGGGAAGTCGGGTACGTTGGGTGCGTCAAAAGTGACATGTTGTTAATGGATAAGTCGAGGAGGGATTTTTCCCTTCCATTTATGGAAGTTTATATCTCGGCCCTTTGATTGAAATAAAACGGTCACATTAAATTCCATGGCCATAGTGTAAACGAAGAGTTTATTTTAGGTAGTCAAAGAATAACAGATCAAACATATAGGTTTATGACACTACCATGAAACCTGCTTGATTATATATTGAGAAAAGGGGATTACATTACACAGTAATCGTTCATATGAGGTGATACATCAATGCGGCATCAACTTCTTTCTCTTGGGTGCCTTGGACCATTGCTAGACAGAAATCATAGACTTTAGGCAAGACCGCCTAATGCCAACGAGAAAGGGACCTATAGGGTCACACACTAAGTGTATTCAAGTATCTAAAGTTGAATAAAGATTATTCTCGTACGTGGTTTAGTAATTATTCAAGGAATACTAAGCCATTTTAATGATGGAGGAACAATAAAATAAAACAAGTACACACCAGGTATCAATGATTACACGTTTTGTAGTTTTCTTTTGAAAAGAAGTACACTCCATGTATTATTAAATGTACATGTCATGTAGTTTTCATTTTGGAAAGGAAATGAATAAATGAAAACAAGATATACATGCCATGTACATTGAATGTACACACCATGTAGTTTTCAATGAAAAAAAGCACACGTCGTGTAATTATAATTACACACAGTGTAGTTTTTCCAGTCGGGATTTTGAGGAAATATCATTTTATTAAATGATATTTATTATAATCAGTGTGGGCGCATGTCAAGTAATTAATGACTCGACATGGGGTTTTCAAAAGAGTTAATGAAATAAATAAAACACGTAATGAATTTATTTATTTTAATAACTATACAAACTCAAACCCAATTATAAATATCCTCACAACCGCAACTATTTTCCTAAAAAGACAAGAGAGTCATTGTACACAACAATTCTGGAGAATTCTTTTAAGGCTGAAAGAACCTCTTCTTTTAAGAACACTCTCAAGGATGATAGAGATCCTCTTCCATTGGATCAAGACGATCTAAGGCAGACAACGCAAGTGAAAGTTTCTCCACTCTAGCACCCGTAGACAGCTTTGGCGACATCCAGAGATATGAGGCGAACGTGCGGATCACTGCTAGAGGAAGTCTACACTTGGCTTCTGCGACGCAATAATTAATCACATCAGATGGTGATCATGAATATCAATGAATAAAGAACACCAAAAGGTACTTGTTTTCAATTAATTAATTTAATTATAATCAACCTGTAACAATCCTACATTGTGGTTCCAGGACTTTCCTTTTTCACTGCCTATTTCTATGATTTGATCTGTGGAGACTGGCATTTATCATCGTATTGATCTCGGATTGATCGTTGTTAATGAAAAAAGGCCATGTTGGCACATCCACCCACGTGCTTCCGCTACGCCCGAATCCTTCATTGGAGTTGTTAACCCTAGGATCCTCTATACCAGATACACATCCACTTCTAATATCCATACATGGATGTATTTCTAGGAAACCCATCACTCTATCATTTACCAAGATTCCATGACATTTACCTAAGTGTTGACTCATCCTTATACATATCCTTAGACATGTCCTAATGATTCTCACTAAGGTTTTATCATCCTAGTTTCCAAAGGTTAATAAAAAAATTTCTATGATACCAAATATAATGACCCTATATTGACATAAAATTACATTACATTATTTTTTTGAATACATAAAAGATTATAAAAATAGATGCCTGGTGAGCGCACTAGTCTAGTGCATTTATAAACATTAAATCATAAACACTTGTTCATAAATGAGATGCATTATCTCCCACTATCTTCTTGAAAGTAAACCTTCTTAGAAACATCTAACATAATATATATCTTCATAACTACATGAAGTAACCATAAAAAAGGGTGTGAAAATGCACAGTAAGGGTAAATAGGGGAGAAATATAATCATAATCATGAGCATATGGGTATGAGAACATGATCATGAAAAGATAAGATCGTACCATTCATATCAATGATCGTATACATGAATTGTGGCATAAAGCGTGGAAGTTCATAAGAAATGAATAATATGTAAATAGAGAACACAAGACATAAAAGAATTACATAGGAATAGAAAAAGGAATTTTGGTAGGCACATAATCATATAATATGATTTCCATAGTATCCAAGGCATCGCTTCTAAGACCATCTTGGTAGTATAGGTTCACTCTTCATACCATATTGGTAGTTATGGTTCACTCACATAGCCATATTGGTAGCATGAGTTCACTCCTCATACTATCTTGGTAGTCATGGTTCACTCCTATGGCCATCATAATATTAAAGTTTCATTCCTAAGACCATCTTAGTCTATCTCATGAGATATAAATCATTACCCAATGCATTGGAGGGATATATAGGTCTCACCCATCTCATAATGAAATCATACATACATATTCCACAACATCATAAAAAATAATATCATAACACATAAAATAAAATCGGTATTATAAACATATAATCATATGATAACTTGTGGAGAGAGATAGGTTTCATGATCATTTCATCATAAACATAACCCGTGAAAAGAATTGGGCTTCAAAATTATATATCTCGGGAATGTGAAATGGGTTCCATAAACATCATACTATAAAAAGACAATCCCTTCTGAGAATGGAATTAATGAATAAATTCCCTTTAAATATATGAGTAACACCAATGGATGTTATCTTATATGTGAAATAATTTTGAATGATATTTAAATAAATTTTTTGAGGAAAATAACCTTTCTGTATTAAAAACGAATTTTAATAAATAAAAAAGTTTTCATTGAAAATATGTTTAGAAAAAATATAAAGGAATCTTTGAAAATAATAAAAAAATATAAAATAATTTTTCCAGAAAATGGGCCTCCAAAATTGTTGGAATACATTTTGAGAACTATATTTAAAACAGTTTTTAAAACATGGTTTTTGAATGTAATAGATTTCCTACTGGATAGAGAGACTGTACAATTCTACACAAAGAATTATATTAAGTACCAAATAGTAGGGAAATGGAACTAATACATGATCATATCCTAAATTAATGGAGGATAATGAAACTCATGACTCTTCTCGAGAGATGGATCAAAATATTTCATCAATGAAATCATAAACGCAAACAATCTCAAAAAGTGATGGGATTGTCTCAATAAACTCTTACAACTGGTAACTTGGGATCATAATATCCATGTAAGTGAATGAAATTAAATTAAGTATAAAATATCATGAGAAGAATTAGATTCATGATATTACATGTAAAATGGATGTATATACCCCTCAAAAAAGAGTTTAGGTTCAAAATAAAAAATGAGTCTCAAAGAAAGAAAATTGAGACAAAACATTTTTACAGATTTGGTAACTTTTGAAACATAAACTCCATTAATGAAAGTTACAAAAAATGGATATTTTAATAACCATAAATTTTATAATATGATACATAGAATAAAATCAGGGGAAGTACATAAACCACACCAAAGGAATGAGTGGCGAACATACATGTATCTCATTGGAATAAAAAGTGAGATGATATCCCCTTACCTTGTGTCATGAATCTCATGTAACTCGTTAAAATAGCCTTTATAATAAATATAATTTTGTTATACATATTTTACAGAACCATATAAATATATATATACTATATATTTTTGGATTATAACCTTATATTATCTGCTTGATAAGGATCCTTTGTTAAAGTTTCACTTCGGGTAATATTCTCTTTGTTATTCGCATGTGTATTAATTTATTATATCATTGGTCTTTATACATATATCATGATTAAATAATTTGAATAATGATATAAATATCTTTTATATACATTATATTTGTATTATAATAATCTATATTATATATAAGTATGAAATGGAAAACACCATTCAGGGAGACAGTAGGTTGTATAAACGCGTGAATATTATTTTTATATAATTTTCGTGTTGAGAGAAAGAAAGTAAAAGGAACATATGTATATATAAATATTTCATTATATAAATAGCTTTATCATATCACATATATTCACTATTACCATCCTTAATACAATCCATTTTGTGAATAATCGAATCATATTGCTTTGAGGGGGCGGTAGTCCACACTTCCTCAAATGAAATTATTGTATTTACATAAGATGGAAAACATAAAAATATGTTATAAAAAATTGAATAAGCTTAAATAAATTATAAATATAATTTATATCATATATAAACATAGTGTACATCCTAATGGCCACCATGAGAGGCAGTATGGAAAATTGAATAATCATCGTTCAGTGAGGCGGTAGTTCACCGAGTACACATAAATAATATGTTCGTTATATATTTTAAAGAGGTGTGTGTAAGTGAAGGTTTAATATTTATCATAAAAAAGCCATATTAAATTTATGATACCATTTTTTTTAAAAAATCAATGGAAAAATAATATTGAGGGGTGGAGAATGAAAATAAAAGAAAGGACTTGATAGAAGACGTTACCTCTTGATCGGGAAACTTCTTTTGGTTTATGACAAGAGGCTTCATGGATTGGCTTATGTTCAAAGGAAGTATTCTAGGGGGAATATAGGGATTTTTGGAAGTTTATTTCTTAATTTATGGCTTAACATAAATGTTTTTAGTGGTGTGAGGACGTAAGAGAGGTTTTGGCTTTTTGTAGAGAAGTAAAAGGACTCACTTGGAATTTTTAGAAACAAGTTAGGTGTACACATATTCATACCTAAAAAAATCATAACAAACCAATAATATTAATAACATAAGGTGTGTGGAATAAATGTGGACATAAAACTGGTGTTGGACAAGTGTATATTTCATTTGGGCCATTAATTTTATGGTTTAATCCCTAATTAAGCCTAATTTGACCTTAATCACTCAAATTAATTTTAATCACTTTTACTAATCATTTTGTTCAAAAATTATCATGGTATTATTATAATATAATAATATACTGAATAAAATTACATATATATATTTCTTAAATTTAAATCATAAATATAAAAAATTAATTTTAATGCTAATCTCGTAAATGAGACAAAATAACATGTTTATAAAGTAAAAGAATGATCATAAATTTGTTATGATTTAATATTTAATTTCCACGTAAAATTGATTATACTGAATTAAATTATTTTAATATATTTCATATATATCTTATTAGACCATAAAAAAATTTATAATATCATTTAATATTAATAATTATTCAAAAAATTATGTTTTTAACAAAAAAGTTGTATTTTTCACTATTCATCAAAAAATGGTGTTTCTCATAAAAATCACAAAAATTGACCATAGGATAATTTAGAAATTCTGAATTAATATAGTGAAGTTTATTTTATCAAATTAAATTTATAAATTTGTCAAAATTTAGTTTTATTATTTTTCAAATAAGTACATTAAAAGTAGTTATTTAGTAAAACAATATTTTTTAACATAAAATGATTTTACAAAAAATAATTTCATTCATTGTCATTATGTTTTATTTTTATTAATAAAATTTACGAATATTTTAAAATTATTTATTACTGTTCATATTACTCTGTTTAATGGCTAGGTTATAATTATCATATTTAAATAATTATATCATTAAAACTATGTTTCCTAGAAACTCTATGTTGTGTGTGATGTATGCTAACTCGGTGTTTTGTGTGATGTACACCAAGTCGGTGTTGTGTGTTACATACACAAATTTGGTTTATTGTGAAATTAATTATTTCTTTAATTCATTTCAAGAAAAAAATGAGTACATAATGTATTTGAAAAAAGGTATATAAAAACTCAGGCTGTGGTAATTAAGATTCCCATTTATTTATTTGGGCAACCGTTATGTTTATTCCTTATGCTTAATTATTCATGTGGCACACATATTAATGAACATGTTATAATGGGTACAACCAAATAGTGATCCAACTAATTGGTTAATGTTTTGTCTCTTGAGACGTGATGTTGGGATATGGAGTAATCATAATTCCTTTATGGGACTTTGTGCACTATGTGATATTATCTTGGCGGTTAGCCATGAATCATGTTTTTTTCATGTTACAAGTTTCTTCCACATTAAAATGTTCCCTAAATTTCATGATCCCATATTATATATGTAATTCTTCCATATATTAATTCATGTTCCATGCCTTTTTATGTCATAATGGTTTGCCTTCTAACCCATGTGCTACGCTTTATTCCATTGTTTATTCCCATATTGGGCTATTTAGCTCATTCCTTTTCTCTATGTATTCCATAGGTTATCATATACAGATGCCTAATCTAAAATGAGGTTAGGATATCATTATGGATTATTAATATTATTATTACTTATTCTATTTCCATCTTTTCTATTTTAGGTACCTTATCACCCAAACACACTAAAACTTAAAATCCTTGGTTTCAATTAGATGGTTAATTATGCTTAAAATCATGTAATAATATGTGTATATGCATAGGGTCATTATAGGTTCTACCAGTCATGGGGTTTCAAATATAATGATAATGATTTTATATGTGTTTTTTGTTAACTAAACCCCATTTCTTTGCTATTGAGGATCATTATGCCTATGATTATGCTATATGGATCATATTAATTGTCCCATGTTTCCATGCTCTTATGAAATGGTGTATGTTTTTTCATTTTAGAATAAATGTATTTCAATCAAGGATTGTGGATATATATTATTGTTCAATTTTATTTTTAATAAGATATAAATTTTAAGCTCGTGCCTTATCATATGCTTATGATATATCATTTGATGACATGTCGATGGATTATTCCCTTATTGAGAAATTATGCTCAACCCTTTATAATGTTTCCATTACATAGGATATGATTATTATTATAACATATGATAAGTATGCACATACTCTAGTATATGTGAGTTGATGATATATGTTCTTAAGGGTTACTTAGGTAGTTAACCCTCAAAGAATCCAATCCTTCCTTTTGTGAGATTAAACTATTCATTAGGTGTGAAATTTATCTTATGGAAATGATGTAAAAAAATATGTTTCACTTCATTTGTATCAAATATAATGTTAAAAGAATTTTTTTTAGAATTAGATACATATTTTTGGGTCTCGAGTTATATAGTTGGTATCATAGCTTGATTTAATTATTTTTAGGTATTGTTTTTATTTTATTTTTATGGATTAGGATTTGATAACACCTGTTAAAACCATAACTATTTTTTTAAGTGTTCGAAATCATCCTCAGGTTTTTGTATTATAGAGATTTTTGGGGGTTTCTAGACATTAGATCCCCATTTAGTTATTAGCATGTGGATGTGGATATCAGATAGAAAAAAAATAGGGTAATCGCCATAAAAATGATGGTTGAGAATCAATTATATAAATGATCAATGGAATTAGGACTACACACCATGCTTCAGACTCCTAAGGTATATGATTGTGTGATTCAAATACTCTTTGTGAACTATTATGAATGAATTAAATGGAATTAAGGATGTAATATAAAACTAGCTAAGTTATAGAATCTAAAAGAAATATGAAAATGGATAACCTTGGTTAATCTAAAGAATATATAGGTTGTTCAATTTACATAATAATTGAAATGAAATTATAAAATAATGAAATGAAGGTGTAATTGGAGAATATATATTTGGATTGGGGTTTCATGTTGAAAAGTGATTTTAAATTTATTTAATTTTGGATATTATTACAACTATTTTTGTTTTCTTATTTGTTTTGAACCAGGATCATGAAATTGATGATATAAAATGTATGTATATATTAACACCTATATGTTAAATGATATATAAGGAGAAATATTTAGGAAAAATGGTTGTGAAAATGAAAATATAGACATATTTTAATATGTGGTAAAATATAAGTTTCCTATTATTAATATAGATAGTAAGTCAGTTATATCATTTGGAATTATATGTTAAGTCATGTGTATCTTTTAGATACACTTATCTAATCTTATTTGTAGTAGACAATTGAATTGGTTAGGATTGAATACACATTGGGGAGGTGGATTGTAACACCTTGAGATTTTTAATATATTTTTCTCCAGATTAATACAATGGTTGATAACATAAATTATAGGAAAAAAAGATTTAAAATGTGTTATGACATATTTGATGATCTGTATTAAAACCATACTAGAATAATAAAACCTCTACAAAATAAAATGATATAAACTAATAAATTTATATATTTTTTAAAATAAGATTGTGGCATGAATTTTTTTCCCAATTCATGTCCCCAAATGAATTTATTAAAAATAAGAGTAGCATTATATACTTGAGGAGTAAATGTCTTACACCAGTAGGGAATAAAAGAGACAACATATAATGAAGTCAAGACAAACCAGTAGCAATATGCAGTAAGCCAAGATCAAATCCAGCCTTTGTTATCAACAATTCTAGAACTTAAATAGGATAGAGGGAGACTTTAGAGGGGTAGCAATGCATCTGGCCTCCTCACAAACCAGCAAGCCAGAAAAATAGAGAAAAAAACCAAACTAAAACACACTCAATCCAGCAAAATAGTGAACAAAAACAGAATCAACTCCATTTCAAAGAGAGGCCAAACTATAAACCGAGATTAGGAAAAAGGTGTCAAGGTGAGCAGCATATATCACAAAATAATCACCACCAAAGTCCACAAATCCATTCTGCTAAAATGTCCCATAACCAGCATAAATAACCATAATCGATGTAGCAAAATCCTCCAAAGCCAGTAGGGATCAGAAAATGAAAATAGATGCATCAATACACTCATTGACCTTCATCCATTAGTGGTAACAACATTCCAAAAAACTGGACAGATTCTAGGAACCAAACCACAGGAATAAAAAACCATGTAAATGAGTTCATAAGATAAAATAATGTTTGAAAATTCTATTTCTATTTAATGTAATTGTTTTTTATATTTTAAATTATAATTTAAAATCTATTTTTTAAAATTTTATAATATTTTTTTTACAAAATAAAAAAAAATTAATTCACAAATTAAAAATTATCTTTAGTCAAAATTTTAAAATATGGGATTTTAAGGTGAATAGTGGAAAACAATGTTTTTACTATAATTGTAGCACTTAAGACTATATCAAGAAGTATAACTTAAATACATAGATTTTTTTTCATGACCAATAATTTATTTTTGGGGTGAAATTATTCTTATAAAAATACTAAACTGAATTTAGAAAAACCCAAGTTAATCATTTTGAAAAATATGTAACAATTTTTAAACTAAAATATATTTTTTTCATTCTCCTTTAATTAAATTTTCTCTCATTGAAATTGGGTTTTTATTTATAGAAAATTAATATATATTTAATCTGGTAAATAATTAACCAATTAATGTCATTAAAATCATAATCATTGAAAATTTCATCCGAAAAAACATTTATGATTAAAAATAAATTTTAAAAAATGGGTCTTATGTGACACAGATACTAATTTTAAATTTATTTTTTTATAAAAAGGTATTTTTTATTTAATAATATTTAATTAATATATTTTATCAATTAGTTAAAATTATTTATTTTAGACCGTTATATTTTTATAATTAAATTTAAATTAATTTAATAAAACTATATTACCATGGAATAAATCAAAATTCATAAAAGTGAAAAATATTAGTTTAAAAGGCATAAAAATAGGATTAAAACATGTAAAAAATTAATTATTGAGGTATTCTAAACCTATAATCGTCCCCACTCCATTACATTACACATTTTCTCTACCTTACTTGTGAAACATATACTCTCATTATATTGAAAATTTATGTTTACATAAATGACATTCCCCTTACCTTTAAAAGGTTCTATCCTCCACCACATTTCTCTAAGAAATATAAGGAATTATATCAACCTCCAATCTTCCCTAATATATCTTTCACTCTCTCCCCCTTTCCTAAAAGCCTTGGTATTTCCAAAATAATAAGCTATATAGACTTAAGGTGTTACCAATGGAAGAACATTCAAAAGGAGAGGTATTGTTCTCAACCGATCTATGTTAGTTAATTTCTTCTTTTACTCCCACTAATAGATTCTATCCATGGAAGTATGATGACATATATATTAATAAAGTATTAAAATTATATTATACCAATGGTATACCTATTTTATACCTTTATCCAAAATCATTATAAATGTGAAGTCGGTGTCATGTGTACATGATGAAATCCTCCTTCGTGAACGGTGTGATTTATTTTTTGTCACCACTTTGAAAGGATGGTTATAAAATCATATTTAATTTATTAATATAATAGTTATAATATTATTGAGATTATGAAATTATAAACCATTACTTATCTTCCTCGTGATCTAAGATAAAAGAACGTGTTGCTTTTGTTTACTTGTGGATTACCACCAATATAACAAAATGGACCGAAGGCCTTCATTTTTTATTTATTTATGATAATAAGACCTTTTAATGGTTGAAGGGGAACCCGTACATGTCCCATAGGCTTTATGACAATACAGGACCCAATGTTCATAAAGGAATCTATCCCAGACAATTACTATATGAAACTTCCTCTCCCCAGCATCTTCATTATGATCAGCACTCCACATTCACATGACTGGTCGGCTAGATTTTCTGTGCAGGCATGCACATGCCTGGTACTCATGGAAAAATCATAAACACTCATTCTTCCAGGTCTTATTAGCAATGATATCAGGAATTCACCTTATCTGAATCCTCAACTATGTCCTTGTTCATTATAAGTTAGTCTGGTACATCTGTAAATCATGTGTCCTGAAGGCCTTGAGGTGGCCCAAAGTCCTTGAGGTTTCCTGAAGGCCTTTAGTAGTCTGAAGGCCATGAAGGACCAAAGGACCAAACTGATGGACCAAAGTCGCAAACATGTGAATATTTCTAGCTCCTACAATATTTACATTTTAAAATATCTCTAATATTCAGAATAAACATAATAAAAACATCTAAATAGTATCATAATTTTTTAATAAATAATCATACTAAGGAAAAAAATAACAGGCTTAACCATAATTTCATGTTGATTATAACTTGTTGTTTTTTGTGTCGGTTTTACCACATACATGAGAAATGATATAAATTTCAATGATGTATGACTATAGAAACATAAAATATGGTTTTATTAGAAACCAATTTGAAAATATTTTTTGTTTTATGTTGCTATAAATTTTACTTTTATATTTAACATATTAATATTATGCCCCCATTTTTTCATTAAATATTTTTGGAACAAGATCGTCCCCAACCATGTCCTCACAAATCATAAATAAAATACTTATGAAATGAAATTAAAACATTAAAAATATTTTTTATAAATACATTCCAATACCTATAATTGTATCTTAAATATGATCTTTGAATCTATACGCAAGAATCAACACCTTTATTATGAATCTTTTAGTAAATAAACATTTGACGATGATAATAAAATATATCTAACTAATAATTTCTCTATAAATGATTATAAATTATGTTTATTGAAGTATGTATATATGATTAAGGTGATGAAATTGTAGATTAATATAGTTATATTTTTATATATGAGGTTAATGAGAATTATTCTATAAAATATTTAAGGTAATGGTTTTTTCCACTCAGTGTTTGAATCATTGAGATATATAGAATATTCACCAATTTTTTCCTTTAAGGGGCGTATATATTTTCTGTGTATTTAAATTTTCATAATTTATCATCAAATATTAGGGATTAAAAAATCCATATCATGTTCTACCTTTCATGGATTTTCAATTCTAAATATAACGATTATGTAATGGTGTTTTGTTAACTAATAACTCATTTCATTGAGATATAATGTCTCATAACGAATTTACAACATCTATACTTAGATTCTTCCGCAGTATGATTTTATATTTTAATTTTTATTTCTCCCTTGGTTAAATGGATGTATTGATTTAAATCTTCTCTTTTGATGAATTTAGTCCACATAAAATTTTCACATTTTTAAGAATAAATATCTTTCTATTTAAGAAATATTTTCCCCCTATGTCCATATTTTAACTTCCCACCAATGTTCTTATTATATTTGGAAATAAAATTATATGTTATCTCAAGTGAACTTCTTATTTACCTTAACATATTTTCAAAATTATGTTTTATTATATCATTTACTTATGTGGGATTTCAATAGATGTATTTTAAAATATAAAAAAAAGTTTTTCATTCCATGTACATTTTTTAATATTATTATACACATTTTATTGGGATCGTATATACATATTTTACTAGCATCCATTATTGAAGGTTAAATTTTTAAAATTAATTTTGATAAATATTTTACTTTATATTATTCAAGATAACCTTTTAAAATGACATGTACATTCAAAATTTCATAATGGTGTTAACTTTATCTAAAATACCTTTTTAAGGTTTTTTTACGGGAACACAATATTTTACTATTACAACCAATATTTTAAATGATTGTTAATTCTTTTCTTAAATATATTATTTATTTATAACCATAATTTTTATTGATTTTAAATGGAAAATATTTTTTTCATTTTCTTTTTCAGAGTGATTTAATCAATTACCAAGAAAATGTAATTTTAATCTACATCAGCATCTTTAATGATCCTTATGCAACATAGGGGATATATACTCACTATCATTCTTTGTATGGATTATGAAATTTCATATGAATTTTTTCCTAAAACCAATATATTTCCTCGAATTAATTATGTGATGTTTTTAATATGAATGTTTTTATGTTTTCTTGGAGAAAAAATATACAGATGATAATTATTAATGTGTGGTTTCCAATTTCACCACCCAATGCATTGATAAATAATTTATATCTCATTAAATAATTACAAAGATTGAGTTTCGACTCTTTCTCTACTATGGGAATCAATATTTAAATTCTTATCCACTGGGTTATTGGAGTCAGGTAGTGATGACTTCTCCCTCATGTTTATGGGAATAAGGTAGTGATGTCCCTTACACTATGGAAATCAAGTAGGAATTCCTACAAAAAATATTATGGGAAGTAGGTAGTGAATCCTTCTATACTAGTTTATGATTTCTATTCCTATAATAGGAAAATAGATTACAATTACACTTTATTTCCATAAAATTACATATCATTTTAACTATGATTATTCCCCAAGGATCATGTTCGTTATCTAATGTTTCACTACACTTATGTCTGGGTATATTTAGAAATCACGACTCTAGTATACGAGAGAGAATGTCTAATTTATTACATTGTCTTGAGATATGAGGGATCAAATCACTAAGGATCAATAAATTTAGTAATATTAATGAACCATATATATACATGATTCACATAGTACATTGTATATATAAAATACATAGCATAATAAATATTATTTAATCATTGATTTTATTCATAATATTATTATCCATATCTAGGGTGAAGGAAAAATAATAAATGGTGACATCAGATTCTTAGTAAGGGTTACTTATAATGTAATATATCATGAATGAATAAGGAATAATAACCATGTAAAGGAAAATAACTAATAATAAATTCTATTTAATAAAAATTCTGAGCAGAAAATGAATTTTTGGAAAAATTCAATACAAATATATCATGGATAATAATAAATAAAGTATCAATAAAGGAAATTATTAATATATAATGTCATGATATCGTACAAAAATATACCTTTTCCAAAGACTAATTTAATAAGGAATTTTTAATTAATATGTAGGTGTAGCACCCCCATTTTTAAGTAAGTACCCATTTATTTATGTTTTTTATGTATGTAAAGTATTTGGGAGATGTTTGAAAGTGTTTTGAGTATTTTTGGAATGTTTTGGGGGGATTTTATGGAGGTGAACGGGTTGAGAAACGATCCTAAAAACTATGAAACTCATACAGAATACCTTGAAATGTTAGGTAGTGGGATCTTGGTAGGTTCATGTCTTAGACAAACTGTTCATGAAAAATGAAGTAACCATAATTTTTGGGATAGAGGCACAAGCATGGTAATCTCACAGTTTTCCTTACTGTGCACCCTAACCATATATGAGTAAATATTAGTTCTAAAAATTGTGGATTAGATTAATTTTTTCCTATAACCCTTTCACTTCCCCCTTAAGTCATACCTAACATTTTTTCCTCTCTTCCAAAAGGATGTGAAGATCCCCCCTAATCCTGAAGCAATCTGTTAGTGTTTCTTGGTGCGTTGAAGACTATATTCCTTGGTAAGTCTCGGTTCTTCAGTGTTTTTCCTTAGATTCTTATCCATACCTATATTTCAATTATATATCCATTATTTTGGGGATGGATCTAGGTTTTTATGTTCTAATCATGTAGATATATGGTTGTATTGATGTTAGGGAACATGTTCAATGGCATGGTTTTGGAGATCCAACTAGATTTTTTAGAATTATTTGTGGCATTCTTCATTTTTTCCATAGTATCTATGGTAGGTGGATTCACTCTTTAATAATATTATTATAATTAGAAGTATTAGTTTCAAATTATTTTAATTTATTAAAATTTATTGTTTAATTGATGTTAAAAATGATAAAAACCCTCTTTAGTGATGGTTTTTGGATTTGTGAAAATTGATTGTTATGCAAAGTGAATTATTTATGGATTTTAAAATAATTATTTTATAATGTGAGTTAGTTTTAACTCATGGAAATAGTTTAAGGTGTATTTTTTCAATAACAATTTTTTATTTATTTTTAAATATTTTATTTGGCATTGGTTTTGGGTATAATGGTTGGAGTGTTTTCATGTGTATTCGAGACAGATAAGGCTGTGAAGTTTTCCCCCATAAAAAGTGTGATGGGTATGGGTATAAACATCCCCCCTTCAAAATAGCTCACTAAGTGATGGGTTTGTGATTGGATGACTCACCACTCATGAGTATAGGGACGTCCATTTTTAAATGCATTAGTGCAAATGAGGAATATAATTGGTTATTAGAAATGGTTTGTGAAATAGTTTAAATATTTTTTTGGTTACTTTCCATAGATAATGTTTGGTTTAAAGAATTATTTTGGTTTGAAACTATTTATGTGTGAATCCATTTAGATGTGATATAAAATATTAAATTGATTTAATGTGTTTTATATAAATTTTATATCTTTTTTAATCCTATTGGGATGATTAAGGATGTCATTTGGAGAAAAGATATTGAGTTTCATTACTCATACCCTACTTGGGTACATTGGTTCTTTTTTATGTATTTTTAATCGATACACAAGTAAAGGAAAAGTATATCATCTATTAAGTGATGGATTATGATATTTTGGGGTGTATTGTGGAGTTGGATGTTGGATCGTATTGGGAGATGTGTAGTTTCTATTTGGAGTATTTGAGCCTTATTAGATTTGTCTTCCACATTATAATTAGATATTTGTTTAGGATTCCTCATTGTACTCTCGTATGTTATATTGTAATTTTTGTATTATGTTTTTCTAAAATATGTTGTATCCATGAATCATATAGTAGTTTTTTTGGTTTTTTTTTCTTGGTTGGTTGTTTTATTTTAAAAAAGTAAAACCATCTACCAAATTTTAATATAGACCATGGAATTTATTTCCATCAGTTGGTGTCTTAGGGTTTTCACCTGAGTCTTAATAATATCCTCCAACCATCTCAAGGTAAGGATAAGTGGTATGATGTTACAAATGGTATCATTCTTGGTCGGTCTGCCTTTTAGTTTGGGACAAATGTTATTGTGTTGTCATGGATTTAGAAAAAAAATTATTATTTTCCCATTATTTTTGTTGGTGTAAAGGATTAATATCATTTGAACATTAAAGGTAGATCATAAAATGGTGTAGATAATCATTTACCCTGGCCCTCAATTTAAAAGGGAGTTGGATGAATAAGTGTTTTGGAGACATTTATAGGATTTATAATCTCATTGACATGGGTTTAGCTAATGGGAAGTGGATGAAATTCATTGATTGAAATGAATTCCTAATAGGAGTTCATATTTAATTTTGAGGAATGATTTATGATTTTGGGCAAAAATAATTATTTTTGAATTGCGTTGATTTTTTTTTCAAATGGGATATTTTGAAAAGTCCTAGTTGCGGTATTTTTAAAATGATGTGATTTTAAAATGAATTGTATAATTTTTAATAATGAATTGAAAATCAGAAAATGTGTAATATTAGGAATGTCTTGTTGTGATGTTTTGATATCTTAAAGTTGAAATTTTTAAGCCTTCATTTGGTAGACAGTGAAACTTATGGAATTTGTATTGTTATTGTTTATGGAAATTGATAGGCATCATATAACCGATCTTGAGGAGGCTGGTTAGAATGTTGTTGCACCTGAGCCATAGTCAAACCAATAGCTACTTCATATTATATTCCATGATTTTCATGCTAATGAAAGAGGGAACTGAAGGGATGAACCAAGAAAAGTGGATTATTCCATTTAGATCCATAATTATAATCCACAATCATTCAGGGTGATCCGGAACCATATAAATCAAAGGAATGGCCTAATAGGATAAATTGAATCTTCAATTTCCTTAACACGCCATTAGAGTTGAAACTCAAGTTGATAATGTGTATTCTGGATGATCTTCCACACCGATGATGACATTTACCGCTTCAAGGAAAATTATACCAAGGAATTTCATCAGAGTATTTTAAATAATTTTCATTAAACAATTCTATTGAAATAGATTCATTATTTCTATAATGACATAATTTTTCAACTTAAATTCGGAAAATCACTTAATTAATGTGTATGTGGACAAATTTTTTATTTATTCGAATTTTCACCCAAAATTGTTACAAGTAAATCCTTAAAAGAACACTTCATTGAATTAGGGATGTGGTTAGAAATTTCCTCATTGATTTTAATGTTTTTTATAATAGATAATACAACGATGGCTAATAGGGGGTGGGGGAATGAGATATCTTATGATCCATGGGTGGAGGAAGCATATTGATACGTACAAGAAATGGCGGGGAATATAATTTTTGGAATATGTAGATATGGGAAAATTATTTCCAGTGTAGTGTTATGACTCAAAATCAAAAGTTTTTATAGTCAAATCATCTAGAAATACCCAAGAGAAATATTAGATGTTATCATTATTAATATTTTGATCACATGATGTCAGATTGTACGTCACCCCCCTGAGTTTTCCATATTTGTAATAAGTTAAGGAATATTTAGCACTATTATTGTGGTTCTCTAAGGTCATGTGTTCAAGACACATATCATGTTTCAAAAACAATGTATGATTTGATGGGGGAAAGGAATTAGAATACCTCTCTACAGAAGAATCGAGGAATCCATAGAGATTCCATGAATGCTATGACCCCTTATGAAGTAAAATCTCAATAAGAAAATAAAGAACAACGTGAAGTGTAAAAGTAGTTATATAGAGATGAAAATGTTATTTTGGATGATCAATATAGACCATCAATGATGATAGGTTTGATTATTTTTAATTATACCCTTTAAAAACATTGTTTGATACGGGTGAGTTACAATTGTTTATTGTTTCTCATGCTATTGATATTACACATTTTCAGGTTGATATGATGCCTTATAATTTCAAACATCAAATACCTCTTAGACTAATAGAATGTCGAGACTTTGTGTCAAAAATGTGTTCTATAATAATTGATGTAGTAGAGTTAAGATGGGATTTATCTATGATTGAGATGTTTTTCTATGAAATAATAATGGGTATGGATTTGTTGACAGTATTCAAAGCACACATCAATTATTATACCCCAAGGATTCATTTTAGGAATAATGCTGGTGTGGAGGATATATATAAATGATAATAGAATGTAATGGTAGGAGAAATAGGCTTGATGACACTATTGGTTGGAGTTTCCTCATAGATGTTGGCAACACAGACCTTAGAATCGATAAATGAAATCGAGAATAGTGGGTTTTAAGAAGTTATTGATCAGTTTCTTGATATTTGGGTGGATAATTTCTTAGTGTTTCCACCCATGAGAGAGGCGGAGTTTATTATTTATCTCTTACCCAGGAACATTCCTATCTCACTTTCTTATTATCGAATGTAACCAACATAATTATTGTAATTGAAAGCCTAGTTGGAATATTTGGAATGAAAATGGTTTATTCGGCCTATTATTTCTCTATGGGTAGTGCTAGTCTTGTCTATGAATAAGGAGGATGAATATCTTTGGATTTTTGTAGATTATCATAAGATTAATCATGTTATAATAAATAATCTGTACCCACTTCCATGAAATAATGATATTTTCAATAAATTGAGGGGAGCATGGTGGTTCTCTAAACTTGATTTTGACTGGGATATGACCAATTATGGGTTGAGAAGGAGGATATTACAAAAATAGATTTCAAAAGAATATATGACCAAAATGATTATGTGGTTATGAATCTATGTATTATGAATACACTAGGTTTCTTTATAGAATTGATGAATCAGATATTTTAAAGGTAATTGTATTATTTTCTTGTGGTGTTTTTGGATAACATATTAGTTTATTCAAAGATAAGTAATGAGCATAAGAAACACTTGGTGACATTTTTGGGAATATTATAGGAACATAACATATAAGAAAAATTATAAAAGTGTGATTTTTTGATATAATTGGTATATTTACTTGGTTTGGTTTTCTCTGAAAGAGTTTCTTCTATGTACCCAAAAGAAGATAGATCCTATCATCTCTTCGAAAACAAAAAATAATATCTTTGAGATACACAATTTTCTTGGATTTCCTATTTATTAACTATGCTTTGTTCTATACCTTTCATGACTAGATTTAATAATAACATATTGGACAAGGATAAATGTTCCATTACAATGGAGAGAAAAATTCCATGGTTCACCATACATCAACACCGATCTTGATTTTGTTAGAATTAGGAAAACGGTACGTGGTGTATTGTAATGCTTCAGGATTTGGGTTGGGTTGTGTTTTCATGTAGGCAGATCATGTTATAGCGTACCACTCACAAAAATTACAGTTTCCTGAGAAAAACTGACCAACCAAATATTTGGAGTTAGCTGATGTAGTCCATACTTTTAATACATGGTATTAACTTCTCCTTAGTGATAAAATTTTGGTGGTTATAGATCATAGGATCTTAAAACATATTTTCCCAAAAGGTAATTAAATCTAATAAATATAATGGATGATTCATCCTCAAATGATTGAAATTGACATGATTTATACACCATGTAAAGGGAATTTAGTGGAAGATTCTTTAAGTATAATGTTATATTCTCATTCAGAAAAAGATGCATTAGATCTATGGAAGTTTATATTTGTTTCCACTGACATGCACTTGGATTTTGAAGACCTAGTATGTGTTGCAATTTCGTTACAATTTCTTTTATTCTTGATCTGATTGAGATTGGTAAAGAATCATAAAAGTTTGATTCTTAATGTTTTTTGATAGGGTGTAAAATTAATGGTGGGCTACCATTGAGGGATGAATGATGGGTAAGAATTAATATTTTGTGTGTTTGAGATCAGATGGTTGTACCTATGGTATTTTAGGAAAAACTTCTTCATTATTATCACCATTCAAGATGGGTTGTTTGTCTTGGCATATAGATAATATATAAGAAATTAAAATCACCATTTTGGTGGGTTAACATGAATAGAAAAGTGATTGTGTTTGTGATGAGATTTCTTACATATCAATAGGTTCTGTTTGAGCACCAACAACCATCGAGTATGTTTTAGTCATCACCTATTACTCTTTGAAAATGGGAGAATATAGCCATGGATTTAGTGATAGGCCTCCCAAGGACTGTTCAGAAACATGGTGAAATATGGTTGATAGTGGATAAACTCAAAAAGTTAGATCATTTCAACCCAATTTTTGAATCGCATATTGTAGAGGAATTCATTAAAATCTATATCAGAGAAGATTTAAAGAGGAATTTCATACCATTTTTGATAGTATCGGATAGTGTCTCAATGTTTACATCTCATTTCTCGAAATCCTTACAGAAATAACTTTGGAATTAGTACACTATGAGTCTGGTGTATCATCCTAATATACATAGAAAATACAAGTGGATGATACAAACATTAGAACACATTCTGGGGGCCTATGTAATAGTTTTTAGTGGCTCATGTGAGGAGAAATTATCATTAGTGGAGTTCTCATAAAAAAACCATTATCATGCCTTAATACATATGGAGCCTTTTAAAGCATTGTATGAGTGACCTTTTCATTCTCCACTTTATTGGGTGAAAATCGGTGATACTTAACTGGTGGGGTTTAGCCTTATCTAAGAGATAAAATAGATGATTTAGTTGATCAGGAAGAGAATTAAGATAGATTAGTGTCACCAGAAATCCTATGAGATTCATCATCGCAAACCTTTTTTGTTCGAGGTGAGTGATCATGTGTTCTTGAGAATCACTATAAGGTTTCGGAATCGTCATTTTGCCAGTCAAGTAAAGTTATCTCCTTGACATATATTCCCTTTTAAGATACATGAATGGGTTGGTGAGGTGGAATATAGTTTATATATTCAAAAATTGATCAGTGTAATTCACATTGTCTTTCCTATATCTCGGTGGAAAAAGTATAAGCCTGATCTTAACAATGTGATTCGGTGGGATCATGTTGGTCTAGAGCTAGATTCTTTATTAGTTCATGTGAAGTGCATGAACCTGGTTTTTTAGTTAGGTATAGATCCTTTGAATTTTTGTCTAATTATTTATTTTGGACCTAATAAGGATACCTAATATGTTTTCAAAGGTCTCAGAGGTGTTTGGGGCTTATTCAAAGCTCGGAACCCACCTTTTGGGAAAATTGGCCCCATTGCACAGTTAGAGTAAATTGTGTGGGTAAGGAACATGATAATATTTAACCATGTTGATGGTCTAAATTTTGGACAGATCTATCTCACATATTTTGCACATAGTTTACCTGAACATTTGGGTTTCCCCTTTTTCCTAGGTGTTCATACAATGTTTGTGCAAGGTTTGGAAAACTGTGCACTTGCTAAATTTTTGGTAATTTTACCATTTTTCCAATAATGTTATACCTAATCTAACATTATTACCTAATCACATTTCTAGTGGTATTAGCCTCTTTTCATCTCATGTTGGAACATTTTTAAGGCCCATGGTAGGGATCAAGATATCACCTTCATCCGAGATTTGATCGAGCTTCTGGTCTTCACGTTGGATATGTAAAGGTAAGTACTCAATTCCATTTAATTCATTCTTCTTATCTCTTACTCTTGACCTCGTTATCTAGATTTGATCATTTTTAAACTTTTCTTAGATCTACTTAGTTCTAAGAGAAATTATAGGCCAATATCATAGGATAAGGATCGTACGAGCATAAGGTGGGTGGTCTAAAACTCATCCCCCAAGTTTGTTGGTTTTGGAATTGTTATATGGGACCTGCTGATTTCTTCAGGTTCTATTTGTAAAATCTATATTCCATGATTATAATCATTAGAACAATATGAAAATTTTCTTATTGAATATTGTATTACTCATTGGTGGTTACACCTACAGTACCCAACATCCCAGGTAGGATGATATTCCATAGTTGAGTTTTTAATTTTTTGACACTTTGGAACTGTCATTCAGATGTGATCGAGATTGAACAGACTAATGGTGGGACTCATTATTATAAATTCTTGTTGTATCACTTAATGGTGAAGGGTAAGTATCATGTCACTTCCACTTGACCTACCTATGTTAAGTGATTGAAATTTGATAATTAAATGTGAAAGGTAAATTTCCATGTATATTATGTATTTGACTTGGCCTAGTTAAATGTGAATGAATAATAGGTTTCATGTCCGTAACACCCCTTACCATGTTGATGGAAGGTATAAGAGTGATCTTTAATTATTGAATATTCCTTAAATGGATTTTACAATTGTTTCATGCTACTTGGCACTGTCACACTAATGAAAGGCATGGATTGAACCAAATAGACCTATTGATAAATTATGAATTGATTAAATGGTTTCATGATACATATCATTATCACACTAATTAAAGGAACATCTTGAACCAAATAAAATATTTTATGACTTCATTATAAAATTGTAGTGGTCTAACTAGAGTGCACATTGGATTCATATCATGGAATTCCTTGAGCACTCAGGAACCACATTCTGAATCAAGGATGTGACTTTCTTAGGTGGAGACCCACCTAGATCACAATCCTTATCTATTATTGTATTCCTATTATGACCCCGTAGAATCCCTCACATAGTATTAAAGGACGAATTGGATATAATCCTTGGATCCAGTATTGACAAGTATGTTCCATGGTTAAATCCCATATGGAGCGATCAATACATACCCCCATTTTACCTTGGATGATCATCATGGATTCAGTAGGCATTGTATTGTATAATTTTATAGAATATTCCCCTTGGATTACACACTTACAATTATTGAGGCTACAATTACTACTGAATTTGTGAACCTTGAGGTCTATGTTTCCTTGGTTATTACCTTGGAAGTTCATTATTAACTATCATTACAGGTTTCCTTGTTACATTTTGAAACATTCACTATTGTTAACATCTGATTTATTTACGAACTAGTAACAATCAATTAAGGAACTAGTTACATGTTTAGAAACCAACCAAGGGATGAATTAGGTACTTCAGTATTTAGTTACATTGTACTTTTAAAATTATATATGCATTCCTTCACACTATTAAATTTCCATTACACATGCTGAATGTTATAGACACCATTGATGGTGGCCCAATAAGATTTATCTCACACAATATCTTGGTGCCATTTGGTACCCCATGCATATTACATGAATGAAGGAATTGAAAAAGTGAACCATGAAGCTTAAAACACTTCAATTATTGATTTTTAGGATGGATCATGATAGAATATGAATGAGATGGAGCTCAGGATGCATGGGATAAAATTTTTACTTCTTTTATACTTTTGTGGAACATGTTATGACATCTTTATTTTATCCATGTTTTCTAGCTTTCTAGATTTATGACATATTATCATTAGTTGTTTTATGTTATTCAAGTTATTTTAGTTGTTATTAATTTTGTCTCTATTTTTCATTGTTCCTCCTATCTACTTAAATTGATTCTTCTATTCACCTCTGTTTATATTTATCTAGTGTGCTACACTCTGATAATGAGAGCATAGTCTCCCCAAAGACACACCCAGGGCCCTCACTTCTAGTCGGCAGCCTCCAGTGTTTGGATAGATGTACTTGAGGGCATGTGGGTCACCGAGCTTGGGGAACCTATAAAGTGGAATTAAGATCCAGTACATCACAAAGTGGTATCATAGGATGTCCATTTCATACTTAACTATTTTTATATGATATATTGGGGAGTGGAAATGCTTAGGAAATGGTCATAATCCTTTCTTGGGCATTTTTAACCCACTTTCAAGGTAAAATCCAAGTTACCCAAAATATAATTGTTGTTCTGTTTTTCCATTGAATGTTGATTTTCTTTCACCATTGGGTTAAACACAAGCAATATAGCGTTGTTAGTTTTTATTCATATTGAGATTCTATTTTATCCTTGGAATGATGATATGAGGAAAAGGATCATTGTTACTTGAATCATTATTTGAACATAGAATTCACATGTCATTCATATTTCTATGCCATATAGGTGCATCCCAGTACATTCATGGATAGATATTCATGTGATTGTTGAGTGGTTTTGTGATAGTTAGCTTATGTTTTTATTAATTTCGTTGTGATTGAGTAATTTCCTTTCTTAATTAATGAGGTGTATGGACCCTTATGGTTTGGGATGAGTAATGTATCGAGTTGAGCAATTATTATATAATTAAATGGGTGTTTTTTTCAATGATAAGTTATATAGGAACTAATTAAATAGGTGTGACTATCCATTAAAAAATATAACATGAATAATAATATGAAATGGTTTCACATCCTTATCCAACATTTTCATGTTTTTGAAAGGTAAATGAGTAAACCTGGCAATTAAATGTAAAATAAAATTAATATTATACTTGAAAACTTATAAATTCTTACCTTTTTATGTTGGTAGTTTGGATAATATACCTTCGGTAATGAGCCTTTCATTGTGTTGCTTCGGTAAGTGTTGTTACTTATCTACGTAAATCTTGTTCTGAGGCATGTGATTGGATTTAAAGATGAAAAACTGGACCATGTAGGTTATTTGGGTCCTATTTCTTATGATACAACACATTATGGGTGTTTATGACCCGAAGGAATAAAGAAATTTCTATAGGATTTCACTTTTGATGAACTCAGATTAGCTTAGGGGGACCCTCATAGGATGCCTTATCGGTTGAAATGAATTTTTGTGATAAATTTCCTAATTAATGAAGGGATGTCAATAAAATGAAAACAATTAAAAAAAGTTTGTTTTTTGATACTTTATAATTCTTTTTTGATTTATTAGTTAAATATTTTAAATGGTTAAAGATTTAAAATGTGAATAAATGTAATGGCCTTGAAAATGGTACCCATAGGTGGTGTCTTGTATTCAAATCATCATGTAAGGGTCATTTAGATGTCTCTTTACATTCCTTTTAACATAAGTGTAAGTGTTTTCCCTTTTTCATTTATTTTTTATCAGTGAATTGCATGATTGGATTTTGAGCAAGTGACTTCAATTGGTGGGACCTAGGGATAGGAACAGTTATTATGATTTCATTAGTGGCTATCATGTGGTAGGAAAACCCCAATGAACATAAAGCCAAGCTAGTGTTATCAGATTTCAGATGTCGGTTTTGTTCGGGTGTCATTGTAACTTGGAGGTGTGATCATTGAGTAATGCTCGTTTTCAGTTGGATAGACATACCTCGGGCAGGGTTGGCCTCTTTGTATATTGTTTGACTATTTATTTTCCTCATTGATGGACGGCTGGGCATGTCGTCATCCTGGCTATTGGTCATATGGGGCAATATGAATTTGGACTAAATATTTTGTATGGACATCTGATACTTGAATGCATAGGGATGATAAGCCTATGGGTAGTATTTGTGATGTGTTGTTTTCTCATGTAACCTCAGGGTAGTATGTGTTGATATACATGGTACCATTGACTACTAAATAAAATAAGGATCCGGTTGAGTTTGGTGAATTCTTTGAGCTTTGTGAAATTGAGTATAGTCTTAGGACATCTCCATGTAGAGTTACCTAAGCGTTAAGAAACCAAGTTCATCCCACTGCTTTGGATGGAGTTTTAGAGACTCGTGTTTTATGAAACACCGATCATTTCGATTTTGGTTTTAGTTGGGTTTTTTCCTTCTATTTATTCTTGAAATTTTAAGTGTTACATAGAGGATCATCACATGTTCATTTAAATTGTTTTTGATCTTTAAATATTGTGAGTGGCTATTCTAACCTTTTCATTCTAAAAATATTACACTCATAAGGTGGGGAGTGTCATGCTAGTTCTGGTAGTTTTATTACCTTCCAAGTAGAATTAACACCCTAAGGAAGACCATCTATAAATTGTTGATCTCACATGAATTCCCTTGAGTATTGAAAGTCTTAAATCATGTTGGTGTTTTCTAGGAAACATGACTTTGTTGGGGTTGGTTGTGTATGGTTGGTTAGAAGACACACCGAGCACTCGTTGTTATATTATGGGACTGTCTCAAACCTTATTTATAATCCCTGATCTCCTCTTTGTCTACTCTTTCTTAGATACAAGCATTTCCTCTATCTTGAATTTGTCCTTGATGCACTAAGAGGTATTTGGTCTTACACAGTGATAATTCTATAAGTTTTTGATCAAGATGCGTGGTTTTTCTCAATGTTCTCATTGAGTATTGTTATTTATTCAATTATTCCTAGGTTTCCATGTTGGAACACCTTGTTCACACTCACAAACTCCATCCGTTTTCTTTGACTTGACTGCCAGACAGATGTCACTCTGGGCCCAGTAAATGTTCTACTTTGGACGTTTTGGAAATATACTAGCATCTTATTAGTAAAATAGAGTGTGAAATAATTATTAGTACTTACTCAAGACTCTATTATAAGTTTTCATGTAATGGTTTTAACTATGAAGAAACATTGCAAGTCAGATAGAAGCTTCGACGAACACACTCATTGTAAACACAAGATGACTTATAGGAAGTAATTGTGGTTCAGTTTAAAATGTGTCAATCTTCTAGGTCAGGAATCTTTGGGATAAGTCGACCATGTGGCCCGAATCATTATATCTTCTTCTTGTTAAATGTGAATGGTTATAAGGAACCATTTCAAATAATGTTGTCAGGTAAAGGTGCGTGTATTGTAAATAGGGACGACAATGCCTTCGAGGAAGCATGCACTACTAGTTTCTGTTAGGTCAATCATGATACGCACATTAATTTTTAATGAAATCATGTTATAAGGGTCATAATAATGATTATATGCATGATTTGTAAGTAAATTCCAACTTTATATATACCATGGCTCGGAATTGTCCCTTTTTTTAATAAAATTCATGGTGGAGAGCATCATATACACGATGTTTGAAGAGACTATGACGTGATTGTGTCTTTAGCTAAATGATCTCGCTAATATTGGTGTCCTAGGTTGAAACCTTAGATAGTAGGATTTATCACTAGGTGTTCCACCTATCAGTAGGTGATGGCAGAGCACTAGAGACCTACAAGTTTGTTACATCCACTTCTAGTCACAGAATGAAAATGGGAAGATGTTACCATGGACATTGTAGTCGGGTTACCTGGGTCTCAAATAATTAGCGACGATGTATCAATTGTCATTGAAATACTGATGAAAGTAGCCCACTTTGTTCTTATCTGGGATACTTTATCAATTGATAAGATTGGAATATTGTAAGTCTGTGAGATCATATGACTAAATAAGGTTCCACATACTATCATTTCATATAGGGATGGTCATTTCACATCACATTTCTAGAAGGTATTATAGAAGAATAAAGGAAAAAATGTGATTTTATGAAAATATTTACACCCTCAGACTGATGGACAATCAGAACGACCATTAAAGGTTCTAGAGGACATGCTCTATTCATTTTTCCTTTATTTGGGTGGTTCTTGGTGGAATAATATCCTTCTCACTGAGTTCTCCTAATATAATAGCTTCCATGAAGTGATTCAAATGGATCCTTTTGAATTCTTTTATGTTACGCAGTTCAATTCACCCATGTGATGACTAGTTGTAGGTAAGGAAGCCCTATTAGGTCCTTGCCTCATTAAAGAGACATTGAAGTAGGTTTAGCTGATAAAAAAGAGTATAAATACTACACATTTAGTACATATATCTCGTTCCGATCACCACGGATGTCCTTTGGAGTTTGAGTTTGGATATCGTGTTTTCCATCAGGTATCAACCAGGATAGGACACCGACATTTATAGAATAAAGGGATGTTATCACCTCATTATGTAGGGCCATTTGAAATTCTGGAGTGAGTTGGGATGATAGCCTATCAGTTTTTATTACATTATAGGTATCGTTCCATGCTCGACGTCTTCCATGTTTCACAAAATTTATAATATCATCCCGAACATTCTCATACCATTGATCCCAAGGATGTAGAGTTAGATACTGATGTTGCCTTTGAGGAGTATCTAGTATGCATCATTGGTCAGATCATGAAGGATCTATAAGGAAGGTATATCCCTATAGTATAGGTGTTATAGAAGCACAACCATGATTAGGATGATTCATGGGAGTGGGAGGCCAATATACATGATCAGTGGCCAAAATTGTTCTCAAACAGTGTTTCGCCACAATTGAAAGGTGAACTCAAGGATGGGTTCTTTTAAAGTGGGAGACTGTAAGTACCTAGTTTTTCACTCAAGTATGGATCCTTTAAATTTTTGCCTAATTTTTCATTTTGGTACTAATATGGATTCCTAATGCGGAATCCTTTGTTTTTAGTACATAACCTTTCATTACATGTTGCATACAAATGGTCTTTAAAGTCTGGTGTCTTGGAAATCAGGATCAAAACAAAACTTCAATAAAAACATAAAAAATTCAACTAAACCACTTGTATGGATTCATCATAGGTTCATCCTACGTACAATACTGCATCTCATATCCTATAGACATACATCAAAGGAAAGGCTGAGCATAAGGCCTAGTAAGGGTAAACAAGGGAATCAGTGTACTTGTGATATCAATAAGAACTTTAATAACAACATAATGATATGATCAATGGAAGTATATGAATATCATGATGAAAAGAACTTGAAACATAACTTGAATATGTGGCTACAACCTTTCATTTAGACATTCATGAACATATCACCAAGGTCCATCCCCAAGGTGTCATAACAATTACCAATGTTATTCACCAAGGTATGGTGAAACTTGTCATCTCTTGCGATTAAATATTTACCCAATTAATTAGAGCTCTATCATAGTAAACCCTTAATATGTCTTTACTTACATGCGATTCACATAGATCATAATCAAACATTTCATAAATAACCTATAGAAAATAAAAGAAATGGTTTTCATTTCAAAATTGTGACATTTTAAAAGCTCTTAAAAATAAAATCATTATATCATTTATAACCCATTGATAAGGAGTGAAGGTTATATGTATGTCAATTACAGAATCAAATATATCATTTTTATATATTTATTAAAACCCATATATACAAAATAATTCTGGGTATTCACATAAATAAACCTGGTAATTTCATGAGAGAAAGAGATAGAAATTTTGAGACGAAATTTCTACAGCATAATGGCTATATAACATGGTTTTAGAAAACATTGAAAAGAGAGGGTAAAAGGGTAACCCACTCTTAAATAATTCATAATAATGTATGGGTACTTAATAAGATCGTGGTATGGATATTTTCATGACATACCACATGAAAAGTAGACCTGAATGAAAAGAGAAGATACGATTTCTTTTATGAGAAATTTGGAAGCCTAACGATGTCACTTAAAAATTCAGAAAGCAAATTGATGAGAGAAGAAAGGGTATATCATAATTTGGACATGAAATGGGAAGTAATAATAACATATAATAACATAACCTCAACATAAATAGATGGACAATATAAGACACAACGTAAAGGAAGTCATGGATTAAAAGAGGAGGGTGAAAGAATCCCTTACCTTGAAGAGTAACTTCGAAATCTTGAAGGTCAGGACCTTGAGAGGCTTGAGGGAACCTTGGGAGGACTCCTTGGGAGGTATGGAGACCATAAATTCGTTTATGAGGTTTTGGAATTGAAAATAATGAGGGAAAGTTTTGGTATTTACAGGGGAAGTGAGGGGACAAGTCATTAATGGCCAAGGGACATCTCATCGGTGGTATTGAAAAAACCACGGAATTGACCATGGTATTTTCCCATGGTATTGGACACTTTGGACACCTAATACCATATCTTACTATTAATGATTCTATAAAAATGATTAAATAATTATCACATCCTTAATGATGTCATTAAACACCAGAAACTAAAAAATATATTTTCACTATTCACTGAAAATTCATTTTTTCATAAAAATCCCCCGAAATCACATTAACCTAATATATATGCTATGAATTTAAAAATGAACTCCATTTTATAAAAAGTAATTTTCTAAAAATATTTTTATAAATATTTTTAATTTATTTTTTAATTAAAAAAATATTATACAACGGAAATAAACTAATACTTGACTAATAATTTCTGAAACAGTTATTTTTCTATTTTATTGAATCACATAACTTAATCAAGGTGCCTAAATTATATTAATACTTTATTTATGTGAGATTACTAATCCATTTGGTCACATTACTAATCCTAAGCGTAAAATCACTATTCATAATTCACTATTCACAAAAATTAAGTTGATCTTATTAGATTCTAAATATATTACTGAACACATTTCCAGAAGACCATTTTTTGAAAATAATTACACATCTTTAATTATTTACGGTTTACATAAATATTTGAAAATATTCCCCTTATCCAAAATTCATCAATATAAATCTAATATATATTCGAACATCTGAAAATAACATAAACTTCACAAAAGGAAGAAATCACAAATTTATTCATCTCAATGGATTACACAAAGTAGTTATAGTCTCGTTACATAGCCCCATATAACCCCAGCATAGGACCTAAGTGTATGGTGTGCTAAGGTGAGAGAATTTGAGGGTGGCTCAGCCGACATTGCCCGAGTAGTGATTTCTATAAACATGAACTTCTCCTGAAGGCGATTCCACTCCAGCTTCACGTGATGAAGTTCGGCTAGGCTTTGGTCCAGAGAAAAGCCCAGTGGTGCTAACTCCTTCCAAAGTTTCATCAGATGATCTTTGATCAGCCCGAGACTACTGGATGAGGCCATCGAATCTTCTTTCAGTATTAATTAACCAATATCACTTGTAATTAGAGACAACAATCGCAACATTTAGTTTCCAATGGTCATATTGACCAACAGTCATATAACAATCGAAACCCAATGGTCTCATTTTAATTATACTCACATCATTAATTAAAGAATATAGTTTTGTTGAGTATAAACTAAAATAAAACACCAAATGAGGAAAAAAATTCATTCAAAATTTTCGGTCATTACACCTATTGAGTTAAAAAAGGTTTCAGGGGTGTTCATGTCTTTTTAGGATCCTCAAACCCATATTTTTGGGAAAACATACCCTATTTAATAGTTAGAGTAAACTGTGTGGGTATGGAGGATGGTTAGATATAACCTTACGGATGGTCTATATTTTGGAAAAATCCATCTCATGTGGTTAGTGCAGGGTTTACTGAACTGTGAAACCTAACCACACGAGTTCCCCTTTCTCTATGGTGCCCATTCATGATTGGTGCATTATTTTGAAATCTTATGGTCAAACTGTGCAGAGGCTAATTTACCATTTTTACCTTAATGATATATTTAATGTATCCTTCTTCCATAATCCAATTTTTAATGGGATAAGCCTAATTTCCTCAAATTTTGGATCATTTTGAAGTCCTAAGGTATGGATCAAAATATTCCTTCGTCCGAGGTCCAATCGATCTTCCATTCATCAGGTTGGATGCACAATGGTAAGTACTCGTGTATGTTTGATCCTTTATTCTTCTCTCTTTCTCTCGAAAAATTTATCGTGGTGTGATAATTTTTAACTTTTTTTCATATCTACTCCATTATAATCCAAATTAGATGCCGATATTAGAGGAGAATGATTGTACGAGCCTATGATTGGTGGTCTATAAGTTAACCCTCATGGTCATTGACTTTGGAATTGTCATGTGGGGCCTATTGATTTCATCATGGACCATTTATAGAATTTATATACCATGATTATAATCATTAGAAATACATGGTTATTCTATTTCAAAAAATCTGAATTTTTATGGTGATTTTTCCCACAATTCCCAACATCCCATGTAGGATGATATGCCATAGTTGAGTTTTTAGTGTTTTGACACTTTTGAACCATCAATCAGAAGTTCTTGAGATTGACCACTCTAATGGAAGGACTCCTTGTAATAAATACTTTTTGTATCATGTAATGGTGAATTGTAAGTACCAAGTAACTTCCACTTGAATTTCTTAAAGTAAGTTCTTCAAATTTGATAATTAAATGTGAAAGGGAAATTGGCATGTATACTAAGTATATGACTTGAACGGATTAAATATGAATGAAGAGTAGGTTTCATGTTCAAATAACCCCTTACCATGTTGATGGAATATATCTGAATGAATCTTAATTATGGAATATTCCTTAAATGGATTTAGTTAAGGTTTCATGCTAATAGGCCTTGTCACACTAATGAAAGGAAATGATTGAACCAAATGGACTTATTGAAAAATTATGAATTAATTAAATGGGTTGCATGATACATGGCCTTAACACACTAATGAAATGTAAGTATTGAAAAAATGAAATATTATATGACTACAGTTTCAAATTGGAGTGGCATAACTCGAGCTCTCCTTGGATTCTTATCAGGGAATGCCTTCAGAACTCGGGAATCTTGTTTCAATTCAAGGATATAGCTTGCTATGGTTGAGACCCACCTAGATCTAGATCTTTTTCAATATTTGGAAGCCTGATATGACACCATAGGATCCCTCACATAGTGTTAAAGTATGTATTAGACACACTCCATGGATCCATCATTGATAATTAGGTTCCATGGTAAAATCTAATAGGGCATAGTCACTGCTTAGCCTCATTTGACCTTGGATGATCACATTTTATTTGATAGTCATCTTATTATAGAATTACATGGAATATGATCATTGGATTTTACTCTTACCCTTATCCTGGCTACATTTCTTACTGATTTGGCAACCCTTGAATTATACACGGCCTTGGTTATTACCATTGAACTTCTATATTAAAAATCATTACAGTTTTCCTTGTTACATCTTAGAATCTTCACAGTTGTTAACATGTGATTTATTTAAAAACATGTAGCAATAAATTAATGAACTTATAACATGTTCAAACACCAGCCAATGACTGAATCAGGTACTTGGGTATTTAGTTACATTTCACTTCTTTACCTTATATATTTATTCTTTTATACTATTACATTTCCATCACACAGGCTGGATGACATAGAAACTGTTCGTGTTGTCCCACCAATATTTTTCTCACACCCTCTCTAAGCATTTTTTGGTGACCATGGAAGATTACATGAATGTTGGTGTTGAAAAAGGGAAGCATACAACTTTGAACACTTTATTTCTGGCTATTTAGGATGATTCTTGAAAACAGTTGACCGTGCCAGGCCTCAAGATGCTTGGGGTAGAATTGTTTTTTAATTTATACTTTTTGGAAAATTTTATGTTTGATTTATTGTATTTATGTTTTTCATCTTTCTAGATACATGAAATATCATCATCAGTTGTGTGTTATTCTAGTTATTTCAGTTATTGTAATTGTTGTCTCAATTTTCCATCGTGTTTTCTATTTGATTATATTTATTCCGAAAATAAATATTGTTTATATTTATCTACTATGATACACTTCGGTAATGATGGAATAGTCTCCCCATGGAAACAACCTAGGCCTTCACTGCTAGTCGACAGACTCCGGAAATTGGGGAGATACACTTGAGTCCATATGGCCCACCAGGCACAGGGCACCTATTAAGTGGCATTCGGGTCTGGGGTATCACATGTAGGTACAAATTATAAATAAGAAAGATATAGTAATGAATTAAAAAAGAATCATTTTATTGTTGGTTTTGTGGATACATGGTTGTATTTTAGAACAAATGTGGGAATGAGAGAAGGAAATGGTCCAATAAAGGCCATAACTCTTTCAAGCCGACGGTGGGTTTCTAATTTGTGAGGATCAAGAGGTGAATAGTGGGGATAATGTGGACCCCCGATTTCATTTATACACACACACACACAAAAATATATATATTTAAATTATTCAAATAATTTGGTTTAATTTTTGTAGTTTTTAAAGGAATTTTGGAATGTTTTAGGGGTTTTCTAGAGGTGAATAGTTTGAGAAAAAATCTTACAAAACGGGTAAACACCTATAGAAAACTGTGAAAGATTAGGAGGAGTTTCCTGGGAAGAAATATAGTTAGGTTCATGGTTTAGAAAAACCATGCAACCACCTAAGAGTAATTGTGATTTTGAGGAAGATGAATATGCACAATTATCACAGGATTTTCCTAACCATGCACCCTAACCATGAATGAATAGAAATTTGATCCAAAAATTTTGGTTCAAATTTGGATTCATATATAAACCTCTATTTTTATTTATGTAAACCCTAACATGTTTTACTCTCTTCCAAATGGCTACATAGACCATTCCCATTGATCTTAAATTAATCCATTGGTGTTTATTTGGGCATTGAAGCCCATATTCCTTAGAAAGACTCCATTATTCACTGTTTTTCCTCATATTCTTCTTCTTCCATCCCTTTGAATGATAGATATAATATATTGGGGATGGGTCTAGTTTTTGAGATGTAAATGATGCCAAGATATGGTTTTGTTGATGTTATAGAACATGATTTAATGTGTTTTTTTAGAATCAAAAAGATTTTGTTGAAGACTTTGTGCAGTTTATTGTTTTCTCCATTGTTTATGAGGTATGTAGATTCAGTATTGAAACAATTTATTATAACTAGAAGTATTACTTTGAAATTTAATGAATTTCATGAAATTAATTATCAAATTGATGTGAAAATTTTTGTAAAAACTCTCTTTAGTAATGGTTTGTAGATTTCTTATTATTTATTGTTTTGAAAAGTGAATTGTAAAAGGATTTTAACATGATTATTTTAAAATGTGATTTTTTTATTCCTGGAAATTTTTTGATGGTTATGTTTTCAATAAAAATTTGTTTTATTAAAATGGTTTATTTGGGATTGGTTTTGGGAATAATTTTTTGTGTCTGCTCATGTGTATTGGGCATGGATAAGGGTATTAGGTATCCCCCATCAAATGTGGTAGGGATAATGGTATGAACCGTCCCCTATAAAAATGGTTCACCAAGTGATGAATTTTTGAAAGGATGACTCAACACTCATGAGTATAGGAAGTTACATGTTTGAATTCATTGGCATATGTGTATAATGGAATGAGTTATGAGAAATATATTATGAAATGGTTTAAATATATTTTTGGTTTCTTTCCTTGTAATATTTTTTTAATGGAGGATTTTTTTTTATGGGAAGCTATATGGTGTGATTTTTTTGGATTTGAGATAAAATTTTAAAATGTTTTAAAATGTTTTATGTTATTATTTTTATATAAATGTGCTAACATTTTCTATCCAAGTAGCATAATTAGGGAAGTCATTTGGAAAAAACTACTGAGTTTCATTAATCACCCTATTCATGTAAACTTTGGTACATTTTCAGATATTTTTTATCAGGGTAATGGTAAAGGTAATGTTTATCATATATTTAGTAACGTGTCGGGATAATTTGGGATGTATTTTGGAGTTGGAGCCTTGGAGAATATTGGGAGTTGCGGAGTTTATATATTTGGACTCATTGAGCTTTATTCGATCTGTCTTCCTCCTTATATGCCGATATTGGTTTTTGTTTCTGTATTGTACTATATTATGGTCTATATTCTATATGATATTATTTTTATTTTATTAGATTATTTTAATTAATCATATAGTAGTTTTTTGGTAGCGATTATCATGGTCGATTGGTTTATTTTAAACAGGGTATATTGTTTCCTAAATATTAAAGTATTCCTTATAATTTATTACTAGCCATTGGTGTCTTTAGGATGTAACATAAGGCCATGTAATATCCTCTAGCATTATCAAGCCAATGAGGGGGGTTTTATTTTACTGAATATGTACAGTAAAAAATAATTTAATAAGGCAAGACAATGTTTTTGTCTCATATGAGCTATTGATGAGTTATGGTTTTATCTATATCTAGGACACACTCATGCCGGAATGTAAAATTCATTAGTCATATATTTAATTATCAATTTAATTCATAAATAATATTCCAAAATTACAAATGTCCATATTTAGTAAAGAATAAAAAATATCAACATTTCCCCAGTAAATCAAATAACATTCAATGTAAATCACTTTATGTTGAAATGGTATATGAGATAGAAAATAAAATTATATATGATATAAAGAATATGAATATTTAAGATAAATATAACATCCCCTGATTATATGAATGTGAATATTTCAACTGAATGTCAATAACTAAAATATTAATAACAAATAGAAGATATCAATCAATTCATTATCAATATGACTTTTGTACTAAAATCATATATTTTTAGAAATAAGGAAAATGGTAGAAAAAAAATTAAAATAAATTTTTCAAATAAATTTTTATTTTAAAAACATTTAAAAATATATATAATAACCTAAATATTGTAAATAATTAATGGTTGTGGGATAATTCTTTAATTCCATATGCGTTAAAAAGAAACATTTCTTTTGACTTTTTATAAAGAAATCCTAATATTATACTTTTAAAAAACATCAGAAAGATTCATCGAAAACTTTTTAAAAAGTATAGGATTAAATAATATGTCCCAAAAAAATAGGTGTGTAGGTCAAATGGAATTTTTTAACCCCACCCCCACCCCAAATGGCTTGGGAGGAAAATATTTTCGACCAAAAAGATAAATAAGAAAGTATTTTCATTTAAACAATTCCTTTTATAATATAAGTCAAAAATTGAAAAAAAATTGGATAAAAATAATGAATATCATTAAATATATAAAAGATATGAAAAAAGATAATGTCTACAAAGGAAATATAATAAGATTCTAGAAATGAAAATTAGAGAAATCAAAAAATAATGAGTTGGTAAAATAAATTAGTATCTCTTGGGTAACATTTAAATTACATCCCATGAAAGGGTAACATAAATTGAAAAATTAATAATGATGAATAAATATATATGCAGGTAAAATAAATAATAGGGTTATTATATAAAACATAGAAAATTAAATAGGATCTTAATAAAAAACATGTCTCAATAGAGTGGAAATTGAAACGAAAATGCTGACATAAAGTTCGATTTTCCTATTAAGTGAATTTATACCCATTAATATTAAATTTATATTTATTATAATTAATTTAAAACCATATAAATATCTATAATATCATTTATGATCCATTTATGAAATCTTATCATCCCTTTTTAATAATTTATTATTAATATTAATGTTTCCTTTGTAAACTACTTCGTTTTTCATGAGAACTTTGGTTCGGTAGATACAGTTATTATTATTTAAGAATTTTTAAAAGATATACATAATTATAATCATGATATAAATATAATATATATTAATTATATATATAGAGTCTTAAATAAATTTCATAGATATAGAAATTAATTATGTAGTTTATGGAGATGGTAGGCCATACGTAGGCATGGACATTGTTTTCACTTTGAACAGAATGAATGAAAAAAGGTTAATAAAAATTAAAATTTTAATTTAATTACTATATAATATATATAAAATATATTATTTAATTTTAATATTATTTCTATACATTTTCATCAGAAATGAAAAAAAGATTGAAATTCTTTGTAGAGATGGTTGTCCACACGTACACACGAGCGATATTATCTTTTTTAAATGAATTGGAAAGTAAGAAGGAAGATATGATAATGTAATTAAAATAAAATTATTATGTTAGTAATATCTCACACACACACACGTATATATATATATATATATATTCATTTTTATATAATTACATCGATCAATAATATTTTGTGATAAAAATCAAATTACACCGCTACATGGAGACGGTAAGCCATACATACACAGAAGAAATGTTTTTAATTTTAAAAGGATAGAAAACATATGGGAAATTGATGGAAAATAATAATTATAATATATAGATATATTTAGGATTGAGGATATTATATTTTAATTTGAACACAATAGATTTAGCGCATGTAGAAGAATAAATAAATTTGAAAGAGTCAGTAAAGGTTATATTACATATTCATTGGTAGAAACACTTTAGATCCTTTCCTAAGGAACCCTGGTATAGATTTTAAAAATACAATAATCCCTAATTATTGGATACATAATTTTAAAAGATAACTAGTTAGATTTTTGATGAGATAGGTTTCTCAATAAGTTTTATAGATAAGAGATAAAGGGTATCCTTTTACAAGTGTCGGGGGGGACACATGTAATTACATAAAGTATTAAATTAAGATAAATTTATTTTCATTGGAAAATATATAAGAACATTTATAATTAGAACATAATATGACTATGAGTCTAAATCCCCTCATATAATAAAAATTGGAAAAAATTTAGTTATTTTCTTACATGATTCTCTATGTTTTATCCCCTGGTTAAGGCTTTTGACAATTATGATGATACCAATGTTTTTTATACTTTTGGGGTCATGAATGTTAACGTTAATGAGAAACTAAAAAATTATTAGACCTTGGTAGATTTATGAAACAATATTTAATTTTTTTTCTAAAGATATGTTTTTTTAATTTTAAATATTTAAATAAAATATATTTTTTATAAAATATATTTAATTTCATTTTCGGAAATACATGAAATAAAATAACGTAATATGTTTCAAACATATATAAAATAGTTCCATAATTGAATTGATTCAAATATAAGGAGGATAAGGTTTTATTATAATCACCCAATCAAATTTATATTACATTATATATCATTTTAGACCTTATCATTCATTTTAATCCCTTCGTTAACCATTTCTTACCTTAACCATGGTAATTTTGTTTTCAATCTTAATGGTATATATTTATAATTTTAAGGTGAAAAGTTGATAATAAATGCAAAAGGATTACATTTTAGACCCTTCATAATCCTATTTGATCTATTTCAATATATTTGTGATTTCTAAATAATTTAATAATATATTATTCAATACAAAATATCATTAATGTCATTTTTACACTACTAAAATAATTTGACGATAATAACATCATGGTACTAATATAATTAGAATATAAACCTTCAAAACATACCTAATATGATATATTAATCTGAAAAATTAAAGGGATACTGTAAATCACCCATACTTTTTTCTATAAGAGTTTTTAAAATAATTTACATGATTCTTCTACTTATTACACAAGCACCATGTCAGCATTATGTAATAATTTAGGTTATAATTTAATTAATATAAATTAAAATTAAAAAAATGTCAGAAAAACTAATTAATATTTAAAATTAAAATTTATAAAAAATCATAAGTTATTTTTATCCACATCACAAAACATTATAAATATTAAAATAAAGAAGATAACATTTTGGATGTCTTTTTTAGTTAAATATTATAAAGGTAAAAATCTCTGTTAAATGGAATCCCAAGGTAATATTTTCTTTTTTTGGATGACTATAGATGAAATATATTCATACAATTAAATAAATTAAAGTGTTTTAATGGAATTATACACCAATGACATTGAATTTTAACCTAATTACTCGATTTAACCTTCATTATGGTGATAAATTTTTCCATTGAAATTATAAATAATGTCTAGAAAATGGTACTATTTTAAAATTTGATCATTCTTATTAAAAATGGATTCAATTTTACCTAATTCAAGTACTATATGTTGAATAAATTAATTTAAAAATAAACTAGAAAAATTTTATGAAAACTGAAATCCTGTAAATTCTTTTTTAGCCCGAAAATTGATTTCTATAAAAATAATATAAATTATTAACCTTAATGGAATTAATTTAATTATTTTAAAACAAAAGGATTTTATAACGCTATAAATTAAAAATATAATTACAATTTTACAATATTTATTCAAAGGAAATTATGGTAATACAAAAACTCATATTTTTCACCATTCATTGAAAAGTAAATCTTTTTAGAAAAATTTAAAAAAAAATATATGAAAATAATGTCATGATGAAAGAAAAATTATATAATTTTGACATATTAATATTTCAACTAATTTCTATTGTTTTTTGAAACTATGTGTTGCATATAAAGAAAGCTATTAATGAAGTTAGATTTATATAAGTAGAAATATATTGTAAAATTTCAATGTTTAACACTCTACATGCTTATAGTAATTTCTCCATCGAAATTCCAATACTAGAATACAAAAAATTTCGGATTCTTCTACCTCACCACAACATTGGGTTCCCCCGTAGCTTCTTCAAATATATGGGGTTTCTATAAAATGTTTAATAGATGATTGTATATGTTTTATAAAATGTTATCTATTAGATCTTTAATAACCAATAGTTATTCCTTATATAATAGATCATTCTCCAAAATCATGACCTATAATTTCAACACATGTGAAGGATTATATATGTACTTCATAAGGGGAGATACATACAACACATGACGAACATGATAGATATTCGGTGGAAGCACCTTGTGATAAGATACCATCTCGATAAAATCAATAAATTCAAAGTGAATGATCTGTATAGGAATAAATTTTTTCTTATTTCTAGATATTATAACCTTTTTCTAAGGAGATATTAATTGGAAAACTTTATAATCAACTTCGAAATCAAGATTTCAAGGAATTTTTCCGCATAATGTTTTTTTATATTTTGAGATACTCTTATGTGATGTTTAATTGATATAAACTTTTATATCATTTCCACATATAGATTAGGTCTTGATAGATTTATTTATCCATATTCATCATAATGTGTTATAGCTCAACACTTCCATCTAGAGTGGTATTCATAAGGATCCATATGAATACTTGAGGGAAATCTATTTCTACAATAAAATTATACCAAGTAAAGTTGTTTATCACAATAATATTATAAGTATTTATATAAATATCTCATAATTTATCGTAGTTTATAAATAATCTTCCTATATTGAACAATAGAATAATTATGATAAATAGTACTAAAACTAAACTCTATATCTCGATCCCATTGAATAATATTCCAAAACTTTAAGGAAAACCCCGAATCCCCATCATATATGAATGAGCGTGTTTCTCCATTAATTTTCAAAACTTCTTTAACAAATAATAGAGTAAGAAAATGGATATATAAATATTCTATAATAGTGATAAATGTGATTATTTTATATGGAAATTGACTAAAACACAAATAGTATTATTATCTTCAGATGTTTTTGGGAGTCTAAGGAAGAAATCCATGGTAATATTTTTTATATTTTCATTTTGGTATGGGTATTGATTGTAACTTCCACATAGAAATATATCTCTGAACCATAACTTTTTGACACTTCAGTCATTAAGATACATAATCTATAATATCCCTTGTCATGTTATCCAATTAGAAAAACTATTTTAGATATCTATAATAAATAATTTTGAACTACAAGATTTATCTATAAAACCTTATTCAACTCTGGTAATTATGGGATACATACATGGTTCCAAAGCCTTTTCATTCCCATATGATCATGGTTGACCTCACAAACATTCTACACATTCTTCTATAATTCAATTTTTCCCTTATCAACCTTATTAATCCTCTAAAGAATTAATGGTTTAACATTTATATGTGAAAGAAAATATGTTTACACTATTATTATGATTTAAAGATAAATATTGATCAAATATATAAATATTGGATCTCTTTAAATACTAATTATAGAAAAAGAATAATGGCCATTCTGAATTAGAGCATCACCCAGGTTATTCTCCTTTCTATGTTTGTAATATACTGGGTAGTCATAATCATAGATCTACATAAACCATATTCCATGGTTCATATTCAACTCCATTTGTGTAGATATTAAATTGAATATTTTATGATTTTTATACATATAATACCATTCACTATAAATAATTCCTCCATATATTCAATGAAAAAACTGTCGATGCCTTCTCCTAGTCCTGAGTTGGGTAATTTTACTCATCAATCTTCAATTAGAGGGAGGTATAAGATATCACCATATCATAATACATGAAGAAACAAACTAACCATTTATTTTATGAATCACTATATACTTAAACCCCTTCTAAACTATTGGGGTGTTTTATTATAGGTATGCTCACTATCATTCTCTTCAATTCTATGTATTTTCCCCATATTCATTTTTACAAAAGAACATAACCACATTTTAAGTAAACTTGGTGAGTCGGTCAAGTAGTCCTAAGAAATCTCTTAGAATGTTTTGGTGGTATCCTTCCAAACAATGAAAACCATGGATCTTAGTTATTATGGTTGTTCTAGTCTATTACTCATTAACATCAATCATTAAAAGATCAGTTGATATTCCATCAATTGAAATTATATAAACTAATAATGATACATTTTAATGCCCAAATTTTAACTTTATAAATTTCTCATATAACTTCTCCTTCCTTAGAGTCATCAGCATAGTCCTCAAATATTTATCATGCTTATCCTTACTCATTGAATATATATGAATATCCTCTATAAAGATTTCTAATAACTATTGACACTTCATTCCCTTATAATGTATAATAGTGAAAAAGGTAAATGTCTTAGAAAAAAGAAGATAAAACACATGAAGAAAAAAATATTTGAAAAAGGTTTTCAAATTGGATCACACCAGTAAAGTAAATGATGTTTCGGAACACAAGGTACTTGCACGCCCCACAACCATTTTGACCAGGGTTACTTATTTTTATATAAATTGTCCCTTGGGGCCTCCATTTGTATGGGATAATTTTCTTGAATATCAATTTCTACTCCGGTCGCCCTAGTGCTTCACCAATGTCAAATAAAACCTTCAATGCCGTTATTTAACACCTACACTAGAGGAATGGAAGGGGGATCGTAGGAATTACGTCATTTTAGTGTTTGAAATACATAACACTTGCGCACCTAAAGCGCTCAACCTACCTGATTCAGAAACAGTTTCACACCACCTATTCCTCTCAAAGGAACTTCAGAGCCCCACTTCTAGGAATACCTATGAATACTTTTGAAGGATTGAGTCAAGTCTCATGAAAGTATTAACATTCAGGTTTTTCTTCACTTATTTTAACATCAGTTTTCCCAAGCCAACTTGTGCGCTCATACCTACGCACTAGATATTTACTTGGGAACCCTTCTTTGATTCACCTAATCCCATTAGTGTACAAATCCTTTCACTAAGACTTCTTAAAAACCATTCATGTAAAGTCTTATTCTTCATTGGCTCCCTTATTTGAATGGGGTTACATTGAAACCTCCACCAAAACCTCCTGAATTATCAAACCGTTGGGTAGGACACATCAATATGACTTCAATTTGGATTTGTATATCCATAGTAAAAGGTTTCTCACATCTATTTTGCATTTGAGTTAGGATTCATAAAGTTTCTATGGGTTTTTATATCTGTAGTCACATGGACCTTTCTCCAAAGAACAATGTTGGGGAGTTCCTAGTTTGGAGGATTAGGTTTTGGGTTCGGTCCTCCCCTTTTCATCTCTAAAACCAAAAACATTAGGTCTCTGGTAAGAAAGGTACAGTTTACACCCACATTTCCATTTTAAAAAATGATAAGTATCCCTCCCCTACTAGGTCCAATTTTAGGGTATCCATCCAAGTTTAATCCCATAAATTTCAAGTAGGAGGATTTAGTTTTTCTCCTCTCTAGTTCATTCACCTTCAATCCTTCCTTATAGTAGACCCTTATATAATGTAAAGTGAATAGAGGGAAGGCTCATCGCCTCGCCCTCTTTCACCATCGTTTATGTATGCATGTACTCTTTCACCAGAGGAGGAGAAAAAGAGTGTGTGTATTTTTTGTATCTTTGAAATCCTATTATTTCTCACACTGAGTATGAGTCATGTGGACTTAGAGATTTTCCATGATCACAACATATTTACAAATACCTTCACATCTTGAACAATGATAAATCTGATTCCCACCATAAGTGGGATACGAAGGAAGGGTTCCAAAGGCCCGATATCTATCACATTTCATCCATAAAATCGTCCTTGTTAAGAATTATGACCAATCTCATTTCTCTAAAAGGACTATACTCTCCTTTTAGACTCATCGAACTATATGAGATTTGATTCCAATACAAATGGGATATGTAGGAAGCCTCCCTAATTTTAAAACTCAACACTTCAAATAAAACATGTTCTTTTGGTGCCATATTACAATGTGGGTCTAATCCAACTTGGAAACCCCTATTATTTCCAAGTTCCTTGGGCTGCTTAGGAATAAGTCCCACACCAAACCTTGACTAAGCACCTTTTCTTAAATTTCCTTACCACATGACATTAAACTGTATGGATAGGTCATTATCATACAACCATAAAAGGTATGATGTGTCCCATTAAGTGGCACCAAACTATGAGGACATTGATTCCTTTCACAAAGATATGTAGGTGGACCATTTATGGGTATGATCACAATATCAAAAAACACTTTCATCACCCTGGATGACAATAAATTCTACAGTGCCCCACTGAGTGGCTTAAAACCCAGTATTATCATAATGATGGTTAAAATAATATCTAAATAGTATATTAGAGGATACCATTTATAAAGAACCTTGAATACATATTGATGTCTCTATTAATGTATATCCTCGAATACATATAGTTGATTCTAAATTTTACATATTCTAATAATTAATTGTAAATTTCAAGGGAAACCTATGTTATACATTGTAAATTAATAATGATTCATGAAAATATATTAAATCTATAAGAGTATCCCAGAGTAGACAATAATTCCCTCTAAAATGGTGTGATGAGTCTGACCTCCCATTCTCTTGACCAATGCATGTTCTTACGTATTGCAAGTTCAAAATTAACAAACACATTCCTTTGGAAAGCATGACCCTTTGGATGAAGAACCGTTGTATGTTTCTGGTTCCATAAATAAATCAATTAGAAACCACTCAGAAGTAGTGATTCCTATCCAGAACATGCATTCTGAGGGATCATCAAATAAAAAATGGTGAACCCTACATGAATCCATAACCAAGTTAATAGTGTTACTCATCTGTTAGTACCTAATCAATTGATAAAGGAAGGCCATGAAAAGGAATCAATCATTCATGTATCCATCTAAAAAGATATTACCTTAATGGAGTTCATTATTTTTCATGTTCTCTCATAACTCAATTCACTCTAAATGGATTCCTTCATGTTTTCACATGTGAACTCCTCGAACTCTACTGAAGTTGGGTCCTCTTTAATTGGAAGGACATCATCACTGACTCATCATCTTCAACGTTGGGTCTACAACTTACTGGTATGGGATTACCATCATCACGGTACTATACCAACCCTAGAGGCTTCCCTATAGGCCATCCAAGTTGACAACAACCCTTGATTTTCTGGTCAGTGATGACTGGTGGTGGAGAAGAAGATAATTCCAACCACCATCTTCAACCATTTCAGGTCATTATCCATAGAATGAAACAACTAGTCCCTCATATACTATAGGTTGGTAGATCAAGAAGTCACTCATTGCCTTAAGTTAAAGATGCATGGTTCCTTCATGAGGGCTTCCACCAATAATCACTGTCAGCAGAATCGTACGGTAGTGAACCCCCAACATGATAGTGGTGTTTCCTTTGGTTTTTCGACAAAGGTTACTCACACCTAGGCGCACAAAATGAACCACCGGGGACATCATTCTACTAATAGGTAATAGGTTCTTACCTTTCCCCCATCGTAGAATTACGTAATCCTATCTTGGTGGAAAAAACCAATGGGAACATACAGCAGTCCGTCTTAATTCTGCTATCCAATAGAATCATCTGGAAGAAACTCAGTAATTTCGCTTGTAGTATCATATTCCAGACTGTGAACATGAACATACACCAGTTTACAAACTATCAGTCATCAAATAGGCTTGTTTTCCTGCATTCCAGAAATCCCTCCAATCAAAAATGGTGGCAACTGGTATGCAGGATCATACAGCTACCTACACTCATCAATCATGCCATTAGTTTCGTTTGTCAGCATTGAAAGAATTATGTTAATCCTATTTGTTGTACAAAAGTTATCAGACACATACACCTTCCAACATTCATCATTTTTTCCAAAATTCTCATTTGGAAGCACCCACAGAAGTCATTAGTAATGCTCTAATGACCAACCTAGGGTAGACTCAACCCTCTTCTCCCAAACATGACTATTGTAAGTAACTACTGATAGGAAAAAGAGGATAGGATCATGCACATGCACCTACTCTAGAAATATAATGGATGTATATTCCCGTTCTGGATGCTGAAGTCACCAAATATATTTTATCAATGGTGAAATGGAAGACCCAATTTCCTACCCATATTCTAGAATCCTACGAGAATATCATAAAAACAACTTTAGCAGTACCAGGGGAACAGATACATAATAATGTCCCCACACCTATGATGACTCATCGTCATGTCCTCCCGGAGCAGATACACACCTCTGTTCTAGTCGAGGAGGGTTATGGGTCATAATCCCCCATACTTTATAGAAAACTAAATCAGGAACATACACCCTTTCTAATTGGAGATAATAGGCCCATTCTGATGACCACTCCAAGGAAGACACATACACCCACCCATGATAACCACTTCTCCCAGCATGTGGCCCCAACTACGTGTAAAATAGTGTCTAAGAATAAGTCTCAAAAAACACAGTTGGAAAATCAAGATCCAATATATGATCTAGCTCCTCTTAATGCTAGAGTTCTTGGTGCCCTCATACATTTATTTATTGAAAATCAAGATACTACCCTCCATTAACAAATTATGGGAGTAATAGCAGTAATATTTATGTTCCCCATCGGATACTTCATCAAGAAGGCTTAATTCATGAAAATTTGTTCAATCTAGAGAGCCAATATATAGATGAGTGCCACAGTAACCCTCAGTGTGGCCAAAAGACTAAGGATCAAGAGGATTTATCCCTTATTGTAATCCAAAATGGTGGTCCTCCCCATGATGTCATTCACTGCAAATGTTCTATTTTCAATAGTGTTTCTCATTTTCAAGACAATTATCTAATTAAAAATGTAGCAATGAGATGTCCCTCTTATATTGAGGAACATGCCAACAAAAGCCCATTCATGTCTAATGCATTGTCAATAACAAGAGAAATACTTTCTAAACTATAAGACATCCTAAAGTGGTAGTCATTCTCCAAACATTCCTTGGATCATTTTCCTTCTAATATAATAGATAAAAAATCAAATTATTCCATATTTTGCAATGAAACAATCAAGAATAATCGACTCTGGTTAGAACAAGTGTAGAAACCTCTAGCTAAATATGATGAAGATGTGTTGAAAATTAGAAACAAATTGGATAAAGGTGAAATACTAGTCTTGTTTTGGCCTTTGGAAAAATCTCAATACAATATTCTAGAATTAATGAAAGAAGATCACATTCATGATATCCTTTTCAAATTAAGGAAGACTCTACATCATTTGAAAGAAAAATTATTACCATATGATGAATATCAAAGTCTTGTAAAGGTAATATAAGGGTTGTAACACCAAATCAAATTGGAATTTCTCTTAGTTTATCGACATCCAAAGGTTGAAAAGCTGTAGAGAACCCTTTATCATGCATGGAATAATGAATTAAAGAGGCTACACCAGTTAATTAGTGATACCCCATCTGGTTTTCATATCATAGGATGGGGTGTACACTGAGATTTTCATTTTACTACACTCTAAAATCATAAAATCCCCCAAAAGTGGTATGATGCAATATTATTTCCCACGGCTGGCTAAATAAAAAATTTTGTGTGTAATCAATGATATGCTCAAGAACAGGCCTCAACTAGCTCTCATCAGAGTCATTCCCAAAAAAATAAAGGTGTGGAAATAATTTTTCAAAAAGAATCTGAGAACACTAAATGGGACGCCCTTTTAGAGTATTTCACCCATCATATGTAGAAAATGTCTGAAATAGCAGAACGGTATTCTAAAATAGTTTATTTATGTGGTTTTTGGATAATCCACCTAGCCAATGTTCAAACCAGAATTTGAAAAATCCAAAGAGAAACTATGTGAATCTCAACAATAACAGTTCTAGATCCATCCCAGCCTACATGGATGTGGGATTGTTTAACTCAACTTTTGAATACAATAAACAAACATAAAATTTTTTAATTAGAAGAACAGAAACAACCCAATCTTGCAGGGCTGTGGTATTTTTTACATCTATAATACCCTCCTCAATGGAAGTCAGTTTTCTCCAAACTAGAGAAGAAGCCACAAAATGAACGCATAACTTATTGATCCAAAGATTCCCTTCATGTTATTGTCCTTCATATAGTTCCCAAGAATTCATCTTATATGAGAACAAAGTCTAATGGACAATATAGAATGAGATGATCTTACAAATATACTAACAGAATTCCATCAATGCATTTTGAATCATTAAATGTCATTAATAACATTATATAAGATCCTCCATAGAATGAGTCTATTTTAGGGGAGTCAGAAGATAATGTTCTTATCCATAATATAGAACACACTGAAGCAAATAAAAGAGGTGTGCATACCCAAAATTAGAGGCATAACCAAAATCATTGTATTCCCTTAAGTAACCAACTCCCACTACATAGAAAGGAATCTAACAAGGGAAAAGGTTAAGGTCATATAACATCTAAATTTTCCATTTGAGAATGCCAATTTATTTCGATTGAAGAAATATTTTACTAGAAATAAGAGGAGATGAATGAGTCTATAAGACTCAATACATAGTTACTTTGAAGGAGTATTTCTGCAAGGCATGCTTTCCAAGTCGATCCTCAACATGATCATCAGATAGGAACTCCTAAAACCGATTTTTTTGCAACTAGAGATGCGGATAATGAATTCCATTCATTGGGTATACAGTCAGGGAAGGATCAATCACATCCTTATAGGCATGTCCCCATGGGTTATCCAAGAAAAATACCAATAGTATCACTACTAGTGGTTTTTCCAGTCATCGCACCAGTTCAAACTCAAGTTGTTGTACCTATACACGTCCCATATCATCCAAATATTTCTCAAATTCTTATGAATAAAATTTTGGTATAACAAATCAATTAGAATCTATGGAATAATAGAGTGCACTAGTACAACTAGAAATGAAATCCTTTCTGGAATGGGTGAATCTAATCCCTCCCCCACCAAACATTGTGAATACTAACTTTATAATCTTTAATGGTTTGGGAGATCCAAAGAACCACTTAATGTATTTTGTTTCTCTATGTGATCCCATGATGGGGACCCCTCAACAACAAGAACTAGTAAATATTATATTATTTGTACAATAATTACAGGGGCCATCTTTGGTCTAGTATTCAAGTTTTCATTCTTGATCAATTATTAGATGGGAAGAACTCTGTTATAAATTTCATAACCAATTCTGCTCAATGCTGGTGAAGAAAAAAAATAAATCGTACAAATTTAAAAAAAATGGGAGAATGAAAGAGTTTTAGGTTTCATTAATCGATTTAAAGGGTTAACATTTTCCTTAAATCATTCACTCAATCAAGAAGAGTTACTGTTAATTTTTGCGGAAAATCGGCCAGATGAGTAATGCACACCACTGATCCCTGTGAAATACACAAGAGGGTTTCAAGGCCTTGCTTCATTTTCCCAAAAGAGGAAGATTATATTGTGGAAACTAAAGATAAATATCATTAAATTCTTTTATATGTGGGAAGGTGAATAGGGAAAGAAGGGACTGCTACAATCACTCTCAAACCATCACTTTTACCTGCTTCTACTTAGAACCTTCATCCTACCAAAGGGATCCACCTCCTGAGCATCAGTGGCAAGGAACTCCTTGTCAAGATGATCAAAAATATCAAAGGCGGAGACAATTTTATGAATTAAACAACAAAGATTATTCTATTTGGAATAATCATGTTCCTGGTTACATCATCTCATCTTTGGAAGACAATATAGTTTGGTTAATAAGGCCAATGAAACCAAACAAAGAAAGAGATTAAGATCTTCCAAATTATTGTCCCTTTCATAAAATATTGGGGAATCCCATTTAGGATTTTTTTTGTTTTTAAAGACCTACTGCAAAAAATGGTATACTCTGGAGAAGTGAAACTGAAAATATCTTCAACCCAAGTAGCATGTGTTACTACTACGAATCCAGAGAAAGAAGGCGAATGGCGGGAAGTCAAAAGAAAAAATGTGAAAAATTATGATGATTGTATGATATGGAAAATGATCAATCAAACCCATGACATTATATGAGTACATTTGAAGTAACAAATTCTGTAGTCATCCACTTCATCTATAGTAAATCCATCTTCATCAAAAGATCAGTCCTCCAAAGGTCAATCCTCAATGAAGCGACGTGATCAGAAAGATAAAGAAAAGTTAGAAGAGGAAGAGATCATGTCAAGGATAAATATGTCCTTGAATTTGGCTTATTTCAATTCATCTATCTCAAATGAACATGAAGCACCCTTCCAAATGGAACAACTAGAATCGACATGTCAGGCAGAATCTTCATCAGATGAAGAACTGATCTTTGGTTCTGTTAACATTATCCAATTAACAGATCGCTATGAAAATGATGATTCTGATAATGATGAGCCTAAATTCACTATTCCTAATTGGGTAACTAGAGGATAATGCTAAGTATTAGGATACATGGGATAACATGAATATGCTACAAATCACTATTTTAACCCTACCCCTATACGAACCGTATTTGTAGTGGAAACTTGTGGGAGAGACCTTTAACAAACTCAATAAGAACAAACAAATTATCTCACACATGATAGGCTATGACATGAAAATATTAGGGGATTTATTAGAGGTTACACCATTATTCTCTCAACAACTATATAAACCTAGTTAGTCTAATCAACCAAAATCCCAAGTATTTCCAACTTTCACCCAGACACAGGGTATATCTACATCGAGAGAATCAACTTCCAAGGCACCTAAAAAACTGTATCTCCATGTTGGAAAACGCAGACCTTTGTACTAAAGTATGATGTTTTGATATAGTTATACCAAGTACCGGCTACGTTCTAAATCTTGGATTCCGTGAATTTATCAATGGATCATCGAGAAGAACTTATTGAGGCTTTGTCAAGTCCTCAAGAGTTTGAATCCAAGGTATCCACTACTGAGGTTTACCATATAGAGAATTATCCTACAGAATTTCATACAATCATTTCAATTATGGATGAAAATGCGGATGATTATGTACATGGAAACATCATTCCCTTATATCTATCTTGCAGGGTTAACGATACAATCATATGAAGAGCCTTCATTGAAAATGGATCAGGAGTCAACCTCATTCCCATCCGTAAACATCATCGATTGGGCCTTATTGAATCTAACTTATCTCCTTCCACATTTATGTTGAAATGTTATGACAAGAATGATCAAGAAACTTTATGTGAGATTACACAAAGAACGCAGTTTTGGGATCTTTTATCTAATTCAGATTTCATGGTTGTCCTTTAGGACACAGCCTCCAACATTCATCATGGAAGGCCTTGGCTACATCAACATGCGTCCATTCCTTCATCATGTCACCAATTTCTAAATTATTTATCAAATGGACAAATTGGGACATTGTATGGTGATAAGGATCCATTCAAAACGTGTGAATTTCAATATATTGAATCCAATGTTTGTCAAACAAAGGAAACTAGGCCCATGGAAAAATAAATAATGAGAATCAATTCTCTTAATGGAATAGGAAAGATACTTTCTAACCCATTAAGACACATGATTATAGACAATGTGTTGCTTATCAATAAAATTGTAAGGATAGACCTAAATCCAAGCACTCATCTAGTGACTTCCATAATGTCAATTATGGAAATCAAGGCTGATAGCATGAGAGAAAGTGTTGATTTACCTGGTAGTGGTGAATGCTTAAATGGAGATGTATTCATTTAATCCATCGAACATTATGATGTATTTTCTTCATTAATCATTCTATAAGAAGTTGTTTCTCTAATGAAGGAAGACAAGGATGTTGAGTCCTAACCCATAATCGTATCTTCGATGCTCCAGGAAGACCCTTCATCGTCAGTAGGGTTAGAAATGGTTTCCTCTTTTTTAGGATGTTCAAATATTGACTCTTCCCCTAGTTCTAAATGTTTTTCTTCATCACCTACTCTGCATTCAAAAACAGAAGAAGTGAAACGTAAGGAAGAAGAAGAATAAAATCTCAAGGATTCTCCTACATCATTTGAGGAAGGCTTCGTCACTACTATATATGATATAAATGAAATAAATATTAGTATAGAATAAAATCCACTCCCCACTATAATTAGTGCAACAATGACTTCTAAAGAGCAAGAGATGTATACGTAATTTATAAAGCAACATTGAGATATATTTTCTTGGAATTATATATAAATTCTAGGCCTTAATCCTAATGTGTCCACACATCATTTGGTTTTTCAAGAAGAGTATCTAGGATTCAATCAGGTAGCATGAAGAACACACCCATCTCATGCCTCAAAAATTGAAGCTGAATTCAACAATATTATCAAGGATAACTTTGGGATGGAGGTTCAATATCCCAAATGGATGGAAATCATTGTCCCAATGAAAAAAATAATGGGAAAATCAGAGTTTGTATTGAATTTAGAGATCCAAACTAGTATTTTCCTAATTATGATTTTCTAGTTCCAATCATAGAACTTTTGATTGATGAAAAATCTGACTATGAGGCTCTCTCCATCATAGATGGCTACTCTTGGTACAATAAAATCCAAATGGACCAAGGGATGAGGAGTTTATATCCTTAATTTCCCCTCAATGTGTGTTTTTCTATCAGATAATGCCCTTTGTCTTAATGAATGCATGTGAAATGTATCAACGTTCCATGCACCATATCATCAAACCATTTTTAGGAAAAAATTTTGAATGTTTTGTGACAGATCTGGTAGTAAAATATAGACAAAATATTGATCTCTTGGATGATTTGGATAACATATTCAATAGAAATTGGAAACATAATTTTAAGATGAATCCCTTGAAATGTGCTTTCAAGGTAATGTTGGGAAAATTCCTCGGCTTTGTTGTACGCTAACATGGCATCAAGGTTGATCCTGAGAAGATAAGATAAATCCTTGGATTGTCACCTCTTCAAAATTTTAAATAATTAAGAGAAATTCAAGGACATTTGGCCTATATTTGGATTTTTATTACCAATTTGGAAGGAAAGTGTTTACCCATTACCAGATTAATGAAGAATGGAGTCAACTATCAATACACTGAAGACTTCCAAGAGGCATTTTATACCCTAAAAGAATATTTCTTGAGTTCACCAGTATTAATGCCACATGTTGAAGGAATTCCACCTATTCTCTTTGTCAAAACTTTAGAGTGATAACTAGGTTCCTTTATTGTACAAAAGAACAATGTTAGGAAGAAAATAGTCATTATTATCTTAGTCTAACTATTCTTGATAGAGATAATTGATATTCAAGTATCGAGAAGTGATCCATGACATTAATAATTGCAATTCAAAAATTAATGTACTACCTGTAACATCACTACATCCATGTGGTATCTTGAAATATCCCACTCAAATTTATCTTCAGTATTCTTATGCTTATAAGATGTTTGGTATAGTGGGAAGTTATTTTTCAATAGTTCGATATCGAATTTCTTCCACAAAAAGAAGTTAAAGGTCGTGCTTTAGCATACTTCTTTACTAATCATTCATCTGTAGAAGATACATCATTGAATAGTGAACTTCCTGATGAGGAAATGTTCTCTATTCAAGATAATCCCCAAACATAGGAATTGTACTTTGAGGTGCTTCTAGAAGTCCAATGGGGAAGAGAATGGAAAAACCTAAACTCAACAATGTTGGGTTAGGAATTGTATGTATCTCCCCAGAAACGGCAATGTTTCTATATGCCTTCACGTTTTCAGAGGTAGTACCAACAATGGGGCAGAATAACAATATCTCATCACAGATCTAGAATTGGCACTCCATGTATAAGAGAACTACCTGAAAGTGAATTTTGATTCATAGTTGGTATTCAAATAGATCAATGGGGATTATGTAATCAGAAAAGAATATTTAATCCCCTTGGGTTATTATGTTAGAGGGTTAATGGATGAATTTCCCTTAGAGACAACATTTTCTTATGTCCTACGATCACAAAATGCCCATGCTGATGCATTGGATAATGTAGCCACAACCCCGACAGATCCAAATTAGGATGAGAGAATCATCATTGTTTCCCATAGTCATGTGGTTTCACCTTTCATTCAAACTAGAATGGAAGAAATTAATTAAATTATCCCTATTTCAGATCCATATGGTCATATCATAGGATGGATGACACACATCATGAAATACCTTCAAAATAGAGTACTTCTACTGGATAGATCTAAAAAAGATCAGTTCTAAATATGAATTTACAATTTTACTCTTTATGATCGCCAAGATCACCAGAAGATCCTCTACAAATGAGGATTTGATGGAATCCTCCTTAGGTGTATTGATGGAGAAGAAACTACAACTGTCATGAAATAAGTGCATGTAGGAGCTTGTGGTGCTCACCGTTCTGGTCATTGGCTTACTGATCAAATCTGAAGGCATGGATACTTATGGAATTCTTTGACATAGGATTTCACATATTTCACCATGAAATATCGTCCCTGCCAAGTTCATGAAAACTTCATTCATCAACCCTTAGAGTTTATAGATACAACAAAATACTCCTAGAGATTTCCCACATAAGGATGTAGTATGACCTTATCCTCCAGCTATGGCTAAGTAGTTCAAGTTTATTCTTAGTGCTATTGAATTTTATACAAATAGTATTATGCAATAACCCTCAAAGAAGTTAGATCCAAAAGCTTTTTTATCTTTGTCAAAGATAATATCATTACTAGATTTTCTATCCCTCATACTATATTGATGTACAATGACATCTATTTTTGTTCTGTGGAATTAAATATGTATGTCATGAGCACGATATCAAATCCAAACATTTATCCTGCTATCATTTAGTGGCCAATGGACAGATAGAGGATTTTTACAAAACATGACCATATATACTACAGAAAATGGTGGATAAAGATAAGAAATATTTTCCTGATAAACATTTTCATGCTTTGTGGGATTATTGGACTACTACCCATACTTCCATTTAGGAAACTCCATATTCATTATTGTATGAAACAGAAACAATTTTTCCAATGGAAATTCAATTTCCTTCACTATGAGTTGTAATCTATGATTAGTGTTCTACATATGGAAAGTCTTAGAAATGATTTTATGAGCCAGAATGGTTAGATGAAATGAGATTTCCTAGTTTTTATCATTTAGAAGCCTATCAGAATAGGATATCATAAATTTTTAACAAGAAATTTCACCTTTTCTCATTTCTTCAAGGAAAATTGGTATTGATCCTTAGGACTCCAATGATACCAGGAAAGAAGCCTAAAAATCATTAACCAAAGTGGGAAGGACCATATTTGATACATAAGGTCTACTCAAATGTAGCTTATTCCTTAATCTAAATGGATGGAGAACTTATTAAAACTCCAAACAATGCAAGATTATTGAATAAGTACTTTTTGTTATTGAACATCTATATCCTCACTACATGACTCTAAACTAAATAGCACAAAGTCCCTGTATCAAGACATTAAACTATGTAACAATCATATTTGTCCATGCTACATGAGGTTAAAATGTGCATCATCTATGTACTCACTGCATGACTCTAAACTACATAAAAAAATGTTCTAGTTACAAGAAATTAAAATACATAGCAATTATATGCGTCCATGTTGCATGATGTTAAAATGATTAGCATCTCTGTCCTCGTTTCATGACTCTAAACTACAAAACAAATTCTTAATTTCAAGACATTAAACTACATAACAACAATATGCTTCCATGTTGTACGATGACAAAATGTGTATCATCTTTGACCTTTTCACGCGATGTTAAACTATATGTAATGATTTGTCCTCTCACATGTCATTAAAATTGATGGCTAATGACTTCAGTATTTGACATTAAGAGATTCCACATGCAAGTATCACTTACTTCATTGCTACTCCTTAGTGGCACATGAGTTCCATTTTCCCATATGTTTGAATCAGATATCCATAAGGACCTCATTTCAAGAACTATGTGTGGCTTGATTCACATTTTCAATTCGATATATAGAGACACATAGATCTCCAATATTGGGAACAACCACAACCAAAAAAACATTATTTCCCTTTTATCCTTCTATATATGAATGGGGTCTATACAGAGTGCTCTTTCAAGATACATAGATTGATCTTCATACCATATTGTGTCTTATGTTTAACCATTATTCTTTCGGAATGTGACAAAAGCCCTGTCTCCGACATCAAACATGATTAGTGTGGGAAATGATTATTTCAATAACCATGTCTATCTTGATTCACATTTTCAATAGGATATGTAGAGATGCCTAGATCTCCAATATTAGGCCCAGCTACCACCACCATAACCCCCCCCCCTTTATTCTATATGTATGAATGAAACCTACATAAGAAGTGTTCAAATAACTATGTATGGATTGATTCTCATCTATATGAGATATGTAGTAACCCTAGGGTTTAATTCCCTAGTCTAGCCATAATATTTCCTTTTCACGTCGGAATCACTTCATGTCCTCACTGCGTGAATCTAAACTGAATATCATATTGTCATTGCTACATGAAATTAAAATTCAAAGCACCTAAATAACTAATTTTTGATTGATTCTAATCCCATTGAGATATGTATTAAAAATTAGGCCTTAGACCTTATTCCCACCCGTGGGATAAATTTTTATCTCCCTATCACATTAACAATCTATGTGGGAGTCTTTATTATGGGTCCAATCCTTAGAGATCCCACCAAGTAAACAAGAAACATCCCCATTTCACATATGAATCAAATATGTGTAAAGGACTCTAGACTCAAGGATCATATTGATTCAAATACTTCAATTGATCATTGATAATAACCCCTTTTCACAGTTCACACTCTTAATCATTAATATTTTCAGATGTTCATAATCCTACCTAAGGTTTTGAGTGATATAGTTTCTTATATTTGAGAACACTTTTTCCTAACAATGTAGTACATTCCCCTGGGTGGCCTTGCATAAGTTTCTTACATAACGAGCCTACTAGTCAAAAGATACTTCTATTTGGCTATGTAGAATATGCCCTAGTCAGCCCTTCATAATAAAACCCCTATAATAGGTTTGTAAAATAATGGTATCTTCATTCTAGGTTAAAGTGACTTTTTCCCCTTCAAAACCTTATGATTTTATTCAAGAATCTGTATCTTAAAGCATTATTCCATGTATATTTGTCTCATTACCTGTTTCATGATCTGAATGTCTATATGACCATGGTTTACAAATTTCCCTCACCATGTGTTCAAAGAAATTTAAAATAATCATGGATAATTTGACAAAATATCATCTACTATTTCAATTTTGGTCTTAGTCTTATGACCTAAAACAATAGACACAATACTTCGTATGTTTGGTTCAAACCTTCATTGAAATCCAATTCCTCTGATTCTTTGGAAATTATGATTGGAAATTCTCTTTTCGTATTCTGGTACCTTTCTCAATAAATCAAACTCTATGATGTGAAATATCTAAATCCTTATAAAATTTCTTCGGATTTTAGCAAAATAATATCAAATTTTTTTGATCTCTTTTTCCTGACTATGCAGTACGTGCCCCTAGGTGGCCTTTCATAAGATGACTACATAACAAGTATGTCAAGAGAAAGATGCCACTATTTTTCTATGCAGCATATGCCCTAGTCGTCTCTACATAATATAACCCCCATTACGGGTTTTTCAAATAATGGTAAATTTTTCCTTTGAAAAGACTTCCTCTAATTCCTTTAGCACTTTTCCCATATCTTTATTCAGATCCAGAAATACCTATATCACAGTTTACTATTCTTCCCTTTTATACTTGAACATGGTAGTATGTTTCCAGAAAAATTATCAAGAAATTGGAGTGTCTCAAACCTTTGGTCAAATATAAAGACTTTAATTTAAATCAAACCAGTGTCCTCACTAAATTTCTTAAAACTACATAGTACAATGTCCTCACAACATGACTTCAAAACTGCATGACATGATATCAGGAAGTCCCCTTTCTGAAAATTTTTAACCATTCCTCACACACAAAATTTGTGTACATGTGGTTTTTCCATTCATGAAATATGTTAGTATAGATAACACTTTATTATTCAAATTTTTTTCCTTTGAAACCCGACCCATTGTGGTCTTGAGTCACCCAAATATTGTTTTTTTCCTTGTCTATAAACAATAAAATTTTAAATTCTAGAGACATCATTTTCTTGAATATGCTATACGTTCCCCCATAGAACTTGTATAAAATATTCCTACCTAACATTCCTATCACTCAAAATATATCATTGTTGGGAAATGAAGCATATTCTCTAGTTGGTATTTAATAATACAACCACCATAATGGGTTCATCAAAAAATGGTTGCCTCAATCCTAGAAATGACCCTCTTTATGTTTATCCAAGATTTAGATTTTGTGACCATAAGAATCATGACTCAAGATTCCTCTTAGAAGTATTTAAAGAATATCATAAAAATTCCAATCCATTGAGAATTTTTTGGGATCTAATTTCAAAATTTATGGTCAAAGCTATTCAAACTTAAACAAAATCCCTTTTAGTCCAACATTTATGACTCTAAACTACCAATAATCAAGGGACATAGTACTCACAAGATTGAAAACCCTCGATGGGAACTTTGTACAAAAGTCGAGTCTCAGATCACTAAACTTACATTTTTTATGTTTTAGGAAATATTGAGCAATAAAAAGTGAAATGATGCGAATTTTGTGTGGTTTTATGTATAACCAAAAGAAACAAAACCGCACTTAATAATCTCATTGTATTAGTTAAAAAAGGGATAGCAAGGATAAATACATGGATGATTAAAGACAAAATGATTTTAATTTGTGAGTAAAAAAAATAGAGGATCATCCACAAACTATAGTCTCTCTACCATAAGTCATAAGATATTTTCTACATAACTTAACATTTTCTAATGAACTCCTTAGGCCCATCAGCTACATATTGAAGTTCTGTTAGTTGACCAGTTTCATTCACTTCAGTATGACAAAGTGATTCCTTAGCATATGTAATGAATTTTTTACCATCCTTACGGACTTCTCCGACTAAATGATGATGTTGGTCAAGCTCCCCTATAAAATGTATAACTCTTGTTGAAGACATAGCTGATTTATTGTTTTCTTCTTTAATTTTCTACTTCATTTATTTTAACTTTGCAGTATGATTGCCCTTATTTTGGTATAGAACTGCTTGTAATTCATCAGTATTGATCAATAGTCGATATTTTATCATATGTTTCCAAATTCTCTACTCTTGTTCCATTTTTTAGATAATCTCTTTCACTAGAGTATGAATTTCATGGTATTCAAAACCACAAAATATTAGTGTAATGAACAGAGAGGAAAGTCAAGGAATTCATGAGGATAGTTCCTCAAGGGAAATTTTAGATATTATCTTCCATATGTTCCTCCTTTCCATGTGACGTGAAAGATGAAGATCCTTTTGTAGTTCTAGGTCTGAGTGATAATCAATGTCGTAAGGAGGAACATATTCCGAGATTAATGCACTTAAAGAAGTGTCATGTTCTAAGCCTTCCATGACAATTATTTCTTCACATCCCAATATAGTTTGAGCTAATATAGAAGCTTCACCTCTGGACCTAGCCAATGAAGTTGATAATACTATATGGGGAAGTATAAATTATGGGTATGGTTACTTTCAAAGCATAATAAGAGTGAGAATAATCAAAATATATGTATCCCTTACCTAAAAGTAGGTCGGAATCTTGAGAAGACTCCCCCAAAATATTCTCAATTTTAACAGTTTTGGTTGATTTTTATTAGTGGGAAATGCTTTCGTTAACTTTATCAGGATCCTTTGAATGAATATTAGGAGTATTTTTGGTCTCAAGACTCACTAGAGCCAACATCTACTAAATGGTGGGATTGACAGTGATGTCAACACTTCCTTCAGGCATCGTCAATTTAGTAGTTTCCTTATATGGAATTGCATATTTCAACCAATCAAGGTGATAAAATTAATCATAAGAATATTTATAGGAAGAAAAATGAAAACTCATGTCCATTTGGTTCTATATAAGGAACTTCAAAATCTTCTAATTTATTTGGAATATTAACATGTTCTAGTAATTATTAAAAATACATGCCAAGATTCATCATAGCATCCAATGATATCCCAGATCCCCTGTTAGTCTCACTCGTGAAAGAATTCAGAGTGGTTGTTTTGTGACCCTCCTATGACAACTTTTGACCCCGAATATCTTCCTCCATAATACTTGGGGGGTCAAAATCAGTTGTCATATTTTTTGATGAAGCTAAAGTATCAAAGAGTGGAAGTCAGTTGTTGTTACACATAGTTTTTAATGAAGCAATTATGATTTACCAGATGTCTACTCTCTCCTAGTTTCAATAATATGAAAAATTCTGGAAACAAATGTTAGTTTATTTTCTCTAGATGCCTCTTCAGTTATATTAATCAGGTTATCAAGAATTTTTGTCTGTTCAGAAGCATCCTTCATGGTTCCCAGAAGATCATCATTGATTTCTATAAGAGAAGAAACAGAATATGATCTTGCAGTTCTATGATGTTTAAACACATTCTATGAATAAAGAAAAAATTCATGTTGTCAGGAATAATTACCACTACTGATAAAACATTTATACATGGTTTTATTTCTTTAGTGTTTCTGTTTCATAACCTTCCGGGGAGGACATGCATCATGATCTCCAAAAATAGTTATTAGAGACTGCAAGAGCCTTTCTATCTCATCCTCCATGGACTGTTGGCCTGGAGATATCTCCCGATTCATAGGGTGATCCATTAGCTACTAGAGCAGTTCCACTAGGGCTATATTTTGGTGATGGAACTTTAGTCGATTTTTCCTTTAGTTATCATTAAGATAAAATGATATTTCTCCTTAATACTAATGGTTTTACTGAATTCAAATTGAAAATAATAAAATAATTTGAGAAAAAAGAAAACTTACATCTTTAGGATCAATAAAATCAAGACAGTATTCATCTAATGAAAGGATGATCCATTCAGTGTAACCATGATCTATCATTTCGTTCACTCACTTTTTGGTGGCAATTGAGTTATCAGTTACCTATATGAGCATCTCCAGTTATCAGATATAAATTCTCACCTCATCAGGGTTGTTCATAAAAAGAATATCAGAAGAGTCTCATAGATCACCTAACCCCAGAATATGCAACCCATCACATAAATCTATCCACTTGGTTTCAGAATCACAATGTAAAATTTGATATGATTGAACTTCCTTTGGATGTATATATTTAGAGTAAACTCTAGGTGGTAGTGAAGAGGATACTCTAGTTTTATTTTTAAGTTTCTTCCCAATTCTTGTAGTCACACATGGGGGATGATAAAATGGGACTCATTGTTCTTTTAAATGATGGTGACTAGACTGCTATAAAGACCTAGAAATTTCAAGGAAATTTTTTTCTTAAATACTTTGGAATTTTACGAGTCTGCGGTTTTTTACGGCACCTGATTCTGAGGCCCGGTGTGCCCGGAATCAATTTCTGATGTTTTCTTCAGGTACGTTCAGTAAACGTACGTGTGGGTTTTTCTATATATTGAACCGGTGCTCAAAATTGAAATCTGAGGACACTGATAAACTTGCAGCGTCGATATTCGCCTAAGGGGACCTTTACCGCAGTTACATTTTATGTGGGTGAGAATTAATAGTTGGGGATTTAGAATAAAATAAATAAAATTTGTAGTACAAAATTTTATTAATGGATTTTAATTATTTCCTCCCAAAGGGAGTTAGATGTGGGGCCCACACCCATATAACCTCCCATGAGAGGATATTTTTGACGTGGGGCCCACACAAGCCCAAACCTTTCATCTCCCCATAACTCCCCTCAACCCTCTTTAAACCTTTGGACTACCACTTAAATGTGGAGCCTCACCATCTCCCATCCATTAATGTTGCCAACTCAATGCCTTAATTAATTAAATTTACATTTTGAATTAATTTGAAAATACATGGCAATGTTATATTATAGGAGGGCCTTATTATTATTTTGTTTGGAAAGTTTTTGTGGGGAGATTTATAAAGGGAGAGTTCGTCAACGAAGAACTCGAAGAACGCTCCCTGACTTGAAGGACGTGATGTAACTTCTCCAACCTTTTTCATCCTCCGCGTCATGGTAGGAGACACCGCCGTGAGGAACGTCACCAACGATGATGATTATTTCTCCGAAATTGACGGAGAAACATCGTTTTCTGCAACTATGACGAATATGACTTGATCGAGGTAGAGGGATTATGTTCAATTTTAATTGATTACAATTTTTCTTGTTATTTGTTGAAAATTATGGTTTGTCTTTGGCCATGTGATACCGCCTAATGCAGAGGGTGAGACCCGAACGAGCATGGCCCAATGACCGTCCGTTGATCGTTGTTTTTTTATTCGCGAATGAGGCGTGTTGGAAGAGGTGGCAACGAACAAAGGCGGCGGCCATGCGCCGGCTACATCTGGAAGAACTGCAACCCACAACCGCGGGCCGCTCGGGTGAAGAAAAACTGGCAGGAAAACACCGTTCGGGCTGAAGGAAGACCACGACACCACAAAGGTTGCCCCGCTGCGGAGAACCGCTGCCCACACTCCACAGGCTGGGTTCGTGCGACCGACAGGGTTGGAGGAGGCTACAACGCCGCATGGTGTTGCATGCGGAAGACAGCGGCTTGCCCAAGCGGGCAGCTCGCACTGGAGAAGTAGGTCGGCTTCGACCGGCCGGTTAGGAGGGTGGCGCCCCCAGTTCGGGAAAACGGGGGGCTACCCCCCCCCCCCCCCCAGATCGCTCGGCCACCCGAGCTGAGCCGCTCGGCCGACCGGGCCGTGCCAGGCCGGGCCGCACCCCCTCGTGATGGGATGCACCCCTCAGGTCGGGCCACACATTTCACCGGGCTGGTCCAACCCTCTGCCAGGTCAGACTTGCCGAACCGGGTCGGGCTGACCCGCCAGTATACTGGGCTTAACGAGCGGATCCCGCTTTCACTAAAACGTGGATAACTTAAACACCATGCGTCTGATCAACACGCCGTCTGCAGAACTGGGACCTTCGTAATGAAGTGGTCCTTTTATGATACTCTATGTGATATTTGTATGCCTTTGGAAAATGGACGTGTTTGGAATGAGCGTATTTCCAACCGGGCCACTGGAATAGAAAATCTAATATCTCTCAGAATGGGCATCTGATTGACGCGTCGTCTATCGAGTTTCATTTCTTTTGAGGAGATAGAACTTCAGGATACATCAACTATGTACTTCGTGATAGTTAATGTATCGACCCCCTTGGCTCGAGGAGTGGACCCTCCCGGAATTGAGTGTGATGTGTGCGGGAACCTTTGAGCAAGCTGCGACTACGATGACTATTGTACTGGGATCCTCAGTGGGTTCGACGATGATGACTACTATACATGGATCCTCCGTGGGATCAGAAGCGATGACTAATGTACTTGGATCCTATTTGGGTTCGGCATCAATTATTACTGTACTTGGATCCTCCGTGGGTTCGGCAGCAATTACTTCTGTACTAGGATCCTACGTGGGTTCGGTAGAGGAGATGATTCAGAGGCTACATATAATCATCTCCACCCATCTTCATGAGTTGTATACCTGAGTGAGCTGAGTCTTGACTTTAAATCATTATCATCGATGTGATTGACTTCTTTCCTATGTGGAATGGGTGGTGCTTGGGATCAAGAGTTTCTAGCCATACTAGATTGAAGACTTAGGTATATGTATGGGAATATACCTAAGTAGGGTTGGTTGATGAACCGTGTTTTGTATCTTACTTCTTGTTTACCCTTAGTGGATATTGTGAGACCTTTCGGGTCTCAGGGTCCCTACTGAGTATCGTTATACTCACCCCTACATGGGCTATGCCTGCACTATGTTGTGTTGGTTGCAGACGACGGACAACGTTGATCGTGGTTGAGGATTGTAGAGTTGGACGGTACCTGGAGTCGGACTACTTGGTGAGACATACACGGAGTAGATAGATGGACCCAAGGTGCTGAGGAGACAATCTGTACCCACCCTTCAGGTAGGATTCCAGGAGGACGACTCGGTGGTTGTTGTTTTACATTACTACAGTTGTATTGGCTTTTCATTTATATTGTAATTTTCAGTTGGGTTTGTATTCTGGCCCATTTACCTTTCAGCACTTACTTTTGTATATAGTTTTACTTGTTCTTACTTCATTTGCATACTCTGTTGTGTCTGTTTACTTTTATAAAGGCAATGCCTTCCATTATTTGGATTTACTCCTTTGGTGTTAGTCGCCAGCCCCTGACCTATGGAAGGAAGACTTGGGATAGTCACTGCACGGACCCCGAGGACGGGTCGTGACAAATTGGTATCAGAGGAGTCGGTTCTACCGCAGAACTCTGGACTCTGATTATTTCTTCTCTGTGAAGTAATAGTGCTAAGAGTATTGAGTGTGGTTTTCTGGGATGTAAATCCCTGAAGTGGGAGTAATGTAAAGACCCGGAAATTTCAAGGAAATTTTTTTCTTAAATACTTTGGAACATTACGAGTCTGCGGTTTCTGATGACACTTGATTCCGAGGCCCGGTGTGTCTGGAATCAATTTCTGAAGTTATTTTCGGGTACGTTTAGTAAACATACGTGTGTGTTTTTCTATCTTTTGAACCGGTGCTCGGAATTGAAATCTGAGGACATCGATAAACTTGCAGCGCCGATATTCTCTTAAGGGGACCTTTACCAGAGTTGCATTTTATGCGGGTTTAGAATTAATATTTGGGGATTTAGAATAAAATAAACAAAATTTGTAGTACACAATTTTATTTATGGTTGTTAGTTATTTCCTCCCAAGGGGAGTTAGAGGTGGGGCCCACACCTACATAACCTCCCATGCGAGGATATTTGTGAGGTGGGGCCCACATGAGCCCTAACCTTTCATCTCCCTATAATTCTCATCAACCCTCTTTAAACCATTAGACTTTCACTTAAATGTGGAGCCTCACCATATCCCATCCATTAATGTTGCCAACTCAATGCCTTAGTTAATTCAATTTACATTTTGAATTAATTTGAAAATACATGGCAATGTTATATTATGGGAGTGCCTTATTATTATTTTGGTTGGAAAATTTTTGTGGGGAGATTTAGAAAGGGAGAGTTCTCCCACGAAGAACGCGAAGAACGCTCCCTGACCTGAAGGACGTGAAGTAACTTCTCTAACCTTCTTCTTCCTCTGCGTCAAGGGAGGAGACACCGCCACAGGGAATGTCACCAACGACGGCAGTTCTTTCTCCGACGTTGACGAGGAAACATCATTTTCCGTGAATATGATGCACAAGCCTTAATTGAGGTAGGGGGATTATTTTCAATTTTAATTGATTAAAATTGTTCTTGTTATTCATTGAAAAATATGGTTTGTATTTGGCCATGTGATACCGCCTAATGCAGAGGGTGCAGACTGAATGAACATGGCCCGATGACCCTCTGTTGATCCTCGTTTTTTTATTCACAAATGAGGTGTGATGAAAGAGGCAGCAACGATTGAAGGCGGTGGTCGCGCACAAGTCGCATGCAGAAGAACTGCGGGCCGCAACAGCGGGAAGCTCGGCCTAAGAAGAATCGGCCCGCAAAATCCGGCCATGCCGAAGGAAGACCGTGACACCACAAGGGGCGCCGCGCTACGTAGAACTGGGGCCCGCACTCCGCGGGCCGCTTCGGCGGGAAAACCGGCTGGCTTGTCAGCCAGCCGGGTTGGAGGAGGCCGCGGTGTCGCCTGGCACTGCGTGTGGAAGACAGAGGCTCGCCCAGGTGGGTCGCTCGCGCTAGAGAAGCCGACTGGCTTCGACAAGCCGGTTAGGAGGGCGGCGTCGTGCCGGGTCGGGCCGCGCCCCCTCGGGCTAGGCCGCACCCCTAGGGCTGGGCCACATGTTTCACCAGGCCGGTCTGACCCTCTTCTGGATAAGACCCGCCGATCCGAGTTGGGCCGACCTGCCAGCCCACTGGGCTTAACGGGTTGGGCCTGCTTTCACTTAAACGTGGATAAGTTAAACACCGTGCATCCGATCGACGTGTTGTTTGTGGCATTGGGACCTTCGCAACGAAGCGGTGTTTTTGTGATACTCTAAGTGAGATTTGGATGACTTTGTAAAACAACCGAGTTTGGAACGAGCCTATTTCCAACCAGGCCTCTGGAACAGAAAAGTCAATATCTCTCAGAACGGGCATCTGATTGATGCACCGTCTATCCTGTTGGGTTCCTTTTGACGAGATGGAACTTCGGTATACATCAACTCTGGACTTCGTGATAGTTGATGTATCGAACTCCTTGGGTCAAGGACTTGACCCTCCCTGAATCGAGCGTCATGTGTGAGGGAACCTTAGAGATGGCTCCAACTGCGACGACTACTATACTGGGATCCTCCGTGGGTTTGACGACGATTAATATTGTACATGGATCCTCCGTGGGATCGGCAGCGATGAATACTATACATGGATCCTCTGTGGGTTTGACAGCAATGATTACTATACTTGGATCCTCTGTGGGTTCGGTAGTGATGACTTTTTTACTAGGATCCTATGTGGGTTCAGCGGAGGAGATGCTTCAGAGGTTATATCTAATCATCTACACCCATACTCGTGATTTGTATACCTATGTGAGATGTGCTTTGACTTTCAATCATTATCATCAATGTGATTGACTTCTTTCCTGTGTTGACAGGGTTGTTCTTGGGGTCGAGAGTTGGATCCCTACTGGATTGAAGACTTAGGTATATGTATGGGCATATACCTAGGTAGGGTTGGTTGATGAACCGTGTTTTGTATCTTACTTATTGTTTATCCTTAGTGGATATTGTGAGACCTTGCGGGTATCGAGGTCCCTACTGAGTATCGTTATACTCACCCATACATGGGCTATGCCTGTACTATGTTTTGTTGGTTGCAGATGACGGACAATACTGATCGTGGTTGAGTATTGTATAGATGGACAGTACCTGGAGTTGGACCGCTTAGTGAGACGTACGCGGAGCAGACGGACGGACCCGATGTTTTGAGGATACTATCTGTACCCACCCTTCATGTGGGATTTCCGGAGGATGACTCGATGGTTGTTGTTTTACTTTACTGTAGTTATACTAGCTTTTCAGTTGTACTGTACTTTTCAGTTGGGTTTGTATTCTGGCCCATTTACCTTTCATCATTTACGTTTTATACGGTTTTACTTGTGCTTACTTTAGTTGTGTACTTTGTTGTGTTTGTTTACTTCTATAAAGGAAATGCCTTCCTAGTATAGGGATTTACGCCTTTGGTGCTAGTCTCTAGCCCCTGGCCTATAGAAGGCGGACTTGGGTAGTCATGACACAGGCCCCGAGGACAGGTCGTGACAACTGCCTCGGTAAAACTTCATTAGGGATTGATGTTGTGGCTCTCCTGATTCTGATAGGTGGATGATATCTTGCACGAGCTCTCTTTGGTGTGCATGGATCCTTGTCACCTCAACCCCTTGACTCCAATGAACCATCCCTTAATTATGAATAATTACCTTCCAAATGAGAAGTTTCCTTCATACTGGTTGAATTTATCACTACTCAAAGAAAAACATGGTTTAACAACCCTTTAGGGTATGTTGTGACCCAGTTCCTACCATAATAGATAGTCAATCTGCTTATTGCATTAGTGGCAGGTAATTTGAAAATTTCCCCAGTTTTTTCTATAGTTGTCAGCAATCATAATTATCAGGAAACTATTGGATGTTGCTCTAATCTGACATGCACTGGAGGATACATGGTAATTTTTTGCAGGCATTTGAATTGATGGGAAAATCTATAAGGATCATAGACCCTATATACGATTTCCTTGTCAATCCTGGTGGCCAACACACTATCCCTGCAATATAACATTTATCCCCTTAGATCCAATCGTGTCACCCGGTCATCAAAAAATCACCCCGTAGGTGGATTCCAATAAGGAAAAAAGATGAAATTTATTGTACATGCTAATCATAGCCTTATTATCATAATCATTCAGAGAAAAAGGTGAAGTACTAGAGAAATCCTAAACAGATTGTCATAACAAACTTCTAAATATATGTACCTCACATTTCACAACATAAGTTCTGAAACGAGTGGTGATCCACCCCCATAACACCTAGAATGGTGCCGCTATTCTGAAATGATACTTCCTTATAAAAATATGCAGTAAAATCCTATGAATATTTTCCAAAATATGGGTATCCAATCCTACAATCCTCTTCTCAGCTATCTTGATCTCAATAACCAAATTTTCTGGCCTTACGCCTCCCTTGGAATATTGAACTGGTAATAGATACGTAGTGATCTACATGGCTAGAAAACCTAAAAGACGTGTCTTCGTAGGAATTTTGGAGTTGACTCCATACCCCCAATTTTCAAACACTCCCTTCTATAATTTTGGCTAGAATGTTTTTGGTGTATCTCTCTTTTCTACCTTTGGACAACTTGTTGGATGAGTGAATGTGGGACCCTTCTCCTTCTTCTTTACTAGAAATATTTCTATCCAATCCTATGGGTGAATATCCATTCTTGTGTGGTACATTGTTGTGTTCATATTCTTGTGTTTGTAAAATATCTTCATTAACTCATGAACCAAGGATGGTGTCTTTTCTAAGTTATTTCATATCACCATTGGAGGAATAAACTAATCATACATGTCTCTAAGTATTGGATCTCCATAGATCTTTTATACTTCCCACATGCCGATGCCTACTTTTCCATGTGTCAAATGGAAGGAATTAGTCTCTGGACTCCATCTTCTTAGAAACTCTATCACTAAATTGTAATTCCTATATACATAGGTCTGTCGACCCATACAACCTCATAAATCCCAACACCTTTTAAGTCATCCATAAACTTTGCACATGTCTTGCACACCCAATATTCCCACATCTATACTAGATTAACACCTCTTCTTGGGCGGAAATCCCGACATTTCTTCTAGCCCTTTGATGGATATGTCTGAGAATCTCCAATAATGGACGAAGAGAAGTGTGTTTGTATCTCGGGTGTATATGCTTTCAAATCTTGAGCACACGGGTTGTGATGCCTGAAATGGAACTTAGTTTCTATCTCAGTGTTGATATATGTTATGGTAGTAGAAACATTGGCAGATTAGAAATTGGTATGGTCTTGAAACCAATAATGTGGAATATAATTCATTGTGACAGGTATGTTGAAATCCAACAGATGGACATAACCATACAGAGGTAAATAAATACTCTTGGTAAAATTGAAGTGATATTTCCTCATATACATTTCCATGTCTAGGAGAGTAGTTTCACAGACGTCAAAGTATTACTAACCAAAAATCTTCTTCTTATCATCAATTATCTTACTAGATAATTCATTAGTGGTTTTGATTCACTTGGGAGCCATTGAACTAACAAAAGAGATCAAAATTCATTTTTAAAATTAGGATCATTTGGGATGTTCTTTGAAAAACGAATTAAGAAAATTTTACGAAGTCATTATGAAGCGCAAGTACGGATTCATTGCACAAGTATAAATCCAGTGTGCAAGTATGGCACCCTACTTTTGGCATGAAAATTAAAAACATACAGATGAAGCCCAGCTGATAGGAGTGTCTAAGGGAAAATACTTGTGCAGTTAGAGCTGGATTTCTGAAACCGTTTTTAATTTTCACTAAAGTAAAGCCACTATATAAACATAATGAATATTACCCTATGCGCCATCACCTTGAGCACCCATTTCCTCATGTGCTACCACTTGCATGCCAAATCAACCTCTTTTTATACTTTTTCATAACATTAACTTAGTATAGGATCCTCTTTTCATTTTGGATCCAATACTGAGGGGGGATTTTTTTTGAAACTCTATTCCATCACAATATCTCAAAAGTGACAAAGGGAAGTTCCTTAGAATAAACAAGAGAAAACACATGAATAAAATCAATATTTTTAAAGGTTTTCAAATTGGATCTCCCCAATCAAGTCGAGGATCCATCGACATGCAATATACTAGTGCTCCCCACCACCATTTCACCCAGGGTAACTTATTTACATATAAATAGTCCCTTGGGGACTTCATTTGTAAGGAAGAATTTTCTTGATGCTCAATTTCTTCTCTAGTCACCCTATTGCTTCTCCTAAGTCTTCTGAAACCTTCAAGGTAGTTCTTTAACACCTAGAGCATAGAAATTGAAAGAGGATCAAAGTATTTATGTCTGTTTAGTGATTTAAATCCATAAAAATTGAACACCTAAATCACACAACCTCCCTGAATCAGATACACTCATTCATCACCTATTCTACTCAATGGGGCTTGAGCGCCCCACTTTTGGGAATACCTGTGAATACTTTTGAAGGTTTTAGTCATGTCTCACCCAAGTATTAACATCCAGGTTGTTTGTTACTTAAGTTGACATCAAGTCAACCAAACCTACTTGTACACCCATACTTGTGTGCCAAATATTTACTTGGGATCCCTTGTTTGATTCACCCAATCTCTTCAGTCTACAAAGATATTCATCAAGCCTTCTTCAGAACAATTCATGGAAATGTTTCTTCATCATTGGATCCCTTATCTGAAAGGGGTTACATTGAGACCTCCACCAAGACCTCCTGAATTATCAAACCTTTTTGAAGGACACATCAATGTGTCTTCTATTTGGGTTTGTATATTTACAGTCAAGGGTTTCCCACATTTGTTTTTCAATGAGGTTATAATTCATAGAGTGTCTGTGGGTTTTTATATTTGAAGTCACATTGACCTTTCTCCCGAAAATAGTTTTGGGGAGTTCTTGGTTTGTAGGATTAGGGTTTTGGTTATGTCCTCCCCTTTTCATCTCTAAAAATCGAAACCCTGGGTCATTGGTATTGAAGTTATGGGTTACACCCACTATTAATTTTGAACAAATGAGAATTCTCCCTCCCATACTAGGACCAATTTTAGGGAATCCATCCTGGTGTAAGCCCCTAACCTTTCAAGTAGAAGTTTGGAGTTTTGATCCTCTCTACTTTATTCACCTTCACTCCTTCCTTACATTTGACCCTTGTATAATGTAAAAATAATATAGGGACGGCTCGTCACCTCACCCTCTTCCACCATCTCTGTAGTGGGCACATCCTCTTCCACCAACTAAGGTGGAAAAGTGTGTCTGTCTTTGTTGAATATTTGACATCCTCTTGTTTCTCACATCGATCATGACTCACATGGGCTTAGAGTTTTTTCATGATCAAAACATTTTAAAAAACACATTAACATCTTTAACTAAGGGAAATATGATTCCCTCCATAACTGGGATACATAGGAATCCTTCCTAAGACCCAAGATCCATTTTATTTCATCCATAAAAGTAATACTTTTCGGGAAGTAAGACCAATCTCATTTCTATCAAAGGACTATACTCTCTTATGAGACTCAATGAACTATGTGAGATTTTATTCCCATCCAAATAGGATACATAGGAAGCCTCTCTGATGGTCAAACCCAGCACTTTAAATCAATCATGTTCTTCCTAGGCCATATACCCAATAGGGTCTAATCCAACTTGGAAAACCATATTATTTCCAAGACACATGGGATACTTTGGAATAATCCCCACATGAGACCTTTTTTAATAACCTTTCGGTTAGATTTACATACAAAATGATATTAAATTGTATGGACGGGTCCTTATCATATGATCTTAAATTGTATGATGTGTCCCATTAAGCAGCACCGAACTACGAGAGTTATGATTCCTTTCACAAGGATACATTGGTATCCCATTTATGGGTACTATCTCAATATCAAAACAAAATTCCATCTCCCTAGATGACAATAAATTATAGATTTCCCCATTGAGTGTCTTAAAAACTAGTATTATGATAACGATGGTAAATGAATTTTTAAATAGTATATGAGAGGATTACATTGATAGAGAACCTCAAATACATACATATGTCCACATTAATGAATAACCTATAATACATAGAGATGATTCTAAATTTTACACATTGAAATAATTGATTGTAAATTCCAAGCGAAACCTATGTTATAATTGGTAAATTAATAAGGATTCATGAAAATATCATAAATCTATAAGAGAGTCATAGAGTAGAAAATAATTCCCCCCAAAAGGGTGTGATGAGGCCGAAATCCCTTCCTCTTGACCAATGTATGTTCTTAAGTATCGTAAGTTCAAACGTAAAAAACATCTGCCTTTAGAAAGCTTTTCCCTTTGGATAAAGAATCATTGGATGTTTTCGGTTCTATAAATATGTCCAATGGGAACTGATCTTATGTAGTGATTCTTAACCATGAAACATGTTATCAGAGAACAACAATATAATGAAAAATCGATATAGTACCTAAATACTATATTCATTAAATCCATGAAGATATAATGGACATTGGTAAGTTCAAATTGAATTAATATAAATTAATTATGACCATACCTCATAAAAAGTGTTGTATTGGGTATATCCTCCTTACAAAACCTTAGATGATAATATCTATATTGAAGTTAATACTTTATTAAAATATATATCACCTTATAATTTATCAAATAGATCAATGATTTTGTGTAAAGGATAATTGTTCTTAATATTGATTTTGTTACATTCCTGATAATCAATTTGGAGATTGATTGATCCATATTTTTTCTTAACGAATAGAACAGGTCCAAACTATGGTGATTGTGGAATCCTTCTTTCTTATAACATAAACTTTCATTACATTACACAAAAATGAGGATCTTTAAGGTTTAGTGTCTTGGAAACCATGAACCTAATACATGAAAACAACATAAAACATTCTTCTTAAACACTTGAAAGGCTTCTCCTTAAGTTCATCCTAGTTTCATTACTGCATATCATAACATGGGGACATACATCAAAAGAAAGGGTGAGCAGAAGGCCCAATAAGGGAAACAAGAGAAGCATTTTACCTTTGAACTTGAGATACTACAATAAGGACATGAAAAAAACTTTAAGGCATGATAAAGAAATCATGAGGCATATCATAATAAAAATAAAGTTTTTAATAACTTGAATATGTGGCTAAAACATTTAATATTGACAATCATTTCTGTTTCACCATGGTCCATCCCCAAGGTGTCATTAAAAATTACCAAGTTTATTCACCAAGGCGTCCTTAAAAATAGTCATCTCTAGAGATTAAGTCTTTACCCAATGCATTGGAGCGCGATCAGGGCGCACCCTTGACATGTATTTATTATCATGTGATCCACATATATCATCATCAATAATTTTATAAACAACCCATATATAAAAAACGGAATGGGTTTCATTTCATAATCACAACGTTTTAAAAACTGCTTTAAAGACATAATCCTTATGTCACTTTAAACCCATGGAAAGGGAGAGTGGTTCTCATGTATGTAAATCCCAGAATTTAAAATAGAACAACTTGGTATATATGTGAATACCCATATATAAAAGAGAGCTTTGAGTATTCACTTAATTAAATTAAATAACATTAGAAAAAGAGAGAGACATTTTGAGACGAAAATTCTACAGCATAATGGCTATGTTTCAGGGTTTCAGAAAACATTGAAAAGAGAGAGGACATGGGTCAAACAATAATAAATGACCCATAAAATAGTAGAGGGACCAAATATGAAGGATATATGAACATTTTAATGAAATTTAAGGACATACCATTTGAAATTAAAAACATGGAAGGAAGACAAAAATTAGATTTCTCTTATGAAAATATGGCAGCCTAACGGCGTCACTTAAACTTCAACCAAAAATGAATTGACAAGATCAAAATAGGTTCTCTCAGATTATGAACATAATATTCCAATATTATAGATATAGAGATCATACCGCAACATAATTAAAAAGTAACTTGAAAGACTTGACATGAAATTAGAGCTTTTAACAAAAGAATGGTGAAAGAATCCCTTAAACATTTGGCAGCCTAACGGCGCCACCTAAACATTCTTAAAACGAATTGATGAGAGAAATAGGGGGTATCCCATCATATTAAAATGAATATGGAAGTAATATGAATATAAAATAACATCCTCCAACATAAGAACATGGAGCATAAAAGGAATGACATAAAAGAGATTACTTGAAAAGAAAGAGAGAGGTCGGATCCCTTACCTTAAACGTAACTCTTAAAACTCAATGGTTGGGACCTTGAGAGGCTTGAGGGCACCTTGGGAGGCCTCCATTGGAGGTAAGGAGACCATAAATTCGTTGAGGATGGTTTTGGAGTCGAATGGAGGAGAGGATGGCTTGGTATTTATAGGGAAAGTGAGGGGCCAAGGCATTTATGGCCAAGGGACACCTCATTGGTGGTTTTGGAAAAACAATGGGCTTGCCCATGGTATTTTCCCATGGTATTGGACACTTGGGACACCTCACACAATAATTCATCCCCTTTAGTCGACAATCCCTTAAAATATCTCATGACATCATCATGACATAGTTATGATGTCATTTAACATACCGAAACCCTAAAACTGCATTATTACTATTCACTGAAAATTCATCTTTCTCAGCAAAATCCCAAAAAATTACCATAACATAATATCAATGCTCTGAGTTCAAAAGTAAAGTCCATTTTATAAAAAATATTTTTATAAATATTTTTAATTAAATTATTAAATAAAAGACACTATTCACCCGAAAAAACTAATACTTTATTAATAATTTATAAAACTGTTATTTAACCATTTTAATGAATCACATTACTTAATCAAGGTGTATAAATTATATTAAAACATTATTTAAGTGAGATCACTAATCCATTTGGTCACATTACTAATCCTTAGCGTAAAATCACTATTCATAATTTACTATTCATCAAAAATTAAGTTGATCTTATTAGACTCCAAATTCCTTACTGAACACTTTTACAGAAGACCATTTTTTGAAATTCATTACACATCATTAATTATTTAAGGTTCACATAAATATTTTAAAATATCCTTTTTTTCAAAATTCATCAATAAAATACATCCTAAAATTATCCGGACATTTGAAATTTCACAAACAACACTAAAGAATGAAATCTCAATTTATTCATCCCAAAGGATTACACAATGAAAATATGGTCTCGTCATATAACCCCTTATAACACCAACATATGACCTAAGTGTAAGGTGTGTTATGGTGAGAGAATCTGAGGGAGGCTCAAATAACATTGTCGTAGAAGTAATCTCTACTAAAATGAACTTCTCCCACAGGCATTTCCGTTCAAGCTTGACATGCTAGTGTTCGACTTGGGCTTGGTCCAAAGTGAAGCCCAAAGGTGCCACCTCCTTCCCAAGCTCTGATAATTGGGATTCATAACGTTCGAGTCTATTGGATGAAGTCATCGACTCCTCTTTCTCAATTAACCATTAACATCTCTATTAAATCATTTAGAGTTAGTTAATATACTATTCAAAAATATTGGGTTGTTATTTTCATCCCCCCATAAGAAATTGTGTCCCTGATATTTTATACTTGCGGCCTGGTCGAAAAGGTGAGGTTACTTTTGCATCATTTTTTCCTGAGGCTCCCATGTCGCTTCTTCATACTTATGATTCCTCCACAACAATTTCACAAGTTGGGTAGTATTGTTTCGCAGAACCTTGTCTCTACGGTCTAAGATCTCCACTAGCTTCTCCTCATAAGAGAGGTCATGTTCTATTTGTACCACCTCTGGGTTCAGTACATGCGAAGGTCAGGTACGTACTTCCTCAAGAGAGATACATGGAAGAAATCGTGAACTTGAGCTAGGTTCAGTGGAAGTTCTAGTCGATAGGCCACTACTCCTATGCGATCAAGGATTTCATAGGGGCCAATATACCTAGGTCTGAGCTTCCCATTCTTCCCCAACCGCATGACTCTATTCCATGGAGAAATTCGAAGGAAGAATTTGTCGCCAACACCAAACTCCAAGTCCCTTCGATGGTTGTCAACATGGCTCTTCTGCCGAATCTAAGCAGCCTTTATGTGTTGTTGGATGGAATGAACCTGTTCTATCATCTCTTTCACAAGATCAGGCCCAAGAAGATTTCTCTCACTAGTTTCATCCCAACAAGTAGGTGTTCCACATCGCTTTCCATACAGAGCTTCATAGGGTGCCATATGAATACTCAAATGGAAGCTGTTGTTATAGGAGAACTCAACTAATGGGAGGTGGTCATTCCATCCACCTTTAAATTCCATTGAGCATAATCTCAGCATTTCATCAAGTGTATGAATAGTCCTTTCAGATTGGCCATCTGTTTGAGGATGATATGTCGTACTAAAATTCAATTCAGTATTCAGAGCATGTTGAAGACTTCTCCAGAATTTTGATGTGAATCTTGGATCACGATAAGTCACGATGGATAGTGGTACCCCATGCATCCTTACCACTTCCTTTACGTATACCTTGGAAAGTTTATCCAGAGGGAAATTATCCCGAATAGAGATAAAATGTGTGGTCATAGTGAGATGGTCCACAATAACCCAAATCACATTGCTTCCTTTGGATGTTTTCGGGAGACCAGTTACAAAGCCCATAGTGATATTATCCCACTTCCATACTGGTATGGGTAGCGGTTGTAATACCCCCTTAGGAATTTGTCGTTCTCCCTTTACTTGTTGACACACCTGGCACCTTGTAGTGTAATCAGTAATCTCCCTCTTCATGTTATCCCACCAATAATGATCACGAAGGTCTGTATATATTTTAGTGCTTCCCGGATGTAAAGAGAAAGTAGATCTATGAGCTTCATCCATAATTTATTTCTTTATCTATGTAATAGATGAAACACATAGTCTTGTATGAAATTTTGATACACCTTCTTGATCAATATTGAAAAAAGGGAACTTCCCATCCTTTACAGCCTCAATCTTCTCCTGTAGCATAGGATCTTCTTTTTGAGCCTTCTTGATCTTCTCTAGAAATGAAGGTTGAGAAATCATTTGGGATAAGGTTGATGATGTCCCTTCCCTTAAAATTACCATGTCCAGTTTTACTAGATCTTTAATCAACGGATCTCATAGGATCCTCATTGTTTCTAGAACAACAGGATCCTTCCTGCATAACACATCCGTGACTTTGTTTGCTCTTCCAGGGTGATAATGAATTGAACAATCATAGTCTTTAATAATCTCAAACCATCTCCTTTGTCTCATGTTCAATTCTTTCTGTGTGAAAATATACTTTAAACATTGGTGGTCGGTGTATATATCACATTTCTCCCCATAAAGATAGTGCATCCATATCTTTAGAACAAAAACAATTGTCTCTAGCTCTAGATCATGCGTAGGATAATTCTTCTCATGAATATTCAACTATCGAGATGCATAAGAAATTACCTTGTCATTTTTCATGAGGACACACCCAAGACCTTTCAGAGATGCATCGCTAAAAATAATGAATCCTTCTCCGATAGAGGGTAGTGTTAACACAGTTGCAGTAACCAATCTCTTCTTCAGCTCTTGGAATCCTTCCTCGCATTCCTTTGTCCAGATGAACTTAACCCCTTTTCGAGTCAACTTGGTTTGTAGATTAGAAAGCCATGAAAAGTTTTTCACAAACCTCCTATAATATCCTTCTAAACCAAGGAAACTACGAATCTCAGTTACTGTTGTGGGATGAGGCGACTCCTCCACAGCCATTGTCTTTGTAGGGTCAACCAAGATTCTTTCATTGGTTACGATGTGCCCCAAGAAAGACACTTGTTGTAACCAAAACTCACAATTTCTGAACTTTCCAAAGAGCCTCTCCTTCTGAAGAGTTTTCAAAATAACCCTCAGATGATCTGCATGCTCCTCTTGACTTTCTGAATATATCAAAATATCATCAATAAAAACTACAACAAAGTTATCAAGGTAGTCCTTAAAGACTCTATTCATCAAATCCAAGAAAATAGTATGATCATTAGTTAAGTCGAAGGGCATAACAGTAAACTCATGATTCCCATATCTTGATTAGAAGGCAGTCTTTGGAATATCTTCATTCTTCACCCTCAGTTGATGATAACCAGATCGAAGGTCAATCTTGGAGAAGAATTGAGCCCCACAAAGTTGGTCAAATAAATCATCAATTCTTGGAAGAGGGTATCTGTTCTTCACTATGATCCTGTTCAGTTCTATATAATCAATTCATAGCCACATTGATCCATCCTTTATCTTCACAAAGAGAACTGGTGCTCCCCAAGGAGACACACTCTATCAGATAAACCCCTTCTTCAACAAGTCATGGAGTTGTTTCTTTAACTCTTCTAGCTCCACATTTTCCATTCTATATGGGGACTTTGATATCTGTTGAGACCCAGGTATGACTTCAATGGAGAACTCTACCTCTCTTTTTGGGGGAGGTCCAAGTAACTCCTCAAGAAATACATCCATGTATTCCTAAACAATCGGAACATCTTCTATTTGTATACTCCCTTTTCCTTCCTCATCATCACTGATTAACTCCATAAAGAAAGCTATAGGAGGTGCTTCTAGATATGGATTAGTTCAGGATATCTCCCCTTGGAAGATAATTGTAGGTCATTCATTCTAGACTACTGATATTTCTTACTTCTACATTTCATCTTAGCATTATACTTTGAGAGCCAGTCTATCCCTATTATAACGTCGAATTCCAACATGGGAATGACTACTATATTTGCGATAAGATTGTGCTCACTGAATTAAACTCTAGAGTCTCTAAACACTGTTGATGCATGGATAATCCCACTTGGAGTCTTTACTGACAACTCTAACTCAAGCAATTTAGGGATTGATTCTATATTCTTTGGAAACTTGGAAGAAATAAGGGAATGCGTAGAACCAGAATCAAACAAAGTACTTTCTAGTTTTGAGAGGACAATAAGAGTACCTGCTACCACGTCATTCGGAACTTCAACTTCAGTTGTTGTGATAGAAAAATCATGACCTTGCTCCCCTGGCCTTTTCTGAGGTTTATGGTGATTCCCCTCCACTACCCTCGGATTTGGACAGTGATTAGCAAAGTGCCCAAGCTGTCCACACTTGAATCATTTGACATCGGGTAGGGCCGGAACAATCTTTCCTCTGTCGTCAGTGTTGGGGAGTTGAGGCTTCACCTCACTAAGACAATTCCGAGCAACATGGCCTCCTCTTCCACACCTGTAGCACTTTCCACTTCTGATCAAGCAGTTCCCCAGATGCTTCTTCCCACATTTTTTGCATGTGGTAAGTTTCATTTTCTTTCCACCTCTTCCCTGATCAAAATTCTTCCCTAAACTGGGATCCAATGATCTATTATTGTTATTTTATTTATGAGACCACTATGTCTCACCAAACACTAGATCGACTTTCATTGCACTCCGCATGATCTCCTCGTAGCTATCGTAGTCCCGGTTGGCTAGATTCTTCCGCAGATGAGGTCTAAGTCCACTGAAAAATCTATCAACCTTCCCACTTGGATCAATGATAAAGATAGAGGTATATCGTGAAAGTCGAGTGAAGTTAATCTCATAGATTCTGAAAGATTCTTTCTCCTTCTGCTTTAGCTCGAGAAACTCTTTATCCATTCTCGTTCTCATGGAACAAGGGAAATACTTATTAAAGAATATTCCCCGGAACTCTTCCAACTCTATAGCTTCCTTCTCTCCTCTAGGCTTCATGTTTTTGACCAGTGACCACCATTGATCAGCTTCTCCTTCTAGGTAGTAAACAGAAAGGGTGACTTTTTCTTGTTCCGAACAAATGAATACAGAAAAGATCTTTTCAATGGAGCTTATCCATTGTTCTGCAACCAATGGGTCAGTAGATCCACTGAATGTTGGTGGTCGTTGACACATAAAGGACTCAACAGAGTGTTGTTCCCTTCATGTCGAGACCAGCCTCTCAGCTTGATTCATGTTATTACTTATAACTTGAGTCAGTTGTTCATTATTCTCATGAATGTTTCCATTCCGGCTTCCATCGGAGGGCCGTAAGCACATGGTGCATTGCGGTCACCATCTGCACAGTTCCTCATATTGCCTACCATTTTCTAAAAGGATAAAACATTAGTGACAAACTTATTTCATTTATGAATCTTTTAACTAAGACTTCATGCCTACACAATTACATTTCTCTATAATTCATTCATAATGATTCATAAAAAGCTTGTGATTAACCAAACATATCCCTCGGGAGTGTCCTAACCAAGAGTGAAGCAAGGCCTGCTATCGTGCACCAGTTCCCGTTCAAGTCAAGCTCAAAGCGGTGTTTTCGAGTTTTACCCCTATGTACATCTATTCCAGAGCCGCCTCTACCTCCTCATATCTAGGAAGGGGTGTATTTTTTTGATAAACCACTTACTCAATACTTACCAAAATACCAAGAAGTTTTCCTATATTTAAACTTTTCTATAGGGTTCTTCCTAAAGTTTTTATATCCTAATTCCCACAAATAACTAAACAATACATTGATACCAACTATGGCATCCCACCTTTTTATAACATAAACATTCATTACATTACACAAAACGGAGGATCTTTAAGGTTTAGTGTCTTGGAAACCAGGAACATAATACATTAAAACAATATAAAATATTATTCTTAAACACATGAAAGGATTTTCCTTAATTTCATACTAGGTTAATTAATGAATCTCATAACCTGGGGACATACATGAAAAGAAAGGGTGAGCATAAGGCCCAATAAGGGAAACAAGAGAAGCATTTTACATGTGAACTTGAGATACTTCAATAAGGTCATGAAAATAACTTGAAGGCATGAGAAAGAAATCATGAAGCATATCATAATAAAAATAATGTTTTTCATAACTTGAAGATGTGGCTACAATATTTAATATTGAAAATCATTTCTGTTTCACCAAGGTCCATCCCCAAGGTGTCATTAGAAATTACCAAGGTTATTCACCAAGGCGTCGTTAAAAATAGTCATCTCTAGAGATTAAGTCTTTACCCAATGCATTAGAGCGCTATCAGGGCGCACCCTTGAAATGACATTATTATCATGTGACACACATATATCATCATCAATAATTTTATAAACAACCCATATAGAAAAAAAGGAATGGGTTTCATTTCATAATCATAACGTTTTAAAAACTGCTTTAAAGACATGATCTTTACTCACTTTAAACCCACGGAAAGGGAGAGCGGGTCTCATGTATGTAAATCCCAGAATTTAAAATAGAACAACATGGTATATATGTTAATGCCCCTATAGAAGAGATATCTTTTAGTATTAACTTAATAAAATTAAATAACATTAAAAAAAGAGAGAGACATTTTGAGACGGAAATTCTGCAGCATAACGGCTATGTTTCGGGGTTTTAGAAAACATTGAAAAGAGAGGGGACATGGGTCAAAAAATCATAAATGACCCATAAACAATTAGAGGGAACGAATATGGAGGATATATTAACATGGTAATGAAATTTTAAGGACATTCCATTTTAAATGAAAAACATGGAAGGAAGACAAAAATTATATTTCTCTTATGAAAATCCGGCAGCCTAACGGCGTCACTTAAACTTCAACCAAAAATGAATTGACAAGATCAAAATAGGGTCTCTCGTCATATGAACATAATAGTTCAATATGATAGTTATAGATATCATAACCCAACATTATTAAAATGTAACTTGAAATACTTGACATAATAGTAGAACTTTGAACAAAAGAAGGGTGAAAGAATCCCTTAAAAATTCGGCAGCCTAACGGCGCCACTTAGATATTCTTAAAACGAATTGATGAGAGAAAGATGGGGTATCTCATCATATGAAAATGAAAAGGGCAGTAAGATGAATATAAAAAAACATTCTCCAATATAAGAACATTGAGCATAAAAGGAATGACATAAAATAGATTATTTGAAAAGAAAGAGAGAGGTTGGATCCCTTACCTTAAACGTAACTCTTAAAACTCAATGGTTGGGAAATTGAGAGGCTTGAGGGAACCATGGGAGGACTCCTTGGGAGGTAAGGAGACCAGAACTTTGTTGAGGATGGTTTTGGAGTCGAATGGATGAGAGGATAGCTTGGTATTGATAGGTAAATTTAGGGGACAAGGCATTAATGGCCAAGGGACACCTCATTGGTGGTTTTGGAAAAACCATGGGCTTGCCCATGGTATTTTTCCATGGTATTGTCCACTTGGGACACCTCAAAAAATAATTCATACCCTTTAGTCGACCATCCCTTAAAATATCTCATGACATCATAATGACACAGTTATGATGTCATTTAACATATCAAAACCCTAAAACTGCATTTTTACTATTAACTGAAAACTTATCTTTCTCAGAAAAATCCCAAAAAGTTACCATAACATAATATCGATTCTCTATGTTCTAAAATAAATTCCATTTTATAGAAATAATTTTCTAAATATTTTTAATTAAATTTCTAAATAAAAGACACTATTCACCCGAAAAAAACTAATACTTGATTAATAATTTATGAAACCATTATTTACCCATTTTATTGAATCACATTACTTAATCAAGGTGTCTAAATTATATTAAACTTTGGTTAAGTGAGATCACTAATCCATTTGGTCACATTACTAATCCTAAGTGTAAAATCACTATTCATAATTTACTACTCATCAAAAATTAAGTTGATCTTATTAGACTCCAAATTCCTTACTGAACACTTTTGCAGAAGACCATTTTTCGAAAATCATTACACATCATTAATTATTTAAGGTTTACATAAATATTTTAAAATATTCTTTTTTCATAATTCATCAATAAAATACATCCTAAAATTATTCGGACATTTGAAATTTCAAAGACATCACTAAAGGAAGAAATCTCAATTTATTCATCCCAAAGGAATACACAAAGAAGCTACGGTCTCGTCACATAGCCCCTTGTAACACCAACATATGACCTAAGTGTAAGGTGTGCTATGGTGAGAGAATCTTAGGGAGGCTCAGATAACATTTCCCTAGTAGTAATCTCTACTAACTTGAACTTCTCCTGCAAGCGTTTCCGTTCAAGATGGACACGTTGGAGTTTGGCTGGGGCATGGTCCAAAGCGAACCCCAATAGTGCCACCTCCTTCCCATGCTCTGATAAGTGGGCTTCATAAGGTCCGAGTCTACTGGATGAAGCCATCGACTCCTCTTTTTACATTAACCATTAACATCTCTATTAAATCGTTAAGAGTAACTTAATATACTATTCCAAAATTTTGGTTCGTTATAGTGATGAACATAGAAGAATGAATTCATTATGTGTATTCTCCTAGATTTAATTATTCAATTCAAAGATTCATTTGGGGATAATCTATATAGAGTCATTGAAATAGGTGTAGATCCAGTTAAGAGTTCTATTAAAAAACTGACTTCATGATATAAGGGAAGAATAAGAAAATTTTCTAGAAAACAATAACTACACTCACGTAAAATAATAATATATTAAATTTTGAGATTCTCCCCAACCATATTATATAAATATCCCTCTTTGATAGGTTAAAAAAACCCATATGATGGAAGAAATTCATGTTACGAGTTTATGATCATTCTCTCACCAATATATTATAATATGTTGATTTATAATATCAAATGTTACCTCCCATACTAAACAATTGATATAGGATCCATTATGAGAGATCCATTCCATGATCGTAATTGAGTCAAATTAAACTAGAGGGGGAATAACATTATTTCTTGGAAGAACATTCCAAAATGTTCTATCAAAGAGGATCCATATAATAGAGATGTGATCATCCAACCATTAGCTATTTTCACTATGAAATCAATATATAATCATTGAGGTGGTGATGTGACACCCTTATAAAATTATTTATACATGAAATAGTGGGAAAAACTGGAATCAAATAAATCAATTTCACATCTAGATTGGATGATAAGTTTACCTTTCATCACATCGGATGGAAGGCTGACTTCAACTATAGTAATTTCAAATGATTATTCTTCTCCTCTTGGATTATTCTATGGTGAGTTCCCTTGACACTTGGGGAAATAGTTTAAATAAAAAACCATATATTTATTGGTGAAGCATTAGAAAATTTTTGGTTCATTCTTTTCATTACATTTATTATCCAAATTATCCTTATCTTTGCACTTGTAATATAATCTCATGTCCTTCATGAACTTTTTGAGACGTTTCATTCCACAATTTTTAGAAGATGTAAAGTTCATCATTCCCATATCATTAATTTATGTGTTACCTTTATTTAGGTGCATAACTGATAACATATTTTCTTTATTTCCCTTAAATATATATGATCTATAAAATTAATTTTCTATCTTCATGGAAATTGATATTATATCATCATATGTTGAAAATGTTTTAGAAACTAGTTACCTTATGAGAAACAACATAATACCATAAAAATAGTCAATGGTTCCTTCTGTATTATGTATATTTTTTAAATAATACCTAGATATATTTGTAATGTTATCCTCATACTACACCCCACATTCTTCATCCTCCTTCTATAAAGTGAGGAAATTCATCTCAATTTGAGATCACTGTTCTCAAGGAAAGTATTTATAAAATAAAATCACATTAAAAGTCCTGTAATCCATTATTTATATTTCATCATCATATTTATTAATATGGATCAATGTCCACCACTGATCGATTTATGTACTTATATAGTACACATTTGTAATAGTATTTTTTATTTCATTTCATTCATAAGATATGAATATCTTTTCAAGAAACTTAATCCATTGTTAAGATACCAATGGATTAGTAGTTCCAAAAAAATTGGGGATTCTGTCACATGAAGTGATCCAGAAGCTGTTACGGACATTACACATTAACATGTTTCTCCATATAGGAAAAGTTATTCATCATAACTTGAAGTATCAACCCGAATATATCCCTAATATGATCATTTACCGCACCAGTTGTATTAGCGTGCATAGCAGGGAAATCCCTACATTATCTATGATTTTTGATTTCACTTATTTAATTAGTAACCATTACTAAGTAACATAACACACTATGTTATAACATAATCATCATGAATATTCAATTATTAAATAAAATACATCTAATTTAAAAAATTTCAAATACTATAATGAATTATCATAACTCTAATGTTATCTATGTTAATTTAAAATATATTTCCAAACATTTCTACTAAACAATATCTGATACCAACTGTTGAGAACCTTACTCCATAAAACTGATCCACTGCCAACATACTACATTTTCATAAGATACAAGAGATCATAGTACTGATGATCGATTATTATACTATACTTGAAGAACCAAATATAAACATGATTCCCATATTTCATTCGAAATTTGAAATACATAGCATAACAAACATTATCTCATCCATGATATTATTCATAATATCAAACATCATACCATGGTGAAAGGAAATAAATTATGGCTGAACATAGATGCTCAGTAATGGTTATTTTCATCATAAGTTATCATTAATACATAAGGAATAATTAATTTTAAAAGTTAAATTTTAAAAACCGTGTCTCTATTAACTCATAGATGGAGTCTACTTTCATACATTAACATATATACAAGAGCTCAAATATCAAATTATTGGTCATTTTATGATTTCAAAAACTAAATACATATATGATACCCAATTTACATTGGTAATAGAAAATAACATATATTAATAGAAAAAATCATCATCATTTGAATTCTTCAATGAATTCTTCATCATATATTGGGGAATGGAAAAAATAAGAGAGAGATATAATTCTCAAAAAATTGTTACTTATATGGAAGTTATCATGAATAAATAAGGAAAAATATATATGGAATGTTAAATAACTAAACACACATTCTATTTAATCAATAACATAACAATAATTATTATATAAGGAATAATAAATATGTTATGGTAAGAAACTGAAAACACAATCCATTTAATTAATAAACTAAGAAAGAAATCCTTTTTGGGATAATATCAATGTGAAAATATCATAGATAATAATTATAAAAAATTAATTTTCAATGATTGAAGTGAATAATTATTGTCCATTATGATCTCAAGAAATGTGATACCTCTACAATCAGGACAATTCCCAATATAATTTAATTATATAGATAAAAAATCATTTAATATGGCTAAGTAATTTTTATCATGATACCTACTGATGAATCGAGGGTATATATACTTTTGGGCCTTGCCCATCACTACATGTAACAATAATTCCTCTTATATCAATTGTTCTATTTAATTCAAAAATAATTTATCATATCTTCTAATTTTTGTATTGAGTAAAGAATAAATGTTTATCAATATTCCCAAAGTTATTCAAATAAAATTTGAGGTAAAAACCATATGTAAAAATGGTATTAGGTTTAGGTAATTATCATATTCATAATACAAAAAAGATGTATATTTAAAATAAATTTAATGCCCCATTAAAAATGGTCAAAAGAAATTTATTTCCGAAAGATGAAATCAACAATCAAAAAAATAATCAAGAAATGAGAGGTGGTCATCGATTCATTGGGAATATTAGTTTTAAAAATAAAATCATGTCATTTGAAATAATAAATTGAATGTATATGATATATTAAAATATTAAATATTAAATTTTTTTTTTGTAAACCATCTAAAACATGTAGAAGAATATACATTTTGTAAATTGGTTATGGTGACTGATAATTTTGTTATCATCGTATATAAAAAAGTAGTCCATTTTTTAAAAAAGAAACTTTTTAAAAAAGTAGAAATATTCCATTCACACTTTATAAAATAATAATACAATAAAATATTTCATTAATAAATAAATTTATTAATAAAATATACTTTTTTAAAACAATTTTATAATGAATCGACATATTATAGAAATATATCTGATTTAAAGGGAAATAAAACCAGATTTTCTTTTAAACATTTATTTACATGTTCCACGTAACGAAGAGAATTTTTTTTGAAGAAAATATATAAAAAATAATATAAGTAGAGGATAATAAATTTTTTTGACAATATGAAGGATAAATGGTAATATTCCTATAACCGAACTAAATGAAATCACAAAAGAAAGTGATACTGTAAAATAGATTCTTACAACTATGGTAACTTTTAAATTACAACCCATTTAAAGAATAAACAAGTATTGAAATAGTAACCATAATGAATAAATATTTATTCATTTTAAATACCTAAATGGGTATGAATATATACCACATAATGGTTAATAGGTTTATGTTAACAAATATGTATCAATGAAATGAAAATAGAGATGAAATTCATTAGCTCACGATTCACTCTAGTTTAATAGTATCTTACCTACCTTAAATCAGAATAAATCATATTTATATCTTATTATATAAAATATTTATATTTATAATAGCATATATGATCCATTTATTACATCTTATCACCCGACCATTAGCAATCCTTCATTTTCACTACTATTTTAGGTGTTTCTTAGCTTGATTTCCCATGTTTTTCTTCATGAAAGATCATGATAATCAAAATAGAATACAGTTTCATTATTTACATAATTATATTATTTTTAAAAATATTTTTTTTTCAATAGATACATCATTATTTCCATATATAAAATTCTACATAAAAAATTAACTACGTCACTTCATGGAGATGGTAAGTTGCATGTGCACATGAGCGTCGATATCATTTCTTAATTGGTGAATGGGTAATGAATATGTGATATATTAATTTTCAATAATAAATATAAATAAAAATATATAAAAAATATTCATTAAGTTTATCCTTATTACCTTCCATGTAAATAATAATTTAAAAATGAATAACATCGCTTTGTGAGGCGGTAGTTTTTCGTACACACAAGTGACATTGTCATATTTTAAATGGTATGGAAGGAAAGATTTTTATGTGATATTATAGTTCAAAAATTAATATTATATAATAAATATTATATATATCCACGTTAAATACAAAATTATATCTAATGGTGATAAGTGTTTATAGAAAACATGTTACATCAATTTGCAAGGCGGTAGTCCACCATACACAGGATTCAGGATTTCATTTCCTATTTGATAGAAGTGGTGATGAATATAGGTTATTCTATTAAAATAATAAAATCATAGAATATGGGAGATATTTTTGTTATTTTATTTCCATGATTCAACAAGATTTGAAGGATTTTGTAGAATAAATATAATAAAAATACTCTTTTAAGAATGTCATCTATTCATTCGATGAGTTCTAAAGGTTTGCACTAAAATCATTCATAGGTTAGATTTATGAAAAAAAAGATACATAAGATATGGGAGAGAAGTAAATCAGGTATTTTGGTATTTATTGTCTGATAAAACGGTTTTGTAAGTGTGGATATGGGAGGAGATGTGGTGGCCTTTAATAATTGGGGGGAAAGGACAGAAGTGCATATTTTGAAAAGCATGTATTACACCCACATTTTTTATAATTAAAATGAATAAAAATGGAATATTATATAATTTTGTATGATATATGTTCTAAATATGCCCATTTAATAATAATTGGATAATTTTTATCTAGGTTGTAACACTTAAATTCTTATTTTAACCACAGATAAAGTAGTTTTCACCTTAACCGCGATAATTAATTTTTACTAATTTCAATATTCAATATGTTGAAAAATTAAGTTGACCATATTTTATAATAGTCTCCATGTTTACTGATAATATTAAATCCATATTACCACATTCAAATCATATAATTTTAATAATTTAATTGAGAATTAAACTCATAGAAACAACAAAAAATGATTTTCCGAAGGAAATGTTCTCAAAAGTATGAAAATTTCTATTCTTATATCAAAATTGAACAATAAATTGATTAAAATGACCTAAATTGTAATTATTATAAAAATATTAAAGAAAATATTAAAGAAAATATTCTTTAAAATCAATTTTTAAACAAAATAGAACATCTAAACGATTTAAATGAAGAAAGTATTTAATAATAATCAGTATTTTCCCTATTTGTTGATATTTGATGTTTTTTTATAAAAATACAAAAAATTCACACAAAAAATATTAGAACAATTATTGAAAAAATAAATTTAAGTTTAGGAAATTCTTTTTATAAAATTTTTAAAAATTAATTTTAACGTAATGTTGAAAGATGTGAAAAAAATGTTTTCTAGAAAATATTTTTTTTATTCCAAATTAATTTTATTTTTATTATTGATCAATAGATACCCAATGAAGATGTTAGGAAAATAAATGTTTCATAATATATTTATTAATATTAATAACTATCAACATAAACACTACTGTATAATGGTAAGGTTTAAATAGTTATATTTTAATAAAGTAAGCTTTTTTTAAAACTCATTATTACAAATATAAAAAGTTATCAATGAAATTAAATATATTCTAAGAGAAATGTATTGTAATTTATCTATGTGTTAAATTATTCTCACCTATATAAATTTTATCCTCTAATTTTTCCTGATAATTATATTCTAAACAAATGATTCTATCCCATATTCGTTACATCTTTTTGTTAGCATGTTACTTATTCCATTATTATGATTTCTCTAATTACCATCACCAATAAAGCCATAAAATTCCTTTATAATTGGTATATTTTATTGAGAATATAGATGGGTTATCCCTAATAGGATAAATCACATTCGAATTCTAGCTATTCATAGGTGAGAATATGCATTGGGTCTGACATGTATGTTTATACAAATGATATGTGAAACACATCATGTACATTAGAGAGTATCTGGGGCATTTCCAACTAGTATTCCATAACACCAATCATTTAAATAATTTCAATTGGTCTCATGTGCATAGTTCTCGACATTCGCTTCTTATTGAGCATTATAACACCCTTATATAGAAATAATTTCAATAAAAAATAACCATCCGCATGGAATTCAAAATCCATCCTCCAATAATCAATATAACTCTTTTAAATACATTGTAATACTTTAATATGAGACCGTATTATATTTACCTCTGTTTTTGTCTCTTCAACTAGTTTTGGTCCAACAAGTTTCCTTTCACCAACTTCCCCCTAACATGTCAGAGTATGATATCTCTTTCCATAAAATGCCTCATAAAATTACATTTGAATAATTGAATGGAAAACATTATTATAGGAAAACTCTACCCATAGTACACACTGATCCCACATACCTTGAATTTCATGTTTCCAGAACGTCCAAATTTATCATAATGTTTGAATTTCCCTTTTTAAATATCCATTAATTATAGTATTAAAGGAGGTACTCAAATGAAGCTCAGTGTCATGATCCTTATGGATACTCATCTAAAATTTTGATTTTAAGAAGTAATCATGATCATAAAAAATTGATTTTCTTTCTCCATAATGTCATCAAATATTAATAATATATATCTCTACTAGTTATAAAAGTGGTTAATATTCCCTTATAGGTAGAAATATGTGCATATTTTGTTAGATGATAAATAATCACTCATATTACATCATTCGTTCATGGTATATTTGGTATTCCAGGGAAAACATATATGGTATTGTCATGCCATTTAAAAACTGGAATACAATGTGTTTGAATGAATAATCTAGGATGATTTCTCTCATCATTCACTTATTGAAAAACCAAACATCTGGAAAAATAATTACCAATTCCTGACATGATTTTATCCCACAAAAAATAATCACTCAAATCCATATACATCTTGGTGCTTCTAGGGTTCATAGAAAAATTAGATCAAATAGATTCATTAAATAATTACATTATTATATTTGGTATATATGTAACACATAATATCATTCAAAAATTAATAGTGACATCTTCTCAAAGGACGAAATCTGAATTCCCATCATTCATAGCATTCTTTTTCTTATGAATATTCCCATCATCAGATTGAGAAATTTTTATATTTTCTAAAAAATATAGTTTCAATATCATTTGAAAATCAAGTGATGTTACCCCTAATTAATAATTCACGTATCCAGTTTTACTAAATCCATTAACACATGATCCCTCTTAATCATCGTTTAGGTTAGAACTCCATGATTATTATTACTACATGAATTTAATGCCATATTTTATTTCCATTGGTGGTAGTGTATTATGAAATTATAATCCTTGAGAGGAATAATCCATCACCTTTTACACATGTTTATCAATTTCTAAGAGAAGATGTATTTTAGGCTATAATAATTTCTATATATCTCATAACTTTTACTATATAGATAATGTCACCATATCTTCAACTAAAATATTACAATTGTCATCTATAGACCATGTGTTGGATAATTTTGATCATTTATCATCAAATTCTTGATGGATATGAAATAAATTTATCATTTTTCATATGGAAAAAAACACATTTCTTTTTTGAGGCACAACTACATGTAAAAACACAACATTTACTGATGGTAATGTAAAAACTAGAGATCAAAACAATATCCTATCCCATTCTTAAAAATATTCCCCACATTACATTATCTACATGAACATATACCCTTTATGAGTAATTAGGGTTAAGTGGTTATCCAATTTGAAAAAATTCAGAATTAATGGCCAATATTTACCTACCAAACAACTGAAACTACAAACCTTCGTTATGTTTATTATTACTGGTTATTATCTGATTTTTTTTCTTTATAAGATCATTTGAGATTCAATCCTTTGAGATAATATGAAAAAAAGATACTTATTGAAGGAAAAAATCACACTTACCCAATTTATTATATAACTCATTTTTTATAAGAGTCTCAAAAATTACCGACACATGATTCAAATGTTCCAAATAATTTTTAGAATACACCATGATATTATTAATTAATACCACAAATAAATCTTCAAGATATTCCTTAAATCCTTTATTCATTATATACATAAAAATATATGGATCATTATTCATTAAAAAGGGAATTACTATAAACTTGTAATGTCCATACCTCATTCAGAATGCAGTATGTGAATTGGATTTCTTCTTTACACTCAGTTGATGATACCCAAAACGGAGATCAATCTTTTAAAAATATTGAGCTTCGTAAAACAGATCAAATAAGTAATCAACATAAGGTATATTATACCAGTTATTTATCATAATGAAATTTATTTACTAATAATCAATTCATAGTCCCATGGATCCATCATTCTGTTTAATGAAGAGAACATGGGATCCCCATGGTGAAACAATAGGACAGATAAATCCCATATCACACAACTCCTCTATTTGTTTCTTCAGCTACACTAATTCCTTGGTGTCCATTATATAGGGATTCTTTGATATTGGTATATCATCAGGGATAAAATCAATGGAAAACTCCACATCATTCACTAGTTGATGTTCATGAAATTCCTTATTGACTACATCAATGTATTGATATAAAATAGATACATACTCAATTTTAATAATACCACCCACATCCACAATTTCTTTTTTCTCTTCATCCATAATATTCTAATTCATAAGAGCTAATGATGGTGGATTGATATATGAATAAGATGATGAAGCCTTATCTCTAAAGATAATGAATTCCACATCTTCATCATGAATCGTAATTTCGTTCTCCTTGAAATAAACCATTGTATCATATTTTTAAATTCAGTGCATACTAATGATTGATTCAACTAAACAATTAGTATAATAATAATGTTTGTAAATACATAACTTTTGTATGTCAAAATGTGGAATTCATGATAGATACTCTTTATAATGAAACATAAAATGTTAGCTTTTCATAAAACACCCTTCTAAATGTGATTCGAAAAGGCCTAATTTTATTAGAAACATGGAGCATATCAAAGAGTGTGAAGATCCATATTCAAATAAATAATTATGAAAATTTGTGGTTATGCTTAAAGTACCACCCACCACATGATTGGGTACTACCTCCATTGATGTAGTGACTGCATACACTTGGCCCTCCATATTTAACCTATTTTGTTGTAGACTCCCTCAACTCATTGGAGATTGGAATGAATAATTCCACATTTCATTGAAGTTTATACACTATATATATCATTAGATTTATTATTTACCATGATGATTATTTCCATAGTTATTAAAATATAGAAATTTATTCATTATGTTATTCTTCTTTGAGGCATTCCCTTTTTATTGGTGGTTAGTAAACCTCATATTATCTGGGTTTTTTATGAACATATAGGATCTAGAAAATTCCTTATTCATTTTGATGGTACATAAAACTATTTATTTATATGATTAAAACATATGGGAGAATAGAATCCTTTGAAGACATAGATAAATACCTTAAAATAAATGACCACTCATGAATTCTATGCCACATATGTAATTTGTATCATGAATGGATATCATTATAAAGATACTCATGTACTCCATAAAAAATTTTATTCCTTCTTCTTTAAGGTATGAAAAATTATTTTTATTTAATTTCATTGGTCATGAAGGAACTATTTGTTGATAAATTTCACCTTTAAAAATATTCATTTCATGTGTTAAATTTCCACTTCCTCCATAGTATTCTGGATCAATGAACACTATTGATCAACACTACCTTTGATAAAATACAATACAATTGTGACTTTTCCTTTTTATCACATCTCAATTCCAAAAATATATTATAATGGTAATTAATCTATTGTTTAGTTACCATTGAATTAGTAGTACCACTAAATGATGGGGGATTCTATCGAATAAAGTGATCCAACACAGGATAATCATACTATCGAACAAAACATCCCTAATTTTGGGTAATGTTAGTTGTCATAACTTGTGTTAGCTACCAAAATATGTCCATGATCTTTTCAATTCCAATACTAGATTTTCTAGTCTTCTAAATAGCGATCTTTGTACATTGTCCAAGAGTATTTATACCATTATTTTATTCATGATACATTTTATTAAATTTCATATTTTGGATCAGCTCCAAAAATTATGTATTTTAACTAATAATGTATAATTATAAATCTGTTGTAATAGTTACATAATTAAAAAATTTATACATTTTTAATCTCATAATATTAAATTTGGTTTCTTTTGGGGGATAAATAATTTTCATATCCTTCATAATGAATTGTAAAAAACTTTTGATTTATCCAAAGAATATCCCATGATATTTTCAAAATAGGTTCATAGTAAGGCCCATTTTCATGAAACATGCAATGATCAAGTCAAATCTCAATGTTCCATTTTTAGAGTTATTACCCCTTGGTACAACTATTATAAAACCTCATCTAATTATAGTATCCAATAATTGATGTACGGATAGTTAAACCACATAATATCTTCTTTAAAAAAAACATTATGATATTCTTATGTAATTATCATCAATGTCTATAATAGTATCTAGGAATTGATGTGTTCTATTTTATCCTAGGAATGCATACATAAGTGCAATAAGAAGTTATTTCAATTCATGATAAGTTTGGGTCAAAATTTCAGTAGAAGATTAGGACATTGGCTTAGGATCAATTTCTTTTTTTTTTTGAGTTTTATATAGTATTTATTACCCATGTGTAGAAGTTTCAATTAATAGTTGGGTCAAACACTTTTTCATTATCTATAGATTCATTACCAACACATCCTATCATGTTTAGTTCATTAATATCATCATCAACCCCTATTTGTGAGCTTTAATTATATATTTTCATGTCTAGACTGATGTTTCTAAAGGTTGTGGTCATGTTCTCTTTCCGAACATGGATAACATAGTTGAACATACTTTATGTATGGAATGGTTGGGAAATTTTTTATTTTGTGGTCATGTTAGTCACAAATGGTGAAAATAAGGTCTAGATTTTGGATCTCATGGATTTTCTTAAGGTCAATCTCTTCAAATATCTTAATGAGTGTTGTCAGTTTAGACCTAAAGATTTAATTATCTCTAAGTGTATAAATTCAAATCATTATTTATGGCCTTTCAAAATGAGAAGTTGTTCCCCATGTTTGGTTTTGTTCAGAAAGGCTTTATAGATACTCATAACCATAATTTGGGTCATTTTCTAATGGTCTCATTACACATCATATCAATGAATTGTTTGTTCCCCAGGACCAACCCTTTATCGAAAATTTTAACTTGTTTAGGAATAGAAAAACCATGGTGGGGAACAATATTTATGGTGTCTTGGAACTTCTCCCATCCTTCATATAATTAAACTCTCTATTTTTCAAAAAAAAATTGGATGATTTTTTTAAGTGAATTTGATTTGTGGTGGGGAAGTCATCTTTATAGAATTCTCTTTGTAATGGATCCCAAGAGTTGGTGGATGGTGGTCTCCAATTATTTTTCCAATTATTTTCTCGATCCTTTAATGAAAAAGTAATGAGACTCATATTAGCTAATTATATTTGTTGTGGGGGACACATGGTTTCTATAATGTCATTTAACTCCTTAATGTGAAGGTAGGGCATCTCAGACTACATTCCATGGAATGTGGGAAGTTGGTTTAGTACATGGGGTTTAAAGATGTAGTTAGAATCTCCTAGGGAATCATGTCTAATGAATGAGGGGGAATTGTTCCAAGATGGAGTGAGGTAGTCATTCATGGTTTGATCGAACACATTCCCTATGTTTGTGGCTTCTTGGTTTGGGTTTCCCATTTGATCTCTCAAAGGGTTTAGAATTTGATTTCTTGGAAGATCCTCCATTGGAATTGTATTAATTGGTGACTTTGTAGTTTCAAGAAGATTTGGATTTAATGTAAAAAATCCATTAGATGAACTTGACTCCCCTATACTAAAAATTTCCACCCTAACTAATCTATTTGAGTTATTGCTGGTGTAGACTGACATGCGCCAAAAGAAAAAAAAATAGAGAAAGGGAAAATATAAGAGAATTTGGGTGCGAATTGAAGAATTTGTGTGAGAAAATAAGGTTTTCGGTTAAAGGAAATTACTTAGTCCTCGAAAACGTCCCCAAAATTTGGTCTCACCCAAATTTACCCATGTTTTTAGGGGTAAGCAGTCACTAGTAGTTTACGTAGGTTGTCGAATCATCAGAGACCTAATAAGAAACATATCTACATGTACATTATATGGACTATTTTTGGCTATAAAGTGGCCAACATTGGGTTGATTTTAGATGGGTCTATGTGAAAAATAAGACACTTAAGTAAATTCAATATAATATAATAAGTTTATCCTAGGTTTTCATTTGGGGTGGATTGGATTCATTCCATTTGCAACTATTTCAATTTCTTATATTTGAGATGAGTCCATTTATGAAGATCAAACAACATCATCACTTACTTGTTTAATACATAACCACATGAATACTATTTCACAATACACTTGACGGATCAATGTCTTGAGTACTCCAGAGTATAGGTTTGTATTATCACTTGAAGTGTGTGGCCTTAAATTAAATAAGGATGAAAGAGTTTAAAGATCTTCAAAAAAAATCCCAATTAAATGAAGTGATCATACAATAAAAGAGTGAGAAATATCATCTAATCTAGAAACATTATATTCCCTTGTATCAAACAAAAAGTGTGTTATCCCTCCATTGATGTCATAGTTTTAATGGAAATGTGAAGTGGACTCTTGAGGGAGGAATGGAAGAAGTAAAAAAAATGAAATAACGACCACTCCACCGTTGTGTATATAATTTCACAATGACTGGTGTGAATAAGTTCACACCATGAGGTAAATGTATCAACATTATATTAATGATAATATAACAGTAGTATAAGAAGAACTTTTATTAAAAACTAAGGTGATTCCAACAAATTACTAGAGAAAAAAGTATTTTACAATGACAAATCAACATAATAACATTACAATGAAAAACAAGATCCAAGATGATAAACTCCTCCAACACCACTAACTTAAATAATAATTTTTGAAGCATTGGGTCAGGCCCCCATATGTTAATTTATCTTTAATTTTTTTTGGTGGTCCTAGGTGGGTGGAAAATTAATGGAGAGGAGACTTTTCCACTCTTGACCTAAAGTGGAATAAAACTTCCATCCACTGAAAAGAGGCGATTAAATTAACTTTCAGATGGACGAATTTGAATCTTCCATAGAAGGAGAAAATGGATATCTAGATGTATCCTAACAAACTATAAATTTTCAGCTCAATATATTTTGTGGTATGGAAAATATGATTTAAATTGTGGTATATTTTTCTGGGTCGCAGACTCTGGCCCATAATTTCATCTTCAGCTTGGGGCACCTTGAAATATATTAAAAATTCATAATTAGTCTATGACACTATTTAATTAAATGTTACCGATGATTTAATCTAACATAATATAAATTTTTAAAATCATTGGGCTTTAATATTTTCCACTACATTACTTTTATTGGGTTGTTGTATAGTTTACATCGCTAGAATGTTGTTGGTTCAACGCCTAATTTCGTGGTCTTCCAATGTGAATCATCAAGTTCTCCAAAAGTATGAATTTTTATATATATAATAAGAGACCTGAAAATAAAATATGAAAATGTAATGAAAATTGTGATTTTTTAAGAATGTACCATGTGATAGTTTATTTTAAGAAGGAATTTCAACCATAATGTGAAATAATTTTCAAAGTGTAAAATGCACTAAAAATGGTGTTTATGATTAATAAAGCACATGAATACTAAACTATAAACAATGAATATTGTAATATTTTACTACATAATCACATAATTATTTGTAATTACAACCTACTTAGGCTACTTAATCAGTGCTAGAATATATATCATGTTTACAGGACAAGATACTGGAAAATGTGATGTGTTGGATGGATGAGATATCATGGAGCGTGGATGAGGGAACTGGATATGGTTTGTAACCCACTGGGGAATTTTCAGAATTTGTATTTGATTTTTATTTTTCATATTGACACATGAAACATATTTGGAATGACGTATATTCTATTTAGTTTTGGATATTATATTTCCCTTTTTGGTTATATTGTTATACATGTAAATTTGGTTTTGATTATATCATTTCTTTTTTATTTATTATTTTTTCCCATTGAGGTATTACTCAGATAAATAAGGTATATTACCCCCATTACACATATTATAATTTTACTGCTAGTCTTCATCCTATGACATACGTGGAGACACGCTTGAGGACACCTAGTGGACTGGCTCGGGGAACTATTGTGTGGCACCGAGGTCAGGATGTTACAAAGTGGTATCAAATCCCATTTTTTATTTTATTTTCCATTGTCTTAATATTTTGAAAAGGTACAAAAACTATAATGAATTCTTGGTCCTTTTTCATGAGCTCATTCGTGGGAGTATCAAATCCGTGTGTGGGGAAAAACCAAGTACTCAAGGTGTGATTGTTGTTATTGGTATTTTTTTGATACTGTTGGATTTTATTTCACCTTGGGTGATGCACTTGATGTGTGAAGTGACTATTGATGTAGATATTTACAGATATTTTAATTATGAACTAGAATGGAATGATATTTTAGTATGAAAACATCATTCTAGGATTTCAGGATTATTTTGTGACATGCATCATTTTAGGCATTCATAGAAAATTAGGTTTTGGGTGAACTGTGAAAACTGAAATGTTTTTACTCTCTTGTAAAATTGAACTTAAAATGGCACCAAATATGAATTGAAAATTTGTAACATGATGCAAGATATGAATATATTAGTTACTAATAAAACATTAAAATGGGAATGATTTTACCCTTCGATAACCATGACCTAAATGTAGGATGGTTAAGGGTAGTGATATCACCCCATTTTTTACCATGTGTAGAGAAAGGGGGAATGAAGTCTTATGGATTTGTGTGAATCCATCATGTTAATAGTGTTAATGTTTTATTATGTGTCATAATATGTGTGTTTTTATTTACAGGGATGTGACTCCATGGTGATTTTTACTAGGGGATGAAAGGAGGAAATGGATGGAAATGATCCTCCATTGGTGGAGCATGAGGCACCAATAGTGTCGAATTAGGAGGCTGGAGAGAATTTATGAGAGAAATTTTATCCCGACATGAATTATATAGAATGAGACCAAGGAAATGTTGTGAAGTGTATGTCTAACTTGAAATTATGGTTTCATTTGAAATGAATTCTGACATTTACCGAAGAGGTTTGACATAATATAGAAGAGTACTAGATTGATTCTATTCATACTATACTTCTCCACTTGAAAACACCTTCTAATAAGTGATTCAAATTGAATTATTACATGTTATGTGGGCAAGGGAAAGGATGGTGGGGAATACAAACATGGGATGGAAAACTAGAAATCATGGAAAGGAAGTAACTGTAGGAGGAGTTCAGAAATAACTTTTAGATTGAGATGCTCGGGAATGAGAGAGAAGCAGAGTTTATGAGCCTAAATCGTGGGATTATGTTCATGATGCTCTATGCTAGATGTGTTATGGAATATCAAGAAATTGTTCTAGTGATGGATAGAGGAGAATCTATCATATCAACGAAGTTTTAGGATGGCATTAAAAGTGAAATTAAGTCCCTAGTGAATGTATTTTGGATAAAGAAATATTATGAAGTGTTGAATCAGGCTCTCATTTCTGAGGGGAACCTAATGGAGCCTTCCAGTTCAAAACATTTGGTTTATAATATACAACCATGAGGTATGACTTACAAGAGATGAATGGATCATTAAGAGATTATTAGTGAAAGAAACGTGTCTAGAGATAAGGATCAAGTACACACGACCTTTATTGAGTGATTTATCACTAGTATGTAAGTTAGGGATCATCCATAGATAGTACCTCCAACCACTAATACTATTTTATTATTTTTATAGGATGGGTTATCGAAAACGGTTTTGTAGAAACTCATGACATATGGGTAATGATGGAGTGTCTAGGAAGAATAGTAGTATGGGTAAGAGTCATCGTACAAATCTGTATGTTATAGTTCTATTGGTCATGGAAGTTATGGAAGTGAATGTGATGATTCTAGGATATAACACCATTATCAACAGAGTGGTACAACCTATGGGACACAGACTACATAACAGGGAAGAGGGGATAGACAATTACATGCAGTTCTTCCTAAAGTGGTGGATAAAGACACTATACAATTGAAAATTAGGGGTGCAATTCTTTTAGCGTTTATGCTAGCTTGTGTATTATTTGATACTGATGTCTCTCATTATTTTATATCCTCCCATCATGTGAATGGTTTGAGCCTGGTGGTGGACTTTTTGAGTGGGTTGATGACGATATATACACCTTTTGGAGTACGGTCAGGAGAATTATTTTTATATAGGGTCTGCTCTCTAGAGGTTGGATATTATCGTTTTCTATGGGATCTTTACATCATTTAAATTTAAGGATGCGACCTAATTTTTCATAGGTACATGTTAGTAACATGCATATTCCACCTATATTTTTTCCATATGAGAGTTAATTTTATGTCTCCTAAGGATGAATATTATATTCACCATAGAGAGTAGGATATATAGGCAGGCTATGTTGGAATAGTTCATTGGAAAATAGGGGACCTCACCACCCTTATTTCTATTATATTGATTGATAATAAAGATATAAATAATGGTTTCTTTACATCAATAGTATATAGTATTCGAGATGTGTTTTCTGAAGAATTATAGAGGTTTTAAAATGATAGAGATGCGGTATTTACTAATGAGCTCATGACAGTGTATAATCTAGTTTCTATTACACTATACAAAATGGCACCAATAGAGCTTCAAGAGAACATTGGTCAACTTGAAGATCTAGAGGATGGTGGATTTATCAATCTGAGTACATTGCCTTGGGGTTTACTTGTCTTTTTTGAAAAGAAGGATGATGAGACCTTAAACTTGTGTTTCAACTAACAGATGTTGGATATTATGAATATGAAGAACCAACAATCTCTTCGTCATATAAATGATATGTTTGACTAGTCGAGAGGAGTTTGTGACTTCTCCATGATTTTCTTGAAATCAGGATATCATCTGTTGATAGTTATACCATATGATATACCATGGAATACTTTCAGAAGTAGGTATGGCCTATATGAGTTAATTTTGATGCCCTCTGGACAGACGAATTCACCATGAGTGTTTATGTACTTGATGAATATAAAATTCCACCTGTACATGGATCAGACTTTATTATTATTTTTGGATGACATCACGGTATACTCCAAGACTTATGATGATCATTCCCAATATCATGGTATCATCTTTATTATGTTGAGAGAGAACCGTTTATATGAAAATCTATCTAAGTGTCAGTTTTTTAATAATGATGTACACTTCATGGGTTTCATCGTATCAAAGGAAGGGTGTCAGTTGAAATAGAGCAGTTTCATGTTGTTCTATCTTGGTATAAGAATAATAATTTTTTTTATATCCATATGTTTTTGGGGTTATTAGATAATTATCGGAGGTTCACTCGTTACTTTCCCATTTTGGAAGCACCATTTTCAGGATTTAACCATAAGTGAGTGATGTTTTAATGGTTTGGAACATGTGATAATGCCATCTGGGAGTAAAAGAATCATTTGAAAACAACACTAATCATGATCCTATAAAAGCTAAGGGATTATATGGTGTTTTTTGATGCTTATCAGATCAGACATAGAGCAGTGTTAATGTTGGTAAATTGAGTTTGGGCATATTGGTCTTAGTAGTTGAGGCCACATGAATGGATTAACATGCACATGACCATGATTTGGATGTAGTGGTTTATGATTTTTTCTGTTGGTTGCATTATTTATTGAGTGAATAGTTCACTTTTTATACCGACCACAAGATCTTGATGTACTTATTTTTACAGTGATATTTGAATCTGTGAAATTGAAGATAGGTTGAGTATATGTAGTTATTAGAATTTGATTTACCATATATGATCATGAAGTGAAATATAATTCCTGCCACTCTAAGGAAGAAGACTAAGACTTAGGCAGTTCAGGAGTATGTTCAGAGTGTAAGATGATGACATTATTGGTTGTATTACATGTTTTAGTTTAGGATAGTCATATTTAGATGAATCTAGTATATGATTCAATGGAGTTTACACATTTTAATCTGATCATGGATGGGAATTATGCATATCTAGAATGTTTGGACTTGAGGGAATACCTTGAAGGTGGGGGGAGTCACCCTCCGATTGGAGAATAGATTAGGATGAGATCATAAATTTCATGAATTACGTTTTTGTTCCTATGAGTATTTTTGAAGGATTGATTCATGAATTTCATGACCTGATGTGGGAAGTTCATATAGGTTTGACCAAAATGTTCCATGATCGAAATCAATAGTTTTGGTGGTCCAGCATGAAAATGGAGATAGCTGGGTTTGTGACATGATGCAACACCTATCAATAGGTGAAGGCTGAACATCAATGACTTGGAAGTTTATTATAGTCGTTTCCCATTCTAGAATTTATGTGGGATGAGGTTACTAGGGAATTTGTCGTGGTTCTCTCAAGGATTCCTTGGAATAGTGACACTATTTGGGTAGTTTTGGAAAGTTTGTAAAATGTAGTGCATTTCTTTTTAGTATGAGAGACTTTATCAGTGGAGCATTTGGTAGATATATATGTTAGGGAGATAGTTTGTCAAAACGGGGTTCTAGAAACTATAGTTTTAGACTAATAATCATGTTATAATTCATTATTTTGGAAGTGAATTCATAAGATATTGTTAAATAGGGTTTACTAAGTACAATTTCCCACCCACATAATGATAGGAAATCAAAACAAGCTATATAGGTGATTGAGGATATGCATTGACCACGTGTCCTTGAATTTGGTGGGTCTTGGGAGAAGCACCTTTCTTTGGTGGAGTTATCCTATAACAACAGTAATCAGGAAACTATCCAAATTCAACCATACGAGGATCTTTACAACAGGACTTAGAGATAAGATCTATGCTAGATAACGTCCACTGATTAAGAGTTGGTTGGACTGGGTCTCATACAGGAGATGTCAAAGTAGGTTCAGTAGATTTTAAAGTATCTGGATACGGTTCAGATTAGGCAGAAGTTGTTTGATGATATATTACGATGAACCAATGATTTTTTCAGATTATTAACAAATATTCCTATAAGTGTATCCTATAATGGTTCACAATAGGATATAGAGACTTGGCAAGTTTACACCCATGTTTTTTGGACAACATGAGGATGTGGAGTGAATTAGTCTAGTGGAATGATGATTGGATATCCTATCAAGGTACAATGCTATGAATGAAGATTTGCATGTGTAACAACTTCAGTGGTATTACCTTGATCCTTCTCATATGATAGATGATGATGATTTTGAGCATGAGATTGATGCATCCTCCAAGGATAATTTAATACCTTTTTTGGATCATGGTGATAATGTGTAATGTTGAAATACCATGGCCCTAGTATGGGTATTATGGCTACATTGTTGTGTGTAAGAGGAAACATTAGAGAGAGGATTAGATATGTTGGATTAGTGGCATGAGCTATTTAACTTAGATCCTAAGAGAATTTTTTGAGTAAAAATCAAGGATGGCATGTTATATGGTTGGGTTATTTTAAGATCCAAACAATTTATGGAGATGTCTTCATCTCATTCAAAGTAATTTTTTCACCTTATTTTGATTATATATTACATGGGTTTTACCTTGGGGATTTTTCAGGTAAAATTCGAGAGAACCGAAAGGAGGTGAGACAGTTCACTGTTGGTGCATAGTTTTCTCAAACCATACGAGCTGAAAAAGAGGGGATATTCATAAATGGAATATTTTTTTTCAAGCCATTCACCCTCTTTGGATAAAATGTGCACAACTTAGAAGAGGTTCATAGGAAAGCTTCATGGTTTTAAAAACCATACTCCCCTACCCACGATACTATGTACATGGTTTTAATTACCCTGAAAATTCTTATAAAAATACCCAAACCCCTTGTATTATCCCTAAATTGAACCTTGATTGATGATAAATTATTTATATTGTTTTTGGAGGTTCTCAGATAGATTTTAAGCCTTTATGTCCTCTGTTATTGATGATTTGAATCTTGGATTAAAGATCTGAACCTCCTCGGGTATGAAATTAGTTCCTAATTAGAAATATCTCTCTCTCCAAATCCGTGATGTAGGTAAAAGAGGGATTTTTTATCCACTAATGTAATGGGTTTTACATCTATATTTAATGGATCTTTTTCTCTTAATCTTATATCTAGGTTTCAGATGTAGATCTAATTCTTCATCATGTTCTTCATTATTCTACTTCAATTGGGGATTTTTATTGGTGATCATTTTTCAATGATCATGAGGTAGGAGAATAAAACTGATTTCCCATAGTATTGATTCCAATTGAGTTTATGCACTGTTAGATTTCAATTTCCACATTTTTCAATTTAATCCTAAACTGAATTAATAAATTGATTGATTAATTAATGGAAATCCATAATTTTATTAATTAATTTGTGAATTAATTAATGTAATGTGATGATATATGAAAATTTTAAGATAGTATTAATTAGTGTTTTAGTAAATTAATGGGATATTGTGATTGTGGAAGTAGATTAATTAATTTTTCAAGAAATTGATGATGTGATTATGAAAATTTTGAATTAGATTAATTAATTATTGAATTAATTAAGGGAATGTTGTGATTATTCAATTGATGGATTATATTAATTAATTTTGGAATTAATAATTGATTTGTTTGATTTTGAAATTGTTAAATTGGATTAATTAATTGTTGAATTAATTAATGGATGTTGTGACTGTGAAATTATGATAAGAGGGTTATTGCTAATTAACCATGATTGATGTGATATTGTGAGATATGTAATATTCATGTCTGTGAAATGTTGTGATGCATCAAAATCCTATTTTTATTAATTGATAAACATGTTTATGACATGTTCCACTACATCAAAATACAATAGTGATTATTTTATAAATGAGTTTTTGGGTCATGGACTGGAGCTTCAAATACCCATTGGGCCCTAGGCATAATAATCTTGGACCAGAATGTTACCATTGGAAAATGGTTCCAATTGGTTGGTTTATGAATTGAGATGAAAAGGATTATAAAATCCCATGTGTCATAATGAATTTTGATCAGAATTTGTGATACGGTTTAGACATTGGCATGGTCTGAAGCAGGTATTGAGAGTTTGTGTGTCCTCAGGAGCGTAGAGGTATATGTGCCTAAATAAAGAATAATTGAAAATATGATTACTATTTACTTATTCCTTATAATTTATTATTTATACTACCACATACATTGTTATTGTCTGTATATTTTTTTGGATGTCGTTGGTGGTGGACTACGGAGTTGTAATCAAACACTACTAAGGATTCCTAATTGGTACCCGAATAAGAATCATGTTTTCCAGACATGATAAGGTAAAAGGAACTATATTAGATGGCTTTGTTGGAATGGACCATAGATGTAGGAACCAAATGTGGTTCAGGGCCCACTTGGGATTTTTCAATGTGTTTATTTATTTTGGTGTTTTCATATTGACAATTGGAACACATTTTGCATGACATGTGTATTATTTAGTTTTTGATATTGTATTTCGGGTTTTGGTCATTTTTTGATATTGGTTATTTATGTTTTTGTTATATAATTTGTTTAATGTTGTTTATTTAATTTATCTAAGTTATTACTTTGATAAAGAGGTTATAGTATCCCCATGATTGATATTAGACCCTAGTTTCTAGTATAAAGGATATATCGTACTGGAATAAATGCTTGAGGTCACACAACAGACCATATCAAGGCACTGGTGTGTGGAACCTTGGTCCAGAAGATAAAAATTATCAATATTTCCACATTTAATTAAATAAAATTTAAAACAAAACACAAAAATATAGAAATGGTATATTTTTTACGCAATAATCATATCAATGATACAATTAATATTGCTATTTAAGAGAAATTCAATGTCAAATAATCACAAGAATGTTATTATTTCAATACAATGTTAATGACCACACTGTTAATATGAGATAATATATTATCTTAAATTAATAAAAATATTGGGTTTCTAGTAAAATCATGTGCATTTTAGAAATAAAGGAAATAGATATAAAACATTTAAATAAAATTTCACTAATAATATTTTTATTAAAACAATTGAAGACTTATTGAATAATATAAATAGCGTAAAATAGTTATGGTGGTTGCAAACCCCATTAATGAAATATATATTAAAAAGCAACATTCCCATTTTTAAATTTTCTAATGAATGTCGAAAATAACCCTTTTAAAAAATAGGAATATTTAATTAAATGATTTTAAAATGTTAGTGATGACATTAAATATCCTTAATAAGTCATTTGATTAAATAAAAAAATTTTAAAACAAATTGAAAAATATTTATATAGATGCAAAATATACCTGACTAAAAAATAATACTTGATCAGAATTAAATATTAAAAATTTATTTTATTGATTAAACTGAAAAAGAATCAAAATTTTTGAGGAAAACAAGGATACTCATTATATATATAGAGGATAAAAAATAGATCATGTTTATGATGGATATTTTATAATATTCCTTAAATGACAATATGGCTTATCCTAAAAATGTATTTATAAAATAAATTCATACATCTTTGGTAACCATTAAATTATAACCATTGAAAGTTTAACTTGAACTGATAGATTAATAATCATTAATATTTATATCTTCTTGTTAAATACATCAAAGGGTTAGTGTATAATATATATAAATGTAAACATAATCTTAATACCAAATATACTTCAATGGATTTGAAATTGAGATGGAATCCCCTACCCAAAGTTCAACTTGATTTGTAAGTGATATCAATATAATGTGTAATAAATTTATATTTTTCATAATTACACACAAAAAATAATTACCTCTCTAAAATAATTTATATTTTTCATTTATAACATCTTATCTCCCATTTTTCTACAATGTTTTTTTATTATAACTATTTCAGGTGTTAAATACTTCATTTTTTCATTAGAATTTTGGGCCGGTAGTTCCGGTACTTATAATGTGATTTTGGTTTCATCATATCTTGAATAGTAACAATGATATAAATATAATAAATATTTTTTATATATTTTTAATCATTTATTAAAGTTATATAAAGTAAAATTAATTACATAATTCTTAGAGAAATTATGTTGTACGTACACATGAACAATGTTTTCACTTTTCGATGGATGGAACAAAAGTACGGAAAATAATAAATTCACTTTTATAAACTATTATTATATCTTATATATAATATATATTCATTAAATATATCCTTATTATCAGCCATGTAATTCGAAAAAGAAAAATGGGCGACATCGCTTCGTGGAGGTGGTAGTCCATACGTATGCACGAGTGACGTTATTATTTTACAAAAAATTTAAGTTAAAAAGATATATTTGCTATTATAATTAATGAATCATAATTATGTCAAAAATATCATATATATTAATTAATTATATTTTTTTATCTATCAAAATTAATCGTTTATGACAAAATATTTAAACTACTACGCAGAGACGGTAATCCATACGTACGAACGAGAGATGCTTCCACATTTCATAGGATGTAAAAAAAGGGAAAATATTTTTACAATATTCCTAAATACATATAAATATATTAATTATATATCATTTATTATTTTTGGATTGGTGAAAAAAAGTTAGAGGAAGTAGAATGTCATGAACTTTCCTCTGGGACCGTGTCGTGATTACCCCAAGCCCACCTCCTAAAGGCTAGGGCTGGTGACTAGCACCAAAGGCATTATCCCATGAGTGGGAGGAATTTTCCTCAGTACTTGTATGGACACACACACAACCATGTCCCAAAAATCTGCCAAGGAAAACATGAATTCCTCTAAATTACCACTAGGTAATGGTAAAAGATATAAGTCAAATGTGCTAGAATACAATCCCAAAAAAAGACAAAATGAAAATATAAAAGTACAAAATATCTCTGAAAAATCATCAACAGGAGAACCCCACCAGATGTGTATGGAATGAGTGGCTTCCAGAAGCTATAAAAGTACGTCCTTCATGTCATATCTAAATGGGAACCACCTAGTCCTGGGTCACCAAGGTCTCTATCGATGCCCTTGTCATCTGCACTAGACATGACATGTGCAGGAAGAGCCTGCTTAGGATTAAGTAACAAAATACTTAATAGGGATCCTAAAATTAATGGGAAATACCACAAATGAATGTATAAAAAAGATATTGTCAGCTCATGTAGGTATAATCTAATGTATGGAATATAAAACTCTCAGTCGTAACACTAAAAACCTTGTACTATTGAGGTACTCATCCCTAATGAGTATAGTGGGTTTGTTGGGTCACACAGAGCCACTCCCCACCATGGGTCTATCAGGTCACATAGAGTCGCTCCCAACTTAGGTCATCATAGCTAGTCCACATAGGGTCGCTTATAGCTGGTCCATAGAGGGCCTTTTATAGCTGGTATACATAGAGGCGCTTATAGCTGGTTCACATAGAGATTCTTTTAATAGGTCCACACAAGGCCTCTTAACATATAGGCCTATAGGGTCACTTAGAATGACTCTTTAGCAGTTTTTGGGTCTCAACCAATCGAAGGATTCACGTACATAGCATGATTGATTGCAAGAGAATCTAATACTCAATCCATTTGTCAAATCTAAAATTCTGGGAAAGTCTCCTTAGAACATTCCAAAATATCCTCCTCGTAGTGATGGTTTTAAATCTAAAAATTTCTCATCAATTGGGCATACTATTTAAGATTTCTGTCTGTCTTCCAAAAAGAGGTCGGTCAGGTCCGGTCCAAATAGAACTGACCCGAGTTCAACCTGATATGGATCTAACTAGGCCCACCTCTTGCCCGGCCCACTGTGCGGGCTGGCTCTTCTCCTGCCCAGACTCCAAGCGATGTCTAGATTCTACAGACACATAGTAATTTAAGGCCAGCTGCCCCATATCCCCATACGGTCCCCTCTTGAATGTGTTCCCACACACACCTCAATCTACAGTAGTGAGCCGCTCCTTCGACATGGTCGGGTGGCCGCGTCCACCTCCTCTAGCTGACGGTATACATGTCAGGGGAATCTACTTCTCCCCCATTGCCCCAGTCGGTCATAGATTTTGCCTCAGCATTCCGTTGTGGAGGGCGACAACCCGCCTACAGCTATTGTTGTCGGCCGACACCTCCAATCATTGGTGGTATCTTCCGCGGACCACTGAGTCCACCCCGGTTGTTCATTTATTGAACAGTCTATGCACTGAGACTTCTCAAATCACTATATTACCTGATACGTCCCCGAATTCACCTTACTGATGATTCAGAGGTGTGATCATGAAGATCATAAGAACACCCAAAGATGAAGGAATATAGGCCTTGTTTATGTTGGAATGATTCCTTTTCATTTTAGTTTTTTAAACAAGGAAAGAGGATATTAAGGTTCTATCAACAAATAACATGACACAATCCCCAAGATAAAACACCCTCCCACATGAACAAGAAACCCGCGGATTAAACTGTTCGTGGGTAAATCCACATTCGTTGTTTGGGAAAGTCAAAATGGGCATTCAAAATTATCAAAAAGATAAACCCCTACATAGATAATATTCAATCAATCGGAAGGATCATTGCTAGTGGATATCTATCTACGAGGATTCACGATCTATTCGAATCATTTGGCGTTCGTCGATCTTCGGTCCCAGATCTATTCTTCAAGGGTGTCTTTGGCACTTTCTAATTTTCCATCATTCATCGTTGGAGAAGATTCCTTCATCATTAGTCAGAGTAATTTTGAATCCAAATATGTTTCTCTAACCTCGTTATATCATTAATATCGAAACCCATTTCAGAATTTCTGTTACGCTTAGTTTTCACATTGTTATGCTATTTCATTTATTAAACAACATTTCTGTTATACATTAGTTAAAGAATCATTATCTTGTTTCATTTATAAAATGAAATAGTTAGATCATCGATGCATTTCAGTGAATTTTTTTTGATTAAAATTAACTTTTTAAGTTTATTTTATTTTTCTTAAAACGACTAAAAACTGTATTTCACCCTCAAACCACGTCGGCCGATGTTAAGCTCTACCCAAGGGAAAAATTCCCTTATGAGCTCAAAGATACTCTCATATTTTCAATCTGAGATACTTTTTAGGAGGTACATGGGTTTGAAAATAAATTATTGTTATTTAGTTATTTTATTTACGTCCAAATACTAATTTCCAACGTTGGCCCGCACCAGCCAATTTTATGCCCTTTATAGGGGAATCCAGATGCTCTGAGTTCAATAGTGCCCTCATATTTTTGATCTTGGAACCAGATTAAATGTTATAAAAACCCACTCACATGTTTATTAAATAAACCTTAAAATAGTTCAAATCACCATTCTGGCCACTTCGGGCCTCGGAATTACATGCCTTCACAGATCCTAGTCTTGAAATAATCCCATTTAATTAAAAAAAATTCTCGAATTCTGGGGTATTATATTACTCCCCCCATTTAGGTATTTACATCCCCATAATCCAAAACAAGGGAAAATCAAATATAAATGGGTACTGAGCATGAATATGAGCCTCCCACTCTCATGTGATCACATGGAGATTCTCATGCTTCCAAAATATGTGCACTAGAGGAATCGACTTCCTACAAAGGACTTGCTCCTGTCGATCCTTTATCTCCATCGGGAACTCCATAATCATCACCCTACCATTAATGTCCACCATTCCCCAATTGATGATGTGAAATTGACCATTCATGTACCTCCTTAACTACGACATGTGAAAAAAAGCATGCACTCGATGCATCTGTGGGGGGAGATCTAGTTGGTACGCCACCTGGCCAACTCTGCTCAGAAGTTGGAAAGAGCAGATGAGTCTTAGAGATAAATTTTCACCCCATCCAAATCTCTGCGATCCCCATTGGGGTGTGATATGAAGGGACACATGGTCTCCCTCCTTGAAATCCATGGGACTATGTCTCTTAATAACATAATATTTCTTCTTACTCTGTGTAGTCCTCATCCACTCCTTAATGATCTGAGCATTTTCAGTGGTCGCCCGTACTAACTCTTGGCCCATGAGTGTTGACTCCCCTGGGTCTATCTAGTATAGAGATGATGTGAAAGGATTTCCATAAAGGGCCTCAAACAGTTCCATGAAAATGGTGGAGTGATATATATTGTTGTACGTAAACTCAACCATTAGAAGGTGCTTCTCTCTACTATGAACAAAACCCAAGATACCAGCATGATGAATTTCCTCCAACACATGAATAGTCCTCTACGTCTGACCATCAGTCTAGGGATGGAAAGTTGTGCTCAATTATAGATGAGTCCCAAATGCCTACTATAATCCCTTCCATATCCAGGATGTCATGTGAGCATCGTGGTCCAAGATGATCATCGATGGAATCCCATGAATCTGCAATATCTCCTGGACATAGAGGCATCCCAAGCCCTCTACTGATCCCAACTCCTTGATGGGTAGGAAGTGATCTGACCTGGTGAGTCGGTCAATGATCCCCTAAATATTATCATGGCCCCTAGATGTGTGGGGTAAACCCATCACGATGTCCATCAGAATACCATCCCAATTCCACTTTTGTACCTCAAGTGGCTGGGACAAGCCTATTGGAACCTAATGCATAGCCTTCACTTACTAACAAGTGAGGCCGCGTGAAACAAACTCTGCCACCAATTTCATCATCCCTGTCCACCAGTACTAACATTGGAGATCCTAGTATATCGTTTCCACTCCAAGATGCACTACCAAAGTGGTGTTTGTAACTCTCTCAAAACTGCCTCTCTCAACACCACTAGTACTACTGTACGCCGTTTAAAAAGGATGATGTTCTCCCCACCTATCAAAAATCCCTTAGGAGCTTATTCTGCGGGAAAATGAGCATGTAGGGCCTCACAGTCAGCATCTTTGAGATGGGCCACCCTAACTCCCTGTAATATTGGTGGAGTGACAAGCATAGAATGAAGGTAGGATATTCCGTCATCATCCACTAAGGATATATATATCACGGCAAACTACTATGAAACCTCACTAAAAAACTACAACTTGGATCTCCTACTAAGTGCATCTTCTACCACATTCCCATTCACCGGAGTATCGACTATCAAAAATTTAAAGTCCTAGAGGATATCTAGCCATCGTCGCTACCTCAATTTTAGGTTTTTATGGGAGAAGATGTACCTGAAACATTCGTGGTTAGAGTAGACTGTAAACCACTCACCCAACAAGTATTGTTGCCATGTCATCAGAGAAAATACTACTGCTGCTAGCTCAAGGTCGTGGGTCACGTAGTTCTTCCCCGATCGCCTCAACTGTCTAGAACCAAAGGAAATTAATTATTTCTCTTGCATCATTACACAACCCAATCAGCTTCTAGATGCGTCATAGAAAACTACATATCCACACCTTCCTCTGGTAGTCATACGGTAGGGACACTCGTCAGTCTCTACCTCGGCTCTTAGAAACTCTTCTACCACTTCTCTATCCACACTAAGGGATTTCCCTTCCGTTTCATAGCCTATAAGGGTGATACTACCATGGAAATGTTAGGCACAATGCTTTGGTAGTGTAACAACCCAAGCTTCCATGATACGTTTCTCTTTGAATAATGTAATAGCTTGCACTGTATGCAACATGGAGTTTTCGCACATCGCGACCAATCAAACAAGCTGTTATGAATAGTAATACCCACTTTTTGAAATTTTATAAATTATATTTTATAAATAGACTTCATTTTTCGATTCAGAATATCAAAATTATTGTAGGGTGAAGTTTGGTATTTCACTAAAAACATTCATTTTTTAATGAATAGTGTAAAACACTACATTATTGTTTAAAAAAACTTTTTATTTAAATAATTAGTTATTATATTTAAATTTATTTTAGGTCAAAATAGATACATAATACCTATATATGTTTAGTGTAATTCATTGAAGTCATATTATAATAATATTAGATATATAAAATTTTATTGAACTTTTATCGTCTTTTACCCACCTTCTAGACACATTTGCAAATTTGCATAAACTGTAATTTTACCACTTATGTGAATTGAATTTCAAAAATCTGAGAGACACAGTTAACATTAGTATGTAAAATGAGGTTCAATAGGATGGAAATAATTTTTGGTGAACAGTAACTTTTGAATTTTATTTACCACGTTTAAAATTAAATAGGGTAATTAAATGTAAAAATGATATTATAATTACCCTACCACATGTACAAATTACATTAGATTAATATAGAAACCCATTTCAGCATTTCTGTTATGCTTAGTTGCCGCATTGTTATGCTATTTTATTTATTAAACAACGTTTCTGTTATGTATTAGTTAAATAATCATTATCTTGTTTCATTTATTGAATGAAATAGTTATATCATCGATGCGTTGCAACGAAATGTTTTTTGATTAAAATAAACTTTCTAATTTAATTTTATTTTTATTAAAACGTCTAAAAAATATATTTCACCCTCGAACCACGTTGATCGATGTTAAGCTATACCCAAGGGAAACATGCCCTTACGATCTCAATGATACTCTCATATTTTCAATATGAGATACCGTTTAGGAGTTAAAAGGATTTGAAAATAAATTATTGTTATTTAATTATTTTATTTACGTCCATATACTAATTTCCAACATTGGTTGGCACCGGCCAATGTTAGGCCCTTTATAGGCAAATCTAGATGCTCTAAGTTCAATAGTGCCCTGATATTTATTATCCAGGCACCAAATTAAATTTTATAAAAATCCACTCACATCTTTATTCAATAAAACTTAAAAATAGTTCAAGTATGAATTCTGGACACTCCAAGCCTCATAATTACATGCATTCATAGATCCTAGTCTTGAAATAATCCCATTTAATTTTTTAATAAAAATTCTCGAATTATAGGGTATTATATTACTCCCCCCTTTTAGGTATTTACATCCTCATAATCCAAAACAAGGCCTAATAAAATAGAAAGGGGTACTGAGCATGAATATGAGCCTTCTACTCCCATGTTCTCTCATGGTGATTCTCGTGCTTCAAAAAAATGTGCACTAGAGGAATCGACTTCCTACAAAGGACCCGCTCCTATCGATCCGATATCTCCAACGATAACTCCTTAATCATCACCCCATCATTAAAGTCCAGCTTTCCCCAATTGATGATGTGTAATTGCTCATGCATGTACCTCCTCAACTGTTACATGTGGAAGAAATCATGCACTCAATGGATCTGTGGGGGAAGATCTAGTTGGTACGCCACCTGGCCAACTCTTCTCAGAAGATAGAAGGAGATGATGAATCTCATAGATAACTTGTCGCCCCATCCAAATCTCTGTAATCCCCATTGGGATGTGATCTAATAGAACACATGGTATCCCTACTTGAACTCCATTGGACTATGTCTCCTATCAACATAATATTTCTTCATGCTCTGTGTAGTCCTCATCCGCTACTTAATGATCTACACATTCTCAATGGTCGCCCGTACCAAATCTGGACCCATGAGTGTTGACTCCCCTAGGTCTATCTAGTATAGAGATTATGTGAAAGGCTGTTCGTAAAATGCCTTGAACAGTTCCATGAAAATGGTGGAGGGATTGCTATTGTTGTACGTAAACTCAACCATTGGAAGGTTCTCCTACCAACTATGACCAAAACCCAAGATACAAGCACAAAGCATTTCCTCTAACACTTGAATAGTCCTCTCCATCTAACAATCAGTTTGGGGATGGAAAGTTGTGCTCAAGCATATATGAGTCCCTAATGCCTACTGTAATACCTTCCATAGCTAGGATGTGAAGTGAGAATCATGGTCTGAGACGATCATCGATGGAATCCCCATAATCATTAATATCTCTTGGACGTAGAGGTGTCCCAAGCCCTCCACCAATCCCACCTCCCTGATGGTTAAGAAGTGATCTGACCTGGTGAGTAGGTCAATGATCACCCAAATATTATCGTGGCCCCTAGATGTGTGGGGTAAAACCATCACGATTTCCATCAAGATAGCATCCCAATTCCACATCGGTACCTAAAGTGGCAGGTCCAAGCCTATTGTAATTTAATTCTAAGCCTTTACTTACTAACAAGTGATGCACCGTGAAATGAACTCCTCCACCACTTTCATCATCCATGGACACTAGTACTGACGTTGGAGATCCTAGTGCATTTTTTCCACTCCAAGATGAACCACCAAAATGGGGGTTTTAACTCTCCCAAAACCACCTCTCTCAATGCCATGGGTAATATTGTGTGCCATCTAAAAAGGATGATGTTCTCCCAACCTGTCAAAAATATCTCAGGAGATTATTCTGTGGGAAACTGAGCATTTGGGGCCTCACAGTTAGCATCTCTGAGATGGGCCTCTATAACTAACTGTAAGAGTGGAGGAGTGGCATGAATAGACTGAGGGTAGGTTGTTCCATCACCATCCACCAAGGATATCTACATTACAGCAAACTACTATGACACCTCCCTTAGCAACTGTAACCTAGATCTCCTGCTGAGTGCATCTTCCACCACATTCCCATTCACCAGAGTATCGACTATCACAAATTTGTAGTCCTAGAGGATATGTATCCATCATCACTGACTCAATTTTAGGTCCTTATGGGAGAAGATATACCTGAGACTTTTGTGGTTGTATTAGACTATAAACCACTCACCCAACATGTAGTGTTTCTACATCATCATAGCAAAGACTACTAATGCTAGCTCAAGGTCATGGGTCGTGTAGTTCTTCCCTTGTCACCTCAACTATCTTGAACCATAGTCAATTAATTATTTCCCTTGAATCAGGACACAACCAAATCAGATATTAGATGCATCAAAGAAAACTACATGTCCACACCTTCCTCTGGTAGCCTTATGGTAGGGACACTCTTAAGTCTCTACCTCTGCTCTTGGAAACTTTGCTGCCACTTCTCCATCTACACGAAGGGATTTCCCTTCCATTTCATAGCCAATAAGGGTTCTAATACCCTAGAAAATTCAGGAACAATTCTTCGGTATTGTATCAACCCAAGCATCCATGGTATGTTTCTCTTTGAATAATGCAATAACTTGCGTTGTATGCAACTTGGAGTTTTAGCACACTGCGACCAATAAAACAAGTCGTTATGAATTGTAATACCCAATTTTTGTAATTTTATAATTTTTTTAAATGGACTTCATTTTTGGATTCCTAATATCAAAATAATCTTAGGGTTAAGTTGTGTTATCTCACTGAAAACATTCATTTTTTGATGAATAGTGAAAAAAACTGCGTTATTGTTTAAAACCAACTTTTTAATTGAATAAATAGTTATTTTAATTTAATTTATTTTAGGTAAAAATAGAGAAATAATACATGTATATGCTCAATGTAATTAATTGGATTCATTTTATAATAATAGTATATATATATAATTTTATTGAACTTTTAAGGTCTTTTACCCACCTTCTAGGCACGTTTGCAAATTTGCATAAACCGTAATTTTACCACTTATGTGAATTGAATTTCAAATATCTGAGAGACACAGTTGACATTAGTAAGTAATATGAGGTTCAATAGGATGAAAATAATTCTTGGTGAATAGTAACTTTGAATTTTATTAACCACGTTTAAAAATTAAATAGGGTATTTAAATGTAAAAATGATATTATAATTACACTAACACATGTACAAATTATATTGGATTCTTGTATTTCTACCAAAATCAACTTTAGGAATAAAATATTATCCTTTTGGTCCACTTGGATTAGATTAGGAAATTTATTATTATTTTATTTAAAGAAGACTTAAAAGTGTAAAATTCAAATTTTAATAACTAAAACATTTTTAATATCGGGTTATACGTAAGATAAAATCGACTATAAATATTTATTAGTTATTAAAATATATGTTTCAACCAATGGATATAGGTAAGAGTATATATGTCAATAAATAACCACTTTGTAATCTCTTGGATATTTATAGTAGCTTTATTAACCATTTATTATAATAATATAAGAATACATGGTAAAAGTTAAACTATTTAACTAAGAGTTAAATCTAAAAGATGAGGTTAATATGGTGACCTAAACCTGTCTATAACCTATTGGTTGAGAGGTTTTCTACCTATTCCCACCTTATCATTGAATTAAATCATTTTTTATCCATTGTAAATCGAATATGGTTGTATAATAAATTAATATTTTACGCTTTTCCTAAAGTGACCCTCACCTCTCTTAAAGAAGGGTACTTCTCCTTCTCTCAATATCGCACCTCCAAATCCTTTTGTCTCGGCCAAACCCTACTCAAATATCTTAAAAACTACCCTCACTTCATCCTAGGTGCCTTACTTTGATCAGAAAGCCAACCTAAGGAGTCCTATTGATCAAATCAAAACGAAGCACCTGAAGAAGAGGTAATAATTTCACCACCGCTTCCAAAGTTCTTTTATTCTTTACCTTCCTCTTTCTTTGTTGTTTCCATACAAAAATAATAACTCTAGTAATTTATACTAACACTAATTTTATTATAAATATTTTATAAATATATTCATTATTCTATCCATCCTATGAATGAAAAATTCATCACACGTGCGTACGTACGACTTACTGTCTCCACGTCGTGGTGTAGTTTGTTATTCAACACTTCATTATTTGGATGGGTATAATAATGAGTATAATTGATTTAAATAATTAATATAACTTGTTAATGATTCTGTATATATAATATACCATTAAATTCCATACTATTTCACCTTGAATGGAATGATATTATCGCTTGTGCGTACGTACGGCTTCCCATCTCTATGACGCGATGAGATTCATTTCCACGTTCACCATTCAGTAATTATTATAAAAATATATATTACTAATAAGTATGTAATATATGGAATAATAATGCTACTGGATATATATATATATATATTGTGTGTTTTTGTTTCTGTGTGTTTTTATTTACATATATCTCATTCACATACTTCGGTTCTGTACGATATGAAAATGGAAACAACGTTTATGCGTACGTACGACCTACCGTCTCCATAAACAGTGTTTTCCATTTCATATATCTATATATTATACATATTTATATTATGAATATATATGATAGATAAATAATTTTTTATATTATGTAATAAATTAAATCATGATATAAGTGATACGATCAAGAATAACAAGTTAAAACATGTACGATGGAGAATGCGATTATTACCCGAAATATTATTTTAACATACAAATTATTAATAAATGTGTAGTATAAAGCCATAAATTAATAATGCATGATATCATAAATATGAATATGGTTTGGGTATAATTTAATAACATATTATAGTGATTATATAGGAGGTTAAATTTACCCTCAACCAAAGTAAAGTACATGGTAAGGGTTAATTCTACAATCTCTTCATTATATGAGGTTGTTTATACCTGATTATCTACTGGTACATATTTATCATCCACATCCGTGTTTCTTAGATATGTATTTTTTAAAAAAATTATTATTTCCTAGACTATGGTTTAAACTCATTTATACCCTTTTTTTGACATTTTATAAAATGTTTTTAATTGAATATTTCTGTCGTTTTCCAAACAAGTTCCTTTATGAACTTTTCAACAAAATTAAGGAAAGAATTTTTTCTTAATGTATACGGAGGGTGTGGCTATTTTATGTCATTATAAAATCTTCTAAGATTAACTAAAAATATTATAAGTATATTTTCAAAATAAATTTTTTCTTTTAAAATTATGTAACTTTAAATGATTTAAAAATAAAGTGATATTTCTCTCAAATAGTTTTGATTTCATATATGTCAACATCCTTTGATGGATTTTACACATGTTTGAAGTTGATTTATTATGATACAATCTTCCATATTTTATTTAAGGTTTTGTGATATGTTTGACTATGGATGTGTTATTTTTAGACCATTTATTGTCTATGGTTAAATTATTAACATTTCGTATGCTAGTTTTAATACGAATGTTTATGTTATGTTTCAACCTTTTGATATGAAGAATTCAGTTGAATTAGTAAATGACGGGTGGATCCTGATATAGTTCCTTGATGCATCGATAGGTCTCATAAGACAAACTAGTGTCTTGGAACAAGGCCTTTAAAAAATCTTATTTTTATTCTTGGCACGAGGCCTAGACTATGTGGTTATGATATCCGAGATTATGTATTCCATCATTATGAAATTGGCTATTGATATTACATGTTATTATTCTACTAGTAGAATATTTTGGTGAATAAGTAAATGACATTATTTTATTTATCTTTTCCATATTATGCTGAAGTTTATGTTTAAAAGACTTGTGTTTTTGTCTTATACATATCCTTAAATTTTTGTGGTTATTTATGAATGTTTTCTCTATATTGTTATCCTTTCTGAGCACCTGAGCTCACCCTTTTATATGTGTTATTTTTTCTAGGATGTGAAGAAGTATATTATTTTTAACATACATGCATAGTCTAAGGGAGATTAATGTGTTAAAAGGAGACACAATGTTGTTGTTTTTTATTTCATAATTTAATGTAAAACTTATGTTTGTGTCTATTACTTCTAATGCTACTAAACTGGTCGGTCTTTCTGGATTTTATCACTTGTGATCATACCAATTTTATGTAATAATGCACTGACTCTAGGTAACTAGGGTTTGGTTGTTACAGTTGGTATCATATGTTGTTTAGTACAAACCTTGGAAACTAGATTTAAAAAAACTCTAATTAGAGAACATTACCCTATGATAAACTTTGAGGATTAGTATAGAATAACATCCAATAATTTTGATAATGTAGAGATTTTGTGAGTTTTCCAAGAAATACATCCTTGTTTGGATATGAGTATGTAGAGGTGGATCTGGAACAAATGTACCTAGGAGTGAAATCTCCAACAAGAAGTTTCGGGCTTCACCCGGGGTATACTGGTACATGACAACAGGAATTGATGCACTCTTGGTTATGACACTTTCAAGGGATATGATTAGGATAATTCACATTTTATTTATAAACTATTATGAAGGATTTATGAGCATATTCCACCTCAATGAAAACTTTTTTATGATTATGAATTATATCCCTATGTTGTTCAATTTATGTTAAGTGTTTTACATGTTTGGAATTATGTATTGTGATTCATATACTAATCTAGTGTATTCTATTGTGTAGAAATGGATCCTATTAGAAGTAATGGAAACCATATCAACACATGTAATCCATGTAGGGATTTCACTCCTACTCAAGATACTATTAGTGGAGCTGATGATGAAACTAGTGCTGATCATCTTATCACCATATTGGGACAACTCACTCAGGTTCTGAATAATAACCTTACTTGTATGGAGCACCCTTATCCACAATGTAGAAGATCATTGTTAGACCTCATTATGAATAAACAATCACCAACATTTAATGGTACTAACAATCCATTTTTAGTTGAAAAAGTGATATGTTCTTTAGAGAAAATATTTCATGCTTTTGGGAGTAGCGAAAGTGAAAAAGTTTTCTTGTCAGTTTATCACCTCATATGAGATGCAGATAAATGGTGGTAATTAATTCAAAACAAAATGAAAGATGATGAAGTTTCAAATATGGAATGGATGGAGTTTAAAGAGCTATTCTTAAGAAAATAATTTCTTCATGACCATCGAGCTAATATGTAAAGACACTTTTTTGAGTCTGAGACAAAAGGAGGATGAGAATGTCACAAATTATGAGGATAACATTACAAGGTTATTAAGGCATGCAATATATTATATAAATAACTCAAGGTGTAATATTGATCGATTACTTGATGGTTTAAAACCATTTCTCCCTCAATAATTAGTCTCACAATCCTTCTCATCGTACAAAGATATTGCCTCATGTGATATTAAGACAGAAAAGGAATTCTCTAAGTCTTACGGCTTTAAAGAAAATAAAGTGAAGAAGAGATCTGCTGAACACTCTAGGAATGGAAATAATGGGAATAAGAGAAAATTTGAATTTATATCCTGTAGTAAATGTGGGAAGAAACACCCAGGTAATTTCCTGAAGGGAATGGGAGTCTGTTACAAGTGTGGTGAAAAAGTCCACCAAGCTTGTGATTTTAAGTGAAAGAAAGAGGGTATCAATGTTGAATTCTACAATTGTAGTGAAATTGGGAATTATGAAAATGAATGTCCTAATCCCCAAAGAAACTTACCTCAGAAAATTCCAAGGGAGAAAGGCCAAGTTTATGTGATCACTACTACTAAGGATGAAGCTCCAAATGACATGGTGGTAGGTAATTTAATTGTTTCCTCAAATTTATCCAATGCTTTATTTGATTCTAAATCATCAATTTGTTTCATATCTTCCCAATTTTCTAATAAAATTAGATATTTCCAATTTGATTTAACAGGGAAGTTTTCAGTCAAAACTCTAAAGGGAAGTATCATTGCAACAATGTTTTTTTTTAATCAGTCCCCATATGATCGTATAAATGTTCTTTATCTACTGATCTCATCATAATAACCATGATTGAATTCGATATAATCATAGGTATGGATTAGATTTCAGACTATGATGTGAAAATTTATTGTAATAAGAAAGAGATTACAATTCTTTATGATGATAAAGAGTACCTTATCTTTAGAGAAGAAATGTCACCACCTGTTTCTTATCTAGATCCATCCCCAATAGCTCTACGTAATTCAATTATTGGGGAGGAAGAGAATGAAATAACTTTGGGTGAGGAAAATAATTTTCAAATATAGGACATACCTATTGTGCAATAATATTTTGATGTGTAACCAAAGTGTATACTTGGACATCCTACAGAACAAGAAATTGAGTATTCCATTAACTTAATTCCTAGTTCAAGGCCCATATCAAAGACCCCTTATATAATAGACATTGTGTAATTAGTGTAAATAAAGAACCAGCTAGTGGAATTGAGTAGTTAGTGATTTATTCTCCCTAGTGTTTCTCCATGGGAACCCTTGTTCTTTTTGTTAATAAAAAATATGGATCTACGAGGTTGTGCATTGAATATAGGGAGATCAATTCTATAACAACAAAGAAAAAGTATCCCCTACCTCACATTGATGATTTGTACAACCAACTTCATAAATCTAAATATTTTTTAATGATTGACCTTCGATCTGGATATCATAAGTTGTGTGTGATGAAAGAAGACATTCCGAAGATAGCATTTCATACCAGGTATGGGCATTATGAGTTTATAGAAATGCCTTTTGGACTGACTAATGCACACTCTATTTTCATGGATCTAATGAATAGAGTTTTAATGGAATATATTGATGACTTTATTGTGGTATTTATTGATGATATCTTGGTATACTCAAAAATCTACGAAGATCATGAAAAACACTTGCGCACTATTCTGAAAACCCTTAGAAGAAATGAATTATATGGGTAGTTTACTAAGTCTGAATTCTGGCTTTAGGAAATTTCTTTTCTTGGCCATATTATCTATAAGGATGGAATGTATATAGATCCTTCAAAGACCAAGGAAATCCAAGAATGGACGACACCAACAAGTATAACTGATGTAGGCAGTTTTGTTGGGTTAGTAGGTTATTATCGGTGTTTCGGCTAGAATTTTTCCTGATTGGTAAACCCATTAACCAAGCTCACACATAAATATGTTAAATTTGTTTGGAAAAAATAGTGTGAATAATGTTTTGAAGAACTGAAGAGAATATTAGTTAAAACTTCTATCTTGAATCTACCATCAGGGAATAAAGTGTTTGTTATTTATAGTGATGCTTCAAAGAAAGGAAGTGGTTGTGTTCTTATGGAGAGTGATAGAGTTATTGCCTATGAAGCAGAACAGCAAAAAATTCATGAACCTAACTGTCCAATCATGATCTTGAGTAAGCAGTTGTAATCTTTTCTCTGAAGATATGGAGACACTATCTCTATGGTGAAAATGTGAGATATATACCGATCACAATAGTTTGAAATATATTTTATCACTAAAAGAACTCAACATGAGGCAAATACAATGGCTTGAAGTACTCAAAGATTATGATCTCACTATACACAGCCACCCGGGGAAGGAAAATAAGGTGGCAGATGCTTTGAGAAGAAAAGATCATGGGGTTTTGGGAAAGATGAGAGTTTAAAGGGATCCTATGTTCATAGATATAGTAAATATGGATATGGGAATAATCATGGAAGGTGAAGCATCAATACTTTTTCAAATCGTTGCAAAAAAATCTTTACTAGAAAGGATAAAAATTTCTCAGACGAGTGATAGGGAGTTTAAAAATAAAATTAAAGCTATAAATGATGAGAGATTGATTGAATTCATATATGAAGATGGAATTTTTAAATTTGGGATGAGACTTTGTGTTCATGATATAGCTAATCTAAAAATGGAATTGTTGGATGATGCTCATAGCTCCAATTTCTCTATACACTCGGGTAGCACTAAGATGTATAGATATTTGAATGAACATTTTTGGTGGAACAACATGAAGCGGGAGATTTCTGATTATGTGTCAAGATGTATGGTTTGTTAATAGGTTAAGGCTAGAAGACAACATCCTAGATGAGTCAGGAAACCTATTCCCATACCTGAGTGGAAATGGGATGTTATTATGATAAAATTTTTCATGGGGCTACCAAATACTCCTAGAAGGAATGATGTAATATGGGAAGTTGTTGATCATCTTATAAAATCATCACATTTGATTTCTATAATAGAAGATTTACCACTTGAATGTTTAGCAATAGAATATATTAATAAAGTTGTAAGACTTCATGGTGTACCCATATTTATTTTTTCTGATCATGATCCCCATTTTACATCAATATTCTGTAAAATTCATCAGAAATCCTTGGATACTAATCTTCGTTTGAGCACTTCTTACCACTCTTAGACTAATGGATAATTAGAACAGACTATTAAAACCTTATAAGACATGTTGAGATCTTTCTCACTTGAGTTTCAATGTATGTGGGATCAGTATATACCTATGGAATAATTTTTCTATAACAATAGATTTCATTCAAGTATTTAGATGGAACCATATCAAGCGTTATATAGAAGGAGATGTCACACACAAACTTTATGGGATGATGTTGGTGAAAGAAAACTCGTTGGCCTAGAACTTGTTGAGGAAACAATGGAAAAGGTTAAGATTATCCAAACCCAAATCAAAGCAGATCAAAGTAGGAGATAGAGATATGTCGATAACAGAAGGATGGATTTTGAATTTAAATTAATATATCATGTTTTCTTAAAGTTATCTCCATGTAAGGGTGTTTTAGGATTCGGTAAGAAGGGTAAATTGAGTCCCAGGTACATTGTACCTTTCGAAATTCTAGAGTGAATTGGAGTTGTATCTTACTATTTGGAAATACCACAAAGTCTCTCCAAAGTTAATGATGTGTTCCTTGTATAAAAATTGAGAAAATACATGCCTGACCTAACGAATGTACTCACCTATGATGAAAAATTACTGGAACCTGATATATCTTATTGTGAATATCCTGTCAAAATCCTTGATACCAGAGAATAGGTGTTCATAAATAGGATGACTTCTCATGTAAAAGTTATATGGAGAAACCATAAGATGGAAGAGGAAACGTGGGAACGTGGGAACCTAAGGAACATATGATGATGAACCACCTGAATATTTTTATGCAGCAGTATTCTAGAAATTTAGAGGAAAAAAATTCTTTAGAGGGAATAATGTAACACCCTAAGATTCCACAGTACATATCTCTTTGAATAATGCAATAGCGTGCGTTGTACGCAACGTGGAGTTTTAGCACACTACGACCAATCAAACTAGCCATTATGAATATTAATACCCACTTTTTAAAATTTTATAAATTCTATTTTTTAAAATGGACTTCATTTTTCTGTTCAGAAAATCAAAATTACATTAGGGTAAAATTTTGGTATTTTTCTGAAAACATTCATTTTTTGATGAATAGTGAAAAAGACTGTGTTGTTGATTAATAATAACCTTTTATTTAAATAATTAGTTATTTTGTTTAAATTTATTTTATATAAAAATAGATACATAATACCTATATATGTTCAATTTAATTCATTGGAGTCATTTTATAATAAGATTATATATATATAATTTTATTGAACTTTTAACATCTTTTACCCACCTTCTAGGCACATTTATAAATTTGCATAAAATGTAATTTTACCACTTTTTGTGAATTGAATTTCAAAAATAAATGATACATGGTTGACATCAGTAAGTAAAATGTGGTTCAATAGGATGAAAATAAGTTTTGGTGAATAGCACCTGTTGAATTTTATTTATCACAGTTAAAAATAAATTGAGTATTTAAAGGTACAAATTATATTATAATTACCCCAAAACATGTCCTAGTTCTATTGTATAAATGTATTTAGACCAAAATAATTCTTAATAATAAAATATTATCCCTTTGGTCCACTTGGATTAGATTAGGACATTTATTATTATTTTATTTAAAGAAGAATTAAAAGTGATAAATTCAAATTTTAATAACTAAATTTTTTTTAATATATGGTTATACATGAGATAAATTAGACTATAAAAATTCATTATAAAGATAAAAATATTTCCTAGATAATTTAATTTTATTTATAATTTTCATACATTTAAAAATTAAATTTATTTATGACACAATGATGATGCAATATTTACCTTATTAATGAATGATTAAAATAATTTATATCAATAATATCCAAATAAATTTAAATTGAGAATTTTGATCTGTTACACTAATTTTATAGGTTAATATGACATGTTAGGATTGATTTATTTTATTTTTTTCGAAGTAATCATGTTTTTTTGACATTCACAAAACCCAAATACTAAATAGTGTCCAAATTGACATAAGAGAGTTTTTATAAAAAATACAATATTATTAGTTGATATAATATTCCTCAAAAAATAATTTCCATCCAAAGGACTTATATAAGGTTATATATTTCAATAATGAACCACTTGGTATTATCTTGTATTTTTATAGTAAGTTTATTAACCATTTATTATAATAATTCAAGAATACATGGTAAAAGTTAAACTATTTAACTAAGAGTTAAATATTAAAGATATGGTTAATATGGTCACCTAAACCTATATATAACCTATAGGATGAGATTTTTTCTACCTATACCCACCTTATCATAGAATTAAATCCTTTTTGATCCATTAGAAATCTAATATGATTGTATAATAAATTAATATTTTAAGAATTTCCTAAAGTGACTCTCTCCTCTCTTATATAAGGGTACTTCCCCTTCTCTCAAAATCACACCTCCAAAGCCATTTGGATCAGCCAAACCATGCTCAAATTTCCTCCCAACTACCCTCAATCCAACCTTGAGGTCTTAATTTGATCAAAAATCGAACCTAAGGATCTATTTTGATCAAACCAAAAAGAAGCACCTAAAGAAGAGGTAATAATTTCATCACCTCTTCCAAAGTTATTTTCTTCTTCCACTTCCTCTTTCTTTGTTGTTTACACACCAAAAAGAATTAATCCAGTATCTTATACTCATTTTGATTTTATTATAAATATGTTACAAACATATTCATTATTTTATCCATCCTATTAATGGCAAAGTCACCATATGTGCGTATGTACAGCTTATAGTCTTTACGTCGTGGTGTAGTTTGTTATTCAACACTTAATTATTTGGATCGGTATAATTATGAGTATAATTGATGTAAATAATAAATATAACATATTAATTATTATTTAAATATAATATACCATACAATTAAATACTATTTCACCATCAATTTAATGATATCGTTGCTCGTGAGTACGTAAGGCTTAACGTCTCCACTACGCGATGAGATTAATTTATATGTTCATCATTCAATGATGATTATTAAAATATATATTATTAATAAGTATGTAATATATGGAATAATAATTCTACTATAAATATATATATATATATATATATATCTCATTCACTTACTTCCGTTCAATACGATATGAAAACGGAAACAACGATTATGCATACGTACGACCTACCGTCTCCATAAATGGTGTTTTCCATTTCATATATCTATCTAGTATACATATTTATATTATTAATATATATGATACATAAATAATTTTTTATATTCTAGAATAAATTAAATCATGATATAAGTGATACGATCAAAAATTACAAAGTTAAAACATGTACAATAGAGAAAGATATTATTACCCAAAATATTATTTTAACATAGAAATTATTATTAAATGGATAGTATAAAGCCATAAATGAATAAAGTATGATATCATAAATATTAATATGGTTCTGTTATAATTTAATAACATACTATGGTGATTATACAGGAGGTTAAACATACCCTTGAACAATGGAAAATACACGGTAAGGGTTGATTCTACAATCTCTTCATTATCCGAGGTTGTTTATACGTGAGTATCTAGTGGGACCTCTTTATCGTCCACGTCTGTGATTCTTAAAAATGTATTTCAAAACATTTTTACTATCTCATAGACTATGGTTTAAAGTCATTTATACCCTTTTTGACTTTTTATGAAATTTTTATAAAGGAATCTTTCCGTCGTTTTCCAAACATGGTCCTTTATGACATTTTCATCAAAATTAAGGAAAAAATGTTTTTCTAACGTATAAAGTGGGTGAAAATATTTTCTACCATTATAAAATCTTCAAATATATCCTTAAAATATTATAAGATTATTTTCAAAATAAATGTTTTCTTTTATAATTATGTAACTTTTAAATGATTTCAAAATAAAGAGATATTTCTCTCAAATAGTTTTTATTTCATCAATCCCAACATCCTTTGATGGATTTTAAACTTGTTTGAAGTTGATTTATTATGATACAATGTTCCATATTTTATTGATGTTTTTGTGATTTGTTTGAATGTTGATGTGTTATTTTTATACCAGTCATGGTTTATGGTTAAACTATTAACATTTCGTATGCTAGTTTTAATATGAATGTTTATGTTATGTTTCAAACTTTTCATACGAGGAATGAATTAGACTTAGTTAGTGACGGGTGGAGCCCACTATAGCTCCTCAATGCATCGGTAGGTCTCATGAGACAAACTAGTGTCTTGGCACAAGGCCTTGAAAAAATATTATTTGGTGTCTTGACACGAGGCCTTGACTATATGATTATGATTTCTGGCATTATGCATTTCATCATTATGAAATTAGATATTGATATTACATGTGATTATTCTACTAGTAGAATATCTTTGTGACTAAGTAAATGGAATTATTTGATTTATATTTTCCATATTATGCTGAATTTTACGTTTAAAAGGCGTGTGTTTTAGTCCTATGCATTGCCTTAGATGTTTATGATTCTTTATGAAAGTTTCTGCTATATTGTTATCCTTACTGAGCACCTGTGCTCACCCCTTTTTGTGTTTTATTTTTCGCAATATTTGAAGAATTATATTATAACTGACCTATAGGGATAGTCTAAGGGAGAAAAATGTGTTAAAAGGAGACACAATGTGGTTTTTTTCATTTCACAATGTATTGTAAAACATATGTTTGTATCTAGTACTTCCAAGGGTACTAAATTGACCAGTATTTCAGGATTTGATCCCTTGTGATCATGCCAATATTATGTAATAATGCACTGACTTTGGGAAAATAGTTTCGGGGCATTACAGGTAGTAGCTATCCAACCCCAATAAACTATGCACCTCAGTCATGCTTCTGGGTGTCTCCCAAGAAATCACTTCCTCTATCTTCGCTAAATCCACTACAACTTCATCCTACAAGATAACATGTCCTAGAATATGGACCTCCTAAATATATTACTATCACTTCAAAAACATCACATAAATATGGTTCTATTAGAGAATATCTAAGACTATCCGCAAGTGTGTCGTGTGGTCCTCCTCTGATGCCATGTACACAATGATGTCATCAATGAACTCGACGATAAATCGGTTAGGATAAGGCTGGAAGATCTAGTTCATGGGTCCCATGAACACTGTTGGGGCATTGTTCATGACTAATGGCTTCACTGGGAAATTAGAGTGGCCATACCGAAATCTAAAAGATTCCTTCGGTACATCCTAATCCCATACTTGAAGCTGATGATATCCAGATCTGATGTCTATCATAGTGAACCCCATCTCTTCCTTCAACTGATTGAAGAGGATATCAATTCTCAACAGTCAATATTTATTCTTCATGGTCAACTGAATCAGTCATCGATAGTCTAATCATAGCCTCAAGCTTCTGTTTTCCTTCATGGAAAACAACACTGGGGATACCCATGGTGAAACACTGGGCCTTATGAAACCCTTCCTCTGCAATTCCTCCAACTAAATGCTCAACTCCCGGAGCTCTGCAAGAGTCATCTGATATGCAGGTGTAGATATTGGTTTCATCCCATGGTACAGTTAGATGCAGAGGCTGACCTCTCTAATATGAGGTAATCTGGGAAGATCATCGAGGAAGAAATCCTCACACTCATCCACCACTATAGGGAACTGAAGACTCTCCTTGTCCTAAAAACCAAGGATGAGTCTATCCAACTGGTTAGTGATCGGATTCAACCCTCTTTGAGAAAGTTTTTCATATGCTGCATGCATCCCCCTTTCACAGTTAAAGGAGAACCTGGTCCCTTCTCCATGGATACATGACATTGCGCACCTAAAACAATCGATCTGATCATGGATTTTTGAAAACCATTCCATACACAAGATGACGTCATAAGGACATGACACTACTACTAGGAGATCACTACTGAAGCTCTTGCCTCTAAGAGTAAGCTCACACTACCAAAAACTATGTGTAATCATCAAATCACATCATGTAGAAGTCTCTCATCGCAGGGATCGAGCCAATGGCTCCACCAGAATATTTGATCTTCGAAAAAGGCCCATGGAAAGGAAATATTTATTGGCACATGTGTCTATAATAACTGGATCTAAAGTATAGAAGATATAGATTATACCTATAATCATCTCTGGAGCATTGTCGTCATAATCCTCTACTACCTGAAGATGATCTCACCCATGTACACCTACTCACTGATGCTATGGTGGACCACCAGAGGGTGCTGGTGGTATTACCTCAAACCTTCATCCACCGCCTACAGCTTAGCCTACTTCCCTTCCATGTCTTCCACCCCGCAGACCTCCTCACTCAAGCCTATGCCTTTGCCTTAGTGGTCCCTCTACCATCTACTAATTGATTGTGTGGTGAGTCGGGAAATCTTGAAACTTGTGTCCCTACTCACTGCATGAGAAGCACATCTATGCCCCCTTCTAAATCCCTATACTCTGGGAGCCCCATGCTACTGACCTTGATTTCTGGGGTTGTCCCATGAAAGTCCTAACCCACTTGGGTCCACGCGTCTGATGCCTACAAACCACTATTGAAGACTCTACCACCTGGTGTCTACTGGTAGCTCCACATTTGGCGCCTGATATTCCAAAATTCTCTCTACAAGTAGTGCTTTATCCAGAACCCTTGAATGAGTAGGGATGTTGAGAGACACCATGGATACCCTGATCTCATGGTGTAGTCCCTGCTCAAAGGATTGAGTCGTGAGGAACGTTTCTCACACCATGTCTATTGAGTATAGAGAAATTTCTGTGAATCTTGCGGACTACACTGCTTATATAATTCTACCCTATTGTAAGTGCAGTAGCTCTTCTATGCACATTGAGCACAACGTCACTAGGAAAAAGTCAACCCTGAAGAGGCGCTCAAAGTCTATCCTGGTGAGGGTCAACTCATCATGTGCCTAGATCGTCAAGCTCCACCATCTCACTATTAGTCCCTAAATAAGGTTCACGACTAAGATCTCAATCAGGCCGAGTGACATCCTCACTATTAAAAATACTCATATAACCACCTTAAGCCAATCCTCAGCCACCTGGGGGTCTGTCTCACCCCTGAACCTGGGAAGAATATGCCTATGGAACTCATGCAAGGAATTGAGCTTGAAAGCATCTCCTACCAGTAGCACTGATAGTAACTGATGATCAGCGGGTGGTGGTAATACTGGTGCACCACCTGGTGGGTCCATCTCTAGCACTGGTCCCTAAACTGATACCCCATTGCTAATTGGGTTCTCATCATGGCCACACATCAGAATCCTAGAAAGTAATTTGAGTGGAGGCATCCTAAAATTGATCAACATGTTCCACAATCAATAGATTATACAAGGTAAGATGACTCTGATTCAAGAATAACATGAGAAAAAACTCAATTTCTATATGATGCATGCAACCAGTGGTTTCATGTAACAAGTCGAAAAGAAAAATTTAGGGTATTGGTCTATGGATATGTCAGCCATCACACAAACAGTGGACTCCCCAAACCTAAAAATAAAACTCAAATCATTTAACATTGTTTCCCAAAAACAAATACAAACAAATATCAATTTTTAAGGTAGAACCTACCACATCAAATACCAATTTGTCACGAACCATCCCCCAAGGCACGTTCCATGACTACTCCAAGACAAACCCTCAAAGGAAAAGGGCTAGAGACTAGCACTGAAGTAATTATCCCATGAGTGGGAGGCATTTTCCTATGTACTTGTACACACGCACACACAAAAACACATCCCAAAAAACTAGAAAGGAAAAAATGCATGCCACTAAATGACCACTGGGAAAAGGTACAAGTTGTTAGTCAAATGGGATAGAATAGAAACCCAAAAAATGGAAAAATGAATATAGGAATGTAAAAAAAACCTTTGAAAAGTTGTCTGCAAGAGAACCCCACAGGAAGGGTATCCAACGAGTGGCTTCTGAAAGCTATAGAGGTACATCCTGCCTATCGTATATCAATGGGAACCGCCTGGTCTTGGTTCACCAAGGTCTCCAAAGAAGCACTTATTGTTTGCACCAAACATGACACATGCAGGCAGAGACCATAGAGGGGGGAATAACACAATACTCAATAGGGATCCCGAAACATAAGTGAAATTCCAAAAAATAACTTATACACAAGGTAATGTTAGCTCACACAGATATAATCTAAAGCATGGAAAGTGAGACTATCATCCATTACACTTAACACCTTCTACTTCTAAGTTACTCATCCCTGATGAGTATCATGGGTCTACTGGTTCACACAGATATGCTCCTCTCCGTGGGTCTTCTTGGTCACATAGAGCTGCTCAACACTTCGGTGATCATACGTGGTTCACACAAGGCCTCTTATAGGTAGTCCACATAGGTCCACTTATAGATGGTGCACCTATAGACACTTGTAGTTGGTTCACACAGAGCCAATTTTAGCTATTCCACATAGATTCTCTTATCATCTAGGATTGCAGGGTAAATTAGACCCACTCATCAGCAGTCATGGGGTCTCATCTAGCTGCAAGATTACTATACATAGCGTGATTGATTATGAGAGAATCGAATCTAAAATGCGTTATTTGTATATAAAAAACATTAAAGTATCCTTATAAAATGAAAAAATATCTACCTCATCCTTAGGGTTACAATTCCGCAACCGACTTGTCAATCAGGTGTATGATTTGACAGTTATGACTGTTTATCAGAAAAGGGTCAGGTCGTGTTCGGTCCGACCCGATCCAGATCCGACTCGACTCGTGGGGCGGCAGGTCTAGCCTTCTGGGCAGCTCAAACCACCTCTTGACTATCCCTCTGTGGGGGTAGGCTCTTCTCCTTCCCAAATTATTTGATGCATCTAGCTTCTGCCACCACACGGACAGCTGAGGTCAATCGTCCCTCATCCTACATAGGATCCCCACCTGACAGGATGCTAGCGCAGGCCGCAGGACACAACCCGCAGCCGCGGGCCACATCTTCCTCCCCCAACAACCTTCCTATGTTCTGACAGCTTCACCTACACTGCTGAGGCCTCTGCCTCAACACACCATCGTTCTACACTGCCACCCACCTAGGGCTACCGCTGCTGGTCATCGGCGCACCGACGGTATCTTCTGCAGACAACCTGGTCCAATCTAGTGGTCTATTTCTCGAATAAATTATTCCACCGGACTTCCAACATCTACATATTCCCTACTACATCCTCGAAGTCACATTTCCACTGATTTCGAAGTGGATTCACGAAGATCATAGGAACACCCAAAGATGGAGGAATCATGGACTTGTTTGTGTTGGCCTCATTCCTCTACGGTAGAGTTTTTCAAACATGGGGAGACGATATTAAGGTTCTACCAATAAATAACCTAATTTAATCCTTGAGATAAAACAACTTCAAACAAAAAAAAGAGACATATAGATCAACCTATTCGTGGGTTGTTCCATGTTAATTGTTTTCGAATAAAGAATGACTTATTCAAAATTCTCAAAAAGGTAAACCCTTACTTAGAGAAGTTTCTATCAGTGGGAAGGCTTGTTGATGGTGGTGATCTTTCTTTGGGGATTCATTATCCATTCGATGTTGTTGGTGTAACACCCCAAGATTTCATAGTGTGTTATTTATTCAAAATAATTCAATAACTTGCACTACACGCAACACCGAGTTCCATCGCACCATGACTTACCAAACAAGCCGTTCAAAAGAGGTTATGAATACTATTAACTAAATATTAAACTGTATATAATCCTTATAATTTTAGAATCCATATTATGAGTTTCTTAGACATAATGTAAGAACAAATTCATTTTCAGTATTGCACTTTTATAAACTTTTAATAGTGAACCCTTTTTAAATACAATATTTTAAACTTTTTGACTAAATGGGGGCGTCAAAAATTTAAAATGAAACATCCCAAGCTTCAACGGTACTCTTTCCATTGAATAATACAATAGCGTGTGTTGTACGCAACTTCGAGTTCTAACACACACCACGACCAATCAAACTAGCCGTTATGAATAGTAATACCTAATTTTTGAAATTATATATATTTTATATTTTAAAATGGACTTCATTTTTGGATTCGTAATATCGAATTTAGCCTACGATGAAATTTTGGAACTTTTCGGATAACTTTAATATTTTGATGAATAGTGAAAATTAATAAATTTTAATTAAAAACAACTTTTTTAATCAAAATAATTAATATTGATCAATTATGAATTTGAGTGGTTTTAAAGTATATTTATAATATATTTTTACCATTTAATACAATATTTCTCATTGTACATAATTTTACAATTAAACCAGACATAAACAAGTGCCAATCTTTTGATAGTTATTATCTCTTAAAAACACGCTTTTTGTTTTAACAACGGGAATTAATTTAAAATTAATTTCTGCAACTTATGTGTTTTGAATTTGGAAAAATGGATTCGATATTTGGAATCAGGATGTTAAAATTTTGTAAATAGGTAACTTTTATTTTTTATACATTTTGAATAATTACTGCGGTAAATATTTTATTTACCATGCTTAAGGGTAAATCCGGTAAATAAGGGTTAAACAATAATATTATAATAATAATAAATTACCCTAAAACGTGTCCTAGTCTTATTGGTTAATACATGTTCGACCATAGGCATATTTGGGTCGATTTTGGGACCCCATGGAGCCACTTGTAGGTGACAGGGACACTTAATTTTAATTAAGTTAAAATAAGTACAAAAATGACTTAAACATATTTCTTTTAGAAAACAAAATTTACATAGGGTTATATAAGTTGTATTTTAGACTATAAATATTAATTAGAAAGATAAAAAAATTCCTACATAATGATATTTTATTTATAATTTTTAGACATTAAATAATTTAATTTATTTATGACACAATTATGATGCAGTAATTACCATAATAGTGAAAAATTAAAATAATTGATATTATAAATACACAAATAAATATAATTTGAGAGTTTTTATGAATTACAATAATTTTATAAGTTACTATGACATTTTAGAGATTATTAAATTAAATGTTTTCGATGTAATCATTCTGTTATGAGTTTCACAAAAATCAACTATTGAATAGTGTCAAAATTGACATAAAAGAGTTTTTAAAACAAATATTATATTATTAATTGATATTAAATTCCTAAAAATCTAAGGTTCGGTCAAGAGACTTATATCATGATAGATATATCATTAATGGGCCACTTGGGGGTCTCTTGGATGTATATAGTATGTTTATTAACCATATAATATAAAAATACAAAGAGACATTGTAAAAGTGAAACTAATTAACTTAGAGTTAATACTTAAAGATAAGGTTAATATAAGTACCCAAACCTGTCTAAATTATATCGGTTGAGTTTTTTTCGATCCCTAACCACCTTAAAATTAAAATAATCAACTTTGGAGCCATTAGAAATAGAATATGAATTTATTATAAATTAATATTTCTAGATTTTCCAAAGGTGCCCCTCACCCCTCTTATAAAAGGGCACTCCTCCTTCTCATTTCTTCACACCTTCAAAGACTTTTGGTTCGGCCAAACTCTGCCCAAATACTCTCCCAACATCCCTAAATACAACCTAGAGGCCTTATTTTGATCATAAAGCCAACCTAAGGAGCCCGTTTGATCAAATCAAAAGGAATAACCCGAAGAAGAGGTAATGATTTCACCACCCTTTTCCAAGTTCATTTCTTCTTCCACTTCTTCTTTCTTTCTTATTACCATTCTAAAATAATAACTCCAGTATCTTATATATACTGTGATGTTATTATAAATATGGTACAACCATATTCAGTATTCTATCCACCCTTTTAATAACATGTCACCATATGTGCGTACGTACGGCTTACCGTCTTCACGTCGTGGTGTAATTGTTATTCAATATATTATTATTTGGATGGGTATAATAATGATGTGTAACTCATGTAAATAATAAATATAACATGATAATGATTCTTTATATATTATATACTATCAAATTATATATTATTTTAATATCCAAAGAATGATATTGTCGCTCGTGCGTACGTACGGACTACCGTCTCCACGAACGCGATGATATTCATTCTCCATCGTATCCATTCAAGTTTAATTATCATTTTCTGATTTAAAAATGATGTTTAAGGACTTGATATAATTATGGATAAGAATAATATACAACCTATCCATTACAAACATGGCTTACATAATAAAACATATAAAAGAAAATGAGTAAGTTAACACCCGAAACGACGATAATTCTACGATATTATTAACAAAGCAATGTTAAAAGATCATATATGATATCATATTAATGTATATGATTATTGAATAATTTAATAACAAATATTTCACCATTATACAGGAGGTTAACCTACCCCAACCAACGAAAAGTACAAGGTAAGGGTTTATTTCACAATCTCTTCATTATCTGAGGTTGTTTATACGTAATAATCTACTAGGATCTCTTTATCTTCCACATCCATGTTTCTTAGAAATGTATTTCAAAACATTTTTACAATTTACAAGATTATGGGTTAAAGTCATTTATACCCTTGTTTGACTTTTTATAAGAGTTTTATAAAGGAATCTTTCCGTCTTTTTCCAAACAAGGTGCTTTTTAACCTTTTCGACATAATTAAGATAATAATGTTTTTTAACTTATACGACGGGTGCGGTTATTTTCCGCCGTTATAAAATCGTCGAAGCTTCCCTTATAAGCTTATAAGAATATTTTCAAAGAAAATGTTTTACTCTTAAATGATTTCAAAATGAATATTTTAAGAATTTTTGAAAGTTACTCTTTATCAAGATCATAATTTTAAATGTTTTCAAGATTTATCTTTCTAAATATTTTTAATTAATGTCCATGTTTTCAAAATGATTTTAAGGATTTATTTATATGGACATGAAGGTTTTGAAATGATATTTATTTTCAAAAGTTTTAAAGTGGTATGGGACACTTTGATTCAAAAATCTCTTTTAAATTACTTCCTTTATAAATGTGTGACTTTTAAATGATTTCGAGAAAAGAGATATTTCTATCAAATAGTTTTTATTTCATCTATGTCAACATCCTTTGATATATTTTATGATTATTTGAAGTTGATTTATTATGATACAAAACTTCTATATTGTATTGAATGTTTTGTGATACGTTTGACTGTGGATGTGCTATTTTTATACCATTCATGGTTTATGGTGAAAATATTGACATTTCATATGCTAGTTTTAATACGAATGTTTATGTTATGTTTAAACCTTTTCATATGGGAATACATTGGAATTAATATGTGACGGGTGGAGCCCGCTATAGCTCCTCGATGCATCGGTAGGTCTCATGAGACAAACTAGTGTCTTGGAATAAGGCCTTGGCAAAATATTATTTGTAGTCTTGGCACGTGGCATTGGTTATGTGGTTATGATAGTCTAGCATTATGCATTACATCATTATGAAAGTGGTTATTGATATTTCATGTGGTTATTCGATTAGTAGAATATCCATGTGAATAAGTAAATGGAATTATTTCATTTTACTTTTTCCATACTATGTTGAAGTTCAAGTTTAAAAGTCTTTTGTTTTAGTTATACATTTCTTTAAATGTTTATGCTTATTTTGGAAAGTTTCTGCTATATTGTTATCCTTACTGGGCATTTGAGCTCACCCCTTTTCTATGTTTTATTTTTTCCCAGGATGTGAAGAAGTAAGTTATGAATGACCTGCAGGGATACTATTAGGGGATAACAGTGTGGACTATGGAGACATTATGTTGTTGTTGTAGTTTTTTACTTTATGATGTAATGTAAAACTTTATGAATATATCTAGTGCTTCCAAGGATACTAAACCAATTGGTATTTAGAGATTTGATCTTTATTGTGATCATGACAATGTTATGTAATAATGCACCGACTCTGGGTAACTGGGGTCGGGGCGTTACAGTTGGTATCAAAGGATGTTTTGTACAAACCTTGGAAGCTAGATTTAGATAAACTCTGATTAGAGCACATAGATTTAAGATGGACTTTGAGGATTAATATAGAAGGACTTCCTAGAATTTTGGTATTGTAGAGATTTTGTGAGTTTTCCAAGCAATACATCCTTGTCTGGATACGAGCAGGTAGAGGTGGCTCTGGCACAGATGTACCTAGGGGTAAAACCTGAAAACACCGCTTTGTGATAGACTCGAATAGGAACTGGTGCACGACAATGGGCCTTACTGCACTCTAGGTTACGACACTCTCGGGGGATATGCTTAGGATAATTCTCATCTTCTTTACAAACCATTATGAAGGGTTTATGAGTATATACGTACTCTAAGGAGACATTTTTATGATTATGGATTATATCCATAAACTATTTAATTTATGTTATGTGTTTTAAAAGATTGGGATTAGGTATTGTTATTCATAAACTAATCTAGTGTATTCCATTGTTTAGAAATGGCTCCCAGTAGAAGGAATGAGAACTCTAGCAATGCACATGATATAAAGAGAAAGAAGGATCATATATTTCATGGTCTTAAGCCAGAATTTATAAGAGAAATAGTCTCACATGTATTATCATCGTATGATGAAATAATATCATGTGTTGATAAGATTAGTAAAGAGTTTAATGAGTCCTATGGCTTTGAAGGGAAGCAAGAGAAGAAAAGGATATAAGAGATAAAGATGGATAAAAGGAAGACGGAAAAGAAGAATTTTCCCATATGTGCTAAATGTGGAAAGAAACACCCTAGAACATGCCTGAAAGGAATGGGAGTTTGTTATAAGTGTGGAGGAAAAGGGCACAAAGTACGTGACTGCAAGGGTAAGAAAATGGTTTCAAATGTACAATTCTTCATTTGCAAGGAGTTTGGACACTATGTGAGCCTATTTCTCAGTCATCAGACTACGCCGCAAATGATGCTATTGGATAATAATCAAGTTATGATACTACCACAGATGAAGAGAAATGATTAGATTTCTTGTGTTGATTATGTCATTTGATTGTTGTATCAACAATGTACTTGTTATAATAATTATGAAGTATATAAGGATTGTACTGCAGTATTATTTCATTATGGACTTGAGATTGTGTGGAATAATGAAAAGTGACTCAATATCAGGTCAAATTTTTGGAAAATATATGTTTGAGAGAAAGATAAACCATAATATGGTTCTGATACAGAGGTAGTGATTTTAGAATAATACATGATTGTTTTGGATAAATTATATTGGATATTCTTGAATACCTTGAAAATGATTAATGATATGTATATTCCATCATTGTTGGGGTTTACAACATTTTTCGATTGAAGGAGTATATCTATTATTCTATAAGGAATAAGGGATCATGAATGTAATCAATAAGGTTTTATGATAATTCAGGATGTTGCAGTGTTTTAAAAGAATACATGATGAAGGTGATCACATGTTATTACGTGAAAAAAAGGATCTCCATTGTGTTTACCTTCCTTATAAATTTTGGACTGAAGTATTTTGGATATTTCTAGTTTGGATTATTTTGGATTGCCATAAAAGGACAACTCGGAGGTCGGGTGGCAACCCGTCACGTCCGGCAAGGCCGCGAGACTTTAACCCACAACCGAAGGGCGACAAGGGTGTATCACCTACCACTGACCCACGTGATGTCCGGGATTAAATAATGTATATTTTTTAAAAGATCTGGTAGATGAATTATAAATTCGTTTTTTTTTAACCCTATACGAATAGGATAAATAGAATATATATTTTTCGTTATATTATCTTTTAGAGTGAATGATGAGTTTGTGGTAGAAATTAGTTAATGGATGGAACTCTACTTGTCAAGAATATATTTTTCTTCTTCTCTTATTCTATGAAGAAATTAATTCTTATACTTTATTTAAGGAATCCTAAAACCAAAAATGTTTTATCCTAATACCCTATGTTTTGTTGAACCGATGGTATTTCAAATCATCATAGATTGATGAATTTAAGGACCTCAATTTTACAATTGTTTTTCATTGATGACCTCAATCACTACCTATAAATATTTACGTTTTTCCTCCAATTATATGTCTCTAATTTCCACAAATGTTCTCCTAATAGAGATAATAATTTGGTGGTGACTATTTCATTTATCTTTTCCTCATATTAAGACTAAATTTTAGTAACCTAATTTCTGATGTGGGTTTTCCCACAAAGATATTTTCTATTTTCAACCTTTTATTTTCGAAAAATAATTTCAAATTGCAAGGACAGAATTTATTGAAGGAGGGGAGAATTTAACACCCCAAGATTTCATAGTGTGTTATTTCTTCAGAATAATTCAATAACTTGCACTACACGCAACACCAAGTTAAATTGCACCATGACTTACCAAACAAGCCGTTCAAAAGAGGTTATTAATAGTATTAACTAAATTTTAAACTTTATATAATCCTTATAATTTTAGAATCCATATTATGAGTTTATTAGACATAATGTAAGAACAAATTCATTTTTAGTATTGCACTTTTATCAACTTTTAATAGTGAACCCTTTTTAAATACAATATTTTAAACTTTTTGACTAAATGGAGACGTCAAAAATTTAAAATGACACATCCCAAGCTTCCACAGTACTCTTTCCTTTGAATAATACAGTAGCGTGTGTTGTACGCAACTTCGAGTTCTAACACACACCACAACCAATCAAACTAGCCGTTATGAATAGTAATATCTACTTATTGAAATTATATATATTTTATATTTCAAAATGCACTTCATTTATGGATTCATAATATCTAATTTATCTTACGGTGAAATTTTGGAACTTTTCGGATAAATTTAATATTTTGATGAATAGTGAAAATTAATAAATTTTAATTAAAAACAACTTTTTTAATCAAAATAATTAATATTGATAAAATATGAATTTGAGTGGTTTTAAAGTATATTTAGAATATATTTTTACCATTTAATACAATTTTGGTCATTGGACATAATTTTACAATTAAACCAGACATAAACAAGTGTCAATCTTTTGATAGTTATTATCTCTTAAAAACACGCTTTTTATTTTAACAAAAGGAATTAATTTTAAATTAATTTCTGCCACTTCTGTGTTTTGAATTTGGAAAAATGGATTCCATATTTGGAATCAGGATGTTCAAATATTGTAAATAGGTAACTTTTATTTTTAGACATTTTGAATAATTACTGTGGTAAATATTTTATTTATCATGGTTAAGGGTAAATCCGGTAAATGAGGGTTAAAAAATAATATTATAATAATAATAAATTACCCTAAAACGTGTCCTAGACTTATTTTTTGATACATGTTCGACCATATCCATCTTTGCGTCTATTTTGGGACCCCATGGAGCCACTTGTAGGTGATAGGGACACTTAATTTTAATTAAGTTAAAATAAGTACAAAAATGACATAAGCATATATCTTTTAGAAAAACAATTTTTTACATAGGGTTATATAAGTTGGATTTTCGACTATAAATATTAATTAAAAAGCTAAAAATATTTCCTACATAATGATATTTTATTTATAATTTTTATACTTCGATAATATAATTTATTTATGACACACTGATGATGCAGTAATTACCACAATAGTGAAAAATTAAAATAATTGATATAAAAAATACACAAATAAATATAATTTGAGACTTTTTATGGATTAAACTAATTTTTTAAGTTAATATGACATGTTAGGAATGATTTAATTAAATGTTTTCGAAGTAATCATTCTGTTATGAGTTTCAAAAAAATCAACTATTGAATAGTGTCAAAATTGACATAAAAGTGTTTTTAAAAAAAATATTATATTATTAATTGATATTAAATTCTTAAAAATATAAGGTTCGTCCAAGAGACTTATATCATGATATTTATATCATTAATGGACCACTTGGGGTCTCATGAATGTATATATTAAGTTTATTAACCTTATAATATAAAAATACAAAGAGACATTGTAAAAGTGAAACTAATTAACTTAGAGTTAATACTTAAAGATAAGGTTAATATAAGTAGCCAAACCTGTTTAAATTATATTGGTTCAGTTGTTTTTGACCCATACCCACCTTAAAATTTAAATAATAAACTTTGGATCCATTAGAAACTGAATATTAATTTATTATAAATTAATATTTCTAGCTTTTCCAAAGTTTCCCCTCACCCCTATTATAAAAGGGCACTCCTCCTTCTCATTTAGTCACACCTTCAAAGCCTTTTGGTTCGGCCAAAATCTTCCCCAATACTCTCCCAACTTCCCTAACTACAACATAGAGGCCTTAGTGTGATCATAAAGACAAACTATGGAGCCCTTTTGATCAAATCAGAAGGAAGAACCTGAATAAGAGGTAATGATTTCACCACCCTTTTCCAAGTTCCTTTCTTCTTCCACTTCTTCTTTCTTTGTTATTACCATTCTAAAATAATAACTCCAGTATATTATATATAATGTGATGTTATTATGAATATGTTACAACCATATTCAGTATTCTATCCACCCTTTCAATAACATGTCACCATGCGTGCGTATGTACGGCTTACCGTCGCCACGTTGTGGTGTAATTGTTATTCAATATATTATTTTTTGGATGGGTATAATAATGATGTGTAACTCATGTAAATAATAAATATAACATGATAATGATTCTGTATTTATGATATAATATAAAATTATATATTATTTTAATATCAAAAGAATGATATTGTCGCTCGTGCGTACGTACGGACTACCGTCTCCACGAACGCGATGAGATTCATTCTTCATCGTATCCATTCAAGTATAATTATCATTTTCTGATTTAAAAATGATGTTTAAGGACTTGATATCATTATGGATATGAATAATATACAACCTATCCATTACAAACATGGCTTTCATAATAAAACATATAAAAGAAAACGAATAAGTTAACACCCAAAACGACGATAATTCTAAGATATTATTAACAAAGCAATGTTAAAAGATCATATATGATATCATATTTATGTATATGATTATTTAATAATTTAATAACAATTATTTCACCATTATACAGGAGGTTAACCTAACCCAACCAAGGAAAAGTACAAGGTAAGGGTTTATTTCACAATCTATTCATTATCTGAGTTTGTTTATACGTAATAATCTACTGGGATCTCTTTATCATCCACATCCATGTTTCTTAAAAATGAATTTCAAAACATTTTTAAAATTTAAAAGAATATGGGTTAAAGTCATTTATACCCTTATTTGACTTTTTATAAGAGTTTTATAAAGGAATCTTTCCGTCGTTTTCTAAATAAGGTTCTTTTTAACCTTTTCGACAGAATTAAGATAAGAATGTTTTTTTAACTTATACTGCGGGTACAATTATTTTCCGCCATTATAAAATCATCAAAGCTTCCCTTATAAGCTTATAAGAATATTTTCAAAGAAATTTTTTTACTCTTAAATGATTTAAAATTGAATAATTTAAGAATTTTTGAAAGTCACTCTTTATCAAGATCATAATTTTAGATGTTTTAAAGATTTATCTTTCTAAATATTTTTAATTAATGTCCATGTTTTAAAAATGATTTTAAGGATTTATTTATATGGGCATGAAGGTTTTGAAATGATATTTCTTTTAAAAAGTTTTAAAGTGGTATGTGACACTCTGATTCAAAAATCTATTTTAAATTACTTCATTTATAAATGTGTGACTTTTCAATGATTTCGGGAAAAGAGATATTACTCTCAAATAGTTTTGATTTCATCTATGTCAACATCCTTTGATGGATTTTATGCTTATTTGAAGTTGACTTATTATGATTCAAAACATCTATATTGTATTGAAGGTTTTGTGATATGTTTGACTGTGGATGTGCTATTTTTATACCATTCATGGTTTATGCTAAAAATATTGACATTTCGTATGCTAGTTTTAATATGAATGTTTATGTTATGTTTAAACCTTTTCATATGGGAATGTATTGGACTTAATATGTGATGGGTGTATCCCACTATAGCTCCTCAATGCATCTGTGGGTCTCATGAGACAAACTAGTGTCTTGGCACAAGGACTTGAAAAAATCTTATTTGTATTCTTGGCACGAGGCATTGGCTATGTGGTTATGATAGTCTGGCATTATGCATTCCATCATTATGAAAGTCGTTATTGATATTGCATGTGATTATTCGATTAGTAGAATATCCATGTGAATAAGTAAATGGAATTATTTAATTTTACTTTTTCCATACTATGTTGAAGATTAAATTTAAAAGGCTTTTGTTTTAGTTATACATTGCCTTAAATGTTTATACTTATTTTGGAAAGTTTCTGCTATATTGTTATCCTTAATGGGCATTTGAGCTCACCCCTTTTCTATGTTTTATTTTTCCCAGGATGTGAATAAGTAAGTTATGAATGACCTGCAGGGATATTATGAGGGGATAATAGTGTGGACAATAGAGACATTATGTTGTTGTAGTAGTTTTTCACTTTATGATGTAATGTAAAACATTATGAATATATCCAGTGCTTCCAAGGATACTAAACCAATTGGTCTTTCGAGATTTGATCTTTCTTGTGATCATGCCAATATTATGTAATAATGCACCGACTCTGGGTAACTGGGGTCGGGGCATTACAGTTGGAGTTCTTTGATCTTTGGTCCCAAATCCTTGCCTCAAGGGTGTCTTCGGTGCTTTCCAATTCACTAAGGTTCTACGTTGGAGAGGATTCCTTCTTCATTCATCAGAGAAATTCCAAATTTAGATTTGTTTCTTCAACCTTGTTATCACATAAAAATAGAAGCATGTCAAATCGTTTATGTCATTCTTAGTTGTCACGTCATTATGTTGTTCCATTTATGAAACAATTTTTCTATTACGATTCAATTAAAGAGTCGTTATACCATTCTATTTATGGAATGAAACAGTCATCTCGTCGCTTCTTTGCAGCAAAAAAATTTTATAATAAAATATATTTTTTGTGTTTAAAATATTTTTCTTAAAATGTCTAAAAACTATATTTCACCCTCGATCTGCACCGATTGAGGTTAAGCTCTGCCTAAATGAAAACACTCCCTTATGAGATCAATGGTACTCTTAGATTTTTAATATGATTTAACTTATAGGATATACAAGGATTTGAGAATAAAATAATTGTTCATAATTATTTTATTTATGGAAAAGAAATCTGTTCCAACATTGGCCCATACTGGCCAATGTTAATCCCATTCCAGGCGGATCCCGACACTCTGAGTTCAATGGTTCCCTTTGATTTTTCATCTGGTCACTAGTTTAAAAGTTAAAATAACATACTCACACATTTATTTAATTAACCTTAAAAATAGTTCAATAATGCCTTCCAGCCACTCATGTCCTTAGAATTACATGCCTTCTCAAAGCCACGTCTCAAAATAATCCAATTTATTTTTTAAAAAAAATCATGGAATTCTTGGGTATTAAATTTAATATGAAATAAATATGAAAGAGTTAGTAAATATAGTTACCTTTTATTCAGTTTACATTATTTATATCCATTATTATGAACTTTGGGAATTGAATTTTTACAAGGAAAAAACATATAATTAATATATAGATAAATTTATAAGATAATATTTTATGGGTTAGGCATGATATTTTTTTGAAGAATGTGTATAGAAATGAGGGAAGATCATTCCTTCTATACGTGAGGGGACGAACACTCTTGTAATTACAAAAAGTATTAGATTAATGTAAATTAATTTTCTAGGAAAAAAAGAGACCAAATTTTTATAATTATAAGATAATATTGTTTAAAGTTTCAAATAATTTCATCTAATAAAATTTTTTCAAGTTGGGTTTATTTTCTTTCCCTTGTCTCTTAGTTTACCCCCCATTAACTCTTTCGAAAATTACCATGATATCGATGTTTTTTAATCTTCACGGGTTAGTGATGTTAATATAAAAGAAATGTCATTTATAAATGGATTTTGGTTTATATTTTAAATAATCTATGATCATTTTGTAAAATTATAAAATTTATATTGATTTTAAATTATTTAAAAATATTCATTTTATTATAAAATATCATTAATGTCATTTTTTGGAAATACATGAAATTTTATAAATTAATATATGTCTAACTTATATAAAATGGTTCCAAAATACCTTATTTATGAGATAAGAATTATATTTTCATATTATAATTACCCAAATATATTTTTAAAGGTTTATATATAATTTTACGCCTTATCATTTTTCAACCACTAAGCTAACCAAGGTTTTCATTGACATAGGTAGTGAATTTTTCAATATTAAATGGTAATAATTTTACACATATTTTTAAAATATTCTCATTAATGGGAGATGTATTAAATTTCACACCATTATTAATAATAGTTAACCTATTATTATATATTTATGTTATTTAAATAAGTTAATAAAATAGTATTTAATATAAAATATGAAAAATGTCATTTTTGAATATATTCATGTAATTTGACTTTATAGTCAATATGATTGTAAAGAGATTTGAATATAAATATATCAAATTACACTAATATTTAATACATGTCTATAAAATTATCATAAAATTTTAAATCATAAAAACATATTACATTTATATTTTTAGATATAGTTGACTTGATTTTATACTCCTTGTATATATACTGTGTAAAAATTACATAAATAAGTAAAATAAATAAAATAATTATGTCATTAGTTAAAATTATAAATAAATTAAATTATAGATAATTTCATTAAAAAATTAAATATGAATTTATATGTTAACATAATTTTTTTACCCCTGTAAAAAATTATTTTAGATTTTAAAATCAAGAATTTGACATTTTTGACTTTAACATTTTCTTGCATACTATAAATGTAACAATCAATGTTAAATGGTAAAAGGTCATATTTTTTAATTATATATGATTATGGATAAAATATAATCATCCAACTAAAAATATAATATATTTATATTGAATTTTAATCCATATCATGTTGGGCTTTAAACTTATTTACCCGATTTTACCTTTATTGAGGTGATATATTTTACCAAAATTCTATTAATAATGTCTAAAAAAATTTGACCTAATAACATAATTTTATTCTCACAATTCAAAATTTTTAATCCATTTTATATATTTTCTAACTAATATGTCTCATTAATAATAAAACCATAAAATTCGATGAAAAACGATTCTCCATAAAATCACTTTTTATGCCAAAAAAGTTTACTTATATCCAAATAATGTAAAATGATGATACTAGTGTTGTACATTAAAATATTTTAAATATAATCGATATTATAGTCCATATATAAAAAATATAAAATTAATTTCACTTTTTTTAATGAAAATAAATTACATTTTGAAAAAAATTGTATTTTTTACTTTTTACTGAAAAATAATTCTTTTTAAATAAAGCCCAAAAATTCAAACTATAATAATAATAAAATTGTGAAAGAAAAAAATGATATAAATATAACACCCTGAAATTTTAAAATAATAACATTTTATTCAATTGATTTTATGAAATTCAATTACAATATTATAAGATAATATAAATCCCAAAGGCTTTTTAATATACTTATTGTTAAATTAATTCAATCTCTTCAATAGCTTGTAGTTCAAGCCACCATGAGTTTAAATGAAATATGAGATATAATTAAAATATTATTATTTAGTATGATAGTTATCACCAAGCCATATGAATTATGGGTATAAATAGTTCAAAATAAATTATAAAAACTATGGTTATCAATGGATTTTAATTAAAATAAGAATCATTTATAAGAGAAATAAATTTTTTTCTGAAAATCAATATTATTTCAATAAATCTATTTAGTCATGACCTGCACAAATCATTAAAAAATAGATTTAAAAATTTTAGAATATTTATTTTATAAAATTAACTTCATTTCTGAAACCATTAAAAATCATCTTACAGTGAATTTTTGGGATATTTCAGAAAAGATTCATTTTTTATTCAATTGTGAGTAATAATAAATGTAAATAGAAAGATGGCATTTCATTTAAATTATTTACAATGATAAATTTTATATTTAACTGGTTCTGATGTAAAATTATTTAAAAAATATATCAATTAATACTATTTAGTTCATTTTAATCATTTTCATATTGAATTTTGATATAAAAATTCAATGAACTTTGGAACATTTTGTCATTAAAAACCAAATTTATCATTGCCTCAGTGGGATTAATTTTAAAATAAAAAATTTCACTTTTATGAATGAAATTTCAAAAAATGTATTCACTATTTGGAATCATAAAAATTTATTTTTTCTAATTATTTCATCATAAAGTTTGACCAAAATGAATATTGAAAACAACAAAAATGTATTACTATGATGAAGGTAGAAAGAGATTTACTGGGGGCTAAACTAAAACATAAATATTTAAAATTACCTAAGAAAATGTGTAAAGTAATTTGGATGTAAATATGTAGACTCTATAATATCTAATTCTCTAAAATACTTCATTTTGTATCCTTGTGTATTTTAAAAAATATAGAGCCCTAGGCTTAACATAAATGGTTATTACACCATTCTAGATGAATATTAATAAAATTAGAAAAACACATGCACAATGACCATAATAGTTTAGTGTCCTTGGAAAATTTGAACAAAATATTCTATCTCGGTGAATAATCTTCCTTGTATCCCACAAATATCATCTCATTTAGTATCTCTAATTAAAACCATTATTCATAACCGGGGAAAGGAAATGTAAGAAAGGGGTGATCTCAGATACTCAATTAGGGTAAAAAACTGGAGATACATACGAGTAACCTTTGTATAAATGTATAAGGACATGAGAATAACATTTAATTATCATACGCTGCATATCTAAGATTATATAAATGACTCATGGAATAAATATTTCCATTTCAAAAGACATTAATCATATGGGAATCAAGAGAACAATCCCAGAGACTAAACACTTGAATAAGACATAGCATTGTTGCATACACATTGGCTTACAACATTGGGAACATTCAAAAGTAGAAATAGGTTCACTCATTATGTTAATCACATGAAATCAAGACCTCACATAAACTAGTGGACATAAAAACAGGTCCACACATAACATTGTGAACATGAAATCAGGTTCACGTATAATAATTTGAACATGTGATCAGGTTCATGAATAAACTTATGGAAATGCATCCAGGTCGATGCATAGCATTTTGAACACATAATAAGGTTCACTTATAACATTATAAACATGTAATTATGTTCACACATAACATTATAAATATGTAATAAGGTTATATCACAACATTTTAAACATGTAATTATGGTCACACATAAACTTATGGACATGTAACCAGGTTCATGCATAACATTGAGAATATGAAATAAAGATCATGCATAACATTGTGACCATGTAATCAGGTTAACTAATAATATTGTGAACATACAATCAAGTTCACACATAACATTGTGAACACATAATAAGGTTCACTCATAACATTGTAAATATGTAATCAAGTTAACACATACACTTATGGCCATGAAACCAGGTCCATGCAAAAGATATATACTCATAAGTAATCCATCAGTACCCAATTCATTTGAGGGATATATAAGATCCACCCCTCACATAATAAACTCATACATATATGGGTCACAAGATAATAATACTTTCATCATATCATGACCCATAAAAATAGATGGGATTTATAAAAATCATATCATAACCCATTAAATGAAATGGGTTTCCTAAAAATTTTGTCATATCATTACCTTTGTAAAATGATATAGTTATCATAATCATTTCTTCAAATCATATCTCGTTAAAATAAACAGGTTTCAAGATCATGTAACTCGTGGAAGAGAAAGAGGTGTCATAAATATCATTCCATCAAAACATAAATGATTGAAGAAATAATCTAAATGGTATTCTTCAGTCATATCCCTAGTAAAGAATTAACTATAAAAAATTATTACATATTAGATATGTAATGATTTTAAAGATCTCATGCATCATTTTTTAATGAAAATATCATTTCTTGTAAAATAATTTTCATAAAACCATTTCAAAATTCATTTTTCTAATGTAGACAGCTTCACAATTTAATTTAAAATCTTTTGGGGAAAAATATATATTCCACTTTGAAAATTTATTTTTAAAACAAAAATAATTTCGAAAACCCTTTTTTTGATTATCTTTGAAAACTCATAAGGGAAACTTGAAAATATTCTGAAATATTTTTTCATTGAAAATAAATTGAAAACATAAAAAGAATTATTAAAATAATATAAATCCTATTCTAGAATATGGCTTGGAAAATTTATATAGAAATCTTGAAATCATTGAAATCATTTTCTTGAAAATGTATTATAAAAAAAGATAGATTGAAATCATTGAAATCATTTTATTTGAAAACATTATTTACAAAACAAATAGAGGAAGCTATGAAAATATTTTAAAACACCATTCAAAAATAATTTTTTTTGAAAAAATATTTATTTGAAAAAAAATTACCATCAACAAAATTTCAGAATATTATGAAAATTATCCTTAAAAACAAACTTATAAACATACAAAGGATTCTTTAATGAAATTATGGTCTTTAGAGTGGTAAATTCCATACGTGATGAGCATTCCTTTTATACATTAATTAGTTTAAAAAATTACGTGATTAGAAAAAAATAAGAATAATTTTAAAACCATTTTTAAAACATTACAAAAATGGAAAAACAAATTCCTTTAAATATCATAGTGTAATATTAAAACTTTTCTGAAAATGTTTTAAAAAAACCAAGTATTGAAAGAACATAGATTTTGACTAAAATGATTATTATAGTTTGATTTTCATTAAAACATCTTAATAATTATATTAAGTTCCCATTAGTGGTAAAATTATACCACTACATGGATATAAAATTAATAAAAATATTATAAGATAATTAATGAGATTTCATAATATTTTTATTATAATATTTCATCAATAGAAGAATAATGACAAACAATCCCAATAAATTAGAATATTGTTGCACTAAAATCATCACACATTGGATACTATAAATCATAATACTCATGAAATAATATAATATATAAAGAATAAAATATAATTAAAGTAATTATATTCATGATATAGTCTTTAAAATGGTGTTATATACACCACATGAAAAAATATAAGTGTATAACATGACATGTATCTCAAAGTTGGAAAATTGAGAAAACATTAAATTACTGATTTGGTACCTTTTGAACCATAAACCCCATGAAAGAAAGATCATAAAATGAATATGTAAATAAAAATAAATTTTATTATTATGTTCTTATAATATATTCATGGTCAGTATATAAACCATATAAAAGAAATTTTTGGTGAATAAGGAAAGCATCTTACATATATAAAAAGTGAGAAGAGAAAATTTGAACCTAAAGTCTAGATTTTTTTTGTACACATTAAAAACTCATGTATAATTAACATAATTTTATTATAAATCTAAAAAAAATTATACTTAATACAATATATGATTTTATTATGATTTTATTTTATACATTTATTATTAATTCCTTATTAAGGTTACATTTTGGGTAATATCTATTTTTCCTTTCGTATATGTTTTGGCTTTTTATTATTGATCCTCTTAATTGGATCCTGATTTACTTATTAAAAGAATGTAAAAAATGATATGAATATCATATATATTAATTATATATAAATTGATAAGAATCTATATGAGATATAAGTATGAAATGAAATACAAAGTTCATGGAGATGGTAAACAAAGAAAGTAAATGAAATATATGTACGTATATATCTATATATTATAATTAATGTAGAATAATTTATTCTTATATTTAATATAATTTCACTAAATCCATCCTTAAATACAATCCATGTAAGGTGTTAATGAATCACATCATGTTGAGGAGACGGTAGTCCACACATCCATAAATGAAGTTACTGTAATTATAAAAAATGAAAATCATGAAGGTATATATTTATATAAAAATTAAATAATAATAAATACATCATAAATATCACAAATATAATATAAAATGTGATTTTATATCATAATTACCAACCATGAGAGGTAGTAATGGAAAAATGAATAAAATCATTTAGTGAGGTGATAGTTCGTCGTACACAAGAACAATAAGTTTGTTATCAATTTTATGGAAGTGTGTGTTAGTGTATGTATAACTATAAAAATAAAAAAAATTCTACATATTTAGGATACTGATTTTATTATATAATTATGAAATAAGAAGAGTTTAGGGGTGGAGAATGAAAATAAAACAAAATAGATAGGGGAAGGATGTTACCTCTTCTTTGGGTAACACATTTTGGTTTGCACCAAAGGGAGTACTTTGATGGATTTATTCTCAAAGTTAGGCTTTAAGATAAAGGGGGAGATGCTGGGAGATTATTTGAGAAGAGTTTGGGTGAGCCAAAATTCTTGAGAGGTTTGAATAAGTTGGAGGTGTGAGTGCCTTTTTATAGTGGAGGAGGAGTGACATTCTTTTAAATTTTTGAAAAGGGAATTTCACCTAGGTTTTCCAATGTAATGTGGCGCCAATAATAGAAACTATTCATTACAAGGGAGGATAGGGTCGAAATATGTCCATCCAGTGGATTTTTTATAATTTTCATGTTCATTTCAGCCCTTAAGATTATGGTTTAGTCCATTGTTAAGATAATTTTTCTCTTCATCACTTTAATTAATTTTAATCACTTTCACTAATATTTATACTCAAAAAATGTGTTGACCATATTAGAAAATAGAAATTATTATTATTCAAAATATCTATTTCATTTTTCAAAATTCAAATAACAAAATTTACATAAATCTATTTAAAACTAATCCCTTAGACATGTCATGACAGCAGGTTTCTGAACAAAAATGTTTAAACGATTAAAATGATTTTATATCTAGTTTAAATGTGAAATTGATTAATATGAAATAAATTGGATAAATTTATTTAAAATTTATCTAATTAAATATTAAAATATTAATAAAATATAATTTTACTATATAAGTATATTAGACGAAAACACATTTTTGAATTAAAATTTATTTTTTTACTATTAATCAAAAGATGAAACTTGTCATAAAAAATGTACCCAAAGAAAATTTAGATATTCCACTTTCAAAAATAAATTTTTGTTTATTAAATTAAAATCATAAAATATTTAAAATTTATATTTAAAATGGGATCTCCATAAAAAGTAGGTAAAATTTCATTTTTCAAAAATACATCTTTTTTCATAAAATTGGATTTATAGTTATCTAATACATATAAAATATATTTGATGAGTATAAAAAATATTTATGGAATATATAACATGTAAATTTTATTTATAACATCAATCAAAAGTATTCTGTTTAATTTATTGAGATAACATTTTATTTATACATTGAAAAATTATTTTTATAGAAAAGTAATATCTTTATATCAATTAGTTCTTATATTATAATATATCAATTGATAACCAAAGGATTCATTTAATATTCATGTTTAAATAATATTTTTCTCAATTTTTTAATCTTATTCATAGCTTATATTTCAATATGTAGGTGGTAGCTATAATAATATTTTAATTATAATATTAATGTTATATTATTGTTTTATAAAGTTCTGTATTGTGTGTAATGAAATCTATCAATGGAAATCGACCTTGTGTGTAAAAAAATACAAACATATTTTTGTATGTACCATAAGCCAATATATGTGTTTTTTGTAGTGAAATCTTAATTTGGTGTTGTGGGGAATATAAAAAAAACACAGTGCTTTCATATAACACAATTTATATTCAATTTTCCATGAAATTTAAAATAACGAAGAGATTAATTTAATTTAAAAACAATCACAAAATCTCATTTTTTTTTAAACATGGGTACACATTTTTATTATCATAAATTACAAGTGTTCCACTAACCTAAATTATAAAAGTCCACCACATATCCTATATTATTTAAAACTTCACACCCTTTTAGTTCAACTAATACCTACCCAAATCACATAAAAATTTATTTCATCTCACTTCAAGAGAAATTTTTTGGTATAAATCCATAATAAGAATGTTTTTTATAAAAACCAAAGAGTTTACACAAATAAGAGGTAACGTTTTTCAATGAGATTTTTTATTTTATTTCATCATCAAACTTATTTAATTTATGTTAAACCATGATGATATAATAACCTCAGTATATTCCTTATATAGATATGTTTTTAAGATAAGGTAATGACCTACAAACTTCACAAAATCCATCAAATGGGTTAAAAACCATAATTAGTGTGTATGATAGAGTAAAACTGCATGAACGGATCATAATCATTCTTCCATTACCCCTATCAGAGTTCGGTATGATGAATGAGATAAAGTATATATATGATATTTATAAAATATTTATACTTATATTGTTATTGTATAATATAAAACTTTTTATGTTCTATTCCATAGGGGATAGTATAATGCTATTCTTCTATATGATGGACTCTCTCCATGTGAAGCGATGTGATTCATCTTTCACTAATTCAATACATGGAAGATGATAAGGATAAATTTAATGAATATATGTGATATAATAACATAATATTTATATAAATTTAATATTTATAATTATGAAAATATAATATATCATATTCATTTTACTTTTAAAAATGATAACATCATTTTTCTACATGTGGACTGCCACCTTCACGAAGCGATGTGACTCTCTTTTCATCATTACACCACATAGATAATATATATATGTTTATTTATTAAAATAATAAAATATATAATATATTATGAAAATTATTGAAATATAAAATATTACATACCTTCATTACATGATGATCAGTGTAAAATGGAAATGTTACTCATGTGTACGTAAAACCTACTATCTCTATGATTGTAACAAAATTCATTTTTCGTGATCATATTTTACGATTGGTTTAAAAATCATAATTGATGTAAAAATATGATAATTATTTAATAATAATTGTTATTTAGATTTTAGAACCATATATTATGTGAATGAATCATATCTTTCATGATGAAACACACATGATAAAACAAGGCAATTAACACATGAACCAATGAAAATTATGAAATATTAATGATGAACGGGGGAAAATATGCTATAAAATGATCATATATGATATTATAACTATTAATATGGTTATTTTATATGTTAATAATATTTTTATAACCACTATAATGTATGTTAAATCACAATAAACTAGAAGTAAGAATGAGGTAAGGGATTTTGTCTCAATTCCTTTTACTTGAGGCCCATTTGTATGTTATATACCAAAATCATTAATATGGTGTATATACTCCCCATTTCACATGAAATATCTTGCATAATTAATAATTTAGTGTATTAAGAGTATTTTTTTAATTATTTTATCCAAGGTTATTAGACATTAAGATTACCAAACAATAATCAAAATCATAACTCGATTTCTTTTCATTTGGTTATATTAATTCTTCATCATCTTTGATATTCTAAGAAATTGTGTGTAATAAATTTGGAAAACATATTTTTTTTAACATTTTTTTGGTGGATTTAAATTTGAGTCACATTATTTATCTATTTATTAATTCTCACATTACTTTATGATCTATCTAAGGGTTTATTTCATATTCTCATTTTAGGGATGATTATTTTATACTAAAATATCCATTCATGAAAATCGTTAAATAAATTTTTAATAAATCACTTTAATTTTATCCTTTTAAAGTAATTGATGATTTTTTAATGTAATATTACCTTTTTCACTCTCATTGGAATTTAAAATAATTTATAAAATGGGTTTAAGGAAATTAGACATCGTTTGTCTCTTCCGTTGTAAATCTGTGTTTTTCCAAAACCATGTTTTCAAAATAAAAATGTTTTTAACATTTTTAAAATGATTTATTAATGTTTTTTAAACCAATTTTAACTTTTTAAAAGAATTTATGAAAGTAATATTCATGTGGTTTTATGAAAAATTCCCATTTGGATTTTTCAAAAAAGTAAACATAATATTTGTTTTATCATGTTTGAAATGAACTGAATTTCCATCTATCATGAATAATAAATTGATTTAAATATTAGTTTATAAGTTTTAAATGTTATTTTTAGAGAAATTAATTTACAAATTTTTCTATAAAATTTTAGTTTTAGACAGTTTTTTTTAAATTAAAAGTATATTCTCCTCATGAATTTTTGGAAATATATTTTTATGGTATTCAAATTCATTAATGAAAAAACCCATTTATTATTTCTCCAATGGGTATATGTTGTATTGATACCATCCTTATTCTTCCTCTTGATGGTTTCAGATCATTTTAACAAAGGAATGTATTGAAATTTACATCTATGATTCATTTTTAGTCATTAAATTTCTCTTTAATTAATTACCTACCTATGGAAATTAAATTTACCCTAAATAAAAATATTTTTTATCAACGATATTTTAATTTATTAAACCATATATCATTAATACATACAATGTTATAAATTAAATGAAATTTATTTATCTAGGGAAATATTGATATATTCATATTCCTTACTCAGTATAGATACTTAATGATAATGAAAATGGATCATTAATTTAATCAATAATTTGATATATGAGGAATTATTTGGGGATACATACATAAGTAGGGCCTAGTAATAGATAGACCCTCAAATCAATGTTATTATAAAGCTACACCAAAATCAGTTAGACAAACTCGATGGGTTTGTACCTAGTATTTTCAAAAAATATTGAGGATATATCTTGATGGTAGATGTATAATGTTTGAGATACATGATGTCTAATATTTAATAATTACCATCATTTAGAATTCTGTGATTATTGTCCATGATATTTTCATAATTATATTACCTCTAGTGTATTTCATTCTTAGTTATTTATTTTATGGAATATATGTTGAATTATATCCATTTCCATATTAATTATTCATTATCTAATTATGAGTGTCATGTTATTTATTAAATAGAATGTTTTTCAGTCATTTAAAATGACATATTGATAATGCATTATCCAATTATTATAGTCTTGTTATTGATTAAACAATGTGTGATTTTAGTTATTTACCTCTCCATATTTATTATTATCCATGTGATTTTCATGTTGATGTTATATTTAGATGCACTTCCTTATCATTTGATTGATTACATCGAATGCGTGTTCAATTATTTACCTAGAAATATTGATATTTATTATTTCTTCAATAGTCCAAAACCCTTACTGAGCATATGTTCTCACCCTTATTTTTTTCCATTCCCAATAATCTATGAAGTTTAATTTTATTAATATGAAAATATATACTTGTGGGAATAAAGTTTTTTCCAAAAAATGTGATGTACTTTTTATATTCAAATGTAATGAAAAACTCATGTATATATCTAGTTTACCAGGACTACAAATCTATTCAGTCCTTTTGGGGTGAGATTAATTAAATACAGTACTAATATAATAAATAAAACACTATATCTAGGATAGTGGAGGTAGGGTATTTATAGTTGGTATCAGATAATTTGAAGAAGAAACATTGTGAACTAGATTAAGGGAAACATACTTGAAAGAATATAACCAAATAATAGACATTAGAGTTAAATTTAGAAGAACATATTAATGTTTCATTAGGTAGATAATATGTGTTCTTCCTTGAAATAAATCCCTTTATAGAAAATAAAAGTAAATGTGGTTTTCGAACAAATGTATATAGGGAAATATCACTAAAAGGGGAATATTGGGACTATCCAATTCTTCAACTGCTGTACAAAAATAGGTCTTAATACACAACTAGTTGGACACTCATGGGAGATATGCTTAGCTTAATTAACATATTCATTACAAAACATTATGAAGGACGTGAATATATGATGAAAATGAATGAAAAGTTTAATGAATAAGGTGGACTAAATTAAATAAAGGCTTGTTTCAAGATTTAATCATCCTATAAATGATTATGTTGTTTCCCCACTATTATTATTGATTATCATACAATTATTTTTGGTTTTAGTCTGTAATATCCTTGGTAATTAAAGAATAATAAATTTTCATATTTTATAAATATTTCTGAATTAAATATTACTTTTACGTTAAAGGGTATGATATGTTCAATGGCATACCTAACACGCAACAATGAGTTTCTCTGAAATCTAATCTTGCACACAAGGAGATACTAAAAAAATAATAATATAATATTATTATTTTAAATGGTAGTTAACACTTAGCCACTTTATTGGCAGAAATGAATAGAACTAACCTTATTATGATTAAACATGATTGATAAATTTTTTTACATTTATCCAATAAAATTTAGATGCTTAAATTCAGAATGAATCCAATTTTAATCATAAATACACCGATATTTTTTAATAGGTAGTTTCATCGCCTTTTGATGGAAAACCCTTTTTAAATATAGTTTATCTCCATTATATATGTTCCATTTGAAAAAATAAACTTCTTACTTATAATTGGGACATCAAAATTTAATTTGGGAAAATTTTTGTTATTTTTCTGATAAAGTTCATTTTTTATGAATAGTGAAAAATGGTGCATTTTAAGTCAAAACTGTCTTTTCAACTAATTTATTTATATGATTAGATTTTCATTTTAGTTGGTTTTAAAGTGAAATTAGATTATATTTTTATCATTTAATAAAATTTTGGTCATTGTATGTAATTTTAGTTTGAAATTGGACATAAACTCATGCCAATCTTTTGGTAGTTTTTACTTTGTAAAAACAGGCTTTTTGGTTATGATAACTAGAATTAATTTTAAATTAATTTTTGAAAATTATATTTTTTGAATTTAGAGAATATGATTCCATATTTGGAGTTATGAGGTCCAAATTTTTTAAATATATACCTTTTATTTTTAGACATTATGAATTGTAACTTTAGTAAATATTTTATTTACTGTGGTTAAAAGGTAAATCTGGTAAATAAGGGTAAACAAAAATAATATTATAATAATATTAAATTACACTAACACATATCCTAACCCTATTGGTTGAGATATTTCCGACCATGGGCATAATTGGGTCGATTTTAGGACCCATGGAGCCACTTGTGAGTGAAAATGACATTTAATTACTTGTAATTTAATGTTATGGAAAATATAACCTAAACATGTATCTTTTAATAAAACAATTATTATATGGGGTTATATAAGTGATATATTCAACTATAAAGAGTAATTAGAAAGATAAAATGATTTTCTACATCATGGTATTTTATTTATAATTTTTATACATCAAATAAATAAATTTATTTATGACAAAATTATGATGTAGTGATCACCTCATTAATGATTTTTTTAAATAAATGAGATTATAAATATTAAAATAAATTTATTTTTAAACTTCATATTCCATACACTAATTTTAGGGATGATTATTACTTGTTATATTTTAATTGATGAAGTTTGAATAAATTAATCAAGCTGTTATGGATTTTTAAAAAAGTCATGATACGAATAGTATAAAAATTGACATAAATGTGTTTTTAAATAAATTAATATTTTATTAAATTATATAATAGTCCTAAAAATATATGATTCATCCAACTGACATATATTATGTTACATTTTTCATTAAGTGTCCATTTTGGGTCTCTTGAAATTTTATAGTAACTATAGTAACCATATATTTTGGAAATACAAGAAGGCATATTAAGAGTTAATTTATTTAACTAAGGGTCCAAGATAAAAGATAATGTTAATTTTATGACCTAAACTTGTCTAAAACCCATTTTATGAAAATATTAACATCCATAATCATCCGATATTATAAATATATTAGTTAGTTGTTATTATAATTCTAAAATCAATTAATAATAAAATAACATTTCAAACCATTCCTAAAGTGCCCCTCCACCCACTTATAAATGTTCACCACCTATAACCTATTAATCACACCTCCCAAGCCCCATGGATTATCCAAAATATGCTCTAATAATATCCCAACATTCCAATATTCCCCTAAAAAGCATTCCCCCAGGAAGAAAGGAATTCAAGAAATCCCTTTTTGGCTCAAATAAAAAGAAGTTACCGGATTTGGGGTAATGTCTTCACTCAAGTTCCTTTCGAGTATTTTTTCTTGTCCAATTCCTATTCTCTTCTTATTTTTTTACATAAAAAAATTAGTATAATAAATATAATAGGTTTTTTATTATAATTATTTTAACTACACTTACACACACCTTCGTCTAATGGGTATAGAACATGCTGTTTCTGTGGACGGTGAACTACCCCCTCATGAAATGATGATTGTTCAATATTCTCCTACCAACTCTCATGGTTCCCATTATAATGGAAATGTAATTATATATGATATTTATGATATTTATTTTTATATATATGATTTTTTAATTTTCATTTAGAACATACCTTTATGCTATTCATGTTGTATAAATACGATAATTTCAATTGAGGAAGTGCGGACTACCGCCCCTCAAAGTGATGTGACTCGTTCATACCATACATGGAACATATAAAGGATAAAGTAAATGAAATTATATAACATATATAAAATATTATATTATATTTTAATTATAGTATACCTATTTATCATTATGTTTTTTCTCCATTAAAAATTAAATAGAAATGAAAGTAGCATCCATGTGTCTGTACGACTTATTGTCTCCATGAATGATGTGTTTCATTTCTTATCTCAAAATAATATGAAATATTATAAATACATATACACCAAATGTATAGGATATATATGATATTTAAATCTTGAATATCATTCTGGATATAATGGACTTTTGACCTCATAGACAATTTGTAATTATAATAAGTTCATTTTTTGACTCAAGCACCGAATATGGACAAAAATGACTGATATTAACTTAAATAAATATGAAATGTTTATAACGTGGTAAAAAGTGACATAAAAGGAATAATAAACATGAAAAGAGTTTTAAATCAATTATAAATTAACATATGTTTATTATTTAGGAAGAATAATAAACATACACGATGAGTCAGATGCAAGGCAAGGGACTTTGTCTCAATATCCTTTTATTGGGGGAATGTTTAGATAATATACACCTCCATATTTTAAATGGTGTATAATAAACACCTTTTAAGTTTACATTCATTCAAAGGAAATATTTTTTCTATGAATTGTTTTACTAAACTACAAAAGAAATGTTTTTTAACATACGCAGTGACAATGACCTTTCCTCCACTGCGAGCATTATTTGATATTTGGATTCCTTAACAAGTTGTGATGTTTTTGAATGAAAAAAAATACCATATAATATTCTCAAATATTTTGGTATTGAAAATTATTTTAAAGTGTATTTACTATTTTAATGTCTTGAAATTATTTCTTATGATTGCAAATGAAATTTTATTTTTGAAATGATGATATTTGCAATCCTTTATGTTTGATTATTATATAATGGTACATGGAAATTTTATTTGTAGTTACGTGATAAACCAAATGACGGGTGGATCTGTGATAAACCATGTATCAGTGATTACATTATAGCCTCAAATGCATTTGGTATGGATGTTGGCTGTATGGTTATTCCATTTGTAAAAATGGTTTTTGGAAATCGACCGTATAGTTATTCCATTTAAGTATGATTATTTCTCATGTGTACCTATTATATGTTATGTGTTCTTTATATGGGTTTTATTGTAATAATTTAGTTATAAAAGGGTAGTCTATGAGATTTTATTCATTGAAGAGTATTTACTGCTTCATAAAGGTGAAAAGTATTACATATGATTAAATATCCATGGTTTACATCTTGTCTTAAAAAACTAAGATTTTTCATTATTTGTGTATCCATTACTGAGATTATTATTCTCATTCCATGTATTGAAATGTTTTTCACAGGATTTAATGGTGAATAGAGTAATGGATGGGATCAAGGAAACGTTTTGATGTTTAAGCATGAACAAAAATCATGATCTTTTTTAGATGTTTTTGTTTCATTGATAGTGAATAGAAGTGTATAATTTGTAATAATAAAGTTGTTATGTATAAGTTATGGCCTAATTCTCAAAAGCTATAAACCTGAAAATATCCTCAATGTGAATTATTAACTTAATTCATGATTATGAAATATTTATGTCTGGGGCCTTATAGTTGGTATCAGAGGTCGTTTTAGACAACATTAGGAGTTATGATATTGTTAAGTTAATATCCATAAATTATTTTTACATTAGGGTAATATTGAAATGATATAGAATTTTGAGATTACCATGATTCTTTTCCTAATTTATTTTTGTGATTAGAATGGTTTCCCGTAGAGGAAACAAGGAAACTATGATGGGATGACATAAAGAAGAAAACAACCTTCCAAATCAGCAACCTGAGATAGTCGGAATTAGAACTGAATAGTATGTTGCAATGATGGAATATTTGACTAAGGATATAAATGGTGGTGGTATCTATGCACCAGATCAGCTAGATCAACCATAGAGGAACATGTCAGTAGTGAATTATTTCACGAGGCAACATCACCCACCATTCAGAGGATCATCTGACCATGTTCAATATAAAGATTGGATCAATTAACTGGAAAATATTTTCAATGTAATGGGATTTATAGACAATCAAAAGGTTAGTCTTGTTTTTTTTTCGTCTTTAACGAGGAGTCGATCAGTAGTGGTCGATGGTTAAAAATATCAGGGACAGTGAGGAGATTGATGCTCTTTGTTCAGAATAATTAAAAGGTATGTTTCTTGAGAAATACTTTCCTAAGAAGGTTTGATTTAGGAATAATTTTTTTGTAATTGTTGTAGGAGGATGAATCAGTGGCTACTTATGAAGTAAAGTTCACTCGACTGGCAAGGTATGCTCCAAATTTCATCAGAGATTTAAATAATAAGATAAATCAGTTTTACTTAGGATTGAAGCCACGATATCGAAAGACATTAGCCTCTCATGAATTCAAAAGCAATGAGAAAATTTTTAGATGTGTCGATAAGGTTGAAATGGATTTTTCTGATGGTCATGTGTTCTAAGAGAGGAAGCAAAAGAAGTTGCTCAGTTGGTTGGTAAAGGGAAAGAAATCATCAATGAATCCTAGAGGTAAGAAAATTAAATTTCCATCTGGTGAAAAGTGTGGTAAAAATAATACTAGAGAATGTTTATCAAAGTATAGAAAGTGTTTTTGATGTGGTAATACTGGTCATATTGCTCGTAACTGTAAGGAAGATGAGCAAGCAGGCAATGAAAATCCATTAGTAAGATATTTTATTTGCAATGAGTTTGGGAATTATGCCAATGTGCGTCCAAAGTTAATTACCTAGGGTGGAAACCAGATTGATAAAAAGAATAAGGGTGGGTTAAAATATTTCTATACAACTACAATTGATGTGGGACCATCAAATGAAGTGTTATTGAGTATTTTGTTTGTTTTTTCAGATTATTCCAATGTATTGTTCGATTTAGGGTCTACAAATTCTTTCATTTCATAGAAATTTTTGGGTAAATTTGTAATTCCACCTTAAGAAATGAATCCATAACTTATGGTAAAAAACACATGGGGGAAATGATGATACAAAAAGGAATTATAAGAATATTACTATCCTTATTTGTGGAAATAATTTTCCAACAAACCTTATTGTTTTCCCTCCAGTAGAGATTGATGTTATTTTGGGAATAGATTGGATTTCTGTTTACCATGCTAATATTTTATATAGATCTAAAGAGGTTTCTTTTCAGAAATACATTCATTTTGTGTACAATAATGAATCCTTATCTTTGATAACATATCCTGAAGCTGATAAACTAGTGAAATATTGAAATGAATTTTACCTATCACATATTGTTGAAAACAAAGGAACTGTTCAGATTAGTGATGTTCTTGTAGTAAATGAGTATCTTGATTTTTTCTGATGAGTTTCCTATATTATACCTGATCGGGAAGTTTAATTTACTGTTGACTTAGTTTCTAATGCTAAGACAATTTCAAAACTCCATTATCGAATAGCTCAAATTGAACTTTTACAGTTAAAGAAAAAATTGCAGGTGTTCTTGGATAAAGGATTCATTAGACTTGAAACATCATCGTGGGGTGCTCCAATATTGTTTGTTACAAAGAAAGATGGTTCAATGAGACTTGGCATTGATTATAGAGCCTTGAATAATATCACTATTAAGCACAAGTATCCTTTGCCTCATATCGATGACTTGTTTGATCATCACTAGGGAGTTTAGTCTTGTTCGAAGATTGACTTGAGTTCAAGGTACCATCAGTTGAAAGTAAAAGAAGAATCCATTCTAAAGACCGCATTTCCTACTAGATATGGCCATTATGAATTTGTAGTTATTCCTTTTGGGTTAACCAATGCACCTACTGTATTCATGGATCTTATGAAGAAAATATTTTGGGAGTTCTTAGAGACGTTTTTTATTGTGTTTATTGATGAAATTTTGGTATATTAAAAAAGTAAAGAGGGACATGAACTTCATTTAAGGGTTTTCTTGAAAACCATGAATGAAATGTAGCTGTATGGGAAATTCAGAAAGTGTCAATTTTGGTTAGAAAAAAGATTATCCCATGGTCACATTGTTTCAATAAATGACATAACCATTGATCCTACTAAAACAAAAGTTGTTGAAGAATGGCCAAGACCCAAAAATATAATTGAGATTCAATGTTTTCTTGGTTTGAAAGGATATTACTAAAGGTTTGTTGAAAATTGTGCATGGTTATCTGGCCCAATGACTTATTTAACTCAAAAGGTGTTAAGTTCATCCTGAAAAATGAACATGATGATTGTTTTCATAAATTGAAAATAAGATTGGTGAATGCTTCAGTTTTGGAATTACCTTATAGAGATGGTGAACTTGTAATCTATAGTGATACTTCGTTGAAAGAATATGATTTTTTCTTAATGTAGAACGATTAGGTAATTGCGTATGCATTACGTCAGTTGAAACCTTATGTCTTAAATTACCCTACACATGATTTGGAATTAGCTGTTGTTTGTTTTCTTTAAAAATTTGGAGGCATCATTTGTATGGAGTAATATGTGAAATATATACTAACTACAAAAGTTTGAAATATATATTCACTCAGAAATAATTAATCATGAGAGAGAGGAGATTGCCACGACCCGTCCCCCGTGGCCCTATCATTGCTACCCCAAGCCCACCTTCCATAGGCCAGAGGTTTGTGACTAGAACTAGAAAGGAATTTACTTAAAATGGGATAGAATTGCCTCAAAACCTATACCCACACAGATAGGGTACACTGCACACAATTAAAACACAATGGAAGAAGAAATGTGCAACCACAACTAAAAAACACCACATAGTGTAAATGTAAGTATTGAAGTAACGAGGACAGAATACAAGCCTAACTGAAAATAGAAATACATAAAAAAAGGAAAATATCTCCTAAGGTTGTACACCAAGGATCCTACCTTAAGGGTAGGTAAATCTCATCACTACGGCTCTCCATGTCAACCGATCATCTCCGTACACCGTCAAGTTGTGCCTCCTCGAGACTCTGTAAAATTTGATCATTATCTACACAAGATACAACCAGGTGAGGGAAAAGAATTTTCATGGGTGAGTATAAAAATATCTATTAGGGACCCTGAGACCCCCGAGGGTCTATTAGAATTCCACAAACAAAAAACCACAAAGCATGATCTCAATCACAAAACACAAAGAAAAAGACAGATCACACCAGGTTTAACTTAAGCACAGAAATACAGATGTTTAGTCATAAAACTAGATCATATTGTTCTATCATGAGGCTCTGATACTGACCCACACATGATTGCTCGGTGTTGATCCACTTAGGATTTCTCGGTGCTGATACACACATGATCGCTTAGTGCTGATCGATACAAGATCACTCGGTGCTGATCCACACAGTATCTCTCGGTGCTGGTCCACATTAGATCACTCAGTGTTGGTCCACAAAGGATCGCTTCATGATGATCCACACAGGATCTCTCGGTGCTGATCCACATAGGATCTCTCAGTGCTAATCCACATAGGATCACTACTCATTCTACACATCTCAGCCGACCACTGGATTCCCGCACAAAGCACGCTTGATTCCGTGAGGATCCATTTCTCAAGACATTAGTTATATAAAAACCGGAAAAAGTCCCACATGTAAGTAACCCAATGAACCTCCATATCATAAGGGTTCTAACCCAATAGACGGCTTGTTAACTGGACACCCGGTCTGTAATTTTTTTGCATTCCATTGTCGTTGGTCCGGTTGGATTTAGATTCAATCCAACCTGAGGCATTCCAAAATTATCCAAAACTCAAGTGGAGTATCTCATAAAGAAGAATTTTAACTAAGGGTACAAACTCCATAAAATTTTTGTCAAAAAAAGTCTGGATTAGAAGATATGCACATTTAATTGTAACTGGGCCAAAAAGGGTATGGGTTCGGTCTGACCCGGTCTGACCGGCCCGAAGGGGATGGGCTCTTCCCGATTCACCTGGGCCTAGTCCAGCCCACTAGGGCACAGGTATGGCTTAACCCACTTGTTGGGCATGGGGGTCTGATGCCCTCCCAAACGGCCAGGCCGTTTGGGTCATCAAAGCAGCGATGTCAGATGGTGTCGCACCACTGGGACATCCCATTGGACCGGCCACCTGCATAACCTGCAGATCGCGGGTCTGCCATCCACTATGGCACGCCGTCACAACACGTCTTTGTAGCGCACTACACTTCTCTGATGTTACCAGAAAAGGTCTACTACCCAATGTCCTCCGTGATGACTTTGGGTGCCGCCACCTTCTCATGACCAATAGTAGCCGGCCACAGCCTCCTCTTGTTGTCGGTGCCGCCGCACTGACGATTCTTCCATGGTCCACCAGTGAATCTCTATGGTCCGATTCCTTTTTTGTATGTGCCTAAGGCCTCCTAGGTAGGTTCCTACACCGCACGGACCAAAGTCTCACCTTGCCTCCATATTTCTCAGTCGCCCATAAAGAACTCCACCAACGTGAGATCATCAAAGGGTCCGAGTCCTGTTCATATTTTCCTGCAACCTCAACATTAGAGATATAACATATGAAGTATTATTTAATTATAAAAACTCCCAAAAATAATCCATGCATTATCCTCCCGCATTAAAGAATGAAACATGGATCAACCCCTTGGTCAGTTGATCCGTGTTTTTGATAATAATAAAGAATGAAGAAAAAGAGAGGAATTAAGCACATAACCCCTACTTCGAATAAGTTGGTAGACACTGTAGATGAGGAATACGAGACCACATTAGAATCGTGTTCATTGGAATTATTCGATGTCCGGTTCAGATTCTCTAAGGGGTCGAAGATCCTTTCTATATTGGAGTAAATCGTCGCCGACATTGTAGAGACCCGAAGCTTGACGTACATAGATATTAAACTAATTTTGTGGAAATACTTAATACATAACAAAATCAGACACCCAAGGACCGTAATAGTTTAGTGTCTTTGGAAACATGGAACGTAATCTTCTAATCGTGGTGAAAGATCTTCAACATCTCCCATAAATATCTTACACTTTTTGTTTCATTACCTAAAAAAATTCTTTTAATCATGGGGGAAAATAAAACATAAAAAGGGTGAGCTCAAATGCTCAGTAAGGGTAAGCATGGATAAAATAAAACATGTCATATACATTTGAACTTAAAAACATGAACATACTGTTTAAACATCAAAATCTTGAGCAAATACATAAAACATGGAAGTACATAAGGCATAGATCATAATGGAACATAAATCATGATAACATAGCATGGGAATAAAACATATGATTGTGGAATCCATTAAGAACATTTAATGATTTCCATAGTATCCAAGGCATTTCTTCCAAGACCATGTTAGTGGACAAAGTCCCTTTCTGAATCGAGTTCAATCCTCGTTCTAGTCCTGTAATACTGAACCGGATTAACTTACAGTTCCAGCCATATCTATCTCATGAGATATAAATCTTTACCCAATGAATTGGAGGGAGATATAGGTACCACCCATCTCATAATGAAATCATTCTTACTTGTGCCACAAAATAAACATACATCATTCATAAAAATCCAATAAATAAAATAGGTTTCATAAACATCATCCCATCATCACATAATCCATATAAAAGAAATTGATATCATTTCATAATAAGAAAAGTGAAACCATGTAAATCATAAAGACATTATACTTGAAACATACATATATGAAATAATTTCATCTTAGATGAAAAATGGTTTTGATAAAACACTTGAAATGAATTCTTGAGGGAAATATCCTTTTTTCTTCAAAATAATTTTCTTTTCCAAAAATGTCATAAAATTTTAAAATAAAAGTATTTTGTTGAAAATAGTCATGAAATATTTTAGAGGAATCTTTATGAAAATACGGTTTTATAAAACATTAAAAATCCTTTAATGTCGTATACGTTAAAAAAACATTATTCTCGTACTTTTGTCGGAAAAGTAAAAAAGTACCTTGTATGGTAAATAAAAGAAATATTCCTTCCATAACATGGGGTAAAAGTAAATTGGGTAAAAAGGAATTTAAACATAAATGAATAAAATTTTATAAAACATGGACATGGATGATAGCAATAACCCTCAGTAAATATTTACGAATAAGCAATCTCGGATAAAAATGAGATTTGCACAATTATCCCTCACCATAGGTCTGATATGCTTCGTACATATCCGAACGTCCTGTATAATGATTTAAATAATGTCATTGACTTATTAAAGAATCATATTTGTTGTTATTATATTATATATGTTTCACTTATGACTTTATATTACCCTTTCTTTTGTAAATTCCATGTTAAAGCAGCGTTTTGGGTAAAATCATTTCATTTATCGTATGTGTTTCGACTTGTCGTTCTTGATATTATTACTTATATAATGATTTACATAATTAAATAATGTAAATAATGGTTTATATATAATATATATTCATCATATACATATATATATCATAGATTGATAAAAGAAATGAAATACACCGTTCATGGAGACGGTAGGTCGTACGTACGCATGAACGCTGTTTTCGTTTCCTTATTGAATTGAATGAAACTAAATAGATGACATGCATATATATATACATAAATTCAGAAGCATTTTATTTCATATATTTCATTATTTTTCATTAAATAAACTTTATGATCATTCATGTACAGTTAACATTGTGAATGAATCTCATCGCGTCATGGAGACGGTAGTCCGTACGTACGTACGAGCGATGATATCGTTCCCATAATTATTGAATAGAATTGTAGTGGATGGTATAATATATCAGAATCATTATGATATTATAATAACCATATATAGTTATTATTTACACCATTATACCCATCCATGTAAGGGGTTGGTGGAAAAAACAGATTTAACCACGGCGTGGAGACGGTATTCCGTACGTACGCACGCGTGGTGATTTTGTTTTCCGTAGGATGGATAGATGGTGAAATAAGGTTGTTTCATACTTATAATAACATATTAGTATATGAGTTATACTGATGTTATTACTTCATAATGAAACAAATAAATAATAAGAAGTGGAAGAAGAAATAAAGTTGAAAGAATCGGTAACGGACATTACCTCTTCATTGAAGCGCCTCTTTGAGACCTCCTCTTAGGGCACTAAAATTTGTCTTTGAAGAAGACCATAACCTCTAGGATATTTATAGGGAAGTGGAAAAGTGAAATTGGCAGGGGTTTTCCGAGCTTGAATGCTCAAATTGGTGTGAGGAAGAGAGGGAGGAGGTGCCCTTTTATAAGGGAGGAGAGGGGCACCTTTGGAAAAACTAAAAAATATTATTTTATTATAAAGTCATATTCTATTATTAATAGCTCCAAATTTATTTATTTATAAGATAATGTGGGGGTGGGTATAAATCCTCTCATCCAATAGAATTTATACAAGTTTTGGTTTCTATTTTAACCTTATCATTTAGATTTATCCTTAAGTTAAATAATTTTACTTTTACTGTGTCTTCTTGTTTTCTTACACTATAAGGTTAATAAACTTACTATAACAAGACAAAAGAACCCCAAGTTGTTTATTATTAATATATATAACCTTATCTAAGTCATTTTCCCGTACCTTAGATTTTTAAGAATAAAATAAAAATTAATAATATAATATTTGTTTTAAAATCTATTTTATGTCAATTTTGACACTATTTGGTAATTGATTTTTGTGAAAATCATAATAGAATGATTAGTTTGAAAAACATTAATTAAATCAATACTAACATGTCATATTAACCTAGAAAATTAGTGTAATTCATAAAATGTCACAAATTACATTTATTTGGGTATTTATAACATCAATTATGTCAATATTTCATTAATAAGATAATTACTGCATCATCGTTGTGTCATAAATAAATTAAATTATTTAATGTCTAAAAATTATAAATAAAATACCATTATGTAGGAAATATTTTTATCTTTTTAATTAATATTTATAGTTGAATTTATCTTATTTATAACCATATATTAAAAATTATTTACTTATTAAACTTTGATTTTAACTATTTTAACCCTTCTTTAAATAAATTAATATTAAATGTTCTAATCTAATCTGAGTGGGCCTAAATGGTCATATTTTATTCCTAAGGTTGTTTTTGGTCGAATTAAACTTATACAATAGAATTAGGACATTTTTTAGGGTAATAATAATATCAATTTTACCCTTAATTACCCTATTTACTTTTAACCGTGGTAAAAAAAGTAAAATGTTACTATTCACCAACAATTATTTTCATCTCATTGAACCACATTTTAGTACTTGATATTAACCATGTCTCTCGGATTTTCGAAATTCCAATCACAGAAGCGGTAAAATTAAGTTTAAATTTTAAAAAGTCAGTTTTTTAACTACCACTATGTGGTTGCACTATTCAATGAAAATTGAAGTTTTTCAGAAAAAAAAACCTAAAATTCATCCTAAGCATTATTTAATTTTACGAATTCAAAATTTATGACTATTTTTTCAAATTCATAACATATAAGTGGAATTTATTAATTTTAAATTTAATTCCCGTTATCAAAACAAATAGCGTGTTCTTAAGAAACAAAAACAATCAAAAGATTTGTAGTTGTTTATATCCAATTTCAAAGTGAAATTAATTCCAATGAACAACATTGGATTAAATGGTAAAAATATATTCTAATTACACTTTAAAACCAATTAAAAATATAATCTAACCATATAAATTATTGCGATGAAAAAAGTTGTTTTTAATTAAAATATTACGGGTTTTTACTATTCATTAAAATAGGAAAGTTATCAGAATAATATGAAAATTTTATCCAAAGTAAATTTTTATATCCTGATTCCAAAGAAGAATTTTATTTTTTCAAATTGAACTTATATACATGTCAAAAACAAGATTTAAGTTGGGTGCGTCATCAAAAGGCGGGAAAAATGCAATTTTTGAAAAATACATATTTTACACGAAAAATTTATTTTGTTCTCATACCATATTCTAGAAAATGTGTAAGATGAATAATAATGTTATAAAATTCAAAATGTAGTTAATAATATTCATAATGGCTAGTCCATAATAATATTATAACAATATATTGTTGTTTAGTAAAACCTGGTATTGCGTACAACACACGCTATCGAGGAAAGTCGTGATTGCGTGTAATTCAAGCCAAGTCAGGGTTGCGTGTTGTGAAAGACTCCTCCGTTGTTTCGTATAACAGAATCCAACAATATTTCATTTATACATTGAATATATATATATAAACTCAATGTTTTGTAGAATAACTACTATCAAAATTGTGTGTAACATGATCCAAAAATAGTGTTGTGTATACTGCAAGCTCATAGGGTGTTTCATATAGCGCAAGGAAATCTTGATGTAGCTTAAAACACAAGACATCAATGAAATTGAAAGAATATTTTTCATAAAATCTCAGGGTGTTACATTCTACCCCCCTTAAAATTAATTTCTCCATCGAAATTCGTCGAGGTTATAAATCATTTACTATTTATAGAAACCCACATCGTAAAAAGGAATACTAAAACTGAATTTTACAAACTAAAGTATGAAATGTAATGATTACCCAAAGAAACTCATCACTAGGTTTCCATATAGGAGAACATAGGTGAAAATATGGATATGGAAGAAAAATATAACCATCAAGTTCTGATGGAGAGTGGTAGAGAACATGGCTATGAAAAATCCATCAATCCCAAAGCCACAAATTTGTGATGATCTAAGGTACCATCTGATTCATCGAATATAAGAGCAATAAGACAACATTTTTGGTTTTCAATATCTTTTTCCTAAAGTTGAAAATTTTTAATTAGAATAAATATCTACTTTATTTCGATATAATCTCACCGTTGTTCGTGCCTTGAACAATTTCCACTTTATCTCTTAAAGAAATGAAGTTGAATTTGTCATTCATGAATTGTTAGATGATCATGGATGGAATGATGGGTCATTCCATCTGTCTTAATCAAAAGGATAGAAATAGTTATATACATAAGTCCATATAACGTATATCGTTCCAATAATGGACATATACTTCATCTATCATAACACTTAATAAAATAAAACTAGTTTATACTAACCAGGGACTTACTGTAGGCCTTTAGTAGGTGATAAAGGCATGTCGCACTTCAGTAGTGGGTTTGATTCCCACAGCCTTTTCCGACGTGATGGGCTATCACCCATCCTACAGGTTGTCTTTTTTCTAAAACTACATCAGTATAACATCCCATCAATAATATCGAAAAAAGTTTTATCCTTAAACAATACTAACTCATGTCCAACATAATCCATTTCAATCTTTAGTCTTATCCAAAATACTGTTGTCCAATCTCATATTATTGTGAAAACAAGTATCAGAGAGCTCATATAACAAGCATGTTAATACCATCGTTGATCCCCATATATCATAAGATATGTCTTATTGGTCACATTCCAAACATTCTAAGGCCTTAATCATGTATTCTCTTGAAAAATAAATTCCCATTAAATCTTAGTGAAAACATGAGTGTTGTCAAAAGTTAACTCTTTCCACATACCAAAACCCCAAAATTCTATATACTCAAACCATGATACCACTTAGTCCTTATATCAATCATGAGCTCATGAATACTGTCAAACATTTCATTTTCTCCTTATCCCTTCATTATGCGCATATCATCTTCTTTCCAAAAATATCTCAATAACTTTCCATGGTTACCGGTACCATAAAATTATTAAAAACCATAATCAAACAATACATAAATATTCCAATATTCCACGATACTATATACAACATTATTTTGGAATCCCATTACATAAACATATAATCATTCCACCACATCGTTGTCATATTCAACATCGCCAATAGTGATCTCATGTGACATCCCATTGTCCTTTGCCTTAAGTGGTTCCTCATGTCGATCATCACTAACCCTTGGATTAGGGCATTTATTAGCATAATTCCCGATTTCCTTGCACTTGAAGCATTGAAGTGTTGGTGGTGTGTTCTCTACAGTCTTTTATTTATTCACATCATTAGCAACCCTTTTCCATTACTTCGACACTCAACAGCTCAATGACCTTCTTTTCCACACTTAAATAATTTTCTAGTCCCTTTGAGTCAATCTACACCATGCTTCTTTCCACACTTTGAGCATAAGGAAACATTCATCTTCTTTTCACCATTATTCTGAGATTTCTCATTGAACTCCATCTTTCGTTTCTTTTTAAAACCATGAGATGGATAAATAACACTAACTTTAATTTCTACCTTGATAGCACAACGTACAATTTCTTCATAGCTACTGATGTCTTTTATAGCTAATGCCCTTCAAAGTCTTGGTTTTAAGCCACTGAAAAATCGATCAACTTTACTTTCAGGTTGGATGATAAAGCCAGATGCATACATTTCAAGTCTTGTAAAATTCGCTTTGTATATACCAACAGATTCATCATTCTTCTACTTAAGCTCAAGAAACTCCTTTTCCATATTTGTTCGAAGAATATGAGGGAATTAATTACTAAAAAATAAGTTCTTGAACTCGTCCCATTCCATGGACTCAATTTCATCTCTTTGCCTCGTATTATTGATAAGATTCCACCATTGATCAGCATCACCTTCCAAACGATATACTGTTAAGATGACATTATCATGCTAAGAACATTGTAGAACTGAAAATATCTTTTTAGTAGTACTGATCCATTGTTCAGCCACTAAGGGATCAGAAACCCACTGAATGAAGGTTGATGCTTCCTCATGAAGGATTCAACAGAATGTTTCTCCTTTCTCTACTCATTTTGAAATCTAGAATGATTCATAGCTTGTGTAAGTATAGAAATAATATTGTGCACTCCATCTCTAATGACATTGGTTTGGTCAAGAGGACAATCATGGCATTGTCCATTACATTGATCAACACGGTTCCTTCGGGTTCCATCCATCGTCTAAAACCCAAAAAAAAATAGTGTGAGAGGAAAATACCATGCTAGGGAAAACAACATAATAAAGGGGGAGTACCTTCAATACCTAACATATTAGGTTTAATTATAAGATCTTTATCACAATTCTAGGACTATAACCTATACGTATACTTAACCTTAGGGACATCCCTAGACATACCTTAGAAATATCTCTAGGGATCTCACTAATGTTTTAGCATCCTAGTTTCCAAAGGTTAACAAAACCTTTCCTCTGATACCAACTGTAGAGACCCAAAGTTTGACGTACATGGAAATTACATTACTTTTTTGGAAATACTTAATACATAACAAAATCAGACACACAAGGACCATAATAGTTTAGTGTCTTTGGAAACATGGAACTTAATCTTCTAATCGTGGTGAAAGATCTTCAACATCTCCCATAAAGATCTTCCACTTTTTGTTTCCTTACCTAAAACCTTTCTTTTAATCCTGGGGGAAAATAAAACATAAAAAGGGTGAGCTCAAATGCTCAGTAAGGGTAATCATGGATTAAATAAAACATACCATACACATTTGAACTTAAAAACATGAACAAAATGTTTAAACATCAAAATCTTGGGCAACAACATAAAACATGGAAGTACATAAGGCATAGATCATAATAGAACATAAATAATGATAAAATAGCATGGGAATAAAACATGTAATTATGGAATCCATTAATCACATGTAATTATTTCCATAGTATCCAAGGCATTGCAGCCAAGACCATCTTAGTGGACAAAGTCCCTTTCAGAATTGAGTTAACTCCTCGTTCGAGTCCTGTAATACTGAACCGGATTAACTTACAGTTCCAGTCATGTCTATCTCATGAGATATAAATCTTTACCCAATGAATTGGAGGGAGATATAGGTCCCACCCATCTCATAATGAAATCATTCTTACTTGTGCCACAAAATAAACATACATCATTCAAAAAAACCCAATAAATAAAATGGGTTTCATAAACATCATCCCATCATTACATAATCCATATAAAAGAAATGGATATCATTTCATAATAAGAAAAGTGAAAGAGTTTAAATCATAGAGACATTATACTTTTAAAATACACATATGAAATAATTTCATCTTAGATGAAAAATGGTTTTGATAAAACACTTGAAATGAATTCTTGAGGAAAATATCCTTTTTTCTTCAAAATAATTTTCCTTTCACAAAATGCCATGCAATTTTAAAAGAAAAATAATTTTGTTGAAAATATTCATGAAATATTTTGGAATAATCTTTATGAAAATAAGGCTTTATAAAACCGTAAAAAGCCTTTCATGTTGTATACGTTAAAAAACATTATTCTCGTACTTTTGTAGGAAAAGTCAAAAAGTACCTTGTAGGGTAAATAAAAGAAATATTCCTTCCATACCATGGGGTAAAAGTCAAATGTGTAAAAAGGAATTTAAACATACAATAATAAACTTTTATAAAACATGGACATGGATGATATAAATAACCCCAGTAAATACTTACGAATAAGTAATCTCGGATAAAAATGAGATTTGCACAATTATCTCTTACCTTAGGTATGATATGATTCGTACGTATCCGAACCTCCTGTATAATGATTTAAATAATTTCATTGACTTATTAAAGAATAATATTCATTTTTATGATGTCATATATGTTTCACTTATGACTTTATATTACCTTTTCTTTTGTAAATTCCATGTTAAAGCAGCGTTTTGGGTAAAATCATTTCATTTATCGTATGTGTTTCGATTTTTCCATCTTGATATTATTACTTCTATTCTGATTTACATAATTCAATAATGTAAAACATGATTTATATATAATATATATTCATCAAATACATATATATATTATAGATCGATAAATGGAATGAAATACACCGTTCATGGAGACTGTAGGTCGTACGTACGCATGTACGTGTTTTTCGTTTCCTTATTGAATTGAATGAAACTAAATAGATGAAATACATATATATATACAAAAATATAGTAGAATTATTATTTAATATATTTCATTATTATTCATTATATAAACATTATGGTCATTTATGTACGGTTAACATGGAGAATGAATCTCATCGCGTCGTGGAGACGGTAGTCCGTACGTACACATGAGCGATGATATCGTTCCCATAATTATTGAATAGAATTGGAGTGGATGGTATAATATATCATAATCAGTATGATGTTATAATAACCATATATATTTATTCTTTACACCATTATACCCATCCATGTAAGGTGTTGGTGGAAAAACAGATTTCACCACGACGTGGAGACGGTATTCCGTACGTACGCACGCGTGGTGATTTAGTTTTCCGTAGGATGGATATATGGTGAAATAGGGTTGTTTCATACTTATAATAACATATCATTATATTAGTTATACTGATGTTGTTACCTCATAATGAAAAAACTAAAGAAGAAGAAGTGGAAGAAGAAATAAAGTTGAAAGAATCTTTAACGGACATTACCTCCACTTTGAAGCGCCTCTTTGAGACCTCCTCCTAGGGAACTAAAATTGGTCTTTGAAGAAGAACAGAACCTCTAGGATGTTTCTAGGGAAGTGGAGAAGATAAATTGGCAGGGGTTGGATGAGCTTGAAGGCTCAAAGTGGTGTGAGGAAGAGTGGGAGGAGGTGCCCTTTTATAAGGGAGGAGAGGGGCACCTTTGGAAAAACTAAAAAATATTATTTTATGATAAAGTCATATTCGGTTTTTAATATCTCCAAATTGATTTATTTCTAAGCTAATGTGGGGATGGGTCTAAATCCTTTCATAAAATATAATTTAGACAAGTTTAGGTTTCTATTTTAACCTTATCATTTAGATTTAACCTTAAATTAAATAATGTTACTTTTACCGTGTCTTCTTGTTTTCTTACACTATAAGGTTAATAAACATACTATAACAAGAAAAACGAACCCCAAGTTGTTTATTATTAATATATATAACCTTATCTAATTCCTTTTGCCAAACCTTAGATTTTTAAGAAAAAAATAATAATTAATAATATATTATTTGTTTTAAAAACTATTTTATATCAATTTTGAAACTATTTGGTAATTGATTTTTTTGAAAATCATAACAGAATGATTTGTTCGAAAAAAGTTAAGTAAATAAATACTAACATGTCATATTAACCTTTAAAATTAGTTTAATTCATAAAAAGTATCAAATTACATTTATTTTGGTATTTATAACATCAATTATGTCAATATTTCATTAATAAGATAATTACTGCATCATCTTTGTGTCATACATAAATTAAATTACTTAATGTCTAAAAATTATAAATAAAATACCATTATGTAGGATATATTTTGAGCTTTCTAATTAATATTTATAGTATAATTTATCTTATGTATAAACCTATATTAAAAATGATTTACTTATTAAACTTTGATTTTAATTATTTTAAACCTTCTTTAAATAAATTAATATTAAATGTCCTAATCTAATCCAAGTGGGCCTAAATGGTCATATTTTAATCCTAAGGTTGTTTGTGGTCGCATTAAACTTATGCAATAGAATTTGGACATCTTTTAGGGTAATAATAACATCAATCTTACCCTTAATTACCCTATTTACTTTTAACCGTGGAAAAAAAGTAAAAACTTACTATTCACCAAAATTTATTTTCATCTCATTGAACCACATTTTAGTCCTTGATATTAACTGTGTCTCTCGGATTTTCAAAATTCCACTCACGTAAGCAGTAAAATTAAGTTTAAATTAAAAAAAGTCAGTTTTTTAACTACCACTAAGTGGTTGCACTATTCATCGAAAATTGATGTTTTTCTGAAAAATACCAAAAATTCAGCCTAAGAATTATTTGATATTCTGAATTCAAAATTAATGTCTATTTTTCCAATTTCATAACATAAAAGTGACATTAATTAATTTTAAATTTAATTCCTGTTATCAAAACAAATAGCGTGTTTTTAAGAAACAAAAACAATAAAAAAAAGATTGATACTTCTTTATATCCAATTTCAAAGTGAAGTTAATTCCAATGAACAACAATAGATTAAATGGTAAAAATATATTCTAATTAAACTTTAAAACCAATTAAAAAGATAATCTATCCATATAAATTATTGCGATGAAAAAATTTGTTTTTAATTAAAATATAGCGGGTTTTTACTATTCATTAAAATAAGAAAGTTATCAGAATAATATGAAAAATTTATCCAAAGTAAATTTTTATATCCTGATTCCAAAGAAGACTTTTATTTTGTCAAATTGAACTTATAGACATGTCAAAAACAAGATTTAAGGTGGGTGCGTCATCAAATGGCGGGAAAACTGCAATTTTTGAAAAATACATATTTTACACGAAATATTTATTTTGTTCTCATACCATATTCTAGAAAATGTGTAAGATGAATAATAATGTTATACAATTAAAAATGTAGTTAATAATATTCATAACGTCTAGTCCATAATAATATTATAAAAATATATCGTTTTTTAGTAAAACCTGGTATTGCGTACAACACACACTATCGAGGAAGGTCGCAATTGCGTTTAATGCAAGCCAAGTCAGGGTTGCGTGTTGTGAAAAACTCCTCCATTGTTTCGTATAACAGAATCCAACAATATTTCATTTATACATTGAATATATATATATTTATACACTCAATGTTTCGTAGAATAACTACTATCAAAATTGTGTGGAACATGATCCAAGAGTAGTGTTGTGTATACTACAAGCTCATACGGTGTTGCGTGTAGCGCAAGGCAATCTTGTTGTATCTTACAACACAAAACATCAATGAAATTAAAAGAATATTTTTCATAAAATCTCGGGGTGTTACAGAAACTTCATCAGAGGTTCCTCTCATGAGTGCACAAGAACATTTCCAAAGCATTGTTTAAATAGATGTGAGGAACCAACAACATTGCATAACATTAATGTGGTACATTAATGAACTGGATTTTGTGTTACATTAAAACAACCAATTTCCAGGTTACTCATCCCAAGGGTCAAGTCATTGAATATCTTATTAACTCCACGGTTCCACCGCATCACTCAACAATTACAAAAAGAGATAAAATAACTCATGAAGTTATTTTATTATTTTTTTGTAAATTCCAAAAAAAAATCTTTTTTCGTCCAACCCTTGCTGGTCAATGTTAAGCATCTACTAAGCTAATCCCTGTTCTGCGAATTCAAAGGTTCCCTCATATTTTTAATCTGAGCATCGGTTCAAAAGATAGAAATTTCCGACCGCACGTCTACTGAACGTACCTTAAAAAAAGTTAAAAAATTATGAACGGTCTCCCTCGACCCGCGCAAGTCAAGTTTAGGATCTGCTTAAGGGAAAAACTCCCTCGTGATCTCAACAGTACTCTATGATTTCCAATCTGTGTTACCGTTTAGGTGTTAAAAAATTTAATAATAAAATAATTGTTACTTAATTATTTTATTTACGATCAAAAACTAATTTCCACTGTTGGCCATCACCGATCGATGTTAGGATCTTCCTAATAAAAGCATACCCTCACGAGTTCATCAGTGGTGTCATATTTTAAATCCAAGTCATCATTCGAGTGTTCTAATTATTTGAAAAATAAAATAATTTTATGTATTTATTTTATTTACAGTTATTCCATTTTTTGGGTTTTCTCATTAGAAGCCTACGCCGACAAAACTTAACATTTTTCAACGGATCATTACAGGAATTTTGGCCTCAAAATCATGTACCATTAATTTTTTTAGTCTCGTAATAATACCAAATAATTTAAAAATATTACAGGGAATTTCTGGGTCTTTACATTCTCCCCACATTAGATATTGTTTTCCTTGAAATCCACAACAACAGATATTAAAAAAATCGGTGGTGGGGGGGGGTACTGAGAACAAATCTGAGAATCCCACTTCCATGTGATCTCCTAGAGGTTCCCATGCTGATACCGAAATCACACCGGATGGATCAACCATCCACAATGGACCCACTCCTATAGATCCTCTATCTCTACCGAGAACTCCACAAAAGTCACAGCATCATCAATGTCCATCTCTCCCCTGTCATTAACGTGCGATGGATCATGCATGTACCTCCTCAGCTGTGACACATGGAAAATATGATGCACTTGGTGAAAATATGGGGGAAGAGCTATGCGGTACTCCACCTATCCAACTCTACTGAGAATCTGGAATGGTCTGATGAACCTCATAGATAGCTTGTCACCCCAGATAAATCTCTGCAATCCTCATCGGGTGAGACCCATAAGATGACATGGTCTCCCTCCTCGAACACTAAGGTTCTCCATCTCCTATCAACATAAGAATTTGCCTTTCTCTGTGTAGTCTTTATCCTCTTATGAAATATTTACACCTTCTCAATGGTAGCCCGTACCAACTCTGGACCCATATGTGCGAACTCCCCTTGGTCCGTCCAGCATAGAGATGATTTACATGGTCTCTTGTAAAAAGCCTCAAATGAGGCCATTCCAATGGTGGAGTGAAAACTGTTGTGGTATGAGAACTCCACCTGTGGTAGGTGGTCCTCCCAACTACAACCAAAATCAGGGACGCAAGCACGAAGCATATCCTCAAGCGTCTATATGGTCCACTCTGCCTGACCATCTGTCTAAGGAAGAAAGGTGGTGCTAAAGTGTAGATGAGTCCCTAACACCTCCTGTAATATCATCCACAACTGAGATGTAAAATGAGTGTGATGATCTGAAACAATTGTCGATGGCACCTCTTGAAGTCGTACAATCTCCTGTATTTAGAGGCGTCTCAATCCCTCTACTGATCCCTGGTCTTGGATGGGTAGGAAGTTGGCCTACATGGTGAGTCGGTCAACAATTACCTAGATGGAATCATGGCCCCTTGACATATGTGGTAGACCTATAAAAAAATGTATGGAGACTCCATCCCACTTCGATTTCGTCACCTCAAGTGGCTAAGTCAAGCATGCTGGAACCCGGTGCTTGACCTTTAATTGCTGACAAGTGAGGCATTGTGAAATGAACTCTACCACTGTGTTATTCATCACTGGCCACTAGTACTAACATTGTGAGTCATGATACATCTTCAACAAACTAGGATGTTCCACAAAAGGGTATATGTGGAACTCCCTCAACACCTCCTGTCGTGGGCGCTTTCAAATGATGTTCGGTTTTGGGTTACTTAGGTGCAGTACAGTGGCTGACCAAGGTCATCTCTCAAAATAGTAAGTAAATTAAAACAACTTTTTAAAGGTATTATAAAAATAAAATAAAATATAATAAAAAAACTACTTGAAAGGATGAGAGGGTTGTTTGTACATTATAAAACTAGAATAATTTTGCTGGAAGGAGATTTCATTTTTTTGTTTTTAATTTTGAAATGAAATTCGACGCAACAAGAAGATGTTTTTTTTGAAAATATTTTAAAATGCATAATAGATATAACTCTACCTATTCAATTAATAATTTTTCATTATTACTTAAATCAAAATACCCTTCATTATGATCCCTTAATTTTCTAACCTCAGAACCCTACAAGAATTAACTTAACCACCAAGTTGAAATTAATTAAACCATAGGCTGGCTTTGAAACATGCAATCATGGCACCCTGCTTTGATTAATGTTCTAAATTTAGCTTATGGTTAGTGGTAAATTAAGTAACATGTCCATTCTGGAAAATGAGGATGAATTGAGCTTAGGTATTATATTTAAACTCTACGAATTTATCCATTGTGGTCTTGTATTGCCGATTAAGATCACACTCTCACAATTTACACAAAACTCAAACTCGTGTGTTTTTCTATTAATTGTTCAATTGGTTTCTTAGTTTCTTATAATTTAAAAAATCAATTAATCGATAATATTAAGTGAATTATAGTAGCTCAATGATTAAAAATAATCAAATCAAGAGTCTAAGATATAGATCGATCACTAAGAGGACTACTCTTCTATGGGTGGTGTGGTCATCATAGAAGCGTATTTCATTTGCCATGGTTTATAATGGATATATTCCAATCATGCTTCTACTCAATAATTCCAGCCCAAAGTGTAAGATAAAATAAAAGGAAAATTGAGATAAATAAAATAAATGGAATATTAAATAAGACTTTTATTTAAAGAACAAAAACATTACATCAATGAAGATGAAGAGAAGAGAATTTTGGAGGAGATCCTAGCTTGAAAGCTTCCCTCATCCAATGGTTAATTGAAATGGAAGAGAACTACTTAACCTCTTCTACAAATCCTCTAAGTCACGTCCAAACCACTGCAAATGATAATAATACCATTTTATAGAGTGGAGGGGAGGCTAGGTTATAAGTGGTTTCATGTGTGAATTGGGAAATTTGGTTAAATATTTTAATCCAACTTGTACCACCCATTTGGACTTCAAAACTCATAGAAACAGCTCTGTATCTATAAGGATGAGTTGTAACAAATTATGTTCCCAATATCCTCTCCAAATTTTAGACCAATCCATGCACTGATGTAAGAGTAATGACCCAAATCCAGAACTCATGTCCAATCTGGTGAGTCCAGCCCAACATTGACTTCATGGCCCATTTGTACCCACCAAAAGCATGATTTAGCTCTAACGTCCTAAATGATAGTTGTAGCCAATTAAGTCAGGAACATATTTAAAGAATTTAAATTTCAAATAATTCATATCAAAATATTTATGTCTGATATACTATAGTGAATTCTAAAGGGTAAAACAAGAATTTTCATCAAATTTTCAAATGAATGATCTAATGTCAAATATTTCATAAATGAACACATTTACCACAATGTGAGGAAATTATATCATTTATTATAAATAAATTATTCAATAAAAATGTGTTTTATCAACTCCCACACACTTACCCTTTTGCATTCCTGGGAAAAACCTCATATCATGTATTTGAAAAAATTGTGAAAAGATATACATGTTTATATTTCTCTATCCAAAGTAGAAATATAAGCAAATCAAGAATCCCATCAAGAGTCAATATCAATAAATATTAAAGTGTCTCATAAACTGTGTCAAAACGAAATCCAGTGAGATTCATAACACAAATCATAGAAAAAAAAGTCATGGGTCTACCATGCCACTAATTCTCCATGTGTGTGTGTGCCAACCATTCAAAGATCATAAATCCACCTGTTATTCAGTATATTGAGGTCATGTAAAACAATTTTTCTTACTTGGTTTTATTTACTGAACCTTTTCAACATTCCTTTGTAATATAATTTCCAGACCCACTCACTTAAGCATTCCTAAATGTCAAACCTTAATCTCCCGACCAAAATATCCCAATATATTGTACATCTCATCACTCCCCTCATTTATTATTATTATTATTTTTGTTTCTTTAAGTTGTAATTGTAAAAAATCTCACACTCAAATCTCAACCTATGTTTGATCTTCTCAAAACACTAATTTTAATAGTTATAATAAGATCGAAGGTCGATGAAGAGTGGGTTTTGACCTGTCCAAGACCCAACCAATGTTTTTTGAGGGCATAAAATAGTCAGATAACAAGTACACACACATAGGTCAATTTGGTACAGTAATGAAACCAATCAGAATATTAATGAATGTATGGGTCAACCAATGATTTTTTTACCTAACTTTACTATACCTTAAATTAAGCAGGAAAATTTTCACAAGTCATGGTTGGGTGAAAATTTGTGTGGTGAAAACAATGACTCAATTTACCATGAACAAATATAATTAATGATGTCAAAATATAAAAGGTTTTATAATGAAATAATCATTCATATCATCAAAGACATCAATTTTTATTAAAATCAACCCTTGATGATAAAATCTTACTCATGCTTATCATTCTACCAATGAATTTTGAAAACATGCATTTTCCATTTGTTTCACATGATAATGTTACATGATATATTTGTTTCTTTTTTATTTATATTTGTTTTTTTATTGGTTTTTTAGGTTTCTTTAAAATTTTAACCAAAAACATTATAAAAAGTACACACAAAACACACAAATGAAAATCTGAAATATCTACCCTAAACTGTTGTCCCCTCCCCACACATAAAATATTGAATTGTCTTCAGTGTGGACCTATGAGATGATATATTCACATGAAATTTATAATTTTAAATAGGAAAAATAATATAAATGTTAAAGGGTTAGGAAAAACCTAATATGCTCAAGTGATGATAGGTTCATGCAGTGTGATGAAATTAAATGCATCAGTAGGAAGTACCTCAATGTATTTCTTCAAACATTTCCAATTGACTGTAAATCTCATTCATGTTTCCTCTTGTGTAATTTCCACTACACCATAAGAAAAAACATTAGTCACTACATAAAGACCTAACCACCTGGAACACAACTTTCCATGCATGAGCTTCAGTTGTGAACTATAGAGCAACACTTTCTCTCCAACTTGAAATTCTCTTTTCTAGATCATTTTATCATGAGATGCTTTTTATATTTCCTTTTAAAGAATTGAATTCTCATATTAAGACAATCTAATCTCATAAAGCTATTGAATTTTCAGCTTCTTCTAGATTTCGGCTTGTGCCAAATCTATGTTTCATTTCTTTATATCCCAATAGTACCAATGATCATCTTCCATGAGGATATGAAATGAATTCCCAAAAACAATCTAAAATGGGGACATACCAATGGGTGTATTGTATGTTGTCCTATAAGCCCAAATTGCATCATCAATGCACTTTCTCCAATCTTTCCTATTCAACTTCATGGGTTTCTCCATATTTTTCAACTCAGAATTTGAAACCTCAGCCTGACCATTTTTTTGGGGGTGGTATGGTGTTGATGTTTTGTGTGTCAGCCCATACTTTTGATGGAGGGAAGCAAAATTCCAGTTGAAAAAGTGTGTCCCTTGGTCACTAATGAAGTCCTTCGGTGCTCCAAACCTTCAAAAAAAAATTGCTTTGACAATGTCCACTACAACATGAGAATCATCAGTCCTGGTGGCCTTAGCCTCCACCCATTTACTCACATAATCAAAAACAACAAAAATAGGAAAAAAACCAAATGACCTAGGAAAAGGGCCCATAAAATTGATGCCCATACATCAAATATCTCATAGAATAGTATGGGTTGTTGGGACATCTTGTGTCTCCTAGAAATGTTCCCAGTGTGTTGGAAACAAGAGAATTACTTAAAAACACCCGGGAATCATGGAATAAGCTAGGGAAATATAATACAGAGTCTAAAACATTCCTTGCTATCTATTGGGGTCCAAAGTTTCCACCACAAGAAAGTGTATGACATAATTTCATAACAGAATCAAACTCATGATCAGGAACACACCTCCTAATAACTTGGTCACTACAAATATTCCATAAGTAGGGATCATCCCACACATAAAATATAGTCTCACTCTTTAACTTTTGGACATGATATTTCTTTGAATTTGTAGGGATTTTTGAGGAAACAAGGTAGTTAACTAAATCTTCATACCAAGGATGCATACCTGAGATGGAATAAAGATACTCATTGGGGAAGGTTCCCCGAAGTGGTACCTGGTCCAAGGTGTCATCCTCTAGTGTGTGAGTAAGCCTACTCATGTATTCCTCCACTAAGTTTTACGAAATCTTCTTATCATTTATCTCAATATCAAATTCTTGAAGAAGGGGAATCCATCGGATTAGCCCGGGCTTTGTGTCTGGCTTCTTCAAGAGGTACCCTCGAGACGTAAGGTCAGAAAAAAAAAACTACTTTAGAGCCCAATAAATATGAAGAAAATTTATCTAAAGAGAATATGACAGAAATAAACTCTTTTTCCATGGTTTTGTAGTTTTATTTGGTTGAATCCAGTGTCTGCAATGAATAGGAAATCACATGTGAACATCTCTCCACCCTCTGAGATAAGACAGCTCCAACTACGAAGTTGGAGGCATCACACATAAGCTCCAAAGGAAGATCCCACTATGGGGGATGTATGATCAGTGGAGTGGTCAGACACTTATTTATCTCATCAAATGAAGTCCTGCAATAATAATCAAATTGAAAATCAGAATCCTTTTGAAGTAATTGTGACATAAGAAGTGAAATCATACAAAATTCTTTGATGAAGCACCAATAAAATCCTGCATGTCCTATGAAAGATATAACATTATGCACACATGAAGGATATGGTAAGGATGAAATGATATCTACCTTAGATCTATCAACATCAGTCCCATGTTTTGACACTACATGCCCTAAGACAATTCCATGCTCTACCATGAAATGACACATTTCAATGTTCAGGACCAGATTCTTCTCAATAAAATGATTCAACGCCTTTCCCAAACTACATAGACCTTCATCAAATGAGGATCCATACACTGTAAAATCATCCATAAATACCTCCACACAGGTCTCAATAAAATCAGAAAAAATACTCACCATACATCTCTGGAAGGTATATGGGAATTACAAAGTCCAAATGGCATCCTCCGGTAGGAAAATGTACCGAATCAACAAGTGAATGTTGTCTTCTCCTTATCCTCCAGAGCAATAGGAAACTGAAAGTATACAAGAAATCCATCCAATAAACAATAATGTTTTTTCCTAGCTAGTCTCTCAAGCATTTGATCATTAAATGGGAGGGCAGAATGGTCCTTGTGAGTGGACTAATTTAGTTTCCCATAATCAATACAAACACGCCAACTGTTTTGAACCCTCATTGGAACTAACTCATCTTTCTAATTTTTAACAACTATAACACCACTTTTCTTAGGCACAACCTGAATAGGACTTACCCACTGAGAATATAAAATGGGAAATATTATTTCTACCTCGAGAAATTTTCAAATTCTTTTTTAACTACTTCCAAAATAGTTGGATTTAGTCTCCATTGTTGATGCCTAACCGGTTTATCCCCAACCTCTAAAACAATCTTATGCATGAAAATAGAGGGGCTACTACCTAATATGTAAACCAAGGTCCACCCAATTTCCCTGACATTTTCCCTCAAAAGATTCAAAAGTTTTTCTCCATGTTCAAAAGGGATATTGTTAGAAATGATAACATGTAGTTTCTCACCACTCAACAAGTATGAGTATTTTCGATTTGGTGGAAATGGATTGAGTTCCAGTGTATGGGGGTGTTTGGATGGAGACATCGAAAGAAATAAAATATGTGAACAAAGAGCATCTGTATGAGAATATAAATCATCACAATATGAGAATAAAACATCAAATCCATCAACATAATCAACAACCATGTCATTATTAGAGATCACATGATCAAAATCAGAATATTATTCAATTTCAAAATCAAATCTAAGAGAGTCTTTTGAATTATAAACAGGTGTGGGAGTACTCTTATACATCAAAATAGGACACATTATCATAATCTTCCTAAGAATAAGACAATAAAAATCCATGGGGCTTTTACATGGTGGTTCAAAATGGAAGATAACAAAAGCAAAATGGTCTTCTGAGGGGAACTTCATGGATTCCATGACATTAAATATCACAAATTCATCTCTAAACTCCATTAAAAGTGTACCATCATTGAAATTTATGATATTTTTTGCATTTTTTAGAAATGGTCTACCTAAGATAATGGGAGCATGAGAACTTACCTGATCATCCTCTATATTAATCATATAGAAATCTATTGGAAAGATATTGTCTCTTACCTAGACAAGTACATCCTCAAGGACTCCCACTGGATATGTTGTAGCTCTATTTTCCAACTGCACCACTACTCTCATCATCTTCAACTCACCAACCTATAAAGAAGAGAATACAGAGTGAGAATCACATTTATGGAAGATATATAATCACAAATAGAATCAGAAAAGTGTAACTCCACTATGTTGCATGAGTTAGTGAATCTCCCCGAATATTTTCACTTTTTTTGGAATCACTATAGTTGGTGTAATGAGTACTGACACATTCCTTTCAAGACTGATCCTCTCATTTTCCTTGATCCCTATTTGATTGGAAAAAAGTTCTTTTATGAATTTTTTATACCTATTTATTTTCGTAATGGCCTCGGTCAAGGGAATGTATATCTCTACATGCTTGAATGTGTCCAAAACCTCATTTTTCATTGCCTCTTCAACCATATTCTTGGTCTGAACAACCCTGTTTGGAAAAGTAAGGGTTTTAAGAGGGACATCAGTAAACATTTTCTTACCATTATCTTTCTCTTTGGGTTTCTCATCAGCCGTTTTTTGAATGGGGCTTCTTCAGAGTTGAGGTGAATGTCGGTGGAATGGTAGGTGTTAAAGCATCAGTTGATTGCTTTCTTCTTCTTGATGTTATGTAACTGACATTCCAATTTGGATTTGGAGTAGGTTGGGAAGGTATATTTCCATAATTATTACTTACCAGTTCATTGAGAGGGCGGTGGCAATTTGTCTCATTTGAGTTTTCAACTCCCTTAGCTATGAACCTTGACTCATCAACTAATTCGGTTGATTAAGAACAATTTGATTCAAAAGGTCATAAGTATTAGAATCTACATTGGGTGGGGGATTACCTTGTTGTGGTATTGTTGATGTTTGGGCTTCAAATAACCTCTGGGGTTGTTGGAAACCCTATTGGTAAAGTGGATGTTGTTGTATGTTTTGTTGAAAGGGGGGCTTTGTTGTTGTCCAGATGCATACCTCATGTATGATTGATCCTTCCACCCTTGGTTGTATGCTGGTTCAATGGAATCAAACTTCTTTTAGGGATGTGGATACTGTTGCTACTGATATTGTCTCCCAGGAAACACGGCTGCATAATCTTTTGTTTCTTGTAGTTGGGGGAAACAGTCAGTTGGGTGGCTTGTCTCAGTGAAAATTACACAATTCCTTGAAGGAGGGGGTTGAGATGTCTTTTGTACCAAAGGAATGTGCCTCACCATAGTGGTAAATTTTTCCAACTTAGTATGAATAAAATTATTTTCAAGGGAGGAAGGATGCACCTCATGTACTCCCGTGACATGTGGTGTACCACGATCACCAAATTATTGGGATTTTTGTGCCATCTTGTCAATCAACGCATGTGCAACTGCTGGAGTTTTTTCCACCAATGCTCCTACTGCCACGACATCCACCATGCTCCTCTACATATGTGTGAGTCCTTTATAGAAGTATTGGATGAGGAGTTTCTCAATGATTTGGTGATGTGGGAAGCTTATACAAAACTTCTTGAATCACTCCCAATACTCATACATTGACTCCCTTTATGATTGCTTGATCCCAGAGATCTCTTTTCGAATGGAAGTGGCCATTGATTCTAGAAAAAATCTATGCAAGAAAAGATGTTTCAAATCATTCCAACATGTGACAAATTCAGGTTGTAAATAATACATCCAGTCTTTTGCAGCTCCATCACGTGAAAATTGGAAGGCACTTTGTTTGATTTGATCTTCAGAAACATTTCTTGGTTTTAAGGTTGAGCAAACCACATTAAATTCCTTAAGGTGTTTATTGGTATCCTCACCATAGATTCCATGAAACTTTGGATGAAGGTGAATTAATCCAAATTTCAGTTCAAAGTCCAATTTGAGATTTTGGTATGTAATACAATTTGGTTGATTGTTAATATCAGGTGCAACCAATTCTCAAATGGTTCTATTAAGTTCATTGTTATTGTATTCAGCCATTGTTCTTTTAGGTTTTAAATAGAACTGTTTCAAATTTAAATGTTCTTGGAGTGGAGGAATTATCCTACTAATTGAATGTTGAAACTTCCCGTAGACTAAGAATATCTGATTCGAGCCCTAAGGCTGCATTCAATCTTTGGGTCAAGATCTAAGAGATCTTTGGGATTAGTTTGTGTCATAAATAAAATAAAAATAAAAATAAGGAAAGTGGACCATAGAAAAATAAAAATGAGAAGTTTGAGTTGATTATCCAAAAATAAGAAGAAATTAATAGAAGAAGAAGAAATAAAGAAAGAAAGAAAAAGATTGGGTAAAGAAGAAAGAAATAAGAGAAGAAGATAATAAAATGTAAAATAAAATAAATTCCTCTAATTGGTTAAAATTATTACATTCCTCCCTAGAAATGAAGCCAATTTGAAAGGCACTGTCGTGGGTGCTTCCAAATGATGTTCAGTTTCGTGTTACTTAAGTGCAGTAGAGTGGCTGACCAAGGTCATCTATCAAAGGAGGGAGTAAATTAAAAAAAATCTTAAAGGTATTCTAAAAATAAAATAAAAGATAATAAAAACACCACTTGAAAGTATGGGTGAGTTGTTTATCGTTTAAAAAACTAGAAGAAGTTTTCTGGAAGAATATTGCATTTTTTGGTTTTTAATTTTAAAATGAAATTCGACTCAACAAGAAGATGTTTTTCTAGAAAATATTTTAAAAGACGTAATCGATCTAACTCTGCCTCTTCCCTTTCTTATTTATCATAATAATATAAATCAATATCCACTTAATTATGATCCCATAATTTGTTAAACCCTAAACTCTACACGAATTAACTTAACCACCAAGATGAAATTAATTAAACCCTAGGCTAGCTTTGAAACATGAAATTGCGACACCATGCTTTGATTAATGTTCTAATTTTAGCTTATGGTCAGTGGTAAATTAAGGAACATATACATTATAGAAAATGATGATGAATTGTTCTTAGGTATTATATATGATCTCTACAAATTTATCAGGTGTGGTCTTATAATGCCGATTAATATCGCACTCTCATAATTTACACAAACCTCGACCTCGTGGGTTTTTGTGTTAATTGTTCATTTGATTTTATAGTTTTTTGTAATTTAAAAAATCAATTCATTGATAAAATTAAGTGAATTAAAGTATCTCAATGATTCAAAATAATTAAATGAATATGGTAAGAGATAAATCGATCACTAAGAGAACTACTCTTCTAGGGGTGGTGTGGTCATCATAGAAATGAATTGCATTTGCAACGGTTTATAATAGGTATAACCAAATCATGATTCTACTAAAGAATTATTGACCAAATAGGAAGATAAATAAAGAAAATTGAGCAAAATAAAATAAATAGAAGATAAAATAAGAAGTTTATTGAAAGAATAAAACATTACAACAAAGAAGAGGAAGAGAAGAGCATTTTGGAGGAGATCCTAGCTTGAAGGATTCCATCCTCCAATGGTAAATTGAAATGGAAAAGAACCACTTAACCTATGTTTACAATCCTATAAGGCACGTCCAACCCCCTCAAAATGATAAAAATACCAATTTATAGAGTGGATTGGATGCTAGGTTATAATTGGTTTCAAGTGTGAATGGGGAAATTCATCCAAATATTTTAATCCAACTTGCACTGACCATTTAACCTTCAAATTGTGTGAACCAGCTCTCTATATAGCAGAATGATTTGGGGGAAATTTTTTTCCTAAGATCCTTCTCTTATTTGATCCCAATCCAAGAACAGATGTTGGACTTATGGCCAAAATCCAGAACCCTTGTCCAATCTATCAAGTCCAACCAAACTTTGACTTCATGGCCCATTTCCACCAACCAAATGCTTGATTTAGCTTCAATGTCCTAAATGAAAGTTGTATCCCATTTAGTCAGGAACATATTCAAATAATTTTATGTTCAAATAATGCATATCAAAATATTTATGTCTGAAATTCTACAGGGAATTTTAAAGGGTAAAACTAGAATTTTTAGCAAAGTTTCAAATGAATGATCTAATCCCAAATATTTCATAAATGAACACATTTACCACTATGTGAGGAAATTATATGATTTATTATCAATTAAATATTCAATAAAAATGTTTTTTATCACTCCCCTTCTACTTCTGATGCCCTATAGATTCATCAGTCTCTATCACTTCCTCTTCCCAAAAAATTTTACACGTCTAAGTCTCTGAGGCTGATGCTAGTTTCCTACTTTCCCACTGTTGGCATTCTCTGACTGCATCTACTCAGTCAAAAAATTTCAACCACAATGGTTCTCTTTAGAACCCTAACAGATGTATAAATGCATAGAAGAATATTTCTTTCTCAGATACACCTAAACACATCTTGTTCAGAGGTCCAAGCCCTAATGCACTGGTCGCATCTTATTCATCGAGTACCTAGAATGGTCGGTACACCTCGATGAATACTTAATTAATGACATGTGATCCTATCAAACTATAGATTAACTTAGTAACACAAACACCTTACCATTTCATGGCAAGAGACCCCCTTCTCTAAGGAAGGTTCTCAAGCTATTTCCACAAAAAGGTCACCTCATCATAAGATAGGGGTAATCTAAACCCTGCCATCGCCTTTCTTAGACCCAAAGAATGATCACTAATATGACCAACATACGATATAATAGTTCCCTGGCTAGATGGAAATTCGGTCACCACCACCGGCCAACCCTCAGCTGCCTGTGAGTCATCCTCACCTCGGATCATGGGGGGTATCTGTCACTGAAAATGGTGTATGGAACTGAACTTATATGTATCCTCTACCGTTAGTTCCGGTAGTAAATGATGACCAACGGGTTGTGGTATCACTGGAACACTGCCCGAAGGTACCATCTTGGGCAACAATCCTTGTACTAAATCCACATCATATTATGTACAGTCCTCATGGTCACGCATTGAAATCATGGTTGGCCGTCAGCATAGAGGCATCTTGGAAGATAATAAAGATGAACCACAATCAATAAGTTATAACTGGAGAGCTAACTCAAAATAAATCAATAGAGAAACATTTCAAAGCACATGAAACTATCATTTTCATATACCGAGTCATAAAACAGAATTCAGGGTCTTGGTGTTTTGATACGTTGGCCATCGCAAAAACACTAGACTCCCTGAACTACAATCCAAACTCAAGACACTTAACACTACTACTCCATTGAAAACACAGACTCTTAGTTCTTTTAGTAGAACTGACTGCCTTTGATACCACTTTGTCATGACTCTTCCACCGTGGCCCCTACCATGACTACCCCAAGCCCGCCTTTAATAGGACATGGGTTGGAAACTAGAACTGGAAAAACATTTACATAAAATGGGAAGTAATTTCCTCAAAACCTATACACACATTGAAAGGGAACAATTCACACAAGTAAAACACAATGGAAGAAGAAATGTGAAACCAAAACTAAAAACAACCACATAGTGTTAAATTATGTACTGAAATAACAGGGATAGAATACAAGCCTAACTGAAATGGAAATATAGAAAAAAGGGAAAACAACTCCTAATGTCATCTTATAAGGATCCTACCTAAAGGGTAGGTATATCGCGTCATTGTGGCTCTCCCTGTAAACTAGTCACCTCTGTACACAATCAAGTCCTAGCTCCTCGAGACTCAGTCAAATCTGCCCGTCAACTGCACAAGTCACAACAAGGTGCGGGTGAAGCCCGTGCATGGGTGAGTATTACAATACCCAATAGGGACCCCGAGACCTCCGAAGGTCTCTCAGAATTCCACAAAGTAAAAACCACAAAGCATGATCTCAATCACAAAGCACAAATAAAAAGATATCTCACACCATGTTTAACTTAAGAATAGAAGTAATAATGATTAGTAATAAATCTAGATCAAATTATTCTATCATATGGCTCTACTTCTAACCCACATAGGATCACTCGGTGTTGATCCACATAGGATAGCTCGGTGCTGATCCACACAGGATCGCTTGGTGTAGATCCACATAGGATCGCTCGGTGTGGATCCACACATGATCATTCGGTGGCATTTCACATAGGATCGCTCAGTGTAGATCGACATAGGATCACTCGGGGCTGATCCACAAAGGATCACTATTCATTCTTCACATCTCAACCAGCCACTAGATTTCCCCACAAAGAACGCTTGATTCTGGGAGGATCCATTTCTCAAATCATCATTCGAATTTCAACTTGCACAAACTCTAATGAGGAAGTAACCCAATGAACCACCACGTCGTAAGGGTTCTAATGCAACAGACGATGCGTTAACTGGACGCCCGATCTATAAGTTATATGCATTTTAGTGTCGAGGGCCCGGTTGGATTCCAATTCAGTCCAACCCGATTGTACTCCAACTCTCTCTAAAAAACAGGTGGATTATCTCATAAAGACTATATAGTCCAATGGGTTCCATCGCCATAGACGGTTCGTCAAACAGACGTCTAGTTTAAGAGATATTCCCATTTAAGTGTAACTTGGCCAAAAAGGGTATGGGTTAGGTTCGACCCGGTCGGACTAGCCCGAAGGGGATGGGCTCAATCTGGTTCTCTTGGTTCGGGTATGGACCACTGGGCCATGGGATCTACCTGATCCACTGGCTGGGCACGGGGGTCCACTGCCCTCCCGAACGGCTGAGCCACTCGGGTCTTCAAAGCAGTGTTGCCGGATGGCGCCACACCACCTACTCACTCCTACTGGAATGGTCACCTACGGAACCCATGGACCATAGGTCCACCCTCCGCCGTGGCTCGAAGCCATAACCTTCTTCAGCGGTGCCCTACCATAACATGTTGCCTTGCTCCGACGTGACCGGAAAAAGTCGGTTTCCACTTTGTTTGTCATGGCGCCATCAGGCGCTGCCACCTTCCTGCAACCAGTAGTAGCCAGCCGCCACCTCCTCCGGTTGTCGGCGCCACCGTGCTGGTGATGGTTCCATGGTACACCGGTGAAGCTCTAGTGGTATGATTCATTTTCCATATATTCCTACAGCCTCCCAGGACGGTGCCTACACCATGCAGCCAAAGTTTTTCCTTGACACCATTTTTCTTGGTCGCCCACGAAGAACTCCACCAACCGGAGATCGATGGAGGGTTTGAGCCTTGTTCGGCTTGGTCCGCACCCTCCACATTAGCCTTATAACATAATAAGCTTTATTTAATAATAAAAACTCCCATATAGAAACCCCACATTATCCTATGAATTTTACTTTAATTCAAAAGGAATATTTTTTCTATGAAGCATTTTACTAAACTAAAAAAGGAATGTTTTTTAATGTACACAATGACAACGTCATTTCCATCGTCGCGAGCATTATTTGAAATTTTGATTTTCTAACAATCCGTGATGTTTTTAAATGGAAAATAAATACCATATTACCATTTTACATATTATGGTTTTGAAAATGGTTTTTAAATTGGATTTACTATTTCAATATATTTAAATTATTTCTTGTGATTTCAAATGAAATTTTATGTTTGAAATGTTGATATTTGAAATCTTTTATGTGTGATGATTATATAATGGAAGTTGGACATTTGATGGGTGGTTACATGATAAACCAAATAATGGGTGGTTCCGTGATAAACCAAGGGTGGTTGGTTATGTTATAACCTCCAATGCATTTGGTATAGAAGTCGGTCATCTGACTATTCCATTTGTAAGATGGATTTTTGTATGTTGACCGTATAATTATTTCATTTAAGTATAATTACGTTCCAAGATTACCTTTTATATTTTATGTGTGATTTATATGTGTTTTATGGTAATCTTTTGGTTAGAAAAAGGCAATAAATGAGCTTTTATTCAGTGAAGAGTATTTACTACTACATAAAGTTAAAAAGTATTACTTATGATACAGTATTCCTGGTTTATATTTTGTTTTGAAATACTAACAGTTTTCCTCCATTGTGTATCCTGTACTGAGATTATTATTTTCATCCCTTGTTTTGAAATGTTTTTCACGTTATTTAATGGTGAATAGAGTCAAGGATGTGATCAAGGAAAGTTGTGATGTTCAAGCGTGAAATGAAACCATGTTCTTTTTTTTGAAGCATTTGTTTTATGGATAGTGATTAGAAGTGCATACTTTGTAATAATAAAGTTTTTATGTATAAGTTATGGCCTAATTATATAAATCTCTAAACCTAAAAATTGTAAATTATTATTAGTAACTTAATTCATAATTTTGAAATTTTTATGTTCGGGGCCTTATATAGTTAATGGATGGAACCTAAAAAACCCTATTAACATTGAATATGAAGGACAAGGTGGTGACAATGAGGAAAAATGGGATGATTAATAGAGTGAACAATATAATGAAAAATCAGTTTTACTGAAATATAATTAACATAATATACCTTAATTGAGTCCCAGATTTACAAAAGAAGATAAGGATAGAGTTCTCCAAGAGATGGAGTGATGGATACCGTATAGAAAAGAATGATCAATTTCCATCATTTAAGAAATGTGGATGGGGGAACCCTGTAAAGTGTCTCAATAGAACAGGGAAACAATTTATGTCTATAAAGGAAGGATATAAAAAATAGCTATTTAGGATAAATTGAAAAGTACAATGGAATGAAATAAATCTCATCCAAGGGATACTTTTATAGTTCATTGTCTTAAATTTTGTGTACCTAAGAATTATACGAGTAAATTAACTCTTATAAAGGATAATCGTTCTACTAACTTATAACCAATATGCAAATAAAATTGATAAAGTATTTATTTATTGTGTTTTAAGAATTGAATTGTTGAAGTATTTGTCTAATGGTTTTTTATTTTTAATAATCATGAAACATACGAGTAATGTGTATATTTTAGAAGAATATGTGTCCACATTAATATAAGATGTAGGTATACCATGATCAGATAATGATTTTAAGATTGATCATTAGTTAAAAGTATTAAAAAATTATTTTCGGGTTCCAGGTGATGGGAGTAAACCAGGAGTACATATATTTTGAGAGAAATTTATAAAAATCATGTGTTTGGTGGAAATATTATTTTAGGAATAATGACTTCACTTATTATAGAAATATGTTTAAGGGTATTGATAACCATTACGGTTAACATGACTATTAATTACATGATAATAATATTCTAATAATATTATTATACTTTATAAAAACTGTTGTATTGAAAACCTTATTAAAAATGTTATTTAATGATAAATTTTATTTTAGGTATGTCCATATTATATTTTTTGGAAACATTATAAGATTTATGTTAATATTTTTTAGAATAATAACAACTGAAATTTTTGGGGGAAACTCGTCAAATTCAGCAATGCCAAGGGGATTGACCCCATGGTTGTTGGATGAAAAGTTTTTAGTGCATACCACTAGCCTATGTGATGTATTAGTTAATATAATTTTTTTTATCAGAATTATTTTAAAGATAAATAAATATTAATGATGAACCATTATTGTTACTTTGGTCATTTAATGATTAATTTATTATATTTGATAACTCGTACTAATAATATTTTTTTTGGAAAATAGATAGAGATAGATTTAAATACTTTTCACTATTTTATGGATATTATGATCCGTTAAAAGTGTATTTTAGTGAATAAATAATAGAAAAATAATTTTTGGATATTTTTTTCATAGTGTAAGGAATATATTGGAAATTTATCAAAGCATGTCCAATGGGTGAAAAAATTATTTATGAAATAGAAACATCTCGATTATATTTATTTCTATTATTAGAAAGTATAATAATTTGTCAACAGTAGGAAAAGGATCTTAAAACAAAAATGTTATCCTATTACCTTCATATCTGAAAAATCAAATGGACTTCTAAATAATAAATTATTTATATTATTGAGGCCCCTAACTTTCCATTTATCATTAAAATTCATGTGATCAATTAGCTGAAACGCACTATTTAATTATTTATTATTTTCTCCCATGTCCACATATTCACATTCCACCAATGTTCTCATACATGGAAACATTATTTTGTGATCATTTCATATGAGATTTTTATTCTATTTATCTCTTATTTAAAGGATATATAATTTAAAACTTTTACAATGTGATTTTTTAAACAAATAATTTTCAAATATAAACCTTTTGATTACCTAGATCAACTTGAAATGGAGAGGACACAATTTTTTAAATTTGATGAGAATGTTACATCCCAAAAATTATAAAATAAGAACATTATATTTAATATCTTGTATGGAATACAACATAATGATTAGAATAAAATATAACACCCTAATACTTTATCATATACGTTTTTAATAAATTCAATATCTTCCATAACTTGCATTACATGAAACACTATTTTTAGCTTGTGGTACATGCAACACAGAGTTTAAAAGAAATCTGAAATATTATTAAAAAAAATTATTCAATATAATTATTGTAACCTAGAAATTTTAGTTGAGTTTATGAGTATTAGTAAATAAATTTTTAAAATTATCGTCATATATTGGTTATAAATAAAATAAGATTCATTAAAAATGAAATGAAATGTTTTCTAAAAAAACTATATTTTTTCTAAAAGAAGGTTTAGTCATGATTTTCACACATAATCAAAAAATAATTTCTATTACCTTTATAAAAATATATTTTATAAAATGATATAATTTTTTAATATATAATATCAAAATCACCTTAGTATATTTTTTTGTATTTTTTTTTTAATTTTCATTTTTTGATGAATTTTCAAAAATACTGAATGTTAATTGAATACCGTCATTTCATTTAAATTTTTTTAAATTTTAAAGAATATCATGGAATTGTTTTAATGTAAAAAAATTTCAATTCAATATCATTTAATACAATTTAAATTTCTTTAATTATTTTTAGGTTGAATTTTTATGTGTAGGCTTTGTAATATTTTGAATATTTTCTCTTTAAAAACATGATTTCTCGTCGCGTATATAGGATTGATTTTAAAATTAAATTTTCCAATTACGTAAATTATATTTGGAAAAATGGATTATATATTTTGAATAAGAATAAAGTATATTTTATAATAATATCAACTTATTTTTTTGATAAGATTTAATAGTGAAACAGTAAAAATTAATTACTATGGTTAAGGTAGAAATTGATTTATAAGGAGTCAAACTAAAAATATAGGGTTTTAAATGTCATGAAAACTATTATAAAATATATTTCAGGGAAATATTTTTACCCTATAATATATAATTCTTTATAATCCACCATTTTGATCCCTTTTAGTATTTGAAAAACATCGGTATACATCTTTCTTTCAAAAAGATACAAGTGTTCTACTCACATAAATTATTAAAGGTCAGAACCTCTACTATTTTCTTTAGAACATGGAAAACTCTTTTTTAAGAAAATACCAATCCCAATAACATTAAAACTTATACAATCCTATCCTTTAAAACTTATTTTGGGAAAATTACCAACCCAGTAAGGCTTTTTGTGAGTGTATATGGAGTTTACCCGAAAAAGATGCAACATTATAAAAGGAGTGTTTTTAATTTATTTCCTCATGCACATCCCTAAATTATTATTAAAAAATTATTAAATAATTAAATCAACACCTTAAATATACTGATATTTTTTTATAATAAGTTATTTACCAATAAACATCCCCAATTCCAGCAAATGGGTTATGAAATAATCATTCATGTGTACGGATGACTACCGTGTCTCCATCTAATGTCATCATTCTTTAATTACCACCTATAATGTTTGGGTATGATGATGTATATAAAATATATAAATATAAATATACTTATATCATAGTTATTTTTATTTTTTTATTATATCATATATATATATATTTACGTTCTATTCCTTAAATGATACGATTACGTCGCTCGTGTGTTCAATGGACTGCCACCTTGCAAATCGATGTGATTCATATTTCACTAACTCTTTGAATGGAAGGAGATAAGGATAAATAAAATTAATATATGTGATATAAATGAAATAATTATTATATTAATTAAATAATTATCATTATTAATAGATATTATCTCATTTTATTTTGTACACTAAAAATGATAACATAGTAGATGTGTGTTTGGACTAATGCCTTCACGAATCGATATGACTCATTTTCATCCACAAACCAAATGGATAAAATATATAATTATATTTAAAAAATAATAATTTATATAATATATTATAATCATTATATAAATATAAAATATTACATTTCTTCTTTCATTGATGACAATTGGAATATGAAAATGATACTCATGCGTACCTTTGACCTACCATATCAATGATCATAACATACATGATTTTTCAAAACCATATTTCCTGATTGATTTTAAAATTATAATTGATGTAGAATTATTTTAATTATTTCATGATTATTATTTTCTATATTATTAAACTATATAATATGTGCAAGAATTTAATCTTTCATTGTGAAACATGCTTGAGAAAACAAGGCTATTAGAACCTGAAACATTGAAAATAAATAAATATTATTAATGAACATTTGATAATATTATATAAAACAATTATATATGATATTAAAAATATTAATATTTTTCCGGTACAATTTAATGACATGTTTAAAACTACTATATAAGTGTTTAAATAATATTTAACTGAAAGGAAGCGTGAGGTAAGGGATTTAGTCTCAATTTCCTTTCATTGAGCAACAATTGTATTTTATAGACTAATATATTTTATGTGGTGTATAAAATGATTATTTCACATATAATGACTTGAAAATATCTGGATTTATTTTATTTCAAGTCTCAATTTTAATTACTTCTTCCAAGGGTATTTTAATTGAGAATTACAAAGTTTTAATGAATTATAAAACTAAATTTCATTTCATTAGGATATATTACTTCTTTATAATCTCTAATATTTTAAAAATATATTTGTAATGAATAATTAATATATATTATTTTATTTAAACCTATTTTATGTGGATTTATTTTTGATAAACATAATTGATTCATTGATTAATCCGCACTTGAACGTTATGGTCTTTGTAAGGGTATATTTCAAATTATAATTTTAGTTTGAATTATTGATATATGAATTTATTTTGAAGTAAATTAGTCTATAATTTCCTAATAAAATAACAAAATATTCTTCACACATTTTTATTCAGAATTTTATCATGTAATATTACCATTTTTAAACTCTTTCATACTTAAAATAACAGAAAAAATTTTTTCCATAAAATCTATCTACATTATTATCTTACGTTGGAAATATATTTTCCTTGAAAACCATGTTTTAAAAGAATGCGTCAAAAAATGTTTTTAACATTTTCCCATTAATTAATTAGAATCTTTTTAATAATATTTTTCAGAGGCCATGGATCTTTTCATGGTCTACTGTTTGCGGTAAATAAATACATTTGAACCCTTTTTTCACTCTTTAAAAATGATTTTAAGGGAATATTCATTTTGTTTAAAAAATGACATATTTATTTTACTAAAAATGTGAAAGGAATACTTGTTTTAATGTGTACAGAAAGAATATAATTTCAATAATACATGACCAATAATTTTTTAAAATATTATTTTATATGTTTGAAATGAAATTTTCAAGTAAAATTATTTTCAAAATTTGTTGTGAAGATTTGGTTTTAAAAATTTATTTTAAAAATGAGATTCATAATTTTCTCAAGAATGTTTTTGAAGTTATTTTTATTGTATTTCTATTCATAGATAAAAATAAAAATTTAATCTTACATCAATGGTTATATATTGTATTGATACCATAATTATTCTTCCACTAGATGGTTTATGATCATTTTGAAAATATAAATTATTGATTTTCACTTCATCTATTCATTTTTTTTCAATTAATTTCTTGTGAATTATTTGATTTCCCATGGAAATTAAATTTACTCAAGAATTTCCATATTACTTATCATGGATATGTTTATTTCATAAAAATGTATATCATTTATACATACGTTTTTTACATTGAATGTTATTTTCTTATCAGTGAAAATATTGGTGAATATTTATTCCTTACACAATACTAGTATTTGATGCTAAGGGAAGTTTTTTGTTAATTAAATTGAATATTAAATATATGATAAATGATTTGGTCATGAAAAAGTGGGATGGGACTAGTTACATTATAAATATGTAGTATCATGAGGTGAATCAATAATCTAGAATAAAATATATTGGCCAAACATGGTGGTTTTGACCCATTATTTTCAAACTATCTTATGGATAAATCTTCATGATATATGTATCATGTGAATAAGAAATTAAATCCAATAATTAACCATTGACTTCAATCATAATTCAATTATTATTATCTAATAAAATTTCTCAATGACATTATCTGTAAATGCATTTCAATCTCATTTATTGATAATATGACATGTGTGTTAAATTATTTATCTTTATGTATTGGTAATTACTTATCAAGTTATGATAGTCATGTTATTGATTAAATGAATGGTTTTTTCAGTCATTTAGCTTTCCATATTTATTATTCCATCTCTAGTTATTATAGTAATCTTATTTTCTAAATGGAATGTGTATTCAGTTATTTACCATTCCATATTGACTATTATCCATGACATTTTCCCATCAATATTATCTCTATGTTCACATCCATCTCAATTTATTAATTGAATGACACTTCTGTTTAGTTATTTAAATTTACATACTGATTATGTTTTTTGGTTTAACAATAATTAATCCTTTTGAGTATTATATATCAGTATTATTTTATTTTTATTTCTTGGATCCCCTATAGTTTAATATGACTAAAATTCAAGGATATTCTAGTGGGAATGATATTATTCTCAAAAAAATGTGTTGTAATTTTGAAATTAAAATGTAATGAAAGTATCATGTATGACTAATGTTTACGAAGACTAATTAACTATTTAATCCCTTAGGATGTGATTTTATATATCTTATGCCAATGTAATGAAGAATACACCGGCTCTAGTCTATTAGATTCGGGGTTGCAACAAGAACCATCACATGAAAATATTTCAATAATTTTTTGGGGTTTGTTTAAACACAATAGTGTGTGTAATTAAATATATAATAATAATGGAAAATATATCATAATATTATATGGTTTTATAGTATATTTTTTCATATTTGATATTACACATATTATTATTATGACTTATAAATAAGTCTTATTGTTTCATTTTCTTTTTAAGAAGATATGTTTCCACTACTCATGTTTTCTAATATGTATATGATATACCCTTAGTAAAATTAGAATGATTTTTTTTCCGTTATTGATTTTTTGATCTCACCAATTACTTATGTTTTTGTTCACTATGTTATGAATATGATTATCTATTATGATAATTATAGAAGGATGTCTAGTGTTGATTAATTGTAGAGATACATTCAATTATAAAATAACTTACTTATGTAGCTATTTTTCACAGACACCAAACCCTTAATTTTTTGGATTGACACAATTTGTGAGATATAATGTTTATCTTATGAAAATGATATAAAATAAATATATATATAGTTATGTTTTTTTTAATACTTTGGTTAATGAAACTTTTTTTAACACAAGATATGAGAGTGTGGGTCTAGGGTGTTTCAAGGATTCGGTGTCGAAAAAATATTATTTAGATAATAAAACATTATTGAAAAATATATCCTTATGAAACCCAATAATTCCATATAAATTTATAGATGAAATTTGTCAAACATAGTAGCAGCCAAATAAATTATCACTTTAGTATCATCTCTAACAACGTGTCTCTCATTACCTGAATACTTTGTCCTTTATATAATAGATACTTCATTCGATAATGTATCCATGAGAAGTCCCAATTATATTATTTAAATCACCCAATAACCTTTAATACAATGCTTAGAAAAATTAGAATAATTATTTAATATAGTCACCAGAATCCTCTTCAAAATTCATTTAATTTATTAAATATAGATATTTGAAAATAATTTTACATATCTTCAAAAAAGATTCATTCAAATAAACAAATAAATAATATATAAATATTCATTTAAATATTCCAAAAATAACTTTAATATCTTCAATTACACATTCCAAAATATAAAAAATAGAATTATAGTTTTGTAATCCTCTATTATCATTCGTAGCTTATCTTTAACACTCTAATAAAAAATGTGATAAAAAATATTTTATTTCATTTAATTAAATATTAATATCTTCATATATATTTTTATTTCTTTTGTGAAATTTGAATACCTTCTTAGAAAGAGTTATTAAATTATAATTATTTTAACATATCTTCCAATGATCTTGAATTTTGATGAGAAAAATAGCTAAATTTCATCTGAAATATAATTAATAAAATTAATCTTTTTTTCTTCTAAACATCTCTTCTAAAATATCTCATACATTGGATTTTTTGCCTTTGTAAAATATCATTTCTCTCTCAAAGAAATGTTTTTATCATAAAAAAACACATAATAGTGAATATTAAGACTTCTAAACTTCTATTATTTTTCTGAAATCGAAAAATATCAATACATAGGTGTTATTATCTAAATACTTAAATTGGAAATACTTAATTTTCAATATATAATTAGTTCATTAAAATTTTTAATAAAATATATATAATTTTTTTCCTAAACATTAAATATTAAAAACCAGAATATATATTCTAAAAAATATAAAAACAATGAATAATAATAACTAAATAATGAATAATAATACCCAATAATAAACAATAATAAACAAAATATGATATAGTTATGTAATTAAAAAATCAAAATAAATAAAGTGGAAATGTGGCACTAAACGTTATGATTGATTTTTAGAATTACAAAACCCTAAAAACATTCAAATATAAGCCTTTTTTAGATTAAAAGGATAAGGATCATATTAATAAATACATTTGAAATTTCAAGTAAGAGAAAATATAAATTAGATATAAGGGAGTAAAATAAATAATTATCATATCCCCTAATATTATAAAAAAATGTATAATAGGAAATGATAATTATGGGAGAAGTGAACAAGCATGATTTAATGAGTTTAAAAGAAATAGAATATACTCAAATCTCAATAAAACACCAACAGATAAATGAATAACTCCCCAATCTCATATTTACAAAATAGATATACAAACAATCAATTAAAAAATAAATATTATAAAATAATAAAAATATCCCCTTAAATTGAAGATTCCATTTCGAAAAATAATTATATAGTGAATGAAAAATATGAAAAAATCTCCTGGGAAAAATGAAATCTATAAGGACCCATGAAATAGTTAATTATATTTGATGAATTAAAATTCATTTATAAAGACTAAAAATAGTATCGAATAGAAAAAAACAATACATTGACCTAAATAATCCAAATATTAACTATATGATCAATAGTTATAAATAATTATACAAATTGAATATCATGTTAGCATACAAAAAAAATCCAAAATCATGTTGGCTAAAACAAACACACTTACTCAAACATGTAAATTTAATTAGGTATAATAATATTTTAATAAAATATGATAGGAACCCATGATGTTGACGAATTATATAGTTTAACCATATATGTACATTTAAATAAAAAATATTCCCATGACCAAGAAATTCTACAAGTCTTATAGAAGGGTAATTGGCATAATGACCAAAATATATTCTTTTATAATAGTTAGCATAAGAAACACATTTTCTTTTACCATCAATGTAGTAGTATCTGAACATATTTGGTTATTTATAAATTCAGGTAATATAGTTCATATTCATCTTCATTATAGTCATATTTTTCAATATCATAAAATCATCTATGCTTCTCTTCCATCATTGAACTTAGTCAATACATCCATCAAATTCACTATTTTACATATCAAATTCCCAATTTAATTTTTCAAACATCTCCCAGATCATTATCTATATTCAACATAGTAGATGGTGTATTATTTTTCAATATGTTAATATTTTTCATTAATTGGAAATTTCATCGTATATATATTTTTATCTCATTCTTATTTTCATCTTTAATAGAAATAACATCTTTTAACTATTCATTTTCAAGATCGAGAATCTGATATTCCTTTAAAAACATATTATGTTTATTATTCGATATCTTATATAATATTATAAGATTTTAAATTTTAGAATGATACATACTAAAAAAATAATTTAACCCATCAAAAGTACTAATATCATAACTATAATCATTAGAAAAATTAGAATGATAATCAAAACTATTACCACTAACATTACACATGACGACCATTTAACAAATAAATTCAACTCCTTATTAACTCCCAGATTCTTCACTTGAATCACAATATTTTTTGGATCTATATAAAAAATAATTCATCTACTTTCTCTTATTATTATTATGTTCTCTTCAATTTTTGGGCCACATAAATTTTTTTTGGTATATCACAACTTTATTCATTAATAAAAATTGACATCAAAATTGTTATTATCTTTCTAGAAAGTCCATCTAAAGTAATTCAAGTTCTTCCATTTCTACTTATTCATGACACATTTTCATTTATTTTTTTGTCCTTGAATGTATCTCACAATTTCATTTAACTCATCAAATTTATCCTTAATAGAAAAACCAAAACCATCAAAAAAATAAGATTACATATCTTTAGTTGATTTAAAATGAATTAGATTACTCTTTCCATTAGTTCAAATTTCCATATTCATCAATTCATAATTATATGATAAAAATTATAGAATAATTTCTTTAATGATATATTGAACAAAGTATTTGGTTTCCTCAATAGTAATCTTCTTCGAATGACACTTCATAGGTAGCCATCGAAGTATTCATTCAATCCCCACTCTATTTTCCATAGTCTCCCAAAGAGCAGTCATGATACTAAAAATATTAATTAACTTTTTACACATATCATTAACACTTTCGGGTTGAAAATTTTGGAATTCCTTAAATTCTTCCCTATCATTACTATGCATAGTTAACTATAATTTTTCAGTTCCATGGGGAGTGAATTTTAATGTCCTCTAAATATCATATATAGTTATACATATAGATATATTATCTTAAATAATTAAAAATTAGAAAAATAATTATAATCCATATTATTATAATTCATAATGTTTTTATCAATGTCATTAATGGTCAATTTATGAAGATAATATTCTTTCAGTTTATAAGTTCAATCCATTATTATCTTGTACTCAATACTAAAATTCTACTATCATGAAGTTAAAATTCCTAGAGGGGATTAGTAGTTTCTAATCTTTTCCAAATTTAAAATTATATTTTAATATTTTTATCCTTCTTAGACTTTTAATCCTTATATAAGGTTTTGAAATAGGTGGATCCATTTTTATATTTATACAACACATATAACACATGAAATGAAAAATAAATAAATAACGGAAAATGGTATTTTTACATGGCTCAACTATTATATGGGTTATAGAATCATCTATTTTTTTATTACAATGAAATTCTATAAATTTATAAAATAATTTCCGCATTAGTTAGAACTAGTTTTGGACAAGTATCATCTGGAAAACATGTTAACCAAATTAAATTGGTGTGTCATAGTCGCATTAATAAAAAAAGAGATATTTAAAAAATATATTATATTCATTTGTATTCCAACTAGGGTTATAAAATTCTTGTACCATATAATGTTTACCATTAATATGATCAATATATTTATACATCTACAATTCATATCCATTCCCTTAGTTTTCAATATTCAAATAAGATTGGATATTATAAATATAAGCATGAAACTCACACTCCATAATTATCCATTATTTGAAATCTTGTTTATAATATAGTATCTATTGTTATCTCATAATATGATTCAAATATTTCAACAACAAATTAGAATTTTATAGAGTATATTAAACATCCATCTTTGTATGTTCTTCTTTTTCTTCTTCAATTATATAATCCTATACCCATATTATTAGCGGAATTTAATCATTCAGTAGTTTTTCATTTTTTATTTATAATTATTATTATTAATCTTAAATACACATATGTTCTCATTATGAGTTTAGTATTTGGTTCTCTTCATCTCCCTTGAGATATATTTCTATTTAAAACAAATAGAGGGGTCACCCTTGGGAACTGAATTCTCTCTTTTTTCACAACTTATATACTTTCTATTAATTGATTATATTTTCTATATAATTGATATGAAAAATATCCCTCGATATCATATAGTTATAACATATCTCACCTTTTCATGAATTTTTTACATGGGTTTTCTTCCATGATCTCAATTATTCATTTTTTCAACTATTTATGCCTAATGGTTTTACACAAGCACCAATTCATATATTCTTAAAAATTTATAATATCTAACATAGAATAAAATTAAATCTTCCAAAAGGTTCATACTATTTATTATCAGAAATATTCAACAAATATCTATATAAAATAAAACTCCATTATAGTATAAATGGAAAACAACAAGACAAGGGGGTGTAGTTTGGCATATATCATCATCACAAGAGTGATTTTTTAATAGAAGCACAAAATTCATCTTAAGGACTCAATTATCAAAAATAATCTCAGATGATATTTTTATTTCAATATTGATTAAAAAAATATTTTGTGTGTTTTAATATATGACTAACCACACATGCATCATCAGACGTCATTCGAGAAGTCCATGGCTTTTATCATAAATATTTATTCACAATTTTTTAATTTAAAAAACCTCTGTTAATAGAAATGAGTTCTCATGAACTTCTTCTAATTCGCTCTTCTTAATAATGAGGTTCAAATCATGGCTTAAAAAATAGTCATTATTAGTTTATAATGAAGAAGAATCTTTGAAATAATATGATTTAATTCCTACTTGAGACTATTAATTATAGAAATATCATATTTTTCATACTTTTGAAATATCATAGTTTCACAAATTAGTGATCCATATGGAAATGGAACTATTCGTACAAAGTGAAAAAAGTGTCCTAATGATCATCACTATGACTCCATGACATTTTGTGAATTTCATGCACCAAGTGGATTTTTTTATTGTTAAATGATTGAAATAAAATTAAAAATCATCGTTAATAATTCATAAAGGATTATTATGAAGTTATTTTTACATACCAACATTTAAAATGTTTATATTAAAAATAATATCACTTATAAAATGATCCAATAAAAATAAATCTTATGATTTTTGGAAAATTACTTATACATTTTCAGCATTGACTCATATGATATACGAGATGATCATTTATAAGTGATATATCATCTATATAAAGTCAAATGAATCATTAGGAACTTCATATATCTAAAAAAATTGATGGAATAATAGTTACTACCTTATGTATTTTCCATTTTTCAAAATCTACATTTCTTAAAAAATTTATTCCACAATACTAAATAACAATTATAAAGTAAATATTTTGTAATATTTTGAGATTTTATATGATAAAACAAACAAAATTAATACTTAGTAAATTTTATTATTTACCATAAAATTTTTTAATATCAGAAAATGAATTTAAAACAACTTAAACTCATCCATACTTCCTTCAAAATATCATCACCTTCGAATCGTCTTTAAAATTATTATTAACATCTCCAAACATAAGAAAAATATATCTTTAATCATATAAATGAATCATTAAATTCAATACGACATTTTTTTATTATTTAAAACTTATCACAAATTCAATTATCCATTTCATGAATATTGAATCATCAACATCACCTCTACATGGATTATCAAAATGTATTTCAAAATTTTTTATTGACAATTACTCTTCACAAAAATTAAAACATGTCCAAGATATAATTTTTAACTCACCAATAATCACATATTTATTGATTATGTCTTGAATATTTCTATCAAGTTATTCATGGACTATAACTCAAATATCCCTTACCCAAATATATGGTTAGTAAATTTATCATTATTGGTTCAATTATTCATAAATCATGCAATGCCACATTAGACATATTGAAGTTATTTATTAAAACATTTATTACAAATACAACCATAATCAAATTGGCACACTAATATCCCCTATTTAATTTTTTTCAATACAATTAACTACTTCACCAATTTTAATGTAAATATATTCTAATTTTATAAATTCAATTTTCTTTTCAACCCTTTTTCGAGGAGCTGACCATTATAATTTAAATTTTATTTATTATAAATAAAATATTATTAATGTATAAAAACATTGAAATCCACACATATCTTCCTTGATTGATGAAAAATATTCCATTTTTGTTCACACTCTTTTCCCCATTTTTAGAGATATAATCAATTCCACATGATATATAGATGATATTAAATTTTTCATAACAATGATCTATTATTTAATTAACTCAATATATAAATGGGTTAACCTTGTAAAAGGAAAACGTGAGAAATCATGAAAACAATTTTGTCAATATTTTATCTATAATTTAATATCGAATCTAATTGAACTTATTGGGGGCTATGCAAACTTATTTTTAAGAGTTTTAATGAACATGAATTGATATTGTATAAAATAATTAGAAAAACCAAGTGAAAATTTATTTTTCACATATTTGTTGCCTAATATTCTTCCCACATTGAAAATAAGAATAAACATAAGTGAGAAATGAAGAATGTGATTATCATATCTCACTCTTGATATTGTGAAAATGTTTTCTAGAATTTATGACTAATAAAAAATTATAAAACTATGGAATATTTCTCTATTAATATTCCACATAAGGTATTTTCTCTGATTACGTTTATAAATTATGGTTTTTATTAGAAATAAAAGTAGAGGTATTTATAATAACAGTTGATTTCTGATAAAAATTGAGATATGAAAAATGATGTGTTACAAGGATACAACATGATACTAGTTATAGTATTATAATACAAACAAATAACATTTATAATATTAAAATAAAAACATTTAAAATATATATCATTATTTACTTATCACCTTCTATATACAATATAATGTAGATTAGATAGATATGAATTAGAATAAAGAGAGATTCTGTATACTCTTTAATGAAACAAACAAGGCTAAAACTACACTCTCAATCCAAATACTATCTTCTATTTCATTATAAAACGCTTTAGAGATCTTAATTAATGAATTTCCATTGAATTTATAAATATTTTAATCTATTTTTGTTTAGATTTATTATTTTTAGCTTTCTCCATACCTGGAATATGTTTCCTTATAGTAGCACTTAATATAGTTTCATTCCTATGATGTTATTCTATTCTCATGTCCAATTCTAACTAGTATGGAAAAATTGTTAGTCCCTCCTTTAGTGTATAAACACCCTTTATTTTTTTGTATACTCATTCTCAACAAAAATAATATTATAATATGGTTTCGATATTTTTCTCCAATTTCCATAAATTTTATTAAAAAATAGCCATATATTTATTTGAAATATGTCCATCATATTTTCACCAACCATACAAATTTTCAAATGCCTTTAGTTTACGCTTGTTTTGTATGTTATCTAAATCAATATTAGGGATGTACACTAAAAAACCAATCCTTCAATCCCACTATTAGATCGATTCATTTTTTAAATTCAAATTTCTTCCTTCTTTCTTGAAATTTATTAATAGTTAATAATGGTCTAAGATTTGTCCTTTCCTTTCATAAAAGAATCATCATTTCCTTTTAGTTCTAAAAAATACTTTCATATTCTTCTATGACTTATTTGGAGGACTTGTTTCGATTTTTTTTTAATTTCTTATGTCCAAAGATATTGTTTTAAAATTTTATCACTATCCATTTTTTATTGTGTTGTTACATTGCAACTGAAAAATGACTTTTGTTAATTTAGTATATTACAACACTCTTTATATCGATGAACAATTTTATTTGAATAATCACAAAAGATATCATGTTTTGTAAATCTATTCCATGTTTACAGATTTATTATAATATATTAAATAAACATTTCAAAATAGGTTTTCACTTAGAATTAGTTAAGAATCACCATGCCTTAAAAATTATGTGGTTTATATATATTTACATATTCTACAAACACCCTATAACTTTGAGCCCAAATCACCAATTATAGAATAAATAACTAATGAATCACTTTATATTAATATTAGTATAAGTATTTATATTTTTATAACCAAGATATTTTTTGGAAAGTAAACCACTCTTTTGATCATAATTAAGGTATATTCTCTTTATGTAATTGATTATATCTATTCATAATCCATCTATGGGTTTATTTACATTTTTTGTTAATTATTTTTGCCTTTATTTTCTATTAAATCTTTTATTAGTAGATAAAAATTTGTGAAAAAAATATAATTATCGAGAAAAATAATTACCTTCATCTATGAATATTCACATTATGGACCTCTAGAATATTTCATGTTATTAATTTAACTAATTTGGGTTTTATATGTATTTGTAATCCACTAAGATTCGTTTTATGGAAACATATCTCCTCTTAATAGTTTGGGATTATTATTCTATTGTTTATTCTAGATGAATGGTCTTTACATCATGTTCATGTAAATTTTGGAAGTTTGAATTATTATCATTCATAACCAAGATCGATCAATATTCCCCTTATCTCATCACATTTTATGTTTCATCCTCATGATTTATACCTACATCCAATAAATAAATAACAATATTTTTTATTCACTATTTTATATACCAATTGATCTTCCTTAATATTTATAGTAACATTGTGGAATTTCATTAATGCATGTAACACATTCATGAAAACATTATCATACACCACTTTCTCAAATATAACTTTTCAACATTCATCATTAATCAAAGAATGTACTTTACTGTAATGTTGAAAAAATTCTTTTATAGCTAAAGTAATTGTTTTGAGAGTGTAATAGGATATTATTGAATATGGCGCAACACATATTTGTTTAATTTTTAATGTTGATAAATTAGTGATTCCATTATAAGATAAATGTTAAACATTATTTTACGTTGATTATTTTTACAAACTTAAAAAATGATTTTTTTCACATCGGTTATCACAAAACATCCATAGAAAACCCTAAAAAAATTAAAATGAGTGATCCATTTACATTGGTTATAAAATTACAAAAATTAAATAATGATTTTTTATATTAGTTTATTTAAAAAAATGACATAAAGGATCATTTAAAAAAATAATTTTAAAATAATCCTTACCCAGATCATAAGAGATGAATATCCAAAAGTATATAGAAGAAAAAATAACAAACAATGGTATATTACAATTATATAATACTTTATTACATTCCATTTTTTTAAAATTATAACAACTTAAAAAATTAAAATTAAAATATCAACATCTATATTAAAAATATATATAATATAAAACTAAACAAAACTACTAAAACAATTCTCCCATGATTACAATAAAAATTTTAATATATTTCTATTATAATGGAAATGGTAAAAAAGATAAAATTAAAAATAGAAGTATTTGAAACTTATATTCAGAATAATTATAACCAAAATAATAGGAAAAATTATAATAAAATATCACATTATCAATTTTTATGATTATCCCATATGTAAGTATTTCATAGAAAAATATCAGAACATAATATCCACATTCAATTACACATTCTTTAAGAGGAAATTTTTATATCAATAGAATTTTTCATTTGAATATTAAATTTTATGAATATTATAAATTATTTTACTTATAAATGAATTTATCTTTGTACACCCATGTCTGATATTTTTTCCACGTTCCTATTGATTGTTATTGTGAACCCAATATGTAATTTAACAATTATATATATACAGAAAAATATGAATATATTATCATACATAATAATTAAAAATAATAAACATACAAATATAATACTTATTTAACATTTTCTCAAAAGTGTCCATTTGATGGGGCATAATGAGTAATATATATTATCATGTGGGGTAAAATAGAAAATATCAAATATAAAATGACATTAATAAATAATTTTACATGTTATTTAATTATGTGAAATAATTATTTATGTAATATATGTATCATACCTATCATGATAAGGAAAAATATGAAATTTTATTTCACCATTTTGAAATATTTCAAAAATATTTTTTGTCATTTCTTAATCGTTAATTTTTATTGTTATTGGATAAAAAAGATTCTATCTATAAATACGAACAAATAATTCATATCATAATTAATATAATGTTTATAAAGATACATAATAAAAAATAATTAGAGGTGTTAAGTAAGATCATATTGATACAATTAAATGAAATATAATAATTAACTTACATGTTAAATACTTAAATAAATATTAGAAAAAAAATTCCAAAATTACAAGCCCTATGATATCTATCTTATAAATAATAACTTTATAATCATTCAAAAAAATATTAGCCCTCATTGATATCCTAGAAAAATCCAAAACATATTTTCATATGACAATAAACTATAATATCCCTTTGAAATAGTTTAAAGTGAATCTTAAGGGAACTCAAAAGGTTTTTTTCATTCTATATAAAATGTTTTTTACATTAATTTATTTCTATAATATATATATATATATATATTATAAAAATAAAAAATATAGGATATATTTTTTTCATACATCCATGGTACTTTTTTTGAAAAGTCCTAATGTCTGATGAAAAATATTCTTATACTTAATCCAACAATAGAATCTTCATTAGTAGAGATTGATACTCTAGATGATGAATCTATGATATCTTATACCATTACCCTTATATTAAACTTATTAATATCACAATATTATAGATTATTAATAATATAATATATAATCCAATATTTTATAATATGATACTATTGATCCTCAACATATATCCAATGATAGATGAGATCCTATGGTGGAGGAGGTGTATGATTGAGATCTACATGGGGATTTGAAGGAGTGAAATTTTTGGAAATGTGTGGTGGAGTGGGATATGAAACATGAAACTATCTCTACATGATTATAAAAATTGGTAATACTATAGATCAATTTCTATTGACCATAGTTTCACTAATCACCTAACATTATCTTTTAAAGAGACTCACGTCCATTATAAACATCGTCCCTCAATTATGTTTCTTATTAATTTATTTTATTTGACACACTCACATACATCATGTCCTCAGAAATGAACTAGGTTCTTGTGTAATTTCTTATTTAGTTACCAAAATGTCATTCTTACCCTAATTTATGAATATCCACCATTTTCTCTACTCCCCATTTGGCTAGTATATAGAATATTTGGAAAACATATCCATAAATTTCAACATATAAAGGGTTTAACAATAAATTAAATAAATGAAATAAATTCATAAAATCTTATAAGATATAGACTTTGATTTCCCTATAATATATGTCCACTTTTTTTTCATCTAGTCCCTAATCTAATTTTCAAGTCTACTTGGGGGAGGGTGAATATCTACTGATCCTGAAGACTCGTCTACAATGTTTTTAAAATTTTATGCCATAATTTATTATTAAAATAGTAAATTTACACCACTAGATAATTTAAGAGGGTATAAAATTTTTAATTATATTTCATAATGATATATCCTCAGTTTTTGTTAATTAAGGGATAAAGTCAGTAACATTATTATTTTTAGTGATTATACAAAAACATTAAAACAGTTGACATTGAAATTACAAAATATTATTTCTATATTATTATTTAAATTAAATATATATTAATCTTGATTAGATTATATATCACATTTATTTTCATGTTTTTTCAATAAAAATAAAATCTATAGTTAGGGTGTCTTTAGAATCCCTCAATATCATATAAGTAAAATATTATCATTTCCTCTTGGATTATTTAGTGATAGATATACCATATTCCATCTGATGAGAAAAAAACCAATATTAGTAAAAATAATTCATGATAAATAAAATAAAAATAAAAGAGATTACCAAAGTTGTCTCCCATTTCTAAACTACTACAATTAAGTTGACACTTATCTAATATGATTTCTTCACTTGAGCTTGCATTGAAAAAAAAAGATTTAATATTTTTTGAATTTATACTTATAGGATTACCATTACTAAAATTTCAAGACCCAAAGCTTGACGTAAATGAACATTACATTACTTTTTCGGAATACATAATACATAATAAGAACCAACACTCAAGGACCATAATAGTTTAGTGTCTTTGGAAACTCGGAATATAATCTTATAATCATTGTGAAAGATATTAAATATCTCCCATAAAGATCTTCCCCTTTTTTTTATTACCTAAAACCATTCTTTAAATCCTAGGGAAAATAAAACATATAATGTGTGAGCTCAAATGCTCAGTAAGGGTAAGCATGGATAAAATAAAACAAATCATATACATTTGAACTTCAAAACATGAACATAATATTTAAACATCAAAATAATGAGAAATGACATAAATCATGCTAGTATGTAAGGCATAGATCATAAAGAAACATTAATCATGATAAAATATCATGGGAATAAAACATGTAATTTTGGAAAACCATTAATCACATGTTATTATTTCAATAGTAGCCAAGGCATTGCTTCGAAGACCATGTTAGTGGACAAAGTCCCTTTCTGAATCGACTTCACTCCTCATTCTGGTCTTGTATTACTGAACCGGTTTAACTTTACATTCCATCCATGTCTATCTCATGAGATATAAATCTTTACCCAATTCATTGGAGGGAGATATAGGTCCCACCCATCTCATATTGAAATCATTCTTACGCGTTCCACAAAACATTCATAAATCATTCATCATAACTCAATGAATAAATTGGGTTTCATAAACATCATTCCATCATAACATAATCCATATAAAACAAATGGATATCATTTCATCAAAAAAAAAGTGAAACCATGTAAATCATAGATACATTATACTTGAAACATACACATATGAATTAATGTCATCTTAGATGGAGAAATGGTTTTGATAAAAAACTTGAAATGAATTCCTGAGGAAAATATCCTTTCTTCTTTAACATCATATTCATTTCACAAAATGCCATGAAATTTTAAAAGAAAAGGGTTTTTTTTTAAAATAATCATGCAATATTGTATAGGAAGCTTCATGAAAATGAGGCGTTATGAAACCGTAAAAATATGTTCACGCCGTATAAGTTAAAAATAACAATCTCCTTGTACTTTTGTTGGAAAAGTCAAAAAGTACCTCGTATGGTAAACAAAAAAAGATTCCTTACATACCATGTAGTAAAAGTCATAAATGGGTAAAAAAGACTTTAACCATACAAGAAAACATTTTTATAAAACTTGGACAAGGATGATAAATATAACCCCATTAAATACTTACGTATAAGAAATCTCAGATAGAAAACAATTGAGATTGCTACATTATCCCTTACCTTATGTCTGATATGATTCGTATGTATCCGAACCACATATATAATGATTTAAATAATGTCATTGACTTATTATAGAATCGTATTCATTGTTATTATATCATATATGGTTCACTTATGACTTTATGTTATCCTTTCTTTTGTAAATTCATGTTAAAGTAGCATTTTGGGTAAAATAATTTCATTTGTTGTTCGTGTTTTAACTTGTAATTATTCATATGATTACATAGATCATGATTACTTAAATCCAGAATGTAAAAAATTATTTATATATAATATATATTCAGAATATACATATATATAATAGATCGATAAATAGAAATAAATACACCATTCATGGAGAGGGTATGTCGTACGTAAGCATGAACGTTGTTTTAGTTTCATTATTGAATTGAATAGAATTAAGTAGATGAAATACATATATATATATATACATAAATACAGTATCATTATTATGTAATATATTTCATGATTAATTATTATATATAATTTATAATCATTCATGAATGGTTAATCATTGAGAATGAATCTCATCGCGTCGTGGAGATGGTAGTCCGTACGTACGCACGAGCAATGATATGATTCCCATGATCGTGGAATTGTATTGAAGTGTATGTATAATATTTAAGAATCAATATCACTTTACAATAATCATATATAGTCATGTATTTACACCATTATACCCATCCTAGTAAGGTGGTGGTTGAAAACAGATTACACCACGGTGTGGAGACGGTATTCCGTACGTATGCATGCGCAGTGATTTCATTTTCCGTAGAATGGATATAAGGTGAAATAGGGTTCTTTAATATTCATAATAAAATACCACTATATTAGTGATACTTATGTTATTACTTCATAATGAAGAAACTAAAGAAGAGGAAGTAGAAGAAGAAATAAATTTGAAAGGATCAGTAACATATATTACTTCTTCTTCGACACGCCTCTTTGAAACCTCCTCTTAGGGCACTAAAATTGATCTATGAAGAATAAAAAGACCTCTAAAATATTACTAGGGAAGTTGAGAATGGAAATGGGCAGGGTTTTGTGGATATTGAAGGCTCAATGTCGTGTAAATATGAGAGGGAGGAGGTTCCCTTTTATAAGGGAGGAGAGGGGCACCTTTGGAAATCTTAAAAATATTAATTTATAATAAATCTAACCCCAGTTAAAAACCTCCAAAAAGGACTCATATTAGAATATTATATGAGATAGGGTTTTAATTTAATCAAAAAATAAAATTTAGACATGTAGGAAATTTATTTTAAACATTATCAACTTGATTTATCGTTATTTAATCTATTAATTTTTATTTGTGGTAATAAGATTCTAAAATTTATATTATTATAAATAATTACTTATGTGATATAAATTATCCATAATTAAATAATTTATGACATTTTAGACTATATAATTCTCAATTTATAATTTTTAAATACTTTTGTGATTTTTAAACAATTTAATAATATGTTATTTTTATAAAATAACAATTGGGTCAATTTTGACACTATTCATTTATTTGAATTTAAATAAAATACACACAGAGGATATATTCGAACTAAAATATTTAATAGTTTCCTAACATGTCAGAGTTATCTATAAAATTAGTAGATAACATTAAATAGTTCATATAATATTTATTTTACTATTTGTACGACCATTTATTTGATATTTCTCTTAATAAAATAATTACTACAACATTTTTGTATAATTATTAAATATATTTATTTGTTGCATAAAATTTAAAAATAAAATAGTATTATAAATATAAATCTTACATATTTCATAAGAATACATTTAGTTGGATTTATCTTCTAAAACACCCAAATTTTAAAATGCTATATTTATTAAATTTTGAAGATGACAACTTTGACATCCTATAAAATAAAATAATATAAGTGTCATAATCACTTTTATAAGACTCCAAACGTTCATATATTCTGTAATTGGATTCTTATGGTATATATATACACTACCAATAAGTTTTGGTCCGGTTTTTGAGCCTTTTAATGGGTATTATTATTTCAATAAAAACTATATTACTTATTTTTCACTAAATAAATAATTTCAGGTTCATTAATGTATAAGCTATTAAAGTAATTAAATATCTCTTAAAAATTATAAATAAATTACCATAATAACGAAAAAACATTTTATCTTCCAAATGAGTATTTATAAACTAATTTATATTCTGTATAAACTTATATTAAAAATACTTTAATTATTAATGTTGAGTGAGCCATATTTCACTTTCCATTAAATAAAATAAACTAAAGGTCTTAATTACCTCCAAGTGGTTTGCAATGGATTCCATTTCGACCCAAATATGCCTTATAATGAAATATAAACATCCAATTATATTAATACAAATGTTAGGGTAATTTTATAATATTATATTTACCCTTAATTACCCGATTTACCTTTTACTATGGTAAATAAAATTTACCGTAGTTACTATTCATAATGCCCAAAAATAAAAAATAGCCTATTAACATAATTTGGACCCACTGATTCCAAATATGGAATCCATTTTTTCTAAATTCAATACACAAAAGTTCCAGAAATTAATTTAAAATTAATCTTGTTGTTAAGAAAATGAGTTTTAAAAATAAAAACATTGCAAAAGATTGAAATGATTTTACCTATGAATTCAATGTAAAATCAAATCTAATGACATACATTATTTTAAATGGTAAAAATATATTCTATTTATAATTTAAAACTATTCAATATTATAATTTAACCATATAAATTATTACGATAAAAAAAGTTTTTTATTAAAATATAGCGTGTTTTTACTATTCATTGTAATATGAAAGTTATAAGAAGAATATCAAAACTTTATCCAATGTAAATTTTTATATCCTGATTCAAAAGAAGAAGTTTATTTTGTAAAATTTACCTTATAAACTTGTCAAAAATTATATTTAAAATGGGTGCGCCATCAAAAGGCGGAAAAGTTGCATTTTTTGAAAAATACTTATTTCACCCAAAAAATTTATTTTGTTCTCATACCATGTTCTATAAAATGTGTAAGATGAATTATAATGTCATAAAATTAAAATTTTAGTTAATAGCATTCATAACTGCTAGTTCATAATAATATTATAATAATATATCATTGTTTAGTGAAACCCAGTATTGGGTACAACACCTACTATCGAGGAAGGTCTTGATTGCGTGTAATGCAAGCCAAGTGAGGGTTGCGTGTAGTGAAAGACTCCTTTGTTGTTGCGTATAAAAAATTCCAACCATATTTCATTTATACATTTAATATATATATATATATATATACATACTCAATGTTGCGTAGAATAACTACTATCAAACTAACTTGAAATTGTGTTTAACACGATCCAAGAATAGTGTTGCATATACTACAAGCTAATATGGTGTTGCGAATAACGCAAGATAATATTTGTGTAGCGTACAACAGAAGATATGAAAGAAATGAAAAAGAATATATCTCATAAAATATAAGGGTGTTACATAAAAAACTAAATTGATATACCCTATCCCTAGATATAATAAATTCAAAATTTGGGTATACATGTTCTAAAATGTTTTCACACCCTAGACCTTATAGAAGTAGATGGGTCATGTGCATAAAAATAAGTTGGATCCTCTGTCGAATTTTGTTTTGTTTTCTCCATAAAAGAACAAGGTGGAACAAATATTTGATCTAAAAATATAATAAAAATAAAACAATAAAACAATTATTAATAGATTATAAAAATATAATTATAACATTTAAAATTAAATAAAAATTGAAAAATTATAAAAAAAACTAAATTCAACTAAGAGAATTTTAATTATATTCATTAAAGTATACAAATAAAAATCTATTTTATTATAATACATAAGGTATATGAAATGTCATAGATAAAATAAAAAACCATAAAAATATAAAAAAAATGTTATATACAAATTTGAACAACAATAAGAAAAATATACAAAAATAAAAATAAAAAATACTTTTCAATTTCATTAGAGTGGTTAAAAATTTTGCTAACAAATTACTAATAACTTGGATGAGATTTGAAATGATATATATAGAATAAAAAATTTATGTAAAAGGTTATATAAATTAAAATTTTTAAATAAAATTGAATAATTAGAAACAAATACAAAAAAAATAAAAAAAAATATTAATCTAATTTGATAATATATGCCACATAAATACAAAAAATATAAATATTATATCTAAAAATTTTCCTCATTAAGAAATTTTTCCAAGAAATATATATATAATAGTTATAATAATATAATATTACTAAAGGATTGTATTCCTATATTACTTTTACATTATCATTATATATTGTAGAAACCATGTCTTTGACGTTTTCATCAATATCATTTGTTTATCATTAAATAAAAGTAGAGATATCACATAAGTCAACATCATCATTAGGTTTTTTATCATTTTAATACAATTTTTATATCTGGAAAATGATAAACAACTTCACATTTAATGATTCAAGAACATAGAAATTTTAATTATTATGTTCATATGGTCATCAATTTAGTACATTGTATTTAGAAGTGCTTTTTTAATATTGAATTCATCATGTCTTGAAATATTTTTACCGAAAAAAAATCTATAGTTTAACACTCGAAAAAAAATTAAATTTTTATCCATATGTCATATTTATTTAATATAACTAACTGAACCAAGATACCCTAAAAAATACAATGAGACTCGATCTTCCATACACCTGAAGGGGTCTCTCGATCCCTATGGGTTGGAAAATAGCACACAAGAATCAACAATAACTAGAGGGACGATTTCACCAAACCTGAAAATAGAAGAAATGGAATATATATACATAAATGATAGAAATAGTGAAATAAAAAAATTGAAAATATTCCATAACTGAAAAAAATCATCAGAAATGATAAAACTCGAAAGAATATAAATAAAACCCACAGTATGTTTCCAATAGAAAAAATTTAAAAGCCAAAAACAAGAAAAAGATACTCCATGTGATAAGAATACAACATCCCCTATCTCACCACCAACTACCCTAGACCAGAAAAATCAAACCTCGCCACCTCAATATGACACATTAACTTTCACTACATAAAATGAAATAACCATGTCTACACACTAACTATGGGGTGTGGAAGGTGTGTGATAAAATGGATCAGTAGGATCTCACCCAGTTGTTCCATAACATGTCTCTATATAATAATTATTACAAGCTCATCTTTTAAGAAAAAAATTTCATTCTAGTTAGTGAAATAGTTCATATATCAAAATCGTGGAAACAAATTCCATTTTTTCACAGTTTTAAAATGTCCAAGTGAAAGAGCTTTAAATCATAACACATATATAAAAACAGGTATTCAATGTTACGAGATACACACCAAATAAATGCTGCATTTTAGGAAGGATCGGTATATTTCAATTTAGTGAGAACACTCATACCAGAACATATACAATCACAACCATTTATCCCCTAGACATATGCCTCAAATTCAGAGAGAATAAGCACCCCCATAAAGTGAACCTACCAATAGTTTCTAACGACTCCCAAGAAAACTTGGCCTTGTGGGTATAAGAACCCCCATGATTGAACCCACTAATATTATTAATGAACAAGGATTATGTCAACACATTACTATTATGTAACCAAGGCTTCCCATGTGTATCATTTTCCAAGTCATTTCAAAAAAAACATTTTTGTAAATGATTGCACATATCTATTTCATATTGAATTGAAAATACATTTAATTTTACCAAAAAAAGGGAGGATCAAAATTTTCTATAAAACCATTTTACACACATTGTAAAAAGATATCATTCCAATTTATTTGATTTTTTTTATAAAACCATAGTATTCAAGATTCATCCATCATTTTATAGAGATTAAACCACAAAACTCAACTTCAGTTTACACATACCCCCAACCAGATCCACGAATACACGAATAAATTCAAAGGGAACACAAAAAGAACAATAATACATTATTTCATCTTATAATCACATTCCACAGTAAAAAAATAATGGAGAGGTCAGATCAAAATATAAATCAATGAACACACACTCTACACACCAGAAAAAAGGACCCGACCCTCTATGATTATCTCACAATTGATATAGAATGGATTAAAAAAATACTACTATAAGGTCATTATAGAAAATTCAGTGCCACACTACTACTATGAGTAATGGAAATAATGTGGAAGAAATATGGATTACTAAAAAGAAGTGAAACATCAATCATGGAGATTGAATGTTGAATGGAGAAACTCAAAAGGATAAGAGATAACCAAACATGCATGTAAAAAACCCCCATGTTCAAGGGAGAAAGGATTCATAATGAGAATGTGAATCATCATATGTGAAATGTGACATAAACCTTACAGGTTTAATATTTTATAGTAGAAACACCTTTTTTAAAATGTCAATATTATCTAACTCATATAAATTGAAAAACATGTCACATTGAGTTAAATTTACCCATATAGATTATTTTATGTTGTAATAGAGGATTTTACTATGTAAACGAAAATTATGGTGTAAAAAGAATTTTACACCTTTCATGATTATTTTGACATAATACATTTCATGGATTGAAACCAGTGACGCATTTACCCATTAATATATATATTTATCATGTATAATTATCTTAGAAGAATTACCAAGCCTATATTTTTTGGAAAAGACCAAGAAAATATCCTAATCACTTAAAACCCAAATAAAAAATATTAAACATTAAAAATAGGGAACCTTATAATCCATGATATAGTAATATTCCCACAACATGACTTTCCATCCCTAAGAAGTCATGTGGAAGAGGGGTTCTATGAAAAAAGGTGAGGCCAATACTCCCTCACTGTTGATTCCATCTCCCATGTCATGTGAGAATCACATATGAATCACTATAAAACTATAAATAGAATGATATAATTCCCATTGATTATATTCAACTAATAATCATTATTTTTACTAGAAGCTACAAAATATAAATTCATGGCTCTATGTTGATCTATTCACAACTCAAAATGTGAGAGTGATCATGATGATACTTTAGAGATGAGATATGTAGAAGGCATCATGTTTGCCCATAAACTGAGCTGATAATGTAAACCAATGCACAACTATCCCATGCCACTTAGTGACCTCAAATTATCAATCATATCTCAGATAAAACATTCCTTATTTCCCAATCCAGTGGTGAAACTACTATGGATAAACCGTTAACAAAAAATTATACCAATGGAATACTGAAAAGGATAATATCAGTGTCTTGTATATGATTTATGCTGACTTTAAACTATCACATGATGTCAATTTATGTCCTGAATCATCATAAATATTCCTTTTACATGACTCAGTCCCATGTAATAGGACTCACCCAACTCTACCCAACAAGAAGTTTATCTTCCTAGGAAACCCTAAAAAGACTCAATGACTTTCATTTTGAATGAAGACTAATAAATATTCTTATACAAAAACTCATGTAGTACTAGATGGATATCCCAAAATCCACGAAAATCCAAGATGCATATGCATATGATATCCGATATGATCATAACAATATTCTCAATATGGCCTTCGGTTTATTGATAGTATGTTTTATTCAACCTGACATGAGTTCCCATATCCTCTTAGTTATTTTAATAGAATTGAGATTTGAACCTAGGATCTCTAACTAAGATGATATTATAGGGAACCCCGTTTAGACTCCCATTATCATGCACATATAAAATAACCATATCATTAACCTTAGTGTTGTCTCTATTCAGAATAAAATTTGTAAATTTTTCAATTGATAAATAACCAACCATTTAACATTTCCCCATCACAGAGTCCATGGTAATCTAGTAATGATTTTTATAGATATATCTTCCAATTTTAATATTGGAATTAGAATATAATGGTGTTAACTTGAAGGTTTCTTATACACATCCTTTATCTATTAGAATGTGTAACATTGGAACACCAAATTATAAATGTAACACTTCTTACATGACCACCCAAAAAACCTGACATCATAATACATATTTATTATTCTTAGATGAATGTCCCATGAATAACTATAAAATTGAAAAATATATAAATTCCTCTTATATTTTTTGATGAAAAACTGATCCCCAATATAGAGAATACAATCTGAATGGTAAGACAAACCTGAAATGGTATCTCTACCATGAATTGTTTCATTAAATCATATAAATTCATTATCCTACAATTGAACCCATAGAATAGGCTTAAAGATTGAGGATCATAATAGAAAACTGGTCTGAAACAAACCCAAAAAATCCTCATAAATGACTAGATGAAATTTAGAAAATCTCCACATACAGATCCACTCTACCATTGATTCCAAAACAGTCTATTATGGAACATTCTTTCTGATAGAATCTGTAATGACATTCCACTTCATTGGGGTGTAGGCAATGCCGAAGTCTAATTTATGATGGTATTCCATGAACTACCTATGTATGATATTCATATCCCTATAAGAAGAGGTATAAATAAAAATCTGATGGTTAGAAAAGACTATGATCCCCTCACTAGAGAGATAGTGCCAAAAACATTTAAGTGTGTTCATAACTAAAATTATCTCCAAATCATTAGTTGGGGTAATTATTTACATTCATACAATGATGATGATATTGATATGCCAAAAAATGATCATCCTATTTAAGAACACAAACCAAAATAGAACATGACGGATCACAATCTAATAAATAGGTAAAGACCCATACCCCAGATTCATGGAGTCAGTGCCTTATGTTATTACATTTTCATGATTAGAAGAATGTCATATCTCGAAGGAATGAATAGTTTAGATTTTTTTGGAAAACTAGATACATATATAAGATCAACATTAGAACTTGAAAAATAATAATTACAACTCTATTGGAAACCCCCACAACTCTTAGATTATTCTAACAAGTAATTCATATCTATATTAATCTTCACTACCTGGAGAAAATAAAACATAAGAAATGGGTGATCTTAGATGCTCAGTATGGTAAGTAAAATAAAGGAAGATATCATTAAAATAAACACTATGCATGGTGAACAACTAAAAAACATGACTTTAAAGATATAATTGGGCATAATATGGTTGGAAAGAAATCTAATTAAATAATTCCATATAAATGACCATAAGATAATGAAACCTAATGATTGATATTATACCAGTAAAATAATCACATGGTTTTACAATTATTAATACCATAATGTGGGAATGAATCATGTCAGACATCTGAAACATATTGTTAATGCCTTCTCCAGGATGTCTAAATATACTAAGGTTAGGCCTCGGCCCAAACCCAATTCTGTTTTGTCTCATGATACCTACCAATGCATCGAGGGGCTATAATGAGGCCCACCTATCACTTGTTAAGTCCAAATCATTCCTCGTATGAATGGGACAAATCATAATCAATATGAACATATAAAATAACTTTACCCAATATGTAAACATAAACAGTGACCATTATGAGTAGTATGGTGAATGGTATCAAGATACCACATCCACAATCCAAATAATCATAAAACATTTTATATAATATGATAGAAGATAAAATTAATATATTTTCCTCAATAATACATAAAATTCAATAGATGTGTTGAATAGAAAAATGTACACTAATAAAATAATTGAGGATTTTTTTAGGGAAATACATTATTACATTGAAAACAAGGGTTCTTTTGGAAAAATATTTTCCAAAAACCAAAAATGAACTAAGTTAGTTTTTCTATGACTAAGAGATACAAAGAGTAACCTAAATGAACTTGGTGGCTTTGGTATAAAAACCCTACCTTATGTCTGAATGAGTTCTACACTTGACCTTATGGTCCTAGATAATCAAAGTAATTAATTAACTAATTAATTCATAACCTTCTATAAATGAATTTTTTTATTATAATTTTATTATTATCATTTATGGAATTTTTGAAGAGTTATAAAATACAATTTTATCACTCGGGGGTGTTTGATTCCTTGGTTTTCTTAATCGGTATACTTTTATATGTGTATAGAAGTTCACGTGGAATTGGTATAATTATACAGAATTAAATTTATATGACACTGATGAAAATACAGAAGATTAAATGGTGATATAATTCATTTGGATATTTTTTATGAGGATGATTAATTAGATAGAAAAGTTATGATAATCATTTAGATTATTTTTGCAATATTTTGATTATTACGAACTAGTTTCGCTGTATGAATTTTTATTATATATTTATATTCTTTTTATAATATTAAATATGTAATAATACATACTTTAAAATTTGTTTCAATAAAAAAATGGTTTCATTACTAGCCTTGAAAGATAAATTGAATAATGAACATTCATTATTCATGAATGTTTTAAATCGGTACCTCCTGGATAATTATTTTGCTTTTAAAATAAAAGTGAGATAGATATTAGTTTGAGTAAGGATATTACATTGACATGATATCATTCCAATATATATATTATATTGGATTTTTTATGATAATTATGACAAAGGAGGAGAGGATATGATACGAAAGGAAAATAAATTGAAAATGAAATTAAAAGAAAAAGGAAGAGGGTTTACCTCCTAAAATATATTCCTTGGGAACCTCTTTTAGGGAAGTAGTTTTTTTCTTTTGGAAAGAAAATGAGCTCCTACACATGGGGAGAGACTATAGAAGATGATTTGGGTTTAACATTGGGAATCTTCAAGTGTTAGAGGAGGGAGTAGAAGAGGGTGTGAGGGGTAGGTTTTATAGTGGAGGAGAGGGGTGATTTTTGAATATCTTATTCGTTATTTTATTATTATTCTCATGATAAGAAATAGTGTAAATTATTGTGACAAAAAAATTACTAAGTTCGTGTGAATTTTATCTAAGTGTGCTTATATATTATATGTCCTAAGGAATAGTGTATTTAGATTATAATGTATTTATACCGTAAATTATAGTATTTTACACTTCACAAAAAAATCATGTATTTTAGAAAAATTCAAAAAATCCACCATATCCTTTTTTAGATGTGTATATTTAAAAAATGGACTCCATTTTATCTAAATAATTTTCTAAATGTGTGAAAGTATGTTTTTAAATAAAATAATTATTTTCATGAAAAATATACATTTTATTTTCAAAACTAATATTATAACACTTTCATAAATTAGTTAAGGTCTCATAAAATTGTATAGAAATCATAGTACAACAACATATTTAGTTAGGAATAAATTTTATTGAAATTAGTTTTATATTAAATAAATTTAATAATTTAAAATTGTAACTATATATTTATTACTCAAAAAAATACCAACACATAATTATTAATTTTTAAAATATTCCCTCTAGTTTATAAGGAGAATACATTTTATTTATATATACATTGGAGAGTTTACTATTAATAAGAGTCATATTAATATCCATAAGGTTACATTACTATAAATAAGGGTCAAATTACTATTCACTAAAAATGTAAGTTGATCCTATCATACTCTAAATGACATACTAATCACAACCGTGTATATCTGTTTTTTTAAATTCAAAACACATATGTGGTAAAATTCTGTTTAACAGATAAGATATAATAAAAAAGTGTTGTTTCTCATAGAATAAATTTTTCATTCATTACATTATTTATTAAATTTATTTGTAAAACCTTGGTGTGTTACATTCGTCCCCCCTTACAAAAATTTATCCTCAAAATTTCAAAAATGTTACATAATAAAATTATTTGGGTAGGTCTTCATCATAAGTCTCTCACACTCCCATGTTACCTCTTTAATTTTATGATTTTTCTAATGTACCTTGACCAGGTGATTCATATGATTTATCAATACCTTTTCTTTAGTGTCCAGAATCTGGATTGGCTCTTCATAGTGTGATAAGTCTTGTTCAAACTCTATACCTTCAAAAGTGTGTACATGTGTTGGGTATGGAATCTAATTACTTAATTAAGAGACATGGAACACATTTTGTACATTAGATACGCTAGATAGAATTATAAAATGATATTCCATAACTCCAATTATCTCCTAAATTTCAAATGGACCAATGTACCATGGTCTCAGTTTCCATTTCTTCCCAAATCATATAACACTTTTCCATGGAGATACTTTTAAGAACACATGATCTTCAACTTGAAATTCAAAATCCATCCTTTGATTATCAATATATCTATTTTTCTTAATTTGAGGTGCTTTGATATTGTTTTGGATAGTCTTTACCTTCACCGTTGTTTCCTCCGCAAGCTTTGGGCCTACACGATTCCTTTCACTGACTTCATCCCAAAATGTTGGTGCTGACACCTCTTTCCAAACATTCTTCATATTGTGCCATTTGAATACTTTAATGTAAAATATTATTGTTGTAAAACTATACCAAAGGTAAATATTGATCCCACATACCTTTAAAATCATGTGAAAATGATATCAAAATGTCTTATAATGTTTGGATCATCCTTTCTGACTAGTCGTCAGTTTGATGGTGATAAGAAGTACTCAATCGAAGCTCAGTATCCACAAATTTTGGAGAATTTTATGAATTTTGATGTAAATAATGGATCAGTATCAAACACAATTGTGAGAGGTACTTAAATAATTCTTACAAAATTATTGATATAGAGTCGTGCAAGGCGCTCCAGTGTCAATTCATCCCTTATAGCGAGGAAATTTGCGGGTTTTGTAAGTCGATAAACAATTACCTATATTGAATCATTCCTTCTTGGAGTTTTTGATAATATATTGAAAAAATACATGGTTATGTCACCACATTTCCATGTAGGAAAAGGTAGAGGTTTCAAAACATCTATAGGATGTTGTCTTTCATCCTTCACCTACTGACATACTAAACATCTTGATGCGTAATCACTAATTGACCACTTCATGTTTCCCCACCAAATATTTTCTTTCATATCTATATACATCTTAGTGATACAAGGGTGTATAGAGAAATTCTAACTATGGGAATCATCCAAAAACTCATTTTTATCTTATTTATAGAGGGAACACAAATCCTTCTCCCAAATTTTAGAATTCCACCATCACACATGAAATCTGGAAAATTCACATCATTCAATGCTTTAATTTTCTTTTGAATATTCTCTTCATCTTATTGATAACTTTTAATTATTTCCAATAAATATGTCTAGGAATAAAAGTGAAAAAGTAATGATGCTTATCCTTCTTTGATAACTCCCATATCCATCCTCGCTAGATATCTGTACATAGGATCCTTATGAATCATTATTTTTTCAGATCTCCATGATCCTTCCTGCTCAGTGGATATGCCACCTTATTTTACTTCCATGGATGGTAGTGTATATACCAATCATAATCCTTGAGTAGATCAAGCCATCGCCTTTACCTCATATTGAATTCTTTCTATGAGAAGATATATTAAAATCACTTGTGATCAGTATATATCTCACATCTTTCACTATAGATATAATGACTTCATATTTTCAAGGAAAAGATTACAAATTATAACTTAAGATCATGATTTGGAATATTATTTACAAATTTATAACTTCTTTGATTCATAGGAAATAAATCTATAATTATGCATAATGAGAAATCACATTACATTCTTTGATGCATCAATATATGTCACAATTACACCATTTATTGATGGTAGAGTCAATATTTCACCAATCACTAATATCTTCTTCCATTATTCAAAACATTATTCACATTATTTTGGCTCTAATCATAATGGATTATACATCATTCTCAAAAATTGTAACTTCCTTCTTCTGGTAATAAATATTTTCATCATAAATTGAAATCCAGTTTGTACAGATAATTATGTCAAAGGAAATAATGGGTATTATGATTAGGTTAGTGAATAAATCATGTTTATTTTTTATAAGTTTGACTTATCGACATGTCATTGTTAAAATGATAGTTCCCTTAGGTGTTATGAATGAAAAATCCATTAATAAATCAAATAGGAAATTTATAATTTTCTTGGAAAACTAGGATGATATAAAAGAATGTGATTATTTTGTCCCCTTTCTATCTCTAAGGAATGTATCCTTTAATATTAGGACAATCATTGATATAATGTCTCATATCATTATAATTGTATCATTGAACATTTTTTGTTTCTTTATTTCCCATGAAATATCTATATTGGTTCCCTCTTTCTCCACATTTGTAACAGTATACATTTATATTTGTTAAAATACACGATGATTCTTTCCAAAATTATCACATGTTGGAAAACTCCCCATTTTATTCTTCCCTTTATCCATTCATTCCTTCTACACCAAATTCTTATATTTATCTCCTTTAAAGTCATAAGACTTGGAGAATTATTTCTCTAGATTGATTTCACATGTGACTATATATTTCTAAGATAAGGAAGTTTGGGAAATCAGGGAACTTCATAGGAATGGTTTGAAACCATCAATGAATTGATCAATCTTTCACCATGGATTACGCATGTAGTCCTCAAAATTTCTTACTAGATTTGTAAAATTGTATTCATACTTTGGAAAATTTTCATCCTCTTTTTGTTTCAAAATCAAGAATTTTCTCTCCATATCTCCTCACTAATATCAAGGAAAATATTTTTCTATGAATACTTCCTTAAATTTCCACAATTGAATTTCTTCTATTTCTTCATCCTCCATTATGTTTTGAATTAAATACGACCAATGATATGCATCTCCCAAAAGATAATAAACTTCCATGAAAAACTACTCTATTTCATTACATCCTAAAGAGAGAAATATATTCTCTAAATAACATATCCACTAAACTTCTACAAATGGCTCCATAGTCTCATTGAATGATTGAGGCTGTTGTCACATAATGTGATCCAAAAATTTCTCCTGCACATTTTGGATCAGGATGATCCATATGGGTAATGTCATTGTTCATAAGTTGAGTCATTTGTCCCAGTATAGTTATTAGTTTCTTAGCACCAGTCATAGTATTAGAACCAATATTATTATTTTTCATAGGAGGGAAATCCCTACCTAGGATACATGTGTTTTGATTCAGTTTCCATAACTTCTACAAAAAACCATAACTAAATAATGGAATACAATAAATTATGTTATGAATCATAATGTATAATTTCAAACTATAATAAAACATGACATAAATTGAAATTTTATGCATGTATAATTTCATAATCATATGCATGGTTTCTTTGAGGACATATTTAAATTTCTATCATTCATAATGGTTTATAATGAAAATGTAAATTATCAAAAGCATATCCCCTAGGACTGTCAAACTGGGTGTGTAGTTAGGCCCATTATTGTGTACCAGGTTACCTCAAGTCGAGCCCCGAACACCTTGTCGGAGTTGTTACTCTTTGGTATATATTTTCTAGAACCAAATCCTCGTATATTATCTAGGTATGGATGTATTTTCTAAAAATACCCACATAATATATACCTTAAAAAAATTCTTATATGTTCTTGTAAACTTACCCACAATGTCTATCATAGGGTTTTGTTCCATAATATTGGTTTTCTAAATCATGTTTCCAATGATTCTATTAAACATTGTCTAATACCAACAGTAAGAACCTAGAACCTAGTTTCTCAAGGCCAGTTCCTTATGTTAATACATTGGAATTATTACAAGAAATATGAATCCCAAAGGAATGATTTGTTTAGTATTTTTTTGAAAATAAGATACATACATATGTTCAATATTACAACTTGAAAAAAAATCATTGCAACACCATAGAAAAACCCCAAACTCTTAGATTATTTCTGAAAGTTATTAATTATAATATTCATCTTCACTACATAGGGAAAGTAACACTACTAGTAAAATACCATATAAGAATGGTTTGAAACTATTTGTATAGGTCTCCAAACCATTGGTATATCCTATACCAATGGTTTAGAGAACCGTTGGCTAGTAATCCTTGGGGATAGGTCTATACCATCGATTTTGAAAAAAACATTGGTATATACCTATACCAATAGTTTTCAAAATAGTTGGTATATGTAATATGAAAAATCTATACCAATGGTTCCATAAAACCATTGGTATATGTATTTCAATAAAGAAGCATTCTGTTTGTTTTGATCCCAGTACCTCCGGTTTATGATTGAACGACCTAACCACTAACCTAACTTGACTTTTGTGAACATAATTTCACATATATATATATATATATTATAAATATTTTAAATTTGGATTTATTTAATGTTCTTTGTAATAATATTTGATAAAAAAATACATGTAACTATACCAACAGTTCTCAAATCCGTTGGTATAGACCTATTCCAAATGTTTTGAGAACCGTTGGTATAGATTCTTTGATTTTGGGACCTATACCAATGGTTTGGGGAAAACCGTTTTTATAGGGTCTCTATTATGGACCTATACCAACAGTTTGGCCAAAACTGTTGGCATAAGTCCATATAAGTGACATATACTAACAGTTTTGGACAAACCATTGGTATTGGTCCCCCTATACCAATAGTTTGTCCAAATCTGTTGGCACATGTCCAAATTTTTGACCTATACTAATAGTTTTGGCCAAATAGTTGATATAGGTCCATATAAGTGAACAATACCAATGGTTTGCTAAAAACCGTTGGTATAGATCTTATTTCTAGTACTGTAAAACATAAGAAAGTGATATGCTCAGATTCTCAAAAGGATATGTAATACAACAGAAGTTATCATAAAAATTAAAACTAGGCATGGTGAACAACTTGAAACACATGCCTTTAAAAATATACTTGAGAATAATATGGCCATAATTAAAGCTAATTAAATAAATCCATATAAATGATAATAAATGTATGAAACATAACCATTAATATTATACTAGTGGAATAATCACATGTATTATCAATTACTAATACAATAATAAGGGAACGGATAATTCTATACATTTAAAACATATCTTCAAGGCCTCAGCTATGTCATTTGAAAATACGTGGATAAGACTGTAACATCCCAGGTAAATAAAGAAATATGACATATTCATATTTATTAATATTTGTGAAATAATTATTAATTTTACCTTAAAGGGAATTTCTATGTTCGATGGCATACCCGATAAACAGCAATAGGTTTCTATGAAATCTTACGTTTCACACTAATAATATAATATTATTATTTTAAATGTAAGTTAATACCTAGCAATTTTATTGGTAGGAATGAACATAACTAACTAAAATATGATTATACATGTTTTGTTAAATGTTTTTACATTAATCCAAAAAAAGTTAGACGCTTAAAATGTGAAAAATCTAATTTTAAGCATAATTTACTTTAAAAGGTTGATTTACCACCTTTTGATGGGGAACCCTATTTAAATCAAGTTTTGGCCACTTTTACATATTCTATTTGACAAAATTAAATTCTTATTTAGAATCGGGACATCAAAATTCACTTTGGGTAAAATGTTAGTATTTTTTTGATAAAATTTTTTTTTGATGAATAGTGAAAAATAATGTATTTTAATACAAAAATTCATTTTAATACAATTTATTTATATGGTTAGATTATCTTTTTAATTGGGTTTAAAGCGTAATTAGATCATATTTTTTCCATTTAATCCAATGTTGGTCACTGGAATTAATTTCACTTTGAAATTGGACATAAACAAATGTCAATCTTTGATAGTTAATATTTGTTTGAAACACGCCTTTTGTTTTGACAATGGGAAATAATTTTAAATTCATTAATCCAACTTATATGATTCTAATTTTTTTAAAATAGACATCATTGTTGAAATATGAATATCAAATATAGCTTTGGCATAATTTTTGGTATTTTTCTGAAAAAATTTTATTTTTGATGAATAGTGAAAATACTGAGTAGTAGTTAAAAAGGTGACTTTTTCACATAAATAAAATTTTACCACTTCTGTCAATTGAATTCCGAAAATCCAACATACATTTTTTTTATTAGTAAGAAAGATTTGGTTCAACAAGATGGAAATATTTTTTTGTGAATAGTAACTTTTGACTTTTATTTACCGCGGTAAAAGTTAAATAAGGTAATTTAATGTAAAAAGAATATCATAATAATTCAAAATTACCTTAACTCTTATCCTAACCTTATTATATGAGTCATGGATGACCATGGGCATCCTTGTGTCTATTTTGGGACCCCATTAAGCCACTTAATAGTGATATTGACACTTTATTTTAATTAACTTAAAGTAAAGACAAAACTGACAGAAACAAATATTTTTAGTATATTAATTTTTACATAGGGTTATATAAGTTATCTTTTTTACGATAAATAATATTATGAAATATAAAATGATTTCCTACATTATGATATTTTTTTATTATTTTTAGACATCAAATAAATTAAATTATTTATGACACAATAATGATGCAGTGTTTACCTCATTAATAAATGATTTAAATAAATAAGATTATAAAGATTAAAATAATATCCAAAACTTGTCCAATTGTTATTTTATGATTTTATTTCGACCATGAGTAATATTATATTCTAATTTAATTATTTTTTGACCTTTATAAACTGTAAATAATTATATAATAAAATAATAATTCCATAGTTTCCTAAAGAGCCACCCCCCCTTATAAAAAGCCATAGCCTCTAACCGATTACTCAAACCTCTCAAGCCCCTTGACTCATCCAAACTCTGACCCATTAATCTCCCTAAATTCCTACCCTCATCCTAGAATCATTACCTTAGGCAGAACTCAATTCAAGAAGTCCTTTTGGTTCAAACCAAAGGGAGTTACCCGAATTTAAGGTAACGGTTTCTCTTAAATTCTTTTGTTTTATTTTGTTTTATTTTACTTCTAAAACCATCTAAACTATTTTTATTAATTTATTTTATAAAAAATACATTATGATAAATATACTAGGATTTTTTTATGATAAGGATTCAAACTACACTTACACACACCTCTATCTAATGGGTAAAGAACATATTGTTTCTATGGATGTCGAACTACTACCTCACGAAATGATGATTGTTCAAATATCACCAATCACCTATCATGGTGGCCATTATGATGGAAATATATTTATATATGACATATATTATATTTATATTGTATATAGACTTCTGTACTTTTCATTTATAGTATACCTTTATGGTTTTCATAGTGGGTAAATACGATAATCTCATTTGAGGAAGTGCGGACTACCACCCCCTCAAAGTGATATGACTCATTAATTCCTTTTTTGGAATGTATAATGGGTAGAGTTAATGAAATTATATAAGATATTATACTATAATTACAATATAATTATGTATCATTATGTTTTCATTCCATTACAATATGAAATATAAATGGAAGTAGTATTCATGCGTACGTACGACTTGCCATCTCCATGAACTGTGATTTTTATTTCTTATATCCAAATGTTATGTAATATTATAAATAAATGTAAATACTAGATATATTATATATATGATATACAAATCATTAATATCATTATTGATATAATGAACTTTTGACCACATGAACAACTTGTAATTTTAAGAAGTCCATTTTTGACTCATGTACCAAATATTGACAAAATGACCATTATTAACATAAATGATTACATAAGGATTATAACATGGAAATAATTGGTATAAAAGGAATAATAAACTTGAAAAAGGGTTTTAAGAAACTATAAATTAACTTTATTATATTATTCAAGAGATTAAAGAACGAATGGGTCAAGTTGGAAACGAGGTAAGGGACTTCGTCTCAATATCCTTTCATTGAGGCATATTTTCTTTATACATGACTCTCTTTTATATGATATATAAAACCACTGACTTTTGATTTCATTCAATGGGAATATTTCTTTATAAATAATTTTACTGAACAAAAAAAGGAATGCTTCTTTTAACGTAATCGGTGACAACAACATTTCCATTGTCGGGAGTATTATTTGATCTTCGGCTTCCTTAATAAGCCGAATTGTTTTTATTAGGAAAATAAATACCATATACTCTTTAATTTATTTTGGTATTGAAAATGGTTTTGATAATGTATTTTTTATGTCAATATATTTAAGTGATATGTTGTGATTCAAATGGGAAAAGTTTTTCTTTCCTTTATATTTGTTGTATGTGTAATGATTTTATAATGGTACTTGGACATTTTATGGGTGGTTACGTGATAAACCAAATGACAGGTGGTACCGTGATAAACCAGGATGGGTGTTTATGTTATAACCTCCAATGAATTAGGTATGGAAGTCAGCCGTATGGATATTCTATTTAGTTATATGTGTGGCAGTCGACCGTATGGGTATTCCATTTAAGTATGTTTATGTCCCGAGTTAATTTTAAATGTTATGTGTTTATTATATGGGTTTTAAGGTAATAGTTTGGTTGTAAATGGTAAGAAATGATCTTTTTTTCAGTGAAGAGTATTTACTACTTCATAAAGGTGAAAAGTTTTACTTATGATAAAGTATTCATGGTTTAGTTGTTGTTTTGAAAAACTAACAGTATTCCTTCTTTGTGTATCCCTTAATGAGATTTTTATGCTCATCCTAAGTTTTTGAAATGTTTTTCATAGGACATAAAGTTGAATAGGGTCAAGGATGAGATCAAGGAAAAATCATGTTGTCTAAAACATGGAATTAGACATGACTCTTTTTTCCATGAATTTTTATTTTGTGAAATAATTGAAATTAGGTGATGTGTCTATATGTAATATTCAAGTTGTTATGTATATGTTATGACCTGATTATATAAAGATCTAAACCTGAAAAGAGACTCAATGTTAATTATTAACTTAATTCTATAATATGTAATGTTTAAGGCTGGGTCCTTATAGTTGGTATCAGAGGGAGGTTTAGATAACTTTAGGAGTTAGGGTATTGTTAAATTAATATCCATAAAGTAATTTATCTTAATATTGAAATGATATAACATTTAAATATTAGCATGTTTCTTCTCCTAAGATATTTCTATGTTAAGAATGGTTTTTCATAGAGGAAATAGAGTATCTTTTCTAGAAAGGAATACATAGGGAAATGACCTTCCAAATCAGCATCCTGAGATGGTCAGAATCAGAGTTGAACAGTTTGTTGCAGTGATTGATCAGTTGTCTCAGGTGATAAATGGTAGTTGTGTTTATAGATGGTATTTTGGTTTATTCTAAAAGTAAATAGGATCATGAAAGTCATTAAAGGGTTTCCTTGTAAACCTTAAAAGAAAATAAACTGTTAGGTAAATTCAGAAAGTGTGATTTTTAATTACAACAAAAAATTTTACTTGTTCACATTGTTTCAAAAAATGGTATAACTATTGATCCTGCTAAAACAAAAGTTGTTGAAGAATGGCCAAGATTCACAAATATAACTGAGATCCGTAGTTTTCTTGGTTTGGTAGGTTATTTGTAGAGGCCCAAATCTAGACATACATGAACATTGCATTTCTTTTGCGGAATAATTAATAAATAATAAGAACCAACACTCAAGGACCATAATAGTTTAGTGTATTTGGAAACTCAGAACATAATCTTCTAATCATGGTGAAAGATCTTCAATATCTCCCATAAAGATCTTCCCCTTTTGTTTTCTTACCTAAAACCTTTCTTTAAATCCTGGGGAAAAGAAAACATATAAAGGGTGAGCTCAAATGCTCAGTAAGGGTAACCATTGATAAAATAAAACAAATCATATACATTTGAACTTCAAAACATGAACATAATATTTAAACATCAAAATCTTGAGCAATGACATAAATCATGGCAGTACGTAAGGCATAGATCATAAAGAAACATTAATCATGATAAAATAGCATGGTAATAAAACATTTATAAGGCCCCATCCTTAAACCATACTTAATCTTGATTTATTACAAGATTACACATTGATGATGTTTTCAAGTTTAGAGTTTTAGGGAATTAGATCATAAAACTTTCATTACATTCCAAAATTAAACAAAGTGGTTATATAAAATATAGTATTCATTTTTCCCATCAATGGAAACATATTTAAAATAAAACATGGATTCTTTCTTGAAACTTCCTTTACACTATCATCATATCATGTACCATTCCCTTGACTTGTGAAAAACATTTCAAAAACATGGGATGAGCATAAAAATATCAGTGAGGGTTATAAAAAGTATGGAAATAAAACATGAGTACATATATACATAATAATTAAATCATACTTTACCCATAAAACATAATCACTTTAACATACCTCATAAAATCATGAATAAATCATAGAAATCATAAGAAATAAAGGTAAATTTAGGCATTCATAACATTCTTACGTAGGGAGTAACCCTCTTGGTTACATTTGGAATACCCATCATAGTATATTCCATAAATCTCTTCAGATAAACCATAACATTTAACTCCTTTGTGTTACCCAATGCATTGGAGAGCTATATCGGGCTCAACCGCCCTTAGTTTATCACAGAACCACCCATCTTCATAACAATGCCCAAGAACCAGAACATAATTATAGCACATAACTTAATCATAAAGGAAAGATAAAATTCCCACATTTCAATAACAATATAACATTTTAAGATATTGAAATAATGAATCCATTCTAAAAACCATTTTCAAAACCATTTAAAACATTTAATAAAGAGATTTTTAAATCAAAGTGTCCCATACCACATTGAAGATTTTAACATTTTAAACCATTAATATCCATATAAATAAATCCTTAAAACCATTTTGAAAACATGTATATTAATGAGAAATATTTATAAGAATAAATCATTAAAACATTTAAGAGAGGGGGATGGGGAGCTCGCGAAACGCTCCTCAACGGGCGAAGAAAAACCTAACTCTCAGTGTCGATCTCCCCTGAATCTTCATTGATGGCTAGTTTCGATCCGGAGTGGGAACTCCCTTCTCTTACTCCTACTACTCTGGTCTCTAATCCATCAGAAATTAAAGTGGGGAATCTCGAAGTACCCCTTCGGCTTCTTCCGGTCTCCTTTCACGATGCGCTTCAAGGAGCAGATCTTGGCTGCATAAAGGATGACAAACAACAGTGCTATGAAAAGCTCGATGATGGGAGTTTCATTGTTGATGCGGATCTGGTGGCCTTGCAACAGCGGGAACAACTTTTCAAATACTCGATTCTCGGACGTGTCTCCTACAGCACAGGTGACCGGCCGTGGCCCTTATTCGAATTAAAGACCTGGATTGCTAATTGTTGGGGCTTATGAAAATGGAAGATGGTTCCCATCAGTAAAGGCTATTATCACATTGTTTTCAACTCGCAAGGTGAGTTAGACCAGGTATGGAAAATCGGTAATCTCCAACTTAAGCCTGGCTTTCTTAGAATCCTAGATTGGGATGCTACTTTTAATCCATTCGCACACAAAAATCACATGGCACAGGTTTGGGTCCGGATTCACGGCCTAAATTGGTATTATTGGCATCCAAAAATTTTTAATGACATTGCCTCCTGCATAGGGTCCCCCATTAAAATTGATCACAGGACCTTGAATGGAGACCTTGGCCTATATTCTAGAATAATGGTTGAAGTTAATTCGGCCACTGATCTTCCATCCTGTATTGGTTTCAATGCTCCTGACTATAAAACTGATCTTAGAATAGAATATGAAAAGAAACCACCCTTTTGTGAGGTGTGAAAACTAGTTGGACATAATCTCTCTAATTGTAGAGTGGTTAGAAAACAAATGGAGCCCCCAATCTCTAATGACTGGAAGGAAGTCAAATATGGTAAAAAAGGACAATTCAATTTCGACAAATCTGATCTACCTAAAAAGACACAAAGTACTTGGATAAAAAAATCCTATGTTTCTTTATCTCTAGACGGTAAAACTTGGGGGGAACTAGTTGATGAAGAAGAGTTGATACAAAAAACTGAAAACATTGACACCGGAAAAGGGGTTTTAGTTTCTGAAGGTATATGTAATTCGAATGACTCTACCTCTGGTTCATCACCTTTGAATTTACAGGTTTGTAAGGTCTTAGAGAGACCTGCTTAGGATCCTTTGGAACTGAATAATCTCCCTGCTGCTACCATGGTTCCACATGGTTCTATGGATAAGGCACCAGAAACAGGTTTTTCTACTCAAATTGATTCTCCACTGTCATTGAAAGTGCCTACTATTTCTTCTTCTTCTGCTACTGAAAAACTCATATCCACGATTGCTGATACTTCTGCTCATGCTGTCAATGCTTCGGTTTCTATCACTCACATTATTTCATGCATTTCTCCTGTTCCACAAACTGATTCTGTCCAGCCCCTTGCTACTGCTTGCAAAGGAGACCCCAATTCTGTTTTGGACATATAGAATTCTGCTATATCTCTTTCGATTCCTGCTAATTTTTCTTCAAACAATGCTAAAATAGACCCTGCTATTTCGTCTGGAACTACTGCTCTCACATTAGGTCAGGAACAATGTTCACCAAGATCAGAGGACCCGGCCAGGACCCTACCCTTAGTCCAACCTCATATTATTGTTACTGATCAGGTTTTTTCTTTGGACAACACTCCTTTAGATGATCCAGTCTCTGACAATAATACCAAACAAAAACCTCCTACCACCCCTATGGTCACACTAGCCCAAGGGAAGAAAGGCTCTGGAAAATCAAAAAAAAGAAGGGTGCTAACCCAAAACATAAATAGCTATGAATTTTCTCTTCTGGAACTGCCAAGGTTTGGAAAATAATGATACTTCTACAACTCTTAAGAGGTTCTTAAACACCCATAAGCCTCATCTCTTTGCTAATGTTGAACCTAAAGTCAACTATAAGATGAACTCCATGGGATTTGATTCCCCTAACTATAATTTTTTAAGCTCCTGTAAAAATGATTCAAAAACTGACTCAATGTGGATTTTTTATCACAATTCTCTTCAAAATATCAACATATTTAAAAATACTGATCAGCAACTCACCTGCGATTTTTTATGGAATGGTTGTCATACCTATTGCACCATAGTTTATGCCAATAATAGGTATCAATAAAGAAGAAATCTATGGCATGATCTTCTTGATATGGGTACCTCCATTCATGATCCATGGGTTGTGATGGGAGACTTTAATGCCATTCTTAATTTGGGTGAAAAAATTGGTCCCTCCCACCTTTCTAAATCCTCTAGGGAATTCAGATCTACGATTGAAGACTGTGAACTCTTCGAAGTCAATCTTACTGGTGCCAAATATACTTGGTACAGAAAACATTATAATAAAACTGTTGCGAGTAATCTAGACCGAGCTTTTGTCAACATAAAGGCTCTTGATACTTGGGATTGCATCTCCAGTATTAATCTGCCTAGACTCAACTCTGATCATCATCCTATTCTCCTCAGCTTCAGTATGAATAGCCGTAAGCTTGACCTTCCTTTTAAATTTAATAATGATTGGTCTTCAACCCCTGATTATGTCTCTTTTATCCATAATACATGGAAATCCATGAATCGTCACAAGGATTCCTTTGCTTGTATGTACAAATTGAAAATCTTAAAGCAGGCCCTTAAAGGTTGGTGTAAAACTACAAACTCCCAAATTGACCTTGATATTTTCTCCCTTGAAGGGGATCTTAGCCGGGTCCAAACTCAAAATACCTCATCTGATTTTAATATGGACCCTCAATTAGAAGCTAATCTCTCTCTCAAACTTAATGATTTTCTCACCCTTAAAGATAATATCCGCAAAAAACTGTTTAAGACTAAATGGCTCACTGATGGTGATCATAATACTAAATTTTATAACTCCCTTCAAAGAGTCAGAAAGGCTAACCACCCTCTTTCTAAACTTACTCATCAGGACTGGATCCTTGACTCTGAAGAGGCTATAGCGGATCATGTTGTCTCGTACTTTTATAATATTTTTAATGGTACGACGACCAATGCTGATCTCAGATCTGACACTATTCCTTCATTGGTGGATGAAAGTGACAATGAATCTCTTCTAAGCATTCCTTTTGATCACGAAATTAAAGATACTATTTTTGGTCTTAACCCAGACAGTGCTCCTGGACCGGATGGATTCAATAATGGTTTTTTTCAAAAACATTGGGATATTGTTCACAACGATGTTTGCAACCTGGTTAAGACCTTCTTTATACATGGATCTATTCCACATGGCATAAATGATCAATTCCTAACCTTAATTCCCAAGGTCGAAAATGCCTCTGAGATCCATCAATTCAGACTTATTGCCCTGATTAATACTCTCTATAATATCATCACCAAACTTATTTCAAACAGACTTATGCCTATTTGCAATAAAATTGTCTCTTGGAATCAGTTCTGTTTCATTAAAGGTAGGTCCATCCAGGATTGTATTTGTCTTGCCTCCGAATGTACCAATTGTCTTAATAAAAGCTGTAGACGGGGATGTGTGGCCATTAAACTTGATATCAGGAAGGCCTTTGACACCATTGATTGGAACTTCATCTTCAATGTTCTAATGTCTTTTTGCTTTCATGATTCTTTAATTAGAAAACTTACAACTTTATTTAGCTCAGCTTTTATTTCGGTTCTGATCAATGGTACCCCTAGAGTTTTTTTCAGTTGTACTAAGGGTGTCAGACAGGGTGACCCTCTCTCTTCCATCCTTTTTTTTATCGCTGAAGACTACTTAAGTAGACTCCTCATTTACCTGGTTGATCAGGGCAAGCTCAAACCTATTCAAGCTGCCAGAAATCTAAATACCCCTACTCATCATTTCTATGCTGATGATATCATCCTATTTCTCAAAGGTGATCAAAAAAATATACATGCCCTAAAACAAGCCCTTAATAATTATGAAGAGGTCTCTGGAAAATCGATTTCCTGGGATAAATCTTATATTTTCTTTGGCAAAGGTTTCCCTGTTAGAAGGAAATCTAGTATCATCGCTTCTCTTGGTATCAAATAAGGCCTCCTTCCTTTCAATTATTTTGGCGTCCCTCTTTTCTGGGGTTGTCCTAAAGCAAACTATTTCACCAATATTACTGATCAAATTATTAACCAACTCTCCACTTGGAAGGAAAAACTGCTCTCCATGGCTGGTAGGATATGTCTGGTCAAATCAACCATTTTTTCCAAAATGGTCTACTCTCTCATGATCTACAATTGGCCTACCGGCATTTTCAAAAAGTTTAACACCTATATAAAAAACCTCATTTGGATGGGGAGCATTTTTGAAAGGAAGCTCGCCACTATCCCTTGGAATTCTTGCTGTAAACCTCTTGATAAAGGTGGCATGGGTATAAAAAATCTAAAGCTTTTCAACAATGCTCTCCAAGCCTGCCTTACTTAGCGTATCATTAAAGTTTCCTCTAAAGCCTCTGAGTTCTTAAAGCATAGATTCCTTCCTAAACTCATGAATGGGAATTTTAGTTACATCAACTCTTCGATCTGGCCCTCTATCAGAGGCTCGTTTCACATAATCATGGAGAATTCTAGATGGATGGTTAGTGCGGATTCTTCTATTAATTTTTGGTGTTGCAATTGGTGTCGTAACCCCTTGATTTCTTTGATTCCTACAAATACCTCTCCTGGGGATACTAGTCTTTCTATAAAAGAGGTCATGTGGTTCCATCGACATACCATCCCCGATAATATTACTCAGATCATTGATAATCATCCTTTCTCTCCCCATGGTGACTTCCTGGTGTGGGAACCGGCTTCAAATGGGATCCTTGATTCTAGATCCTTCTATAATCATTGCTTCTCTATAGAGGATTCTAATTATCAATGGGTGAGGCATTTTAATGAGCCTTGGATAAAACCTTCTAGGATCACCCTTATTTGGCGTATTTCTCACAATAGAACACCCACTGATACTTTTCTTCAATCCTTTGGCATTCAACTATGCTCTAAATGTTTCATGTGTAATCAACAAAGGGAGGATGCTAACCATCTTTTTCTGTCATGCGCGACAGCCTCTGCTTTATGGATATACGTTCTGAATCTTTTTAATTGCAGATGGCCGGAAATTGATTCTATTTGCTCGTTTCTTAAAAATTGCATTAGATATGATGCTTCTCTACAGATCAAGAATATCTTCCTTGCGTCAGTGGCGGAGCTTCTGCATGTGATCTGGTATGCTCGTAATGATTTTATTCATAACAACCACTCATTTAGTCTCAATGCAGGTACAGCTCGGATTCTTACTGCGATTCATGAAGCCGCTTTAGTCCAAAAATATTCTTGCAACAACTCGGTTGATGACTTTGTGATCCTTCGGCATCTTTGTATTCCTGGCATATATCCAAAGCCCAAACGCTTCTTTGAAGTTTTCTGGAAAGCCCCGATGCCAGGATGGATTAAAGTGAACGTCGATGGAGCTTCCAAAGGCAATCCTGGCCCTGCAAGTTGTGGTGCCATCTTCAGAGACTCATCTGGTCAATGTCAGGGCTATTTTTATGTTGGTTGTGGCCTTTCTTCATCGCTTGAGGCTGAGATGCTGGGTGTCATCCATGCGGTTGATTTCGCGCTTCAAAGAGGCTGGAGAAAGCTATGGATTGAAAGTGGTTCCACCACTATCGTCCAGGCCATTTGGAACGACATCACTCATCTTTCCTATCCGCTTACCACTCTTTGGATGAAGTGTCTGAACTTGCATCATGGGATTGATTATGTTGCTACTCATGCATACTGTGAAGCGAATGCTATTGCTGACGCCCTCGCCAACAAAGGTATTCAACAAAACATGACTTGGATCGACACTCTTCCAGCTGACTTATTACCTCTCTTTGAGAGAGATTGTAAAAAAATCCCATCTTTCCGATATTTTTAATCCTTTTGCTCTCTAATATATTGTTCTTTGGTCATTGACCGAAGCATTACCTTTTAAAAAAAATTAAAACGATATTTTAGTTAAATGGATTTTAACAAAATGAGAGAAACTTGAATACAATAATTGAGGAATAACATTTAATCAAAACATTATAATATCATGAGAATAAAGGGATTCATGATATAATATTCCAAAGGACAGTATATACACCATATCAGAGTGAATTGGTTCATAACAACAATGAAGTCTCAATGGAAATGTAAATTGAGATGAAACCATTATAAAGATGGTATCCTTAAATTAAGGATAAATCAATCTCATAATTATGTGTAAAAAATATAAATACACCCAATATAAGTGGATATTATGTGTAAAATAATAAAAGGTCATTCACACATATTCAAAGGATGACATATTTAATAACTACATGTTAAACCCAAAGAAATCGAAATTAGGTTAAGAAGTTCCCTTGACAGCCTAACGGCGTCACATCAAATTTTAGAAAAAGAGTTGATGAGAGATATAAAGGGTATCTCATCACTTGGACATAAAATTTATGGCAATAAGGATATATATGAACATATCCCCTCATAATAAGATGCAAATTAAAAGACATAACAAAAGAAGTCTTTTAAAATGAGGAGGGTGAAAGGTTCCCTTACCGATTTGGGTAACTTTCGAAACATACACCCCATGAAAGAAGGACTATAAAACATTGATGTAAATACTCATAAACAAAATTATGTTGCACAAAGAGTAGAATAATGGATAGTACATACACCACTCAAAAGGAAATACTTGAAAATGTAGCACGAATCTCACGAAAACACAAAGTGAGATAAAAAGCCCCTTACGAAATTTCAGCAGCCTAACGGCGCCAATTAAAACTTCCAAAATGGATTGATGAGAGAAAATAGGGTCTTTCATAATATGAACATAAAAATTACAGTAATATTAATATAAGATAACATCCCAATCATAAGAAAGATGATCTTAAAATGAATGACATAAAAGAGTGTACTTAAAAAGAAAGAGAGGGGTAGGATCCCTTACCTCGGGTCTGACTTGACTCGATCGTTCTTTAACCTCCTGAATAATAAACTTGAGTTAATTTATACTTGCTTAAGAACCTTTTTCATGTTCATTATTTCTTTTTTTATCACTTACTACCATGATATGAAACACTATGTAATTATTTAAGTTAATAATGGTCGTTTTGTAGATCATTTCCTCTTGAGTCAAAAATAAACTCTTTATAATTACAAGTTGTTCATGTGGTAAAATATATATTATATCCAGAATTATATTCATTATATAGATATCATATATATCATATATATCCATTATATAAATTAATTTATAATATTACATAAAATTTAGAGGTAAGAAATTAAATGCACCGTTCATGGAGACGGTAAGCCGTACGTACGCATGAACGCTACATCCATTTCTATTTCTTATTTAATGGAATTAGAACATAATTATACATAATAGTATTATAATTCCAGTATGTTATCGTATATAATATTACTCAATCATACCACATATGGTATTAACGAATCAAATCACTTTGAGGGGGCGGTAGTCCGCACTTCCTAAAATGAAGATATCGCGTTTAACCATAATGGAAACCATAAAGGTATTCCTTAAATTAAAAAAACAGAAGCTTAAGTAAAACATAAACATATTATATATCATATATAAATATAGTGACATCTTAATGGCCACCTTTGAGGGTGTTAAAAGAATATTGAACAATCATCGTTTCGTGAGGCAGAAATTCACCATCCACAAAAATAGTATGTTCTTTTACCATTAGATGTAGGTGTCTGTAAGTGTATCTCGAATCCTTATTATAACAACATACTAGTATAATGAAGATAATTTATGTATTACAAAATAAATTAATAAAAATATTTTAGGGGGTTGGAGAAGCAAAATAAAACAACCGAACACAAGTGAAGACATTACCTTAAAATCGGGTATCTCTCTTTGATTTGAGCTCAAAGGCTTCCTTGGTAAGACTTCTACCCAAAGTGAGGCTTCTAGGAGTATGAGAGGGATGTGTAAAGACAAAATGAGTAGGGTTTGGTCGATCCTAAGGAATGAGAGGTGAGGGTAAGGTGGTAGAGGTGGAGGCCTTTTATAAGAGGAGAGGATGGGCACTCTTGGAAAGTTACAAAACGTTACTTTATTTTCAAATGATTTTCGGATTATAAAGGTCCCACATTTATGTATTTCTAGGATAAGGTGGTAAGGGTTAGAAATATACTCATCCAATAGGTCTTTGACAAGATTAAGTTATAGTTTTAACATTATCTTTTCATTTTATTTAAATCCTTTATTAATGAGGTAATCGTTACATCAACATGATATCATAAATAATTTAATTTATTTAATGTCTAAAAATTATAAAAAAAAATATCATGATGCAGGAAATCTTTTTATCTTTCTAATGAATATTTATAGTCAAACATATGACTTTTATAACCCCATTTAAAAATTGTTTTAGTAAAACAACTCATGCTTGTGACATTTTTATTTTATCTTTAAATAAAAAGTTATTTATGTCATTTTCCTACCAAAGTGGATCCATGGGGTCCCCAAGTTTACCCATGGATTTTCTTGGTTGGCCATGACACATCCAATGAGGGTAGGACATGTGTCTAGGTCATTTCATATTATTAAAACATTATTTTTACCTTAAATTACACTAATTACCTCTAATCGCGATTAAAAACTTAAAAGTTACTATTCACCAAAAAATTATTTTAATCCCATTGAACCACATTTTACATCCTAATGACAACCATGTATGTTGGATTTTTGAAATTCAAATCACAGAAGTGGTAAAGTTTCCTTTAAACAAAAAATTAGTTTTTAAACAACCACTAAGTGGTTTAACTATTCATCAAAAATTGAAGTTTTTTCAGAAAAATACCAAAAATTCACCCTAAGCTATATTTGATATTCCGAATTAAAAAATGATGTCTATTTTAAAAAATTCAAAACATATAGGTTGCATTAATTAATTTAATAATTAATTCCCGCTGTCAAAACAAATAGCGTGTTTTTAAGAAACAATATCTATTAAAAGATTGACACTAGTTTAAGTCCAATTTCAAAGTGAAATCAATTCCAATGACCACTATTAGATTAAATGGTAAAAATATATTCTAAATACACTTTAATCTAAATTAAAAATATAATATATCCATATAAATAAATCAGATTAAAAAGAAGTTTTGATTTAAAATACAACATTTTCAATAAAAATGATCTTTATCGGAAAAATAACAAAATTTTACACAAAGTAAAATTTTATGTCCAGATTCTAAAGAAGGATTTTATTTTGTCAAATAAAATATTTAAAATTTTCAAAAGTATATTTAAAAACGGTTCTCCATCAGAAGGCATTTAATCGACCTTTTAAAGAATATTAGAAGATTTGTGCTTAAAATTGGATTCATTTGCATTTTAAGCCTCCAAAATTTATTGGATAAAAGTAAAAATATTTGACAAACATATATAATCATTTTGTAGTTATTTCTGTTCATTCCCACCATTACAACTGCTAGGTGTTAACTACATTTTAAGATAATATTATTTTATTATTAGAGTGCAACGTAAGATTTCAAAGAAACTCGTTGTTGCGTTTTGGGTACGCCCTCGAGCAGAGCATTCCCTTTAAAGTAATAATAATATTCTATTCAAAAATATGGATAAATATGAAAATGTCATATTATTTATTTACCTAGGGTGTTACATCCTTCCCCCCTTTTGGGAATTGCATCCTCGCAATTTTAAAATTGGGCTTGGAAGCTTGATTGAAAATCCCACATCGGAACAAGAGTCAGTAAAACAATCACTTTAAAAGAATGGGAGAGATGTACAAATGTCACCCAAGTTAACCCATACTAGGATTCCAAGTATGAAAATATGGATATGTAGGAAAAAATAAAGGGTCATGTTCTGATGGAGAGTGATAGTAGACATGTCTAAGAGAAACTTAACAACAAGAAAATCACAAACTTGTGATGGGTTAAATGGTATTTGATTCCCCAGTAGGAAAAATTAACAGACAACATTTTTTTTAAGTTTCTTTTCATTGAGGAAATTATTTATGATCTTAACTAAAACATAAGGAAGCATACATAATTGTCATTTTGACTTTCAACTTTTACTATATTTCTTACATGAACTCATATTTTCTCCAAAAGACGAGTATTTAGGATGACTTGTTCACATTAAGAGAGCTATAATCAACTTATAGAGAATCACCTAATCCACAAAAGAGATCTATAAACATCCCATGTATTTAGACCTTAACAAAAACTAAAACCAAAAAGGTTAGTATGAGATCATATAATACCCAAAAACGGTAATCCTTTATAAAAAAAATCTATTCTTAATCTCCAAATTTATTCAAACAAAACCCAAAGTTCAAAAAATACCATTCAATAAACATCTATCCATAAAATTATACAAAGTAAACCAAACTAAGATTGAAACCCAATTCTCTGAAAGATTTAATCACATAGTCTCCTAAGATAAATTTTAACATTTTCTCCAAAATAACATCAGTTACTCTTACAGTATCATACTGAAAAGTAATTAACCTAATCACATATCCTCCATGATAGGATAATCATTTCCATTAATAACCAAAAATCAACTTACTATTAATTCATAAAATCATATAACTAAAAAGAATCATTCAAACTAACCAGGGACTTCACATAGTCCAGTGGTAGGTCATAAATACCAGTTGCACTTTGGTTGTGGGTTCGATTCTCGCAGCTTCATCCGACGCGGCGGGTTGTCACACGGTCTTCGTGTTGTCCCTTTTCAAAAACTATATAATTTTATAACTTTCCTCAAAAAGAGATAAATTCATCCAAAATAACCATAACATATTTTAACCACAAAGTTTTTCTAATAACTTCCATTTTGCAACCCAAAATGTATTAACCAGTAATTGCCTCAAATTCAAGGATCATATAAACCCAAATGGTTCTTTATAACTATATCCACAAAATAAAGGATAATTATTCCTTGAATAAAATTTTCATATATCAAACATCAGGGTTACTATAAATAGTATTATAATGTAACCACATCATCAAAAGAGACGTAATACATCTAAGAATTTCACCATCCTAAAATCTACCATAACTCTTGAATCCCTTATATGATGACTTCTTACTCATTCAACATTCTTCATGATCCATTATTCATTCCTTTTCATCTTATTCTAAAATACTTCTTTCCTACAAACAAAATCATGAATCATATCCTAAGATTCCAATAATAGGAAAACATATGTTAAGAAATAATCAATATCATTCATTATTCATTGTCAGTTTCTTCATCCTCAATCGGAATGAGATTAGGTATTGGTAAATGAATATTTGTACAATCTTGGTGACCCCATTCACGAAACTTCTTCGTAGGACATGTGTTTTCATAATGATCATGCACTCCACATTTAAAACATTCAATTGTTCCTTCATAAATAACTTTTTCCCCTTTCCTAGAGTCAACTAGATGCTTCCTTTTTTCATGGCAGGTTCTTGCTTTATGACCTTCATTTCCACATCTACAGCATCTTTCTATCGCTTGGAAACATTTTCCTATGTGTTTCTTTCCACATATTTCACACATATGTTTTTTAACATACTTACCATTATGATTATTACCTGAACATCCGTAGGGATTTGTTTCTCGCATATATGATGCCTTATATAAATCAGTAAGGTTCAGGTGGTCAATCATGACTCCAGATAGTTGGTTGAGGATAACCACAAGAGTTCTCATTGTAGCCACCATATCATTCAATTGTTCTTTCATAAAACCGTCACAGTTTTCTTCAAATCCACTGTTAATTTGGTGCCTGCTAGATCCATCCATTTACTAAAACCAAAAAGGTCAGTGTGAGTATATCAGTAAAATCATCAAATAAAAAAGAGGAAGATAAACACCAAGATATACTTATCCATGTTATCTCAAACTCATTCTAACTTTCAAAAAAATGATGACTCCATCTAATATACTAACCATTGTGGTTATACACAACTGGTCACTTTTTATTACACAACACTCTAACCTCTAAAGTTATCTAAACCGTCCTCTAATACCAACTATAAGGACCCAGCCTTAAACCTTACTTAATCTTGAGTTATTACAAGATTACACATTGAGGATCTTTTCAGGTTTAGAGTTTTATATTATTAGATCATAAAACTTGCATTGCATTCCTCATTTAAACAAAGTGGTTACATAAATGATAGTATTCATTTTTCCCATCAACGGAAACATATTTAAAATAAGACATGGATTCTTTCTTGACACTTACTTGACACTATCATCATATCATGTACCATTCCCTTGAACTCTGAAAAACATTTCAAAAACTTGGGATGAGCATAAAAAGCTCAGTAAGGGTTATAAAAAGTATGGAAAGGAAACATGAGTACATATATACATAAGAATGAAATCATACTTTACCCATAAAACATAGTCACTTTAACATACCTCATAAAATCATGAATAAATCATAGAATTCATAAGACATAAAGGTAACTTGAGGAATTCATAACATTCTTACGTAGGGAGTAACCCTCTTGGTTAAGTTTGGAATACCCATCACAGTATGTTCCCTAAATCTCTTCGGAGAAACCTTAACGTTTAACTCCTTCGTGTTACCCAATGCATTGGATAGCTATATCGGGCTCACCCGCCCTTAGTTTATCACAGAACCACCCATCTTCATAACAATGCCCAAGAACCAAAACATAATCATAACACATAACGTAAGCATAAAGGAAAGATAAAATTCCCAGATTTAAATAACAATATAACATTTTAAGATATTGAAGTAATGAATCCATTCTAAAAACCATTTTCAAAACCATTTAAAACATTTAATAAAGAGATTTTTAAATCAAAGTGTCTCATACCACATTGAAGCTTTTAACATTTTAAACCATTAATATCCATATAAATAAATCCTTAAAACCATTTTGATAACATGGATATTAATGAGAAATATCTATAATAATAAATCATTAAAACATTTAAAACGCTATTTTAGTTAAAGGGTTTTTAACAAAATTAGAGACACTTGAATACAATAATGGAGGAATAACATTTACTCAAAACATTATAATATCATGAGAATAAATTGATTCATGATATAATATTCCAAAGTACAGTATATACACCATATAAGAGTGAATTGGTGCATAACAACAATGAAGTCTCAATGGAAATGTAAATTGAGATTAAATCCATTATAAAGTTGGTATCCTTAAATTAAGGATAAATCAATCTCATAATTATGTGTCACAAATATAAATAAACCCAATATAAGTGGATATTAAGTGTAAAATATTCAAAGTTAATTCACACATATTCAAAGGATGACATATTTAATAACTACATGTTGAACCCAAAGAAATCGAAATTGGGTTAAGAAGTTCCCTTGACAGCCTAACGACATCACATCAAATTTTAGAAAAAGATTTGATGAGAGAGATAAAGGGTATCCCATCACTTGGACATAAAATTTACGGCAATAAGGATATATAAGAACATATCCCCATATAATAATATTAAAATTAAAAGACATAACAAAAGAAGTCTTTTAAAAAGAGGAGGGTGAAAGGTTCCCTTACCGTTTTGGGTAACATTCGAAACGTACACCCCATGAAAGAAGGACTATAAAAAATTGATGTAAATACTCATAAAAGAAATTATGTTACCCAAAGAGTAGAATAATTGACAGTACATACACCAATCAAAAGGAAATATTGGAAAATGTAGCATGAATCTCACTAAAACACAAAGTGAGATAAAAAGTCCCCTACGAAATTTCTGCAGCCTAACGGCGCCAATTAAAACTTCCAAAATGGATTGATGAGAGAAAATAGGGTCTCTCATCATATGAAATTAAAAATTACAGTAAGATTAATATAAAATAACATCCCAATTATAATAAATATGAGCTTAAAAGTAATGACATAAAATAGTGTACTTAAAAAGAAAGAGAGGGGTGGGATCCCTTACCTCGGGTCCGACTTGACTCGATCGTTCTTTAACCTCCTTAATAATAAACCTGAGTTCATTTCTACTTGCTTAAGAACCTTTTTCAAGTTCATTATTCCTTTTATATCACTTACTACCATGATATTAACACTATGTAATTATTTAAGTTAATAATGGTCGTTTTGTAGATCATTGCTGCTTGAGTCAAAAATAAACTCTTTATAATTACAAGTTGTTCATGTGGTAAAATATATATTATATCCAGAATTATATTCATTATGTATATATCATATATATCATATATATCCATTATATACATGCATTTATAATATTACATAACATTTAGAGGTAAGAAATGAAATGCACCGTTCATTGAGACGGTAAGCCGTACGTACGCATGAACGCTAATTCTATTTCTATTTCTTATTTAATGGAATTAAAACAAAATGATACATAATAGTATTATAATTACAGTATGTAATCATATATAATATCATTAAATCGTACCACATATGGTATTAACGAATCAAATCACTTTGAGGGGGCTGTAGTATGCACTTCCAAAAATAAAGATATCGCGTTTAACCATAATGGAAACCATAAAGGTATTCCATAAATTAAAAATACAGAAGCTTAAGTAAAACATAAAAATATTATATATCATATATAAATATAGTGACATATTAATGGCCACCTTTTATGGTGTTAAAATAATATTGAACAATCATCGTTTCGTGAGGCAGAAATTCACCATCCACAGAAACAGTATGTTCTTTAACCATTAGATTTAGGTGTGTGTAAGTTTAGCCCAAATAATTATTATAACACCATCCTAGTATAATTAATATAATGTATTTGTTACAAAATAAATGAATAAAAAGATTTTAGGGGGTTGGAGAAGCAAAATAAAACAAAAGAACACAAGTGAAGACATTACCTTAAAATTGGGTATATCTCTTTGATTTGAGCTCAAAGGCTTCATTGGGAAGACTTCTGCCCAAATTGAGGATTCTAGGAGTAATATAGGGATGTGGAGAGATATAATGATCAATGGTGTCCGATCCAAAGGCTTGAGATGTGTGGGTAAGGTGGTAGAGGTGGGGGCCTTTTATAAGAGGAGAGGATGGGCACTCTTGGAAAGTTACAAAATGTTACTTTATTTTCAAATGAGTTTCGGATTTTAAAGGTCCCACATTGATTTATTTCGAGGATAAGGTGGTAAGGGTTCGAAATATACTCATACAATAGGTCTTTTACAAGTGTAAGTTATAGTTTTAACATTATATTTTCTATTTATTTAAATCCTTTATTAATGAGGTAATCGTTGCATCATCATGATGTCATTAATAATTCAATTTATTTAATGTTTAAAAATTATGAAAAAATATCATGATGTAGGAGATATTTTTATCTTTCTAATTAATATTTATAGTCAATAATATGATTTGTATAACCCCATTTAAAAATTGTTTTAGAAAAACAACTCATGCTTGTGACATTTTTATTTTAACTTTAAATAAAAAGTTATTTTTGTCATTTTCCTAAAAAAGTGGCTCCATGGGGTCCCCAAGTTTACCCATGGATTTTCTTGGTCGGACATGACACATCCAATGAGGGTAGGACATGTGTCTAGGTCATTTCATATTATTAAAACATTATTTTTACCTTAAATTTACCTCTAATCGTGATTAAAAACTTAAAAGTTACCATTCACAAAAATATTATTTTAATCCTATTGAACCACATTTTACATCCTAATGACAACCATGTATGTCGGATTTTTGAAATTCAAATCACATAAGTGGTAAAGTTTCATTTAAATGAAAAATCAGTTTTTAAACTACAACTTAGTGGTTTCACTATTCATCAAAAATTGAAGTTTTTCAGTAAAATACCACAAATTCACCTTAAGATATATTTGATATTCCTAATTAAAAAATGATGTCTATTTTAAAAAATTCAAAACATATATGTTTCATTAATTAATTTAATAATTAATTCCCGTTGTCAAAACAAATAGCGTGTTTTTAAGAAACAATATCTATTAAAAGATTGACACTAGTTTAAGTCCAATTTCAAAGTGAAATTAATTCCAATGAGCACAATTAGATTAAATGGTAAAAATATATTCTAAATACACATTAATCTAAATTAAAAATATAATCTATCCATATAAATTAATCATATTAAAAAGAGGTTTTGAATTAAAATGCAACATTTTCAATAAAAATGATCTTTATCGGAAAAATAACAAAATTTTAAACAAAGTACATTTTTATGTCCAGATTATAAAGAAGGATTTTATTTTGTCATATAAAACATATAAAATTGTCAAAATTATATTTAAAAAGGGTTCTCCATGAAAAGGCGGTTAATCGACCTTTTAAAGAATATTAGAAGATTTATGCTTAAAATTGGATTCATTTTCATTTTAAGCCTCGAACATTTATTAGATAAAAGTAAAAATATTTGACAAACATTTATAATCATTTTGTAGTTAGTTCCGTTCATTCCCTCCATTAAAACAGCTATGCATTAACTTCCTTTTAAAATATTATTATTTTATTATTAGAGTGCAACGTAAGATTCCAAAGAAACTCGTTGTTGTATATTGGGTACGCCCTCAAACATAGAATTCCCTTTAAAGTAATATTAATATTTTATTCAAAAATATGGATAAATATGAAAATTTCATATTCTTTATTTACCTGGGGTGTTACAACATGTAATTGTGGAAAACCATTAAGCACATGTTATGATTTCCATAGTATCCAAGGCATTGCATCCAAGACCATCTTAGTGGACAAAGTCCTTTTCTGAATCGAGTTCACTCCTTGTTCCAGTCCTATATTACTAAACCGATTTAACTTTCCATTCCAGCCATTTCTATCTCATGAGATATAAATCTTTACCCAATGCATTGGAGGGAGATATAGGTCCCACCCATCTCATATTGAAATCATTATTACGTGTTCCACAAAACAATCATAAATCATTCATCATATCCCAAAGAATAAATTGGGTTTCATAAGCATCATTCCATCATAACATAATCCATATAAAACAATTGGATATAAATTCATCATAAGAAAAGTGATACCATGTAAATCATAGATACATTATACTTGAAACATACACATATGAAATAATGTCATCTTAGATGGAAAAATGGTTTTGATAAAACACTTGAAATGAATTCTTGAGGAAAATATCCTTTCTTCTTTAAAATCATTTTCTTTTCACAAAATTACATGCAATTTTAAATGAAAAGGGTTTTGTTGAAAATAATCATTCAATCTTGTATAGTAATCTTTATGAAATTAGGTTTTATATAACCGTAAAAATCGGTTCACACCGTATAAGTTAAAAATTACAATCTCCTCATACTTTTGTCAAAAAAGTCAAAAAGTACCTCGTATGGTAAACAAATAAAATATTCCTTACATACCATGTAGTAAAAGTAAAAAATGGGTAAAAAATACTTTAAACATACATAAATACATTTTTATAAAACTTGGACATGGATGATAAATATAACCCCAGTAAATACATACGTATAAGAAATCTCGGATAGAAAACAATTGAGATTGCAACATTATCCCTTACCTTATGTCCGATATGATTCGTATGTATCCAAACCTCTTGTATAATGATTTAAATAATGTCATTGAATTATTACAGAATCATATTCATTGTTATGATATCATATATGGTTCACTTATGACTTTATATTACTCATTCCTTTGTAATTTCATGTTAAAGTGTCGTTTTGTGTAAAATAGTTTCATTTGTCATTCGTGTTTTAACTTGTAATTCTTCGTATGATTACTTAGATCATGATTACTTACATCCAGAATGTAAAACATGATTTATATATAATATATATTCAGAATATACATATATATAATAGATTTATAAATGGAAATAAATACACCGTTCATGGAGACGGTAGGTCGTACGTACGCATGAATGCTATTTTCGTTTCCTTATTGAATTGAATGGAATTAAGTAGATGAAATACATATATATATATACATAAATCCAGTATCATTATTATGTCATATATTTCATGATTAATTATTATATATACTATATAATAATTCATGAATGGTTAATCATTGAGAATGAATCTCATCGCGTCGTGGAGACGGTAGTCCGTACGTATGCATGAGCGATGATATCATTCCCATGATCGTGGAATTGTATGGAAGTGTATTTATAATATTTCAGAATCAATATCACTTTAAAATAATAATATATAGTTATTTATTTACACCATTATACCCATCCTAGTAAGGTGGTGGTCGAAAATAGATTACACCACGGAGTGGAGACGGTATTTCGTACGTACGCACGCGCGGTGATTTCGTTTTCCGTAGGATGGATAAAAGGTGAAATAGGGTTTTTTAATATTTATAATAACATAACAGTATATGAGTGATACTAATGTTATTACTTCATAATGAAAAAACTAAATAAAAGGATGTAGAAGAAGAAATAAATTTTAAAGAATCGGTAACAGATATTACCTCTTCTTCGACATGCCTCTTTGAAACCTCCTCTTAGGGCACTAAACATGGTCTTTGAAGACGAATAGGACCTATAGAATATTTCTAGGGAAGTTAATAAGGGATATGGGCAGGTTTAGGCCTATTTTGAAGGCTCAATGTTGTGTAAAGATGAGAGGGACGAGGTGCCCTTTTATAAGGGAGGAGAGGGGCACCTTTGGAAATCTTAAAAATATTAATTTATAATAAATCTAACCACACATAAAAACCTCCAAAAATGACTCATATTAGAATATTAGATGAGATATGGTTGTAATATCTTCAACCAATAAAATTTAGACATGTAGGAAATTTATTTTAAACATTATCAACTTGATTTATCCTTATTTAATCTATTAAATATTATTTGTGGTAATAAGATTCTAAATTTTAAAATGTTATAAAAAAATTACTTATGTGGTATGAATTATCCATAATTAGATAATATATGAAATTTTAGACTATATAAATCTCAATTTATAATTTTTTAAATATTTTTGTGATTTTTAATCAATTTAATAATATGTTATTTTTATAAAATAACAATAGTGTCAATTTTGACACTATTCATTTATTTGAATCTAAATAAAATACACGCAGAAGATATATTAGAAATAAAATATTTAATAGGTTCCTAACAAGTAATATTAATCTATAAATTTAGTTTATAACATTAAATAGTTCATATAATATTTATTTAACTATATGTAAAACCATTTATTTGATATCTCTCTTAATAAAATAATTACTACAACATTTTTGTATAATTATTAAATATACTTATTTGTTGCATAATAATTAAAAATAAAATACTTGGATGATGATAAATCTTACATATTTCATAATAATACATTTAGTTGGATTTATCTTATTAAACAGACAAATTTTAAAATGTTATATTTATTAAATTATGAAGGGGACAACTTTCACATCATATAAAATAAAATAATATAAGTGTCATAATCACTTTTATAAGAATCCAAACAGTCATATATTCTGTCATTGTATTATTATGGTATATATATACACTACCAATAAGTTTTGGTCAGGTTTTTGAGCCTTTTAATGGGTATTGTTATTTTAATAAAAACTATATTACTTATTTTTCACTAAATAAATAATTTCTACATCATTAATGTATAAGCTATTAATGTAATTAAATATATCTTAAAAATTATAAATAAATTACCATGATAAAGAAAAAAAGATTTATCTTTCAAATGAGTATTTATAACCGAATTTATATTCTGTATAAACTTATATTAAAAATACTTTAATTATTAAAGTTGAGTGAGACATATGTCACTTTCCTTTAAATAAAATAAACAGAAGGTCTTAATCACCTCCAAGTGGGTTCCAATGGATTCCATTTCGACCCAAATATGCCTTAGGACGAAATATAAACATCCAATTATATTAAGACATGTGTTAGGGTAATTTTATAATATTATATTTACCCTTAATTACCCAATTTACCTTTTACTATGGTAAATAAAATTTACCGTAGTTACTATTCATAATGCCCAAAAATAAAAAGTAGCCTATTAAAATAATTTGGACCTACTGATTCCAAATATGGAATCCATTTTTCTAAATTCAATTCACAAAAGTTTCAGAAATAAATTTAAAATTAATCCCGTTGTTAAGAAAACGAGTTTTAAAAGTCAAAACATTGCAAAAGAATGAAATGATTTTACCTATGAATTCAATGTAAAATAAATTCTAATGACATACATTATATTAAATGTTAAAAATATACTATATTTATACTTTAAAACGATTCAATATTATATTTTAACAATATAAATTATTACGATGAAAAATGTTGTTTTTAATTAAAATATAGCGTGTTTTTACTATTCATTAAAATATTCAAGTTATCAGAAGAATATCAAAACATTATCCAATGTAAATTTTTATATCCTAATTCAAAATAAGAAGTTTATTTTGTAAAATTTAACTTATAAACTTGTCAAAAATTATATTTAAAATGGGTGTGCCATCAAAAGGCGGAAAAACTGCATTTTTTTAAAAATACATATTTCACACGAAAAAATTATTTTGTTCCCATACCATGTTCTATAAAATGTGTAAGATGAATTATAATGCCATAATATTCAAAATTAATTAATACTATTCATTACAGATAGTTCATAATAATATTATAAAAATATATCTTTGTTTATTGAAACACGGTATTGTGTACAACACACGCTATCGAGGAAGGTCACGATTGCGTGTAATGCAAGCCAAGTTAGGGTTACGTGTAGTGAAAGACTCCTTTGTTGTTGTGTATAACAAAATCCAAACATATTTCATTTATACATTGAATATATATATATATAATCAGTATTTCATAGAATAACTACTATCAAAAAAACTAGAAATTGTGTGTAACATGATCCAAGAATAGTGTTGCGTATACTGCAAGCTAATATGGTGTTGCGTATAGCGCAAGATATTCTTGGTTTAGCGTGCAACAGAAGATATGAAAGAATTTAAAATTAATATATCTCATAAAATCTCGGGGTGTTACATTCTACACCCCTTAAAATTAATTTCTCCCTCAAAATTCGTCGGGGTTATAAATGATTTATTACATGAGAGTTTCTTTCATAGAAACCCAGATCGTAAAACAGAATACCAAAATTTTTCTTTAAAAACTAAAGTATGAAATTTAACAGTTACCCAAATTAACAAATCACTGAGTTTCCACGTAGGATAACATAGGTTAAAATATGGATATGGAAGAGAAATCTAACCATCATGTTCTTATGGAGAGTGGTAGAGAACATGCCTATGATAAATCCAACAATCACAAAGACATAAATTTGTGATAATCTAAGGTAGCATCTGATTCATCAAATATAAGGGCACTAGGAAAACATTTTTGGTTTTCAAGATCATTTCCCTAAAGTTGAAGAATTTGAATTAGAAGAAATACTTACTTTATTTCAATATAATCTCACCATTGTTCATGTCTTGAACAATTTCCACTTCATCTATTAAAGAAAGGAAGTTGAATTTGTCATTCGTGAAGCGGTATCAGATCATGTGATAGAATGATGGTTCATTCCATCCATCCAAGATATATTTTTTATTAAGAGAGAAGCCAAAAGCATACACGAAATTCCCCCAAACTAAGGAGGTCTAAAATAATTTAATCTGAGGGAATCCCCTCTAATTATCTTCACCATCTCTGGATTCAAGCTACTAGGAGGAATGAGGCAGGAGAACCCCACCAGCTGAACCGCTAAGGAAGCCAATTAATCCACCACTTTGTTGCCCTCCCGCCGAGAGTGGGAAATATGAATGGAATCCCGGATCAGATTGCTGCACTACCACACAGTGTACGATATGGACCACGACACACCACACTTGCCCATCAGATAATCATGAAGTATAATGGAGTCTGTCTCAGCCTGTGATATAGATACACCCTCCAGAGCACACAATCCAAGCCCCGTGAGCATGGCCAGTGCCTCTACCAGAATAGGATTACCCATGCCCAGACAAGTAGAGAAGGCCAACCTCACATCCCCATGAGAATCCCAAACCACTCCACCACCTTTCATAACCCCAGCCTTCCATGAGCCATCCATGTTCAGCTTGAATCCAGAACTATGGGGATGCCATGACACCCAAATCCCCCGCACCTCCACATTGGAAGAAAGAAGCTGAGGTCCCCTTACCTGAAGCCTACCAAACACATTAGAATCCCTCCATTCCCTATGCACAGACATCCGTTCTAGGATCAGAAACCTCGTCTTCACGATAATGTCTCTGGCCGACGCCCCTACCCCCTCGAACCTCACATGATTCCTAGAAGTCCACAAGCACCAACAGCCTGCACTCAGAATCCCAGCTCTAGCACTGCACTCCTTCACCAGGCCATTAGATCCCTTAAACCATTCCTGAAAAAAGGATGAGACATCCCACTGCCATGACATGCTAAAAGAAGAGCCTCCAAAATAACTCCACAACTCAAAATCCCAGTCCCCTTCCAAGAACAAGTGAATCACGCTTTCCTAATTCCTGCTTTTCCAGCAGTGAAAAGCTGATGGAAAACTCATGCCAAGCTTTCTGATATTCTCATCTGTAGCCACCACATTCCTCCTAATATGCCAGAGGAGAAAGTTATATTTTTCTGGAACATACCGAAACGACACCCCATTATTCCACTCCTCATGAGGCATCTGCACCTCATCCCACCTATGAAACACCTTGGTGGAGAAGACACCCGAGGTCAAAGGAGAAAACATACATAGATCGGGACCAGAAATCAGGTCGATGGAACCAAGGAGACCCTGTTGTTCCAGGCTCAGCACCGCCTCAGTAAACTTTGGATGCAACATAGCCTCCTTCACCGTGATCATAGTAGCAGGGCACCCTGGGAAGGCCAACATTACACCATCCCAGTTATTATGCCAGAAAAGCAAATCCCATGTCCCAACAATCCATCGGCCATATGAAAGTAGCCGCTGAACCAGAGGATAGATCTTCGCCCACAATGGAGACTTGTATCCATTAGCATCCACCTTATTCTCTCCACCAAACGTAGACATGGACTTCCCCCAAAGCATGTGATGGTTCATTCCATTTGTCTCAAACAAAAGGTTAGCAATAGTTATATACATAAGTCCATCTATCGTATATCATTCCAAAATTGGACTTATACTTCATCTATCATGCCGCTTAATAAAATAAAACTAGTTTCTACTAACCATGGACTTCCTGTAGGAAAGTTGTAGGTAATAAAGGCTTGTCTCAGATCGGTTGTGGGTTCGATTCTTGCAACCTAGTCTGACGCGACGGGTTGTCACCCATCTTGCAGGTTGTCCGTTTTCTAAAACTAAATTATTATAACAACCCATAAATAATATTGAAAAAATGTTCTAGCCTTGGAAAATACTAATTTATGTCCAACATAATCCATTCTAATCTTTAGGCTTATCCAAAATACTTATGTCCAAGCTCATAGTATAAAGAAAACAATTACTAGAAATGTCATCTGCCGAGCATGTGAATATCATCATTTATCCCCCATATATCATATGATATATATTGTTGGTCACATTCCAAACATATGAATACATTAATCCTATATTCTTTTGAAATAGGAATTACCATAGAACCTTAGTGAAAACATGAGTGCTGTCAAAAGTTAAATCTTTCCACATACCAAAATCCCAAAAATTATATATACTCAAACCATGATATAACTTAGTCCATATATCAATCATGAGCTCATGAAGACTACCAAAAAATTTATTTTCTCTCTACTCCTTTATTATGCACATATCATCTACTTTCCAAATTATTTGAATCACTTTTCATGGTTACCAGTACCATTCATCATATACTTTCAAAACTCAAGTAAAGGCAATAGTGTAACAATCCTTAGATTTTTTTTCTTTATTCCATAGTACCATACATTATTCTTGATAGAAATACAATCATTACTCTACCTTATTAAACCATTGAGCGAGCTTCAACAATTATTTTATCTCACATATCATTTGTAGTCTCTTCATCATCATCAATATAAATACTACCCATACGGACATGATGATTCTTTTCATGAGACTTTCCCTTAGGGAATTGGTTTTCATAATTTCCTTACATTCAACATTTAAAACATTTAACTATTTTTGTTGTCTTAGAAGTACCATTATCCTTGTCCATGGTGTTAACTAAAACTTTTCCTTTGAAATTACTAGCTTTGTGTCCTTTTTTTCCGCACCTAATGCCTCTTCTAGTTCCTTTGAAAAAATATCCTTGATGCCACTTCCCACATGATTTACATGAGGGGAATTAAACTTTATTTCCTCTATGATCATCATGAAACTCAGTATTTCTCTCATTAGCTGAGTCGGGATAATTTCCAAAGTTGAGATTATTGATCATATTATGAGATTGTTTATTAGGAATAATAACGATGTTTGGACTTCCATATCCAATTTCATTTGGTCGCCCATGAAAAATATCATTCCATTGTCCATCATATCCTCCATTATCATGAATCTTCCTATTTCCAGCCATTTTCTAAAACCCAAAAAGAATAGTGTGAGAGGCCAAAATCATAATCAATATGGATAACCTTCAATATCTAACATCTTAGGTAAAATTCTAAGATCGTTACCATAATTATAGGACTATAACCTATATATATATGTATCCTTAAGAACATCCCTATACATACCTTAGAAATATCTCTAGGGATCTCACTAAAGTTTTTGCATCCTAGTTTCCAGAGGTTAACTAAACCTTTCCTCTGATACCAACTGTAGAGGCTCAAAGCTTGACGTACATAAACATTACATTACTTTTTCAGAATACTTAATACATAATAAGAACCAACACTCAAGGACCATAATAGTTTAGTGTCTATGGAAACTCGGAACATAATCTTCTAATCATGGTGAAAGACCTTCAATATCTCCCATAAAGTTCTTCCCCTTTTGTTTTCTTACCTAAAACCTTTATTTAAATCCTGGGGAAAAGAAAAAATATAAAGGGTGAGCTCAAATGCTCAGTAAGGGTAAGCATGTATAAGATAAAACAAATCATATACATTTGAACTTCAAAACATGAACATAATATTTAAACATGAAAATATTGATCAATGACATAAATCATGGCAGTACGTAAGGCATTGATCATAAAGAAACATTAATCATGATAAAATAGCATGGGAATAAAACATTTAATTGTGGAAAACCATTAAGCACATGTTATGATTTCCATAGTAGCCAAGGCATTGCTGCCAAGACCATCTTAGTGGACAAAGTCCCTTTTTGAATCGAGTTCACTCCTCGTTCCAGTCCTGTATTAGTGAACCGGTTTAACTTGCCTTTCTATCCATGTCTATCTCATGAGATATAAATCTTTACCCAATGCATTTTAGGGAGATATAGGTCCCACCCATCTCATATTGAAATCATTATTACGTGTTCCAAAAAACAATAATAAATCATTCATCATAACCCAAAGAATAAATTGGGTTTCATAAACATCATTCCATCATAACATAATCCATATAAAAAAAATGGATATCATTTCATCATAAGAAAAGTGAATCCATGTAAATCATAGATACATTATACTTGAAACATACACATATGAAATAATTTCATCTTATATGGAAAAATGGTTTTGATAAAAGACTTGAAATGAATTCTTGAGGAAAATATCCTTTCTTCTTTAAAATCATTTTCTTTTCAAAAAATGCCATGCAATTTTAAAAGAAAAGGGTTTTGTTGAAAATAATCATGAAATCTTGTATAGGAAGTTTCTTGAAATTGAGGCGTTATGAAACCGTAAAAATCTGTTCATGCCGTATAAGTTAAAAATAACAGTCTCCTCGTACTTTTGCCGGAAAAGTCAAAAAGTACCTTGTATGGTAAACAAAAAAAAAGATTCCTTACATACCATGTAGTAAAAGTCAAAAATGGGTAAAAAATAATTTAACCATACATGAAAACATTTTTATAAAACTTGGACATGGATGATAAATATAACCCCAATAAATACTTACGTATAAGAAATCTCGGATAGAAAACAATTGAGATTGCAACATTGTCCCTTAACTTATGTCTAATATGCTTCGTATGTATCCGAACCTCCTGTATAATGATTTAAATAATGTCATTGACTTATCACAGAATCATATTCATTGTTTTGATATTATATACGGTTCACTTATGACTTTATATTACCCGTTCTTTTGTAAATTCATGTTAAAGTAGCGTTTTGGGTAAAATTGTTTCATTTGTCGTTCTTGTTTTATCTTGTAATTATTCATATGATTACTTAGATCATGATTACTTACATCCAGAATGTAAAACATGATTTATATATAATATATATTAAGAATATACATAAATATAACATATCGATAAATGGAAAGAAATACAGCGTTTATGGAGACGATAGGTCGTACGTACGCATGAACGCATTTTTTGTTTCCTTATTGAATTGAATGGAATTAAGTAGATGACATATATATATATATATATATATATATATCCAGTATCATTATTATGTAATATATTTCATGATTACTTATTATATATACTTTATAATCATTCATGAATGGTTAATCATTGAGAATGACTCTCATCGTGTCGTGGAGACGGTAGTCCGTACGTACGCACGAGCGATGATATCATTCCCATGATTGTGAAATTGTATTAAAGTTTATGTATAATATTTCAAAATAAATATCACTTTACAATAATCATATATAGTTATTTATTTATACCATTATACCCATCCTAGTAAGGTGGTGGTCGAAAACAGATTATACCACGGTGTGGAGATGATATTCTGTACGTACGCACGCAGGGTGATTTCATTTTTGGTAGGATGGATAAAAGGTGAAATAGGGTTGTTTCATATTTATAATAACATACCAGTATGGGAGTGATACTGATGTTATTACTTCATAATGAAGCAACTAAAGTAGAGGAAGTAGAAGAAGAAATAAATTTGCATGAATCAGTAACAGATATTACCTCTTCTTCGACGCGCCTCTTTGAAACCTCCTCTTTGGGCACTAAAATGGGTCTTTGAAGAAGACCATAACCTCTAGAATATTACTAGGAAAGTTTATAAGGGAAATTGGTAGGGTTTTGATGAGCTTGAAGGCTCAATGTTGTGTAAAGATGAGACGGAGGAGGTTCCCTTTTATAAGGGAGGAGAGGGGCACCTTTGGAAACTTAATAATATTAATTTATAATAAATCTAACACCACTTAAAAACCTCCAAAAATGACTAATATTATAATATTAGATGATATATGGTTGTAATGTCATAAACCAACAAAATTTAGACATGTAGGAAATTTATTTTAAACATTATCAACTTAATTTATCCTTATTTAATCTATTAAATTTTATTTGTGGTAATAAGATTCTAAATTTTAAATTGTTATAAATAATTACTTATGTGCTGTGAATTAACCATAATTAGATAATTTATTAATTTTTTGACTATATAAATCTCAATTTATAATTTTTAAATATTTTTGTGATTTTTAAACAATTTAATAATATGTTATTTTTATAAAATAACAATAGTGACAATTTTGAAACTATTCATATATTTTAATTTAAATAAAATCCAAACAGAGGATATATTAGAAATAAAATTTTTAATAGGTTCCTAAAATATCATATTAATCTATAAAATTATTGTATAACATTAAAGAGTTCATATAATATTTATTTTACTATTTGTAAAACCATTTATTTGATATCTCTCTTAATAAAATAATTACTACAACATTTTTGTATAATTATTAAATAAACTTATTTGTCACATAAAAATTAAAAATAAAATAAAAGGATTATGATAAATCTTACATATTTCATAAGAATATATTTAGTCGGATTTATCTTCTAAAACACCCAAATTTTAAAACGTTATATTTATTAAATTATGAAGGTGACAACTTTGACGTCATATAAAATAAAATAATATAAGTGTCATAATCACTTTTATAAGACTCCAAACGGTCATATATTCTGTAATTGGATTCTTATGGTATATATATACACTACCAATAAGTTTTGGTCAGGTTTTTGAGCCTTTTAATGGGTATTTGTATTTCAATAAAAACTATATTACTTATGTTCACTAAATAAATAATTTCTGCATCATTAATGTATAAGCTATTAAAGTAATTAAATATCTCTTAAAATTATAAATAAATTATGATGATAAAGAAAAACATTTTTTCTTTCAAATGAGTATTTATAACCAAATTTATATTCTGTATAAACTTATATTAAAAATACTTTAATTATTAAAGATGAGTGAGACATATTTCACTTTCCATTAAATAAAATAAACTAATGGTCTTAATCACCTCCAAGTGGGTTCTAATGGATTTAATTTAGACCCAAATACACCTTAAAACAAAATAGAAACATCCAATTATATTAAGACAAGTGTTAGGGTAATTTTATAATATTATATTTACCTTTAATTACCCGATTTACCTTTTACTATGGTAAATAAAATTTACGGTAGTTACTATTCATAATGCCCAAAAATAAAAAGTAGCCTATTAACATAATTTGGACCCACTGATTCCAAATATGGAATCCATTTTTATAAATTCAATTCAAATAAGTTGCAGAAATTAATTTAAAATTAATCTCATTGTTAAGAAAACGAGTTTTAAAAGTTAAAACATTGCAAAAGATTGAAATGATTTTACCTATGAATTCAATGTAAAATCAATGATAATGACATATATTATATTAAATGATAAAAATATACTATATTTATACTTTAAAACTATTCAATATTATAATTTAACCATATAAATTATTATGATGAAAAAAGTTGTTTTTAATTAAAATATAGTGTGTTTTTACTATTCATTAAAATATGAATGTTATCAGAAGAATATCAAATCATTATCCAATATAATATTTTATATCCTGATTGAAAAGAAGAAGTTTATTTTGTAAAATTTAACTTATAAACTTGTAAAAAATTATATTTAAAATGGGTGCGCCATCAAAAGGTGGCAAAACTGCATTTTTTGAAAAATACTTATTTCACCTGAAACATTTATTTTGTTCTCATACCATGTTCAATAAAATTTGTAAGTTGAATTATAATGTCATAAAATTCAAAATTTAGTTAATAATATTCATAACGGCTAGTTAATAATAATATTGTAATAATATAACACTGTTTAGTGAAACCCTGTATTGCGTACAACACACGCTATCAAGGAAGGTCGTGATTGCGTGTAATACAAGCCAAGTCAGGGTTGCGTGTAGTGTAAGGCTCCTTTGTTGTTGCGTATAAAAAAATCCAACCATATTTCATATATACATTGAATATATACATATATATATATACATACTCAGTGTTGCATTGAATAACTACTATCAAACAAACTTGAAATTGTGTGTAACACGATCCAAGAACAGTGTTGTGTATACTACATGCTAATATGGTGTTGCGTATAGTGCAAGATAATCATAGTGTAGCGTGTAACAGAATATATGATAGAAATTAAAAGGAATATATCTCACAAAATCTTGTGGTGTTACATTATTACCGGAGGTTTGTTGGAAACATTCTATAGTTATCTAGTCCAATGACTAAGTTAAGTCGAAAAGGTGTTATGCTCATTTGGAAAAAAGAATGTGATGATTCTTTTCTGGAATTGAAAAGAAGATTGGTGAATACTCCAGTTTTGGCACTACCTTCCAGAAATGGTGAGTTTTTTATCTATGGTGATGCTTTGTTAAAAGGACTTGGCTCTGTCCTTATGCAGAATAATCAGGTAATTGATTATATTTCACTTCAGTTGAAACCTCATGAGTTAAATTACCCTACACATGATTTGGAATTAGCTTTTTTTTTTGCTTTAAAAATTTTCGAGGCATCATTTGTATGAAGTAAAATGTGAAATATATACTGAACACAAAAGTTTAAAGTATATATTCACTCAAAAAGAATTAAAAATGAGGTAGAGGATATGGTTGGAATTAATCAAGGATTATGATTGAACAATCCTTTACCATCCGAGAAAAGCAAATAAAGTGGTAGATGCTTTGAGTTGAAAAAGTATTGCTTCATTAACAATGCTATGTTTGGAACGAGATCCTTCGGTTTTTATTTAATGAACTTTTTCATAGAATTTTTTGCTATAGGAAATTCCTTTATTTTTATTAGGTGTTAGTGAGATCATCCCTATTAGATAGAATTATGCAAGCACAGAAGGGAGGTAGTGAGTTTCACAAAAAGATAGAGTTTGTTCAGTATGGTAAGTTTCCTTATTTGAACATTGATCACTAGTGAAGAAAACGTTTTTAATGTCACCATTTTTTACATCAGTTATATATAACTGACATGAAAATCTGTGATACGTGGTTTTTAAGTCGATTATTTTATAACTGAAGTAACAAAATACTGAGAGAAAATGTTTTACCTCGGTTATTTTAATAACCAACATCAAAAATCCCACGGGTTTGTTTTTTACGTCGGTTATAAATTAACCGACGTAAAACACCAAAGCCCTGAATTTTTTATGTCGGTTATCAAATAAACGATGTAAAAAATGAGGTATCTATGAATTTTTTTATGTCAGTTATAAAATAACTGTTATAAAAAAGGCGGCATCTGAGGCCTTTTTAACGTTGGTTATTTGATAACCGACGTAACAACTCAACACAAAGAATTTTTAACGTCGGTTATATTATAACCAACGTAAAAAACCAACACCCTACATTTTTTATGTCGGTTAAAAATAACTGACGTAAAAATAGTGGTTTCTAATGTGTTTTTAATGTCGGTTATAGAATAACAGACGTAAAAAACCAACACGCATATTTTTTTACATCGGTTATAAAATAACAGATGTAAAAAATTCATTATCTGATACATTTATAAAGTCGGTTATTATAATAACTGAAATTATAAATGTAATAAAAATATTTAATAATGTTGGTTATTAAATAACCAACGTTATAAAATATTTAAAAAATTAACATGCCCCATGGATTGTCATTTATGATTTTTCGATCGAAAGACCGATGGCACATCTCTCTCACACGGAAAACCCTAACTGACTCTTCGATCTTGTTTTGTTAAACTCGGTTTTCCATCATCGTTTATCATCTTTACTCTCCTAAGATCTATCATCTCCACTCACAACACTCACGTAAGCCTCCCATGACTTTATTTCATTCTTTTTTTTTCAAATAGTCTAGATTTACGATTTGAATTTTTTTTTGTTTAATCTAGGTAAGATTCTTTGATTTTGAACCCTCTTACCTCGTTTTTCGATCATCATCTTATTTATTTTCACCAAATCTATTAGATCGACTCGCAATATTCACGTAAGTCTCACCTACTTCTATTTCGCTTGTTTCTTATTCACAGATGCCCGACATTGATGGTAATTTTTGTTGTCATTGACAACTAATGATCTTATTCACTTGTATTACTGTAATTAATATGTAAACCATTGTGATACACCCATACCATGCACAAGTGTGATTTATTTTATAAGTATATATGGTTTTTCATGGTGGAATGTTTGTTTTGGATCTTTGGTTGTTTCTATTTCGGGTATCACTTTTTGTTGTTCCATAATCTATTTACGTCGCTTATTTTTGTGGACTATTATAAGTCTTCTTATACTATTAAAACCTGATTCATTGCACAATAGATCATTTTAGACTAGTAGGAGATATAGTTCATGGGTCTCATTTTGAATAATGGCATGATACCAAAACTAGTAGTTTGAGGTTAAAATCCCTAGATATGCCAAAACTAGTAGCTTGAGGTTAAAATCACATGGTTCTAGGGGGCTGTCAAGAGGGTTGGTGGCTGTCTAGGGGGTTGGGGGATATCCAGAGGGATGGGGGCTATATAGGGTGTCTATGGAGGTGGGGGGAGTCTAGGGGGTGTGGGGGGGGAGGGGAGGGTCCAAGAGGGTGCGGGGTGTCGAAGGGGGTGGGGGCTGTCCAAGGGGGGTGGGGGCTGTCCAAGGGGGTGGGGGCCCATCCAGAGGGTTTGGGGGTTGTCCGGGGGGTGGGGGATGTCTGGAGGGTTGGGGGTTGTCCAGGGGGGTGTCCAATGGGGTAGGGGAGGGGAGGTGTGGGGGTGCTGTCTAGAGGGGTGGGGGGTTGTCCAGGGGTGGGGGGATATCCAGAGGGGTGGGGGATGTCCAAGGGGGTGGTGGTGTCCAGGGGGTGTCCATGGGGTGGGGGTGCTGTTCAGAGGGTTCAGGGGGCTGTTCAGAGGGTTGGGGGTGTCCAGGTTGTGCATGGAGGTTGGGGGGTAGTCTAGGGGTGTGGGGGGGGTCCAAGAGGTGGGGGTGTTGAAGGGGGTGGGGTGTCCAAGGGGGTGGGTGGGGGCTGTCCAAGGGGGTGGGGGATGTCCAGAGGGTTTGGGTGGTTTTCCGGGGGTGGGGGTTGTCCAGAGGGTTGGGGGTGTCCAGGGGGGTTTCCAAGGGGGTAGGGGTGGGGGTGGTGTCCAGGAGGGGTGGGGGTGCTGTCTAGAGGGGCGGGGTGCTGTCTAGAGGGGTGGCGGCTATCCCGGGGGTGGGGGCTGTCGAGAGGGGTGGGGGTTGTCCAAGGGGGTGGTGGTGTCCAGGGGGTGTCCATGGGGGTGGTGTGGTGTTCAAAGGGTTCGGGGGGCTTTCTAGAGGGTTGGGGTTGTCCAGGGTGTCCACATAGGTGGGGGGAGTCTAGGGGTGTGTGTGGGGGGGGGGGGTTACAAGGGGGTGGGGGTGTCTAAGGGGGTGGGGGATGTCCAAGGGGGTGGGGCATGTCCAGAGGGTTTGGGGGTTGTTGGGGGGGGGGGGCTGTTTAGAGGGTTGGGTGATGTCTAGGGGGTTGTCCAAGGGTGTAGGAGGTGGGTGGTGGTGTCCAGGGGGGTGGGGGTGTTCAGGCTGGGTGGGGGCTGTCCAAGGGTGTGATGGTGTCCAGGGGGTGTCCAAGGGGTGGGGGTGGTGTCCAGGGGGTGGGGGGATATCCAAGGGGGTGGTGGTTTCTAGGGGTGTCCAGGGGGTGGGTGGTGGTGTCCAGGGGGTAGGGGGCTGTCCAAGTGGTGGTGGTGTCCAGGGGGTGTCCAAGGGGGTGGAGGATAAGTGTCAGTTGGGATTGACTACTGCATCATGGTTTGTGAGATTATGACATGATGATTGTATTGTTTCATAGATATTAGTCTTGAAATATGATTCTATTTGTTTATATATATTTTGACTTGTCATCTACTATGAGAAAATTATGGGTTATGGGGGATACCATTTCATGGTTTTCAAATATTCGTAGTTATCCTGACCCCATTGTGTTGTGATGATTGGCTTTACATTGTGATTTTCTCTGTCTGAGTTTTTATTTTAAATTTAATTCGATTCTCAGGTTTACTCCATTTTATCCAATTTTCTATCAACCATTGGAGGCCCCATGGTTTTCTTTGATTCAACAGTATTTGAAACTGTTATATCTAACTATATTTTATTTTTAAAATCATATTCAAGCACATTTTTTTAATATGCATAGATTTTTTTTTCAAATTTTTTTTACATTCAAATTATGATTTGTTTTCATATAAACATGTATTTGTATTATCTTAAAAATATGTATAATTTTCATATTTTTTATAGGTAATAATGAGTCAAATATGGATTACAGCACATCGAATGAGCAATGAATATGAGGAAGGTGTTGATGCCTTTTTGGAATTTGATAAACAAAATGTTCCAAGTAGTGACATTTCTTTCTTTCCATGCCTAAAATTTTTGAATATGAAGATGTTGAAAAGTAGAGAGATAAAAGATCATCTGATTTGTCATGGTTTTAACCTGAGTTACATCCCTTGGATTTGTCATGGTGAAACTGGACTGAATGTCACTGATGTTGATGATTCACAAGTTGGTAACTCTGAAGGAATTGAAGAAATGATTCGCGATATTGAAGCAGAACAAATTGAGATAGAACTAACAGTTGCGCTTCTATATGGTGATGCTGAAAACCCATTATAAACTGGTTGTACATATTTTACGGGTTTTTTCAGCGGTGCTAAGATTGATTAACCTGAAGGAAAAACATGGATGGAGTGACGGAAGTTTTACAGAGCTGAAACAATTGAGGAACGACATTCTTCCAAAAGATAACAATCTTCCAGATTCACATTATAAGTCCAAGAAAATATTATGCCAAATGGGATTGGGATACAAGAAAATACATGTCCATCCAAATGAAAGTATTATATATATGAAGGAATATGAATTTCTATAAGAGTTTCCTAAATGTGGGACATCACAATATAAGGTGAAATAAAAATCACAGGCTGATATAGAGATTACAAAGATCCATTCAAAGGTATTTTGGTATCTTTCTATAATTCATCATTTCAAACGTTTATTTGCAAATTTTCATGATGAAAAAAGGTTAAGATGGCATGCTGATGAGCGGTTATGTGATGGAAAAATATGCCATCCAACTGATTTTCCACAATTGAAGAAAATTGATGTGTAGTATTCTACATTTGGAAATGAAATTAGAAATCTCAGACTAGGGTTGTGCACAGATGGAATGAATCCATACTGAACCCTAGATAGAAAAAATAGTTCATGGCCTATTTTATTGGTAATTTACAACATCTCTTATGAAGTTTTGTATGAAGCGCAAATATTTCATGTTGAGTATAATGATCTCTGGTCTGAAGAAACCTGGCAATGATATTGATGTTTAATTGTCACCATTGATTGATGATTTGAAACCTTTATGGGATGATGGTATTAGGGTGTATGATTCTTATAAAATGGAATATTTTCAACTATATGCAGTGCTTTTGTTCACTATAAATGACTTCCCAGCATATGGAAATTTGTCTGGATACAGTGTTAAAGGGCACAAAGCATGTCCATTTTTCAAACAACAGACGTCATATTATTAATTGCATCATGGGAGGAAAAAGTTTACATGGGTCATCGAAAGTTTTTGCCTATGTATCACACTTATAGAAGACTAAAAAAGGCATTCAATGGCTCACAATAATTTGATATTTCTCCAAAACCTTTAGCTTCTAATCTGTATTTTGAGAGGGTGAAAAACCTTGATGTGACATTGGGAAAGACACAGAAATCTGGTAATGATAGACATATTTGGATGAATGGGTCGAAATTTTTTGAGCTACCATAATGGAGATATCATGAAGTTAAACATAATATTGATGTCATACAAGTGTAGAATAATATATGTGATTGTTTGATTGGAACATTTTTAGATATTAAAGGAAAGATAAAAGATGGGTTGAATGCTAGATTAGACTTACTATCAATGGGAATACGTTTGAAGTTAGCTACCACTCCTAACGGAAGGCGAAAATTTCTTCCCCCGAATTGTCATACATTATCAAACAGGGAGAAAATTAGCTTTTTTTCAGTGTCTTCATGATATCAAACTGCCTCAAGGTTATTCTTCAAATGTAAAAAGTTTTTTCTCATTAAAGGACATGAAGAGTATAGGTATTAAATCACATGATTGTCACTTCATGATGCAACAAATCCTACCAGTTGCATTGAGTGGAATATTTCACATCTGTGTTAGAAAGACTATAATGAAGTTGTGTTATATTTTCAATTCAATTTGTAATAAGGTGATTTATGTGAATGCTTTGAACATTTTGGAAAAGGATGCAATTTTTATACTTTGTCAATTGGAAATGTATTTTCCTCCAACTTTTTTTTTGATATAATGGTGCATTAAATGATTCATCTGGTATAAGAAATAAAGCTTTCTAGACTTGTATATCATCATTGGATGTATCCTTTTGAAAGGTATATGAAAATATTGAAGGGGTATGTTAAGAATTCATATCAATCTGAAGCCTCCATTATTGAAAAGTATATTTTTGAGGACGTTGCAGAGTTTTGTACGAGCTACTTGGCTGCGGCGCAACACATAGGTTTGCCTCCATCTCGCCATGAATGAGTTACTAATGAGGGGAAGGGGATTTGTGGCTTGAAAGTCAGATCATTGTCAGCTAAACATATAAAGAAGTTAGAATCATATATCTTGAATAACATATTTGATGCTCAATCATATATCACATTGCATTTTAATGAGTTGAAACAATGTCATCCAAAGAAGAAAGAAATGTGGATTTTTAATGAGCACAACAAAACATTTGTGTCATGGTTTAAAAAGACCTTGCTTGGTAGATCAGATGTATCAGAGACTTTAAAATGGATAGTGGGTGGTCCATGTTTAAATGTGATAACATGGTTCAGTTATGACATTAATTGCTATACATTTCATATGAAAGCTCAGGACAAAAGAAGTGCAGTTTAGAATAGTGGTCTATTGGTGTTTATAGAAGCAATGCATTTTTTAGGTGATAAGGAAAAAAACCCAATTTCTACATCAGGTTCATATTATGGAGTGATTGAAGACATATGGGATGTTTATTACATTAAAATTAATGTTCATGTTTTTAACTGTAAATGGTTTATCAGTAACAATAGTGTCATACACGATGAATTTGGAATGACACTTGTTAATCTGAATAGATTGGAAGACACAACAGATTGTTTTTAATGGCAACACATCCAAAAAAAATCTATGTAGTAGATCAATCAGATATGAAGTGGGCGGTTGTTTTACAAGGTAAAAAACAATATGTTGGTGAGGATGAACTTGATGAAGATGATGAATTATGTGAGATCCCTACTTCCATGTAAAGATTAACAAAACATAATGATGAGCATGTTGGAGACATGGTTTGTGCCATAAGGAACGATCAAGATGAAGGAATTTGGAAAACAATCCATTTGTACATTCCTAAAATTACAGGTAACATATGTTAATTTCTTGTTTACATTTATTTTGTTCATAAAATGTTAGATATTGTAGGTTTTTTCTTTATTAAAACATGTATTAAAACAAAATAAGTATAAGTTTTTGTTTGTTTTAAGTTTGTTTAGTTTACTTTATCATGTTTACCATTACATGAATTATATATCTATTATTTTTGTTCAGTGAAAATCCCTTTACCATGTTTACTAGGCTTACAAGGTTTACCATGTTTACCATATTGACCGTCTTGACCATCTTTACCATTGTTTAACATGATTTCCATATTAACAATGTTTACTATTATGTAACTTAGTACAATTTTCTATTTTCTGATTACAGTAGTATTAAAAAATTTGAATTAGTATATTTGTGATCTAATGTTTGTTTTTTTGATTTGAAGGATAAAGAAAAATCATTCAGTTGATCAAAACATGATTCTGGAGATGAGCATATTGGTCATACCTCTAGGGAGGAACATTCAAATGATCCTCCTGATGTTCCCCAATCTTCCTCATGTGCTCATATTACGACAAAGAGTTCAATATTTGGTAAACGTGTGTGCACATGTTTACAAAAATTAGCACTTGCCCATACACAGGATAATAGGATACTCATTGAGTTTGATGATGATGGTATTCCTAGAGGTCCAAATGAAAAAGATTTTAAGAGTTTTGTATCAACTCAGGCTAAGAGAAAAGTAAGAATTTGTATGATGACTGGAAAAGTGTGGATAAAACGATAATCTCTCAGTTTTAGGAGACAATTTTGATAAAATCTTTTGATATTTTTTGACTATTCATTAAATGTTTCTAGTATATATAATATGTTTAACCACTTATTTATCAGATAAAATTTGATATTCCTACCACTGCAGGAGTCAGGAAGAAATGCTTATCGATGGCTTCCAGGAGATGGAGGGATTTCAAATCAACCATCTCATCTGATTTCATTTTTGGTCATAGAAGTCATGAAAATCCATGTCGTATATATATTTTTATAGATGAAGACACATGGAGATAGTTTGTTGAAAGTAGAAGAAATGAGTCATTTTTTGGTAAGGGCAATGTAAAATTTTATAAGCTTTCTTATATAAATGATCTTATTAATGTTTTGTTAATGATTTCTTATTCTTAATTTTCAGGAAACAAGGAAAGCTCGTCAAGAGATCCAATCTAAAAATGCATACCCTCATAGTTTATCTCGGGGAGGGTATGATTTTTTGGGAGAACAAATGACGGCGGAAAAATTACAAAAACTAAGAGCTGAGTCTTTATGCTCTGGAGAGGTGGCCCCTTAATCCCCTCCATCTAGACATGAAAAATGGAAGAGAGCTCGGATGGGAAAAAATGGAAATATCTTTCTGAAGAATGGAGAATTGTAGCTGAGAGGATTGTAAGATATATATTTTATTTATTTAAGTTCACTATTTTCTTCATATAATTTCAATCATTGCAGAAATGTTCAATTAATTAATACAGGACTCTCTTGAGGAGCAGAGCTCACAGGGGGCATTTACAGCTATTTCGAGGCAAGATATTTTATCTGTAGCATTGGGAAATCCCAAACATCCTGGTCATGTAAGAGGATATCTGGTAGGTGTATCAGTAAGAAAAGTGTTACCACGTTCTTCAAATCCTAACGTTGAGGGTGTTTATAAAAAAATAGAATCCTTGGAGGCATAATTTCATAATATTAATGTGACGATGGAGAAAATATTAGAGTGTCGGTACAGTCTATATTTACAGACATGTAAATACAATCTCAGACTGCAGATCCCACTCCTCCACCTCCCCCTACAGACCCCATTATTTATCCTCCACCTCTTCCAGTAGCTCCCACTCCCCCACCTTAGCCTGCAGACCCATTTTTTATCCAACTCCTCCGCCGCATCTTCCTACTTATTGAGAGTTGTATGTTGATGATCCTCAAAATCATATAGTTGCATATGGATTGGTATATTGTATAGGAGATATAGTTCATCATCAAAAATTAGAGGTTGAGAATCAGAGGGACACTGTGCAGGATATTATAGATAGATCAGCTCGAGTACCATTACCTATAGATAAGGTGATGACAGTTGAATATAGTATCGGCCATTTTATAATTTGGCAATCCAGACTTCTTCGACTAATTACCATATAAGTATGAATTTTATATCTTTTATTTTATTTTATTTATTAAATTTGTTTTATCATTTGAAATCTAATATATTTTTCTATATATTTTTAAAGGAATACTTTAAAGGTAAAGAAATACTATATAAAAAAAGACAAATGGCTATGACATCAGATAAAAATTCTAGTAGTCTTGACAAATTGTCCAGATATTGAAATTTTTTGTAGACACGCAATAACTGTGGGGATCATGAAAAATGATATCACAAAGCTTGTTACTGAAGATAAGTTAGGCGTCAACGTGGTGCAAATTTTTTCCATGTAATTCTTAACACCTTTTCCTAACGTTATATTTATTAAAAATGTATACTTATCTCTATTTTGTATTAGGTATATTTATAACATTTGTGAGAGGAATGAGATGACTGATGTATATGGATTCATGGACCCACAATTGATTTCCCATGAACCATGTGCATTGGATGAGGAACAAAGAATTCTTTATATTGATGAAAGTATTGAATAGAATATAGTCGCACAACGTTGGATGATGCCTTTTTGTGAGAGGTATGAAACACATATCTCTCAAAGAGTTCATTATCTTTTAACATAAAAAACCACTAACCTTAAATTTTCTTTTATCAGTGATCATTGGATATTAGGGGTTTTTTGCCCAAGGGAGAAAACACTTTATTGGATATGCTCTGTCCATGATGATGTGCGGGAAAGTTTTCAGAATATATTGTAAAAGTAAGTTTCAATTTCTCAATAGTTTTATATATTATAATGAATTTTAAATTTACCCCATTCGTATTATTTTCTAATAGGGGATGGGTCTACATTCCAAAAAAAAACACATTGAAAAGGAGTGAAAGGATCAAATATGTAAATGTGAAGGTAAATGTACATTTATAATTTGTACTTTTTGATTTATTACATAAAAATAATATATTGAATTTACACTCATTCAAACGGAATTTTCATGAATAACAAGGCATCATCGAATACGGATATTATATGTTAAGATTTATGTATGAAATAATAACAACTGGGACAGTTGTGAACTTTGACCTGGTATGATTTCCTTTTAAACTTTTCCATAATATTTCAATTTGATTTATTCATTATACACGTTAACTACTATCATTTTCATTTGTAGCTATTTTATGACCCTCAACCATATACTGCTCAAGACATCAAACACTTATGAGTGGAGTGGTCAAATTATTTTACAGGTTTGATTGAATTTTAGTTTCTTGTAGTGTAAAATTTAATTTTGAATATTGTCATTGTAATTGTGTATTTGGTAGTCATTTAGGTTGGATTTAGTTTTTTTTGAAGTTGACAGTGTATGTTTTGAATGTCATATATGTGAATGTCTAATTTTTATCTAATTCTTGTTTTGGTTTACTTATGATGGTTTTTCTAGTGTTGATTCTGGTCTGGGGGGAGAGGCTCCAAGGGTGTGGGTGGTGTTCAGTGGGGTTGGGGTGTCCATGGGTGTGGGAGGGCTTTTCGGTGGGGTTGGGGTGGGTGGGGGGTCCTAGGTGTCCATGAGAGTGTGGGGGGAAGTCCAGGGGGTGGGAGCATTTCCAGGAGGGTGGAAGGGTTTTCCAGGGGAGTGGGAGGCTATCCCGAGGGTGTCCAGGGGTGTGGGGGTGTCCTGTGGGGTGAGGGGGGTTTCTAGGGGTGTGGGAGGACTGTCCAATGGAGTGTGGGGGGGAGTCCAGGGGGGAGGGAGAGGAGGCGCAGCCATCCCTCGGGGGGGGGGGGGGGGGGTAATGCCGCTGGATGGTATTCGTCACTCCCAAATAAGAAACATTTTGAGATCTCAAGCTTCACATGTGGGAGTGATGAGTACCTTCCAGTGGCGTGCCCCCCGAGGGGGTGTCCAGGATGGTGGGGGGTGTCCAGTGGGTGTATTGGAGGGTGGGGGGCTGTCCCGGGGGTGGGTGGTATTCCAGGGGTGTGGGGGTGTCCAAGAGGGTGGGTGGAACTCCCGGGGGTGGGGGAGTCCAGGGGTGTGGGGGGTGTGAAAGAGGGTGGGGGTCTAATAGGGGTGTGGGGATTGTCCAGGTGGTGGGGGAAGTGTAGGGGTGGGGGTTTCCATGAGGGTGGGGGTTTTCTAGGGGGCGGGAGTGTTCAGGGGTGTGGTGGGGGCTGTCCAGTGGGGTGAGGGGGTTCTGGTTGGTTTTTGGTAACTTTTTGGTCTGTTTCAGGGGTGTGGGAGGGCATTCGAGGGGTATGGGAGTGTTGTACAGGGGGTGGGGGTATACAAGATTGTGGGGGTGTTGTCCATGGGTGTGGGGGCTGTACAGGGGGTGTTGGGGATGTCCAGAGGTGTGGGGGCTGTGCAGGGGGTCGGGGACAGTCCAGTGGTGTGGGGGTGTCCAGGGGTGTGGTGGGGGCTGTCTAGTGGGGTGAGGGGGCTATCCAGGTGGTGGTGTGGCAGTCCAGGAGAGTGGGGGGGTTCCAGGGTTGTTGGGGGATGTCTATGGGGTGGGGGTCAGTCCAGGTGTGTGGGGGTGTCCAGGGGTGTGGGGGCTGTCCAGAGGGTGTTGGGGAAGTCCAGGGGTGGGGGTGTCCAGGGGGTGGGGGTTGTCCAGGGGTTTTGGGGGATGTCCAAGGGGTGGGGGTAGTCCAGGGGTGGGGGTGTCCAGTGGAGTGGTGGGGTGTTTAGGGGTGTGGTGGGGGATGTCCAGTGGGTTGAGGGGGTTCTGGTCTATTTTTTGGTAGCTTTTTGGTATGTTTCAGGGGTACGGGAGGGCTGTCCAGGGGTGTGGGAGTGTTGTCCAGGGGGTGGGGGGTATAAAAGAGTGTTGGGGGATTTCCAGGGGTGGTGGTGATGTCCAGGGGTGTGGGGGTGTCCAAGGGTGTGGTGGGGGCAGTCCAGTGGGGTGGAGGGGTTCTGTATTTTTTTTGGTAAATTTTTTGTCTATTTTAGGGGTGTGGGAGGGTTATCCAGGGGTGTGGGTGTTGTCCAGGGGGTGGGGGTATAAATGAGGGTGGGGGGTTGTCCAGGGGTGTTTGGGGCTATCCAGGGGGTCAAGGGCAGTCCAGGTGTGTGGTGGGGGCTGTCCAGTGGGGTGAGGTGGGGAGGGATGTCCAGGGGTGTGGGAGTGTTGTTCAGAGTGTGGGGGGTATACATGAGGGTGGGGGGTTGTCTCGGGGTGTTTGGGGCTATCCAGGGGATTGGGGGCAGTCCAGGAGAGTAGTGGGGGCTATCCAGTGGGGTGACGAGGGTAGTTCAGGGGGTGGGGGGGGTTGTCCAGTTGGATATGTTTTAAATGTTATCAATGTAAATGCTTAATTGTTCTTTGGTTCTTGTTTTGGTCTACTTCTGTTTTTGTGGTGCGAATTCTTGATTTGGTTTCTCGTTGTTTCTGGGGAGAGCAGAGGACTGCATTCCATTTAAAAAAATTGGTCTTCCACGTCTGTTATTTTATACCCGACGTGATAAAGGAATGGTTAATGGTTTATCACGTCTGTTATTTGAATAACCGGCGTGATAAACACCTATGGAATGGTTTATAATGGCAGTTATTAAATAACTGATGTGATAAAACCCCCTCGGGCTGGTTTATCATGTCGGTTATTATATAACCGATGTGATAAACCATTTCCCAGGGGTTTATCATGTCAGATATTTAATAACCGAGGTGATAGACATCCCCCACACTATTTTATCACGTCAATTATATAATAACCGACGTGATAACCCCCCCTGGTTTATCATGTTGGTTATGTAATAACCGACGTGATAAAGCCCTGAGAAATGGTTTATCACATCGGTTATTATATAACCGACCTGATAAGCACCGCCGCACTGGTTTATCACATCGGTTATATAATAACCGACCTGATAAACCCTCCCCCTTGTTTTTGCACGTCGGTTAATTAATAACCGACGTGATAAACACCGCGATGTCATGTTTTTTACGTCCGTTTTTAAATAATCTATGTAAAAAACAATATTTATAACATCGTCCGTATTAACATCGGCTAAAAACATACCTAAAAATGAAAAATAATCGATGTAAAAAACATTTTCTACACTAGTGGATAATGATTGTGTTTTGAGGTTTAGGAAGCGATGTAGAACTCCAGATTTTTGGGATGAAGTAGGTGAAAGGAAACTGATGGGCCCAGAATGGGTAGAAGAGATGTCAGAAAAATTTCATTTCATTTAGAATCACGTGAGAATAACTCGGACAAGGTAAAAAAGTTATGCGGATAATCAGAGGAAGGATCTTTCTTTTGAGGTCGGTGATCATGTCTTTCTCGAAGTTTCTCCATGGAAAAGTGTGATGTGTTTTGGTAAGAAGGTAAAGTTGAGTCTAAGGTTCATTGGACCTTATAAAATCCAGATGAAAGTTGGATCAGTTGCATACAGAGTGGCTTTAACTCCATGTTTATCCCAGGTACACAATGTTTTTCATGTTTCAATGTTGAGAAAGTACATACTAGATCCATCTCATGTTTTAAGTCCATAGACAGTTTAGTTGGAAGAGAATATATCTTATGAGGAACATCCAATCTAGATTCTTGACCAGAGAGAGAAAGTGTTGTGGAATAAGTTAATTCACCAAGTAAAGGTTTTGTGAAAAAATAATATGGTTGAAGAGGCAATGTGGGAATATGAAAATGATATGAGGGATAAATACCTCCATTTATTTGATAGGTGAATAAAATTACGAGGATGCAATTTCCAAAAGGGGGGAAGGATGTAACATCCCAAGTAAATAAATAAATATGAAATTTTCTTATTTATTAATATTTGTGAAATAAATATTAATTTCACTTTAAAATGGATTGCTATCTTTGATGGTGTACCCGATACACAACAACGAGTTTCTTTGAAATTTTACATTGCACACTAACAATATAATATTATTCTTATAAATGGTTGTTAACTCCAAGCCTTTATATTGGAAGGAATGAAAATAACTAACTATAATATTATTATACATGTTTGTTAAATGTTTTTACATTTATCCAATAAAAGTTATAGGCTTAAAATGTGAATAAATCTAATTTTAAACATAATTTACTTTAAATTTTGATTTACCGGCTTTTGATGGAGAACCCTCTTTAAATAAACTTTTGGTCCCTTTTATATGTTCTATTTGACAAAATATAATTCTTCATTAGAACTAGGACATCAAAATTCACTTTGGGAAAAAATTTGGTATTTTTCTCATAAAACTCAATTATAGATAAATAATGAAAATACTGTATTTTAATTCAAAACTTTTTTTAATCTAATTTATTTTTATGGTTAGATTATAATTTTCATTGGTTTTAATGTGTAATTAGATTATATTTTTACTATTTAATCCAACTTTGGTCATCATAATTAATTTCAATTGAAAATTGGAAATTAAAAAAATGTCAATCTTTTGATAGTTAATATTTCTTAAAAACAGCCCTTTTGTTTTGACAATGGGAATTAATTTTAAATTAATTAATCCAAATTATATGTTTTTAATTTGTTAAAATAGACATAATTTTTGAATTCAAACTATAAAATATTTCTTAGGCCGAATTTTTGGTATTTTTATGAAAACATCAATTTTTTATGAATGGTGAAAACACTGAGTAGTAGTAAAAAAGTTGACTTTTCGCTTAAATGAAATTTTACCACTTATTTGAATTTAATTTAGAAAATCCAACATACATGGATGTTATTATTAAGTAAAATTTGGTTCAATAAGATGAAAATATTTTTTTGGTGAATAGTAACCTTTGACTTTTATTTACAATGGTTAAAGGTAAATAGGGTAATTCACGGTATAAAGAATATCATAATAATAACAAATTACCTTAACACATGTCCTAACATTATTGGATGAGTCATGGCCGACCATGGGAATTCTTGGGTCTATTTTGGGACCCCATGGAGCCACTTAAGAGTGATAATGACACTTTATTTTAATTAACTTAAACTAAAGCCAAAAACGACAAAAAAATATCTTTTAATACATTAATTGTTACATAGGGTTATATAAGTTATCTCTTCAACTATAAATATTATTTGATAAGATAAAAATATTTCATACATTATGGTATTTTTTATAATTTTTAGACATCAAATAAATTAAATTATTTATGACACAATAATGATGTAGTGTTTACCCCATTAATAAATGATTTAAGTAAATAAGATTATAAAGATTAAAATAATATCCAAAACCTGTCCAATTATTATTGGGTGATTTTATTTCAACCATTAGTCATATTATATTCGACTTAAATTAGTTATTATCCTTTTTATGCTGAAAATAATTATATAATAAAATAATAATTCCACACTTTCATAATGAGCCCCTCCTCCCCCTTATAAAAAGCCATCACCTCTAACCCATTACTCACACATATCAAGCCCCTTGACTCATCCAACCTCTGGACAATTAAGCTCTATACATCCCTTTACTCATCCTAAGAAGCCTTACCTTAGGAATAAGGCACTTCAAAAAGTCCTTTTGGTTTAAACCAAATAAGGTTACCCGAATTAAAGGTAACTGTTTCTCTTAAATTCTTTTGTTTTATTTTGTTTTATTTTACTTCTCCAACCCCCTAAACTATTTTTACTCCTTTATTTAACAAAAAAATCATTATAATCAATATAATAGGTTGTTTTGATGAGAAGGATTAGGACTACACTTACACACACCACTGCCTAATGGGTAAAGAACAAACTGTTTCTGTGGATGGTGAACTACTGCCTCACGAAATGATGATTATTCAAATATCTCCAACCACCTCTCATGGTGGAAATTATGATGGAAACATATTTATATATGATATATATTATATTTATATTGTTTCAATGATTCTTTATTTTTCATTTATATAATACCTTTATTGTTTCCATAGTGGGTAAATATGATAATCTCATTTGAGGAAGTGCATACTACTACCCCCTCAAAGTGATATGACTCGTTCATGCCTTATGTGGAACTTATAAAGGGTAGAGTTAATGATATTATATATGATATTATACATGAATTATAATATACCTTTGTATCATTAAGTTTTCATTCCATTACAATACGTAATAGAAATGGAAGTAGCGTTCATGCGTACATACTGCTTACTGTCTCCAAGAACAATGGATTTCATTTCTTATATCCAAATGTTATGTACTATTATAAATAAATGTATATACAGGATATATATGATATATATGATATCTAAGTCATGAATATAATTATGGATATAATGAAATTTTGACCACATGAACAACTTGTAATTAGAAGAAGTCCATTTTTGACTCATGTACCAAATATCAACAAAATGACCATTATTAACTTAAATGATTACCTAATGTTTATAACATGGTTATAATTGATATTATAGGAATAATAAACTTGAAAAAGGGTTTTAAGAAACAAGAAATTAACTTTAGTATATTATTCAGGAGATTAATGAATGAACGGGTCAAGTTGGAAACGAGGTAATGGACTTCGTCTCAATCTCCTTTTATTGAGGCATATTTTGTTTTAATACATGACTTTCTTTTATACGATGTATAAAAACCATTGACTTTTTATTTCATTAAAAGGTAATATTTTTCAATGAAGCGTTTTACTAAAAGACAAAAAGGAATGTTTCTTTTAACATAAGTGGTGACAACGACCTTTCTGCCGCCGCGATTATTATTTGATCTTTGGCTTCCTTAACAAGCTCTAATGTTTTTAAAAGGAAAATAATTACCATATACTCTTTTATGTATTTTGGTATTGAAAATGTTTTTGATAATGGATTATTTATCTCAATATATTTAAGTGATATATTGTGATTGAAATGTGGAAATTGTTTCTTTCGTTTATATTTGTTGTATATATGATGATTTTATAATAGTACATGGACATTTGACTTGTGGTTACGTGATAAACCAAATGACATGTGGTGTCTTGATAAACTAGGATGGTTGTTTATGTTATAACCTCTAATGAATTAGGTATAGAATTTAGTTGTATGGCTATTCTATTTAGTGATATGTGTGGAAGTCGATTGTATGTTTATTCCATTTAAGTATGTTAATGTCCCAAGTTACCTTTATATGTTATGTGTTATTTATATGGGTGTTATGGTAATATTTTGGTTAAAATAGTGTAATAAATTCTCTTTTATTTAGTGATGAGTATTTATAACTATATAAAGGTGAAAAGTATTACTTATGATAAAGTATTCATGGTTTAATTATTGTTTTGAAAAAATAACAGTTTTCCTTCTTTGTGTATCCCTTACTGAGATTTTTATGCTCATCCCAAGTTTTTGAAATTTTTTCAGAGGGAATAAAGTGGAATAGGGTCAAGGATGGGATCATGGAAAATTCATGTTGTCTAAAACATTGAACAAGACAAGACTCTTTTTTCAAGAATTTTTATTTTTTAAAAAATAGAAACTGCGTAGATGTGTCTACATGTAATATTCAGGTTGTTATGTATATGTTATCACCTAATTATCTAGAGCTCTAAACATTAAAATACCATCCATGTGAATTATTAACTTATTTCAAAAGTAGTCAATGTTTAATTCTGGGTCCTTATAAAGACCTCACCCAAAAACCCAGTTCTATTTTGTCTCATTAGACCTACTAATGAATCATTGGGATATTGTGGGCCCCAACCACTACATTTTATTCCAAATTAATTCTTTATATGAATGTGGATAAACATAAACAACATGATCATATGAAATAACTTTACCTAATCTCTACACATAAACACTATTCATTCTGAGTAGTATGGTGAATTCTATCAAGATAAAACATCTGTAGTCAAAATAATCACAAATTATTTAATATAATATAGTAGATGATAAACATAAGATATTAAACTCAATAAGAAAAAAAATTCAACCGATGTGTTTAATAGTAAAAAATACTCTAATAAAATCCTCGAGGAATTTCTGGGAGAAATACACTTTTACATTGAAAAAAAGTGCTCTTTTCAAAGACTATTTTCATAAAAATAGAAAAACAACATGGTAGTTTTTCCATTATTAAATGAGTGGTTAAAGAAAAATAATTTTTTCTAGAAATATATTATAGAGTGTACTTGAAAATAGGTAGGAATTTGAGAAGTTCCATTGAATCAGGTTTTATCATTTAGAATAATTGAGAAAATTAATTATAAAACATTTATCTCTCCAAAAATAATGAAGGATTATGATTGGTACAGATATATAGAAAATTCATATAGAATTTATGATAAGTAAATAAGAATTATTAATAATTTAATTATGATTAAGAGAGACAAAGAGTAACTCAAAAGAAAATATTGGTTCTGGTAAAAAAACCCTTAGCTTTTTTCTGAATGAGTTCTACACATGACATTAACATCCTAGATAATAAAATTAAATCAATTAAGTAATTAATTAATAACAATATCTAAATTTATTTTATTCATTAAAATTTTATTACATTCAATTATTTCATTTTTAATGAGTTATAAGATATAATTTTATCCCTCAGGAGCATTCGATTCCTTGGTTTTCATAATCGTTATAATTGTATATGTGTGTGGAAGTTCATGTGGAATTCCTATAATTATCCTGAATTTAATCTTTATGATACTACTAAACATACAGATTATTAAATGGTGATACAATTATTTTATATATATATATTATGAGGATGACTTATTAGATATAATATTAATGATACTCATTTATATTATCTTAGTGATATTTTGATTATTAAGAACTAGTTCTATTATATTAATTATTATTATGTATATATAATGATTTAATAACCATAAATTAGATATAATACATAATTTAAAAAATGGTTCAACTATTAATATGGTTTCATGGGCAGCCTTGATGGAGAAACTGAATAATGAAGGTTCTTAATCCATGAAGGTTGTAAATCAGCACCTCCCAGATGATGATTTCATTTTTAAAATAAAATAGAGGAATATAGTATTTTGAGGAAGGATATTACATTAATGTGATATAATTACAGTATATAGGTGATATTTTAGTAATCATGATCATTTGAACAGAGTATGTGAGGAGATGATAAGAAAATAAAATAAATATAAAATGAAATTAAAAAAAGGAAGAGTGTTTACGTCTTGAAATATCCTCTTTGAGAACCTCCTTATGGGAAGTGGTTTTTTCCTTTTTGAAAGAAAAATAGCTCCTAGATGTGGGGAGAGACGAGGGAAGAGAATTTGGGTATAATGTTGTGAAAAATCAAGGCTTAGAGAAGTACAGAGAAAAGGGAGTGAGGGGTGGGTTTTACAGTGGAGGAGAGGGGTGATATTTTAATATATTATTCATTTTTTTTATTATTTCACTCAAGAAAAGTAATAGTGTGGATTATTATGAACAAAAAAAGTACCAATTTTATGTAAATTCAAAAAATGTGTTCTTACATCAGAGATGACTTAATGAATAGTGTATGTAGATTCTAATGTATTTACACTATATCTTACCATATTTTACTATTCACTAAGAATTCAAGTATTTTAGAAAAATACCATTAATTCTCCATAACAATATTTTGATGAGTAGAATTAAAAAATGGACTCCATTTAACCAAAATAATTTTATAAATATATGAAAGTTAATTTTTAAATAAAATCAATATTTACTTGCAAAATATAGATTTTAATTTAAAAACAGATATTATAACACTTTGATAAAGTAGTTCAGATCTCATAAAAGTATCCAAAAATCAAAAGAAACCAAAATATTTATTTAGGAATACATTTTATAAAAATAAATTTTAATTTAAATCAATTTATTAATTTAAAATTGTTAATAAATATTTATTACTCACAAAAATACCAACAGATAATTATAAATTTTTAAAATATTCTCTCTCATTTATAAGGTGCCTGAATTTTATTTATAGTTACGTGGGTGAGGTTACTATTCATAAGATTAATATTATTGTTCATAAGGGTGCATTAATCTTCATAAAAGTCAAATTAATATTCTTAAAAAAATGTATGTTAATGATATGAGACTCTAAATATAATACTGATCAAAATTATGTTTGTATATTTTTCGAAATTCAAAACATAGAGGTTGTAAAATAATATTTAATGGCTAGGTTATAATAACAATTTTTTCATAGAGACATAGTGTTTCATTCATTACATTCTAAATTAAATTTATTTGTAAAACCTCATGGTGTTTCATTCACCCCCTTATAAAAATTTCATCCTCAAAATTTCCAAAATTTCAACTCATAAAATGATTTGGGTAGGTCTTAATCATTAGTTATTTAGGCTCCCACATTACCTCTTTAATTTTATGATTTTTCCAAATTAACTTTACTAGCCGAGTCATGTGTTTCATCAATACCTTTTCTTTAGTGTTCAAAATATGGATAGGCTCTTCATAGAATGATAAGTCAGGTTCAGATTATATACCTTTAGAAGTGAGTACATGTGTTGGGTCTGGTATGTACATCCTTATCAAAGAGACATGAAACACATTGTGTACCTTAGAGAGGCTATAAGGAATTTGAAAATGATAGTCCATAACTCCAATTCTCTCCAAAATATCAAAAGCAACAATGTACCTGGGGCTCGGTTTCCCTATCTTCTGAAATCATATAACACCATTCCATTGAGATACTTTTAAGAACACATGATCTCCCACATCAAATTATAGATCCTTCCTTAAATTATAAGTATAACTTGTTTTCCTTGCTGACACTCCTTTGGATGAAAATCATTATTAATAATTCATTTGGATATTTCAAGGTATCAGGAATAAGCTGAAGGAAGTAAAATACATAAAGTGAAATGGACCTATGCATATGAGCTAAGATGAAAAACTACACGGCATACCACAATATCCAGAAAACTAGGGCATGTGCTGCTCACACAGCCCAGTATGTAGGCCCTATGTGACAGTCCTACACAGAGGATCTGCATAGAAGAACTTAGTGGAGAAATGATTTCTCTAGCCCTACATGGAAGAGCTATAATGAAGATCTACGTAGAAAACCAATGAGGTTGAAATCCTTTTGAGAAGCCCCCCTTCTTTCGTATAAATAGGTCCCTTGGGCCCCCCTTTTGAGGACTGAAAAAATATAGAAGAACTTTTGAGCTCCAATTGTGTATCTCTTTTACCTAGGTCCCCCAATTTTTTGTAGGTATATCTCTAAAATTGGAGAGAAGATAAAATTAGATGGTATAAGAAATTTTTAAGTCCTTCTAGAGTTTGAAAAACATAAAATCTGATTACGGAGCCTTATTCCATAAAGAAGATAATTTCTACGTAGGGAATATTTTTTATGGACCTACAGAAAGCCCTTTCAAAGACACCAAAGGAGACTCGTGGTGTTTATATTTAAATCTCACACAACTATTGTCTTCTTGGTAGCCCTTTTTTAAGATTTCATAGGTTTAGTTCTCCTATGTTAATTAATTTTTTCAGTCATCTCTAAGACCTGCATGAAACATCTACATGGAATACCTATATACTAGAGCTATGCTTCAAAGCTATGTGACATACCAACGCGGTAGATCCATGATTCATAGTTTCACCCATGACCCATGCATATCACTTTATAAACCCTCTTCAGATCCACTCATGGTAGGGTATCTTCATCCTTGTTTCCCTTATTTGAATTGGAAGAAGTTAAAGGCTCCACCAAAACCTCCTGACTTATCAAAAATTTGGGAAAGGGACATCAGTGTGTCTCCCATTTGGGTTTGAATATCTAAAGTCATAGGTTTCCCACACTTTTATTCTAAGAGAGTCAAGATCCTTAGGATGTTTGATTGTTTTTATATCTACTGTAACATGGTTACATACCATAGATATAGTGTTGGGAAGTTCCTAGTATTAGATTCTAGGGATGGAACCCTATCCTCCCCTTTTAATATGTAAGATTCAAAGTCCCTGATTCCCAATACTGAGAGTGAGGGTTATACTTTATTTTCCATTAAACAAAGAAAAAACCTCTCTTAACTCCTGGGATCCACTAAGGGCATCCTGACTAGAGTACCCATTGTATTTTGGGATGGACAGAATGACCTTCACTTTCATTTTTCATTGAAGGGTTCATTGCTTTGTGCCCTCACCCACTGTCACCTTGTCCTCTTTCGCCATAGCCTTGCCCTCTCCCATCAGTGGATGAGAAAGTGTGCGGTTTGTTGAATCTCTGTCATGAACCGGATCTGGTCACCATCAAAACTGGCACCCGACCTAGCCCGCAACAAGGCCCGAAGAGCATTCTCAATCCCCATGGGCTGGCACAAGTTCCTGGTATCATAAAATAATGTTTGGGAACGATTTATCCAAGTTTATAAACATTAAACAACAAACAAACTAAATAAAATGAATCTAGATTTATCAACTAAAATCCTATTTTACAAAATTTTGAACATAATTACATCTTTTAAAACAACTCAACAAGACTATAAAAATGGTACAAAATAAAAATTAAACAGCCCAAGAACCCTCGTGGAAAGGGGCTTTTCCCTCAAACCATCTTCACAAGACTTCACCACCAAGGACATGCTAGAAAACCGAACCACTGGAACTAAAAACGGAATCCAAACCTGAAACAACAAAATAACCAAATCTACTTACACCCAAGGGTGTAAGTAGGGTGTGAGACAATTCCCAGTAGGATACCACCAATATGATATTCCATGTGATAAACATTCAAAGACAAAAAGCATGCAAGTTTTCATAAACTGAAAATGATAGTTACAATTTCTAAAAGATGAAACTAAAGAAACAGTTTTCAAGTGGGCTATCAATAAGAATCAACACTTATAAAAAATTTCAACACTAATGAATTTTCCAGCCAACCATTATGTATGTCGATGGTGATCACAATGTAACTGATTAGCACAAGCAATAGGAAATAACCCCTACGCACTAGCTCGTTGGGGGTCCTAGGTACCTTGTATCTCGGTGAGAGTAACCATCACAATATCTGTTCTCATGCACAAGCCAATAGTAGGGAACATACCCATAACCTAGTGGTCCCCAATCATCATCATCATAGTTTATTTAGAGTTGTAAGTGTCAATCATGCTAAGTGAAACTGAGGCCAAAGCGCACAGATTCACTAGCATACTAGTACACGTCCACCCACCTAGATACTCGGGTTTTCCCCTTGTGCTCAGACAAGTTCAACAAGTCAATAAATAAACTTTTCACATGAAAATATCATTTTCAAATCACAAGTGCACCAAAAATCCCACACGTATTCCACAGAAGTCAAAAAAATCATCTTTTTCATTCAAATGAATTTTGAAATCATACTCACACAAAAAATAGCCCACAACTTATTTTGCACATCATTCACAATTAAACAAATCCATTAAAAATTTAATAAAATATTTCCCAAGATGATAAACATCACATAACAGCCCACTCACTTGTTACATAACACCCTTTTCATAAACAAAGTCCATTTTTCACATCATACTCACACAAAACTGCCCGAAAACACGTTTCGCACCCACATCCCAATTTCATAAATCACCTTGAAAAATTACAAAACATTACCAAAATGTTACACAACATAACTGACCACATTATGTTTCAAAAACTCACTTTAGGAACATACTATCACTAAAACAGTACATAAGAAACCATTTCACACTTTGTGTAACTCATTAAATCATTTACATTTTTCATAAAACAAACCTAAGAGGTGCAACCATGGTTTGCATACAAAACCCATTTCAAAAGCCTAATTCAAGAAAAAAACAATTCCAAAAACAATACAAAGCATAATTTTCAGCCCTAAATACATTTATTAAACCACACCCACGTTTTATACAACTACCTCAAACAATACCACGAAAAGTACACATGAAAAACACTTGTTTTCACAAATCATGTTCAAGAAGTACCACATGGTTTCACACATTAAATCCATTCAAAAACCCATTTAAAAGTACCACATGACATTAAGTCATTAACAAACCAGAATTTTCATCCCTTTTCAACAATAATAAATCACTTTCATATTTTATAAAATACCCCCAAACATTTCCCAAAGAGCCACGCATGAAAACCCAATTCCAAGCAAAAATGCAACTACAAAATTAAACACTTAACTAAATCCATCAAAAAAATAGTTTTTGCACCACAAAAAACAGATTTCAAACATACTAAATTAATAAACCAAGAAATCTAACTCATCATAAAATGGTTATACATGGAATCACCTACATTTTATGTTGAAACACTCAAAACATGGTGAGAAACATAAACCGCACCACCGCCACACCTCAAGGAATTGAAATCCAACCTAAAACCAGAAGCATTCACCCAAAATACAAGAAATCAAACGCTATGTTTTAACCCTATGTTCTGGAAATTAGGAACCTTATGGATAAGTTATGAAACCCTAATCACATTGAATGTAACCCTAAGCAAATTGAAAGAAAAATGAAGAAGACCAACTTACTTGAGGGATCTTTTAGAAATCGCCTCACATACACCAGTAGCTGAATTTGAAAACAACCAAATATTTAAGGAAGGTTCTAAAAAAGATAAAGAAACCATGTATGAATTTTAATGGGGAAAAAAGAGTGAGAATTGAAAGATTTATGAAGGAAACAAATTACCATTATAAATCTACCCTAAATGTGAGTGATTTAGAGGTTTATACCTAAACTGCGATGCAAATGAGCTGCAAAAAGGGTGGGAGGATACTGGACGCGTGTCTAGTTTCAATGGGTGTGTTTGGGGCTCAGAATCACCGAAAAATCTTTAATATTTTATATGTTATTAATTAAACAAATTTTATTTTTAAAACTGGAATTGGGCTTTCATGCAGGCCCAATCCCTTAAATAAAAACCCATATACCACATGTTTATGGATTTCTAAAGGATCCAAACTACAATGGTGGTTAATATTTCAGGGGAGACCATTTTGGAACTTGAATGGATAAAAAATATTAAAAAAACTAAAAGGTTACAAAAGGAACAAAATTTATTTTTAAATCTGGAATTGGGCTCACAGTTTGGCCCAATTCATGAAAACTCACCCATTCCACCATAAAAGCTTGAGAAACCCCAATAACAAAGCATAAATAGAAGTTAAATTAAATTTAACATTTAAAATAATTCATGTATATGAAAATTCTCCCAACCATGAAAAATTTTTGTCTCTGGAAAACTACAATAAGGCTAGATACCAAATCCAAACCCAACCGACAAACCAAGATGTACTTCTTTTCCAAGCTTCACCCCCAAGGGCCAAAACACCTCTAGTGATCAATTAAGGAATGATTAATCTCACAACCCAAACATATACCACTTTCCTAAAATGATCAATCACATTCATACTTTATCCCAAAATGAAACTCCTCGAACTCTATCTGAACAAGACTCAAGAAATTCCCCCAAACGAACAACAACTTTGAACAAGGTTACACTTACCTTACATTAACTAGACCATTGGGAGAACTCCAATCTCAACGATTAGTTAAGGAAGATGTTGGTTTTCTAGATAGTTTCAAACTAGACTACATACCACCAATCCAACACCATGGATAAATTCGAGCTATTGGTATGGGGGGACACAAATATGCACCCCACCATAAGAGGCAACATATATTATTTTCCGAGACAGAATCAGGACACTAATAGGGGGAGGCCTGAAAAGACTCCCTGGTATATAGGGTAGACTTCCATTAAAAATTTCCAAAGGAACATGCATGAGAAATAGAGTGGTTCTCCCCACCATAAGAACCAACCATCTTAACCGACCAGCATGGGTCGGTACAGAAAAACCCAAAAATTTCAAGATTTGTGAAGGTCGCACGGTTAGTCCGCATAGTTTGTGAAACTGTGAACTAACTGTGCTGATCAATCTTCCTGCATGGCTTCTAGGCACACAATCACTCTTAATCATTCACAAACCATGTGCTCAATCTGTCTAGCTAAATTTCCAACCATTCTCCAAAGACACAATGGAAACCAAAGGTGGAGGGAATGACATTGGGCGATGTCATGGGTACAAGGCCCTCTACCTATTTCTACCAAACGTGAACAAAAGAAGAAAGATAATGATACCAGAGGTTTAAACTCTTCCTATCATTCATATTTAGGATAGGAATTTGTACACGGGTTTAAATGACCCTGTGATTTCCCCTGACTACGAGCCATCTTCTCTCCAAGACCTATGGTTGGAGCTCAAATGATTAAAGAATATTCGACCTCACAGTTAGTCTTTGGAAACCCACTGAATGAGAATTATTCTTTCGGTTCCACCAAAAACTACACCGCAATCCTAGATAAGTTTTCCATACATAAAAAAACTTCCAAACTCACTTTACCCTATCCCGATATTTCACCAAAACAGGGGCTAAGAATATGCATGCACGTCACACCTTGCTTCTTCAGGTGAGAAACAATAGAATTAAAGAACACCTACACTAACCTTCCTCTAAAATGGAAGATTTTGAATTTTTTCCAATGGAGACATTCGCCCAACCTAATAGGGACTCTCGGAGGATTTCACGGCGTTCACCTATACGGTCAATCGAGCAAATGACATCATAAAGAATCACAGAACATGACCATTGCGACTGATATAAACAATTCATGGAGAGGGACCTTATACAACATCCACAAACAACACACAATTCTAGAAAGTGGCTACAATATCCTATCGTGACCATATTTCCCACACTGGTGGTTTAACATGAACTCATACTTCATAGAAACTTTTAAGAACCCAAATGCCCTCTTAGACACCATTGAGACACTTATCCCAACTAACAACCCTAGACAACTTCCAGCTTCGACAAATTAGGAAACTTAAGAAACTAAGGTCTCTTTCAACCTTCCACGAGAACTCTCCCACTACAAGATGATCTAAAAATCAAAGACAGGAATGGGTGTAGACTCAATCAACAAAGATGGATAAAAGATTCCTTATATTGATCAACTAAATGTTTTTTCAATGGAGAAACAATCTAGATTGCACTTCTGTTATGCATTAACCCTTAATGGGGGCATACCATATCCAATGATAGAACCCAAGGACCCAACCAAGATGGTTCATTGGTAAAGATATAACACAAACCAGATCCAACCACATCAAGGGAACCACCGTAAAGGAATCCCAAAAAAAATTACACAATAGACCACAAACCGTCCCTACAACACAACTTAACAACCAAACTCAGACCCAAAACACAGTTCAAACAGGAGTGGTTCTTGAACTCAAATCATCCCACAACATCAACTTTATCAAAAACACATAATACACACCATCCCAAACTATGTATAAAGACATCATGTTTTTCATTAAAACCATTTCTTTGAAAACAAACGGTTCAGCAGTTAGCGCATCAACAAATGGTACCCCATGGGACATACACATGCATGTTTCTGTGCCACACCGGACACCCTCCTCATATCCGTCCTGGAACTCATCCATTAATACCATCAACAATCCATCATCCCATATAACCCCATGCATGTAGTCTCTCATGAAAATATAAAAGATTAAAAGAAAAATTCATTCCACTTTTCAAAACCAAAAATGTCAACTAACACATCATTTTTTCTCAAAACCGCTAACCACGCGATCAAAATCCCAACTCAAATTATACAAAACTATTCAGAAAGACACAAAAATTTAGAAAATAACTCACTTTCAAGATATTCACATCAATTTAAAAACATCTCATCCCATTAAAACTCTCTTTTATTTTTTAGAAAAATCTATTGGAAACACTTTCCAAAACCAACTTCAATATAGTTCCCGCTTTCAAAAGAGGTGTAAGCACACCATTTTCCATTTTAATAAAATTCTGAAAATTCAGTTCTGATATTTCATAAACCAAACCATTCCCTCTTTATTTGAAAATCATTTCAAAAAAACTTTACGCTTCTTAAAACCAAGTCACTTTAAAACCAAAGTTCCAAGATTTCAAAATTAAAGAACACAAGACAATGCGAGAGGAAACTAGTTTCAATGGGTGACTTGGATATATGGTTGGCGGACATATTCCAATCACTTTACTATCAAAGAGAGTTTTCTATGGAATATCCCCGGCTCCACATGGCTTTCCAGGCCTTGCGGGCTCACTGAGACCATTAACCCAACTCTCTTTTCATTTCCCCTAATCATCAATAAACCATGAAAACCAAAGGACTATGAAAGGTCTCGACTTCCCCTGGAGACCTGAATCTTGTCATGAGGTGTGGGGATCATCCACACTACTCATAATCAAAATTCCAAGTCCCAAAATTCCAACTCCAGACTATACCCACTATTCCCCAAATAACATGACTCAAAGAGAGTGAACCTCCTCTGATAACATTTTGTCACGAACTGGATCTGGTCGCCATCAAAACTGGCACCCGACCCAGCCCGCAACAAGGCCCAAAGGGCGTTCCCAATCCCCATGGACTAGAATAAGTGCCCTGGTATCATAAAATGATGTTTGGGAATGATTTACCAAATTTTATAAACATTAAACAACAAAAAAACTCAATAATATAAATCTGGATTTTTCAACTAAAACCATCATTTAAAAAATTTAGAACTAAATGACATATTTTAAAACAACTCAACAAGACTATAAAAAAGGTACAAAATCAAAATTAAACAGCACAATAACCCTCATGGCAGTGGGCACCGCCCTCAAGCCATCTCCACAAGACTTCACCACCAAGGACATGCTAGAAACCTAAACCACTAGAACTAAAAACTGTATCCAAACCTGAAACAAAAAAATAACCAAATCTACTTACACCCAAGGGTGTAAGTAGGGTGTGAGAAAATTCATAGTTGGATACCACCACTAAGATATTCCATGTGATAAACATTCAAAGACAAAAAGCTTGCAAGTTTTCATAAATAGAAAATGATAGTTACAATTTCTAAAATATGAAACTAAAAAAACAGTTTTCAAGTAGGATGTCATTAAGAATCAACACTTTAAAAAAATGTCAACACTGCTAAATTTTCTAGAAAATCATTTTTTATGCCGACGGTGGTCACAAAGTAACTATTGAGCACAAGCAATAGTAAATAACCCCTAGGCACTAGCTCGTTGTGGGTCCCAGGTACCTCGTATCTCGATTAGAGTAACCATCACAATATATGTTCTCGTGAATGAGCCACTATTAGGGAACATACCCATAACCTATTGGTCCCCAATCATCATAATCATACTTTATTTATAGTTGTAAGTGTCAATATTTCTACGTGAAACTGAGGCCAAACACCACGGATTCACTAGCATACTAGTACATGACCACCCACCTAGATACCAGGGTTTTCCCCTTGTGCTCAGACAAGTTCAACAAGTCAATAAATATACTCTGCACATTCAAATATCATTTTCACATCACAAGTGCACCAAACATCCCACATGTATTCCACACAAGTTAAAAAATCTACTTTTTCATTCAAATGAATTTTCAAATCATACTCACACAAAAAATAGCCCACAACCAATTTTTCACATCTTTCACAATTCAACAAATTCATTAACAATTTTATAAAATCATTCCCAAGATTCTAAGCATCACATAACATCCCACTCACATGTTACATAACACCCTTTTCATATACAATGTCCATTTTGCACATCACACTCACGCAAAACCGCCCGAAAACATTTTCGCACCCACATCCCAATTTCATAAATCACCTCGACAAATAACAAAGCATTACCAAAATGTTTCACAACATAACTGACCAATTTATGTTTCAAAAACTCATTTTAGGAACATACTATCACTAAAACAGTACATAATAAACCATTTCACACTTTGTGTAACTCATTAAATCATTTATAATTTTTATAAAACTAACCCAAGAGGTGCAACCATGGTTTGCATACAAAACCCATTTCAAAACCCTAATTCAAGACCAAAACAATGCCAATAACAATAAAAATCAGAATTGGAAGCCCTAAAAACATTTATTTAACCAACCCCAAGTTTTATACAACTACCTCAAATAATACCACAAAAGGTACACATGAAAAACACATGTTTCCATAAATCACGTTCAAGAAGTACCACATGGTTTCAGACATTAAAACCATTCAAAAAACCATTTAAAAGGACCAAATGACATTTAGGCATTAACAAACCAGAATTTTCGTCCCCTTTTAACACTAATAAATCACTTTCATATGTTATAAAATACACCCACACATTTCCCAAAGATCCATGCATGAAAAGCACCCAATTCCAAGAAAAAATGCAACTAAAAAATTAAAAACTTAACTAAATCCATCAACAAAATAGTTTTCGGACTACACAAAACAGATTTGAAACATACTAAATTAATAAAACAAGTAATCTAACTCTAAATAAAATTTTTATACATGGAATCACCTACCTTTTATGTAAAAACACTCAAAACATGGTGTGAAACATAAACCACACCACTGCCACACCTCAAGGAATTGAAATCCAACCTAAAACCAGAATAATTCACCCAAAATACAAGAAATCAAACCCTAGGTTTTAACCCAAACTTCTGGAAGTCTGGAACCTTATGGATAAGGTATGAAACCCTAATCACATTGAATGTAACCCTAATAAAATTGAAAGAAAAATGAAGAATACCAACTTACTTGAGGGATCTTGTATAAATTGTCTCACATACACCAGTAGCTGAATTTAAAAATAGCCAAACATTTAATGGAGGTTCGAAAAGGGATAAGGAGACCATGTATGAATTTTAATGGGGAGAAAAGATTGATAATTGAAAGAGTTATGAAGGAAACAAATTACCTTTATAAATCTTCCTGAAATGTGAGTAATTCAGACGTTTCGACCTAAACCGCTATGCAAATGAGCTGCAAAGAGGGTGGGAAGATACAGGGCGCGTGGCTAGTTTAAATGGGCATGTTTGGGCCTTGGAATCACCGAAAAATCCTTAATATTGGATAAATGTTAAATTAAACAAATTTTATTTTTAAAACAGGAATTGGGCTTTTGGGCACGACCAATCCCTTAAAGAAAAACCCATATACAACTTGTTTACGGATTTCTAAAGGCTCCAAACTACAATGGTGGTGTTAATATGTCAGGGGAGACCATTTAGGAACTTGAATGGGTGAAAAATATTAAAAATGAAAATTTTATAAAAGAAACAAAATTTATTTTTAAATCTGGAATTGGGCTCACGTTTTGGCCGAATTCATGAAAACTCACTTATTCCATGATAAAAGCTTGAGAAACCCCAAAAACAAATCATAAATAGAAAATAAATTAAATTTAACATTTAAAATAAGTAATTTATGTGAAAATATCTCACATAATATTTTTTCTCACACTGATTATGACTCACGTGGGCTTAGATATTTCTGATGATCACAACATCCACACAATCAACCACTTCTTGAACTATGATAACTCAGATTCCTTCCATAATTGGGATACGTAGAAATCCTTCAACTCGGGACCAATATCACTAGATATAATCTTCAGTAATCCAACCCCAATTTTATTAATCAAGGGATCCTCCTTAGGAGTGAGCCCCTAATTAACCCCCTAAATCTCCATGAGTTACAACATTTCTAATGAACCTTGTTACGTGGGCCTCCTCCTTTGGAGTGAGCGCCAACCTATTTCTCTCAAAATAGGAATACACCCCTATGAGACTTAACGAACCACATGGTATTTGATTCCCAACCAAGTGGGATACATATGAAACCTCCCTAAAGTTCAAACCCAACACTCCAAATCAACCCTATTCTCCATGGGCCATAGTCTCAACAGGGTCTAATACAACTTGTAAATTAATATCCTTTTCATGTTCCATGGGATGATTAGTCATAATTACCACACCAATAATTAACTAAGATCCTTTAGCTCAGGTATCATTAGTGCATGAAATTAAATTGTAATGTTTTGTCCTTATCACATAACCTTAAAAGGTATGATGTGTCAAATTAAGCAGCACTGAACTACGATGGTTCAGATTCCTTTCACATGGATACATAGGTAGCCCATTTATGGGTACGACCCCTACATCAAAAAATTATTTTGTCTCCCTAAATGAAAATAAATTCTAGAGTTCCACACTAAGTGGATTAAAAACAAGTATTATCATATCAATGGTTAAACGGTTTTCTAAATAGTATATGAGACAATACCATTGATGGAGAACCTCAAATACATACGGATATCTCCATTAATGAAGAACCTAATATAAATATAGATGATTCTAAATTTCATACAAGATAACAATTGATTTCAAATTCCATGGGTGACATATAATAAAATTGATAAATTAATGAAGATTCATGAATATATCTCAAATTTATAATAGTGTCCCAATTTAGGCAATAATTCTCCCCAAAAGGGTGTGATGAGTCTGACCTACAATTCTGTCGAACTACGTGTGTTCTTAAGTATCATAGGTCCAATCCAAACAAACACCTAACTTTGTAAAGAAGTAAACTTTGGATAAAGAACCATTAGATGTTTTTCCCCTAAATAAACCCAATAGAAACCACTCATAATTTTTGATTCATAATAAGGAAACATGTTTCTGGGAGGGAAAAAATAGTGAACTCTACGTGAATCCTTAACCAAGTTAATAGTGTTACCCATCTGTTAGGCCCCTATCAATTGATAATGAAGGGTTTGACAAGTAAATCAATCACACATGTGAGAATATAAAAGATAATTCTTTATTGGAGTTCATTGTTTGTATTTCCCAAACTGTATTAGAACTCCCTTCATTCCAAACAGCTTCATTCAAGTTATCATTTGTGAATTCCCTGACTGCTACACAAGATGGGTCCTGATCTGTTGGAAGGACACCATCACTAACTTTGCATCTTCAACATTGGGTCTCAAATGCATTGTTTTGGGATTACCATCAACAGGGAACTATACCAACCATGGAGGCTGCCTGACAGGATTTCAAAGTTATAAACAACCCTGATCATCATGTCAACGATGACCAGTGGTCAAGAAGCAGACATTTCCAACCACCATCTTAAAATGTTTCGAGTCCTTATCCCTATAATGCAATAAACAGTACCACCCATACTATTTTTATGTGGATAAGTTGGTCACTCATGGCCTCAACATGAAGTCACAAGGGCTATTCTTGAGGGCTCCCACCAAAAATCACCGCCAAAAAATCTTGCGGGAGTGAATCCCCAACATGATTTGGGTGTTTCCTTTTGCTATCTGTCTCATGTCCCTCAGACTCAGGCACTCATGAAATAAAACTAAGGACAAAATCCATCCAATAGGGAGTAGGTTATTACCTTTTCCCCCTTTGGATAAGTCCATAAACCTAACGTGGTTTCAAAAAACGAACTAGAACAAACACCCATCTGCCTTTATTTCACTATCTAGTAGACTCGTCTGGTGACGCCCAACCAATCTCGTCGTTTGAATCCAGTGGAGGGCCACGAGCAGAAACATACACTTACTTACAAACTATCATCCAGTCAACAGAATTGTCTAAATTCATTCATGGAAGCCCTCCAATCAAATATGGTGGAAACTTGTAAGCAGGAACATAGACCTGCATGCACTCACCAATCCTTCCAGCAGTCTCATTTGGCAACACCTGGAGAAATCAGTCGGAAAAAACCAATGGAAAACCTGGGGTAGACTCAATTCTATTTCGCTATACATGAGTACTATGAGTATCCACTGGCAGGAAAGGGAGGATACGAAAAGATACATACACCTAATCTAGATACGGAATGGTCCTATATTCCCGTTCTGATCATTGAAGTCACCAAACACATTTTATAAATGGAGAAAGGGAAGACACAAATTTCTACCCATATTCTGAAATCCTCACAGAATATCATATTGTCAACTTTAGTAGTAAAAGATGGATGGACACATATGTTTGTCCCCGCACATGGAAAGACTTGTCATCGTGCCATCCCAAAGTAGATACATACATATGCTCCAGTCCAAGAGTGTTTTTGGGCATACTCCCACATATCATAAAGACAACTCGATCAGGAACATAGACATTTTCCAATTGGAATTCAGTGTCATATTCTAATGACCACTCCATGGTAGGCACATACACTAGCCCATGATAAGAACTTCTACCAGCAAGTCGCCCCAACTATGTGTAAACGAGCTTCTAAGAATAATTTTAGCCAGGCAAAGTTGGAAGATAAAGAGTCAATATACGATTTGGATCCCATTAATGATGGATTTCTTGAAGCCCTCAGACATTTATCTGTTGAAACTCAATATCCTAACCTCCTATTACCATATTATGGGAATGATAGCAGTAATTATGAAGTTCCTCATTAGACACATCATCATGAAGGCTTGCTTCAGGACCTTTCATTCAATATTGAGAATCTATCTCTAGATGAGAGTCATAAAAACCCTCTGTTTGGCCAGAAGACTAAGGAGAAAGAGGATTTATCCCTTTATATAATCCACTATGGTGGTCCTCCCCATGTTGTCATTCACTGAGAAAGTTATCTCGGAATTAGTGTTTGGTTTGTTAAGATAATTCTGCAATTGACAATGTAGTTATAAGAATGCCCTCTTATCTCCAGGCCCTTACTAACATAAGGCTAGTAATTTCTGATTCATTGTTACTAACAGGTGAGATAATTTCTCAACTAGAAGATATCCCAAGGTGACCGTCATTCTCCGAACCTCCCTTGGGTCATTTTCCTTCTAATATGGTAGAGGAAAACAAGTAATCATATTTTTTGTGATAGAACAATTGTGTAGCGTCCACTCTAGTCGGGACAAGTTGGGAATCCTCTAGAAAAAGATTAAGGGGATATGTTGAATATGAAAAAAATGGATATGGTTGAAATACAAGTCATGTTCTGGCCTTTGGAAACCTCTCAACACAACATTTCAGAAATGATGGTAGAAGATTGTAATCATGATAACTGCCTCAACATTTGGATGTCTCTTTATCATCTGAAATCCAAAGTATTACCATATGATAAATATTAATTTCATGTTATGCTAATAGAAGGGATACAATTACAAATTGACTTACAAACACTCCATGTTTCCCAACATCCATAGGTCGAGAAGCAAAAAGTATCTCTTCAATGTTCTTGCCTCAATGCATTAAGGAAGTTATGCAAATTGACTACGAAAACCCCATCTAGTGTTCCTATCAGAGGATGGGGTGAAAATGGAGCATTGAATTTCATGACACTCTATAATCAAAAAATCATGACAAAAGTGGTCTCATGTAATGTTATTTCTCCAGGCTAGATACAACAGAGAAACTATATTCATAACTGAAGAAAGTTTCGGAAAAAACTTTCCTCGATCAGTTTTCACCAAAGTACGAACCAAAGAGTTGTAAGAAACTTTTGCATCAATCATATGAGAACATTAAGCAAACCTCCCGCTTAGAGGATTCCTGAAATCATATTGTGAAAATTTCTAAAATATAATGACAGTCTTCCAAAATAGTAAATATAAGTGGTTATAAAATAATGCACCCAACCAATGTTCAGATGATAATTAGTAAAATCAAAAGATAAGATGCACTAATATCAGCCATATCTATTTAGGATCCACCCCAGCTTGTAGGGATGGGGGATTTTTTTAACTCATCCTTCTAATTAATAAAAAGTGAACAATGGTTTGAAGAAGAAGAATTGGAATAGCCTCATCCTACAAGGCTGGATGATTTTTAACATCCATAATCCCATCCTCATTGGATTTCAATATTATCCTGATTAGGGAAGAATCCACAAAGTGAATGAAAAATTGAACTACCCAAGGATTCATTTTAGGTTACTTTCCATCAAACAGTTCCTAAGAAACCATCATATAGGAGAACAAAGTCTCATCGAGGGAACATAAGGAGATAATTTAACAAAGATATTTACAGAATGTCATCAATGCATTATGCATCGTTGAACGTCATTAATACCATTATTGAAGATCTTATAGAAAATGATTCTAGTTTAGGGGAGTCAGAGGAAAAAGTTTTTATTCATAATATGGTACACATCAATGAATATTAATGAGGTGTGCATAACAAAAATCAGAGGGTTACCCAGAATCCATGTATTACCTCATGTAACCAACTACCACCTCTTCAAAAGGCATATAATAAGGGGAATAGTAAAGGTTAGATCATGTATCACTTTTCCACTAGAGAAGGTGAATTTACTTCACTTGAAGAATGATTTTCCCTGCAAGAGAAGGAAATAACGGAGTTGAAAAGACTCAATTTAGAGTTACTCCGAAGTAGCATTCCTATCAGACATGATCCTCAAGCATATAATCATATTTCACATCCAGTTGGAGCTCTTCATCAAAGAGGGTTTGTTACAACTACAGATGTGGATAAGGATTTCCCATCATTGGGTACAAAACTAGAATAATATCCAACACATCCTTATAGACCTGTCCCCATGGGCTATCCAAGATAAATTCCAGCAGTGCTACCACTAGGGGTTTTCCTAGTTTTCACACCCATTCAAGCTCCATATACTATACCTATACAAGTCCCATATCATCCAGATATTCCCCGATTTCTTATAAATACAATTGAGGCATTAAAAACTCGATTGGAAGCTATATAAGAACAAATCACACAAGTATATCCAGAAAAGAGAGGTTACCCCAAATGAGTAGATCTAATCCCCCACAAAAAAATTATGAGTACCACATTTACAATCTTTAATGGTTTGCGAGATCCATAGCATCACTTAACACATTTTTTCTCACTTTTATCACATGATGGAGACCCCTCAATAACAAGAAGTAGTAAATCTTAGATGCTTCATGCCATCATTTCAGTAGCTGACCTTTGTGTGGTATTCATGTTTGCAGTCTCGATCAATTATAGCATTGGAAGACCTTTGTTAGAAATTCCTTTTTCAATTCAAATCAATTATATCGAAGACAACAATTTTTGATAATAAGAATTTTCCAAAAAAAGGATAATGAAATAGTTTCATATTTCATTTCTCAATGGAAAGGATTAACATACAACTTCTATCAACCACTCCCTCAAGAAGAGTTTTAGCCAATATGTGTGGAAAATATGTGTGATAAATTACGCACAACACTAATCCTTATGAAATACAAAGGAGGGTTTCAGAACATTACTCCAATCGCCCAACAAGTGGAGAATTCCATTCTAGGAACCAATGATAAATCTCATGTAATCCCATCATCTCTGGGTAGGAGAATAGGAAAATTAGAGGCTACTATAGTTACACTCAAACAAGCACTTGTACCTTCTTCTACATCAAAACCTTCATCATACCATAATGCTCCACCTCATGAGCATCATAAGCCACAACTACCTCATCAAGATGATCTAAAATATCAAAGGCATTGATAGTTTGAGGAATTAAAGAACAAAGTCTATTTTTTATGAATGAACAGTTTCCTGGTTACATCATTTTAGATTTATGAAAAATTTTAGTTCTGTTACCAAGATCGAAGAAAACCAATAAATAAGGATACAAATATCTTCCAAATTATTTCCCATTTCATCAAATGTTGGGGAATCCCATTCAAGAATATTTTTTTTCAATAATCTCTTAAAAAAAGGTAGACTCTAAAAAAATGAAACTAAAATGTTTTTCATCCCAAGTAGCATATATTACTGCTACTGATCCAAAGGATCAAGGGATATGGAATGAATTCAAAATAAAAAAATGAAACTAAAATGTTTGTCATCCCAAGTAGCATTCGATACTGCTACTGATCCAAAGGAAGAAGGGTTATGGCATGAAGTCAAAAGAAAAAATTATCATAAGAATGATGATTGGATGGTCAGGAAAATGGCCAACTGAACTCATTCCATGCTAAAAACATAGTTGAAACAAACAATTGTGGATCATACCACTTCTTCCAAAAAAATCCATCTCCATCAAAGGCGCATTCTTACAATGGTCAATCCTCAAAGAAGCGACATGATAAAAAAAATAAAGTGCAGCCAAAAAATATTACCTCATGTAAAAACCAATGTTTCATCGACTTCAAGAATATTTCATTAAAAATATCTCAAAATTATGGGCACTGCCCTGCCAAATGACATAAAAAGATCTGACATGTCAAGTTCAATCTTTATCAGATGAGGAATTGATATTTTCATCCATTAACATTATTCTATTAACAGAACCCTATCCAAATAATGATTATGGTTATGAACCTAAATTCCCTATACCTGATTGGGGAATTAAGGGAAGAAGTCAATGTCAAGGATACATGGGAAGACGTGAATATTCTAGAATGCACCATTTTAACTATACCCTTGATTTACCTGTTTATGAGGCAGAAACATGTGAGAGATCCCTTCAGTGGGATCAACAAGAATAAAGAAACTCTCCCACATATAATAGGATCAGCCATGAAATGATCATCTTGGAAGACCAATTAGAGGATACACAAACACTCTCTCAGCAGGTTGATAGACCTACTCTATCTAATCTATCAAGAGAAAAAGTATTTCCAGCTTCTTCCTCAACAAATGGTACATTTAAATCAAGATATTAAACATCCAAGGAACCTGAAAACCACATCTCCATGCTAGAAAATGCAGGCCTTCTGACCAAAAGTATGATGTTCTGAAACAAATAGGCCAAGTACCGGCCAAGTTATCAATCCTGGATGCTTTGAATCTCTGAAAAGATCTTAAGAAGAACTTATTGAGACCTTTTCAAGTCCTCAAGTGTTTGAAACCATGGTTCCTTCTTCTAAGGTTTCATATAAATAGAATGATCCTATAGAATGTCATGCAGTTATATCTTTCATGAATCAATATTAGGATGATGTTTTTTATGAAAAAATAATGCCCTTGTATTTTTCTAGAAAGGTTAATGATACAAATATCCGACAATACTTCATTGATAATGGATCAAGAGTCAACCTCATTCATGTCTCTACACTTCATCAATTGGGTATCACTAAATATGACTTATCTCCCTCTACCATAATGTGTCAAGGTTTTGAAAATAATGAACAATGACCTATAGAATAAATTACACTCAGAACTCAGTTTGGAGATCTTGTATCTAATTCATATTTCATATTTGTTCGACAGGACACAGATTTCAACATTATACTTTGAAGGCCTTGGATACATCAACATGTAGCCATTCCTTCATCATTCCAATAATGTATGAAGTATTTATTCAACTATCAAATTAGGACATTTTAGGGTGAAAATGATCCATTAAAAACATGGGAATCTCAGTAGGTAGTGTTTTATCACACAAAGGGAACAAGTTTCGTGGAAAAAGATATAACAGGAATCAATGATCTGAATGGTCTAGAAAATATCACAACTAACCCATTAAAACATCTTAGTATTGATTATGTATTGCCTATAAATAAAATTTAAAGTATAAACCTAAATCTGATCACTTTTCCAGTGAATTACATAATGTTAGTTATGGAAATTGAGCTTAACAACATGGGGGAAATTGTTTATCTATCAAGAAGTTGTGAAATCTTAAATGGATATGTCTTCATCTTATCCACAAAACTTCAGCATGTCTTCTCCTCACTATTCAGGGTAGAATAATTTTCACACAAATAGAGGAAGACAAGGATGTTAATTCCAAATCCATAATTCTCTCTTCAATACTATAGAAATACCCTTCATCATCAGTAGTGTTATAAATTATTGCCTCTTCTTCAGGATGTTGAAATATTGAGTCCTCCCCTAGCTCTGAATGTAGGTCTTCATCACCTACCCTTAAAGTGTAAACAAAATAAGTAACACGTGAGGAAGAAGAATAAAAATATCTTAAGGATACCCCTTTATCATTTGAGAATGGTGTATTCACCACTGGGGATGAGCTCATAAAAATAAATCTGGGTACAGTTGAAGATCTACATCCCACTATGATTTGTGTGTCCATGACCTCCAAAGAACAATTGGTGTACACTTAATTTCTAAAGAAAAATTGAGATGTGTTTCCTTGGAAATATAAATAAATTATAGGCCTTGACCCTTACATATCTACCCATCATTTGTGTTTACAAGAATACCATCATGGATTTAAGCATGTAGCAAGAAGAACTCACCCAACTCATGCCTCTAAATTTGATGTTGAAGTTCAAAAGATTATCAAACCTAACTTTGTTAGGGAGGTTCAATATACCAAAATTTTAGACCAAATTGTAACAATGAAAAAGAAGAATGGGAAAATAATAGTTTTCATTGATTTCATTGATCTTAACTAACATTGTCTAAAGGATGAATTTCCAATTCCAATCATAGAACTTTTTATTATTGCAACAAATGTCTAAGAATCTCTCAAATTCATGGATGCATACTCTAGATATAACAAAATTTTAATGGCCCCAGAAGATGAGGAATATACAGCCTTAGGATCCCCTCAATGTGTATTTTTCTATCTTGTAATTCCCTTTGGCTTATGGAATGATGGTGCAACATATCAACTTTCCATATATCATATATTCAAACCCTTCCTGGAAACATTTGTCGAATGTTATGTGGATGATCTAGTGGTTAAATCCAGAAAATGTTCTGATCACCTGACTAATCTAGAGACCATATTTGGTAAAATTTGGCGGCGTAATCTAAATATGAACCCCTTAAAATGTACTTTTGGGTTTACCTCAGGAAAATTACTTAGCTTCATTGTATGCCATTGTAGCATCGAAGTTGATCCAAAGAAGATAAAAGAAGTCATTGGCATGTCACCTCTTCAAAATTTTGAGGAATTAAGAGGACTCCAAGGAAACTAGGCCTTTATTTGGTGCTTTATCTGAAATTTGGTAGGTGAGTGTTTTCCCATAAATATATTAATGAATAAAGGAGTAACTTATCAATGTAATAAAGACTTCCAAAAGGAATTTGATACCCATATAAAATATCCCTTGATCCCACCATTATTAACACCCCAAGTTAAAAGAAAACCTCCCATTCTCTATGTGTTATCTTTAGAGAGATCACTAGGTTCCTTACTTGCACAAAATAATGATTCCAGAAATGAAAATAGCATGTATTATGTTAGTTTAACAATTCTCAATGTGGAGGCTCGATGTTCAAGTATCAAGATGTGTTTTATGGCATTAATCATTACAAATTAAAAGCTGAGGCACTACCTGCAACATCATAACATCCACATGATATCTTGAAATAACAAACTCAAATTTACCCTCATTTTACCTATGCTGATATGATGTTTGGCATGGTGGGAAGTTATTTTAAAAAAGTTAGATATCCAGTTTGTGCCTTAGAAAGTAATAAAAGACCAATCCTTGGCATACATCCTTGTTGAACACCCATTCGCAGAAGATACATATTTAAATACTAAACTTACTGATGAGAAAATATTCTCTATTCAATATAATCCCCAAACATGGGAAATATACTTTGATTATTTTACCAGAATCCCAATGGGGAATATAATGGAAACCCAAAACCCAAAAAATATGGGTTAACAATTCTAATTATCCCCCTATAAAAGGCAGTGTTACCATATTCTTTTATGTTATCATAAAGTGGTACCAACTATGAGGCTGAATATCAATCTCTCATTGCATGCCTGGAATTGTCACTCCATGTACAAGTGAAGCACATGAATGTGAAAGGTGATTTAGAATTAATAATCAAATAAATCAATGGGGATTAAAACATTAGAAAAGAATAATTATTTCCACTGTATGATTATGTATAAGGTTTAATGGATTAATTCCCATAAGATCCCACATTTTATTATGTACCGTGATGAAAAAATACCCATGATTATTAATTGGATAATGTTCCCATAGCCTTGGAAGATCCAAATCGGGATAATACAATCATTTTTATTCCCATCGTTGTGTGGTTTTATCTTTTGTTTTAATTATAATGGGGTAAATTAATGAAATCATTCCTATTTATGTGCCGTATGGACATACCATGGGATGGATGGAACCTATCAATGAATATCTTTAAAATGAAGTACTTCAACAAGATAGGGTTGAAAGAGAACAGATCCAGTGAAAAGAAGTTAATTTCAATATTAATGATGGTCTAGATCATCAGAATATCTTTTATAGGTGAGGTTTAGATGGATTTCTCTTGAGGTGTATTGATAGAGAAGAAACTTGAGTTGTCATGAAAGAAGAACATGCAAGATATGGGGGTTATCACCAGTCTAGGCATAGGATTTATGATAAATTCTAAAGGCTTGGATACTTCTAGCTATTAATAATGTAGGATTTCATAGATTTCACCACGAAGTACTATCCCTGGAAAGTGCATGCTAACATAATTCATCAACCCCCTGAGTTTCTATATACAAATAAATTCTTCTGGCTATTCAGTACATAGTGGGTGGATGAAGTATGACCTTATCCTCCAGCTACGATTAAACAACATAAGTATATTCTTAATGATACTGATTTCTTCTCCAAATGGGATGAGGCAATACCTCTCAAATAAGTAAGGGACAAAAGAATTATTATCTTTGTCAAAGCTATTATGATATCCATATTGGGTGTCCCTTATACTATATTGATAGACAACAGAACCGGTTTTTGTTCTGTTGGGGTAAAGAAGCTATAGTAAAAGAACAATATCTAATCCAACCATTCAACTCTCTATCATGCAAAAACCAATGGAAACATATAGGATTTCAATAATCCCTTATCAAATATGCTCTAGAAAATGGTGGATAAAGATAAGAATCTTGGCCAAATAAAAATTTTCATGATTTATGGGTTTATCAGACTACTACCCATACTGCCAATCAAGAAACACCATACTCATTGGTGTATGAAACAGAAGAAATTTTAAATATGGAAATTCAATTTCCTTCACTCTGGGATTCCATCTGCAATCTATTATCTACTGATGAGCAGTCTTAGAAGTGATTTGTTGAGCTAGAATGATTAAATGAAAAGATATTGAATACTTTTATCATTTGGAAGTCTATCAGAATAGAATATCATGAGATTTTAAGAAGAAAGTTTGCCTCTTCTCATTTCATCAAGAAGAGTTTGTATTAGTCCTCAGGACTCCAATGATACTAGGAAAGGAGCCCCCAAAGCTTGATCCAAAGTGGGAAGGACCATATTCTATACATAAGGTCTACTCTAATGATGTTTATTCTCTAATATAAATGGATGGAGAACTTATTACTACTCTAACCAATACAAGAATCATGAAGAAGTACTTTTTGTAATAACACAGAGTAATACCCTAGTTGCAAGACATTAAATTTCATTACAACCATATGCGTCAATGTTGCACGATGTTAAAATGCATTGAATATTTGTACTTGTCACATTAAATTGAACTTCAATACATCATTTATCCTCTCTACATGAAATTAAATAGTACATTTAAAGTATTCTTCATTTGACGTTAAGAAATACCCAAAGATACCACGAATTGGCATTCCTTGAATTTATTTAAAATAAATGAGTAGCTTGCAGGAACAAGAATTACTCACATCATTGCTACTCCTTAGTGGAACCAGAGTTGAATTTATTCATATGTTTGTATTAGATATGAATATATACCTCATTTAAGAACTACATGTGGCTTGATTATCATTCTAATGGGATATATAGAGATGTCTGGATCTCTAATATCTGGCATAGCCACAACCATAAAGAATCTTATTTCCCATTTTCCTCCTGTATATGAACCAAATCTATACAGAGTACTCTTCCTGGATACATGGTTTGATCTTTAAACCATCTTGTATTTTGATTTTAACCATTATTATGAAATGTGATAAAATCCCCCCATATTTCACATCAAACTCAATTGGTACGGGGAACAATTTTCCTCCAAAACTGAATTTGGCATGATTCTCATTTAAATGGAATACATAGAGATGACTAGATCTCCAATTAGAGGCCCAAACATGATGAAAAAAACCCCTCTTCCCCACATCAAATAGTGATTGACCTGGGGAAAGACCTCAAGAACTACATGTGGCATGATTCTTGTTTCAAAAAGATACATAGTGACACCTAATTCCTATTCTCTAGTCCAACCACAATATCCCTTTTCATCTCAGAATCACTTCATGGACTCTCTAAATGACTCTAATCTTCATAGTATAATGTCCTTGTTGGATGATATTATACTAAAAGGTACCCAAAGAACTATGTATAGCTTGATTATAATCCAATTGATGTATTTTGTGATGACTATGCCTTAGATCCTAGTCCCATCCATGGGACTCATGTTTTTACATCTCTTAATCATATAATTAACAATCAATGCTAGACTCTTCATTTTCGGTCCTCTTCTTAGAGATCCCACTAAGGAAAAAAAATTTATTCCCATTATAAATATCATTTAAATAAATGTAAGGGACTTCAGATTCATGGGAAATGTTGATTTAAAACATTTCCTATGCATTGAACATCACACTTTCACATTTCACAAACTTAATAATGAATACCTTCTGATCATCACAATCTTTCTTCAGTTTCTTGTGGCTGAATTTCTGAAACCTGAGATCTCTTTTTCCTAACGATATAGTATGTACCCCTAGGTGGCCTTGCATAAGTCACCTACATAATAGACCTATCAGTCAAAAGATGAAAATATTTTCAAATGAATCATATTCCCTAGTTTTTCTTGTATATTACAACCCCCATAACAGGTTTTGTCAAACAATAGTAACTTTTTCATGATAAAGAATCTTTTTGTCTCCTTCAAGTATTGATGAAAATATAATATTTATAGGGTCATCCATTGTATATTTCTCCAATTAAATTTATCTCAATCTAAAATCCCCCAAGACCATTGTTTATGCATTTTTCCACTCAATGTGTTCCAATCATATTGAAATACCCATGGATCATTTGACCACATATCATCCATTGTTTTCATAATATTTTTTTTTAGTCTTATGACCTAAAAATACAAACACCATACTTCCCATGTTTGGGTTAGACCATTGTAGAAATCATATTCTTTTTATTATTTAGAAATTAATATTGGAAATACTCTTTCTGTATTTAGGTACCATTCTCCATAAACCAAACTCTGTGGTTTGGAAAATATAAATCTCCATAAACTATCTTCAGTTTTTAGAAATAGAATGTTTGGTACCCAAGATCTCTTTTTTCTGACTATACAATGAGTACCCCCAGGTGTCCTTGTACAAGTCACCTACATAATAGGAATTTTAGTCAAAATATTCCACTTTTTGGCTATGCAGCATACACCCCAATTGGCCCTACATAATTCGTCTCCCAAAATGGGTTTTTCAAATAATAGTAAGTTTTCCCTTGGTAAAGAATTACTCTAATTATTTTATCCATTTTCCCATTCCATTATTTGAATCCATATATTCCCAAATCATAGTTTACAATTATTCTTTTCTATACGTAAACATGGTAGTATTTTTATAAGAAAATCATCATGAAATTAGAGACTCGTGACCTTTTGGTGAAAGATAAAGACCTTAAATTAAAGCCCAACAATTTTCTTGTTGCATGACTAAAATCTATACATCATAATGTCCTTGTTGTATAACTCTAAATTCCACTTCAAAATATCAAAAATACCCCTTTAAAAATAATTTTAATCACTCTTCATATATATCAAATTCATATAGGAATGATTTTCCCCTTTTATAGACTATGATGGCAAAGATAACCCCTTTATTCTCATGTATCTTTCCTTGATTAATCAATCCACTATGAAATTGAGACATCCAAATCATAAATCCCTTTGTCTATTAGCAAAAAATTGCCACAATTCTTTAGAGATTTTTTACCTGACTATACAACACATTCCCAAATTCACTTAGCATAAAATTCTCCTATATAACGGGCATGTCATTCCAAGGATGCCATTGTTTGACTATGCAGCACATGCCCTAGTTGGCACTAGATAATACATCCCCTATAAGGGGTTTGTAGAGAAATGGTAATTTTGTTCTTGGAAGAGACCTCATCTATTTATATACTTCAAATTTTAAATTCGGTGAAACTAAAAATCATGACTCAAGTTTCCCCTTGGAAGTATCTGAAAAATATTAAGACCGTCCCAACAACCATAAAATCCTTGTTTGAATTTTAATTTGAAAATTCCTATCAAATCTATTCGATATAAAACACTAGCATTATTAGTCCAACATACATGACATTAAATTTCAAATAAAAAGAGTCATAGTACTCACCTAGTTGAAAACACTGAAATGGTACACTAGAAAAAAGTCAATTCACAACTCAATAAACATACATTTTGTATGGTTTAGAAAATATTAAGAAATAAAAAAGAAAATTGATACAACATTTTTGGGGTTGCCTATATAAACCTAGTAAAAATAAAACTATGTCCACTAGCCCCATTGTCTTATGTTAAATTGTGAGCACCCCCATTACTGTTATTGTAATTAGGATTTTCTGGAAAAAAAAATTAATGTTATAAAAATCACCTTTGATATTAGAATTATCGAAATATAGTATGAATGAAGCCATATATGATTTGAAACAAAATTCGTTTCATTCATATGGTAAAATTATAGAAACATCCAAATAAAGGAGAAATTGTATCTTGTATTAAAAGAAACTCTCGGCATGACTCTTAATATGTTGAAAAAATTCAAGAGATTTATTAGCTGCTTGTTGAATCTGAGAGAGTTGAGAAACATCATCCTCCTCGACTCGACGAAGTGCTTCTTTGGTAGTTGAAATGGAACTTATCACTTCTAACTAGGTTTCTGCCAATGACTGGTTCAATTTATCAAGCTTTTTGTGAACAACATAAATTTTCTGTTTATGATGTATCATCTCCTTTGTAGCCTCCTTAATTTGTTGTCTAATTTCTATCAACATTTTCTATGGTCATCCTATGCCTCAACTACTACATGTTGGAAACTCTCAACATTAATAAGCAGTTTGGCCTTTTAAATATCTTTTCATAGCTTATATTCTTTCTCCCATTAGTAAATGGTCTATATCATTACATTGTAGACTGGGTGGTAATTAAATCCACCAAATACCAATACGTAGAAAATTTCTACAATTTTTCCAAAATGGGAGGGAAACTCATCCAAAGGATTCTCAGTAATTATCTTCCAAATTTTGTTCCATGTCTTTTTACATGTTATCCCAAGATAAACATTCATCTCAAAATATGAATCTATATCAATAACATGGGGTATAATGTACTCTAGAATCAAATCACATAGAGATGTACCTTTCTCTATTTCATTCAGAATAGTGGGTACATCGCATTTCATTGATGTTGGATCCAACACAGAGGTTTCACCTTCAGATATAGCTATGGGAGATGAGAGCTCAAAATGAGGAAGTATAATCTTTTTTAGTTCCAAAGGAATGGCCGAAATGGATCATTATCTTGATTTTCAATGACATTTACCCAATAATAAGTTGACTACTTGATTAGATTCATCCCTAGTTTTCTGAGATTCTGTTGTTTTTGAAAATTTTATTAGGGAGGGGTATTATTCTGAGTTTTCCCAGTTTCCATAATTAAAGGCCTTGGAGTTTCTCCCAACATAGTATACTAAAATGGTATTTCTCTAGCCTCTTCAGAAGAAGGATATAGTTGAATTCCCCATTCTTGAAGGGCCATCATAACATTCTATGCAGATAAAGCTGTATAAAATAAACTTTGAAGTGAAGTACCAAGTGAATAAAGAACAATTATGTATATAAAATGCAAGAATGAGATCTTATGTTATTGCAATTCATCAGGGAAGTTCACAAACTCCGTTATAGAACCTAGAATATTAATGCTTGGATTAAATATGTCCATCAGTTTAGTGTATGTAGCTTTGAATATTATATCATCCTTATATTTACGGTATCCAGCAAATGTTGGTCGGTGCCGAAATTGGCTCTGTGTATATTTTGTTCCATTAATTATTCCATTGGTGAAATATCATCAGGTATTTCAACGATAGGATCAAAATTGACATCTTCTTCATATTTCCTAGGATCCTCATTCCATCCTTCAGAAGAAATAGGAATACAAGCATTGATTATCACCAGATCCATCGTCATGGGAAACTGATCTATGATATTATGAAGAAAAAGAATATTAGAAACAACATGTGACACTTAGAGAAAATATATCTGATTTTACCATGATCTTTCTCTCTACCTCTCTCTATAAAAACATGAGTGCATGTAGCTATACATTTTAACATATTATCCCTAAGAAAATATATTCATCAACATGAATTTGTAATTCTCCTAGGGTTTCCTTCTCCATTCTAGAAGGACCAGTTTTTAATCCCTTAAAGGAAGAAAGAGATGAAGATCCTATGAGATGATGAATGTGGTCATCAAGGTGTTTCAAGGAAGTCATAATACCAAGTTACAACACAAATAATTAATTTTTGGACTTACACTTCAAAACAATTTCAATTTTCTCTTTAATTTATTTTCATAAAACTGGGGAGATATTTAAATACTCATCTTTGCAGTAGATTTCCTGAGGTAGTGGCTAAGAATTGTATATCACCATTACCCCATTCATGATTTTCTCTCATAGAGAATATTCTAGAGACTTGGGAAGATTATCTAATCTATCAATTATATAACATTTATACCTTGGTTACTCGAGAACCATTCATGAGGTTCCCTCCCTAATTTCACGCTACAAAATTCAATCTCATCAAGATTAATAATGGTGAATTATGAAGAAGAATTGAAACAAAAGAAAAGGGAAATACATTCTCAGTATTAACATAAATATCCTATTACTCTTTAGGGAGAACAATTACCCATTCATGTATCACTCTCTTCATCGTATCAGATACTCATTTTTGGGTTGGGACATGGTCATCAGTTTCATATATAATGGGTTCCATCTTGGCAATATGCTCCCATAATTTATCCAGACTACTATACAGATGACAATCAATAGGTTCTCTAACATCACCCACATCTGATATACGAAGGCCAATTTAGAGGAATGAACATGCATCCTTGAGTTCACAAGATAATATTTCCCAGTACTGAATAGTTATAGGTTGCACATAATTCGGTTTTGAGGTGGTTAGATATAGAGAAAATTCGATACCCTCTGACTAGAAGGCCTCCTCAGGCCTCCCTTATTCTTCTTCAGAATAATTAGTAGAAGGGAAGGTAATATATTTCTAATGACAGATACTAGATCTCCTCAGTTCTAGAGGTATTGTTTCCTTATCCTTGTTCTTATTTGTTGATCTTCTTTGGATATGTTTTGAAGGTTCTAAATATTATGAATCCTCTGCATCATCTTTGGATTTAGACTTTTTACCATGGTTTCTATGGACAATAGTTATCGTGTCCACTAAAAAATATATTCATTTGGTTAAATCCCACTTAGGCTATGAAGAAGACCAATATTTGGCATATCCATCCTCTAATCCAATTGATGCATCTAATAGAGGTAACATAATTGATAATTTGGATTCCTTTAAATTTATCAGAATCAACAATTATTTGGCTAACATTGGATGTTTCTCATGCCTAACATACATGGGAGGAAAAGTTATAGGTTTTTGAAGAGATTTTAATTAGAGAGAAAACCTATAAGGGATGTAAGCCTTAAAGATAATTTCACCATAAATCATGGTTGATAACATAGTTTCTCTAAATGCCATCATATATGACATCAACTCCTAATTCACTTCCTTAACATCATCAAAAAAATGTTATAGTTTGTGGGTTACCAAAAGAAATGAAGCTTAATTCTCATGACTCAATCAGTGCCCTCAGCACTACATCAGGTTCTATGTTCAAAGGCTATATCCCAAAGAATTTCTGTAAAAATGTGGTAAATTGATCATCGGAGACTCTAACTAAATTTAATATTGAATATGAATAAAACTGTGTTGTAATACAGCCCCAGAATACTCAAAATTGTCATGAAAGTCTAAATGGAGTATTCCCATTGTACAAATGCAGCAGGGAATGATAGATTCTTATTAGTATAGGGGTTTCTAACCCAATATATTTTCCCTATACCAACATGGTTGAAAGAACAAATTCATATGTCCTTACACTTCCATCAAACTCATGAACTGGAAGCAAGTAAATGCATAGTCACATGGAAAAGAATCCAAATAAATGTACCTTTTCTTTAATATAAAACATGACTTTAAAACTCTAGTTATTATAGTCAAATATCTCCAATATGAACGAGTTTGTGCCTGAAATACCCTGATTATATGCAGCTAAGCAAATAGTAGGACGTCCTCTGGTGGGACCTCTACCTTTGGTTGGTTCTAAAAAAGCTTCCATCCACATTATTTCGTGATTATCTACACTAAAGTGAAGATATTTCTTTTCTTTCGGAAATTTAGTTTCTATTATGAAACATTCATGATCCAAGGGCATTGTCCTAATAATGTCACCCCATGTTGTTACTGGTGATATGAATTCATCATACATCTCCCAAAAAATAGGAATCACAAATATTTTTTAGATAACCCACAAACTGATGCCAACCTCACTATGCATTAATTGAAAAGTATTTTTTTGGACTCCATCGACTCAACAATTCAGGAATGAAGTTGTCTTTGTAAAAATAATTTTTCTCTATCTAGAAAGCTTTATAAATGCAAACATCCAATAGTTTTTTACTGAATTCTGCACTAGTCTGACATACCCAAAATACCCACATCCATTTAGTTTTAACTCTTCCAGAATGAAGGTCCCATTCTTCCTTCCAACCATTAGACAGATCTATTTGTAAAGTTTGAAATGATGAATCATAACAATGTGACCTTGACTCTACAACATGATCTTTTATATCAAGGGTACAACATCTATGGTGTAGGATGCATCCAATAGGGTATGTTCCCTCATTAATATGAATACCCTTCATGGTGATATTCATGAAATTATTGTTAGAGTATTAAAAAACCTAGTCTTCAGAAATTATCTCTTATAAGCTGGAATGTGGTCATCTTGGAAAAGACCTTGTCCGTAAAAAGGAAGATACTAGATTCATGGGTATTCAAATTAGTATGAAATTAATCCTTTCAACAACCCATGTAGGATACTCTAAAAAACATCATAATAGTTTGTTCCAATAATATTCATCATATCATTTTGAGGAGATTTAGCTTCCTTTGTTGTCTTCAATAAGTAAGCCATTTCCTGAAAAATAATTACCACATTTTCCCCATTAATTACATGTTTTGAATTGAGAAAGTTCAAAATTTTAACTTAAAAAGAATTTAAGAATTTGGTCAAGGAAAATATCAGCATAGCTCCTTCGATGAGGTCATCTGTGTAGGTCCTTCGATGAGGTCACCCGTGTAGGTCCTCCAACAAGGATCTTAGAGAAAATCATTTGATGAAGTCCTTCCATGTAGCTCCATCACTCAAATATTTTTACCTTGAGAATATTTAAAGGTACCTACACTAGAGCACAATGCAGTAATGATGGGCGAGTGAGCTATGAAACAAGAGAGGAAAAATGAGATTCTGGGTGAAGAAAATGACAATGGAACATGGTTATTTATAGACAACAATGGACTGCATGGGAGACCTGTATGAAATAGCTGCATGATAGACCTACAAAGAAGACCTGCGCAACATAGCTCTGTGGAATACCTACACCGCAGACCTATGCCACAGACATTCATTGTTTAGAATCAACATTACTTAATCTTTTCTTCAAAATCTTGCCTCAGAACATGACCCTCTATTTTAACAGATCCAATCCTGAGGGGGGTTGTTAAGACTCCTTAATAAGTTAATTATTATGAAGAAATCCATCAAATATTTCAAAGTATCAAGAAGAATATAGAGGAAGTAAAAGACATAAAGTGTAAGGGACTTAAATGGAGGAGCTACGCTAGAAACCTACACGACATACCTCCACATCCATAAAACCAGTGTACATACATCTCATACATGCGAGTGTGAAGCCCCTATGGGACAAACATGTATGGGGGATTTTCACAGAAGAACTATGTAGAAATATGATTTATATACCAATATACGGATGAGCTATGATAAAGAGCTACGCGGATGACCAACTTGGATGAACTCCTTTCGACCATCCCCATTCATGCCTATAAATAGAATGCTTGGGATCCCCATTTGAGGACTGAGAAAATATGGAAGAACTCTTGAAGCTCCTATTTCATAGCTCCTTTGCCTAGGTCCCTGAAATTTTTTCAGGTAGATCTCTTAAACATGAGAAAATAATGACATAGATTGGATAATAAAGTTTGAAGTCCTAATAGAGTTTTAGACACAAAATATCTGATTGAGGACCCTTATTCAATAAATAAGAATCTATCTACGTAAGGACTATTTCTTAAGGACTCACATAAAATCACTTCCAAAGAAACCAAAGGATACCCATGGTGTTTAGATATAAATCTACCTCAAGTATTTTCTTCTTGGGGGCCCTTTTTAAAGATTTCACAGGCTTATTTCTTATATGTGAAGCAATTTTTTGAGTCATCAATAGGTCTTGCACAACACATCTACGCGGTATACCTATGTGGTAGAGATATGCTACAAAACTATGCGACATACCTACATGGTAGAGCCACGCTACATAGCTGCGCCTAAGACCTATGCATATCACCTTGTAAATCCTCTTCAAAGCCACTGGTCTCTCTTGTCGTTATGGCTGAAGTTATATGCATCCCAAATTAATTACCCTTTCGTGAAACTTTAGTATAGCATAAGTTAGGGGTTGATACATAGGGAACTATGGCGTGCATGAATTCAACTGAGTTAATACTTAATTAGGTGAAGTATGAAGAATTTAGAGTTTATTGGGTTGCTTTTGGTTTTGGATTAAAACTATATTTTTTTACTTTGAATAAATGATTAACAGTTTTAAAGAAAACAATGAATGAATTTAAAAGAGTTTAAAATGGGAAGAAAAGATGTTTCGGGTCTGTGGTGATTAAGGAGTTCTTATGAAGATTGTTTAAATGGTTGTGTTGTTCATAATAATTCAATCATTCTGGATTTCATTTTGTTTCAATATTTCCTTGGTCTGGTTCCTCTTGTTTTGAATTAGAGAAGTTGACTCCTTGGTCTGGTAGTCAGTGTTCTTAATTATTTATTATGTTCATTCCATTATTTGAATCGGTGAAATATTTCCAATGGTTATAGATTTTTTCCACCTTTACTTCTCTTTTGTATCGCTGATAATTCTTCCCTTGGTCCGGCTCAGAATTCTCAGCTATATTTGACAGTGAATTAAGAAAAGTAAGAAGATTTACAACGATCAAACACAACTATATAAAACAACACACAAATTATGATCCTTTCATCCACAGCCCCAACACGAGGGGTTTAGTTACACATAGAAAGTAGGAGAGAAACGACACACGTGATACCTGAAGGATTCATCGTGTAGGCGTTGAGGTAAGGTGTCAGAATGCAGAATGGAGGAATGACGGCACCTCGGTGGCTTTGGGAATGGTAGTAGCAAAGCTTATCTCCCTTCCAATGGTTTCCAACTCCCAAATCCAAAGGCCAAGGCCTCTTTTTATAGAAAAATAAACTACACGTCGTGTATATAAAATTCATGCCGTGTACTTTCATCAATGCATTTTGGCACCAATTTCTCCACTAGTAGGTGGCCTAACACGCCATCTTTGAATTTTGAACATGGTGCCGCCTGGTGGTTGAGTGTACACAAAATGTAGTGTCTCCATACACGGTGTTTAGTGTCAAAATTTGGCAACCAAATCCTTCTTAAATATCAAACACGACGTGTAGCAATGAAACATGTTGTGTCTACTTCAACGGCCACATGGCGTGTAGAACATTCTCGGAAACAAACACTTCGAGCATGTAGTACACAGCATGTAACTCCACCTCACATAGCGTGTAGCTTCTGTCCAGTGACATGGACATGTACTCCCTCCTTCAGTCCGTGTCCCTATCTGGATGTACACGGCGTGTAAAAAAGTACACGTCGTGTAGTTTCAAAATTTTCATAGACTTCCCTTGATTTATGTATTTTAGCCAGAAGTCTCTTGAAAGTAAACAAAATCACCAAAATCAAAGAATATGTTCATGTAACAACAAATATTTTCTGAAAACGTGTTTTTATTTTTAATTATATATATATATATATGAAAATGTATACACAAATCAGGTGCATCAAATTCCCCCACACTTAGTCATTTTCTTTCCCTCAAGAAAATCTAAAAATTTAATTAAAAGACCCAATACTTCAAAAAGGAAGGCATTTAATTAATCAAATGGACAAATGATAAAGTTACTGAGGAAAAATTATAAAAGGCAGAAAAAAATTCAATTCATAAGATATTAAAATCATGCCTCATATAAACATCAATCACCTACTCATCCTCTTTCAACACATTTTTTAACCTTTAAAAAATAAGCATGCCACTTGACGATTTACCTTACCAGTTAAAATAACACTCCACACTCAAGATGTTTTTATTCAGAGTTATGCACAATCTAAGTTATATACACTCTATCCATAGGATTTCAAGTTATCTTATATTTACTTCATAAAAAATTGAATTACAGAAATCATGACAACTTTATCAATAAGGTTCAGATGTCTCTCTGGCTAAGGGTCGGTAGGTTCATATGTGAATAATAAATTCTGAGGCTTGAAAAAGGAAGGCTAATTTCTTTAAATAATATTGCATGATATGCAAATTAAAGTTCAATGAAAATGTTTCCTTCTCAAGCTCAGTCGAATGCTGTTGTAATCACCACATTTTCCCTTAGTCACGTAGGGTTCCGAAATCAAATGAGCACAAGGTTCCCTTCTCTTTGGATTTTTTTCTTCTTCTTTTTGTTTTTCCTTTTTTTCATTCTTTTTTTAAGAACAACTCAAGGGAAACACTTATGAATACAACGAATAATTTTTTGGAACCCTTTCCACCCTAAATGGTCAAGAGGCACTCCCCCGCACTTTATTTCATGATTGTGCACAAAAATATGCCATTTATTGCCAACTCCCTCTTTAAAACTCTAAAATGAATCATCATGCAATGTTCAAAAAGAAATAGGGTAGGAAGGGAAATAGGCTTGTAATGTGGCTTCAAATAAAGGTTGTTCATGGCTTCTATGGGATTATCCAAGATTAAATGTAGGGTATGTCTCAAGATAAAGTGGTTGAAACAATATAATGCCTCAATCATTTTAAAGTAATTCAAAAATTCCTTCAAGTTTTGAAAAGAAAAACTTCCAAATTCTGGTAGTGATGCATATCCTAAGAATCTCTAAAGAAAGAGGGTATTAGAAAAGAAATACGAAAAGGGGTTTAGATTACCTCTCCAGAGTGGAAAAACAATAAAGGGACAATCAGGTCATGACATGAATATAAATGATTAGCCTAATAAATGTAATTAAATCAAGGATTAAGGGTTTCAATTGAAACTATATCTGCAATCGTTTAAAAATACTCAAAAATCAAAATAAGTATGCAACCCACAAAAAGTTTCTACGGATAACTTAAGAATTTATAAGAATGATTATCCAAAATTGCATTACATTTTCAAATATAGAATCTAATAATGATGTCTCCTAGATTAGTTTAAGGTACAAGGCTAAGGGGAAAGAGATAGATGCTCCCCCACACTTAATACGGAACATGGTCCACCAAGTGCAATACCAAGGTAAAGGGTGGGAAAAGGTGAGATATGGGGGACAAAATGAGGGAAAGAAGTGGTAGAAGTAAATCCAAAAAGAATGAAAATAGAAATGGAGAAATACTCCCCTCGTGAAAAGTGATGCCCAAGGTGCTCCATGATACATGTGACTGTCGAGAAAAAAGAAAACTACAAACAAGCATAACATCACAGCACAGAAAATGACAAAAGATATATACAAGATAGAGAAAATGTCATTATCATGGGGTCCCCTTAAGGGTGGAAACATACTGTACAAAACCAGCCGGTAGAGATGGCGGAGGAGGTGTGGAATATAAAGGCGATGAATCGGGGGCGGGATGAGAAGCTGGAGAAGTAGTAGCCACAGTCCCGGGATCCAAAAAAGGAAGCACAGTAGTAGGCCCTAGACTGGCAGCAGTGGTGGCAGCTGGAGAAGTAGCAGAAGGGCCAGGAGCGGAGACAGAGGCTAGTGGAGGAGGCAGTGGAACACCAAGATGCTGAGAAATATACACCAACAACTACTCCATGCGGTCCTAGCAGCCGTCTAAACGAATCAAATGGCGTTCAATGGTGTCCTGGCGGCAGATGATATGAAGGAAATACTGCTCCATATGAACCTGTCGGTTGTCCAAGTGACCCAAGCCCTGCTCTATCGCGGCTAGGCGGTGGGAAAGAGAAAGATCGACCGAGGGTGCAGGGGTAGGTGGGATTGGCGATGGGTCAGGATAAGGAAGGCTAGAATAAGTGGGGTCAGTAGGATGTGGGTGAGGTGGAGAAGCTAGAGGGGATGGGGAAGGAAGAGCAGGGGCATCAGCTGGGGGAGGGGGTTCAACAGGTGGGTGGGGGGAGCCTGGGCAAGGATGTAGGCACCCCCTGCTTCCAGACCAACCCCATGTGAATGAGCATTAGAAAGTCCATCCGTTGGGGTGAACCTAACAGGTCATGAGATAAAGAGAGCTCGAATACCCCTAGGTGATGGGAAAGATGGGTGGTGTAAAACCCTTCATTCAGGTTTCCCTAACAGCCTATAAACTTGGAGTGAAAATAGGAGGCGGTTAGATAGGGGAGGTCTGGTTTGTCGTGCCGAATGACACAGGTTAGATTCCATGTCATGGCCAGTCACGACCCCAATATCCTCATGGTGGTGGAAAAGAATGGAGTTGAAGCACCGGTGGTCGAAGAGAAGGACGGGGTCGGCAATAAGAGTGCTCTTCTGGGAAGTGGGGGAGTACCGGTGGTCAAGCCCAGTGATCTCCCACCACATCACAACGAGGTCAGAGAGCTCGGGCCGGGTCAAGGTAGAAACAAGGGTTGGGGTGAGGGATGGGGGTAGAAGACGCACCCTTGACCAAACTCAGTCATAGTGAGGGAGAAACGTCGGCCTCCTAGCTGATACTGAACTACGGGTACCGCATCGCCAAGTGTCTCCCAGTAATCTTCTCCATAAAACTCAAATGAGGCCACAAACTCCAAAAATATATCACGGAACACAGGAGTACTAACATGTAACATATCAAGGAGTGAGGTGTTCCCGAGAAGCACCTCCAACTCCTCCCAAATACAGAGGTGTTGTGGAATACTATTGTCGAGGTAGCGGCCACTAAATTGTGTCGGCCGACGAGAGAAGCATCGGACCCTATCATATATAAGATCGGTGACCAGGAATACTATGTAGGGATAGGGAGCACCTGCAAGTCCTGGTCCAGGTGCCGGTGTAGCAGCAGGGGCTGGCTCTGTGGATGGATTTGCTGAAGTAGAGGGTGGCTCGGTGGATGGTGTGCTCGAAGAGGGACCATCTACTGATGACGATAGCGCAGGGAGAGTGGCATATGGTGTAGCAGAAATGGTGGTTCTCGGATGCTCGGTGTCAGAAGGTGGAGGTGCAGCAAAAGTAGGCATGGCCTCCACTGAGGGAGAGAGTGGCGGTAGAATGGCCAATTGAGGGAGCTCAAAGACCGGAGCATCTGGGTCCGGCTGTGTCGGTGGTCGGAGTCAAATCCGAAGATATATAGGCCTCTCGCCCTCAGTGGCGGAGGTTGGCCCCTTCCCCCAGGAAGGATCATGATCTACCATATCCTAAAATATAAAGAAAAAGAAAACAAAAAAAAAGAAAAAGACAAGGCAAAGAAAACAAAACAAAGAAAATGTGAGAAAACTGGAAAATAAAAGTACACAACATGTACTCCAGAGTACACAGCGTGTAGTGAAAAATGTAAGGTATCCCGTGTTATCTGGATAGACACGCCGAGGGTGAAAAATAGACCATGTAAAAGTACACGGTGTGTACCGAACATATACACCGTGTTCACTCAAAGTGTAGTTGTTCGTGTGTTACAAATGACAGGACCATGTGTTTATCATTTCAATGAAAAAAAACTACACGTTGTGTAGTATAATAACATGGCGTGTCTATTAATCGAGGTACATGGTCGTGTAGGGGGTGAGACATGGGCCTGCCAAAAGAAATAAGAGACACGGCATGTACCGAACATACACGCCTTGTACGTGAAAATGGGGTAACAGGTTGTGTTATGTGACACACACGAAGGAGCCAAAGAAAATGATATACATGGAATTTACCAAACACGCACTTCGTGTATGGTAAAATGGTGTGTGAGGCCGTGTTCAAAGGGGATACTCAAGAATGATGAAAAAGACATGGTGTGTCCTGAACATACACACCGTGTATATTAAAATTTCAAAATATTTTGTATGTGGCCATGTACAGAAGTACACGGCGTGTGTTCTTCATTTCGTGGTTGTGTACAGGTGGAAGGCGAACAGTCGTCCGATCCGAAAAACACCCTAAACGAGTCTAAAATTTTAAAAGAGAAGGTGTATAACGGCGTACCAAGACTGGGGATCACAATGCAACAAGAATCAGAACTTGAAATGCACCAAATCGATAGATCGGAGAAATGTGGGTGCGGGTGGCGTTCGAGAGAAAAAAATGGGAAGAGGGGAGAAAATGGGGAGTCCGCGCGACACGGGCTCAAGCCAGGTGGCCCGCGGCCTATATAGGCAAGGTACACGGCGTGAATGTTTAGACTACACGCCGTTTATTCCGTTTTTTTTACTATATATATATAATTATTATAGTAAACTATATAATAAATATTATTAATAATTAAAAATAAAATATATATATCGATAAATTATATTACAAATAAACCTATACACGACGTATATCAGGAACTACACACCGTGTAATTTGAAATTAGAAAAAGAGTAATACAACCTTTGGTCCGATGCTTGGGGTGGGATTCGAACCGGCGATCGGTCGTTCTGAATGGAAGCCCTCAACAACTGGAGCAAAAGTTGTTCTACTATTTATATTTATTTTATATATATATTTATTCTATACACCCTATACACACAAGAAGAAATAAATGCACGAAGTGTGCTTTTTCTTTAGGAAAGGATGGGGATGAAATGGGGAGATTAGCGTGATCAAACCCGGGCCTTTTAAACCTGGTGCCGAGACGTTTCCAATCCGCCAACTTTAGCGGCATGTTATTTCTTATTTTAAAAACGTTTTTAATTTAAATTGAAAAATTATGGTGCACACGACGTATATCGAAATTCAGGTCGTGTGGTTTTATTAAAATAAAAAATGATGGAAATGGGACGGTTTTCTGGATTCGAACCCAAGCCTTTTGGTATCGGGGTACGATTCTAGCCAACCGGTCTATCCCCATCATGGGTTTTATTATATTTAAACACATTTATATATAAATATTAAAATACCAGACACGTTGTGTAAATAAAAGGATGAACCTCATGCCGAAGGTAGGTCAGAAGGATTCGAACCGAGGACGGCTTGAATAAACTCTAGTGACATTGCCATCGGCACCGACATCATCCCTAGTTATTTTTTTGTTATTCTATAGATTTATACTATTAAGATTATAAATTAAAAAGATAAGAACATTCCGTGTATATAAGTGGGACACGGCATGTAACCTCTGGGTTGCCTCCCAGGAAGCGCCTTTGTTTTTGGTCGTTGGCTTGACCTACTTACATTGCTTACCAGAGCTGTATGGTGGACAACATTCCCACCGTGTTGTCTGTAGGATGGTAAGCTTTCAACCACTATATGTTTACCTTGAATGGTTGAACATATTCTCCAGAAATTTCTACTGATCCATGATGGAATATGTGTACGACGTGGAATGGTTCTGACCATCGTGACTTTAACTTCCATGGGAATAAGCAAAGACGAGAATTAAAGAGATGTACCTGATCACCGGGTTGGAAAGATTTTCGTGAAATCATCTGGTCGTGAATGGCTCTTGTCTTATACTTTTACAGCTTGGCGTTCTCATATGCCTCTAATCTGATTTCATCTAGTTCCGGAAGTAGGAACTTCTGTTTCTCTTCAGTTACCTTTAGATCAAAATTTAGGGCTTTGACGGCCCAGTAGGCTTTGTGTTCCAATTCTACTAGAAGATGGCAGGGCTTTCCATAGACGAGTCGGAATTGGGACATCCCCAGTGTTGTTTTGAAAGAAGTCTAATATGCCCATAAGGAATCATCTAACTTCTTGGACCAATCCTTACGCAAAGTGTTCACTGTTCTCTCCAGGATCTGCTTGAGCTCACGGTTGGAGAGCTCAACTTGTCCACTGGACTGGGGATGATATGGTGTCCCCATCTAATTCTTTACTCCATACTTCGACAGTATTCCTCTCATCAGTGTTTTGTTGAAGTGGGTCCCTCTATCTCTAATCAGTACTTGTGGAACCCCAAACCTACTAAAAATATTTTTCTTTAAGAAATTCATGAATACATTGGCTGTGTCGTGCGTTGTAGTAGTGGCTTCCACCCACTTGGAGATGTAGTCATCACAAACCAAGATGTAAGTGTTCCCACAAGATGGGGGAAATGGACCCATGAAATCTATTCCCCAGATGTCGAAAATCTCAACCTCCAGGATGGGGTGTTAGGGAATCTTGTCTCTACATCCCACAATACCGGTCCTCTGGCACTGATTGCAACAGGAAACAAAGGCCCAGGCATCTCTATGCATGGTGGGACAGAAAAATCCAGACTTCATGATCTTAGATATGGTACGGTTTGGCCCATGATGTCCTCCTACTGGTGAGGATTTCCAGAACTCCAGGACACCGTGAACTTCATTCTTCGGGATGCATCGGCAGATCGCTCCATCTGCACAGGATCGGAATAGTAGAGGATCCTCCCAGAAGTACATTTTGACATCAAAGAAAATTATTTTCCTTTGCTGGAAGGAGAGGTTGGGGTGAACGATACCTGTAACCAAAAAATTAGCGATATCAACATACCATGGTCGAGGTGTTTCGTTAATTGAAAAAAGATGCTCATCAGGAAAATCCTCCCTGATCTCCCGATCTTCTTACATTTCCAAATGAGGAAGCTCGAGACGGGAGAGATGTTTAGCAATGAATTTATCACTCCCTTTCTTATCTTGGGTCTCTAGCTCGAATTCATGTAGTAGTAGTACCCAGCGGATCAATCGGGGCTTCACATCTTTCTTGTTTAGTAGGTACTTTAGTGCTGCATGTTCAGTATAAATAATAACATTAGACAACACTAAGTATGAACAAAACCTATCAAATGTGAAAACCACTACAAGAATCTCCTTTTCTGTGGTGGTGTAGTTGATCTATGTTTCATTGAGCGTCCTTCTGGCATAATAGATAGGTCAGAACATCCGGTCAATTTGCTGGCCCAAGACTGCTCCCACTGCATAGTCGCTCGCATCGTACATCACCTCAAATTGTTCCTCCTAGTTGGGAGAAATCATAACTGGATATTTTACCAGGCACTGCTTTAGATGCTAAAAAATATCTGACACATGTCTCATCGAACTCAAATATGGCATCCTTGGTTAGAAGATTGGTGAGGGGCTGGGCTATTTTGGAGAAGTCGTGGGCAAACTGCCTGTAAAAACCTGTATGCCCCAGGAAGCTGCGGATGGCACGGACAGAAGTCGGTATAGGTAGTCGTGAAATGACTTCGATCTTCACCGGGTCCACCTCTATCCCCATTGCTGAAATTCTATGTCCAAGGACTATGCCACTTTGCATGATGAAATGACAATTTTCCCAGTTCAAGACTAGGTTAGTGTGCTCACATCATTCCAAAACAATCTCCAGGTGCCGTAAACAAATGGTGAATGATTTTTCATAAATCAAAAAATCATCCATGAATACCTCCAGGATTCGTTCCACCATGTCATGGAATATGGCCAACATACAGCGTTGGAAGGTGGAGGGGGCATTGAACATGATGAAAGACATCCTTTGATAAGAAAATGTGTTGTAGGGGCAAGTGAATGTGCTCTTTTCTTGATCTTCTAGAGCAATGGAGATTTGGTTGTAGCCGTAAAAACCATCGAGGAAGCAATATAAGTTGTTCCCTGATAGTCTCTCTAGCATTTGATCCATGAATGGAAAGGGGAAATGATCCTTTCTTGTGGAATCGTTTAGCTTCTGGTAATCCACACAAACTCTCCAGCCTGTGATAGTGCGTGTAGGGATGAGCTCGTTCTTTTCATTTGAAATCACAGTGATACCCCCTTTTTGGGTACCACTTAGAGGGGACTCACACACGGACTATCTGAGATGGGATAGATGATTACTACATCTAATAATCTGATCACCTCTTTTTTTAGAACATCCTTCATCGGAGGATTCAAGCGCCGTTGTGGTTGCCAAGATTGCTTGGAACCTTCTTCAAGTAGCACCTTGTGAGTGAAATGGTAGGGTTGATGCCTTTCAGATTAGTGACTGTCCACCCAATAGTGTGCTTCCACTGTTTGAGAACCTGCAGAAGTGCATCTTCCTTCTCCTGTGACAGTTCTGCATTAAGTATAACTTGCAAAGTTTGATTGGGTCTTAAATACCCATACTTGAGAGAAGAGGGAAGAGGTTTCAGTTCGAGTTCAAACGCCTTTAAAATCGAAGGCACAAGTGGTTGCACTTTGTCCCGTTCCAAACTATCAGGAACAACTGCACGCCGCCAATAATGGTCACCCAGGCCTTCTAAGAATTTCAAGTCTTCTGGCGCTACTTCTAATAGAATATCTAGAATAGTTAAATTATTTGAATTAAAAGAACATACCAGATCATCCCCTTTTTTTCTAAAATGGTTAACCATGGTTTACACTGCATAACAGTCCTCATGCTCTGACAAGGAAGCATCTTTGACAACCTTGAGGACGTTGTAGGAAACGTTTTCATCTCCTACCCGGAAAATAATCTCTCCTGGGTGCACATAGATCAGTACCTTCCCAGTTGCCAAGAAAGGTCTTCCAAGTATAAGAGGGGATTCCTAGTCATCATCCATGTAGAGGATGATAAAATCGGTGAGGAGGATCAGCCTACCCACCTTGACCATTACATCCTCCAGTAGTCCCTTCGGATGTTTGATGGATAGATCAGCAAGTTGAAGGGATACACGGGTAGGCTTGAGCTCGTTGAGTCCCAGCTTATTGAAAAATCTGAGGGGCATGAGGTTCACGCTGGCCCCTAAGTAGAAGAGGGCCTTCCCAAACTCACAGGATCCAATAGTACAAGGAATGGTGAAACTGCCTGGATCTTGGAGTTTGGGAGGAATTCAAAGTTGGACGACTGCAGAACACTCCTTGGTGGGGAAAATGGGGCCCAAATCCTCCATTTTTATTCTATTGGAGAGTATTTCCCTAATAAATTTGGCATAGGTGGGCATCTGTGTCAGCGCCTCTGCAAATGGAATATTTATATGCAGCCTTTTGAATAATTCAATGAATTTTCTGAACTAGTGGTCCAGCTTCCTCTGCTTCAATCTTATCGGAAAGGGTAAGGCAGGTTCAAAAGGTTTGACAACCTCCTTCCTTGTATTCTTCAAAACATGCTTCTATGGGATTTTGGATGAGGAGGGGTCGGTAGTGGTACCTTTTTCATCAATAGTGGGTGTGGATGCACCTGGATGTGCTGATTGGTTTTGTTGGAGCTTTTTTCCACTCCGGAGCATGATGGCATGGGCCTCCTCTCTTGGGTTCTTCTCTGAGTTTCCTGGTAGTGTACCAGGATACCTTCCTAAGATTTGATTTTCCAGCAGGCCAATCTTATTCTCCAAGCCTCGAATCGAATCTTCCTGATTTTGGAACTGAATCTCAGCAGTAGAGATGAATTTAGTCATTAGATCCTCTAACCTTGAGGTGTTCTCCTACTGAGGTGGTTGTTGAGCCAGTGGAGGAGGTGGCTGCTGTGGCTGTTTTGGGAGAGGGTTCTGATACCCTTGTTGCTGATAAGGACCCTACTGGGGTTGTTGAGGCCTTTGGTATTGGTTCTGGTATGGAGTTTAGTTGTAGCCGGGTAGTCGCTGGGGCGGAGGATTCTGTTGTTGTTGGCCCCACCCTGTGTTCTGTTAATCTCGCCATGCCGGGTTCTAGTACTACTGGTACTAGTTGGGCCCTTGATTTTGGGAAACATAACTCACCTCACTCATCAAAGGGTCTCCAGTCGAACCCGTGCATTCTCCCATGATGTGGTTATCACCACAGTCTCCGCATGCTGGATGGTTCACCGCATGAACATGAGATGATCCTTGGAGATTCAATGTGTCGATTTTCTTGGACACAATGTCCAACTGAGCAGCTAAAATAGTGGTAGCATCAATATTGTGCATACCTCGATTTTGATTCCCTCGCTCGGAATGCCACTGGAAGTTGTTGGCTGACATGTCTTCAAGTAGTTCAAATAGCTCTTTGGGGGATTTCTGCATCACCGTACCTCCAGAAGCAGCGTCCACCATGGACTTGGTATTTGTGTGAGTCCTCCGTAGAAGGTCTGGACTTGTATCCAGAGTGGTAGTCCGTGGTGGGGGAATTTTTGTAACATCTCTTTGAAACGTTCCAAGGACTCGTACAACGACTTGGAGTTGTGCTACTGGAAGTTGTGGATTTCATTTCGTAGCGTCACTGTCTTCGATGGTGGGAAGTATTTGGACAAGAACGCCTGGACTAGCTCCTCCTAGGTGAGAATGGATCATTGCGGCAGCCCCTTGATCCAGTCTTTCACCTTGTCCCGTAGAGAAAATTGAAATAGTAGAATATGGATGGCATCCTCAGATATGCCATAGTAAAAAAATGTGTCACAGATCTACAGAAAGATATAGAGATGGGAATTCGGTTCTTCACAGGGTAGGCCTCCAAATTGGATGGTGTTATGGATCAGTTGCATGATTGCAGGCTTGATCTCGAAGTGTTGTGCCTGGACCGGAGGATGAACGATGCCCGTATCATCTCAGTGGATTGAAGGAAGTCTATACTCCATAAGAGTACAGCATGTAGGTTACTACTAAGGGGTGGAGGTTACAGATACTGCTGCTCCAGAGGGTCTAAATAAGGTCGTTGGAAGAGTTGTTGCAGTTGTTACAGTTGGTCGTACACCGGAGGAGGTTCCTATAGTGACCATTGGTCATACATCAAAAGGAGTTCCACAAAGCTTACATAATCCTACTCCAGTAGACCAGCAGCAGGAGGCTGCTGATCCTGGTATTGCTGCTCAGCTGTAGAATCCACGGTTGGTGCTCCCTCATCCGTGTTCGCCATGGTAAAGGGTTACTGGTTGTGAGTTTCTTTTAGTGCACACCGACAACGAAGCAGGGTTTGTTCGATCTTCGGGTCAAGAGTAAGTAGTTCCGATGACTCGGCACTCTTGGACCGTGTAGGGTGTCTATTCATGCACATTAAGCTTCTGCAAAATCACAACACAAATTGCAGGCGTAACAAGGGAAATGTAAAAGATAAAATTTGAAATGGGATTAGAAAAGATATTTTTGATAATTTTTTATTTTTATTTTCACCTAAATCAATTATTAACACAATTTAAATCTTTTCACTAAAACCCAAGATGTTCCCTAGAAACGGAACCAAAATTTGGTCTCGCTTGTCGTTATGGCTGAATTTATATACGTCCCAAATTAATTACCCCTTCTTGAAACATTAGTATAGCATAAGTTCAGGGTCGATCCACAGGGAACTATGGAGTGCGTGAATTCAATTGAGTTAATACTTAATTAGTTGAAGTATGCAGAATTTAGAGTTGATTGGTTTGATTTTGGTTTTGGATTAAAACTATATTTTTTTACTTTGAACAAATGATTAGAAGTTTTAAAGAAAACAACAAGTGAATTTAAAAGAGTTTAAAATGGGAAGAAAAGATGTGTTGGGGATGTGGTGATTAAGGAGTTCTTATGCAGATTGTTTAAATTGTCGTGTTGTTCATAATAATTCAATCATTCTGGATTTCATTTTGTTACAATATTTCCTTGGTCCGGTTCCTCTTTCTTGGAATTAGAGAAGTTGACTCCTTGGTCCGGTTCCTCTTGCTTGTAATTAGAGAAGTTGACTCCTTGGTCCGGTAGTCAGTGTTATTAATTCATTATTATGTTCAGTCCATTATTTGAATCGGTGAAATCTTTCCAATGGTCATGGATGTTTCCACCATTACTTCTCTTTTGTATCGCAGAGAATTCTTTCCTTGGTCCGGCTCATAATTCTCAGTTATATTTGACATTGAATTAGGAAAAGTAAGAATATTTACAACAAAAAAACACAACTATATAAAACAACACACAAATTACGATCCTTTTATCCACAGCCCCAATACGAGGGGTTTAGTTACACATAGAAACCAGAAGATAAATAACACACGTGATACCTGACGGATTCATCGTGTAGGCATTGAGGTAAGGTGTCAGAAAGCGGAATGGCAGAACGACGACACTTCAGTGGCTTTGGGAATGGTAGTAGCTGAGCTTCTCTCCCTTCCAATGGTTTCCAACTCCCAAGTCCGAAGGCCAAGGCCTCTTTTTATAGAAAAATAAAGTACACGGCGTGTATATAAAGTACACGCCATGTACTTTTGTCAACGCATTTTGGCACCAATTTCTCCACTGGTAGGTGGCCTAACAAACTATCTTTGACTGTTGAACATGGCGTCGCCTGGTGGTTGAGTGTACACGGCATGTAGCGCCTCTATACACGGTGTGTAATGTCAAAATTTGGCAACCAACGCCTTCTGGAATATTAGACACGACGTGAAGAAATGAAACACGCCGTGTCTCCTTCAATGGCCACGTGACATGTAGAACCTTCTCGACAAAAACCGCTTCTAGAATATAGTACACAGCGTGTAACACAGCCTCATACGGCGTGTAGATTCTCTCCAGTGACATGGGATTGTACTTCCTCCTTCGTTCTGTGTCCCTGTCTGGATGTACACGACGTGTATAAAATTACACGCCCTGTAGTTTCAAAATTTTCACATACTTCCCTTGATTTATGTATTTTATCCAGAAAGCTTCTAAAAGAAAACAAAATCACAAAAATCAAAGCATATGTTCATGGAACAATAGATATTTTTTGAAAAAATGTTTTTGTTTTAAATTATATATATGAGAATGTATACAAAAATCGGGTGCATCATCCACTCATGGTCGGATATCTCTTTTATTTGTTCTCTTATTTGAAAGGGACTAAGTTGTAGCGGCTAAAAAAACCCCCTGACACATCAAACCTTTAGGAAAATCACATTACCATGTCTCCCATTTGGGTATGTATATCTACAGTCAGAGGTTTCCCAAGTTTGTCTTTTAAGGGAGTCAGGATCCATGGGATGTTTATAGGTTTGTATATCTACAGTCACATGGATCCTTACCCTAGAGATAGTGTTGGGAAATTCCTAGTCGTGGATTCTGGGGATGAAACTATATCCTCCCTTTTTGTCCAATAAGATTCAGATATTCTAATTCCCAATAGGGAGAGTGAGAGTCACACTTTATTTTCCATTAAATAAAGAAAAAGTCCCCCTCCTCTCTTGGGATCCACTAAGGGAATACCTCCTAGATTAATCCCCTAGTTATTCAAGATAGACCCAATGACCTTCACTTTCATTTCACATTTTAGGGTTCATTGCTCCACACCCACACCCACTGTCACATTGGCCTATTTCTCCATAGTCATGTCATCTTCCATTATTGGAAGAGAATGTGTTTGGTTTATTGAATATTTCAAATCCTCTTGTATCTCACACTGAGTATGGCTCACATGGGCTAAAAAATTTGTATTATCACAACATCCACACAATATCCTACTTCTTTAACTACAATAAATTTGATTCCCACCATAATTAGGATATGTAGGAATCCTTCAACTAGGGCCCAAGATCACTGGATATCCTCATCCAGAATCAAACCCTAATTACCTTATTCAGGGAATCCTCCTTAAGAGTAAGCCCCGAATTAAGCACCTTAAATCTCTTTGAGTCAAGAAATTTATCATGGACCATGTTACACAAGAATCCTCCATAAGATTAATCCCTGACATATTTCTCACAAAAAGGTTCATACACTCCTATGAGACATACCGAACTACGTGGGAATTTATTCCCATCCGAGTGGGATACGTAAGAAGTCTCTCTGAGGTTCTAACCCTACCCAAAAATAAACCATATTCTACTGAGGCCATAGTCTCAATAGGGTCTAATCCAAAGTCAAAATTCATATCCTTTCCAGGTTTCTTGGGTTTCATAGAAATATGTCCCACACCATGCTCTGATTAAGAACCATCCTCTTAGATGTCTTTACAAATTACATTAAACTTTATGCTTAGGTCCTTACCAAACAACCTCAAAAGGTATGATGTGTCCCATTAAGCATCACTGAACTACGATTGTTCTGATTCCTTTCAAAAAGATATATAGGTATCCCATTTATGGGTACAATCCCAATATCAAAACAAACTTTCATCTCCTTGAATGACAATAAATTATAGATTGCCCCGTTTAGTGGCTTAAAAACCAGTATTATCATTACAATAGTTAAAATAATTTATAAATAGTTTAAGAGGGGATAAAATTTATGGAGACCCTTGAATATATACAGATATATACATTAATGAAGAACCTCAAATACATACTAATAATTATAAATTTCACATATTCTAGTAATTGATTGCAAATTCTGAGGGTTATATACGTTAATATTGGAAAATTAATTAGGATTCGTGAAAATATATGAAATTTATAAGAGAGTCCTGGCGTAGGAAATAATTCCCCCAAAAAGGGTGTAATGAGTCTGAATTCCCATCATCTCGACCAATGTGTTTTCATAAAATCATAGGTCAAAACCTAACAAATGCCTACCTTTGGAAAGTAGGTCCCTTTTGATAAAGAACCATTGGATATTTCTAGTTCCATAAATAAATCCAATGAAAAAGGTTCGGAAGTAGTGATTCTAAATAAGGGCACATTTTTCTAGGAGGAACATGCCTTCTTTGAGTTTCTTTGATGTGGGTTTGAATATTATTTAACTTCACTTTTGTTTCCTCCATAATATCTAGGGCTATAAGATTCCTTTCACCAACTTCATCTCAACATGTTAGTGTATGACATCTCTTTCCATATGATGCTTTATATGGTGCCATTTTGAATAATTGAATGGAAATTATTATTGTATGAAAGTAATACCAAAGGAAAATAATGATCCCACATACATTTAAAATCAGGTGAGCATGATCTCAACATATCTTATAATGTTTGGATCATATTTTCTGATTACCTGTTAGGTTGATGGTGATAAGAATTACTCAATCAGATCTTAGTATTCAAATATTTTTGGAGACTTTTCCAGAATTTTGAAGTAAAAAATGAATCATGATCAGATAAAATTGAGATAGGTTCTCAATGAAGCCTTACAAATTCATTGATATAGAGTAATTAAAGATGATCTAGTGGAAAATTCTAACTTATTTTAGGAAAATGTGCAGATTTTATAAGACAATCAATAATTACCCATATTTCACCATTCTTTCTTGGAATTTTTGTTAGTACAGTGAAAAAATTCATAGTGATGTCATCCCATTTCCAAGTGGGAATATGTAGAGGTTTCATGACTCATATAAGGTGTTGTCTTTTATCCTTCACCTATTGAATGACTAATCATCTTAATACATAATCAGCAATTTCATGCTTCATGTTGTTCCACTAGAAATTTTATTACAAATATCTATAAATCATAGTTCTTACATGGTGTATAGAGAAATCTGAACTATATAAATCATCCAATACCTCCATTTTAATCTTGGGTATATAAGGAACACATATACTTCTCCAAAATTTCATTATTCTGTCCTCACACATGAAATATAGAAATATCCTATCATTCACATATTTAATTTTCTTTTGAATAATCTCTTAATTAGATTGAGAACATTTAATTATTTCTAATTAATATGGTTGGGAAACAAATTGAAAAAGTAATGATGCTTTATTTTCTTTGATAATTTCCATATTTAACATCGCTATATTCATGTAATAGGATCCTTGTCAATCTTGATTTTGTTTATAACTCAATGGTCATTCCAAATAAATGCATTTTCCACATTATTTCCTTTCCCTAGATGGTAGTGTATGGAATAGTCATAATCCTTGAGTAGACTGAGCCATATGAGAAGATATATTTCAATCTATTGTAATTATTATATATCTCAAATCCTTTATATTATAGATAATGTATCCATATTTTTATAGAAACGATTATAGCTTCTAACTTATGATCATGAGTTGGATTGTTCTGTTCATGAATTTATAACTTCCTTGATTCATAGTTAATAACTCTATCATTCTGCATAAGGAGACATCTAAGTCCTTTATTTGATGCATCACTATAAATCACAAATTCACCAATTCTCAATGGTAGAGTCAAGATTGGAGAATTCACTAATTACATCTTCAATTCATCAAAACATTATTCACATTCTTTTGTCTATATGAATTTAACCCCTTTATGAGTAATCTTGGTTAATGGGTTAGCTAATCGGGTGAGGTTTTCTAAAATAAATTCTAATAATAACCCACTAAACGAATAAAACTGCATACCTCGGTTATGTTCATTAGAGTAGGCTATTCAGGAAATTCCTTTTTCATTGAATGAGAAACTAATATTGCATCTCTAGAGATAGAATAGCCAAGAAAAGAAGACGTTTGAAGCCAGAATTCACACATTCCAAACATCTAATATAACTCATTTATTCTCAGAGTCTTTAGAATAATATGTTTTTGATTCTTATGATCTTCATATCTTTTGGGGTATACCAAGATATCATCAATAGAAACTATAAAAATTTCATAAAGCAATTCCTTGGAATCTATATGAATTAGATCTTTGAAAACAGAGGGTTTACTGATCAGTTCAAAAGGAATTATTGTAAACACATACTGCCAATACCTGGTTCGAAATGATGTATTTGGAATATCTTCCCTCTTCACATGAAACTGATGATATCTAGATCAAAGGTGAATCATTAAAAAAATTTGGGCAGTAATAATTTCATCAAATAAATCATCAATGCGAGGAAGGTGATACTTTTTGTTTATCGTAATAGAATTGAACTCCCTGCAGTCTGTGCATAGCCTTATAGATTAATATTTCTTCTAAATTAAAAGAACATGATATCTCCATGGAGAAACACTAATGTAGATACATCCTTTATCTCTAAATTCATCTAGGTGTTTATTCATCTCTACTAATTCCACTGTGGCCATTTGATAAGGTGTAATTGAAATAGGCCTTTCATAAGGGATTAAATCAATAGGAAAATCAATTTCCAGCTTCGGAGGATGTCCAGGTAATTCCTCAAGAAAAACATAAATGTATTCTTTCAAAACAAATACATCATCAATTTTAAGATTTCTTTCCTCACCTATACATATCTTTTTTATCTTCCTCCCTATAAATTTCATTCAGTAGAGCTGCTAGGGTGGATCAAGATAATTATCAAATGATGAGGTTAATTCTCTAATGAAAAATGATTCTACGCCATTCTCAAAATTTTTAACTTCCTTCTTCATACAATATATTTTTTCATCAATAATTTAAATCCAGTTCATATAAAGAATTATATCAAAGTAAATCATGGGTATGATTATAAGTTCAGTGACTAAATCACATTTATGAGTCATAAGAGGGACTGATCGTCACATCTTTGTTTCAATGATACTTGCATTAAGAGTTTTTACTAAGAACCCCTTTATTAAATCAAATTGGAAATGTATAATTGTCATTGAAAATTGAGAATATATAAAATAATTCAATGATACAAAATCGAATAATGAATTGGCTATGCTTGAGGAAATGATAAAACTACCTTCCACCACATCATAAGAACTTCAACCTTCAGCAGTTGTGATCACATAAGCTTGGCCTTTCTCCCTTGTCCTTCTCTAGGTAATGTTTTCATGATGATTATGACAATCATTAGAATAATGTCCCATATATTTACAATTGTAGCATTGAACATTAGTAGATTCTTTTTTCCACAACAATCCTGAGATTGGTGGCATATTTCTACACATTTGTAATATATTTTTTTTCCTTTTATATTGGATTTGGGGAGTTTCTTTCCAAAAGCATCACATATTGTACAAGTAAACTTCTTATTATTCCCTTTATCTATTATTTCCTCTTAAACCCTCTTATTATATTACTTTCCTTTAAATCCATAAGACCTAGATAATTCATTCTCTGTCTTGATTTCACGTGACATTATATCTTCATTTGATGAGAAAGATTGGGAAACTGATACCCTTTAGAGGAATGGTTTTAAACTATCAAATAATCAATCAATCTTACTCATTGAATTACATATGTAGTCTACGACATGACTTGATGGATTTGTAAAATTTTATTCATACTTCACAATTTTTTCAATCTCTTTTTGGTTCCAACTCAAGAATTTCCTCTCCAAATCTTTTTACCTTTCTTGAGGAAAATAGTTGGTCAGAGAATAATTTCTTAAATTCCCTCAATTATATTTCTTCTATTGATACCTCCCCCTTAATGTTTTGAATTAAATACCACCATTTATTTTAATCTTCTGAGTGATGATAAACCACCATGACAATATTCCCCCTTTTGTTACATCCCAAATAGAGAAATATATTCTCTAAAGAACTTATCCACTACTCTGCTACAAATGATTTCATAGTCCCAATGAATTATGGGTGATCTTGTCACATAAATTTTTATAATATTTATCCTCCACATCAGGGACCAGTATGCTTTATATAGGTAAAGTTCTTATTCATAACCTGAGTCAGATGTCCTGGTATAGTTATAAGTTTCTCAACACTAGTATCATCTTTAGAACCAATATCATTATTTTTCATAGGAGGGAAATTCCAACATGGGATACATGTGTTCATGTGATTTCAATTCCTTACAATAGGAACCATTAAAAAATAAGGATGTACACTAAATTAGGTTATAAATCATAATGTATAATGTCAAACTAACAAAATAGTTCCCATACATTTACATTTTATGCATGTATAATTTTATAATAATATTCATTGTTTCTTTGAGGACATATTTACAATTAAATACTTCATGATGGTTTATAAATAAAATGTGAATTATCCTTAGCATATCTCATGGAGTGTCAATCCATGTGTGCAATAAGGGTCTTTGTCGTGTACTAGGTTACCCCAAGTTAAGCCTAAAACACCTTGTTGTAGTTGTTACTCCTAGGTACATTTCATCTAGAACCACATTGGCTTATAGTATCTAGAAAGAGGTTTATTTTCGTGAATGACCCACATAATATATATCAGACAAAAATTCTTGGGTATTCTTGTATACATACACTAAAATTCTATCTTAGGGTTTTTTTTCATAATCAATGTATTATAAACATAATGTCCAACGATTCTACTAAACTTCCTCTAATAACAACTGTATGGACCTAGACCCTATTTTCCCAGATCTGGTACCTTATATTAAAATATTTTCATAATTAAGAGATATTTTTATCCTAAATAAATGATTAGTTTAGTAGATTTTGAAAACCAAATACACATATAAGATGAACATTACAAATTGAAAACAAAATCATTCCAACTCCTTTGGAAACACCCATAATAATTATATTATTCTTGCAAGTCATTCATAATAATATTCTTCTTCACTACCTAGGGAAAATAAAACATAACCAAGGGCTATGATCTGGTGATCTATAGGGTATGTAATACAGTAAAATTTAATATAAAAATAAATACTAGGCGTAGTGAAAAACTAAAAACACATGTCTTTAAAAATATATTTGAGCATAATATGGAAGGAATAAAATATCATTAAATATATCCATATAACTGTTCATAGGATAATGAAACTTAAGCGTTGATATTATACTTGTCAAATAATCACATGGTTTATCAATTTATAATACCATAATGAGGGAATGCATAATTTCAGACATCTAAAACATATTATCAAGGCATCAACCAAGACATTTGAAAATACTAGGGTAAAACCTCAACCAAAACCAAATTATGTTTTGTCTCATGATACCTAATGATACGTCAAGGGTATATAGTTTTCCCCACCCATCAAATTCTAATTTCAATGAATTAATAATATGAAATGGGCTAATCATAATCAACATGAACATATGAAGTAACTTCCCCCAATTTGTACACATAAACACTAACCATTTTGAGTTATATAGTAAATCATATCAATATAGAATATACACAATTAAACTAATCATAAACCATTTAATATAATATATTACATTATAACCATATGATATTAAACTCAATAATACATAAAATTTTATAGAGGTGTTCAATAAACAAAAGTACTGTAATAAAATAATCATGGATTTTTTTAGGGAAATACACTTTTACTATGAAAAGAGGAGTTATTTTGGAATTATATTTTCAGAGAACAAAAAATAAACTAAGTCATCTTTTTCATGATTAAATGAGTGGTTTTAGGAAAATAATGGTTGTCTAAAACAGATCATGTAGGGAACATCAAAATTAGTAATAATTTTTGAAGTTCCCTTGAATCAGTATTTTTTATTGGGAAGAATTGAGAAATATCATTATAAAACAATTAACTACCCAATAATAAATTATGATTCTAATTAGTTAAAATATATAGAAAATTAAAAAAATAATTTAAGAGGTTTAAATAATAATAATTAATGAATTAATTTTGATTAAGAGAGACAAAGAGTAACCTAGAAGAAAATTGTTGTTTGGGTATAAAACCCTTACCTTATATCTGAATGAGTTCTTCACATGACCTTAACATACTATATAATGAAATTAAATACATTAATTAATTAATAATATTATATACAATTATTTTATTTATTATAATTTTTTTATGTTCATTTATGTAATTTCAGATGAGTTATATGATACAATTTTATCGCTTGAGAGTGTTCAATTCCTTGGTTTTCCTGATCAGTATACTTGTATATGAGTATGGAAGTTCATGTGTAATTGGTATAATGCTATAAAATTAAATTTATATGATACTAATTAACAAGTAGAATATTAAATAGAGATATAATTTATTTTTTATATGGTATGAGGATGAATTATTTGATAGAAAATTACTGATAATCATTTTGATTATTTTGGTGATATTTTGATTATTACAAACTAGTTTTGTCATGTGAATTAGTATTATGTATGTACATTGGTTTGAGAACATTTAATAAGATATAAGAAATATTTTATAATTTTATAAAAACATAAAATTGTTTTCATGATCATACTCGAATGAGAAATTGATGAACGAATGTTTATATTCCACGAAGGTTGTAAATTGGCACCTTCCAGATGATGAATCCATTTTTTAAAAGAGATAGAGGGATAATAGTTTGAGGAAGGATATTACATTAACCTGGTATCATTATATTATATATATGATACTATATTTTTCATGATAATTTAGAAATAGGTGGTTAAGAGACGATAAGAAATAAAAATAAATTGAAAATGAAATAAAAATAAAAAGGAAGAGGGTTTTCCTCTTGAAATATCCTCATTGAGAACATGCTTAAGAGAAGGGGTTTTGATATTTTGGAAAGAACAAGAGATAATAGAAATGGGGAGTGACTAGGGAAGTGTATTTTGTATAACTTTTTGAATCTTAAATGCTTAAAGGAGTGAGGAGAATAGGGTGTGATGGGTGGGATTTATAGTGGTGTAGAGGGGTGTTTTTTTGAATGTCTTGTTCATTATTTTATTATTTTGCTGAACACAATCAATAAGGATGATTCTTGTGAACAAAAATAGTGAAAAGTTAATTTTAATTATAAAAAAGTGTGATTGTATTATACATTACTCATGTAATAGTGTATTTATTATCTAACATATTTATACCATAAATTACCATAATTAACTATTCACCAAAATTCAAGTATTTTAGAAATATCCCAAAAATTATAGATAAACTTTTTTTGACATGTAGAATTAAAAAATGGACTCCATTTTATCAAAAAAAAATTCTAAATTTGTGAAATTTAATTTTTAATTTAAATCCTTATTTACTTCAAAAATACATATTTTAATTTTAAAACTGATATTATAACACTTTCTTATATTAGCTAAGGTATCATAAAATTATCCTAAAATCAGAAAGAAACAATATATTTATTTAAGAAGAAATGTTATGTAAAATAATATTATTTTAAATCAATTTATTAATTCAAAATTAAAATTAAATATTTATTAGTCACAAAATATACAGACTTAATTATTAATTTTTAAAACATTCACTCTCATTTATATGGTGCATAAATTTTATTTGTACTTACATGGGTGTGGTTACTATTCAAAAGGGTAATATTAATATTTATAAGGGTATATTAATATTCACCAAAAATATATATTGGTCCTATTAGACTATAAATATTCTATTGATTGCAATCGTGTCTGTCCCTTTTTTCAAAAATCAAAACAAAGAGACAGTAAAAATATTTTTAACAGCTAGGTTATAATAACAAAGTGTTGTTTTGTAGAGAAAAATTGTTGCATGAATTAAATTATCTATTAAATTTATTAGTAAAAACTTGAGGTGTTACAACATTCCCATTACAAGGATCCATTAAAATCAGAATAATAGCCAATGTCAAAAGTCATTTCATCTCATCGAAAGAAGACTGATATTTCACATCCCGTTTTAATTTCATTCCTCTACAGGAAAGAGTAATAAAATATAATGAATATTTGGATAAATAATTGAATACCAATGATATTATCCATCAATACCAAGGATTCTATGAATCTCAAGGATATTTTGTAGCTCCTCTAGTGACAATACATCCTCCAGCTTCTAAGGATCAAATGAATATCCACATTCAGAAGTAACATTCCACAAAACTTCACTTATTTGATCCAAAAATTATTTGTTTAATTATTTATATAAAAATGGAGACTCATATGTATTACCAAAATAAATATTTTATAGAGATTACACATATGTTTAAACCTCAAATAAATTAAAATATTATTTCTTAAAAAAAGTATCAAGATTCTTATTGAATATCTAGTTCATCGAATCCATACAGACTGTAGGAGCCTTAATAAGATCAAATGACATTAAATAATATTCAAAATAGTTGTACGAAAACCTAAACCCCAAATATGAAAAAATATATTCTCAAACTATTTGTAGATTATAACCCAGAAAAATATCACACTTAGAAAACCACTTTCCCCTTTAACTGATCACACAAAAAAACCACATAAGGAAAATGATACATATAATTAACCCTAAAAATTTTCAACATCGAATTTTCCACTCAAAATAGATGTCAACCATCATCCTTATTGTAAAATAGAATTTGGTCCACCCTTGAAAAAAAATTACTTGAGAGAAAAACACATTTCTCAATTAAATCATCCAACAAAATCTTGATCAATTTCAGCTTCAGTGGTGCCATAATATAAGGGGGTATTGATCAGTTGTGTAATCAACACCAAATAAATAATAATCTCCAACTCCCTCTATAGAGGAAGTATAGAGTGGTAATCTTGGAATACATTGGAAAAATAACAAAAAAAATTGGAATATTAAAAAAAACATCACTATAAAGAACTGAAAAAAATAGAAACTCATGATTTCTGGATAGAGAAGCCATGTATGACCAAACCTCACATCCCAATATCCCTTAAATAATTATAAAATCATATAAAAAACAAGTAATAATGAACACTGATGATAATAATAAACCTTATCACAATTAGTGAAAATAAAATTCTTCCCGATGATGAAATTAAATAGATCATGATCAAGTATAAGGAAATCTGAGACCAAATCTGCATCATTTATCAATAGAGAACTAAAAGTAAATGAATACCCCTAATCAATTCTCATTCCTAGAGGTGTTTATAACTCTATAATAGAGTACATGACTTCCATTGTATGATTATTCATATCAACAAAATGGGAAGATTAAAAAGGGTCAGAGGTATCGTTATGAAATAAAACAGTTTATATAGAAGATTCAACAAAGATGATACCTGTCAATATAAATGGTCTCATATCAACCTCCACCAAAAAATCATTTATTGCATGAAGGTTTAGTATTCTAGTGTCCTAGGGATGGATATGTATAGACATTGAAGAATATAATAAGGCAAGAGTGGACTATGGATGTGATGACCCCTGGCCATAATGAGGAATAGGTATATACTGATAGAATGACTTAAAATTGCTATTGTAGCCGCAACCATTACACATCATTACTAGTCTGGAAGAGGAATACCATTTTTTCCTGAACTCTCCAAACTGATAGTAACTCAGGGGAACACTAGTAGATACAAACTATAGTGAACAAGATGCCTACTACTAAGAACCACCTCCATCACCTCTACGATTATCATTCCACGTTATCTTCTTTCCCTTCATACCAATGATGATTCTATTGGGTATACAAAAATGGGTATAATAACCCATATTTCCTTCCATTATATCACTTCTAACATATCCCTATCTACAATATTTTCATAGGTATGAATCCTCTATATGAATACCAATGATTTGATGCCCTATCAGAAACCCTACAGGTACTTATAAGACTTCATATGATCATTCTTCACGAAATATAGAGTTTAAAGAACTATTTAAGCTAATCGATTGTTGTATTCCAACACCAAACATTCTACTTTCTATAAAGAGAGGATCTACAATGAATTTTCTATCATTAGAGTATCTTGAAAGAACCGCTAGAATCAAAGGGTCTTAAAACCCACCTCGATAATCCCATGTGATTTTTATCTTATAAAATGGAATCCCACCATCATATGCTAGGTCCCTTGATTCATAATTTTTTTAACTTCACATTTATGACCTCATAACTCTCAAAAAAGTTCAATATCTGTTCAAACATGTCGAACCAGTCCTCGGCCTCTTAGGGATCATTTGTAGTCTTAAATGACATGGGTTTCTTAGGTATTAACTCATGAGATTTATCCCTTTCCCCTATATCTCTGGTATGTACCTCAATAACTAGGTTCTAGACATGTGGAACATTTTGGTACATGACACAAAATTCTCACAGGTTTACATCTATATTTTCTCATCCAATGTAGGATTCCCTTGAGGAGAATCCATTAAATCCTCATATAGAACCCACTGGTGACATCTTAGAGGAATATCTATACACATAAAAATAGACGAAATGATCATTTTATATAATATTATCATTTAAAAACAGAAAACCAAAAAATAGGATTAAGATCATGAACTATAAATAAGAGACACACATCCCAACAAACCATGGTAACTTGATTCTCATAATGGTAAGAGCTGGCTAATAACTCCCCTCAATGTACCTCTCATGTCCCACCAATCCTATTTATAGTTCAATCAAAATCACAAGACTGTGCATAACCATTATCTAAAACCAATCTATAATGAACCTATAAGGATACCCTCAAAAATAAAAACCCAACTAATATGGAATAAAGTCAAATGGGATTTCTAATCCTCGTAATTTTACAAATAATAGTAAGAAACCTATAACAACTAAAGGGAACCATTTAATCCAACATAAAATATATCACATTACATATATATACATAACAAAAAAGGTACTAAGATTTAAATAATAAGAATATTTCATAACCTAAAGGATTCATCATAAATGATAAAACAGAAAATAATATAAAAAACTCTAAGGTACAAGTCCAAAAACAAAAGAGAAAACCAAAACATGGTAAAAAAACTACTCCATGTGATAAGAAGACAACATAACACTATCTAGACACTAGTTACCATAGAACCAATGATTAGACCAATGATTCCACACTATAGTGCCTTACCATTCCTTGGATCAGGCGATATAACATGGTTTACACACTACTAAATGGGTGTGTAATGTGTGATCTTAACAAGCTCAGTAGCATACAACTTTGGTGTTCCATAAAAATTATCTGAATAAATATCTAAACATGATAAAAATTATAAAAAACACAGAATGGTATTTAGTTAAATTATGTTTATATCAAACTCATAGTAAAAAATTTCCCTTTTTCTACAGTTTTAATAAATCCAGGTTAAAATATTTCAATTCATATCACATATGTCCAAAATGATAATCAAACCCAATAAATACAAAAAAAACGTATAGGTACATAACATCAAGGATCACTTAATTTCTGGCACTATAGATCACTCATACCCAAACATAGTGAATCCTTTGTATCAATTCCTTAGAAATATGCATTAAATCATGGGATCTTATGAACACCCCAAAAAATAGAACCTCCCAATAGTGTCTAACAAGTCCCTAAGAGACTTTTCCAATGGAGAAAAGGAACAACCCTTGAGTGAACCCCCAAAAAGTAACAACATAATATGATGATTTTTATACATTTGAACTAATTACTTAGGGGTTACCATGTGATATATTTTCCAAATAATTTCTTCCAAATCATAATTTTAAAATTATTTCATAAATCTATTTCACAATGATTTGAAAATAATTTTTCATTTACCCAAAAAGGGTAAAATCACCTTTCATAAAATGTGTTTTTACACACATTAAAATCTATAATTCATTAAAATTAATTTATAAAACAATTCATAAAACTAGATAATTTATGGTACATCCAACATAGTCTAGAGATGATTCCACTTACTTCAATCTTGAGTTGCACATACCCACAATGATATCCACCAACATAAGAAGGAATAGAAAGAGAATAACATAGGCCTAATAATCTATTCTCACATCATAGAATACCATTCCACAAATATATATATTTTGTAGTAGTTATATCACAATATACCTTAAATTAAATGTTCTCACCACACCATAACCAAAATGGACTATCCCCGAGAACAATATCACATAACAGATCTAAAAAGGACTAAACAAAATGTCACCATTGGTTTGATAAATCCAAAATGAAACATTATTCCACTATGATAACCAATGGAAATAAACAAGAAGAAATACCTCTTAATAGGAACATGCGACACAACCACTATAGAGATCGAACATATGAATAGAAAAAACACATATGGAGAGAAGACACCAAATCATTCTTATAGAAGCCATATGGTCATAGGAGAATGGATTCACAATGAGATTGTTAATGATAATATTTTAAGCATGACATAAATCCACTGGAGTGAATTATTTATAGTGTAATCACCTAGTTTACAATGAAAATATTCTATAACTCATATAAAATGAAAAACATGTTTCCCCGAGTAAAATATACCCATAAGAAATTTATTTATTGCGTAAAATCACGTCTTATGACATAAAAGGAATTCACAGTGTCAAAAGGATTTTATGGAATTAAATATTATTTTATGATAGACCATTTCATGGAATGTTCCTAAAAGTTAATTTACATAGTAAGCTACACATTTATGAAAACATTGTCCTATAGGTAGTACCCATCTGAGTTTTTACAGGTACTGCCAAAACAACTCATAAGCTATTGTGACTCATGATTATCATACATATATATTACATATTTTTATATGAATATTAAATATATTACATAGTCAAATCATTGGGGGTTGTTTTATTTTAGTGTATTTGGATACTAGTTACAAAATAGCCTAATTTGGAAAATGGTATTCAACATCACCCTTAAAGAACATTTTATTTATTACACTTCATAAACAGACCATAGATAAATCCTTTCTTCATAACCTGGTTAAAGGAAACCTAAGAAAGGGTGTGATCTAATTATTAATAAGTGTGAAAATTAGGAATATGTATATATGACCTGAATATAAGGGTATAAAAACATTACCATAACATTTGAAAACCATACCCGTCATATCAACGAATATAATATTGAGTCATCGTAGAGAGATTGGTATTTTATAAGACAATAATCACAACAGAATCAAATAACATAATCCATGAGAGTATAAAATTAACATAAGAAATTTTTTTAAGGAATGCATATCATATTATAACAATGTGAACATGTATTAATAGAGACATGTCTAATCATTATGTTATGAACATGAAATCTGTCCCTCGTGTAAACTTATTGATATGAAACTAGGTCTAAACACAATTTTATAAGCATGAATGATAGTTACACATATAAAACTACTAACATGTAATCAGGTTCACACATAAAATTTTAAAAATATTATTATTTTCACTCATAACATTGGGAACATGTAATCAGGTTCATGGATAACATTTATACAATGAGTTATCCATTTGTATGAAAATCATACATAAAAGGATGTTAATGGATAGGATAAATATGTTTGAGATAAGATCATAATAAATTTATCATATCATAACCAATTAAATTAAATGGTATTCTTAAAAATTTCATCATATCATATCTAGTGGATAGAATAAAGGATTCATAACCATTTCATCATTTCATCATTGCATAGCCTATGGCGAAAGATTCACGTTTAATATAACTTTTATCACAGTTTAAAAAGTGTAATAAAAATAGGTTTCAAAAAATTCACCCCATTATAAAAATAAACCATTAAGAGAAGGAATAATAATGGTATCCATGGTTTCTATCCCCAGAAAAGCATAAGTTACATAAAATGATGTCATCACAGATAGTGAATGATTCTGAAAGGGAAATCACTTGGAACATTGTTTGAAGAAAATAACATTTTTTAAAGATTAAATAATAAAATAAATCATTTATATAATATTTTATAAATCCTTTTATTTAAAATTATAGATGAAAAATATAAGGGAATATTTAAATATCTATTAAAATTTTTATTGAGGAAAATAAATTTTCCACTATGAAAAATAAATAAAATATAAACCATTTTGAAAACACTTTTTGTTTAAAATACCCTTTAAAACATATAATGTGATCTTAAATGTATATAATGGGAATTCTAGTAGGAATTTTTTTCTCTCTATACATCTTAAAATATTGATTTCATTCACATATATATTAAAATATATAAGGGTATTATTAAAAAAACACTTTAATATTTTTTATAAATTTTTATTGAAAATAAAAACATAGTTAAAAATGTAATTAATAACTCATTTAGATAATTCTAACAATATTTTTGAAAATATTTTTTAGAATACATGGTTTTTGAAGAAAAACAATTTTTTAAGAGATAATTAAATATGATTTTCTCTTTAAAGAATTGTTTTGATCTATTGAGTACATAAATATAGTAAAATGAAAGCAAAAATTATTCTCTATAAATAAATAGAGGAGAATAAAATAAATGATTTTTTTGAGTTGGAGATTATATTTTTTCATCATTGGGAGTATACTAATGAGTAATCCAAATAAATGGTGATATTGTAACAAAAAAACCATACCACATTGCTAAAAGTGAATCATAATCCTAATGAATGAATAAAATTAAATTATACATAGAATTTAATGTGATTAAATAAATTCATGATACTACATTTAAATGGGGATGTGTATACATTTCATAAAGAAGACAGGTTCATAACATAATATATGCCTCATATGGGTAAAATTGCGATAAATATCCCTTACCGCTTGCGTATCTTGTAAACCATAAACCTCATGAAATGGATATCCTAAAATTTATATGTAGTTCAATAAAAATTAAATGATATGAAATAAAATATAAATTCATGTAGATTATATGAACGAAATATAACAAACATGTGTTTAATATGGAATGCATCTTACAGAAGTAAAAAAAAGTTAAATTGAAAGCCCATACAGCTTTAGTAATCTTTTGAATCATAAGACCCAATAAATAAAAACATAAAATGATATATTTAATATGAAGAAAGTTTGTATTTAATGATATAAAATTTTAAAGGAATTTAAATACTCCATAAAAAATAAATGAGTGGTGAATTTTCATGTCTCCCAAAAATGAGAGAGAGAATAAGAATCCCTTACCATGAGTTTTGATTTCTTTCATACATATTCAAACCTCCTATATAATAAATATATTTTTATTATAAATATATTATAGAACCATAATTAAAAATATTTTACCATATATTATTTACATATGACCATTTATTACCCATTTTTTAACAATTCTGTGTCAGAATCACGTTTCTTGTTATAACCGCTTTGTTTTACTTATATATTTTTATTTTTTATTTTTAGTCCACATTATTTGATCATGGTTCCATATCCAGAATAATAATAATGAAATAAATTTAATATTTATATTTTAATTATACTTTTAAAATAAATCATGAAATTTCATTTAGAGGAATGAATTATGTTACAATCGTGGAGACATTTGGACGTCCGTATGCATGGAGAATGTTTATATTTTTCAATAATCATTATGGATAAAAAGTAAATAATATGTTACTATTAAATAATTATTATAATGTAATAAATACTATATTTGTTTATTAATATACTTATACATATCATCGATGTGGAATGGTGATGAAATGTGAGTCATGTCGCTACGTGAAGGTGGAATTCTACACGTACAAAAACAACATTATCATCTAACAGTGAGTCAAAAGGTAAGAAATAAAATGATATAATATATTTTTATAATGATAAATATGCAATTAATATCATAATTATGTCATGTATATTATATATATTCATTAAATTTATTCTAATTATCTTCCATGTAAAATTTTAGTGGAAAACAAATCACATCGCTTCTTGAGGCGGTAGTTTCCTGTACACACGAACGATGTTATCTTATCCAATATAGAGTGGAAAGTAAAATAATTATATATGATATAATAAATAAATAGGTATATTTATAAAATAAATACAATATATATACTTTATTCTCATTCATAATACCCAACTTTGATTGGTGGTAATGAAAAAACAATTGACATCAGATCACGAGGTGGTAGTCAACCATACACACGAATTTTGATTTCCTAACCCATTTGCTAAAAGTCGAGATAGGATTTAAAAATGACCTTAAAATTGAAACATATAAGTATATTTAAGATATATATATATGTTATTATATAATAATGTTTTAATTATAATTAAATAAAGTGGATCAAGAAATAAAATAAAAATACCCATTGAAGAAAGTTACCTATTCATTGGTATCCTCCTTTGGTTTTCACCAAAATCCAACATATGTTGAATTTATGATAAAATTAAAGTGTCTAGGATTATATGAGGTAATTTTTTTTGGATTTAGGTAAGCATTAGGGGTTAAAATAGGATTTTATAATGTTAATAAGAGAGGAGAATGGATGACCTTTTATAAGTGATGTGAGTGGAATACTTGTAATTTTTTGAATTTTTTTATTTCAAAAAGGTTAAAAATGGATTATTATAAAGAATTAGACATTATAAGGACGAAATGTGGCCATAAAATGAACTTTAGTTAGATTTTTTTTTTCATTTTAACCATTATTGCTTAATTTTAACCCCTGATAATCCCATTTTTACCTTCACCGTGGTAATTAATTTTTACTATTTTCTATGTTAAATTTGGTAAAGTTTTTTGTTTTCATTTTTTGATAATATTAATTAAGATTATTTGAAACATATAGTACCTTTTTTCCAATTTAATTTACATAATTAAAAAATTTTAATTTAAAATTAATTTCATAGATGGGAAGATAAAGTAGGTTTTTAAAAAGGAAAATGTTCAAAATATTATAAATATTTTATATAAAAATTAAATAAATAAATTATTTGAATAAACTAAATGGGTATAATATTAATTTAACAGAACAAATATTACTTGAAAACCAGTTTAAAATGTCATTAAATTTATTATTAATTTAAAGGAAAGGCAGTTTTTAATTAAAATATAATAGTGCTCACTATTCATCAAAAAAATAATCTTTTATCAAATTATTAAAAATTCAGCCTAAAGTAATTTTGATATTCCTATCTAAAAAATAACATTTTTTTAAAAAATATAAACCTCTAAATTATTATTTTAAAAAAAATTGAATGTAAAAATGTGAAAAACTTATTTTTAAAAAAATATAGTTTTAAGAAAAAAATTATTTTATTATTACCCCTTGGGTATAAAACACATAAGATGAATGTTATTTTTTTATTAAAAATATAATATTTAAATTTCATGAAAATAACTCAAAAAGATTTATTTTTTAAAACTTATTCAGGTAAAATGGTTTTTTTCTTAAAACATGGTGTTCTAGAAAAAAATTTCCTTTATTTTCATTTTTAAATAAATGATCACCAAAGAAATATTTTATATAAATTTTTAAATAATATATTTTTTTAATTTAGCTAATCATATTTAAAAAACATTTTACAATGGATTGTTAATAACAATAATATAATAATAATATAATAATATGTCACGTTTTATTTAAATTCGGTGTTTCATGTAACAAAATCTAAACACATTATTACATATAAAGAAAAATATAAAATTAAATAAATTAATTTGAAAAAAAATCCACAAAATCTCCAGGTGTTACATTTTACCTACTTAAAAAGTATTTTTCCCTCAAAATTAATCTTATTTATCATCAGTTTATCACCAATAAATTCCATCAGAGTTGCACATATCATAAAAATCATTAATAAAATATCCTCTTAAAAAGGGAAAGGGATGCGATAATGTCATGTATAAAATACATACTATGTTTCCAAATAAGAGTACAATTATGGGAGTTAACGACCAAAAAAACATATACCAAATAGGAATTAAATTTCATTGATATCATTAAAAATATTGATAGATGGGAAAATAATCATTGATTTTAATTAATTTTTGGGAATTAATTTTTCATATTTACTAAGTAAATATGAAAATATTCTTACTCTATATCTTTTTATTTAATTGAAAAATTTTACCCTTTAGTTATACCTTTCCATTTTTTACTTCATCCCTTACTCTTATAGATGATTTTGTTTTATTTTTGAATCATCAAATAAATAATATAAAAGAATGCTAGGTCATTTTTATATCTATACTTAAAAAGGGTTGTCATTGGTTATCTAATATGGATATATATTCTTATGGTAAATTAATACATTAATCACCAAAACCTAATAAAATGTCCATCATAAACCACTCCATAAATGGTTAACTATACAACCCTTCAAAAAATTTAAATTTTATAAGAATGTCACTAAATTTCCCAAGATCAACATTAATTATCCTAATATTGTTATGTATTTCTTAGTGGTAAAATGCCAAATATTCGAATAGATTAAACATATATTCTCCAAAATCATGGAAATAACTAGAATTAACATAAAACCTTAATGAAAAAAATACATTCTTCTTAATTCCTTGATTAAAACCAAATATTGATGATCATATTCCATTGATCCAATATTTTTTTAACTACATAAATAATAACATAAACCACATTCTCAATAAATCCTTTATTAGTTATGAGTTTATCAATAACATCCAGTTTACTCAATCCATAACAATAATCTCTTTATCTAAACTAAACAACATTTTCTCAACATTATGAACATATTAATTGTTATCTTCCCTTAATCATGTGTGTTTTTATCAAATATACAATTTCCAATAAATCAATATTCTAGGTCATTAGTACAATTCAATATATTCTTGTACATCCTTACTAAAAAAATTATACTGAAAAATCCTTATATATTTCATGATTCACAAAAAATAGTTCCTGAATTCCAACACAAAATCACATAAATCATCCCACATCTTTCTAAAACCACTAATTAGGATTCACCATATTATCCCTAAACACATCAATTATTTTATATACAATTTATAGTCTCATCATCATCAATAATATAACCATTACTGGTAAAACATTCCTAATTATAAACATGATATTTCCCCTTAAGACATTAGTTTTCAGAATACCCATACTTTCTAAACATAAATTGTTCAACAGTTGATGATATATTTTGTAGATCATTATTCTCATCCAATATGTTAACCAAACATTTCATTTTTTCCTTTTCAGTTACTTTCTTTATGTCCTTATTTTCCAAGAAAAAATCATCTTCTTATCCCTCAGATATTCTCAATTGTATTATTGTTTCCACATTATTGACAGATAATAAATTTAATTTTCTTTCCTTCATGGATTCTACTACTCGAATCCTCAACGAACTCAATACTTCTATTATTTACTGAATCCCAGTGCTAGTTTTGATAAAAATTGGTAATAATGTTACATGGTAACTTTTTTGGGATAATCATAATATATTTTAATACAATCATCATCAAATTTTGATGTACATTAGTAAATTGTCTATCACGTTAAATGTTATCTCAGTTTCTTTGGGTTACCACTATTGACTAAATAAACCTCATAGTGTGATAAATTCTATTCATAATGGGAAACCAAATTATCATGAAAATAACTTATAAGATTTCAAAATCAATACACTTTATTTTTAATCTATAACACCTTATTATTAACCTAGGTCATTAATAGGAATAATATATTTAAATCCCCTATGAGGATTCATATAATTTTTGGAAATTTCTAAATAATATTCCCTAGGAGTGTAAATCCGAGGGTACAACAATGCATGTTGTCATGCACTAAGTGATGATTGAGTACAACTCAATGAAATCATTTCAGAGTTAGTACACACATTTACCTCTATGCCTAATCGACATCCACTTGTAATATCTATACAAGGATTTAATTTCTTGGAAACGAATTTCTATATCCATTACCAAACATCGAGGACATTTTTTATACTTTTGCTCATCCAAATAATTATAATTAGATGTATCCCTAAACTTATCCTTAGAAATATCCCATGGGATATCGCTAATTGTTTCTCATACTAGTTTACAATGTTCAATTAATGATTTCATTGTATGCAAACTATAGAGACCTAGTTTTCTCATACAATGATAATACCTATTTATGGATGAATATTACATATATTACACAAAAACACACATCGGGATTATAATAGTTTAGTGTCATTGGAGATTAGGTATTAAAAATTCAAATTTTGTTAATTATATTCAACATATCCCCCAAAGATCTTCCCCTTTACTACTCTTCACAAACATAAACTACTTAAAACATTTCTTCATAACCAGGGAAAATTAACAATAAGAATGGGTGATATCATATACTCAGTAAGGGTAAACATGGAAGATATATAAGTATAAAATGATCATATGGTTACATGAACATGAGAATAACATTTTAAAACCCTACCCCACAAATAAAAGGTCATAATATTGAGTCATAAAATAGATTTTTAAAGTTCATAAGAAATTAATAATAATAGAATAAAAGTGAATGATCCATGACAGAAGAACACTTGAATAAGACATTGATTTATGTCATACACATCAAATTATATCATTTTTCATGTGTATAAATGGATACAGTTTCACTTATTATTTTATAGACATAAAATTAGGCCCTCACATAAACTTATACAAATGAAACTAGGTTAACACATAACATTATGGACATGAAAGTCTAGTCTATGAATTACACTATGAACATATAATCCGGTTTACACATAATATTGGGAACATGTAATTTGGATCAAACATAACATTGTGATTATATAATATAGTTCACTAAATGAAAATTATAAATTTTAATAGTATAAAAGAAACAAAACAAGACAAAACATTAGGGTGGGTAATAAAAATGGAGACCATATGTATCAACTCTTAGAATAATCACCCATTCAGGGGAAGCGAAACCATAATAGAAAAAATACTGATATTCCCCTTTAAAGTATTCTTCAATGAAAAGAAAATATGAAACTTTATTTCCTTCACACCATGTATGAGTAACTTGTACTTGGACCCTTAGGAGAGATATAAGATTCTATATGAACTAACTGTTAACCCATGGTATAGCCGCTATACAGTATTGGTAATTTTAAATTATTATGGAGTTTGTTTCCACCGCCTCTAAATGGAGATTTTGTATTCAAAAGATCTCCAAGAAACTGAGAAATTCCCTAAAATACACCAAAATAGAATCTCTATTACTATACCTTAAAGAAAAGTTTAGCAGCATAGATTACCTACAATCATGAACCACACCTCCTCCTCAAGAGATGCTATCCAAACATGATCCATCATTATTATGTTTTAGAGAAACATTTAGTAGATCTAATTTATCCCATCCATCATATGGGGTATCTATGGAGACATACCACCAAGAATTACAATGTGACACATCATCCTGATATATGGAACCTTCTCCCAAACCCCTAAAATATACCCATGTTCCATAACCAGACCATGTGAACTCACCTGCAGTGCAATCTGGGAGCTTTAGAGACCCTCATATTTGAATTGTTTCCAAGACATCTGAATACACTAGCACCACACAACTGAAAAAATCACACTAGACTTCTATTTACTTTTTGTATTCCCATTAATAATAAAATATATTTGTAGGGAACCATCCATAGATTTATACTGACCTTCAAAAATAAAAAACACCCCCAAGATACTCTTTGTACCGAGCACCCACTCCCATAAAAGGAAAAGATGATCTGTTGATTCCCTGCTTGGTATTGAACAATAGAGACATTTTGAAGTAAAATAAATTCCTCTTCGCTACTCCTCAGTATTAGTGGAAATAACATGATGACGAATATGCCAAACCAAAAAGCTGAATTTTCCTAGAATGTACAGACCCCAAAGAATCCACCCCTCTCATCACTTGACCCATGACTGTGATGAAGAGACCAATAGGATTTGGAATTGAAATTACTAAAAGTGGATTAGGTGAACACTAACATATCTTCCTCATCATTTGGTATGATTCTATCATACAACAAACACTATTGTGGAATAATAGTTTCATGGATGATCATTAAATATTGGATTGCATTTTTAAATAATATCTTTAGTTTGGGGAATATCATGAAACCCATCCTAACACCCACCTAGTTCTACTTACAATAGACAATATCCACATGCCCAAAAATCCAACACGAATAAAGGTTAAGCTCCCTAGATTACCTTGAAGCAATCTCCACATTCTGGTAACTTGATCCATTATCCCATCAAGAGCCACCTTATACTTCATCATAACATACTTCCACACATAGATCGACCATCAAGAACATCCCAAGAAATATATTTTTGCGAGAAGTGAATGGAATCCTCAATATATCTTATATTAATTCCCCTTCCTCTGCCTCCTTTGCTAGACTCTCCCAGAAAACCCAATGACATTTCCCATCATCATTAGTGTCCCAAATAAATTCAATAAATAGACTCTTTATTCTCCTAATAACCATTTTGGGATACAAATAGAAGAAAAAATATTCATGGTAATTGAAGAAAGAACATTATTAAATAGGGTGATCTTACCCCAATAGAAATAAAACTATTCTTGCAGTTGTTGATCAGGTTGGAAATTCTACCCAAAAGCCCACAAAAATGGTGAATGCAAACTCAATCAAAAATAATAGGGGCTGCTAGATATTCCCAATATAATGATTTTATTTATAATAAGGTTCATGCATAACATATTTACTCATGAGTTATACAACTTTACCCATCTCATTGGAGAGATATATTAGTCCCACCCATCACATAATAAAAATCATACATATGGGTTCCACAAGATCATATAATATTCAATATATCATGGCCCATAAAATGAAATAGGATTTATAAACATTTCATCATATCATAACATTTGGATAAGAGACATGTTTCATAATCATTTCATTACTTCATAACATATGTAGAAAAAAGTGCATTTCATATGAATTTTATCATGATATAACATCTATAAAAGAAAATGGATTCATAAAAATCATTCCATCATAATCATAAACCATTCATAGAAATAATATGAATTTTAAATATGGTTCATATCCCTAGTAAAGAATAAGTTATATCAAATTATGACATCATATATGGATATTTATCTTCAAAGATAAATTAGATGGGACATTTATTTGGGTAGATAAAGTTTCTATGAAAATATTTTTTTAAAAAAATAAAAATCCATAAAATATTTAGTAAATCTTTTTCACTGAAAATAAAAAATGAAAATATATAAGTGAATTCTTAAAAACAATTGAAAACATATCTTGAGGAAAATAATATTCCCACATTGATTAAAAAAATTAAACATAAAATATTTTGGAAATCATTCTCTTCAAATATAAAATTTAAAACATATAAAGGAATATTAAATTAAAATAATGGTCATGACAGTGTGAAATTATTTTCATTACGTATATGTTAAACAATATTCCATTCACATTTTCATTTAATTCCACACATGCATTATTTGGAGAACAACATGAATTTTCCATTTATTTTTTTAAATTCAAATATCGGTAAATATTTCTTTAATAATTCATTTGTATAATGTTAGAAGCTTTTTTAAAAAATAGGGTTGCAACCGAAGAGATAAATAAAAATGATTTTTTCCATAAAAACATTATTTTGTACTATTGAGTACATATAGATAGGAAAATGAATAGAAAACATATATTCTATATAAATAAAAATCGGATCCAAAAATAAATGAGTTTATTTAGAGTAATATCCTAATTTTTCTTCATTTGAAGCATACTCATGAGCAATATCGATAAATGATGAGATTTTAACATTAAACATTACCAATTTTGTTACTTAGAATCATAAGACCAATGAAATAATAATATTAAATGAAACATAGAATATTATAATGATAAATAAGTTCATGATATTACATGTTAATGGGGCTTCATATACCCCTCATAAAGAAGATAGGTTCATGACATAATGTGTATCTTATGGAAGGAAATTTCTAATAAATATCCTTCACCGATTGGGTATACTTTGAACCCCAATCCCCTTGAAAGTTAGATAATAAAATGGATATGAAAATAAAGAAAATGTATTGTTATAAATATAAAATATATTTTTGGCCAGTATATACACCACATGTATGAAACAACTGTTTGATATAGCATGTATCTCAATCAGTGTAAAAAAGTGAGATGAGAATCCCTTACCACTTTATTAATATTTTGAATTATTAAAATCAATAAATAAAAAAAATAACATTTAATATCATTTAAATAGGTTATTAATGATATAAAATATAAAAGGGTAAGTATATAAACAACATAAAATAATCGAATGGTGAATTTCATAAGTCTCTAAGAAATAAAAGAGAGAATATAAATCCCTTACATTAAGTATTTATTTCCATCATATACATTCGTACATCCTATATAGTAAATATTATATTATTATAGATTTATTAAAGAAAATATTCATATATAATATATTAAATATGATTTAAATATTACCATTTATTACCATATAATTAAAAATTCCTTGTTTAAATCACATTTCATGTAATGACCACATTGTTTTTCCTATAAGTTTTTATTTGTTATTTTTGCTCATCTTAATTGATAATGGTTCCATCATCTATAGAATAATGATAATGAAATAATTATAATATTAATAAATCAATTATATTTTTAATACGAATCATGGAAAATTTTATATAAAAATTAAGTACGTTATGATCATTGAGATACTAGGTTATATGTGCATATGAGTTGCATTTCCTTTTTTCAACAGTCTTTATAAAAAGGTAATAGGCAATATTTTATCTTTTTAGAATGATTATAATATCATTAATACAATATTAATTCTTTAAATATACTTATACATATCATCCATGTTGTATTGTGATGAAAATAATTTCACATCATAATGTGAAGGCGGTACTTCACATGTACATGAATGATGTTATCGTCTTTTAATTAGTGAAATGGTAAGAATTAAAATGATATATTATCTTTTAAGAATGATAAATATGTCAGGAATATAATTATTATTTCATGTATATAAAATATATTCATTAAACATATTATTATTATCGTTTATGTAAATCTTTACTGAAAAACAAATCACATCACTTTAAAAGGAGGAATTCTGTCGTACACAAGAGCGACATAATCGTATACCCTAAAGCATATAAATTAAAAGTGAATATTTTAAATAATGAATCCATTAGTATAATTATGTTTTAAATAAAATATATATTCTTTAGATGAAAAATCATACCTATCCATGAGAGGTGTCAATGGGAAAACAAATGACATCGATTGGTGATGTGGTAGTCTGTCACACATGTGAATGATGATTTTGTAACAAATTTGATGAATGTGGAGATGGTTTTAGGGAGTTAACTTAACATAAAAAAATATTATATTGAAGATATATATGTTATTATATCATAGTGTTTTAATAAGAATTTAATTACGTGGAGGAAAAATTATATAAATACACTTGTTGAAGAACATTACCACTTTTTCAGGTGTCCTCCTTAGGTTTGAACCCAAATCCATCCTAGGTTAGATTTAATACCTAATTAAGGATTATTGTATTTTTTTTATTTAATTTTGGAATGGATTTGGGAAGGCCTTGTCTGAACCAAAAAGTTTTTAAGGTGTGAAGTAGACAGAAGAAGGTTGGGCTTTTATAATTGAGGAGAGTGGAAAACTTGTAATTTTTGGATATAATAAAGGTATAACCCAGATTTAATCATTATAAAAGTATAGAATATAAATTATTATATTGAATTAAATAATATTGAGTCAAAATATATCAATAAAATATATTTTACACAATCTTTTAGGTCATTTTGACCCATTCCTTTCCAATTTAAGCCCTTATAAACCCAGTTTTACCTTAACCGCATTAATTAATTTTTACTCTTTTCACTATTCATTTTGGTAATATTTTTTAAAATATTATAAAATATTAGTTAGTATTATTCAAAATACTGATTCTTTTTCCAATTGCATTTAATATAATTAAAAAAATTTAATTTAAAATTAATCCCACAGACCTAACAAGAAATCAAGTTTTTAAATAGATAGTTTATAAAGTATTTATATAAAAATTAAATATGAAAATAATTACAATTAAATAAATTGGATCTATATACATATATATAATTGAACTAATTATAATTTAAAACTAGTATAAAATAGGATTTAACTTTATAAATTATTTAAAATAAAAACATTCAATTATAATTAATGTTTTCACTATTTATCAAAAAGTTAATATTTTGGGAAAATTCAGATAAATTCGCACTAAGATAAATTTGATATTATGATTAAAAAAATTATTTTATTTTTCTAAATAAATTTTCAAAAGTATACAAAATTATTTTTTTTAATATATAAGTGTGAAAAAGGTGACAAAACATCTTTTTCGAAAAATATATTTTTATCTGTAAAGTTAGATTTATTCTCATATCTTGTAAAAAAATCACATATGATGAAATAAAAATAGTTTATTAAATATATAATATATAAATTTAATTAAAATAATTCACCAAAATTATATTGTTTTTATTTATTTAGGTAAAACATGTTTGTTTTCATAAAAACTGTTTTTTGGAAAAATTTCATACACTTTCGTTTTTAAGTAAATTTTCACCAAATAATTCATTATATACGTATATATAGGTAAACCATATATTTACATAATTTAGATAATACAATTCATATTTTCCATTTAAATTTCCAGGTGGTATCTATCGTATAATAATATTTTAAAAATATTCCATGTATTTTTAAATCAGTGATACACAATATAAACTTAGTGTCACATGTAATATGAAATATAGGTAACATTAAATAATTTTTTAAAAATATTTCATTAATTATTTTCCTATTATATAATCTATCATAACCTAAAAAAAGTTTAAACATTAATATGGAATAACATTTAATCAAGGATATTATACTTAGTAACTCTTTAATATAGACTTGAAGCAAAGATTGTAATTTTTTTACCTTGAAAATGATTTAATTTAGTGGACACCAATAAAATTCAATTTTGAACTGTCATATTTTTTAGTTCGTGGTGTAAAATGTAAATACATTAATTTCATACTCGAGCTATGCAACCACATATAATCTTCATCCACTATCAAATAATCCCAATGTTTCCAATGAATCTAATATTTCATGAATGGTTTCATAAAACCATGGATAAAATGTTTTCTCATGCTCATTAAATACCCATATGTAATTTTTCTTCGGATAACACTATTTTACCCATTATGATTCAATGTTATGTTTAACTAATCATCAAATATGTTATTCAAGATATTTAATTTTACCAAATCTTAGTGTTCACATATAAAAAATTTATTTTCAAGGCACTAATCCCATGACACATTCATAGAGAGATATATGCATACTAATTCCCTTTATATTGAAAAATAATTCCATACAAAACATTCCCACAACCTAAGAATTCTACCTTTCAAAAACAGAAGATTCCAATTGATAATAATTCTGATATTACTGCTTCAATATCATTATATACCTTTCAAAAGGATACATCCAATATATATATATAGGACCCCCAATGATTTATTTATCATATGAAGGGAACCATTAAATGAAAAATTATATAAAAATAATTGTTCAAAATACATTTAAAGTAGAAAAAATATATAGAGTTCTCTATTCAACAAATATATTGACAAGTTAATATCCATAAATTTTTTTAGAAATGAAATTGGAAAAATATCACATTGATTATAGTCATTATGACATAGATGGGTAGTATTAGTCATAATGTAACTGATAGGAGTTGTTACATGATAACATATAGATAACAGGATTGAATGAAAACTAAAATCAAATAAATTAATGAATCAAATTTAATTACATTTAAATAATAATCTGGATACACTTTCATACAACAGAGGTAGATAAATAAACTAATTTTCTTCCTCTTGGATAATTTATGAAAAGATATAGGAAGTTATGTTCATTTTCCTTTATGGGTGGGGAATAATTCTAAATTTATCCCCATTGATATTAAATAATATCTTTCATTTTAATAATTCATCAAGTTATTATTAATTTCTAAAAATTTCAATGTCAAATTTTCTTAATATTATTCAAATCATGATTCCAATCAGTTTTATGTTTGATATAATAATATATGTAAAATGTATGCTAAAAAATTATTTTTCATTTATTCAATACAATTCTATCATTACTATAACTTTATTCCATTTAAAACATGAAATCAATGTTTTCCATAGTTTAACAATATTGATAATTTAGTAATGTATTTATAGAAATATCAAATTAATTTTATTTTTTGACATATTTTTTATTATATAATTATTGTGTTCTATATAATGTACCCTTAAATCACCCTTATACAATATTTTAATCATGTGTTGTGGTTAAAAAAATGAAGTTTATTCTTTAAAAATTTGATAATATATATTCTCCAAAACACATTATCTTAACTAATTTATATAATATTGAAATTCATTAAGAGTGATAATATTATTTTTAATAATTTAAAATATTAATTTTTATAAGAATCTTATGCTTTGATTCATTCCCTGATATTTTATTCTATTTATCAATTATTGGTGATAGTCAAACAACAATATCATTTTCAGGTTATTTTTTCTAGAAATCATTAAAATAATGATGATATATTTCCATTCAATAGAAAACATAGGATATATTTTATAAATTACTAAGAAAACTAACCATGGACTATTTTTTCTAATAAGAACCTAATATATAATATGTTTATCTATGCATAACCCATGTCTGAGATTTATAACTTCATTTCTAAATTTAGGAAATTTTTATTAAATTTTCTTCCATTATGGAAAATTAGCTGGATGATATAATTCCCCACTCGATATTTTCATATATTCATTCCATCATAGCCATTTTTTGTCATATGTATTTTTAAATGAAAATATATTTACAGGAATTATAAGAACATAAAAAATATCATTAGTAGTATTCATTGTAATTTTAATAATTGATAAATTAACTTTTCATTAATCTTCTAACATATAAAATGATATATCTCATTCAGGACACTCTAAAATGCCTTCACAATCCTTCCAATATAATAATAAACATTGGGATAGACATATATATTATTTTTACCTAATCCTATATTGTATATTTTTTTATATTATATATTTATCTGGATGTTTTTTATTTTTAGAATTTATAACTTTCAATAGAAGTAGAAATTTAGTAAAATTATTTCCACTCCATCCATTCACATAAATAATGTTCAAGAAAATTAAAATTACTGATAAAACTTATAATTTGGTATAATCTGGAAACAATGGGCTTTTAATATCATTATATAAGTTACCAATCAATTATTTTTCAGTATATTACTCTACTTTAAATATCTTGAAACATTTCATTAATTTGACATTAACAATCACTATGAAAATATCTATCATCCTTATATCTTGAATAATACACAATTTCATTATTCCAAATGCTATAACTATAACTTAGATAGAAACCCCTTCAAATTAAATTATTTTTATTTTTAATACTTTGAAACTTTCTCATATTAAAACATTTCAGGAATGTATTGAAAAAGTCATTATTTGGAATATATAAAATAGAATTTGTTGGAAACAAATCATCATTTTTCCCATACAAATAACTTATTCTTAATTTAGTAATGAACCTATGATTCATTATCATCTATAACACATTTCATGTATTAAAATTATGTTATTGTATATTAAAATTGAAATATAAATTCAAATATATAAATAATAATGAAAAAAAATTTCTGAAAACATAAAAATAATAATAATAAATTATAACTTATATTATTAGTAATTAAAATATTTTATTTCATTAGCAACACAGATTCTGTGTTAGTAATTTTTAATGAACACCTAGTAATAAAAACGAAATCTTTTAATGATAGATATTTATAAATAAATAAAAATTGAAATCTTCATTTTATAAAAAAGAAATAAATTTAGGGAAACATTATTTGATATTTTAAATATGTTATTTTTTTTAGATGCACATTGGGAAAATACATAATAATCATTTCATCATTTAAAAAATAATTTTTTTATAAAAAGATTATATACTATAAAACTCATGTTGTACAAAAATTATTGTATTTCTACATAGAATAAAATTGAGTCTATTTATAAATTAATATTTTAAAACATATATTATATAAGGAATATATATAAGTTATAATCATGTTTGTACATAAATCATCAGTCAAAATATAACACAAAATAGTAATATTAGACCCAAATATTCCAAATTATAATAGAAAGAAAAATTACAGAATATGACATACAAAATGTTTCCAAATGTAGAATAAATATAATGACTTGGTAAACTGAATGATAGAAAAAAATGAGAAAAGTATTATATATTTTAAAAAATAAAAAATAAAATAAATTTAATAGTTCTTATTTTAGTACATATATTCATCATTATAATACATTGGTTGTTGTTGACACATTTTTTATCATGTATTACTTGATATTAGGATACTTATAATAAAAATATTAAATAATATTATTCAATGTTTTAATATATAAACCAAATCATTATAAATAATATTTAAAAATTCATAAGAATATTATCAATGTAATTAAAAATAAATTCCTTGATTTATAACTATTATTATACATATGTATTACATATCGAAAAACTACTATACAAAGGTGGAAAATTCAAACTAATGGACCAAAGAATGTTCCTAGATAATGATGGTGGTGTTCAACGGTGGATGTAGGGCTAATAAGGGTCTATAATAGTGACTAGAGTCCAAATGATCAAGTAAATAGGGGTTAGAGTTTACTTCAATTCAGAAAATTGACTATATTTGTGTGATTGAAACAAACTAAATTGATAGGACTCCACATTTCCAACCGATGTATCAAACTAATTTTTTATTTCCGTTATTATATAATTGATGTTGAAAAATTATATTTCTATTTTTTATATTAGATATAAAATAATCTAAATAAATCCAAATTTATAATTTTTTTATTAATAACACGTTCACTACTGGAAAATGGACCTATCCCCATGGTTTTCTCCAAAACCCTGGGGATAGACCCCCCCCCCCCTATACCCACGGTTTGGGAAAACCGTGGGTATAGGTCACTTTTTAGGACCTATACCCACAGTTTTCCAAAAACGTGGGTATAGGGGTGTCTATCCCCACAGTTTTCCAAAACCGTGGGGATAGGTCCTGAAAAGTGACCTATACCCACGGTTTCCAAAAACCGTGGGTATATGGGGGTCTATCCCAACGGTTTTGGAGAAAACAGTGGGGATAGGTCTGGGCTAAGATACCTATACCAACGGTTATGAAAAACCGTGGGTATAGGTCACTTTTGTGTGCGCGGGAAAAAAAATTTCCACGGGAAGGAAATTGTTTTTGGCAGGAACCCTATACCCACGGTTCTTCCCTCTATACCCACGGTTTTTATAACTATATTTAACTAAATATATACATATATACATATAGGTGATGTTAGGGCAGTGGTTAGACAGGGTGTTTGTAACGAAGACGTTGCGGGATCGAAACTCGGTGCCTGCATTATTTTAGGACCTATTCCCACGGTTTTCAAACCGTGGGTATAGGGCATTGACACCGTGGAAATTGACTATATTTTGGTGACATGGTGGAACGACACCTATACCCATGGTTTTGGAAAACCGTGGGTATAGGCTGGGGACCTATACCGACGCCATTCCAGCCCACGGTTACCAAAACCGTGGGTATAGCCTATACCCACGGTTTTGGGGGCTATACCCACATTTTTGAACCGTGGGTATAAGCCATTTTTTCAGTAGTGATTATATATATAAATTATTTTAAATAGGTTTTATTATATTGATAAATTTGTAATTTCATAGCCAATTCATATTTCATAACATCATCTTGAAAACAGTGTTGCAATATCTCATCGATATTTCTATTTAATTATGAAAATATATGTGTGATAAAATCAATATGAACATTTTTTAGATATTAATTAATTTCATAGTAAAAATCCACAAGTGACTTATAAAATATATAATCATCATATCTTTAGAATGATTTATCACTATAATAATTTTTCTAAAATTTAGTTAAGTTCATATAAACCTAATTACCAACAGCTAATGTGGAAGCCACTTTTAATGTTTAATTTTCCTCAAATTAGTTTCAAATCAGTTTTTTATTTCTCCGATTATTGGATAAAACAAACTCATTCATATCTTCATTAATATAAAATTCATTATATATCCAAGGTTATTCTCCAAAAATATTCAAATTAACTCATTATATATATATATAATAAATTAACAGGGACAAATATTCGAACCAGCTAGAGTGAACCTTGTACTCAAATATGAATAGAATTTTACTTAATTTCATATGTAGAAACATAAGGATGAGAATTTTGAATGGATTACTCTTACCAAATTATTAATATAATTTTAATCTATTAATCCATTGGTATTTTAACGTCCACTAAAAATTAAAATCCATATTGATATATTTTTTTATGTACCCAACACAAATACAAAAAAATAATTTTTAAAATGAATAATGAATAGAGATTTATATTTTTATAATTATTTCATGTGATGTTAGTTATAATACCTTTATTTTATTTGGGATCTTTTGATAAAAAAAATTCTACAATAATCATTTTACAAATTACAATTTTTTAGGTGGGTATCATCTTGAAATAGTGTTCAAAATATTACATAGGTTTATCTTCACTATATTATACATGTGAATATATATTTATACTACTTCCTAGAGTCCTCAGTATCTCAAGTGGGGTAGAAAATTCCATTCACCTTTTGAAGTATATATTCAATCAACTCAGGCCATCACTACATTAACCATTCATACATTCTTCTACAGTTCAGTGTCTCTGACTACCATTGGATCATAAAAAGTACCATTAAAAAGCTTAAACAAAATATTTAGACTTTCCCTGATATCTAGTTTAGAATATGTTTATGGGGATTGTGTTGAATCAATCTCCAAAAAATATATACTATTAATGTGTATTTTTTAGAATATATAGGATTTATACCATTTTATATAATAATTATTATTATTATTCTATCTAAAAATTATTTAATATAGAGTTTCCTATTAACTTGTTAGTGTAATGCTATTTTATTCTTGTTATTACTTTTAAATAATCTTCTTCATTTATATATATAAGTTCTCATTCTAAATTTTCTACTAGGTCCTCTTTTTCTTCCTCAAGATTTATTTCATTTCTACATATTCAAACGAACCCTATTTTTTGTGACTGTAAAATCATAATAAATAGTAATTTTTTTTCTATTGATCATGAGGTGTAAATTTATTTTTACCAAATAATAAAATCTTTGAAAAACTTTACGAACACTCCATTGGTCACAAAATAGTATTTTTACATTAGGACACAAATTTCTTAGTATTTGAAGTTATTTAATTTTTCATGAATTAAAAAATTTATATTATTTTATTTTGTGTGTTTGAATGGTGATATAATTTTAATAAAGATTCAAAATTATATCCTAACTTCATGGCTTATTCTAAAATATATAGTCTTTATAGGTGAGGAATACACTCAAATTGGATGGTGGGTCTACGAAAAACCCTTTCATTTCCTACTCTTTTTCATTATTTTACTTTTATCATTTCTCCATTACGTTCTTATTTATTCCCATTGTATTTTCATGTACAACCCCTTAGGATATTTTATCATAGGATTAATATAGGTATCGGGAGATAATATGGATAGAGGGATTACTGTTGCGGAGATCCTATAGACCTAGAGTAGAGTTTGACTGATGCATGGTGCAGATCCAGTGCGTAGCATTGGAAGATTTCTCCCAATGGTAGGATCATTTTATATTTTAATATATAGATATATTTAAAATATTTTTTTTGTTTTAAATCACTTTTATGATTATTAAGGACTTAATGTGGGTTTATTTGTTTCTATATAAATTAAAAATGTGGTCTTAGGTGCTTCATAGGGGTTTCGTAATCTTAAATACCTATCACATGTCATGTGAATTCAAAAATACACACTATGTTTTCTTCCTATTTTGGAAATATAATGTTTTTAAAAAAGACATATCATGTAATTAGAGTTCACAAAATTTTGAGGTGCATGGCCATATATCTGATTACATAGGTAGTTGATGTTTTTGGGACTATATGGCATGTACTTTGAGTACATGTTGTGTAGTGGTACATGACTATGTGGCATGGTATTTAGGAAGACAACCCTTATAAGTTGTAAATGGAGATGTAGTATTACACGAAAAAAAACCCTAGGAGTGTTTTTTCCATGTAGTGGTACACAACTAGACCACATGTATGAACTGTAAGTGTAGTAGTACATGGCCAGACCTTGAGTGTAACCAGACCGCATGAAAGTACATATCTAGGGTGGTGGATATGGAGTAAACATTGTATAATTAGGGTGCACACATTTTACTCATTTTACACATCATGTAATATACCCTTATTACACATTTTAAGGGTTTTAGTGTTTTTAAAATCCACAGTCACAATTGGACCTAACATGACTAAATTTTGAGTGTTTTTAAAAATAGAATATGACATAGAGATCTTCAGAGTTTTTGGTACATATTATACATGTTTTGGGAAGAATAATATTTTATGGATAAGAATGTTCTCGAATAGATAGTTTTAATGGTATTCTGAGAATGATACATTGAATAAGACCCATCTTAGGGTTTTGATATTGGTTAGAAGATATGGAATGGGATTACCAAGGTCCTCAACTAGTGTAACGTGGGAAAAACCCTAGTTAGTGGGAAAAGGATGTGAGTCAAGGTGGTCAATAATATTAGTGTTCACACCACCCTTGAGTGGGATACTCTAAATGATATGGGAAATGATCCATATACCTAGACTAATGTTTAAGTGGATTTTTCCTTAAGGCCATGATGCTAGATTGTGTATCGACAACCAAAAAATATGTGTTTCCCATGGATAATGGGCATTATCACAAGAGACTAGATTGAACCGAAATTTCCCTAGAGTGATTATTCTTCCTTTTTGACATAATGGATTCCAATTTATATGCTACCTCTTTTTCATAGTTTTTTGACAATTCCAAATGAGTTACTTTAGTTTACATGCTGACATATGGAATCCTAATTGGAATACATCTTCTTATACATGGACCTCAAGGATCCAGAATGTGATTCCTAACCTATTATTGCTTTAAGTGACCCTAGTGGGTGACCATATGGATGAAAAACCCTCAGTGAGTCCATTATAGTATTGGGTAGAGACAGTTATGGTTGTAACCATAGAAACCCTACAGAACATGTGATCCTAATGGTCTGTGGCAGTACAAATGGGATTAGTCATTCTTCCAACACTAGTATTTTATTTATTCATTTACTTAGTTACTTTTGAGGTAGATTTGGATTCCTAGATGTGTTTTTGATAAATTAACCTATTTTCTTGAGATTACTTGATAGAATGTCGGGGGATCCCAAAGGTACTCCCAGGGATTCTCCTTATAAGAATTATATGAATTGATTCTTCCATTACCAGGATGCTTTGTATCTATCAGATTCTTTACCTTAGATCCTTGGATCCATTATGATCTTATAATGTAATACCTAGTCCCACTATCACTATAATTCTTACTTTGGATGGGATTTAATCCTATACATGTGAAGTAGAGGAGGTTTCTACATGCATATGTTAACCCCACTTAGTTAGTGTTCCTCCAATGATACCTAAAATGATAGAAACTGGGAGATACTAGAGGATTATTGGATGAAATATTTACCCCAAGAAATATATGCTCATGAAATCATAGAGGATTTATTATAATTTACATGATGGATGCCAAGGATAATCCTTGTGATCGAGTATTTTCATGTTTATTGTAACACCCATAACTAATTTAAAACTGGATGTTGAACAAGTTGTTGAAGAATTCATAGTCATCGTCTCATTTTGGGAGAGTATTCATTATATTTTGATTAAGGTTCAACCCATTTGGACTTTTTTCTAGTTTCTAGAGTCTCAGTTTCTTATGGGGTATGAATAATGAATTTGATATTGGATTGAAATTGGGAATGTAAAAGCATTTTATGGGTTCAAATTTTCACTCAGGGGTTCTGTAGAATACCAAGGATCTTTCCAAATGACATAATTATATAATGTTAAATTGATACTTATAATTATTACTTATATTTAGTATAGATGAGTATGGGTGATCCTAGGGATAGTTCATGTATCTACCTATAGATATTCAGCTTTCCTAGAGACATTTCTATCACTGGATGAAGTTGTTATGTCAGACCAAGATCATGGAATCAATCATAAATGGTGTTTTTATTTTATTTATTTTCATTATAGTTATGTCTTTGAAGGTATAGTCATTTTCATGATCATTTAATTATGAAACAAGTTTATAGGTTTATCATTGAGTGTGGCCTATTGATATTTATTTCTTCCCCCTATATATAAACCTCATTGTGTATAAAGAACTTATATATACTTTTAGGTTAACTATGGATGGATGACATATAGGTCGGAGTTTTAGGGTTTCACAGTCAACTGAAGCCACTGATATGGGGTTTTATAATAAGGATGACATAATTTTTTTAGAGAATGGATATGTGGTAATGCTTAGGGTCAGATGTAGACCCTTTTTTTATTTTTAGTTTGTTATATGGTATATTTCATCATCCTATTGGACTATCAATTTTTTTATACATGACATGGATATTTGGCCTCTAATATATTTCATTTATTATTTGACCTTGTTTATATTTACATGATTCAACCATAGTTTATTTATTATATGTAAAATTCATGGTTATTTACTTAATGTTTCACACTATCATATAGGGGACTGGTCTTTTCAAAATAGCATTTTATACCTCTTCTCAAAGATAGAAGCCTCCATTATATGAGGAGGCATGCCTGAGGTCTTTTGGGAAAAATTCTAGAAACTATTCATAGAGTGATTTTGGATGGGCTTCACAATGTTGTATCAGGGGGTTACTTTATTAATATTTGACTATTGGTACATGGTAGACAGAAGTATTAGGAATGTTTCAAATAATGTGATGGATATCTAACTAGTTCATTGGTAATACATATTTTGGTATGTGTATTGGTTTAATGGGGATATGATTTTGATGTTCTTAGGTTGTGATGTAATAGTTGAATATGATTTATTACTTGAGTGATGCTCATGTTTGTTTTTGGATGATTATTTATGATGGATTTCAGAATCTAGTCCCATTTGAAATAGGTTAGTGACTTGATTTTGACTCATTACCAAGAGAGGGAAGAGGCATATCATTCATCATATTTGGCATATAGGGTATACATGTTATATGACTATCAGTGTGTAAATTTAATTTTCATAATGAGGATAACATTTTAATGTGTAAAATTCAACCAAAATGGTTTTATACCCTAAAACATCTTGGTGGGATTCAACTTACTTGGAATGAATTTCTTACATTCATTTATAAAATTCCACGTGGACAACGTGATTATGTGACTTCATTATAGAGAGGAAAATATTTTACCATTTGAGGTACATCATTCCTTAATAGGTCAGAAAGATGTATGAGGTTCATCAATAGTTGCTCTGGTAGGACTCTAGGGTAATATGATTTCATGGAGGGATTTTTTTAGGAGAGATATGATTATGTTTGTAGTTATTGACTTCATAGAAAACACATTGGGTGGAATATCTTTTAGGATAGGATTACTAAGAAGTCCCAAAAATCCTATATGGTGCTTTACAATATAGAGTTCTATGATTATTCACTTACTGATCTTCATTTACGGTTATTTATATAGATTATCAAATGTAATGCTGATAGTTACATGATCATTTATTGGAGAACCTGAATCTTGAGGAGGTATCACCATATATGTATACATAGTGAGGGTCTTTAAATTATCATTTTACTTTGACATTGATATCCTCTAGGGATAATTCCATTGTGATGATTATTGGAGAGGATTTGGTCTAGGTAGGCCGATGCTTGGCATGTGATTCCTTAAATAATTGAGCATTTAGAATAATTCATATGTGTTAATTATTTATCAATGGTTTACACTTAAATGAGTTCCCAATTATAACTTATAGGATAATTTACTCTATAACACAGAATTGATAACATCTATAATGGAACCCATGTAGTCACGTATTGACCCTCCTATATTTATTTTATCCTTACATGCCTTTTGTACCATCTTAAGTAATGATTTCAGGTGTATTATATTTTGTGTAATAGTCGAGGTGGGAATAAGTATATTTTCAATGTATAATATATAAAATGGGATATGGTTCTTGTATGAGAGAACTCTGGTATCAGTGGAAAAATCTTGTGAAACTGATAAGATTCAAGTTTCATAGGAATAAGTTGGATATGTAGAGGCCCATAGTTTTGACTTAATCCCTAGTGAGTCAATAGTTAGTATAATTTGGTTAAATCCAAAAGAGGGGTTAGCCCATGATGAAAGGTTTATTTGAGGTGAATCCTAGTTATGTTCTTCGGCCTATGATATTAATAAATAGGAGGTGCTCATGTTTTTTTACTAATAATTATGAAGCCATTCGTTTTTGAGTAATAACCATGGTTTCTTATGTATTGAGACTCAATTTGATGGGTATGATAGTTAGGGTACTTGGAATTGTTGACCAGTGAGTGTGTTGTTACTAGCCTGGTTGGAGTGCAGTTTGATGATAATGAATTAAACGATTCAATGTGGCCACAATGAACGTGGATAGGTTTGAAACACTTCATAACAAGGATGATAATATATGGTTCTAGGATGAATCTGGGTGAAGGATGGTCATGGAATAATTCTTGGCATGAGTGCGGTGTTCAATTTCGAAGAGGGGTTCCTATATATGTCCTTGCATGTTAATAAAGTTTGACTATAGAGAGTGGTCAACATGGCCATATTGATTTATGTTTCAAGGAAAAATGATTTTGGTGGTGTGATCAAGTGGAATGGGATTGTACACCGACTATGTTGGGTGAGATAGGAATTTTACATTATTTTTTCACATGGTTCCACATGAATTTATAAAAATTGAGCATACATGCTTGAGACGAGGACCAATGGTTTCAACAAAACTCTATGGGAATTGTTTACTAGGAGATGGGTGGAAATAAAAATTTTCTCTCAATGATAGAGGAGAAATTAAGAATTAATCTGATGCATTCGCATGACCAATATAGCTCAATCATAGTTATGTATTGATAAGTCATGGACTTTGGGTTGGGAGGAGGGAAATAATCATAGTGGTGGAACTAGATAAGTTTGTTCATGAGGATAGGTATATGGTAAGAATATGGTGGGGAGTGAACCACTATATTTTTGAGTTTCTGACCCTAATTTTGATATAAAATTCATATTTTTCATGGAAAAAATTATCAAAAAGTGGGAATGGGTGATGTTTCTGGTCACCACTTTTGAATGAGAGGTTTTTGATTGGTTAGTCATTGTATTTGGTGATAGAGAGAGCATGTATTGTGGATTTAGAGATAAATTGTGAATAAATTAAAAGGATAATCCTTTAGTTGGGAGTATCAGATCAGTGATATTGTTATGACCTTTGGTATGTTTTAGGATATTTGGGTGTGTTCAAGAGCTATCGGGGTAGTTTGTTGATAATGGAATGTTTTGGATTAATCATTGAATGGTTGTATATTGTATATTTTGTGTTGTGAAGAGAAAATTGTTACTTATTATCATTTAGAAAAAAGTAAGTTGATGAAGAAAAGATGAAATAGGAGGGTCAAGTTATTGGTGTCATGACCCGACCCATGGCAGGGCTCGATACACAACTACCCCAAGCCTACCTCCACAGGCCAGGTGGTCACAACAAGCACCTAATGCACAACTAATCCCAGGGAGGCCTTTTTATTAATTATATGCACACACACACATCTAGAAACACCTCGATTCAATAGTGAAGTGATATAAAAAGATGTTAAAAACTAAAATTCATGCATACATATACCCCAAACAATGGTAAAATGGATGTACTATAGTTAAAGGTAAAAAACAAGCACCCATGTAATGAAAAATGTAAAAGTGTCCAACTTTCTCCAAAGGAGAGGATCACCATCAAAAGTAACATCCAAAAATCTTCTTTGTCAAACTCCTATAAACACCTTTTTCGGTCTAGATCAATATCATCCACTTGCCTCGAGTCCTATGGGGACTCGGCTGAAAGGCATGTGGTCTGATCAAGGAAAAAAACACATGTGATAAAAGATCATCCAAGAGAGGGTATAAGAATTCATAGTAGGTTCCCCAAAAATCCATAAAAAGGGAGAGAATAAAAGGAAAAAATCAGCTCGGTCTATCCATATGGAACCCTAATGTGATAGAAACTTCATCTAGAATCATGCTCGTATGTATATAACTAGGCATCTAAGTAAAAAACCAACAAAAGTGTAAGGAAAACCCCATCCCACAACACAACCCAGTAAGAAGTAAGCTAATCCAAGCACAAGGGGATCAACGAACTGAGTATATGAACAACAAATAATGTATTTTACACCCATATAATGATATAAACTTCATCCTACCATGAGAAGCTAAATATATAATGCTATTGGAAAAAACTGTGTGCCATTTCCTCCCATGGAATGAGTGTAACCAAAAGTATAGTGTGGGAAAAAAAAGTGGTCAGTATACTTAGTCCTTAATTGGTGTCAACATAGAATGTGATAAAACCACAAGGGATCCCAAAAATCTCCCAGATATACTCATCTTAGACTCCAAATCTCAGGAGGTTTTGACCTTATAGCCAATGATATGATTCTTCTTTAGGCTCAAAAGGTAACACAAAAACCATGATAAGACACTCAATGAGCTCATTCATCCCATATAGTACATGTTCGAGAGATATTATCTATCAAGAATATCCCTAAAATTCTTAATGGTACGTTCAATTGTAAAGTCTTTATTTGGAATAACCTATAGGGTCCATATCTAGTGCTAAACACCAGAGGTTCTTTCATTACTAACATGCGCCCTACGCATGGCTGATGAAACCAAGTGGAGAGGCCAACTCTTCACTACTTCCCTGTAGTTGATGGATAACTCCAAAAAAATATTCATTTCATGAATCTTCTTTAAAGAGATGAAATAGAGGGACCAATACCTTATCACTACCCTGAAATCGAGGGAATACTGATCTTTACTAACTTGTGAAACCTCTGTCACTTCTGTATGGAGGGGCCCATGCCTTAGTCCGTTGAGGGATAAATTAATCCTAACTATTTATAACTCATATCAAGAGGAGGTGCCTTATCCAAGAAAATAAACTCAAAAGTTGACAGATCTCCAACTCCGATGGACGACCCTCTCCCTGCTACAACTCGGAGATGGGGGAGTACTACTCCATAGGTGGGGACCCCTGCCTTGGGACGACAAGATAGTACCACTCAGATAATAGAGGACCCACACCCTAATATGATAGGGGTGTAAAAATCCATAGATATATGAACCTCACATTAACCTAATAGGGGAGTAACACTATGTGGCTAGATGAACTACACCTAGTATGATAGAGAGTACTGATTTTTCTAGATTACTTACTATGGGGTACAAAAATCCTGGTACGATTAAGGAATACCAACCCAAATCTAGAGGACTGACTCCCTGGCATGATATGGGAGTACTGTCTCTACCTAAAAATCATGCATAGAGGACCTGGGCCCTAGAACAATAGGGTAGTTCTAAATCTAAGGATTGTGGACCCACTCCCTAACCAGAAAGGGGAGTACCCACTCTATCTATACATCATATATGGGGGACCCACTCCCTGGAACAACATGAGAGTACTGAATCCATAGAATGAGGACCCACTATCTGGTCCAACAGGGGTGTTATGTATTGAGGGAATGTTCCAATTCACAATAAGAGAGCACTGTCAAACTTCATGAATGATATGGGGACCCCACACCCTAATCCACTATGGGAGCACAAATAGTTCAGAAAGTCCATCAACGACACCCAACATCCCAAGTGTCTTCCCTAAATACTCAATTCTATAGAACCCAATCATCACACCTTGAAAATATACACATTGGGAGGAACTGACTCACACACACTATTTTATTCCACGTCATAAGGATGAATCTCGATTGGGAATGTTTTCTATTTCCTCATGAGTCCAAGTGTATTCTCAACCATGTATCATCCCAAAGAATTACCCAAATGTAAAATAACTCATGAACATGATTTGGGGAGTCCCATATCTACAAAATCAAATAGGTATGTAAATCCTGCACCTTGATTCCATAGGGATGATTCAGTCCCAACATCTCTGTTCCAGAACCATACCAATCTACAAACTCGGTAAGGCACCACTAAGAGGAGTGTCACATTTATAAAACCTCATGTGGTAACACCACAACATGTATTGGACCCACTCTCTATTCCATGAGTGTATAACCACCTTAACGGTCTATAGATTCTAGGGGAACTACATCCTAAATCAGAAGGTGATGGTACATACCCCAATGTCAACTCAGTGATTCACCCTGATCACTGCCCATGATTTGAATCGCTACACAAAAATCATGATCATAACTCACCACCTCATATATCGTAGGACAAAACAGATATCACCATCAAATTCTATGAAGAAAAAAACAAACTATAGGCTATTCATAGGCATGAATCCAATTCCTAGAGAAGGATATATAGAAAGAGGAAGAACTCAAGAAGATCCCACAGGAGTACACGACGTACACTACAGAACACACGACATGTGAACCCACTCAATAACATATATGTGTATCCTTTATACATGGTTATACAAACTATATATGGGTAAACAGAGTGTACATTTAGTTCAAGACATGTATCTCATCAAATGGACCATGGCAGTGTTGTTCTACCCATACCTGTGCTCGAGAATCACCTATAAAAACATCAAATTTACCCTAGTTTAACCCAAAAACCATAGATATACATAGAAAGGATCATAATCAATTGTAAAAGGGATCTATAAACATATAAATAAGAATAAAAATGGGATCAGGGATCGAAATAAGAACTGCCTACATCAAAGGAGAAACACCGAAGCTTCGGTCAAAGAATGATGCCTGAATCGTTCTACTACTTGATCTGATGACGATCTGCATCCGAAACGGGGATGGCAGCACTCCACCACTTTGATTCGACTTTGTTTACATCATATATAAACTGATAAAAGGATATGGGATCTACTCATTTTTATCATGAAAACCAACAAGATGGGGATGTGAGAGGGATTAGGATTAGGTTTTATTAATAAAATAAAATCTAATTTAATTAATTAATCTTCTATTCAACACCTCATAAACTCACCATTGACCGAACCACCAGGTGTGGAAAACATTATGTCATGACTAGGGTATCCATGTCGTTCTGAACTCAACTATGGACATCGAATTTTGATCCAAGACCCCATTTGAGAGTTATTCATGTTTCAAGTGAAATTGTGCATTAATGACAAAAGATTTTAAAAATCACCGTGCCGAGCCTCCCCATGCCCCTAATCCCCATGCCAACTCATCGCCTGGATTTAGAAATATTCTTGAGAATATTACAAAGCCTTATAGGAAAAAATATGAGTCTCTACATTACTACAACATTCAAAGTTTTTATTCCTTGAAAAGAAAGAAGATATGAATAGAGAAAAGAAACTGATCTCTTCTACTATGACTCCCACACTAGTGAGATCACTGAGGGTTCTAGTCCTACTTCTATACATAAACTCAAGGGAACCAATAAGGATGAACCACTCTTATATCCAGTTCCAAGTGGGGGAATATCGTGGAGAAAGAGGTAAAATTTATCCCCAACTACAGTAGGTGGAAAAATCAACAATCACCATGGTATAAATACAATAATGGGGTCTAGTGGTACCCAACCTTGATAACCTAACATAGATACTAACCTAACCCCACAGTTCACATCCACCACTGGATGATTATCCCCCACTACATCCTTCTGAATATTGTATTCCAATGTTGACATCGATCAGGTGAGGGTACTAAAGAACAAGATTGGAGGTAAAAATCATCTAACCTTGAGAAGATAGACATGGATAGCACATGGAATACCCCAAATGTCTTCAACCCTCCCCAAAGAAGAGTAACTGAAACCAGTAAATGCTGCCACACCAACCTAAGGAATCCTAGTTGAGTATGGATTATAGGAAACCATTCCATACTATGGAAAAAATCATAGGTTCCAAATTTGTCACAACAGAATGGTTCTATGAAAGGCTCTCAATTATTCAACATCTCCCTGAACACACGTGTCAGAGGGACTCATCCACCGCACCTCAATAATATCCATTTTGGGTGGAATTGACTTACCCTTATAGTTTTTATCGCATCAAGAAATAAAATTTTGTTTGGGGAAGGAAATATATTCCTCATGTATTCAGAGCTATGTTTAACAAAACCAACATAAAGTTACACCGACACCCCACATCACCCTGGTTAAACCTCGAGGAAGAAGTGTAAAGAAAACGTTTTCATATTAAACTTGTCTAACAAATTACTACTATATAAAGTATAAATAAAATATAGAGTATGTATACTATTCCTCGAAGCATCATGGTTAATGAAATCTATGACCTGCAGTTATCATTTCCCATGTCCACCAACTCTCTGAGCCTTGTGTGGAGCACTTGGGGGCAGGGGTAGAAACAACTAAAACCTCCTCCCACCCCGCACTTCCATCCCAACTCCTTTTCCTTTTCCACCACCTTCTAGAAATCCTTTATCAAAATTGTCACACTACCAAGGTATCCCATTGACTGGCTTCCTCTCAGCAGCATAATGGGTTGAACATTCCCAAGTGAGATGTTCACTATTGTTGCAAGCGCAACTATTACCCACTTATGGTCAACCTAGTCCTTGGAGACTATCCAATGCTCTAGACCCACGTTTCTGAGTATGGGAATGGGTATGCCTATTATGCCATAATCCTATCACTTTACATATTCCAACCACAATAGATTCCACATCCTTGTGATCAACATTGTGGTTCAGGTCTGTCTGGCCCTCAGCCGAGAAACTCTATATGATCAGAGCTCCCTCTAGCACTCCCACATAAGCGGGAAGGCACAATGAGACCAAAAACACTATGATGTATCTGTGTAGACCTTCCTTGAAGGTCCATGATCTGAATAATGCGTCTCAAACCATATCCCAAGAGTAATAGGATAGGTTAATGAACCATGACGTCTATTCTGCAACAGTTGTGGTACCCTTCCAAAGATGAAGAAGCTCATGGATAAGTACAAATATCTGTGTGGATGGGTAGAAATATTCCCTAAAGTGTCTCTTGAATAGTACCAATGTGATCATCTCCTCAACATGGGACTGTGTCACTAAAATCCCCTATCTCCTGACAGAACCATGCTAAAGGCTCGCCTCTAGTACCACCATTTGATCAGGATGTATCCTCACTAGGTAAAAAAATCATGTGATTAAAATAGTCTAGAAAACTGATATGTTGGAATCCAGATAATCCCAGTTCCTAAGAGGTCACTGCCTTTGGAACTTGTGAAACACAATCAGCCTACACACATCGTTGTCCTGAACTACCAGCACAACCAACTTCTCAACGAGTGTTGAATCAACCGGTGGACCACCCAGAGGTAACACGTCAGAACCAGTGAAATGAACTAAATCCATATTTTAGGGTAGATTTTCATCACAATCACATAGTATAATCCAATTTGGATTTCATTGGTGAGGAATCATGAAATTAAATCAATACATACCATGGTAAAAAAGAATATCTAGGTAGCTGGCTGAAGAAGGTAAAGTAAAAACCAAAACCCATACTTATATTGTCACGACCCGTCCTCGGGGCCCGTGTCGTGACTACCCCAAGCCCGCCTTCCATAGGCTAGGGGCTGGCGACTAGCACCAAGGCGTAAATCCCGGTAAAAAGGGAAGGAATTGCCTTTGTAAAGTAAACCAAAAACACCACAGAGAAAGCAAGCAGAAGTAAACACTATGTAAAAATTGAGAACAGCAGTAAGTGCGGAAAAGTAAGTGGGCCAGAATACAAACCCAAACTGAATGTAAAGTACAACTCGAAAGGGAAAACATCAACTGAAAGTAAAGTCGCAGCATCGATCCATCCACTGGAAGTCCCACCTGAAGGGTGAGTACAGATAGCCTCCACATCTCCTCGGGTCTAACCGTCCGCTCTGAGTACGTCTCGCCCAGTGGTCCACCTCCAGGTATTGTCCTGCTCCGCAAGCCTCCACCCCGATCAGCGCTGTCCGTCGTCTGCAACCAACAAAACGTAGTACGGTCATAGCCCGTGCAGGAGTGAGTATAAGCTACTCAGTAGCGACCCTGAGACCCCCGAAGGTCTCCCAGAATCCACAAAGGTGAAACCACAAAGGAAAGATACAATCACGAAGTAACATACGACACTTCTTAGGTATATGCCCATACATATACCTAAGTCATGAATTCAAGTACGCTCCAACATCCAATCTCAAGTACAACCCAATCCACACAGGAAAGCAAAACGTAAATCCACACAGGATAGCACAACACAATCCACATAGGAAAGAAAATAGGATTCATCTCACACAGGTATACTTCTTCATATGACGATAGAGATGATCAGATATATCCATTGATTCATATAAGCCGCCGGACCCACAAAGGATCGATAGGTACTAACCCCCTCAATGACCCATAAAGGATCTGACCCACACAGGATCGATAGGTAACTAACCCCTGCAATTACCCACAAAGGACCTGACCCACACAGGATCGATAGGTAACTAACCCCCGCAATGACCCAGAAAGGATCTGACCCACACAGGATCGATAGGTAACTAACCCCCGCAATGACCCACAAAGGATCTGACCCACCCAGGATCGATAGGTAACTAACCCCCGCAATGACCCGCAAAGGATCTGACCCACACAGGATCGATAGGTAACTAACCCCCGCAAATACCCACACAGGATCGGACCCACATAGGATCTGTAGGCGCTGGCCCACACAGGATCTGTAGCACTGATCCACATAGGATCGTTGACTGTTGTAGTCGTCGTCGAATCCACTGAGGATCTCTGCACAGTCGTCATCGTCGCAGTCGCAGCCAACTCTAAGGTTCCCGCACACAGCAACCTCGTTTGGAGGGGTCCGCTCCACAAGCTGAGAGGCTGATACATCAACTGACACATAGTCCAGAGTTGATGTATCCAAAAGTTCCGTATCGTCAACAGGAACTCAACGTCGCAGACGGCGCGTCAATCGGACGCCCAGTCTGAGAGTTATTGGCTTTTTGGTCTCAGGGGCCCGGTTGGTTTTTAAGGCAAAACCAACCCGACCATACTCCACCTGCATCCAAACCTCGGGCGGAGTAATCCAAAATATCTGTCTCAGTAAGAGGAATCCAACAAAGTCGACGGAACATCAATCGGACGTCCAGAGTTTAAGATATAAGTGTTTCCGCTCCGAGGGCCCGGTTAGTTTCGTGTATGAACCAACCTGGCCAAACACAAAGTATTCCGAAACCTTGAGTGCGATATACTGAAACGACCGTCTCGGTCCAAGGATCACATCGCTGCTGACAGTGTGTCGATCGGAGGCCCATAGCTCAAGTTATGATCAAAAGACCGAAAAGGGTCCGAAAATGGGGGGTATGGGCCAGGACCGACCTGGCCCAACCCCCCTGGGTCGGCCCGAACCGGGTCGACCCAACCCAGGTCTGGGTCCGACTCAGTCGGCGCGGCCCGACCCGGCCCAGCCGGTGGGTCGGCTCGGCCGAGCGTAGCGGGGGGCGTGCTGCCCCCGCGTGAGAGAACCGTGGCCCCGCGTGGGGCCGCCCTTGCCAGCGGACGTGGCCGGGCCGCCGCGTCCTGTGCTCCTCCGGTCCTGCGCGGTCGCAAGACCGTGCTGCTGCCGCCACGGCTTCAACCGCGGCGGTTCTCCACGGCGGCGCGCCTGGTGCTGTCGCCTTCCGCCGCCAGCGCCGGCGGGTCACTCCATGGACCACTGGACGAGTTCCGGTGGTCGGAAAATTACATTGTCCTCGCCAAAGGTCCTCCCGGGGTCCGTCCTTCACTGCGAGGACCCCGCGTCGTCCGTGCGGCTTTCTTTGTCAACGTCCGCCGTTTCGCACACCAAGAACGAAAGAGGTGGTGGGTTCGGACTCTTTCGTTGGTCCTCACCCACCGCGTTAGCGATTTTAAATATCTCACAACAATTATTTAATCAACGTCGTGGGTATAAATCAAAAAGAATTAAAAGAATCAAACCCCTACCTCAAGCAATTGATGATCGGAGATTGTTGCGGGGAATAAACGTCGCAGAAGAAGCGTCACGGATGGAGAATCGTCGGCGTCGCGGAACACGTCGTCGCGTCGTCGATCTCTGAGGGTTCGGCGTTCTTCGTGTTCTTCACGTTCTTCGCGTTCTTCACGTTCTTCGTGAAGGAGGATGAAGATCTCAAGCCTTAGAGTCTTCTCCAAATCCTCTCAACGAGCAATCCTCAAGAAAGACATGCGTTGGTCTTATTTTATTTACATGCCAACAAATTTGAAAAACAAGTTAAGAAATGAACCATTAATTTGGTGAATTAATGGTAACATTTTAACTGTCCAATTAATATGAGCATTAATAGTTTTGGAAAATGCACCAGTTGACTTTCATTAAAGAGGAGTTTTCGCGGGTGCGTTACTTAGAGGAAAAGAAACGGTGGGGATTGTGTGGGCCCCACCTCACAAATATCCTACCAAGAGGGTAGGATATTTTGGGTTACACCCTATCCGCTTCAACTTAGCATAAGTGGCTTTAAGTGGCTTTAAGTGGCTTTAAGTGAAATAAAATAAAGTTGTTGCAACACTTTATTTTATTTTCTTAACTTATCCCCAAAAATTAAAAACCACACCCAAGCAAATTCAACTCTGGAAAAGGCATTTCTAAGAAAATATTGGCGCTGCGATTCCATCGGTGCCTTCGGAATTCGATTCCGAGTACCGGTTCAAAAGTTAGAAAAACTCACTCATTCGTTCATTGAACGTACCCGAGCCAGAATTCAGAAAATGATTCCGGGCACACCAGGCCTCGGAATCAGGTTCCGTTAGAAACTGCGTTCTTGAAAAATTCCAAAGAAAATTATGAAAAAAAATTCCTTGAATTTTATGGGTCTTTACATCACTCCCACCTTAGGGATTTACATCCCCATAAAGATACATCATAAAATATGGACACAAAAATGGGTACTGAGCACGCATATGAGCCTCCCGCTCCCAAGTGCTCTCTTGGAGGTTCCCGTGCTGCCACCTGATGCACACTAGAGGAATCGACCTTCCATGTAGAACCCACTCCTGTCGATCCTTGATCTCCACTGGGATCTCCGCAAAAGTCTCCCCATCATCAACGTCTAGCTCCCCATGGTCAATGATATGTGTCGGGTCATGCACGTATCTCCTCAGATGAGATACGTGAAAGACGTCATGCACCTGGTGCAACTGAGGTGGTAGAGCCAGGAGATAAGCTACCTCGCCAATCCTGCTGAGGACCTGGAACGGTCCGATGAAGCGTGGAGACAACTTGCTTCCTCGGCCAAATCTTTGTAATCTACGTCGAGGTGAGACATGCAAGAAGACGTGGTCGCCATCCTCGAACTCTAGTGGCCTCTGCCTCCTTTCAGCATAGGACTTTTGTCAGCTCTGAGTAGTCCTCATCTACTCCTGGATTATCTGGACCTTCTCTGTCGTGGCCTGGACCATCTCCGGTCCCACAAGTGCTGACTCCCCTGGGTCTGTCCAGCACAAAGGATATCTGCAAGGTCTATTGTACAATGCCTCGTATGGTGCCATCTCGATGGTGGAGTGGTAGTTGTTGTTGTACACGAACTCTACCAATGGTAGGTGGTCCTCCCAGCTGCGACCAAAGTCTAGGACATATCCACGGAGCATGTCCTCGAGATTCTGAATGGTCCTCTCCGTCTGACCATCCGTATGAGGGTGAAAGGAGGTGCTCAGACGTAGCTGCGTCCCGAACGCCTCCTGCAACCCCTTCCAAAGCCGGGAAGTAAAGCGGGCATCTCTATCGGACACGATAGATGATGGAACACCATAAAGCCGTATAATCTCCTGAATGTAGAAACGTCTTAAGCTCCCCACTGAGCCCTGCTCTCTGATGGGTAAGAATTGAGCCGACTTGGTGAGTCGGTCGACAATCACCCAAATGGAGTCGCGACCTCTAGAAGTGTGTGGAAGTCCAGTCACGAAGTCCATAGATATCCCATCCCACTTCCACTCCGGGACCTCCAAGGGCTGTACCAAGCCTGCTGGTACATGATGCTCTGCCTTCACCTACTGGCAGGTGAGGCATCGAGAAACGAACTCTGCCACAGCCTTCTTCATGCCCGGCCACCAGTGTTGTCGTCTGAGGTCCTGGTACATCTTCGCCACTCCAAGATGTACCGCCAAAGGAGAAGTGTGAAACTCTCTCAGCACCTCCTACCATAAAGCAACGGTTACCAAGGTACGTCCTCTGAAAAGGATGTCATGCTCTGATCCAAAGGAGAAACCATCAGGTGTCTGTCCTGAGGATATCTATGCATGCCGCGTCTCACAATCGACGTCCCCATGTTGTGCCTCTCTAACCTGCTGCTGTTGTGGAGGGGTGACTGTCAGAGAATGAAGTAAGGTTGTTGTATCCCTATCCATGAAGGAGATCTGAAAAGAGGCTAGCTGCTATGTCACCTCCTCAAGTAGCTGAATGCCCGTCCTCCTGCTGAGAGCATCGGCTACTACATTTCCCTTCCCAGGAGTATAGACTATCTCAAAGTTATAGTCCTAGAGGAACTCGAGTCATCGCCATTGTCTCAGGTTCAGGTCCTTCTAAGAGAAGATGTACCTGAGACTCTGATGGTCAGAAAAGACTGTAAAGCGCTCACCCATTAGGTAGTTTCGCAATGTCGTCAGAGCGAAGACCACTACTGCTAACTCCAGGTCATGGGTAGCATAGTTCTGCTCATGCGGACTCAACTGACATGATCAATAGGCGATCACTGCCCGCTCTTGAATCAAGACACATCCGAGTCCATCTCCTGATGCATCGCAGTAGACTATGTACCCTACTCCCTCCTCCGGCAACCTCAAGATAGGTGCGCTGGTCAATCTCTGTCTCAGCTCCTGGAAGCTCTGCTGACATCTGTCTCGATCTTCGCAGGATCCACCGCAACTCCCGCCTCAGAGATGACGTGTCCCAAGAAGTGGACCTCACATATCAAGAACTGACACTTCTAGAGCTTTCCATAAAGCTGGTGCTCTCGGAGTGTGTCTAGTACAATATGCAAGTGGTAGGCGTGCTCCTCCTCAGTCATCGAGTATATCAAAATGTCGTCGATGAAGACCACGACAAATCGATCGAGGTATGGATGAAAGATACTGTTCATGAGGCCCATGAACACCACTGGATCATTTTTATGCCGAAGGGAATAACCAAGAACTCATAGTGTCCATACCGACTTCTGAAGGTCGTCTTCTGCATGTCCTCGTCCTGAACTCTGAGCTGATGATAGCCTAACCTGAGGTCTATCTTTGAGAACCATTGTGCTCCCTTGAGCTGATCGAAGAGGTCATCAATCCTCGGTAGTGGATACTTGTTCCTCACTATCACCTGGTTCAGGCGATGATAGTCGACACAAAGTCGCAAGATCCCGTCTGCCTTCTTGGCGAACAATATCGGGGAAGCCCAGGGTGAAACACTGGGTCTGATGAAACCCTTTCCCTGCAAGTCCTCCAACTGTACCCGTAGCTCTCGAAGATCGCGGGAGACATCCGATATGCTGGAGTCGATATCGGGGCTATCCCGGGGTACAGATCAATATAAAATTCTACCTCTCTGCGAGGAGGTAGTCCTGGAACGTCGTCAGGAAAGACGTCCACATACTGATCCACCACTACGGGAAAACTAGGACTTTGCACATTAACTTCTCCTAGGATGAGGCTAGACAACTGATGAGTGAAGGGATGTCCTCTCCTCTACCGAAGTCCATCATGTGCTTCGAAGGCTCCCTTATCACCTGTAAAGGTGAACCTGTTCCCTTCGGTGCGTACACATCGCACCTTGCACCTAAAACAGTCAATATGTGCATGGACTGTAGATAACCAATCCATGCCCAAGATGATGTCGTAAGGCCTCGACGCCGCTACAACAATATCTCAGCCGAAGCTCTCACCTCCTAGAGTAAGCTCACACTAATGGCACCAGTACGTAATCATCGAGTCTGCTCCCATAGGAGTCTCTAGCCGTAAGGATCGAGCCAACAGCTCAGTCAAAATCTCCGAGCTCCGAACAAGGGCAGCGGCTATGAAAGAGTGACTCGCTCCTGTGTCTATAAGAACTGCAGCAAGGGTGGAATAGACATAGATAGTACCTCAAATCATCTTGGGCACACCGTGGTCGTAGGCCTCTGCTGCCTGGAGTTGTTCCTGTCTCTGCCAGCCAGCTCTCGGTGGTCGGGGTAGACCTCCTGGTGGTGGTGGTGGTAGAGCCTCAAAGTGTCACCCACCACCTGCCACTCGGCCAGCTCCTCTGCCTCGTCTGCTTGCTCCCTGCGGACTGCCACGGTCGACCTTCTGCCTCTGCCTGGGTGGCCCCTCAACCGTCTGCTTCTCCTCGGCATGGTGGGTCGAGCAGTCATGAGCCATGTGGCCCTGCCCACCGCATGTGTAGCACTGCCTGCCTCTCAAAAGACTGGCTCTGCGCTGAGTGCCCCACACTGCTGAGCCCGTGTCCTGAGGTCATCTACCTGGGGGTCTGGTCTACCTGGACCCATATGAGTCATCCGTCGACTGCCTGCTACAGAAGACTCTACTACATGCTGCCCTGCGATGGGTCTCGCCGCTGGTGTAGACTCAGCAAGAAAGCTCTCGATCAAAAGGGCTCGCTCCAGTACTCCTAGCTGAGTTGGAATGTTGAGGGAGATAAGTGATTCCCTGATCTCATGCCTCAATCCCTGCTCAAAGGTCCAGGACAAAAAGAATGGGTCTTATACCATGTCTGTCGAGTAGCGAGAGATATCGGTATATCTCGCTGAGTACTGGGCGACCATCAAGCTGCCCTGCCGCAGTTGTAGAAGCTCCTAGATGCATACTGCATGGAGGGTGGCTGGGATGAACTCTGAGCGGAAGAGGCTCTCAAAGTACATCTAGAGAAGAGATGCCTCATCGTGCACCTGGAGCATCAGGCTCCACCATCGGCCCACTTCCGCGTGCAGTAGGCTCGCGGCGAGGATCACCATGAGGTCTGTTGGTGTCCTTACTAATTGGAAAACTCATACCACTGCCTCCAGCCAGTCCTCGGCTGCCCGGGGGTCCATCTCCCCGCGGAACCTGGGCGGTCGCTGGCACTGGAACTCATGCAGTTCACTAAGGCGACGTGCATCATCAGCGTCTGAGGCTGGAAGCATTGGTGGATCGGTGGGTAAAGGTACTGTCGGTGCCTTAGCTGTCAAAGGGTCATGTAACAAGGCCTCGTCGCTCAGTGGGCTATCGTCATGCTCAACTATCTGAACCCTAGCTGGCTGCCGTCGTGGGGCCATCCTGAAACGAAACAGGTGCGCCACGGTCAAACATTATACCTGGTGAGCTGACATAAAGTAATCACAAAGAAAACGTGAAACACACATGCAATCAATGTTTTCGTGCATTAAGTCGGAAATCAGAAGTCAGGGTCCTGGTGTATGGATACATCGGCCGCCACACTAACACTGGACTCCCTGAAATGATAACTACCCCCAATACGCTTAACACTATTTCTTCACATAGAAAAATATCAGATTCCAAAGTTCTGCGGTAGAACCGAACTCCTCTGATACCAATTTGTCACGACCCATCCTCGGGGCCCTTGCCGTGACTACCCCAAGCCCGCCTTCCATAGGCCAGGAGCTGGCGACTAGCACCAAGGCGTAAATCACGGTAAAAAGGGAAGGCATTGACTTTGTAAAGTAAACCACAAACACCACAGAGCAAGCAAGCAGAAATAAACACTAAGTAAAAACTGAGTACAGCAGTAAGTGCAGAAAAGTATGTGGGCCAGAATATAAACAAAAACTGAATGTAAAGTACAACTCAAAAGGGAAACATCAACTGAAAGTAAAGCCGCAGCATCGAGCCGTCCACTGGAAGTCCCACCTGAAGGGTGAGTACAAATAGCCTCCACAGCTCCTCGGGTCCAGCCGTCTGCTCCGAGTACGTCTCGCCCAGTGGTCCACCTCCAGCTATCGTGTCACGACCCGACCTCGGGGCCCGTGCCGTGACTACCCCAAGCCCGCCTTCCATAGGCCAGGGGCTGGCGACTAGCACCAATGGCGTAAATCCCGATAACTGGGAAGGCATTGCCATTACAAAAGCAAACAAACACCACAGAGGCGAAGAAAAAAGAAAAAGGGCCGGAAATACAAGCCCAACTGTGAAGTACAACTCGAAAGGGAAAAATAGCAGCTGGAAGAACGAAGCGGCTCCTGGGTCGTCCTCCTCGATTCCTACCTGAAGGGTAGGTACAGATGGCTCAGCTCCTGGATCGTCCACCACGGATCCTACCTGAAGGGTAGGTAGAGATAGCTCCTCTACTCCTCGGGTCCTGTTGTCTACTCCGGGTACGTCCGCCCAGTGGTCCTCCTCCGGGTACCGACCTGCTCCGCAAGCCTCAACTGCGATCTGCGCTGTCCGTCGTCTGCAACCAACACAACGAAGTGCGGGCATAGCCCGTGCAGGGGTGAGTATAAGCTACTCAGTAGGGACCCCGAGACCCTTAAGGTCTCACTAAATCCAACATGCATATCCACAAAGCAAAGACAGCAGTCACGAAGTAACATCAGACTCTACTTAGGTATATGCCCATACATATACCTAAGTCATCAAGTAGCCCATCCAATCACAAGGATACACAAAAAATCATGAAATCAATGGATAACCATCACCCAGGTACATGCCCATACATATACCTAAGTTATCAAGCGACCCATCTCAATCATGAGGAAACGCAAAGATTCATTGACTCAGCTCAACCAGGATTTTTCATTATCGAAACCGTAGCTACTGAAGAGCTCCGTCTCTAGAGTGTACAGTGGTCCTGTCACGACTCCGAGGTACTGCTCACTAACCTAAGACTGCTGAGGTACTCCTCCTGTCGAGTACTGCGGGTTTGCGGCCAACTACCGGGCGCTCCGTCCGCTGAGGGTCTGTCGCCAAATACCGGGCGCTCACCCAAATAGCCTACTGAGGTACTCCTCCTGTCGAGTACCGCGGGTTTGCTGCCAACTACCGGGCGCTCCGTCCGCCGTGGGTCTGTCGCCAAATACCGGGCGCTCCGTCCACTGGGCTAGTCGACTCACTCCAAGTCGAGTCGGTCAAGCAGTCGTCAGGTCTCAGCCGGCTACACGGTCTCCGTACTCTGCACGCTCGTCTCCGGGAGGGTCCGCTCCATGAGCTACTGTTCGATACTCCAAGTATCTCAAGGTCTCACGAAGAAGTATCTCAAAGGACCGCCTCGTCACAGGGGTCTCAACGCAACAGACAGCGCATCGATCGGACGCCCGGTCTGTGAGTTATTAGCCTTTTCGTCCCAGGGGCCCGGTTGGTTTCGTGAGCAAAACCAATCCCGGCCGTATCTCAACTGTACCCCGAACTCTCATAGGGTATACTCATAGGGACCGTTACTAAACGTAAACACCAACGCCGCTGACGGTTCGTCGAACGGACGTCCTGTCTGAAAGATATCATCTTTTCCGTTCCAGGGGCCCGGTTGGATTTCGGGTGCGATCCAACCCGGCCACTACTATCTGTATCCAAAACTCGGGCGAAGGATGTCAAAAGTTCCGTATCGTAAACAGGAACTCAACGCAACAGACGGTGCGTCGATCGGACGCCCGGTCTGAGAGTTATTGGCATTCTCGTCCCCGGGGCCCGGTTGGTTTTTAAGGCAAAACCAACCCGACCGTACTCCACTTGCGTCCAAACCTCGGGCGGAGTATGCCAAAAGATCCGTCTCACTAAGAGGAACACAACGCGGCTGACGGCACGTCAATCGGACGTCCGTAGCTCAAGATATGTGAATTTGACCGAAATGGTCCGAAAACGGGGGGGGTCCGGGTCCGGGCCGACCCGGCCCGACCCCCCTGGGTCGGCCCGAACCGGGTCCGACCCGGTTGTCCCGGCCCCGCCCGGCCAGGGCCGGTCCGGCTCGGCTCGGCCGAGCGGCCTGACAGCCCCGCGGCACCCGCGGGGTGTCGCGCTGGACACCCGCGGGGTGCCGCCTGACAACCCCGCGGCACCCGCGGGGTGTCGCGCTGGACACCCGCGGGGTGACGCGCTGGACACCCGCGGGGTGTCGCCTGACAACCCCGCGGCACCCGCGGGTGTCGCGCTGGACACCCGCGGGGTGTCGCCTGACAACCCCGCGGCACCCGCGGGGTGTCGCGCTGGACACCCGCGGGGTGTCGCCAGACAGCCCCGCGGCACCCGCGGGGTGCCGCGCTGGACACCCGCGGGGTGTCGCCAGACAGCCCCGCGGCACCCGCGGGGTGCCGCGCTGGACACCCGCGGGGTGTCGCCAGACAGCCCCGCGGCACCCGCGGGGTGTCGCCAGACAGCCCCGCGGCACCCGCGGGGTGCCACCCTGGACACCCGCGGGGTGTCGCCAGACAGCCCCGCGGCACCCGCGGGGTGCCACCCTGGACACCCGCGGGGTGCCGCCGCCTCCGGCCGCCGGCGCCGCCGCGCCGGCGACCCGCGCCGCCGCCGGCTTCCGCGGGCCACCGGAGACGCTCCGGTGGTCCGATTTGCTTCCCGTCTGCGCCTACGGTCATCCCGGGACCCGACCTTCACTGCGGAGGCCTCAAAATTAACTTGCGGCCTCGTTTGTCGTCGCCCGTCAATCTGCGCTCAAGAACAAAATAAAATTAATTTAATCTGCGGCCTCTTTGGCGCGGCGCGACGACGTCGCGTGCTTGATCGACTTTCTCGGCGTGGCGCGAAGGCGTCTCGATCTTGTTTGATTTCGTTCCACAGCGCGGCGCGACGGCGCCGCTCAATAGTTGCCGTACGATTCCCGCGTGGTGCGACGGCACCACGCCATCTCGCTCCATCCGCAAGAAACAACAAGAATAAAGGAGGGGGGGTTCGGCCGTGTTTGTGCGGCCCGACCCCCCTCGCATTAGATTGATAACAATCGGCCTTTCTAGAACGAAAATCCATCACAATCTTTTTAAAATAAATAAAAAGATTCGGAAACAAGGGCCGACAAGGAAAAAGAACCTTCAAGATCGAAGGAAAGATCAACAACTTTAAAAAGGTTTAAAACCCCTACCTCAAGCGTTGTCGCTCGCGAGTTCGTCGCGGAAGAGGACGATCGTCGCGGAAGAAACGTCGCCGGAGAAACGTCGTTGATTCCGTTGTCGTCGAGGTGCGTCCGAAGGGAGAACGTCGCTTGGAAAGGAACGATCGTCGCGGAAGAAACGTCGCGGAAGAAGCGTCGTTGATTTCCGCGGTTTCGGCGTTCTTCGCCGGAAGCCGGCGTTCTTCGCGTTCTTCGCCGAAGAAGAACGCTCTCCTCCAAATTCTCCCCACGCCACAAGCTTTCACCCAAAATAAAATAAGAGTAATCTTATTTTATTAACGCACAAGCAACAATTAAAAAAAAAGAAACGAACAATTAATTCCAAGAATTAATTTACCAAAGAAACCGCCCAATTAATTGGACGAAAGAAACAGCCCAATTAAATGGTCTGTTAAGAATTTAGAAAACGCGTCGGTTGACTTTCAGTTTCTTTGACGGGTTTTCGCGGGTGCGTTACTTAGCGGAAAGAAACGGCGGGGTTCGTGCGGGCCCCACCTCACAAATATCCTACCAAGGGGTAGGATATTTCTGGATAGCATCATATCCAGTTCAACTCAGTTCAAGCCGCCTTTAAGTGGCTTCAAGTGGCTTCCAAGTGGCTTAAGCGAAATAAAATAAAGTTGTCGCAAAATTGTTTTATTTCTTAACTTTAAGCCCGAAAATTAAAAACCACATCCGAGCAAACGCAACTCCGGAAGAGGCGTTTCTAAGCGAATACCGGCGCTGCGATTTCATCGGTGCCCTCAGAATTGGATTCCGGGCACCGGTTAAAAAGTTAGAAAAACCCGCTCGTCCGTTCACTGAACGTACCTGAGCCAAACTTCGGAAAATGATTCCGGGCACACCGGGCCTCGGAATCAGGTGCCGTCAGAAACTGCGTTCTTGTAAAATTCCAAAGAAAATTAAGAAAAAAATTTCCTTGAAATTTACGGGTCTTTACATTACTCCCACCACAGGGCTTTACGTCCCCGTAAAGCTTCACCACAAACTTAGGGAAACAAAGCGGTACTGAGCACGCATTTGAGCCTTCCGCTCCCATGTGCTCACCTGGAGGTTCCCGCGCTGCCAAAGAAAGTGCACAAGAGGAATCGACCATCCTCCTAGGATCCGCTCCTGTCGATCCTCGATCCCCATAGGAACCTCTGTATAAGACACTCATCGCCACCGTCTATCTCCTCATGGTCGATGATACGCGAGGGGGTTGAGCACGTATCTCCTCAGTTGGGATACGTGGAAAACGTCGTGCACCTAGTGCAACTGAAGTGGATGGGCCAAGCGGTAAACCACCTCGCCTACCCAGCTGAGGACCTAGAAAGGTCCGTTGAACCTCGGAGATAACTTGCCTCCCAGGCCACATCTCCATAAACCTCGTCGAGGTGAGACCCGTAAGAAGATGTGGTCGTCATCCCCGAACTCCAGAGGTCCCCATTTCTGTTAGAACTGAAACTCAAAACGACTGCTGCTATGAGGGTAAGGTTGACCGACTCAAGAATGATCGGTCGCACCCTCCTGTGCAAGAGTTACCCTGCACTGCCTGGGGTTTCCTTTTTACGCCGACCAAGGAAAACCCACCCCAACGTTTGCCTAATACCGTCAATTTGAGTGTGAACAGTTATTGCCCATTCCATACTCAAACTAACGTCGTAAGGCCTCGACGCTGCCACCAAGAGATTCCAACCAGAACCCTCGCCTCGAAGGTCTGACCACACCGCCGGCGTAAGTGTGATTATCGAGTCTCCTCCCAAGGTATCTCCAGACGTGAGGGTCAAGTCCACGGCTTACCGGAAACTCTAGGTCTGGAACAAGATTTGTGGAAGCGAGGAATGATTCATACCGACGTCTGTTACTACAGCAGCTAGTAGTGGACATAGACTGTCCCTTGAATCATTTCTAGAGCCATTGGGTCACACTCCTTGACCGCATGCAGCTGCACTCTTCCTCCGCCATTCAGCTCCCTGAGCCTGGCGGGAATAACCAAGGCGGGTGGTTGTAGCATGCTAGGATGTACACCACCTCATGCTGCTCACCTAGCAGTGCCTCCACGTCTGCTGCTTTGTAGACACATCTCTCCTTTAAGCTTCCTCTTCTTGAAACATTTAACACGCCCGAGTCTCTAAGACTGGCACTGGTTTCCTGTTTCTTACTGCACTGTGCAGTCTTCATCCGCTCCTGGATGACTGCACCTCCTTTTCATATGATCTGGAAGAGCTGCTAAAATTTCTCCTTTGCCGAAAAGAGAAACCTGGTCTCATCCCCTCTCTAGATGAACCACGCCCATTGCCTAATACAGTCAATCCTGGCATGAAGGATGCATTCATGCCATGGATGACGTCGTAAGGCCTCGACGTAACTACTAAGAGATCCAACTGTCACTCTCGCCTCCAAGGGTCGAGTCACACTGTCGGCATCAGTGTGAGGTCACTGGGTCTCCTCCAGTTGAAATCTCGAAAGTGAGGGTCAAGTCAACAGTTTAACCGGGACCACTCAGTAACATCACAAAAGAGGACAGGAAGGCAAACATCACAAGATAAGTGTCTTTATTTTATTGCAGCTCATGGTACAAAGACACAAAAACAACATCAACATGGAACTAGAAGTACAAGAGACGTATCCACTAGCTCCGCTCCTGCCCACCTGCTCCAGGATCTCTACTGCCTTGTCCACTACTCTACTGTTGCTCAAGCATTCGTCGCTGCCTCTGCCTCGGTGGCTCCTCAAAAGCCTATGGATCAACTGTAAGAGGAGTCGGACAGTCACATGCCAGGTGACCCTTTCTGCGGCATGAGTAACACAACCTGCTCCTTGCACGGCTGGCTCTGTTCCCTCTCCGGGTGCCCCGCACCACCGGTCCTAAAACCCGAGATCGCCCAACTGCTTGTATGGTCCTCCTAGACCTCTCCATCATCTGTCTACTGCCCACAGATGACTCGGCTTCTGATCGAAAAACACGAGGCAAAGGCAGAAGCTCCCGAACACCCTCGGGGTGTAGAGCTACTGGCACAAACTCCACCCTGAAGAAGGTCTCGAAGTCTTCCCATGTGAAAGCCATCCCATCGCAAAACTGGAACAAGTGGCTCCACCACCTGCCTGCTGCTGCCTGAAGAAGGCTGGCAGCAAAGGTCACCATGAGGTCTGATGGCGTCCCCACTAGCCTGAAGACTCCCACCACAGCCTCCAGCCAATCCTCAGCCGCCTGCGGGTCCGTCTCTCCCCCGAACCTGGGTGGCCTCTGGCGCTGGAACTCATGCAGTGCGCGCAAGTAGCGGGCATCGCCTACTGCTGGGGCTGGTGGCATCGGTGGCCCAACGTATGGTAGTATCGCTGGTGCCTCCGCTGGTGCCTCAACTACAAGAGGGCCCTGTACCGAAGCCTCGTCGCTCGACAGACTATCAGTACGCACATCCCTCCGGGCTCTAGCTGGTCGTCCGAGAAAAGGCATCCTGAAAGGAACAACGTAACACGGTCAAACGATTATACCTGGTGAGCTGACCTGGTTTGAGCTGTTTTAAGGGGGGAAACCTTTTAAAACACACACGCAATCAGTGTTTTCGTGCACAAAGTCGGAAATCAGTTTCCAGGGTCCTGGTGTATGGATACGTCGGCCGCCCGCACCAACACTGGACTCCCTGAACTGAAAACCACACTCGGTACCCTTAACACTATTGCTTCATAGAAAGAAAGATCAGAGTCTACGGTAGAACCGACCACCTCTGATACCAATCTGTCACGACCCGACCTCGGGGCCCGTGCCGTGACTACCCCAAGCCCGCCTTCCATAGGCCAGGGGCTGGCGACTAGCACCAATGGCGTAAATCCCGATAACTGGGAAGGCATTGCCATTACAAAAGCAAACAAACACCACAGAGTAAGCAAGCGGAAAAGTAAACACAAGCGAAGAAAAAAGAAAAAGGGCCGGAAATACAAGCCCAACTGTGAAGTACAACTCGAAAGGGAAAAACAGCAGCTGGAAGAACGAAGCGGCTCCTGGGTCGTCCTCCTCGATTCCTACCTGAAGGGTAGGTACAGATGGCTCAGCTCCTGGATCGTCCACCACGGATCCTACCTGAAGGGTAGGTACAGATAGCTCCTCTACTCCTCGGGTCCTGTTGTCTACTCCGGGTACGTCCGCCCAGTGGTCCTCCTCCGGGTACCGACCTGCTCCGCAAGCCTCAACTGCGATCTGCGCTGTCCGTCGTCTGCAACCAACACAACGAAGTGCGGGCATAGCCCGTGCAGGGGTGAGTATAAGCTACTCAGTAGGGACCCCGAGACCCTTAAGGTCTCACTAAATCCAACATGCATATCCACAAAGCAAAGACAGCAGTCACGAAGTAACATCAGACTCTACTTAGGTATATGCCCATACATATACCTAAGTCATCAAGTAGACCATCCAATCACAAGGATACACAAAAAATCATGAAATCAATGGATAACCATCACCCAGGTACATGCCCATACATATACCTAAGTTATCAAGCGACCCATCTCAATCATGAGGAAACGCAAAGATTCATTGACTCAGCTCAACCAGGATTTTTCATTATCGAAACCGTAGCTACTGAAAAGCTCCGTCTCTAGAGTGTACAGTGGTCCTGTCACGACTCCGAGGTACTGCTCACTAACCTAAGACTGCTGAGGTACTCCTCCTGTCGAGTACTGCGGGTTTGCGGCCAACTACCGGGCGCTCCGTCCGCTGAGGGTCTGTCGCCAAATACCGGGCGCTCACCCAAATAGCCTACTGAGGTACTCCTCCTGTCGAGTACCGCGGGTTTGCTGCCAACTACCGGGCGCTCCGTCCGCCGTGGGTCTGTCGCCAAATACCGGGCGCTCCGTCCACTGGGCTAGTCGACTCACTCCAAGTCGAGTCGGTCAAGCAGTCGTCAGGTCTCAGCCGGCTACACGGTCTCCGTACTCTGCACGCTCGTCTCCGGGAGGGTCCGCTCCATGAGCTACTGTTCGATACTCCAAGTATCTCAAGGTCTCACGAAGAAGTATCTCAAAGGACCGCCTCGTCACAGGGGTCTCAACGCAACAGACGGCGCGTCGATCGGACGCCCGGTCTGTGAGTTATTAGCCTTTTCGTCCCAGGGGCCCGGTTGGTTTCGTGAGCAAAACCAATCCCGGCCGTATCTCAACTGTACCCCGAACTCTCATAGGGTATACTCATAGGGACCGTTACTAAACGTAAACACCAACGCCGCTGACGGTTCGTCGAACGGACGTCCTGTCTGAAAGATATCATCTTTTCCGTTCCAGGGGCCCGGTTGGATTTCGGGTGCGATCCAACCCGGCCACTACTATCTGTATCCAAAACTCGGGCGAAGGATGTCAAAAGTTCCGTATCGTAAACAGGAACTCAACGCAACAGACGGTGCGTCGATCGGACGCCCGGTCTGAGAGTTATTGGCATTCTCGTCCCCGGGGCCCGGTTGGTTTTTAAGGCAAAACCAACCCGACCGTACTCCACTTGCGTCCAAACCTCGGGCGGAGTATGCCAAAAGATCCGTCTCACTAAGAGGAACACAACGCGGCTGACGGCACGTCAATCGGACGTCCGTAGCTCAAGATATGTGAATTTGACCGAAATGGTCCGAAAACGGGGGGGGTCCGGGTCCGGGCCGACCCGGCCCGACCCCCCTGGGTCGGCCCGAACCGGGTCCGACCCGGTTGTCCCGGGCCCCGCCCGGCCAGGGCCGGTCCGGCTCGGCTCGGCCGAGCGGCCTGACAGCCCCGCGGCACCCGCGGGGTGTCGCGCTGGACACCCGCGGGGTGCCGCCTGACAACCCCGCGGCACCCGCGGGGTGTCGCGCTGGACACCCGCGGGGTGTCGCGCTGGACACCCGCGGGGTGTCGCCTGACAACCCCGCGGCACCCGCGGGTGTCGCGCTGGACACCCGCGGGGTGTCGCCTGACAACCCCGCGGCACCCGCGGGTGTCGCGCTGGACACCCGCGGGGTGTCGCCTGACAACCCCGCGGCACCCGCGGGGTGTCGCGCTGGACACCCGCGGGGTGTCGCCAGACAGCCCCGCGGCACCCGCGGGGTGCCACCCTGGACACCCGCGGGGTGTCGCCAGACAGCCCCGCGGCACCCGCGGGGTGCCACCCAGGACACCCGCGGGGTGTCGCCAGACAGCCCCGCGGCACCCGCGGGGTGCCACCTTGGACACCCGCGGGGTGCCGCCGCCTCCGGCCGCCGGCGCCGCCGCGCCGGCGACCCGCGCCGCCGCCGGCTTCCGCGGGCCACCGGAGACGCTCCGGTGGTCCGATTTGCTTCCCGTCTGCGCCTACGGTCATCCCGGGACCCGACCTTCACTGCGGAGGCCTCAAAATTAACTTGCGGCCTCGTTTGTCGTCGCCCGTCAATCTGCGCTCAAGAACAAAATAAAATTAATTTAATCTGCGGCCTCTTTGGCGCGGCGCGACGACGTCGCGTGCTTGATCGACTTTCTCGGCGTGGCGCGAAGGCGTCTCGATCTTGTTTGATTTCGTTCCACAGCGCGGCGCGACGGCGCCGCTCAATAGTTGCCGTACGATTCCCGCGTGGTGCGACGGCACCACGCCATCTCGCTCCATCCGCAAGAAACAACAAGAATAAAGGAGGGGGGGTTCGGCCGTGTTTGTGCGGCCCGACCCCCCTCGCATTAGATTGATAACAATCGGCCTTTCTAGAACGAAAATCCATCACAATCTTTTTAAAATAAATAAAAAGATTCGGAAACAAGGGACGACAAGGAAAAAGAACCTTCAAGATCGAAGGAAAGATCAACAACTTTTAAAAGGTTTAAAACCCCTACCTCAAGCGTTGTCGCTCGCGAGTTCGTCGCGGAAGAGGACGATCGTCGCGGAAGAAACGTCGCCGGAGAAACGTCGTTGATTCCGTTGTCGTCGAGGTGCGTCCGAAGGGAGAACGTCGCTTGGAAAGGAACGATCGTCGCGGAAGAAACGTCGCGGAAGAAGCGTCGTTGATTTCCGCGGTTTCGGCGTTCTTCGCCGGAAGCCGGCGTTCTTCGCGTTCTTCGCCGAAGAAGAACGCTCTCCTCCAAATTCTCCCCACGCCACAAGCTTTCACCCAAAATAAAATAAGAGTAATCTTATTTTATTAACGCACAAGCAACGATTAAAAAAAAGAAACGAACAATTAATTCCAAGAATTAATTTACCAAAGAAACCGCCCAATTAATTGGACGAAAGAAACAGCCCAATTAAATGGTCTGTTAAGAATTTAGAAAACGCGTCGGTTGACTTTCAGTTTCTTTGACGGGTTTTCGCGGGTGCGTTACTTAGCGGAAAGAAACGGCGGGGTTCGTGCGGGCCCCACCTCACAAATATCCTACCAAGGGGTAGGATATTTCTGGATAGCATCCTATCCAGTTCAACTCAGTTCAAGCCGCCTTTAAGTGGCTTCAAGTGGCTTCCAAGTGGCTTAAGCGAAATAAAATAAAGTTGTCGCAAAATTATTTTATTTCTTAACTTTAAGCCCGAAAATTAAAAACCACATCCGAGCAAACGCAACTCCGGAAGAGGCGTTTCTAAGCGAATACCGGCGCTGTGATTTCATCGGTGCCCTCAGAATTTGATTCCGGGCACCGGTTAAAAAGTTAGAAAAACCCGCTCGTCCGTTCACTGAACGTACCTGAGCCAAACTTCGGAAAATGATTCCAGGCACACCGGGCCTCGGAATCAGGTGCCGTCAGAAACTGCGTTCTTGTAAAATTCCAAAGAAAATTAAGAAAAAAATTTCCTTGAAATTTACGGGTCTTTACATATCGTCCTGCTCTGCAAGCCTCCACCCTGATCAGCGCTGTCCGTCGTCTGCAATCAACACAACATAGTGCGGGCATAGCCCATGCAGGGGTGAGTATAAGCTACTTAGTAGGGACCCCGAGACCCCCGAAGGTCTCCCAGAATCCACAAAGGACAAACCACAAAGGAAAGATACAATCACAAAGTAACATCCGACACTGCTTAGGTATATTCCCATACATATACCTAAGTCATGAATTCCAGTACGCTCCAACATCCAAGCTCAATTACAACCCAGTCCACACAGGAAAGCAAAACGTAAATCAACATAGGATAGCACAACACAATCCACATAGGAAAGAAAACAGGATTCATCTCACAAAGGTATACTTCTTCGTATGACGATAGAGATGATCAGATATATCCACTGATTCATCTAAGCCGTCGGACCCACAAAGGATCGATAGGTACTAACCCCCGCAATGACCCACAAAGGACCTGACCCACACAGGATCGATAGGTAACTAACCCCCGCAATGACCCACAAAGGATCTGACCCACACAGGATCGATAGGTAACTAATCCCCGCAATGACCCACAAAGGATCTGACCCACACAGGATCGATAGGTAACTAACCCCCGCAAAGACCCACACAGGATCGGACCCACACAGGATCTGTAGGTGGTGGCCCACACAGGACCGCCGAGCACTGACCCACACAGGATCGGACCCACACAAGATCTATATCACTAATCCACGTAGGATCGCTGATTACTGTAGTCGTCGTCGAATCCACTAAGGATCTCTGCACAGTCGTCGTCGTCGCAGTCGCAGCCAGCTCTAAGGTTCCCGCACAGAGCAAGCTCGTTCGGGAGGGTCTGCTCCACGAGCCGAGAGGCTGATCCATCAACTGACACATAGTCCAGAGTTGATGTATCCAAAAATTCTGTATCATCAATAGGAACTCAACGGCGCAGACGGCGCGTCAATCGGACGCCAGGTCTGAGAGTTATTGGCTTTTTCGTCCCAGGGCCCGGTTGGTTTTTAAGGAAAAACCAACCCTACCGTACTCCACCTGCGTCCAAACCTTGGGTGGACTAATCCAAAAGATCCGTCTCACTAAGAGGAATCCAACAAAGTCGATGGCACGTCAATCGAACGTCCGGAGTTTAAGATATAAACGTTTACGCTCCGAGGGCCCAGTTGGTTTCGGGTACGAACCAACCCAGCCAAACCCAAAGTATTCCAAAACCTTGAGTGCGATATAACGAAACGACCGTCTCAATCCAAGGATCACATCGCCGCTGACGATGCGTCAATCAGAGGTCCGTAGCTTAAGTTATGAGCAAAATACCGAAAAGGGTCCGAAAACGGGGGATCTGGGCCCGGACCGACCCGGCCGGCGCGGCCCGGCCCGGCCGCGGTGGCCCAGCCTGGCCTGGGCGCGACCCGACCCGGCCTAGGCGCGACCCGGCCTGGCCGGCGGGTCGGCTCTGCCAGTTACGGCTGAGCGGAGCGCGGGGCGTGCTGCCCCCGCGTGAGAGAACCGCGGCCCCGCGTGGGTCCACCCTTGTCAGTGGACACGGCCGGTCCGCCGCGTCCCATGCTCCTCCGGTCCCTTGCAGTCGCGGGACCATGCTGCTGCCATCGCGACTTCAGTCGCGGCGGTTTTCCACGGCGGCGCGCCTGGCGTCGCCGCCGTGCCGGCGTGGCGCACCAGCGGGTCGCTCCGCGGACCACCGGACGATTTCCGGTGGTCGGAAAATTACACCATCTTCACCGAAGGTCCTCCCGGGGTCCATCCTTCACTGCGAGGACCCCGCGTCGTCCGTGTGGCTTGCTTTGTCAACGTCCGCCGTTTCGCACACCAAGAACGAAAGGGGCGATGGGTTCGGACTCGTTCGTTGGTCCGCACCCACCGCGTTAGCAGTTTTAAAAATCTCACAACAATTATTTAATCAACACCGCGGGTATAAATCACAAAGATTTAAAAGAATCAAACCCCTACCTCAAGCAGTTGATGATCGGAGATTGTTGCGGGGAAGAAACGTCACGGAAGAAGCGTCGCGGAAGGAGAATCGTCAGCGTCGCGGAACACGGCGTCGCGTCATCGATCTCTGAGGGTTCGGAATTCTTCGCGTTTTTCGCTTTCTTCGCGTTCTCCGCATTCTTCGCGTTCTTCGCGAAGGAGGATGAAGATCTCAAGCCATAGAGTCTTCTCCAAATCCTCTCAACGAGCAATCCTCAAGAAAGACATGTGTTGGTCTTATTTTATTTACATGCCAACAAATTTGAAAAATAAGTTAAGAAACGAACCATTAATTCGGTGAATTAATGGTAACGTCTTAACTATCCAATTTATAGGAGCATTAAGAGTTTTAGAAAACGCACCAGTTGTCTTTCATTAAAGAGGAGTTTTCGCGGGTGCGTTACTTAGAGGAAAATAAATGGTGGGGCTCGTGCGGGCCCCACCTCACATGTAACAGCCCAAGATTTTATGAAAAATATTCTTTTTAATTTCCCTAATGTCTTGTGTTGTACGCTACACCAAAAGGAGCTTGCACAACACGCATCCTTGACTTGCCTTGCATTACACGCAATCGCAACCTTCCTCGATGGCATGTGTATTACGCAATACTGAATTTCACAAAACAACGATATGCTATTAAAATATTATTAAAACTAGCCGTTATGAATAGTAATAATTTTAAAATTTTAGAAATTTTAGCTCTCAAAATGGACTTCATTTTTGGATTCGGAGTATCGAATTTAGCCTAAGGTGAAATTTTGGTACTTTTCGGATAACTTTCATATTTTGATGAATAGTGAAAATTACTAAATTATAATTAAAAAACAACTTTTTTAATCGAAATAATTAATAGTGATAAATTATTAATTTGAGTGGTTTTAAAGTATATTTAGAATATATTTTTACAATTTAATACAATGTTGGTCATTGGATGTAATTTCACATTTAAACCAGACATAATCAAGTGTCAATCTTTTGATAGATATTGTTTCTTAAAAAAACACGCTATTTGTTTTAACAGCGGGATTTAATTATAAAATTAATTAATGCAACTTCTATGTTATGAATTTGGTAAAATAGACTTCATTTTTGAATTCGGAATATGAAATATAGCTTAGGATGAAATTTTGGCATTGTTCTGAAAAACATCAATTTTTGATGAATAGTGAAACTACTAAGTGGTAGTTAAAAACACTGAATTTTTCATAAAACTTAATTTTACCGCTTCTGTGAATGGAATTTCAAAAATCTGAGAGACACGGTTGATGTCAGTAAGTAAAATGTGGTTCAATGAGATGAAAATAATTTTTGGTGAATAGTAACTTTTTACTTTTATTTACCACGGTTAAAAGTAAATAGGGTAATTAAGGGTAAAAATGATATTGTTACCCTAACACATGTCCTAATTCTATTGGACAAGTGTATCTCGACCAAAAACAACCTTAAGTGTAAAATATTATCATTTAGGCCCACTTGGATTAGATTAGGAGATTTATTATTATTTAATTCAAAGAAGAGTTAAAAGAGTTAAAATCAAAGTTTATTTACTAAAAAATTTTTAATATAGGGTTATACATAAGATAAATTCTATTGAAAATATTCATTAGAAAGATACAAATATTTCCTACATAATGGTATTTTATTTCTAATTTTTAGACATCAAATAATCTAATTTATTTATGACACAAAGATGATGCAGTAATTATCTTATTAATGAAATATTGACATAATTGGGGTTATAAACACCAAAATAAATGTCATTTGAGACTTTTTATGAATTTCACTAATTTTCTAGGTTACTATGATATATTAGTGTTGATTTAATCAACTTTATTCGAACATATAATTCTTTTATGACTTTCACAAAAATCATATATCAAATAGTGTCAAAATTGACACAAAATAGTTTTTAAATAAAATATTATATTATTAATTGTTATTTTATTCCTAAAAATCTAAGGTTCGGCCAAATGACTTAGATAAGGATATATATATTAATAATAAACAATTTGGGGTTCTTTTGGCATGTTATAGGAAGTGTATTAACCTTATAGTGAAAGAAAACAAAAAGACACGGTAAAAGTTAAATTATTTAACTTAGAGTTAAATCTAATTGATAAGGTTAAAATAATACTCTAAACTTGTCTAAATCCTATTGGTTGATAGTATTGCGACCCATCCCCACTTTAGATTCGAAATAAGACCCTTTGGAACCATTATAAACCGATTTTGACTTTAATATAAAATAATATTTTGAGATATTCCAAAGGTGCCCCTCTCCTCCCTTATAAAAGGGCACCTCCTCCCCCTCCTCCTCACACCAATTTGAGCACTCAAGCTCGTCCAACCCCTGCCAAAATCCCTTCTCCACTTCCCTAGAATAATCCTAGAGGTCCTGGTCTTCTTCAAAGACCAATCTTAGTTCCCTAAGTGGAGGATTCAAAGAGGCGTTTCAAAGAAGAGGTAATAACCATTACCGATCTTTTCAATTTCTTTCTTCTTCAACTTCTTCTTATTTAGTTTTTTCATAACAAAGTAATAACATCAGTATTAATTACATACTGATATGTTATTATAAATATAAAACAACCCTAATTCACCTTCTATCCATCCTACAGAAAAATGAAATCATCGTGCGTGCGTACGTACGGAATACCGTCTCCACGTCATGGTGTAATCTATTTTTCCACCATCACTTTACAAGGATGGGTATAATGGTGTAATGAGTAACTATTTATGATTATTATAAAGTAATATTGATACAGAAATAATATATATATACTCCAATACAGTTCCACGATCATAGGAACGATATCATCACTCATGCGTACGTACGGAATACCGTTTCCATGATGTGATGCGACTCGTTCTACATGATCATCATTACATAGTAATTATATAAATGAATTGAATGAATAAATATGATATATGTTACACTAATACCATTCTGGATATAAGGTATCTATAACCTTAAAATAAGAATAAGAATGTATTCGTCAAAACACGCATAAGAACAAAAGGCAATAAAGACCCGAGTAACAAGTAACAATGAAATATTACTAACAAGATGCTAAGAATATGACCATATATGATATCATATCAATATGTATGATTCTGGAATAAGTCAATAACATTATTTAAACCATTATACAGGAGCTTCGGACACGTACAAAGCAAATCGGACCTAAGGTAAGGGGAAATATCACAATCTCATTTTTATCCGAGATTGTTTATACTTTGGTATTTACTGGGGTGTATTTTATCATCCACATCCATGTTCCCTCAATATTTAATATTGTTTCCATACACTTACAATAGTTTAAATCCAATTTTACCCTTTGGTGAGTTTTTAGTAAAGAATATTAAAGGAATCTTTTGTCATTTTTTTATACGAGGTACTTTTTGACTTTTCCAACAAAAGTACGAAGAATGTTTTTTTTAACTTATACGGCACGAACGGATTTTTACGGTTTTATAAAGCCTTATTTTCATGAAGCTTCCTCCAAAAGATTTCATGAATATTTTCAATAAAATCTCTTTCTTTTAAAATTGAATGATGTTTTGTGAAAAGAAATTGATTTTGAAGAAGAAAGGATATTTTCCTCAAGAATTCAATTCAAGTGTTTTATCAAAATTATTTTCCATATAAGATAATAAAGGCTTATGTTTCTATCCATATTTTTACATTGATTTGACCATGTTATGATGTAATTATGTTTATGAATTCCTTTATCTTATATGAATGGTTTTATGATGTCATGTTTAAAAATCCCATTTTTATTACATGGGTTATGAAATGATGTATGATGTATGATTTTGTGGCACACATAAGAATGATATAATTATGATATGGGTGGGACCTATATCTCCCTCCAATGCATTGGGTAAAGATTTTCTATCTCATGAGATAGACATGGCTGAAATTGTAGGTTATACCGGTTCAGTGAAACAGGACTGAAACGAGGGTTACTCGATTCAGAAAGGGACTTCGTCCACTAAGATAGTCTTGGAAATGAGTCTTGACTAACAAGAAATGATTCTCTATGATTATGTGTGTATGCCACAAAGTTTCATGTTTTAAGTTATGATTATTGGGATTTCATTTCACTACTATGATTTATCCCATGTTATGAAATTATGCTCTCTTTTGCAGGTTAAGATTTCCAAAAGTTATGTTCTTATGAATATGATGTGATTGATTTTTCTTTTGTTTACCCTTACTGAGCATTTGAGCTCACCCTTTTATGTTTTCTTTTCCCCAGGATATAAAGAAAGGTTTTAGGTAAAAAAAAAAGGGAAGATCTTTATGGGAGATATTGAAGATCTTTCACCACGATTAGAAGATTACGTTCCGAGTTTCCAAAGACACTAAACTATTACAATCCTTGTGTGTGTGTTTTTGTTATGTACTAAGTATTCCGCAAATGTAATGTAATGTCTATGTACGATAAGCTTCGGTTCTCTACAGTTGGTATCAGAGGAAAGGTTTAGTCAACCTTTGGAAACTAGGATGCGAAAACGTTAGTGAGATCCCTAGATATATTTCTACGGTATGTCTAGGGATGTCCCTAAGGTTAAGTATACGTATAGGTTATAGTACTAGAATTACGCTAACGATCATAGAATTAAACCTAAGATGTTAGATATTGAAGGTACTCCCCCTTTATAATGTTGTTTTCCCTAGCATGATTTTTTCCTGTCACACTATTCTTTTTGGGTTTTAGACAATGGCTGGAACCCGAAGGAACCGTGTTGATCAATGCAATGGACAATGCAATGATTGCCCTCCTGAACAAACAAATGTTATGGGAGATGGAGTGAAAAATCTTATTTCTATACTTACACAAGCTATGAATCATTCTGGACTTCCAAATGAGCAGAGAAGGGAACAATATTCTATTGAGTCCTTCATGAGGCAACATCCACCTTCTTTCAGTGGGTCTTATGATCCACTTGTGGCTGAACAATGGATCAGTACTACTGAAAAGATATTTTCAGTTCTTCAATGTTCTGAATATGATAAAGTCATCTTAGCAGTATATCATTTGGAAGGTGAAGCTGATAAATGGTGGAATCTTATCAAGAATACGAGGCCAAGAGATGAAATTGAGTCCATGGAATGGGACGAGTTCAAGAACTTGTTTTTCAGTAAGTACTTCCCTCGTATTCTTCGTACAAAGATAGAGAAAGAGTTTCTTGAACTGAAGCAAAGGGATGATGAATCTATTGGTACCTATGAAGCAAATTTTACAAGACTTGCAAGGTACGCTTCTGGTATTATCATCCAACCTGAAAGTAAAGTTGATCGATTTTTCAGTGGCTTAAAACCAAGTCTTCGAAGGGCATTAGCTATAAGAGACTTCAATAGCTATGAAGAAATTGTGCGTTGTGCAATCAAGGTAGAAATGGAAGTTGGTGTTACATATCAATATCATGGTTTTGACAAGAAATGAAAGATGGAGTTCAAGGAGAAATCTCAGAATAATGGTGAAAAGAAGATGAATGTTTCCTTATGCACAAAGTGTGGAATGTAGCATGGTGGAGATTATCTTAAAGGGACTAGAAAATTTTTTAAGTGTGGAAAAGAAGGTCATCGAGCAGCTGAGTGTTGAAGTAATGGAAAAAGGGTTTCTAATGATGTGAATAAAGAAAACACTGCAGAGAACGCACCACCAACACTTCAATGCTTCAAGTGCAAGGAAATGGGGCATTATGCTAATAAATGCCCTAATCCAAGGGTTAGTGATGATCAACATGAACAAACACTGAAGGCAAAGGACAAAGGGAAGTCACATGCGATCACTATTGGCGATGTTGAATATGACAACGATGTGGTGGAATGATTAAGTGTTTATGTAATGGGATTCCAAAATAATGTTGTATCATAAAGTATTGGAATATTTATTGGTCTAATGTGGTATTCAAAGTGATTGAGATATTTTTGGAAATAAGATGATATGCGCATAATGAATAGAAAATGAGAAAACGAAATGTTTAACAGTATTCATGAGCTCATGATTGATATAAGGACTAAGTGATATCAGGACTTGAGTATATAGAATTTTGAGGATTTTGGTATGTGGAAAGTGTTAACTTTTAACTGCATTCAAGTTTTCACTAAGGTTCAATGGGTATTCAAGAGAATACATGATTAAGGACTTTGAATGTTTGGAATGTGACCAACAAAACATATCTTATGATATATGGGGTTCAACAATGGTATTAAATCTCTGGTAATCATTTTCACTATGTTATGAGAGTGGACTGCAGTATAATGGATAAGCCTAAAGATTTGAAATGGATTATGTTGGACATAAGTTAGTATTGTTTAAGGATAGAAGTTTTTTCGATATTATTGATGGGATGTTATAGTAATATAGTTTTAGAAAAAGGACAACCTGCAGGACGGGCGACAGCCCATCGCGTCGGACAAGGCTGTGGGAATCGAACCCACAACTGAAGTGAGACTGGCCTTTATTGCCTACCACTGGCCTACAGGAAGTCCCTGTTTAGTAGAAACTAGTTTTATTTTATTAAGCAGTACGATATATGAAGTATAAGTCCATTTTAGGAACCATATATGATTAATCTCACTATAGAATGACTTCTGTATATTTAATAACTTTTTCTAACATTTTTGTTTGAGACAGATGGAATGACCCATCATTCTATCACATGATCTGCTAACACTTCACGAATAACAAATTCAACTTCATTTATTTAAGAGATGAAGTGAAAATTATTAAAGGCATGAACAACAGTGAGATTATACCAAAATAAAGTAAGTATTTATTCTAATTCAAATTCTTTAACTTTAGGGAAACGATCTTGAAAACCAAAAATGTTGTCCTAGTGCTCTTATATCTGATAAATCATATGGTACCTTAGATCGTCACAAATCTATGGCTTTGTGATTGTTGGCTATTTCATAGCCATGTTCTCTACCACTCTCCATCAGAACATGATGGTTAGATTTTTCTTCCATATCCATATTTTCACCTATGTGGAAACCCCAGTGATTAGTTTATTTGGGTAACCGTTAAGTTTCATACTTTTGTTTTTAAATATTGTTTTTGGTATTCCTTTTTACGATGTGGGTTTCTATTAAAGAAACTTTCGAATAGTAAACCATTTATATCCCCGACGAATTTCGAGGGCGAAATTCATTTTAAGGGGGGTAGAATGTAACAGCCCAAGATTTTATGAAAAATATTCTTTTTAATTTCCCTAATGTCTTGTGTTGTATGCTACACCAAAAGGAGCTTGCACAACACGCATCCTTGACTTGCCTTGCATTACACACAATCGCAACCTTCCTCGATAGCGTGTGTAGTACGCAATACTGAGTTTCACGAAATAACGATATGCTATTAAAATATTATTAAAACTAGCCGTTATGAATAGTAATAACCACTTTTTAAAAATGTAGAAATTTTAGCTCTCAAAATGGACTTCATTTTTGGATTCGGAGTATCGAATTTAGCCTAAGGTGAAATTTTGGTACTTTTCGGATAAATTTCATATTTTGATGAACAGTGAAAATTACTAAATTATAATTAAAAAACAACTTTTTTAATTGAAATAATTAATAGTGATAAATTATTAATTTGAGTGGTTTTAAAGTATATTTAGAATATATTTTTACAATTTAATACAATGTTGGTCATTGGATGTAATTTCACATTTAAACCAGACATAATCAAGTGTCAATCTTTTGATAGATATTGTTTCTTAAAAAAACACGATATTTGTTTTAACAGCGGGATTTAATTATAAAATTAATTAATTCAACTTCTATGTTATGAATTTGGTAAAATATACTTCATTTTTGAATTCTGAATATGAAATATAGCTTAGGATGAAATTTTGGCATTGTTCTGAAAAACATCAATTTTTGATGAATAGTGAAACTACTAAGTGGTAGTAAAAAAACTGAATTTTTCATAAAACATAATTTTACCGCTTCTGTGAATGGAATTTCAAAAATCCGAGATACGCGGTTGATGTCAGTAAGTAAAATGTGGTTCAATGAGATGAAAATAATTTTTGGTGAATAGTAACTTTTTACTTTTATTTACCACGGTTAAAAGTAAATAGGGTAATTAAGGGTAAAAATGATATTATTACCCTAACACATGTCCTAATTCTATCGGAAAAGTGTATCTCGACCAAAAACAACCTTAAGTGTAAAATATTATCATTTAGGCCCACTTGGATTAGATTAGGAGATTTATTATTATTTAATTCAAAGAAGAGTTAAAAGAGTTAAAATCAAAGTTTATTTACTAAAACATTTTTAATATAAGGTTATACATAAGATAAATTAGACTGTAAATATTCATTAGAAAGATAAAAAGATTTCCTACATAATGGTATTTTATTTTTAATTTTTAGACATCAAATAATCTAATTTATTTATGACACAAAGATGATGTAGTAATTATCTTATTAATGAAATATTGACATAATTGGTGTTATAAACACCTAAATAAATGTCATTTGAGACTTTTTATGAATTTCACTAATTTTATAGGTTACTATGATATATTAGTGTTGATTTAATGAACTTTATTCGAACATATAATTCTTTTATGACTTTCACAAAAATCATATATCAAATAGTGTCAAAATTGACACAAAATAGTTTTTAAATCAAATATTATATTATTAATTGTTATTTTATTCCTAAAAATCTAAGGTTCGGCCAAATGACGTAGATAAGGATATATATATTAATAATAAACAATTTGGGGTTCGTTTGGCATGTTATAGTAAGTGTATTAACCTTATAGTGAAAGAAAACAAAAAGACACGGTAAAAGTTAAATTATTTAACTTAGAGTTAAATCTAATTGATAAGGTTAAAATAATACCCTAAACTTGTCTAAATCCTATTGGTTGATATTATTTCGACCCATACCCACTTTAGCTTCGAAATAAGACCCTTTGGAACCATTATAAACCGATTTTGACTTTAATATAAAATAATATTTTGAGATATTCCAAAGGTGCCCCTCTCCTCCCTTATAAAAGGGCACCTCCTCCCCCTCCTCCTCACACCAATTTGAGCACTCAAGCTCGGAAAACCCCTGCCAAAATCCCTTCTCCACTTCCCTAGAATAATCCTAGAGGTCCTGGTCTTCTTCAAAGACCAATCTTAGTTCCCTAAGTGGAGGATTCAAAGAGGCGTTTCAAAGAAGAGGTAATAACCATTACCGATCTTTTCAATTTCTTTCTTTTTCAACTTCTTCTTCTTTAGTTTTTTCATAACAAAGTAATAACATCAGTATTACTTACATACTGATATGTTATTATAAATATGAAACAACCCTAATTCACCTTCTATCCATCCTACGGAAAAATGAAATCACCGTGCGTGCGTGCGTGCGGAATACCGTCTCCACGCCGTGGTGTAATCTATTTTTCCACCATCACTTTACAAGGATGGGTATAATGGTGTAATCAGTAACTATTTATGATTATTATAAAGTAATATTGATACTGAAATAATATATATATACTCCAATACAGTTCCACGATCATAGGAACGATATCATCACTCGTGCGTACATACGGAATACCGTTTCCACGATGTGATGCGACTCGTTCTACATGATCATCATTACATAGTAATTATATAAATGAATTGAATGAATAAATATGATATATGTTACACTAATACCATTCTGTATATAAGGTATCTATAACCTTAAAAGAATAATAAGAATTTATTCGGCAAAACACGCATAAGAACAAAAGGCAATAATGACCCGAGTAACAAGTAACAATGAAATATTACTAACAAGAAGCTAAGAATATGACCATATATGATATCATATCAATATGTATGATTCTGGAATAAGTCAATAACATTATTTAAACCATTATACAGGAGCTTCGGACACGTACAAAGCAAATCGGACCTAAGGTAAGGGGAAATATCACAATCTCCTTTTTATCCGAGATTGTTTATACTTTGGTATTTACTGGGGTGTATTTTATCATCCACATCCATGTTCCCTCAATATTTAATATTGTTTCCATCCACTTACAATAGTTTAAATCCAATTTTACCCTTTGGTGAGTTTTTAGTAAAGAATATTAAAGGAATCTTTTGTCGTTTTTTTTATACGAGGTACTTTTTGACTTTTCCGACAAAAGTACGAAAAATGTTTTTTTTAACTTATACGGCACGAACGGATTTTTATGGTTTTATAAATCCTTATTTTCATGAAGCTTCCTCCAAAAGATTTCATGACTATTTTCAATAAAATATCTTTCTTTTAAAATTGCATGATGTTTTGTGAAAAGAAATTGATTTTGAAGAAGAAAGGATATTTTCCTCAAGAATTCAATTCAAGTGTTTTATCAAAATTATTTTCCATATAAGATAATAAAGGATTCTGTTTCTATCCATATTTTTACATTGATTTGACTATGTTATTATGTAATTATGTTTATGAATTCCTTTATCTTATATGAATGGTTTTATGATGTCATGTTTAAAAATCCCATTTTTATTACATGGGTTATGAAATGATGTATGATGTATGATTTTGTGGCACACATAAGAATGGTATCATTATGATATGGGTGGGACCTATATCTCCCTCCAATGCATTGGGTAAAGATTTTATATCTCATGAGATAGACATGGCTGAAATGGTAGGTTATACCAGTTCAGTGAAACAGGACTGAAACGAGTGTTACTCGATTCAGAAAGGGACTTCATCCACTAAGATAGTCTTGGAAATGAGTCTTGACTAACAAGAAATGATTCTCTATGATTATGTGTGTATGCCACAAAGTTTCATGTTTTAAGTTATGATTATTGGGATTTCATTTCACTACTATGATTTATCCCATGTTATGAAATTATGCTCTCTTTTGCAGGTTAAGATTTCCAAAAGTTATGTTCTTATGAATATGATGTGATTGATTTATCTTTTGTTTACCCTTACTGAGCATTTGAGATCACCCTTTTATGTTTTCTTTTCCCCAGGATATAAAGAAAGGTTTTAGGTAAAAAAAAGGGAAGATCTTTATGGGAGATATTGAAGATCTTTCACCACGATTAGAAGATTACGTTCCGAGTTTCCAAAGACACTAAACTATTACGATCCTTGTGTGTGTGTTTTTGTTATGTACTAAGTATTCCGCAAATGTGATGTAATGTCTATGTACGATAAGCTTCGGGTCTCTACAGTTGGTATCAGAGGAAAGGTTTAGTCAACCTTTGGAAACTAGGATGCGAAAACGTTAGTGAGATCCCTAGATATATTTCTACGGTATGTCCCTAAGGTTAAGTATACGTATAGGTTATAGTACTAGAATTACGCTAACGATCATAGAATTAAACCTAAGATGTTAGATATTGAAGGTACTCCCCCTTTATAATGTTGTTTTCCCTAGCATGATTTTTTCCTCTCACACTATTCTTTTTGGGTTTTAGACAATGGCTGGATCCCGAAGGAACCGTGTTGATAAATGCAATGGACAATGCAATGATTGCCCTCCTGAACAAACAAATGTTATGGGAGATGGAGTGAAAAATCTTATTTCTATACTTACACAAGCTATGAATCATTCTGGACTTCCAAATGAGCAGAGAAGGGAACAATATTCTATTGAGTCCTTCATGAGGCAACGTCCACCTTCTTTCAGTGGGTCTTCTGATCCACTTGTGGCTGAACAATGGATCGGTACTACTGAAAAGATATTTTCAGTTCTTCAATGTTCTGAACATGATAAAGTCATCTTAGCAGTATATCGTTTGGAAGGTGAAGCTGATCAATGGTGGAATCTTATCAAGAATATGAGGCCAAGAGATGAAATTGAGTCCATGGAATGGGACGAGTTCAAGAACTTGTTTTTCAGTAAGTACTTCCCTCGTATTCTTCGAACAAAGATAGAGAAAGAGTTTCTTGAACTGAAGCAAAGGGATGATGAATCTGTTGGTACCTATGAAGAAAATTTTACAAGACTTGCAAGGTACGCTTCTGGTATTATCATCCAACCTGAAAGTAAAGTTGATCGATTTTTCACTGGATTAAAACCAAGTCTTCGAAGGGCATTAGCTATAAGAGACTTCAGTAGCTATGAAGAAATTGTGCGTTGTGCTATCAAGGTAGAAATGGAAGTTGGTGTTACATATCAATATCATGTTTTTGACAAGAAACGAAAGATGGAGTTCAAGGAGAAATCTCATAATAATGATGAAAAGAAGATGAATGTTTCCTTATGCACAAAGTGTGGAAAGAAGCATGGTGGAGATTGTCTTAAAGGGACTAGAAAATGTTTTAAGTGTGGAAAAGAAGGTCATCGAGCAGCTGAGTGTCGAAGTAATGGAAAAAGGGTTTCTAATGATGTGAATAAAGAAAACACTGTAGAGAACACACCACCAACACTTCAATGCTTCAAGTGCAAGGAAATGGGGCATTATGCTAATAAATGCCCTAATCCAAGGGTTAGTGATGATCAACATGAAAAACCACTGAAGGCAAAGGACAAAGGGAAGTCACATGCGATCACTATTGGCGATGTTGAATATGACAACGATGTGGTGGAATGATTAAGTGTTTATATAATGGGATTCCAAAATAATGGTGTATCATAAAGTATTGGAATATTTATTGGTCTAATGTGGTATTCAAAGTGATTGAGATATTTTTGGAAATAAGATGATATGCGCATAATGAAGAGAAAACGTGAAAACGAAATGTTTAACAGTATTCATGAGATCATGATTTATATAAGGACTAAGTGATATCTGGGTTTGAGTATATAGAATTTTGAGGATTTTGGTATGTGGAAACTGTTAACTTTTAACTACATTCAAGTTTTCACTAAGGTTCAATGGGTATTCAAGAGAATACATGATTAAGGACTTTGAATGTTTGGAATGTGACCAACAAAACATATCTTATGATATATGGGGTTCAACAATGGTATTAAATCTCTGGTAATCATTTTCACTATGTTATGAGAGTGGACTGCAGTATTATGGATAAGCCTAAAGATTTGAAATGGATTATGTTGGACATAAGTTAGTATTGTTTAAGGATAGAAGTTTTTTCGATATTATTGATGGGAGTTATAGTAATATAGTTTTAGAAAAAGGACAACCTGCAGGACGGGCGACAGCCCATCGCGTCGGACAAGGCTGTGGGAATCGAACCCACAACCGAAGTGTGACTGGCCTTTATTGCCTACCACTGGCCTACAGGAAGTCCCTGTTTAGTAGAAACTAGTTTTATTTTATTAAGCAGTACGATATATGAAGTATAAGTCCATTTTAGGAACCATATATGATTAATCTCACTATAGAATGACTTATGTATATTTAATAACTTTTTCTAACCTTTTTGTTTGAGATAGATGGAATGACCCGTCATTCTATCACATGATCTGCTAACACTTCACGAATAACAAATTCAACTTCATTTATTTAAGAGATGAAGTGAAAATTGTTAAAGGCACGAACAACAGTGAGATTGTACCAAAATAAAGTAAGTATTTATTCTAATTCAAATTCTTTAACTTTAGGGAAACGATCTTGAAAACCAAAAATGTTGTCCTAGTACTCTTATATCTGATAAATCAGATGGTACCTTAGATCGTCACAAATCTATGGCTTTGTGATTGTTGTCTATTTCATATCCATGTTCTCTACCACTCTCCATCAGAACATGATGGTTAGATTTTTCTTCCATATCCATATTTTCACCTATGTGGAAACCCCAGTGATTAGTTTATTTGGGGAACTGTTAAGTTTCATACTTTTGTTTTTAAATATTGTTTTTGGTATTCCTTTTTACGATGTGGGTTTCTATTAAAGAAACTTTCGAATAGTAAACCATTTATAACCCCGATGAATTTCGAGGGCGAAATTCATTTTAAGGGGGGTAGAATGTAACAGCCCCAGATTTTATGAAAAATATTCTTTTTAATTTCCCTAATATCTTGTGTTGTACGCTACACCAAAAGGAGCTTGCACATCACGCATCCTTGACTTGCCTTGCATTACACGCAATCGCAACCTTCCTTGATAGCGTGTGTAGTACGCAATACTGAGTTTAACGAAACAACGATATGCTATTAAAATATTATTAAAACTAGCCGTTATGAATAGTAATAACCACTTTTTAAAATTTTAGAAATTTTAGCTCTCAAAATGGACTTCATTTTTGGATTCCGAGTATCGAATTTAGCCTAAGGTGAAATTTTGGTACTTTTCGGATAACTTTAATATTTTGATGAATAGTGAAAAGTACTAAATTATAATTAAAAAACAACTTTTTTAATCGAAATAATTAATAGTGATAAATTATTAATTTGAGTGGTTTTAAAGTTTATTTAGAATATATTTTTACAACTTAATACAATGTTGGTCATTGGATGTAATTTCACATTTAAACCAGACATAATCAAGTGTCAATCTTTTGATAGATATTGTTTCTTAAAAAAAACACGCTATTTGTTTTAACAGTGGGATTTAATTATAAAATTAATTAATGCAACTTCTATGTTATGAATTTGGTAAAATAGACTTCATTTTTGAATTCGTAATAAGAAATATAGCTTAGGATGAAATTTTGGCATTGTTCTGAAAAACATCAATTTTTGATGAATAGTGAAACTACTAAGTGGTAGTTAAAAAAACTGAATTTTTCATAAAACTTAATTTTACCGCTTCTGTGAATGGAATTTCAAAAATCCGAGAGACACGGTTGATTTCAGTAAGTAAAATGTGGTTCAATGAGATGAAAATAATTTTTGGTGAATAGTAATTTTTTACTTTTATTTACCACGGTTAAAAGTAAATAGGGTAATTAAGGGTAAAAATGATATTATTACCCTAACACATGTCCTAATTCTATTGGACAAGTGTATCTCGACCAAAAACAACCTTAAGTGTAAAATATTATCATTTAGGCCCACTTGGATTAGATTAGGAGATTTATTATTATTTAATTCAAAGAAGAGTTAAAAGAGTTAAAATCAATGTTTATTTACTAAAACATTTTTAATATAGGGTTATACATAATATAAATTCGATTGTAAATATTCATTAGAAAGATACAAAGATTTATTACATAATGGTAATTTATTTGTAATTTTTAGACATCAAATAGTCTAATTTATTTATGACACAAAGATGATGTAGTAATTATCTTATTAATGAAATATTGACATAATTGATGTTATAAACACCAAAATAAATGTCATTTGAGACTTTTTATGAATTTCACTAATTTTATAGGTTACTATGATATATTAGTGTTGATTTAATAAACTTTATTCGAACATATAATTCTTTTATGACTTTCACAAAAATCATATATCAAATAGTGTCAAAATTGACACAAAATAGTTTTTAAATCAAATATTATATTATTAATTGTTATTTTATTCCTAAAAATCTAAGGTTCGGCAAAATTACTTAGATAAGGATATATATATTAATAATAAACAATTTGGGGTTCGTTTGGCATGTTATAGTAAGTGTATTAACCTTATAGTGAAAGAAAACAAAAAGACACGGTAAAAGTTAAATTATTTAACTTAGAGTTAAATCTAATTGATAAGGTTAAAATAATACCCTAAACTTGTCTAAATCCTATTGGTTGATATTATTTCGACCCATCCCCACTTTATCTTCGAAATAAGACCCTTTGGAACCACTATAAACCGATTTTGACTTTAATATAAAATAATATTTTGAGATATTCCAAAGGTGCCCCTCTCCTCCCTTATAAAAGGGCACCTCCTCCCCCTCCTCCTCACACCAATTTCAGCACTCAAGCTCGGCCAACCCCTGCCAAAATCCCTTATCCACTTCCCTAGAATAATCCTAGAGGTCCTGGTCTTTTTTCAAAGACCAATCTTAGTTTCCTAAGTGGAGGATTCAAAGAGGCGTTTCAAAGAAGAGGAAATAACCATTACCGATCTTTTCAATTTCTTTCTTCTTCAACTTCTTCTTCTTTAGTTGTTTCATAACAAAGTAATAACATCAGTATTAATTACATACTGATATGTTATTATAAATATGAAACAACCCTAATTCACCTTCTATCCATCCTACGGAAAAATGAAATCACCGCGCGTGCGTACGTACGGAATACTGTCTCCACAACGTGGTGTAATCTATTTTTCCACCATCACTTTACAAGGATGGGTATAATGGTGTAATGAGTAAATATTTATGATTATTATAAATTAATATTGATACTGAAATAATATATATATACTCCAATACAGTTCCACGATCATAGGAACGATATCATCACTCGTGCGTACGTACGGAATACCGTCTCCACGATGTGATGCGACTCGTTCTACATGATCATCATTACATAGTAATTATATAAATGAATTGAATGAATAAATATGATATATGTTACACTAATAACATTCTGGATATAAGGTATCTATAACCTTAAAAGAAGAATAAGAATGTATTCGGCAAAACACGCATAAGAACAAAAGGCAATAAAGACCCGAGTAACAAGTAACAATGAAATATTACTAACAAGAAGCTAAAAATATGACCATATATGATATCATATCAATATGTATGATTCTGGAATAAGTCAATAACATTATTTAAACCATTATACAGGAGCTTCGGACACGTACAAAGCAAATCGGACCTAAGGTAAGGGGATATATCACAATCTCATTTTTATCCAAGATTGTTTATACTTTGGTATTTACTGGGGTGTATTTTATCATCCACATCCATGTTCCCTCAATATTTAATATTGTTTCCATCCACTTACAATAGTTTAAATCCAATTTTACCCTTTGGTGAGTTTTTAGTAAAGAATATTAAAGGAATCTTTTGTCGTTTTTTTTATACGAGGTACTTTTTGACTTTTCTGACAAAAGTACGAAGAATGTTTTTTTTAACTTATACGGCACGAATGGATTTTTACGGTTTTATAAAGCCTTATTTTCATGAAGCTTCCTCCAAAATATTTCATGACTATTTTCAATAAAATCTCTTTCTTTTAAAATTGCATGATGTTTTGTGAAAAGAAATTGATTTTGAAGAAGAAAGGATATTTTCCTCAAGAATTCAATTCAAGTGTTTTATCAAAATTATTTTCCATATAAGATAATAAAGGCTTCTGTTTCTATCCATATTTTTACATTGATTTGACTATGTTATGATGTAATTATGTTTATTAATTCCTTTATCTTATATGAATGATTTTATGATGTAATGTTTAAAAATCCCATTTTTATTACATGGGTTATGAAATGATGTATGATGTATGATTTTGTGGCACACATAAGAATGGTATCATTATGAGATGGGTGGGACCTATATCTCCCTCCAATACATTGGGTAAAGATTTTATATCTCATGAGATAGACATGGATGAAATGGTAGGTTATACCGGTTCAGTGAAACAGGACTGAAACGAGGGTTACTCGATTTAGAAAGGGACTTCGTCCACTAAGATAGTCTTGGAAATGAGTCTTGACTAACAAGAAATGATTCTCTATGATTATGTGTGTATGCCACAAAGTTTCATGTTTTATGTTATGATTATTGGGATTTCATTTCACTTCTATGATTTATCCCATGTTATGAAATTATGCTCTCTTTTGCAGGTTAATATTTCCAAAAGTTATGTTCTTATGAATATGATGTGATTGATTTTTCTTTTGTTTACCCTTACTGAGCATTTGAGCTCACCCTTTTATGTTTTCTTTTCCCGAGGATATAAAGAAAGGTTTTAGGTAAAAAAAATAAGGGAAGATCTTTATGGGAGATATTGAAGATCTTTCACCACGATTAGAAGATTATGTTCCGAGTTTCCAAAGACACTAAACTATTACGATCCTTGTGTGTGTGTTTTTGTTATGTACTAAGTATTTCGCATATGTAATGTAATGTCCATGTACGATAAACTTCGGGTCTCTACATCACAAATATCCTACCAAGAGGGTAGGATATTTTGGGTTCCACCCTATCTGCTACAACTTATCTTAAGTAGCTTTAAGGGGCCTTAAGTGGCTTTAAGTGAAATAAAATAAATTTGTCGCAATACTTTATTTTATTTTCTTAACTTAACCCCAAAAATTAAAAACCACACCCGAGAAAACGCAACTCCGGAAAAGGCATTTCTAAGAAAATATCGGCGCTACGATTCCATCGGTGCCTTCAGAATTCGATTTCAAGTACCCGTTCAAAAGTTAGAAAAACCCGCTCATTCGTTCACTGAACGTACCCGAGAAAAACTTCGGAAAATGATTCTGGGCACACCAGGCCTCGGAATCAGGTTCCATCAGAAACTGTGTTCTTGTAAAATTCCTAAGAAAATTAAGAAAAAAAATTCCTTGAATTTTACGGGTCTATACATATATGATGAATCTACCATTATCCCCCTACAACCAATTTCATAATGTACCTAGTCAAAATCATGTTTTTAGAGTCTTGGTGGTTGGATACGTAGGCTGGCACCCCGAAACTGGAACATGTTTCCTGAGAGATGAACTAAAAACATCACAACACAAGAGCTATACAACCCAGCCAAATCCTTTTAAGGGGAAGTATAAACAACATCCCAATGAAGGAAATTACTCAAATACTAATATGTGAAATCCCAACCCATGCTGAGGGTCAAGATGCAACTACCCCAAGTGCTTTGCATGGTCCAGGGGTTGTGACTAGAGTCAAAGGCACATCTAATCTCGGGGAGGCCTTTTCTTTAAGTACCTATATTCATGCTCACACACGCACCTCGATGAAACATTAAAGAGATAGGACAAGAAGATGAAAACTAAAATGAATGAATATATATATATATATACCAAAAGAGATTATAACATATGAAATGATGTGAAAATGTAAAAACAAGAACCCACCAAAAGAAAACTATAAAAGCGTATGACCTGCTCAGAAGGAGGGGATCACTGTCAAAATAAACTATGAGAAAGATCCTCATTCCATATTTAATAAACACCAAGACCAATTTATATCAGTATTTGCTTTCTAACAAAGATCCTCTGGGGAAATCATCTAAAGGCACGTGGTCTACACAACACACAAAATACGTGTGGGAAAAGCTCATGTATGGGTGAGTATAAGAATACCAAATAGGCATGCCAAAAAACCCAAAATGAAAAGGGAGTATCTGAAAAAGGAAAAATTTATATAAACCTATCCAAAGGGAACTCCAATGAGAGAGAAAATCCACCTCAAATAATCCTTATTTGTACAAGACTTGTCATGTTACTCAATGAATCCCAAATGAATGAGTAAGGAAAAGCCTATCCCACAACAATACCTAGCAAGAAGTATGATCATCTAAGAATTGGGGGATGAACAGGGTGAGTCGATGAACATAACATTCAATCTTTGGCACCCCTAGCAGGTGAGAGACATCATCCAACCATGAGAAGCTAAATAAATAATGCATGTAGCATATCCCATGTGACTTCACCCCCCTTATAAAGAGATTATCCAAAAGTAAGGTGTGAGAAAATAAGTGGTATGTATACTTAGTCCCAAATGGGTGTCAACCTAAAATGTGACAACACCTCAAGGGATCCCAATCATCACCCAGACATACTCATCTTATAATCCAAGTATAATGAGGTTTTGACCTAATATCCTGTGATATAATTCTACTTAAGGCTCTAAATGTAAGACAAAAATCAGTAGAACGCACTCCACAAGCTCATACATCCCAGGTGGAATGTGTCTGAGGGATATTATTCCATGGGAACAACCCTACCATTCCTAATGGTACATTTGATAGAACGTTATCCATCAGGAAAAAACTACACGGTCCATCTCTAGTTCTAAAAACCATAAGTTCTTATATTTATAACATGCGACCTATACAAGGATGAATAAACCAATTAGTAAGGCCCACTCTTCATCACTTCCCAATAGTTGAGGTAGCACTTCTCAAAACTATACACCACAAGAATATTCTATATGGAGAGGGAACAGAGGTACCAACACCTCTCTACTAACCTACAGTTGAGGGAGTAATAATCCTAACTAACCCATAAATCCTCTATCTATTCTTTATGGAGGGGCCCATGCCTCATTCCGTTGAGTGAGCACTAACTCGTAACTAGGTATGATGCATATCAAGTGGAGGGGAAAACTCCTTGAAAATATAATCTAAATTACAGGGATCTACAACTCCATTGTAGGACCCAATCCCTATTAAAACTAGGATATGGGGGAGTACTACTCCATAGTTTAGGACCCATGACCTAGAACAACATATGACTACCACTCAGAGAATGGGGGACTTGAATCTTGATATGATATGGGGGTATAACTCCATTTATAGAGGACCCGAACCATAGCCATGTAGGGGAGTACCACTTTACCGCCAGATGACCCACACCCTGGTATGATAGAGGATTACTGACTCTGTCATCTCATTTACTATGGCCGACCCACACCGTTTTATGGAAGAGTAGTAACAACCCTCGGATAGAGGACACACTCTATATCATGACAAGGGAGTACCGACTATACTGAAACATCATGTATGGATGATCGATACCCTATTATGATAGGGGATTTTAGACTCTATGTATAGAGGACCATCCCCCTAACCCGATGGATGGGTTCTCACTCTATATATACATCAAATATGGAGAACTGATTCCCTAGAACAACATGGAAGTGTCGATTCCATAGAAAGAGGACCCACTCATTATTCCAAAAGGGGATTTCCTACTCTATATCATAAATAATTATGGAGGTCCCATGCCCAGGCACGATAGGTGATCCAATACAAATTTAAAAATGATACGAGGAACCCACAACCTAATCTATTAGTGGATCACCAACAGTTCAAAAAGTCCATCAATGATGCCCAAAATCCTAAATATATACTCTAGACACTCAAGTATAAAGGAAATAAACCACCACAACTTTAAACTATATAAATCGGATACAAATGACTTACCCTCATTGTTTTAGGTCATGTCACAAGGATGCGTCTCCGTGGGTAAAGTGTTCCTTGTCCTAGTGTGTTTAAGTCTATGCCAAACCACATCTCATCCCAAAGAATTACCCAAATGTAAATGAACCTATTCCCATGAATTGGAGAGTCCCATATCTACCGAAGCAAAGAGGTAAGTGAATCCCACACTCTTATTCCATAGGGGATTAACCATACCTTTTTCTCTCTTCAAGAACCACACTGATATGAAGCATTGGCTAAGCACCAATAAGTGGAGGGTCTCACTTATCATGAATCATGTAGTAACACCACTGCTGGGTAGGGGACCCGCATCCTGTTCCATTAGGGGAGCACCACCTTACCAGTATAAAGAGTTTTGGGGACCCACATCCTGAATTAAGAGTGAAGGGTACCAACCCCAACATTATCTCAATGATTCACCATGATCATTACCCATGATTTTCACTGCAACACAAGAATCTTGACGAAACATTCCACCTCATATCTCATAGGCTAAAATAGATTTCACCATCACATTATTCATTGAAAAACACTTAATATAGGCTACTAAAAATCTGAAATCTGAATCTATTGAAGGAGATATAAAAAGGCAGGATATCTTAATAAGATTCACAAGGTGTACATGACATGCATTGGGGCACACAAAACATGTGATCCCACCCAAGCACCTGGTCAAGTATCATGTCTACATGGGTTGTTAACCCATGTATGGTTACACAGTGTGTAAAATCATTACTCATCATTTATCTCTTAAATCATCCCTTGTATCTGTAGTTTTACATGTGCTTGTGTAATAGACCATGTGTCCTTATACTTTGTCTAGGTAGTTTTACACAACCATGTGTTTTCACACGGCTTCCCAAGCCCTGTCCCATGGTCGCATGGTTTGGGGTCACTACATAGTGTGTAACCTTAGTACATGGCATGTATTCACCAAGGGTTATCTTCCTTGAATGGGAAGGGAAACACAATGTTTTTCACCGAACTACACACCATGTAGACGGTAAATCCAGTTGGAATCACCTGAAAAAATTCCCGATTCACCCTGGTTTATACCAAAAAATATAAATCTACCTATAAGGGATCGTAAGAATTTAAAATTGGGCTCTAGAACCTTGGAAAAAATTACAACAAATAGTATTGGGATAAAAAATAAAAACTTCCTACCTTGAGGGTGAAACACCAATGCTACAATTTAAGAATAATTTTTAGATCGGTTTTCTTCTCAACCTGATGATGATTTGTATCAGAAATGGGGATTGGCGGCACTATATCACTTTGATTTAGATTTTATACCATTTTCACTAAAGGTAAAATATTATAGGGCCTCTCCTCAGTAGTTTTGAGTGTACCAACATGAGGGAGAGAGGATTGGGATTAGGTTTGGGTTTCATTTATTAATTAAATTCTCTTTTAATTAATTAATCCACCATTTAACACACCGTCAACTCTCCTCTGATCGCACCACATGGCGTGGACAAATTTATATTGAGTCTTAGGTAAACATGACGCTTTAAACTCTACTACAGACTTAGAATTATGATCTGAGACACCACTCAAGAGTTATTTATGTATCAAGAGAAATTGCATGTGAGTGATAAAATATTATTTAAATCACCACACTGAGGCTCCCTAAGCCCCAAATCCTCATGCTGACTCAGGGACTGACATCGCAAATATTTTTAGGAATATTATAAAGTATTAATGGTCAAAATAGGAGTCTCTATAGTTGTAGTTGGATAAAAAAATATGACTTCCTATGGATGATAGGTTTTATTATGGAGAGGTTATAATGAACTGTGTTTTTTCAGACCATGAAATGAGTATAAATTTTAATTTTTCATTTTGAATTCCTATACGGGGTAAAATAGAATTTTTACCTTAGTAGATAAAATCATATAATTATTTTGACCACACTATTGGTCTTATAATTGTGTTTTAACCCATATATATGTGTCCTGTGGAATTCTGACTCATTCAAATTTTTTTAGAATAATTAGTATTTATTATTTTTTAATATATATTATTATATCACATGTCTTTTAAATGTGATTTTTTTTATAGATTATTGGATTGAGATTCAAACTCCTCCATTCAGTTCAAAATAGGTGGGTTTTCCTAGGTGAGGCCGAAAATCAGATTGAGCATCAGGGCCATGTCAGACCCCCCCCCCCGCTTTTTTCCAATTTTCCCATTATCTTTTTATTTTTAATTTCATTAATTTATATTTACCCATATGCCCTATTAGAATCCCATGTGAAATTATTGTGGCTAGAATAGAGATATAAGAGGTAGAGGTAGGCGGTATCACCGTCATGGAGATTTTCTAGACATGAAGAAGAGCTTGGTGGGTGCATAGCACCGATTCAAAGTGAAGCATTAGTGGATTCCAAACAAACATTAGCCTATATTATATGTTATTCATTAAATCAAAATAAAATAATTTTTATGTTTTAAATTATCTTTATAATTAATGAGGAAGTTGTGGGGGTTACGATCTAGTGAATTCAGAAAAAAAAACAGGGGGTTCGGTAGGTTTATAGAGCTTTCCCTACCAGAATTTCTGATAAAACTATGTGGTTTCAAGAAGAAAATCCATGTTTTCTTGTTTTTCAGATAAGATTATTTTTTAAAAACTTAATTATTATTACCTATAGTGCACATAATTTAGTGGTACTTTTCTTTGTAGTTGATTAATTTCATTGAAGGAGATATTTGGAATGCATTCATTGTACTGAAAATAAAAGACTATGAACTGGTACATGTCCTTGTGTCCATGTAAATGGGTGGACACTCTAAGTAATGAGGATATGATGGCATATTAATACACAAAAAAACCCAATATTTGTCCAATTCATTTAGTATTACATGGTCAGACACCATGTATTCTTGTGTATGTAGTATTACACATCCAGACCATAAATGTACCTAGTCCATGTGGATGTACATGGATAGGGTGGAGGTTTTGGAGTTCACACCGTGTAATACACCCCCAATACCCATTTAAATTTTTTTTTATCCAATGTAATAATTGGAAGTAATAGGATTTATTTTTTATTGGTTTTCCTCATAAAACATGATGGTGGAGAACCTTATGTTTTTCTGTACTTCTATGAGGTTTTATTAAGCATGTGATATTTAATGGAGATGTTTATCCTCTAATATATAGTTTTAGAGGTCTCTAGAGAGATACATGGAATGTGACTCATGTGACGGTTTTTGGAATGTTTAAAGGATAGAGAGTAGGATCAATAATGTCCTCATACAGTGTAACATGGAGAAATTTTATGGTTAGAAGGCTGGGGATTTGGCTTAAGAAAGTAGATAAGTTGGGTTTTTTTTTGGAAAAATGTGTGTGGGATATTGTATCTAGGATGTTTCATAGGATATCTCCATAAACCGATGTAGAATTAAAATTTCCATTTATTCAAATATGATTCATTATGTGTTGAAAATTTTAGAAGCTGTATTTCTATGAATAGATTGGATTTATGGAAAGAGTCTAGTATGATTGAGGGGATCCCATGAAGGGTGATTATACTTGTTTACTGAACTATTGAATCCCAAGTAAGAATCTTATGCATTTAAAGTGTTTCCAAGGAATCTAAATGGGATGCCTCTAATTATATGCTGACTTAGTGGATCCCATGAGGGAACCCTTACTAATATGTGGACAACTTGGATCCCAAATGTGATTCATCTACAATGCTTTCCCAATGGGACTATAGTATGTACCCCAGTTCTGACCAACCCTAAGTGTATGCATCATTGTATTGGGTGGAGATATTATCAAGTGTAACCTTATAACCCATAATGAATATGCAATCCTATAGGGCTATTGTTTTTTTTATTAGTTTTGTACTTTTTTAAATCCAACTATTTTATCTATTCTTTTAATTAATTACTTTATATACAAATATGGGTTCCTATGCATGATTTTGATAAATTATCCAATGTGACAGACATGATGTGATGGCATGGTGGGGATTCAGAGATATGCACCCTGAGATTTAGTTTATGAGCCTTATACAAATCATTTCCACTATTATATGAATGTTGATTATCATTAGGAAACCTTCCCATAAATCGTTATATTTCTGGTGAGATCAAGATCTAATATTCAATTCCATAATTACCAGATTTCATAGTGTATTTGGGATTTCACTTTTCCCCAAGGAAAATGGGGAAATTTCAATGTGCATATTAACCCCCTCCATTATTTGTGTGTTACCCAGATTTCCTATCATGATAGAATCTAGGTGATTTCTAAGAAAATTGGGTGGCCATATCCACCCTACTCGATGAATAATTTTCACATCACTGAGAATTGATGATGATATCCATGATTAATTCCTAGTATACTCCCTAGGATTGGGTGGATGAACAATGATTTCAATACCCAAATATTCTTGGGAATAAGCTATTGAGTGAGTGATTGAAGGATTCCTTGTTATCATCAAAAATATAGAGATTATTTATTATATATTTTACAATGATCATCGACATAGGAATTCATTCAAATTTTAAATTGCTTGACTGTATACAAACTAATACATAATATTATAACATTATATTGGAATAAATAATTTTTATTCATTTTTTGGGTTCCACTACTAACTCATGTCTTGAGTAATATGCCTTATATTCTTAGGATCCTAATAAAGGCCATACTTTCAAAATATACAGTTGATACCTATAATTCTATGATATATATAGTGTAGGTGGGTATGGATGAGCCCAGGGCTTGGAAATGCATCCCTATGTGGTGGCATGGCTTGCTTGATGAAATTTTTGGAATTATATTGAGTAGGTATAGTCGATCAGGATTATGGACCCAAATATCAATGAACATTTTATATTTTTTTATTATAGTTATATCTTGTATAGTTTGGGTATATTTCATTAGGATACAATTATAACAGTAGGTTATAAATTTATATTAGGGGTGACCTACTATGATTTATGTATCACCCCATGTACATTCACCTCGTTGTTAATATATAAATTATTTCTACATTAATTTTGAGCATAGATACACATTAGATAAGAAAAATGACCATGGTTGAATGATAAAGTATATCCATGCATGTTGTGTTTCATAATCTGTAAACAACATCTCAAAAGAGTTTTGGAAAATGGGTATGTGGTATATCTTAGTTTTGATAATAGAATATTGTGTAATTTTTTTTTGTTCCTAAATAGTATATGTGATCATCTTGATGGGTGATTAATTTTAGTACATAAAACATGATTGTTTGGTCCTCTACATTATTTATTTCATTATTCAGTCTTGTTTCTATTTATATGCTTCCAATTTAGATTATTTATCATATTTAATGAATATAGATTATTTATTTATGGTTGAACACTCTAATATAAGGATATAGTATCCTCATTGTACCAACTTATACCCCGTCCTCTTGTTGGCTACCACTATCTTTTGAGGAGGCATGCTTGAGGTCTTATGGAAGACCAGTCCAATTACTGTTCCTTGAGAGAGCTAGGGTGGGATGTTTTACATAGGGAGAGAGGCCACACTTTTGAACTAATTTCACTCTTCTCTTCTCAGCTTATAAATTTTTGGATCATAAATTATTTCAAATAAGTATTCCATTTATAAATTCACCATCATTCTCTTATAATGATTCTACCTTTCATGCTTTCCCCAATTTGTTTTATGTAGGTTTATTCCCACAATATCATTTATTATTTTCTTCTATGAATATTTAACCTTAATGGTGTTATAAAAATTTCATCACTAATTTAATCTCATCTGAGTAAATCTGTATTTAACTCTTCCATAGGAATCAATAAATATCTTTTAAAATATTATACCCAAATATCATTAGCACCTAAAAATCCATTTATATTTGATTTTTTTAATATAAGTTTCTATAGTTTAGAACGTCTCATCATGATAGGAGTGCTTCTAAAAAAGAAATAAATGCTTCATGTTGAATGAAGAATTCCCAAAAATCACTTAATATTGAAAAAATTATTTCTATCATGAATGAAAACTCATTATAGATGTTTTAATCCATGAATAATTTTATAAGAATCATAATATTTGATTCCCAAAATTCTATCATTTTTTATTTCCATTATTGGTCTTTAATTTTAAAATTTTAAAAATCATAGATTAATATAACACTTATCTCATCATCATATTATGATTAAATATAATTCTAAAAAATGATTTAATGATTGATTGAAAAATAATTATGAATATTTGATCCTAAAATAATACATTAAACATTATTTATTTTAATCACTTATTTAGAATATCAATTATGGAAATCTAAAATATTTTATACTTTTGAAATATCATTATTTCTCCATGTGTTAATCCATAGGTTAATTTACTAACTTTTAAAATATGAAAAAAAAAACATCCTTATAGTCTTCACTATGAGTGCATGTATTTTTGAGGTTTTCAAGAACAATATATTTTTTCATAAGCATAAATTATCCATTCAATGATAAAAATCATTATTTTGATGTCAAGAAAGATACATACAAAGTTCTTAGTACATCTATATTATTTCTATTTCCCCATTATTCAAAATTACACTTATTGATTGACCTTTACTGCACTGGATCATATAGTATATAATAGGTGACACTTATTAAGTCTTAAATGTCTATTATGGACTTAATTTGAGTATTTAATAATATATATTTCATCCTTATTATTTTTGACTCATAATTTTAATCTTTAGACACCATTACGAAGTATATAAACCATCATTATAGACTTTGAAATTTTTGTTATCTCTAGTGTTGAAATGAATCTTATATAGTGTATCATCACTCTTAAGAAGTTATGTAGTTTCAATATTTCATGGTTTCTCAGGATGAATCTTATAAATTCATACTATCATAATTACCTACTCCAATAAAAAAATTAAAACATTTTCAAATCAATTCATAAATTCATTCATTTATCCCAAGATATCACATATACCTCAATATCATCAAATCATCATTAATTGTTTTTAAATATATCTAAAAAACATCCATACATTTCATTTACTAAATAAAAACAACATTGAATTTATTATTCTTTTGAATATATTCTTCACAACATATCACAACTTTAGACATCATTTCCTTGAATATTGAATCCTGAATCTCCCAACTATATGGATTCTCAAAAATTAATTGAAAACATGTTGTAGATGGTTCCACTTATCAGTAATTCACACATTTATTTTTCAGGAATACCATATCACCCGTAATCACATATTAAAGGATATTATCTTAAATTTATCTATCCATTTATTCAAGTAAATTAGATCCATTATTGTTTTGTCAAATGTATAGCGTTAAAATTCATGTTTATTTGGTGGTTTATTTCTTTGTTACTCAACACCCCATCAAGAAACGTCTCATTCTTGTTGAAATATATTTATAATAAATTAAATCACAATATAATAAGAAACTCAATTACATTTATTACATAGAAACACCTCCATTATATGACTCTAATAACTATAGTAATATTTATTCATATATAGTAGTATTCTAGGATTTATATTATAAAACATATCCTCACTATTAATGATTTAAAATAGATCATTCCTTAAGTCTTATTAATTATTAAAATATAAAATTTACCAAATAGAACATATTAATCAAAATTTAATAGGTAGATAAAAATATCCAAAAAATACCCCTCTCAAATACCAATTGGTAATCATCTATAATATAATAATACTAGTTATACTCTTAAAATAATAGGCTTTGGTACCAATTTTGTGTACCAAAAATGGATACGTTATGAGAAAAGAGGGGTTGAATTAAAATCCCACAAAAAAGAAGTGAAAATTTTAAAATATATATAATTTGGTGGAATAAATGTTTATATAAATTAATACTAAAAAATGAGTACAAATATATAATATGATATATCAATTTAATTTGGTGTAAAATAAACCCATCCATTTACATGTGTGTACTTGGAATTTATAAGCTGAAGCCTTAACCTATTCACATTTGTAGTGTTAGGGAAAACCTATGAAACATCCTTCTAGTCAGGAGGAAGAAAAAAATTAGTACCCTTTAATGGTTATGTGTTCAATTTTAATTTATAAGGAAAGAAATTCATTTCAATGAAATTTATAAAACAAAGAAACAGAAAATTGTTATAGATGTAGAGCTTGTTTAGAAATAGTAATAATGAAACATTAATAAATAGTTGAATAATATAGATATGAATGAATGAAATACCCCATATGAATTCATAAGAATTTAGAGTATTATTTGGTCCACTATGCCAAATACCCTGAGGTCGGGGGAATTAGTATATGTTATACTAAAATTAATACCCATTTGGATCTTGTTTTATCATTAGACAAAACATACTTCTCTCATTCTCCTATAGAAATATATGAACAAAAATTAAAGCATGCACATGACACATCAATTTTACTTGGTTCACCCTCAATGGGATACACCTATGTATCATACAACGGTGATGTAAAAATTTTAAAAATACTATAAATCAAATTTTCAATCACAAGGTTTAGGCTAGATCACTTATATACCAAGACTCAACTCCTTTATGTAAGAACCCGTGATTTTCTGGAATGCATTGTTTAGCAGAAATTTGAATTTTTAATTTGGGATGCTCATGAGGGGTACAATGGTCATTTTCCCCTACCAGCTGATCTTGGATAATTTTTATAATAGCTCCGTTGGTCCCGGAATATGGATTTTACCCTAAGACAGGAGTTTGGTGGAAATCTGAGTTGTTCAAATTTTGGCGGAATATTTAATATTTAATATTATTAAATTAAATATTAAATTATTCATGCAGGTTCGTTTAGAAATAACTTTTAAATGAAGCATCGGATTGCGAGTCTGTCTGCTCCATTGAGTCAGGAATGAGGATTTTATCCTTGGTTAGGCATAAACTCATGTCGGGCGCTGGGGTCGGCCCAGGCCCCTTTTTCTTCCTCTTCTTTTCTTATTTCCTTTCCTCTTTTTTCTCTCATCCTCCTCCTCCTTGTGCATGGTCCCTATGTTCTCCTCCTTGGCCATGTCCCATGGTAGATTTTTGAGATCTAGAGATAGGTAAAGACAAAATTCAAGATTGGTACCGAATCGAATCCCTCGACGCGCTGAGTCGGCGTGCGACATCCGTGGATCGTGAAATCAACTGTAGATTCACTAGTTTCCACCCAAAGGTAGAGTCATTTACATTTTCACCATAGATCCCCCTTAAACAAGTTTTTTTATGTTTTAAAAGCATTATATTTCTTGCTTGTATGCCCATGGGAATCGATCTGTTGTTTCGAGGGTGAAAACGGGCGAATCGGGCATTTTTAGGGATTTCCCGTCGGAAAACCTAGTATACACAGCGTGTGTTCTAGAGGAACACACCCTGTGTTCTTCCCATCCAGGGAAGACAATTTTTTTTAAGTACATGGTGTTTACTTTGAGTACAATCTATGTAGTGGTGGTCGTGTGACCGACCGTGTGAAATAGAACACAGTTTTAGTGGTTTTTTTGATGTACACACCATGTACAGTAAAGTACACGCCATGTAGTGGTACATGGGAATATGTTCGTGTGAAAAAGGACACGGGGTAACTTTTTGTAAACATTAAACTTCATGTATAGTAAATTACACTCCTTTTACTATTACACAAGCAGGCCCAATGGGTTATGGCCATGTACTCTGGCCATGTACTGCTTCAGTTCGGTAATGTTTGGATATCTTATGCTCTAGAAGTGATAATTGGGCATGTGAGTAGTCGATTCGGAGCATGTGTTTTAGGTAGATCACAATGGTGGACTCCTTTTAACATTTAGAGGTCATATAAATATATTTTTTGGGGTTTTATCTAAACGGAGGGGTTCTTCCTCCTATTATCGAGCCCAGTCGTCACCTGAGGGTGAGACTTTGCGAGGTTGCTAAGTTGGGTGTTCGGACCAATGTAGTCAAGACCATTAATATGATATGAGCTATTAGATATCTCCCATAACCTTTTTTTATAGTACGTTCCCCTTGTGATACATTCCCTTCTGGCCTAAGAGGCCGTGAGAACGGATGCTTCTAAGGGTCCCCTGAGGGATGCCTTGCTTGTATGATGAACTAGGGAGTCCTTGTAGGAACTCTCTCATATTTTCTTTGAGGGGACCCATTTTATGGGTTTCCTCTTTTGTTCTTCATTCTATGATCCCATGTAGGATTCTTCTTTGCTAAGGATCCAGTGTAGGATGACTCCTTGGTGTTTGACTTGTGGGACCTGGTGAGTGCCCGTTGTTTGACCAACCTGATTTGTTACGTCGGGTTTCGGTAGAGAAGGTGTTCGAGTGTCATCTAGAACCCATGCCAACAAATAATTCTATGGGGTTATGCTTTTAGTGTTGGGTTGGGAATTCGACCACCCTCACTTGTTTGTTTATATCTAACATGGGTTATTGATGTTGTAGTGGTTACCAGAGGTGCTTCATGGTTGGTGGCTATTGAGCGTGACGTGAGGAGTCTTTCTTGTTTGTTGGCATGCCTACTTTGCCTTGTGTTCTGGAGTAATTGGTGGCTTGGTGTTTAAATTTCCAACTGTAGTGCGTTTTTGTGTACCGTTGTGCTACGAACCCACGTCGGGGTGTCGTATGGCTGAGGCCTTTGCTGTTTAAATACCTAGAATTTCATAGGTAATTTTAATGCAAGTGTAAAACTATTGGTTGGGATCACTTCATGGATCCAAGACCACCCCAGGGGTGCATTCCTCTGTTTAGATGTTTGGCCCAGATACCCGAGGGTATGCCATGTTTATATTGAGCATTACTTTTTACTTGAAAGTAATTGTATATAAAATTTCTTGTAATGCTTTGGGCTAGGCCCGGTTAATTGCGCCTGAGGGAAGTGGTTTACGTTATCCTGAGGGAATTGTTTTCTTATTCTTGAGGGAAGTGCTTGTTTAGCCTGAGGGAAGTGTTGTTTTGCCTGAGGGAAATGTTTCTCATGCCTAAGGGCAGTAGCTTCCGTGCCTGAGGGAAATATTCAGCATGCCTGAGGGTGAGATTCCATACGCCTGAGGGCACTATTCATGATGCCTGAGGGCATTATTCTGATTAGCCCAAGGGCGTGGTTCTGATTAGCCTGATGGTGTGGTTATATTAGCCTGAGGGAAAGTGTTCCGGTTGCCTGAGGGCAAGGATTCGCATGTCTGAGGACAGTGGTTAATTTGTGTATTCACTGTGGTGATTTCTTCTGTTGAACCTGCCAAGATACATCACAGACTTGGCATTGTTTTATCTTTGAATTGTTGATAGCCTATTGTGGTTTCTGTTGTTGCTTTGGTATAGGAGATGGTTGTTCGAGGCTAAGTCTCGGGGAAACACAGAATTGAATTATATTGAGCTGGTTACTTTTTTTGGTTAACTTGTTCGGAGATATATTTCTGGCATTGGCCGAAGCATGTATATGTCGATGGGATTACAGACCCAGTGATCGACTTAATGATACACAACATGAGTGGCACGATGTCCAGCTCAATTCCCTTTCACAGGATGTCCAGGAGATCGGGATTAAGGTCCCAAGGATCGACTGTTGATTTGGTTTCTTGTTATTTTAATAACTTAATCATGAATATTATTATTTATGTATATGTATATAGGTATGAGACTATACATGTGTACATATATAGATATGGACATACATGGTGGAAGTTTCCCAGTTAATAGGGATTACATACCATGAGTTCAACTATGGTTTCACGTGTGGTTTACTTCTTTTGTTGTGTTCCAGCTAGGCTGAGCACATTGTTGTTGCATACACTTTTAGCAGCACAGTTATAGGTTTCTTTTTGGGGTGCCCTTCTGAGATTATTTGTCACCCCTGCACGTACACCTTGGTGTACGTGTAGACCTTATGTATGCTTTTCAGTTTTAGCATGAGTTGCATGGTGGATAGGGCTGAGGCCTAGTGTTTCATGATCGAGCGGAGCTGCTCGAGTGGTACTACTGGTTGGGAAGCTACTATTTGACAGTGTCTGGAGATCGGGTAGGTGGTTTGGCTCACAGTTAGTAGTAGAGACCTGTGGTTTTACTTTCAGTTTCTTCTTGTACTTGTATCTGTATGGTCGACATAGTGTGTGACCAGTGTTGCATTGTATTGCATAGCTGTTCGGGAATTTACAGCTTTTTACTATTACATCATGTTCTATTTCAGTTGTTTATTGCTTTCGCACTCTGTTTATTTTCCGCTGTGTATGATACATGGTTATTTCCACAGTTTTCTTACTCTGGTATGAGGGCATTGTCTCCCCACTATCACCCTAGGCCCGCACTGCTAGTCGGCAGCCTATGGCGTATGGGGAGGTGCGCTTGAGGCCTTGTGGTGAACCGTCTCGGAGCACCGGTTTATTGGCTTCCTGGCCGGGATGTTACAAAGTGGTATTATAGGATTTTTCTTTCCTGGTCTTTACTATTTGTGATATGGTAGACAGGAGTATTAGTAATGTGTCGGAACCTGTGATGGATATCGGGCTGGTGCGTCGAGAACACTTGTTCCGATAAGAAGACCTGGTGGCCAGGGTTTGGGATTGATGTTCTGATTTTGTGATGTTATAGTTGTATATGATTTTTCCATGACTGACGCACATGTTGTGTAGTGTTTTTATTTACTGTGGATCTCTGGCTCTTGGCCATTGACAATATGCCAGGGATGGATTTTGACTCTTGGTCGGAAAAGGCAAGAGGCGTCTCATGCATCATACTAGGCATGTAGGATTCACATCTTATAGGCCTGCTAGTGTGTGTTTTTACTGATGACTGAGACCTTTTGGTCTGCTTACACATACTTTTCACTCTGATGGTAGGTTACACGGATCTTCGTTGAGGCGTTTTTGTTGAGGATGATGACTCAGTCCTTGTGCATAGAAGGTGTAGTGACCCCAGTTGGTTTATGTGGCACGTGATGCCTTTTTGTTTAACCCCTTATTGGGTGTTGTTTCTCAGGTCTTTGGTTATCTAGTTGGATCGTTGAGAACGATGTCGATAGATACCAAGGCATTTCTTGTGAACTGGACCTCCTTGTTGTATTTTTGTATACAGATACCCGATGAGCAGCAGTTCAGTTTCTCTTCTTCTTGGGTTGTGAACTCTAGGGAGTAGTTCCTTCTGAGGATGCTCGGAGAGGATCAGATCCCTTATAGGTTTTGTTTTGGTTTTGACTCGAATACTTGTTGGTTGATGTCTGTTTTTTTCTAGGGAAACCTGTGTGAGGATGTTTGACTCGTGTTTGAATAATGGTCAGGTTTTAGCAGGATATTAGCGTGGCTCGGAGGGAGCTGGACACGCCTTTAGTGAAATCTCATTGTACTCATGTTAGAGATTATCATGCGCTATCTTGATTCATCTTGAGTATGATGAGTGAGCTTCGACCCTACATCGAGGTCATTTTTTTTTCTCAATGTTCATCCCTGTTGAGGATGGAACATGTTCTGGTTGTACTCTCAGAGCGGTTTAAGGAAATACATATGGTGGGGAGTGCACCATTGTCCTTTTGAGGGTGGTTTTCCTTGATTAGGATAACCTTAGGTGTTTTTTTATGATCTTATGAGCTCGTAGTTTTCTCTTAGGATGACGATAAGGGTATTCCTATGGTGGGGAGTACCAGTTTGGTCGTAGTTAAATATCTTTTGTGTAGAAGGTGGTGGTTAACACTATAAGGATGGTCGTTGGATGGTCCATCTAGCTTGGTTGTGCAGATGCTCAGGTTGGGAGCATGGCTTCTTGTTCTTTCACTAGGCTTATCGGGGACGAGAAGGTTTATGGTGGGGAGTTTGTAAGAACCCGTGTTTTTTCGGAATGTTTTTTTAACAAAAATTTGAATTTTTTACTTTGGGATGCTCATGATGGGTAAAATGGTCATTTTCCCATACCAGATGATCTCGGATAATTTTTCTGACAGCTCCGTTGGTCCTGGAATATGGATTTTACCCTAGGACAAGAGTTTGGAGGATATATGAGTTGTTTGAATTTTGGAGGAATATTTAATATTTAATATTATTAAATTAAATATTAAACTATTCGTGCAGGTTCGTTTGGAAATAAATTTTAAACGAAGTGTCGGATTGCGATTATGTCTACTCCGTTGAGTCCATAATGGAATGTTTAGCCTAGGTAAGGCATAAACTCATGTCGGGCACCGGGGCCGGCCCAGAGCCCTTTTTCTTCCTCTTCTTTTCTTATTTTCTTTTCTCTTTCTTCTCTCTTCCTCCTCCTCCTTGTGCACATTCCATGTGTGCTCCTCCTTGGACCTGTCCCATGGGAGATTTTGGAGATTGAGAAATAGGGAGAGACAGAAGGTAAGAGGAGAACCGAATCGAAGCCCTCGATGCGCTGAGTCGGCGTGCTGCATCTGTGGACCGTGAAATCAACCGAGGCTTCAGTGGTTTCCGCCCAAAGGTAGGGCCATTTACGTTTTCAACATAGACCCCCCTTAAAAAAGTTGTTTTATGTTTTTAAATTCTTATATTGCTTTCTTGTAGGCCCATGGGGCTCGATCTGTTGTTTCGGGGGCGAAAACAGGCGAATTGGGCGTTTTTAGGGATTTCCCGTCGGAAAACCCAGTATACACGGTGTGTGTTCCAAGAAAACACATCGTGTGTTCTTCCCATTTGGGGAAGACAAGTTATTTTAAGTACACACCATTTAATTTGAGTACACCCCGTTTAGTGGTGGTTGTGTGACCGACCGTGTGAAATAGAACACGATTTTAGTGGTTTTTGTGAAGTACACGCCGTGTACAGTAAAGTACACACCGTGTAGTGGTACATGGGCTTTTGTTTGGGTGAAAACATACATGGGGTAAATTGTTTTGAACATTTTATGCCATCTACGGTAAAGTACATGCCATTTACTATTACACAAGCAGGCCCAATGGGTTCTGGCCATGTACTCTAGCCATATACTGCTTATGTTTGGTAATTTTGGGATATCTTACACTCTAGAAGCAAAAATTGGGTGTGTGAGTAGTCTATTCTGTGCATTTTTTCACATAGATCAGAATGGTGGACTCATTTTGACATTTATAGGTCATATAAATGGAGTTTTGGGGGTTTTATATAAACGGAGGGGTTTTTCCTCCTGTTATCGAGCCCAGTCGTCACCTTAGGGTGAGACTTGGCAAGGTTGCTAGGTTGGGTGTTCAGAACAACTTAGTCAAGACCTTTAATATGATATGATCTATGAGATATATCCCATAACCTTTTCTTTATAGGACGTTCCCCTTGTGAGAGGTGCCCTTCTGGCCTAAGAGGCCGTGAGACTGGATGCTTCTAAGGGTCCCCTAAGGGATGCCTTGCTTGTATGATGAACTAGGGAGTCCTTGTAGGAAGTCTCTCATTTATTCTTTGAGGGGACCCCTGTTATGGGTTTACTATTTTTTTCTTCATTTGAGGATCCCTTGTAGGATTCCTCTTTGCTATGGATCTAGTGTAGGATGACTCCTTGGTGTTTGACTTGTGGGACCTGGCAGGTGCTCGTTGTTTGACAAACCTAAGTTGTTACGTCGAGTTTGGGTAGAGAAGGTGTTCAGGTGTCATCTAGAAACCATGCCAACTAGTAATCCTATGGGGTTATTTTTTACTGTTGGGTTGGGCGTTCTGCCACCCTCACTTATTTGTTTATATCTGACTTGGGTTATTGATGTTGTAGTGGTTACCAGAGGTGCTTCCTAGTTGGTGGTTGTTGAGCCTAACATGAGGCATCTTTCTTGTTTGTTGGCATGCCTACTTCTCCTTGTGTGACTGAGTAGTAGGTGTCTTGGTGTATAAATTTTCAACTAATGTTCGTTTTTGTGTACTGTTGTGCTTCGAACCCATGTTGGGCTGTCGTATGGCTGAGGCCTTGGCTGTTTAAATACCTAGAATTCCATAGGTAATTTTAATGTATGTGTAAAACTGTTGTTTGGGATCACTGCATGGATCCAGGACTAGCCCAGGGGTGCGTTCCTCTATTTAGTTGTTTGGCCTGGATACTCGAGGGTATGCCATGTTTATATTGAGCATTACTTTTTCCTTGAATGGAATTGTATATAAAATTTATTGTTATGCTTTGGGCTAGGCCCGATTACTTGAGCCTGAGGGATGTGTTTTACTTTAGCCTGAGGGTGTTATGTTTTTATTCCTGTGGGCAGTGCTTGTCTTGCCTGAGGGCAGGGTTGTTTAGCCTGAGGGCAACGTTTCTCATGCCTGAGGGCAGTAGCTTCCGTGCCTATGGGCAATATTCAGTATGCCTGAGGGTGAGATTCCATACACCTGAGGGCACTATTTGTTATGATTGAGGGTGTGATTCTAATTAGCATGAGATCGTGGTTCTGATTAGCCTGAGGGAGTGATTATATTAGCCTGAGGGCAAGTGTTCTGGTAGCCTGACTGCAAGGATTCACATGTCTGAGGACATTGGTTACTTTGTATATTCAATGTGGTGATTTCTTCTGTTGAACCTACCAAGCTACATCACAGGCTTGGCATTGTTTTATCTTTGACTTGTTGATAACCTGTTGTGGTTTCTACTATGGAATTGGTATAGGAGATGGTCGTTCGAGTCCGAGTCTCAGAGAAACTCAGAATTGAATTATATTGAACTGGTTACTTGTTTTTGGTTAACTTGTTCAGAGATATATTTCTGGTGTTGGCTGAATCAGGTATATGTCGATGGGATTACAGACCCAGAGATCGACTTAATGATACATGGCTTGAGTGGCACGACGTTCTGCTCAATGCCCTTGCACAGGATGTCCTGGAGATTGGGCTTAAGGTCCCAAGGATCTACTGTTGATGTGGTTTCTTGTTATTTGAATCATTTAATCATTAATATTAATATTTATGTATATGTCTATAGGTATGGGACTATACATGTGTACATATATAGATATGGACATCCATGGTGGCACTTTTCCAGTTGATAGGGATTAAATACCCTGAGTTCAACTGTGGTTTCACATTTGGTTTACTTCATTTGTTGTGTTCCAGTTAGGTTGAGCACGTTGCTGTTGCATACACTTTTAGCAGTACAATTATAGGTTGCTTGTCGGGGTTCCCTACTGAGATTATTTCTCACCCCTTCACATACACCTTGGTGTACATATAGACCTTATGTCTGCTTTTCAGGTTGAGCACGAGTTTCATGGTGGATAGGTTTGAGGCCTAGTGTTGCATGATCGAGCAGAGTTGCTCGAGTGGTACTACTGATCGGGTTGCTGCTGTTTGACAGTGTCTGGAGATCGGGTATGTGGTTTGGCTCAGAGTTAGTAGTAGAGCCCTATATTTTTACTTTCAGTTTCTTTTTGTACTTTTATATGTATGGTTGGCTCGGTGGGTGACCAGTGTTGTATTGTATTGAATAGATATTCGGGAATTTACAGCTTTTTACTATTACATCATGTTCTATTTCAGTTGTTTATTGCTTCCGCACTCTGTTTACATTCCACTGTGTATGATACTTAGTTATTTCCACTATTTTCTTACTCTGGTATGAAGGCATAGTCTCCCCACTATCACCCTAGGCCCTTGCTGCTAGTTGGCAGCCCCTGGGGTACGAGGAGGCACGCTTGAGGCCTTGTGGAGAACCAGCTTGGAGCACCGGTTGAGTGGCTTCCGGGCCGGGAAGTTACACTTTAAATGGTTTAGGGAATTATCACTACATTTCCAAGGTTCAATATCTATGTCTCTTTCTCTATCTCAATGCCAATGTAAAAGATAATTGTTTTCCTTTTCCTTGACTTTGTGCTCTTGGAAGGGATTCAACCAAAGTTTAAGACTTTTAGGCCCTTTAATTATATCTAATGAATACATCCTTTGATGAATATGGATGATCTATTGATCTTACGCTTTTATCCAGTAGATGAATACCACAATACCACAGATGTACTGGGAAATTCCTTCTGAACCACTTTCACGATGCTCGCCACCTTCGCTAAGATCCTCTTTCACAAAGCTTAAAGCAGCCTTCATGAAGCACCTTCTTTCATGATGCTCATCTAGACTATACAAAGCACCTTGTTTCACAAAGCTCAAATAGCCTTCGCGAATCTCCTTCCTTTCACAATGATTACTTAGACTTCATGAATTCCCTTACATTCATGCTGCTCAAAACATTTGGTTGACTATCATAGCCTTTGTGAACTTCTTCACTTGAAGCTCCATTGTGAACCACCTTAATGAACCCAGAGCCTTAAGATCATCATTAAGACTTGTTTCTTCTCTAAAGGTGGTAGAGGCATATTTAATGTAATTTCCATCGATTCTAGAAGATTCCATGCCACATCATCACTATTTCATGTAGATCCCTTATTTCCATAGTGATGCTTCATTTTTCATGAATATCTACACAAGATTATTGTTCACTATGATCATTGTAATCACATAGCCTTCCATAAAAAATTCACACTGTAGTGATGCTCCAGTCACGATGCATCTCACCCTAACCATTCATGATGATCATCGTACTCATAGATCCCACCATTAGAATATTTACGCTTTCTTGAAACACACATCGTGGAGCCCATATTCACAAAATTCACGACATTTCCATTTTTTCATAAAACCCTCAAGGAAATACACTTTTCACGATGCTATCCAAATCCAAATTATAGAACCCAAAAATTTGTAAAAAACATGGAAATGGAGTCATCATATATATGTAATTTTATAAACCGCTTAGAGGGTATCCATTTCTTCAACTTGGTTCTTTTTCAACTTACCATGTCAACAATCTATATGGACTCCACAACTTACCACAAAAACCCGCTTTGTCAACAAACACAATCATCCCAAAAATGCTTCAATGTAATCTTGAAAGGTTTTTTTCCAAAATGTACAATACATAAGATCTTTAGAATAATGACACTTAAATATATTATAATTTCATGTTTCTATCACTAATTTAATGCCTAAACCATTATATAAAATATTAATTAATTTTTAATAGATTCAAGATATATCTACATGATCTAATTTTAATATTTTAATTCCCTTTTAATGAAATTGTTATAGTAGTAAAAATAGGAATATAATGTGGTTATATTAATTTATGTAGTGATCATTTTAATAATGATTCATATAAATATAATATTAATTATACCATTATCTATAGAATAATAATTTAAACCATCACATAAATATTCAAGAATTATAAGCACATTTGTACATTGAATAATCCATATCATCACATGAAACAATTTCCTTAAAAATTCTATCATATGAATATGAATATAGTAATACGATATTATTATTCATATAATTAATAAACCCATTGTAAAATTCTGTAAAAATATATCCTTGTAGTTTTATAATTTAAAATTACTTGATAAATAGTAGTTTTTTCCATAGTGATATTCCAACATATGTTGTTAAATTATTCTTTACTTGTGAAAAATTATAAATATAACCTCTAATGAACTTATATTATAAAGATATACATATCCAAATTATTTCTTAATTGTAATAATTAACATTATTCTTGTTTACTTTCAAACTTAACATCAATAAAATGTCATATTTTTATCTTTTAAAAATAGTATGTGATAGAAACTATTATGATTATTAAAGAACTATAATTTCTCTAAAATGAATGATATTACAATATGTATGATTAATCATTTTAATTTTTTAGTTATGAATAAAAAAATTGTAAATAACATTCACTGTTATTTGTAATATTTATTCGTTAATAAATAAGGGAAACTTACTTATGAAACTTTACAATAGCCTTATACTTATATGGCATATAGTTAACCAAAAAAATATATATAAGAGTTGACACTAGATATAAATGGAATATATAAGGTTTAAATAATTTTCCAAATTCCTAAAATCCCTAATACATAAGGATTTATTACAATAAAAAGTCATTTTTATTATTCTTAATTCTATTTTATGGGGTTTTCAAGTAAAGCTTCTAAATGTGTATAAATTTCATTTTAATGCATATGAAAGTTTACATAACAACACTTCATTGAAAAGAAAACAATTTAAAATAAAATAAAAATTATAAAAAAATTATAATGAAATAATAAAAATGACTAAAAATAATAATGAGATAATAATAATAATGAATAATAAATATAAACTGAAAAATGGGACTGTTTTTTATTTATAATAAATAAATAAATAAAAAGATAGGAAGAACTAAACCCTATAATAATTTTTATTTTTAACTTTGCATTGATCCATTCATCCTTTACCTTGAATATAGAGTAGGTTCTAAAGGGTTTGGAGAAATCCCACTTTTTAGATTTTCATTTAGAATCAGATGTTTTGCATCATCAAACAATACGTTAGATGTCCAATAATAATTACGTATGAATTTTAACTTCATGGACCATGATTAAAGTAGTGATGATAGTGGTGACCTGATAATAACATACCTAAATATTAAATCTTTTTTGATGGATATTCATTACATATCATAACAATAGAAGCCCAAGAACCCTAAAGTATTATTACATTGAAACTAGATACATAATCACATTATTTCATGAATGGTAATATATCTCAAAAAATTATTCACACATAGTATAATTCTTATAGATACCCTACTAAAAACTGGCCTTCATATCCAAGATAATGAAACATAAGAGATTGTGTGCTGAGAAGATATTTAAGGTTAATCATGGGAAATATAAATCATTGATAATATTCAATAATATCATGAGAATAACGGTATGATAACACGAGGTTATGATTGGAAATTCAGAACAAAAGATTCCTAGGTCATGTTTTTTACATAAATATACAGAAGATAATATGAAATTAATCATAGAATAATAAAATATTATGTTCCAATAGATCATATCATAATCAAAATAACATTATAATGTGATTGTCAAAAAATGTGTGTAATACTCATAATCATAGAAATCAGATGCCATGGATACCTAAAAATACATTAATCACATGTGAGACATGGGAAAACTAAAAATTTACCATCTTCATGATTAGGATAACCTCAAGTATACCATCTTTCAGGCTTGGGATAACCTCCCAAGTACCCTCATTTGTTTCATGGGATAACCTCCCATGTACCCTTTGTGCTAAAATCCAATAAATAATAACCAATTAAATTGAATGTTATAAAAAAACTATACCATAACCAATTCATATGTATTCCAATAGATCATGAAAAAAATCATCATTTCTTCATAGCTCAACTCAGGGAATGAAAAATAGGTTTCGTTAATATCTCATCATCATTATCATAATACACCCTAAGATTGAATTAATATGGAATTATTGGACCATATCCCTAGTGAATCATAATTAACATATTTGTTTGTTTTCATAGAAGAAAATACCATTAAAATATCATATGAAAATATCTTGGGGAAAATACAATTATCATTTTAATATCACTTTTTTAAAATCTACAAATTTAAAAAAAAAAGTGGAAAAATATTCTTTATTAAAGAACAATGGGAACTTGTATATTAATCTTCAAATAATATTCTATTCATAATTTTAGTAAAATATATTAATGCGGTGTATGATAATATAAACATTCCAGTAACAATTTTGGAAAACAAGGTGCATCATTTGGAAAACGAACAAAAAAATTATTTTAATATTTTTTTAATGAAATTAAATATTCGGAAAAAATAACATTAATAAATATTAAGATATTTTTAAAAACATTATTTAAATAATAATGAAAAATATATGTACATTGAAGAAAAAATTACTCAACTAATAGAGAAATATAATTGATTTTTATTAAAAACAATCTTTTAATCTTTTTGGTACTTAGAGGGAGGAAAATTAAATGAAAAATTTTAATTTAACAAAATAAATAAAGTATAAGAATACATAAATTATTTTTTATTGATATATCAAATAATTTCATCATAAAAAAATTTAAGCATAAAAAATCTCTAAAAAAAGTGAGATGATATCATAAAACCAACACCACATGTCTAACCTGCGTCGTAAATGATTTTTTCCACCTACATAATAATTATAAGTTTATTATAATTATATAATAGAAAAATATTCATACATATAAAATGGTACATGTTTTACTTAAAACATATTATATCCCATTCATTAATAATATTTCATTATCATCACTATTTCATGTGTTAACTGCTTTGCTTTTTATGTATATTTTATTTAGGTAGTTATTGTCCTTGAAAATTGATCATGATTTCATAATATAAAGAATTTTTATCATGATATAAATATAATATATATTAATTATATATATATATTACCATTAATATAATTCATCGAGGAAAAACTAATTTCAACACTTTTTCGAGATGGAAGTTCATACGTACGCACAAGAAATGATTCAACATTTTTATAGATGGAATGAACAAAGGTAAATGATAATTAAACTTTTAAGAACTATAATAATATCATATCTATCATATGTATTTAGTAAACACATCATTATATCCATGAATATTAGAGGGTGATCGGAAATAAACCACATTTCTATGTGGAGGTGGTACTTGACACATACAAACAGGTGATACATTCATTTCACATTTTTATTGAAATTACGTAAAAAGGGTTATACCATAACAATAATAACATATTAGAGTATTTATGATACTAGAGTCTTTATTTTTGGATGGATACAATTTAATTGTGGGATATATAAGAATAAATAAACTGTGAAAGTGTTGGGTAAGGAAATATACTCATCTTTGAGAGACCTCATTGGGATTAACCCTTAGGACTTCATAGGATGGAATTAAGGAAGATAATAATATCTAAGTTGAATTGAATCAATATAATATGGTATTAGGGTAGGTATTTTCTGATATAGAAGGATCAAACTATGTGAATAAGGGAGGAGAGGGGGTGCTTATTTATAAGTGAAGGAAATGACACATTTGGAAGTATGATTTACATTTAATATATATCATAATAATTTAAAGTGAAAAAATACACCCCATGTTATATTAAAATAGGTTGGAGGGTTTAAATAACATCATATAATCACATTTAGACAATTTTTAGCGACATTTTACACCTCATTACATTATTAAACCTCTATAAACCCATGCTAACCTAAAATTTGATAACATAAATATTTGGATATATAAAATAATTATGTGAACAAAAATGAAAAATTCCTTTTAAATTTTCATTGAAATTATGATTAAATTTTTTAAATACATTTTTATAGGAATCATTATCAATGGTTGGAAGAAATTACTTTTCATATAAGAATACCAAACACATGGAAATTTTTTTTCTAGAAATACCTGATTAGAAAATTATAATTATTTAACATTAAAATCAAGTAAAATGTTGTTCTACAATAATATGTTTTTATTAAATAAAAAGGAATGATTTTACAATGTTCTATAAGGAAAAATAAAAAATGGATCTTTCAATCAATAACATTAAATGAAATATCGAAAATAACTTTTAATTTTAATGAAGTATTACTTATATTCACAAAATTTATTGTTGGGTTCTAAAAATAAAATTTATGTCTAAATAATTTAGCATACCTCATAAAAAATTAATTTTAATTATTTTTTGAAAAAAAATTCATGTTATGTGGTCATCATTATAATGTAATCAAAGTGATAGTATTAAAAAAATAGGTATTTTTCAAAATTCATTCAAAAAATCAATCTATTCAAAAAAATCCACAAAATCCCATCAAATCCTATTATGAAATATTGATTTAAAAGTATATTTCCATTTTCCATGCATGAAATGTAATAAAATATATTTTGAATAAAATTTATTTCAAAAGAATAAAATGATTTTATTCTTATTACTTTCCTAATAACCATAATTAAATGAACGTCAATATATTTTAATGTATATTAACATATATAAAATTATTAAAAAATAATTAAAAATAGTAATTAATTAATTATTTCAAGATAACGATACATTTTTCATATAATTTTAGTTTTTTAGAAAATATATTTATTAATCTTCAAATTAATTAATTTCATTTTCAATCCAACTAAAAAACTTAATTCTTTTTAGACTTGCGTAAATAATAATCTTTTATAACTAATTTGGTCAAATTCATACCAACCAACCCCATGGATAAGTGATAACTATCACATTTAATAATAATAACTCAATAATATATCATGGTTTTTTTAAACATGGTGTTTCATGTAAAACAAGCTATCAAAAAAATTAAATATATTTAACTATAAATATAACTTAAAATCTTAGAGAGCTAAATTCCAACCCTATTATAATGAATTTATCCCTTGAAATTTCATCACTTTGATGAAAAAACTATGTATACTTCAAAATAATCCTATAACAAGGTTCCCATGTAGATTCCAAAAAATTATGATTTCACCAATTTACATTCTCTAGATGAGGACTCTTATTCTGGAGAACATTGTTTCTATGACTGAGGAATTTTATCACTTTTTTCCTCGTAGTAATGATCATGCTCTAGTTATACTACATCTATGTTATGATCAATTAATGGATTAGGTATGTACATACTTAGTAGAGATATATAGAACCAATCATGGATATAACTAAATATGACCTTATGTTCCATTTTCTCATCTATTCCATTTACAAATATCATTATTTTCACAACTTAATTTCATCATATTATAGTTATAACGTTTATTCCAAAGAGGTCTTCATAAGGGGCCATCTGAATCCTCGATTGAAAGATGTTATTATAATAAAATTACACCAAAGTAAGGTGTTAATACTAAACAACTTTTAAAACCATTTAATATCATCTCAAAATATCTATTACAGATTGAATTTTATTCTTCAACTAACCATCTATATAATGGTGATGTGAAATACTAGAATAAAACTCTATATCCAATGAATTTATATGAATTACCTTGAACATCTTGGTAAACCTTAGATCTCAATCAAATACTATATAATATTATATCCATATAACCTTACCACTTCCAAATTGATGAATAAGTAAATATAATCAAGGTATAAATCTAATTCAGTAACAATGAAATGCGGTGACATCAATTGGCTATCTACTATATCCAAAATAACATTACAACCATTAGATGTTTTTTTGAGACCTATGATGAAATCCAAGGTGACATTTTACCATTTCCATAATAGTATAATTAATGGGTGTAACATCACCTTAGACCTTTATCACTATCCCTTAACTCATTGGAATTACAAACACCGATATACATACTCAACAATATTCATTTTCATGTTATCCCATCATAAATAATAATTTGGATCTCTATATATGTATTTCTATAATAATTTAATTGGGGATGAAAAACTATGATAATGATCAAATAAATAATTCAACTTGTCTATTTTTGGTTGGACACATACTCGGTTTATGAACATTATTATTCTAATCGAATCATGGTTGAACTCAGGAACATTTATAACATTGTTTTATAGCTCTGCATATTCATTATGTTTTTCATTAATTTTTACACAAATTGATGTTTTAGATCTCATTTTATCAAGATATGATTTCCCTACTTTCTTCTAGATTTCAAGGGCCATCATTTTTAAAGCTATAAATATTCGATTTTTTCCTCATCATAGATACACTAGAATGATCCTTTCCACTCAATGCATCATTCACCTTGTTTATTTAGTAACATGGTAATGTATTAAGAAGTAAAAATATTTAATTAACTCTAACAATATTTTCTAAAACATATTAAAATATTTTTGGGTGAACATATAATTTAAAATTTTATTATTGGACTATACATCACACCTTTAACTATAACATTAATGCCTCCATATCTTGAATGAAAAATTTACTAATGCCAACTCCATGTCATGAATTGGGAATTTTTTCACAATATTTATCAATTATATAGAGTAAAATATTATCACCAAATAATGCTACATGATGAAACATCACCATCCCTTACTCGATGCATCTCTATGGATCATAATTCCTTCTCTATTATAGGATAGTGTGAGTACATGTGTGTTACACAGTGACCCATACATTTCATTCATAAATATTATATCTTTTTAGATGACTATCCATTGTATAAAATTAAAAAATATGTTATAAACATAAAGAATTAGTTTATTTGGTGTTTATATGCATAAATATGTTATTTCACAATATATCATCATCATATCCCATAAATATCTTGTAACAATATAGCATTTTTGGATATACCATACATAAAAACCATTTCATTACCTAGGTACATGAAACATAAAAAGCATAATGATGAGAATATATTCAAGGGTTAACGAGGGAGATATCAATTTATTATCATATGAAATAATAATATAATCATAATGGTATAAAAAATAGATCATAGAATAAACCATTATAACCTAATTTTTCATATCTCATAAACACAAGTCATGCAATAAACCAATTTCATAACAAAATAAAATATTTTCAAGAGTACGAAATAACTAATAATCAATAATAATCCATGAGAAAAATACATAAACAGAGAAACATAGTATAAAAATAATATAATAACATTCTAAACATATAAAAATTAAAATCGGTTTACTCATTATGTTAAAGTCTTGAAATCATGTACTCAAATTAAATTGTGGATATGAATCCAGTTCCATGCATAACCTTATAGACATGAAATCCAAGTCCACATAGAAAATTATGAACATGAAAAGAAAATCATGAAAAATTATTGTTTACATGTAAACCAGTTCCATAAATAATCAAATAGAAATTAAAAATGTGACCATGCATAAAATTATGAACATGGAATCATCATCATGCATAACATATTATCTCATATGATATGCACCATTACCCAATGAAATGGAAGGATATATTATCTTTGTCCCACCCATCACATATTTATAATCCATTCACATTTTTCCATAAGATCGTTAATCATTAATCATAACATAAAATGAAACACCCCAATATACAACATACTTCTTCTTGTATAAATTTAATTTCATTGACTTCCTACAATATATGAAACATTGAGTTTAAATGAAACGAAATACTATATTTAAATATTATTATTTAAATGAGACAATTTTAACCTAGATTTTAGTTTGTTTTGAATATTATAGAATAAATTATGAAAAATATATGGTGTCCTCTTATTCATTTGGTATCTATAGATCTGTAATACAAATAAAAAACATTTGAATGAAAAATAAATAGTTTTTTGGGAAATATATTTTGTTAGGTTCTTCGCAATTATGTCAAATTGAATTTTCTAAAAGTTTATGAAATATATTTCATACAGTTAAATTCAATTTTTAAATCACTATATTAAATTTATCTTAGGATAAATTTTTTTTATTTCCTTGAAAAAATATCATTTTTTGATGAATAGTGAAAATATAGTTTTTATATAAAAACTACATTTTGGTTCAAAAAAATTACAAGCAACATTTTTTTAAAAAATATTTTAAAATAAAATATTTTTCAATTATATTTCAATTAATACAATGTTTTAACATTGGAATCAATCAATGGTTAAATTTTGATAAAAATATTTTTATAATCATAAATACATTTCCTTTGGAAACCACCTTTTCATCATGTGCGTGTGTTTAATTTTAAATTATTTTTGTTCACTTATGTGGGTTGAATTTGGTAAAATGGATTAAATATTTGGAATCATAATTATCAATATTATTTAATTCTTTCAACTTATATTTGTTTGACTTTAATGGATAGTGAAGACAATAAAAATTAATTATCGTTGTTAATGTGAAAAGGAGTTTATTGGGGGGGGAAAAGAAAAGGGTTACAACTGACCCAAAACATTCCCAATTATAACATTATGGCCATATTGAGAACATAGGTCATAAAACTCTATATAATCGACTATTTCTCATAGTTTTTTCGTATTAATAACTAAGGTGTAATTAAGCCTTGTACAAAAATCCATTTATTTCCTCCCCCAACTTATAAAAGGACACCCACTCTCCTCCACTAATAACACTTCAAAATATATGTGGATTATACTAGACCTTAAAAATTACCTTCCTTAAATACCTTAAAAAATAATAGTGGACTAAGTCTGATAAGAAATCCATACTGGGGAGTTTTTTTGTAAAAACTTAATGATGTCATCTGAAGAAGAGGTATCATTATTAAACAAGAATTTTTATTTTAATTAATATTATTCCTAATTAAAATATTATTCAATAAAGATAATATAATGATATTAGTATCTAAATAAGAATTATTTTTATCTTAATTAGATAAATTATATCCATATCCTATTCCAACAAATGGGAAATAAAATCGTTAATTGTTTGTACATCGGACTACCATTTCGTGAATTAATGTAATTACTTCTCCATCAACACTTCTCATAGTTTTATATAATGAAGGATTAATTTTTTTATATATAATATTTATGATATAAATATACTTATAAAATTATAATATAACATAAAAATTCTTATTTCAATTTCAATTAAAATATTATAGTTTCATTCGTGTGTATAATAGAATACCGCCTCATGATCAAATGTGATTTGTTTTTCACTTACGCATTACATAAAAGGTAATAATGATAAAATTAATTAATATTTGTGATATATATGTAATGATATTTACTATTTAAAATTAATATATCACCCAATTTATTACCCTTTTATGCATTAATAAATGATATTGGTGCTTGTGCGTATATACGATATAAAATCTCCATGATTCAATACAGTTAATTTTCAATGTCTAATTTTAAAAAATGGTAATAAAGATGTATATAATGAAAAAAATTATATTTTTAAAATTAATATCATTCTGGATATGATATAACTATATCCCAATTTACATATCTCGATCTTTCATGACAAATCATGCATAAGAAAATAAGGTAATTAACAATCGAAATAATAGTGATAATTAATGATTGTAAATTAATCATTAATAAGATGTGATAATATAATCACATATGATATTTTAAAAACTATTATGTTTATTTTATAATTTAGTAACATGTTTTAAACAATAATAAATGTGTTTAATTAGAACCCTACTATTGGGATGTGTGAGGTATGGGATCACGTATCAATTTCAATTTCATTGAGACATATTTTTTAGTATGAACCTATTCATTTTTTTGCTCTGTATACTACCCCTTCCATGTATTTACCACGAATAAATATTTACTAGTGACGGTAAATATTTAAATACAAGTTTATTATTTCACGGGGTTGTTATTTTAATGTTTCTAAATAGGTAAGAGCCTATTTTACAATCTAAATTTTTTTTGGGATATATTTTACTCTTGTTTAAAGAATATTATCATTTATCCCCCCTTAATATCCATTAATATTATTATCCCTTATATATTTAATGATTTTATTTATTTTTTTCAGTTTTTTTCTTTAGAACTTGCATCATGTAATGAAAATTATAAAATATAAACCTACTTTAATTTCCTTTTAATTGAATATATATTTCGTCCATAAACATGTTTTGAAAAATTATTTCACAAAATCCATTTTATTTAATAAAATGATTTATGAATGAAATGAGATGTTAACCATTAATTTTAAAAAGGGTTTGAAAGGAATATATCTAGAATTTTTTAAAAGATACACCTTCTAAAAAAAGTCAAAATTAATGTTTTTAATATATACAGGGATAATAGACTTCCCCACCTACGTAACCATTTTAAAAAATATAGAATATTATACATGTTTTCAATATTTATAACAAGAAAACACATTTGTGAAATGTTTTTTTAACATCCCAATTAAATTCCTTTTATTATTCCAAAGGAAATTATTTAATTGAAAAATCATATATTCTCGATGTACGAATGGTCTCCATTCCTTAATTAATTCCATGATTGTTAAAATTCACTTGAGACAATAAATTTATTATGATAATTTTTCATTATATATTAGTTTTTTCTTAATTATCCTTATTAATTTTTTCAAGAATATATTTATTTCCTAAAATATATAATTTTAGTACATACAATGTTTACATTGAATATTTTTTATTAACTTGGAAAATAATAATAAATCTGTATTCTTTACCCAATACAGGATTTTAATGATAATGAATATTATTGTTGTTTTAAATAGATTATTTCATATTAGGGGAATTTTTTGGACATGTAGTGATGAGTGGTTCCTAATTTATATTACCCTCTGATGCATCGACAACTATTATGAGACAAATCAGTTATCCAAATTAAATAGAGTTTTACCAGTACATATTAATTGTATTCTGAAGGGTATTAATAGTAGTGGTTTTATAAAACCTATGAATATAGAATCAGATAATTAAGATTTTGAATCATTGATAATTCAATTATTATTAATTTCTATGAGATTCTTTCATTAATATTATATATAGATGCACCAAATTCTCATTTTATTGATAAAATGGAATGTGTTTTCAATTTCATAATAATTATCCCTTGTCTAATCAAGATAGAAAACTTGTTATTCATATAGAATGTGTATTCACCAATTTAAATTATAAAATTGATTATTATTTATAGATTTATGACATCATTACCTATAACAAAATCATATTATGTAACTAATTTTACCCTTATTTTGTTTCATTACATAGAATATGATGAAGAATTATATGAATCAGTTCAAGGATGTCGTATGTTTTCCATTACTATGTTTTTTATTACCAATGTACATTTGGTATTATGTATGTATTAGTATATCCAAAACCAATAAACTAATTGATATATTTGGATTATACTGCTTGGATCTATAAAAGTGTAATAAAATAGACATCTACTCTAGGTTACTAGAGAATGGGTTGTTACAGTTGGTATTCGAGGCATTTTAGTAGAAACCATGGGAACTAGATTAATGAAATCATATATTTGGGTACATAACACTATGATGGACTTTGAGGATATGTATAAAATAACATCTTATTATTTTGGTAAGAAGTCTATTATGTTTTCTTTTGTAGAAAAAAATCCCAGTATTGATAGTACATGTGGACGTGGTTATAGAATAGTTATACCTAGTTATAGTAACTCAAAAAATGAAAAATTTTGATTTGAATTGATCATTATCTAGTTCACTATATCATTCCATAAATTGAAAATAGGTTTACACTCCCATGGGATATTCTTAACATAATCCACATTTTCATTACAATCCATTATGAAGGATTTGAAAATAAATATGTTCCCAAAGAAACCAATTTAAATTTTATTTAATCTAAAATGCAATAATTTTTAATTTATGTTAAGTGTAACACCAGATATAGAATTATACAATATGATTTAAAATATATTATTTTTTAGCTAACCTAGTATATTAAATTGTTTAGAAATGTCACCTGGATGAAATCACGATATCAATAATCAAAGCCAATGTAGAGATCTCTCTGTTCACCAATTCAATACAAATATAGTTGGAAATGAGTTTATTTTGGATATATTAGGTTGTTGACCCATGTTAGGAAAAATAACCTTAACTGAATAGAGAAAACTGTTATTCCATGAAATGGTTCTCCAATGATGGATCAATTTATGCAACAAAATACCCAATTATTAAGTGGGGGTTCAAATCCAATTGTAGCTAAGAGAAGGATTGAGTCCCTTGATAAAATATTTCTAGCCTTTGTATTTGATGAGAAAGTAATGGTAACACTTTTAGTTTATTATAACAACGGTTATTCTTATAAATAATGTTCATAGATCTAGAATACTAGGATGTAAAAGGAAAAAACCACATGGAATTGGAATATTTTAAGGAGACATTCTTTGATAAAGGTATAAAGCTAAATCTCTAAAGGGAAATGGTTTGAAATTTTTTTTCATCATATGATTAGATTGTTTTTTGTGCCATAAAAATGTAGAAGGAATTTTCAATATCTAATATGTTAATCGGAAATTATGAAAATAAGAGTTCTAATGAGAACCAAGAAAAAAGGAATGTGTTAAAAAAGAATAATAGAATGGTTCAATTTCTATATTGTAAAAAATGTTGAAATAATAACCATGAGAAATTCTGGAATGAAATTTTAGTTTGTTATAAATGTATAGATAAGTGTAATCATATAAAAGGTTTAATGGGAAGAATGAAAACAGTACTATCTGTTGCTTAAACTATAAATAAATGTTTCATTATTCAATCCCTTGTATGATGAATCAAGGGAATCAACCATAAAATAATCCAAGGGGAGAAATCCAAGCTTATGTGATCATTATAGATTATATAGAAGTAACCAATGATTTTTTGGACTTGAATTTAATTATATCATCAAAATTTTCCATTTATTTATTTAATTCTAGGGACTGAAAGTTTTTTATATATTATATGTTTTAAAAAAATTCATATTACCATCAAACCTTAAGAAGTATGTTTTCAATACAAAATCCTAGTGGGTGTCTCACTTCTATAATTATGTGTCAGGAAGTCCCCATAAGGACACAAAACCAATATATATTTATGGTAATTATCATTATACTAATGGTTGAATTTTATATAATCCCGGGTATTGAATTGATTTCAATATATGATGAAAATATTTATTTTAAGGATAAGTAAATTAAAAATCATGATGGGGATATAGAATTCGTAATCTTTAGAGTAGATACTTCATCATCTAAGTGAAGTATATTTCCACGAGCAATAGCCGTTCTGAAGAATATTATTAGAAAAAAATAAAAAAAATGAATTAATAGGGAATGTAATAATCAAATTGAGGATGTCATTATTTAATTAAAATAAAATGATTTCTTTTTAGAGTAATTACTTGGACATCCACGGGGTTATAAATTTTAGTGTTCCATTGATTTAATCATTGATGCAAGACCTATATCAATGACACCATATAGAATGGCCTCTAAGGAATTAGTGGTGTAAAAGCCTAAAATTTTTGGAATTATTTTCAAATAAATTTAATATTTTATATAATTTTTATTAAAAACAAAATTAAATTTATATTGTGTGAAACATAACACAAAATTAATATTACATGAAACACAACACCAGGTTAGCTTGTGTTTCACACACAAATGAGTTCTAAAATAATCGTAATATATTTTTAATATAGTTATTTAAATGTAACTGTTATAAATTATAAATTAAATATAGTGATATTAATATTAATAAATATTTTTTTAATAATAATTATAATTGTTTTATATATTGGAAACATGTTGAAAAAATAGTTCATAATTTTTGTTAAATTATTTATATGATTCGATAATAGTATTATATCGAAAATATTTTTTTATTACTTTGTGTGATAAAAATAAAATTATTCTTTTAAACTTAAAGAATGTTAATATGATAATATAAACTTTATTTTTGAAATAATCATGTTAAATGTTTCTAACAATACATTTTTTGGATCATTATGAAATGATTCATTTTTCGATGAATAATGAAAAATACAGAATTTCAATTAGAAAATGAATTCTAATTTAACATATTTATAACATTAAATGATATTTTAAATTGTTTTAAAAGTAAAATTAGTTTAATTGTACATCCATTTATACAATTTATTTTATTTTAATCAATTTATTCTGAATTTAGATATATAAAACATTGTAATCTTTTGAATAGTTTCTGTTAAAAAATATGCCTTCTCGTTGCGTCTATTAGATAAATTTTAGATTACATTCAGCCACTTAGATGGATTTAATTTTAAAAAATAGATTCAATATTTTGAATAGTAATAATTTATATTTTGAAATATTATTAAATTAATTTTTTTTACTAAAATAAATTGTAAAAATTGTAAAAATTATTTAGCACAATTAAGGTAATAATGTGTTGAGTGAGGTGGTTATCTAAAAATATTTGGCATAACAATTACTCAAAACATGTACAAACCAATTATATAGAAATATATTGACATTATAACTCATATTATTATGATTTAAAATTATTGAAACCTTTTTACATGAAAAATATGGGTGGGATTATTTCTTTCCCAAAATTAAAAGTGATCCACTCACCTCACATTTAAAAGCAACAATTTCTCATCTCTTATTCATAACTTCTAACACTTTTTTATGGAAAATACCTGAATAAAAAACTTAAAAAATTACATAATATCATCCTAAAGTCCATATTTTTTTATGTAAATCCATCCAATAAGGCATTTGGTTGAAAACCTATGGAGGATACATAAAGAAGGGGGAACGTTCATAAATAATCATTTTTGTTTTATTTCTTCCTAATGATCCCTAAATAATTATTATAAATTTTTGATATAATAATGATAGTATATTCCATATAATTATATATTTTTAATGTTATGATAATGTCCTACAACCATCTTCGCATCTATCAAATGGTTTATGAAATCATTATTCGTGTGTACAACGAACAACCACCTCATGAACCGATATCATTAATTTTTAAATTTCAACCTCTCAAGGACAAAAATAATGATGTTTTTGTTTTTTATATATCATATTTATGAAATTATTATACATTTTTAATTTTTATATCATCTATCTCTATATACTATCTATGTTTTTGTGAAATGATAACTCCACTCTTATGTATGTTTGACTATATCCTCATGAAGCAATGTGTTTTGTTCACACATTTAATATATGGTAATAAGGAATGTTTTAATTAAAATATATGATATATATGAAATAAAAATGTTTTTATAGTTATAATATATAATTTTAATTTATTTATTTCAATCAGACAAGAAAATGGAAACATTGTTTATGAGTATGTACGACCTACCATCTTCAGGAACTGTGTATTTTGTTTTCTATCACTAAATATTATGGATTAATATAAATAATAATATAATTAATATATATTATTATTATATCATGGTTAAAATATGGATAATATTAAATAATTGTCAAATTAAAGGGCCCATAAATAAAAAATCGAAATATATTTAAAAAAACCCAATTGGTTATTACCCAACATGTAACATTAAAATGGAGTTGTTATGTGTAATAAATTTTAATTTAAAAATAATATAGTGTTTGATATTTATAAATATTTATATTTAATTGATATATAATAATATTATATTTATACATGTGTTTTGATTATATATAAAGGAAGTCAAGATTAAGGTAATGGATTTCTAATCTCTCTTTTATTTCAAGGATACATATGAATAATCACCAATTATTTTATTTTTTGTGTTATATATAATTCATCATTGAAATTTAATATCATAAATATACTATTTTACATGATATTTAAAGTATAATTTTATTTATTAATTAATGAGTCTTAGTATTTAAGAGATTACCAAATCCATAAGGTATTTCTAGTATCTCTTTTATTTCTTAGAGACATAAGATAATTCATCCCTAGTTACTTTTTTTGTGGTGTATATACATCCCATTTCACATGTTATATCATGAATTAACTCATTTTAATGATATTTAATCATTCATTTTATGTAAATATTATTTGGGCCATATGATTGAAAATATTACTAAAGTGGTAAGGGGTATCCATATCACGTTTTACATAAGTGAGTTACATTTCATATTCACCACTTATTTATTTTATGTGGTTCATATAATGACCATGAATTTATTTTTTGATTATAATATTGAAAATTAATATTATTTAAATATAAATTTTATTATATCTCTTTGATGGTATTTATAGTATAAAATTTTCCATAGCAGTAAGAAAATTTTATCTCACATTTCCATCATGGAGAATAATGTTATGTTATGCACATATCTTATTCTATATGGTGTATATAATGCCTATATGAAATTTTACATAATTAATATAATTAATTTAATAATTTAATTTGTTTAATTTATTGATATTATATCATGGGGATTATGATTCAGTGTTACCAATTCGGTATGATTTTTATGTTAAAATCTAAACAATTATTGGGATTGTTTATGATTAAGTCTCCAATGCTAGAATATTATGATCTAAATCCTAATAATTCTAATGAATTTTGAAATAAAATTATTATTAATGATTTATTAAAGTAATATTCCATTTTTTTCAATCTATGGTACTTAAAATAGTTTAGAAAATATTTTTAATAGAAATCATCTTCATAGAACTGTTCGGTCAAAAACCACTTTTCTTCCAAAATTATGTTTCCTCAAAAAGTTTTCAAAATTGTTTAAAAAAATATATATTTCTATTATTAATGTCATTTTTACACATTTATACATTTTTAAAACATTATTCTATCCTAATATTTATGTCATTTTCAAAAACAATACCCATTTGGATTTTACCAAAAATGTGCAAAGAATCATTGCTTGTCATATGTATGACATGTACAATATTTATAATTGTTATGGCTGGTCAAGGAGTTCAACCATCCCATAATGTTTATCAAAGAACATTTTAATGAAAAAATTTTCCTTACTATTTATAAATTTATTATATTTTATATTAATTATTCCAAAGTAAAAAATGGATTTTTAAAATATTTTAAAAACCATTTTTCAATGTAGAAAGGTTATTTGCCTCAATAAATGTTTTAATTTATTTATGAGGCGTCATTTATTTTTTTTCTAGTATATTTTAAATGAAAAATATTTTTAATTTTTTTTTATGATTTCTAAGTTTTAAAAATTGAATTTTAAAGAAATATTATTTTCCTCAGTAAACATACCATGTGATTTTTAGTTCAAAATAATTTTCCATCTTATAAGGAATAAATTTATGTTACATATTCTTTAATTTGGATATGAACCAAGGATTCCATTAATATTTTTTCAATGGAAGTTTTATGTTTATAATGAAAATATTTTTATGAAACACATGTATCTTCCTTGGGTTATACCATAAAAAACTAATTATAAAATATAATTATTTTTCCAAGAGTTATGATTTGAGAGACTAGTAAAATTAATATGAAACCCAATACTTTTCATAGGTTTTTATATAATTTATGTTTAATGATATAGTCAAACATGTATATATTATTTTCATTATGTGATAGGTGGGAACTATTTCTCCCTCTAATGCATTGGGTGATGATAAATGTTTTATGAGTTTAGAGGGTATATGGGTGGTTTTATAAAGCCTAAAAAATAGGGTACACTAGTGGTTATCTCAAACCCAAAGTATCTACATGGGTGGTATGACAAATACTAACATGTTATGAATGTCTTGGTGTGTATCATTGACATGAAATTTTCTATTATTATGTGTATTCCATGAATCTATGTCTTAGGATTGTGTTATTCACTCAGTGATCATTTTATTTCACTCCCTTATAATTAATTTCTTATATCATGACAATACTTATGTAATTCCTCTATATTATTATCTCTGTTATAAATGGTATGATTTTAAAAAACATTGATCACGTTTTATTATAGTTTTTAAGGTTATTCATAGCTATATCCCTTGTTTTACCTTACATATCATATTATATCACACACTTTTATGCTTCATTTCACAAGGTTATGAACAATGGTTTTATGTTGGGTATTTTTGTGAATATTATAAAATTAGAAAGACATTTATGGGGGAAATTTAATATCCTTAATGAATTAAGAATATTGTTTTAAAAGTTTCAAAATGAACTAAATTATTATGATCCTTATGCATGTGTTTCTGTAATGTAGTTAATAGTCATATAAAAATATGTAATATCCATTAATTAGAAGTTTGGGTCACAATAGTTTGAATCAGAGGATAGGTTTAGTTATAATTTTTAAAATATGATGGAAAATCTCTATGAATATCCCTAAGGAATTGTACAAGGATAATTATAAGGATGATTCAAATTATCATAAAATGTTATGGAATATTGGAAAAGTATAGAGAGAGTTGTTTCCAATCAATTACATACATGTATGGATACTACATGTGGATTTGGATCCAACATAGAGGAACCTTGTGGTAATAAGTCCAAAAGGGAACATTTATATAGACTTGATTATCACCTGGAGCATGACAACGGTCCTTGTTTCACACATAGTTTGACCCTATGAGGGAATATTCATTATAAATTCATTAACTAATTACAAACCATAATAAATTATTTTAATAGATAATGACTAATAATGAAAAATATTTAGCCTACGGTGTCATATATTGATAGATAATGTCTAGATTTAGACACCCCATATGTGATTTTTCATGATTATTTGGTTCCCCATCGTGATTATTATTTATTATACTAATCATTTTTGTTTTAGTCAATGGAAGGAACACGATGAAACCATATATATAAAGAGTGTAAAAGAAAATGAAATTATTGTCCTCAAAATAATCCAAATGTTGTAGGACATGGAATGACAAATATCATTAGAATTATCTGAAAACGTCTTCAAGTTATGGACCATGGTTAACTTCAAAATAAAAAAAGTTGGTAACAACATTAAGTTGATTCCTTATTGAGGTATTGAATACCATTTTATGTAGATCTTTTGATCCACTAGTTTTAAAAAAATGACATGTACCATTGAAAATATACCTTCATTCTACAATTTTTAGAATATGATAAATTCATTTTTGATGTCTACCATTTAGAAAGTGAAGCAGATCAATGGTAGAATCTTATCAAAAATATTAGGCAAAATGATGAAATTTAATCCATTGATTGGGAAAAGATCAAAACTATATTTTTCAATAAGTATTTTACTATTATTATTCATTCAAATATATTTAAGGAGTTCCTTGAGCTAACGAAAAAGGATCATTAATCTATTTGTACCTATGAGTAAAATTTTAGAAGATTTGTGAGGTATGTTTCCTGTATTATCGTCCAACTAGAATATAAGGCTGATCTATTTTTTAGTGTCCTAAAACTAAATATCTAATGGGTGGTACCTATAACAGAAATAATTACCTATAAATATATATTTTATATTTTATATAAAATTGCAAATGGAGGATGGAGTTACATATCAATCTCATGGTTTTCATAATAATTTAATAATGAAATTCAACGGAAAATATATGAACCATGGAGAGACAAAGTTGATAATTTCTTTATGCTCAAATTATTGGGGGAATCGTTGAGAAAATGGTTTTAGGGGGATTGATAAATATTTTATGTGTCTAAAGTAAGGCCATCGATAGACTAAAAGTTAATATGATTGTAAAAAGTAAGCTAATGATGAGAAAACAACATAATTTTGCAAGGGAAGTAAACTTTGATAATAAAAACTAACCCATGATCTTATTTCAATGTAATGATAAGTAAGAAAATATTACATCGATCACATATATTTTATGTGTTTCTGTTCCCATTCATAATGGGTTTTTATCTCAAATATTTTGGGAGAAAAACAACGTCAATGATATTAATTTTGTGTGGGAGTTTTCGGATGTCTTTACAGAAGAGTTACATATCCTTCTACAAAAATATGAAGGTTATATTTCTGTAGAACTCATACCTGGTGGAACATGAATTTCTAATAATCCCTATAGAACGATACTGATTCATATTTAATAATTCATGACAAAACTATAGGAAAACCTTGACATTGTATCCATTCTCTCATGTGTTGATCCTTGGGGTGCTCCTATTTTTTGTTAAAAATAATTATGGATAAATGTGAATCTTTATTGATTTTTAGGAGATGAACATAATAAAAATTATTAGCATGTATCTTCACCCTTGTATTGATGACTTGTTTTATCATCTTCATAGAGCTCAATAATTCTCTAGGATTGACCTTCATTCTTGATATCATTAATTCATGGTCAAGAAATAGGATATAACCATGAAAATATTTCATTCAATGTATGGACACTATGAATATATTGAGATTCCATTTGGTCTTACCAATTTCTCATCCATCTTCAGGGATTTAATAAACAGAGTCAATAGAGATTACCTTGATCTATTTTTGGTAGTATTTATAGACGAAATTATTAACTATTCAAAGAGATAGGAATTTCATAAAGAACATTTGGAAATTGTATTGAATACCATAAGGAGGAAGAAAATGTATGAAAAATTTACAATGAGTGGATTTTGGCTATAAAAGGTATCATTTTTTTGTCATATAATCTCATTATAGGGTATATTAGTATATCCATCAATGATGCAGACTATTGAATGTTAGACCATACCAACCATAGTGGTTGAGATCTATAGTTTTATTTGTTTATATGGATATTATCGATAGGTTTTTAAAATTTCTCATGCCTATATAATCCCCAAACAATGTTAACATGAAAGGAACCCATGTTACTATAAGATATGAATTTGAGGAAAATTTCGAGGAACTAAGGAGAATATTAGTCGAAGCATTTATGCCTACATTACCCATTAGTGAAAAAGGGATTTTAATCAGTAATGATGTATCCAAGAGTGGAATGTGATGTGTTTTTATATATAATAACATTTATGTAGATAATTCCTCATGAAAATTGATGATTTAAAATAAAAATTACGCAAATCGTAATTTAGATTTAGATGTGATACTTTTTACATTAAAGATACAGAGGGATTACTTTTATGGAGAAAAGTGTGATATATATATACCTATCATACATGTTCAATGTATATATTTACACATAAGGAGTAGAATATGCAACGAAGAAAATGGTTAGAGATGATTAATGATTATTAATACTCAATAAATTACAACCCTATGAAAGAGAAGAATGTGGATGATTCTATGAGTCGAATGGATAATGAAATATTATCCATGATGAGGATTATAAAAGATTTAATATTTCAAGATTTTAAAAGGATAGATCTAGAAATTTTGAAGGAAGGGGAGAAACCATATCTTCCTCAATTGAATTAAGATTAACGAGACACATAAATAAGATATAGAGTTATAAAAGAAGATTAGAATTTTTTTTGGAGTTTAATTTTGATCACGATGGAATGATAGGGTTACACAACTATGTATACATTGATTCCATACAAAATTTGATGATGGATTATATATATGAAGCATATACATCTTTATTACCTATTTTTACGAGAAAAACTAAGATGAATATATATTTGAAAGAGAATTTTTTGTGGAATTTTATAAAGAGACATATCATGGAGTTTTTATCTCGGTGCCTGGTAGGTTAACAAGTTAAGGATAAAATAAATTTTTTTAAGGGTATGATACAAAAATTATCCATATTAGAATGTAAATTGGAAAAGAATCAATAATTTTTAAATCATCATGTACAAATTATCATATATTTATTTTTTGGATCCATGTCAAATGATTCATTTTTTTGATGAATAGTAAAAAATAATGAATTTTTGTTAAAAGCTGCCTTTTCGATTAGTTTAATTATAAAGTTAAATTAAATTTTAAATCAGATTAAATGTAAAATTATTTTAATTATACATTAATTTATATTATTAAGGTTATTGGAATAAATTTATATTTAATTTCGATATAAAAAGATTGTAATATAATGGATAGTTTCTCCTTAATGACATGCATTCTCATCACGTCTGTGAAATGAATTTTTAATTAATATTTTTCATTTACCTACATGGAATTTGGAAAACTAGATTACATATTTAGAATCTTAATAATTTGTATTATATAATATTTCAACTTAATATTTAACTAAAATGAAGAGTATAAATAGTAAAAATTATTTAAATATCTTAAGGTAAAAATGGGTTTAACGGGTTGTGGGGGGTGGTAACTAAACAAATGAGGATTAAAAAAACCCAAACCATGTATAACAGAATTTTTTATTTCCATATGTCTACATTATCCCTTATTTGGTCAACATTTTTCTATTATTTGAACCTTGTGGTATAAAAACATTTGGGTGGAATTATTCCATTCAAAAAAATTAAATGAGTGCCACTCACCTAATTTATATAAGGCCACCCCTTATCCTCTCATATTTACACCTTAAAACCATTTTGGATCATCCAAGCCTACCAAAATCTATTCCCAAATTACCTCATCTCATATTATAATCCTTATTTTGGACCATATCCAACCATGGGAGGATTTTCGTGAAATCTGATAGAGGATACCGTAAGAAGAGGTAACATTCATCAAAAGAATTTTTGATATATTTATCAATACAACTACATAAATTATTATTATATCTTGATTGCATAAAAAATATGTATATTATAAATATTGTTAATTTTTTATTTTAAGTTAATGACCTACAACAATGTCCACTTCCATTAAATGGATTATGAAATCATCATTCATGTGTATGGCGGACTACCACCTTACGAACCGATGCCATTTCGTTTTTCCATTAACACCAATCATGGATCAAAATAATTATGGGGTTTTTATTTATATATAATATTTTTTATATTAATATATCTCTTGAATTATTATATCAAACACACCTTTATACTCTCCTTTTTTGGAATACAATATCATTGCTCACGTCTGTGACAGACTACATGCCCATGAAGTGATGTGATCCATTCACGCTTTACCTAGAAGATTTAGATATTGGGTTTAATAAAAATATGAGATATATATTATATAAAAATTATTATGGAATGATAATATATTATTTACATTTATTTATTTCTATATGACATGAAAATCTAAATAATGTTCATATGTATAAAGGGCCTACCATATTTATCAACGATGTATTTTATTTTCTACCACTAAATTTAATGGATTAATCTAAATAAATATATAATAACTATATATTATATTTAACTCATGTTTAAAATTATTGAGATGATGAAATAATGATCAAAGTAGGAGGAAAAAAATAACAAATTAAAACATACAAAAACAAAAAAATTGGTTATTACCTAAAACATATCGTAAACATCAAAATGTTACTAAATATGTTAAAAAATCATAACTAAATAATATATGGATTGATATATATAAATATTATTGTCTTAATATATTTATATAAACTTATATATATTTTAAAGGATTTCTCAATGTGTACAATATAATTTGGGACATAGGGTAATGGATTTCTAGTCTCTCTTTTATTTCTAGGAGATAAATAAAAAGTCACCACCCGTTTCTTTTGTGTGGGGTATATAATTAAAAATTAAAATTTTTAAGAATTAATTAAAAATTTCATGACATTTTATATTTTATTTTAATTTATTTAATAATGGGTCTTATGATTCAAGAGATCACCACAACAGTAAATTATTTATAGTCTCTCTTATATTTCTGGGAGACATATGATTAGTCACCACTGATTTTCTTTTCTGTGGTGTATATAATACCTCTTTGACCTATTATTTCATGAATAAAATACTTTTAATTATATTTACAATTTATTTTATTTCACTCATTTTTGTTGATTATGATTCAAAATATTACTAAAGTGGTATGGTATTTCCATCTCACTTTTTTACTAGTGTGAGACACAAGCCATATTCAACACCTATTTCATTTATGTGGTGTATATAATTCCCATGAATGTATTTTTTGGTAATTTTAATGATAATTTTTTGGATTTTATATCCATTTTAGTATATATCATTCATGGGGTTTAAAATTTAAAAGTTAACAAAGTTGTAAGGTATATTTATCTCAAATTGCCTTTTTGGATACCTAAGTTGTGATATCCACCTATATTCTGTTATGAGGTATATATATTTCTCATTAGAAATTTTTTATCATGAAAATAGTTTCATTAGTTATATTTTATGTTTATGTTATGATTTTTAATTTATGGATATTATGATTCAAAGTTACCAATGTGTTAAGCGTTTTATGTTATAATCTCATCAATTATCAATATTGTTTATGATTAAGTATCCTATGTTGAAATATTATAATAAAAATTCAATAATTATCATTAATTTTCTTATAATATGGTTATATATGATTTTTTTATGTAATATGACATGTTTACCATCATTGATACTTAAAATAATTGAAAAATGTTTTTATGAAAAAAATATTTCTATCTCTTCAATAGAAACCCATTTTTCTTCAAAAATCATATTTTCTCCAAAGATTTTAAAATTTTGTATCCATTAAATAATGATTTATTAAGTTAATGTTTACCTATTTTTATTTTTTAAATTTATAAAAGAATATTCTTGTCATTTTGAAAAGTAATGCCTTTTTGGATATTACTAATACTGTGAAATATTATCTGTTTTTAACATGCATGACATGAACTATATTTCTCATTATCATCAATCCTAAATGATTTAAAGGTTTACATTAAAGCTTTAATATTTTATTTCAATAAAAAAAATTTCTTTAATAATTTCTAAATATTTAGATTTTAAATATATTATTTCAATGTTAAAAGGGATTTTGAAAATCTTTTACATGTTATTTATCAAAGGGGAGAGGCTATTTTCCTCAAAAAATATTTAAATTGATTTTTAATTATTTTTAGATATGTTTTCAAGGATATTTTAAAAAAAATTATCTTCAAATTGTATGGTTTTTTTGTCTTAAAGATATATTTTCAACCAAAAGATATTTTCCCCGAGAAACATTCTTAATGAATTTTGTTTTAAAATATTTGACCATATAAGATGAAATACTTTGTTTTTACTTATGCTTTATGTGGGATATGATCCAAGGATTCCATTATTATTTTTTCTCCAAATGGTTTATTATTTTTATGAAATTATGATAATGAAATCCATTTATATTCCATGGGTTATAACATGATAAAATGATTATGAAACCTTCTTATATCTCTATGGGTTATGATTTTATAATATAATGAATGGATTATGAAATGTTGGATCGAATAGTAGATATATATGTCTATTAGATGGAACAATACAAGAGGGGGGTGAATTGTAGGTTTAAAAACCTTTGAGTTTTTGCAACAAAGAGATTAGTTTAAATGATCTTAAACTAATACAAATATAAACACCCACAATTGTATTGAATATAAAAGGTAGGATGTATTGTAATACTAATGTAAAGTAAAACAATTGTATTCAAGGTGAACACAATAATCAGAGTAATACAAAGATGAATGATTCTACCTTAAAGCGTATAGAATCAATCAATACAAAAAGTAATAGAATGATTGTAATTGAAACAATTACAATTGAAAATGTAAAGAAGAAAGGAAACAATACAAATCCCTTTCTAATACAAGTAACAGCGGAAATGTAAAAGTATTACAATTCTTTTGACCCAAAGAGAAGGGTTATCCTTTCACCTAGGATAAAAGGTCTGTCTCACCAATACCTTGGTGAGCCCTCGATACGATGATCGGCACGTCTGTCTGCCTATCCCCGGTAGCCCTCGATACGATGATCGGCACGTCTGTCTGCCTATCTCTGGCAGCCCTCGATACGATGATCGGCACGTCTGTCTGCCTATCCCCGGCAGCCCTCGATTTTGCAGGTAATCGACACCTCTGTCTTTCAATTACTTGAAAGTCCTCGATACGATGATCGGACACACAAGGCTGATGAGAGAAGTCACAGTGTCTCTCTCTATAATCTTGGTAGTTCACAGAGTCTCTTCATTCGTTCTCTTTGTTCATCGTTGTTCTCTCAGCTTCAAATGACCTCCTATTTATAGGCCTCGGGTTCCAACGGTCATATTGCCTCCAACGGTCATATTGAAACAGAAAGCACGGCATCGTTTTGATTAGTTTGTAACTAACTCAACGACATCGTTTTGTTAGGACAAGAGATATATAGAAATGAAAAACATGAGTACGATTCATATGCAGAGAGAGTTTTTGACAAAGTACCAAAACAAATAATGATCATCTGAATAGCAGAGTCAGTACGATACGATTGACAGAGTCAGTACGATACGATTGACAGAGTCAATACGATATGATTGACAGAGTCAGTACGATACGATTGACAGAGTCAGTACGATGCGATTTGGTCGGTACGATCAACATCGTACGATACGATAAACATGATAAAAGACAATTATAATTTACAAACATATGATAGAATACATTTGTGATTTCCAAAACATAATATAGAAGTCAAAAGAGGACTTTTGACTTAACAATCTCCCCCTTTTTGGAAAGCACAACCCACAAAGTAAATGTAACAAGAAATACTTATCTCCCCCTGAGTTATTGAAAACTCTTCTGAATAAGAAATTGAATACAACTAACTCCCCCTTAGGTATGGACTTTCCTAAGGATTGTATTTGTAGATTTTCCTTAAGAGCATTGTAAAGAATTCTCCCCCTTTGTAAAACATTCTCCCCCTTTATAAAACATTCTCCCCCTTTATAAAACATTCTCCCCTTTGTAAACATTCTCCCCCTTTGTAAACATTCTCCCCCTTTGTGATTTACAAAAAGAAAGGAGTAATCTTGAATTGTCTGAAAGATTTAGTGAAGCAATACAAGACAAAAGATAAAAGAAAAGGATCATAAGAGTTATTACAAAACAAAGACAAGTTCCAAAAGAAACAAATACAACAATCATTTGTTTTCTCTTTCCTTATCCTTCTTTATAAGCTCATGAAGAACAGCTTTCATCTTCTTGATCTCCTTCTTGTCTTCAGAAATTGATTAACCCTGAGTTTTGAGAAGCTCTTGTTGATCCGCAAAAATCTGATCTTGATTTCTGATGGTCTCCTCCTGGACTCTGATTACTTCTTCAAGGGTATCAATCCTGTTTTGCAAATTCTTGTTGTCTTTGGATAACACAGAATTTTGTTTCATCAGTAAAACCATTTCATCTTTGAAATATGAAACCTTCGAGAATTCAGATTGGAAAACATTCATTCTTTCTTGCAAGTCTTTCACTGAAGGAACATCGGCTCTTTGAGAAGACAAAAGATTCAGCCTTTCAACCATTTCTCTATCAAGCTTGTTGAAAGCAATTGAAAGCTCATTTAATAACCTCCTTATATCTTCAATATCTATTTCAGGATCATTGATTGAGCTCTCTGTTTTGTACGACCACTTGGTCGTCTTATTGAAAGCCTTCTTATGAGAAACTGAGCTTTCTAAAAGAACTTTCAAATCAGCTTCTACTGACAAAACTTTCTTCCTCAATTCTTTTACAGAGCCAAACTTCTTCCTTTGATTTTCAGTAATAAAATCAATCTTCCCTTCTAGACTTGGGAAATAAGGAATGGTTTTCTCCACCCTTCTCAAAACATGAACAATGTAATCACCCTTCTTGAGAGAGATTGTATGCTCGGAATCAGTATCCTCATCATACGATGGTAGTTCATACGATTTGCTTGAGTCAACAACTGGCTGTTTCCCTTTCGCTTTTTATTTCTGTTTTCTTTCTTCTTCCACTTTGTCACTAATGACAAAAACTTTATCAGAATGAGAAGATTGATTACCTTGCCTTTCTTGAAAAGACATTCTGTCCAGATATTGTGCTTGATCGGCATGAAGGATTTGTTGAACACCTTCACTCGGCTTTTGAACCGATTCCTCTCTACTCTTCTTTGAGTTTTGAAGAAATTCTAAAAGAAAGTCTCCTCCTTCTTCTTCTTCTATTTCTTCCATCACTTGTTTTCCTTTTTCTTTCTCAGGAAGACTCTGTACGATGGGCTCTTGGTGCACTTCTTCAGTTAGTTGAGCACTAGCATCTTCAACTGCTTTCAAGACTTTAGAGACATCAAAGTCCTGAGCCTTTCTCTTCAAAAGAACCTTCTTTTTCTTTTCATCCTGAAGGGTTTCTTCTACCCTTATTCTTTCTGCAAAGGCCTCAGCTGGGTCAAGACCAAACTTCGGATCACCTTCTTTTCTCTGTTCCTTATCTTTTCTCCATTTTGCTACAACTTCCTTAATGTACCTCGGCTTCTTCTTCAGCTTCGAAATGGTTTGCGGATCAGACTTTTGAGTAACACCGGTAGATTGAATGTCTTTGGCTGGCATAGGTGCCGATTGATTCTAAGCCAATTCAGCTTCTACATCTCTGACAAAAAGTTTTGAATTCGGATCAAAACAAACATTCAGCTTTTTCATCGTACTCTTACTAATCCATGATGGCCTCAAATCCATGGGTTTTCCTTTCAAAGGAATGTTACAAAACTTCATACTCTCAAGAATGAATTTCGTAAGGATAGCTGGATACATAATCATCTGGGACTTAATCCCTCCTGTCTTGACATTATTAATGGTTTCAAAAACATATCCCATGAGATTTACTTTCCTCATATTTACAAGATAGTCAAGCATAAAGATAACAGAAACTTTCAGAGTTTCTCTATCCCCTTTCCTTGGGATAAGAAAACCTTGCATCCATAAAGTGACAAAACGATTGTCCGGTGAAAGATGAGATACTTTTCTCTTTTCTTAATTAATAACAAACAAAGTCTTTTCAGCACTTTCTCTATTAAACGTACCAACTTCCTCTGGTAGTTTGTGCGATGGACAGAAAGAATCTCCTTCTACAGAAACATTAAGAAAATGTGCCGCTTGTTTCACAGACATAGATAATTTTCTATCGTACACAGCGAATTTTATAGTCATATCTTTGTCGAAAGAAACAGTTTTGTAAAACTGACAGACTTCATCAAAAAGAACTGGATCTTGAATATCAGGCTTTTCAACACACATATGTTCCCATCCTTGAAACAAAATGATCCTCCTGATTGTAGAATCGTACGTATCGAAAAAGTCTCGGGATACTAACCTTTCTCTGTTAAAGTCTTTCTCTGTAAAAGTATTTGAAGACATTTCGGCGGGAGTGTTAGTAGAGGATTGAGACAAAAAGGTCATGCCGATTGAGAAGATCGTACGATGATATATAGCTAGTGGAGCAGAGCTGCGCATCAAATCTTGAAAAACCAATGTGGGTTTGGGGAGGGGAGGGAGGTATTTATAGGCGATAAAGAGATGACCGTTGATCTTCTACGGTCGAAAAAGGGTGACCGTTGATATTCTACAGTCAGGATTAGAGAAAACCAGATCAATGGTTAGGATTAAAACAAAAAAAGAAAAAAAATGAAAAAGATACCTGTCGGAGAACATAAGGTGATTGTTGGTTTTGGTAAGAATCAAAAGAAAATACAATCGTAAGGAGAAAAATATGATGCCGATGGAAAACAAAGTTATTACTATGATCGGACCGTACGATGGAAAATAATCTTGTTACCATGAACTGACAGTATGATGGAAAGCAATCTCAATACCATCATCGGTCGATACAAAACTATTGAATGATACGATGGAAAAGAATTTCAATACTATCATCGGTCGATACAAAACTATTGAATGATGCGCTGGAAAAGAATTTCAATACTATCATCGGTCGATACAAAACTATTGAATGATACGATGGAAAAGAATTTCAATACTATCATCGGTCGATTCAATACCAAGATTGATTGGTACGATGGAAAAGAAATTCAATACCATCATCGGTCGATTCAATACCAAGATTGATTGGTACGATGGAAAAGAAATTCAATACCATCATCGGTCGATTCAATACCAAGATTGATTGGTACGATGGAAAAGAAATTCAATACCATCATCGGTTGATTCAATACCAAGATTGATTGGTACGATGGAAAAGAAATTCAATACCATCATCGGTCGATATGATGGAAAAGAATTTGATTACCATCATTGGTCGATACGATGGAAAAGAATTTGAATACCATCATCGGTCGATAGTAAATGATACTATAAAACTGTCAATACGATAAACAGAAAAAAAAAATGAACGAAACGATAAAACTGTCAATACGATAAACAGAAAATAAATGAACGAAACGATAAAACTGTCAATACAATAAATAGAAAAACTGAAATATACATATTAAGAGAGTAAATAGTTAAAGATCATACAATAAACATAAAGACATAGAAAGAAATGTCCTCCCCCTTTCTATGAGGAGTTTCTTACTATTAGGAGAGATTTAAAACAGGAAGTAGATATGAATGATTATTTTACTGTAATCATTACTAGCTTCTGTTTTATAAATTCAAATCTATCGGAAGGTAAAGGTTTTGTAAAAATGTCAGCAAGTTGTTCTTGCGTTCCGATGAATTGTAAAATAATATCTCCTTTCTGTGTGTGATCCCTAAGAAAGTGATGCCTAACATCTATGTGTTTTGCATGATTTTGATGTGCTGGGTTTTTACTAAGAGCTATGGCACTTGTATTATCACAAAGAATTTGAGTTTTGGAGAAACTCAAACCATAGGCAGTGAGTGTGTGCTGCATCCACAATACTTGAGCACAACAACTTCTAGCTGCTACATATTCAGCTTCAGCAGTGGAGAGTGCTACTGAGTGTTGTTTCTTGCAGGACCAAGAAACCAAAGAGTCTCCTAAGAAATGACATGTTCCAGATGTACTTTTTCTATCCATTCTACAACCACCAAAGTCAGCATCTGAAAAGCTTTTTAAAACAAAATCATTTCCAGAAGAGTAGAAAAGACCTAAATCCATAGTGTCTTTTAAATACCGAAAGATTCTCTTTACGGCTTTTAAGTGAGACTCTTTTGGATTAGATTGATATCTTGCACATAAGCATACAGAAAACATCAAGTCGGGTCGACTAGCTGTCAAGTATAGAAAACTCCCTATCATACCTCTAAAAATTGTTTGATCTACTGGTTTCTCAGTTTCATCGAGATCAAGAGTATTTTAGGTACCAATTGGGGTTCTAATACTTTTAGTTTTTTCAAATCCATACTTTTTGAGTAAGTCTTTAATATACTTATGTTGAGATATATAAGTTCCTTCTGGTTTTTGAGAAATTTGAAAACCTAGAAAGAATGTTAACTCACCCATCATACTCATTTCAAACTCAAATTTCATTAAGTTTGCAAAATAATCGGTTAAAGACTTCTGAGTTGATCCAATTATGATGTCATCAACATAGATTTGGACAACCAAAACATTTTTGTTTTCCATTCTGATAAAAAGAGTTGGATCTGCTGTACCTTTTGTATAATTGTTTTGTAAAAGAAATCCCGTGAGTCTATCATACCATGCTCTAGGGGCTTGTTTAAGACCATATAGAGCCTTGGTAAGTTTAAAAACATGATCAGGATGTTTTGGGTCTTGAAAACCCGGAGGTTGTTCGACAAAAACTTCTTCTTGAACAAAACCATTTAGAAAAGCACATTTGACATCCATTTGAAATAGTTTGAAATTGAAATATGCTGCGAAGGCTAATAGAATACGAATAGATTCAAGTCTAGCTACAGGAGAATATGTTTCTTCATATTATATTCCCTCTTGTTGATTATAGCCTTTAGCAACAAGTCTTTCTTTATTTCTTACAATGATTCCATTTTCATCACACTTGTTTCTGAAAACCCATTTTACACCAATCACAGTTGTTTCTTTAGGTCTTTCAACTAAAGTCCAGACTTGATTCCTTTCAAATTCATTTAGTTCATCCTGCATTGCTTTGATCCAATCATCATCACCTAAGGCCTCACTTGGACTTTTAGGTTCAAATTGGGAAAGAAAAGCAAGATGTTCTATTTCATTTCTTAAGGAATTTCTGGTCCTTACAGGTTAATTTATATCACCAATGATGTTATCACTGGGATGATTCCTAAGAAACAATTGATTTGGGTTTTGTAAAACCTGTTCATCAACATATGGTAGAAAATCTTCTGTGGTAAATGTTTCAGGAATACTTTCTTGAACATTTTCCTTATCAGAATGTTCTTCTAATAAAGGTTGATAAACATTTTTGGAAAACACATCCGAGGATGTAGGATTGGGTTGGTTGAAAACAAAAGGGTTAGTTTCATCGAATTTTACATGTACTGTTTCTTCAACAGTACAAGTGTTTTTATTGAAAACTATATAAGCCTTAGAGGTTGTAGAATAGCCTAGAAAGATTCCTTCATCAGATTTTGGTGCAAATTTGTGTAGATTGTCTTTTGTATTCAGAATGAATACTTTGCATCCAAAAACTTTGAAGTATGAAACTTTAGGTTTTCGGCCAGTCCATAACTCATAAGGGGTTTTATTAAGAAATGGTCTAGTTAAAACACGATTTATAGTATAACAGGCAGTACTAACAGCTTCAGCCCAAAAGTGCTTAGCAATTGAGTATTCACTCAACATGGTTCGAGTCATTTCCTGAAGAATACGATTTCTTCTTTCAACAACACCATTTTGCTGAGGAGTTCTTGGAGCTGAGAAATTGTGAGTAATACCTTTCTTACTACAAAAAGTTTCAAAATCTGAGTTTTTAAATTCACCACCATGATCACTATGAATAGTTATCAATGGTAGGTTTTTCTCATTTTTAACTTGGGCTCTAAAAGTTTTGAAATAAAAAAAGGCTTCAGATTTCTTTGTGAGAAAGTAGACCCATGTAAATCTAGTAAAGTCATCAACTAAAACAAATACATAGTATTTGCCTCCAATGCTTCCAGATTGTGAAGGACCAAACAGATCCATATGCACAAGTTGTAATGCATTAGATGTTGAAACTTCATTAATTGGTTTAAAGCTAGTTTTATGTTGCTTGCCAAATTGACAAGGATCACAGACTTTTGAAGAATCATATCTAAGATCCGGTAGCTCTTTTACAAGTCCTTTCTTTGAGAGTTTTCTTAGGTTTCTCAAATTACAGTGTCCTAGTCTCCCATTCCATATCCACGATTGGTCTTCTATTACACTTAAACAAGGTAAGTTTTGGTTCCTAAGGTATTCTAAGTTAATAGTGTAAACATTCTCTTGCCTATGGGCAGATAGAATGAATTCATCCTTGGAATTGTGAACTAGACACTTATCATTTCTAAAATTCACAAGGTAACCTTCATCACATAATTTACTTATGCTAATGAGATTGTGCCTAAGACCTTTAACAAACAAAACATTTGAAATAAGAACTTTTTCAAGAAAAACGATATTACCTATACCAACAATCTTTCCTTGAGCATTATCTCCGAAGGTAACTTTTCCACCTTTTTTTTTGATAACCTTTTCAAAGAAATCTTTGTTTCCAGTCATATGTCGAGAACAACCACTATCCATGTACCAAATGTTCTTATTGATACACTTCTCATTTTCCTGAAAAAGAAACAATTAGATTTTTGGAATCCAAACTTGTTTGGATCCAGAAGGGTTAGATAAAAGAATTTTAGGAATCCACATTTGTTTTGCAAAATGAGCTTTATGAAATCTTAAGGATTGAGTTTTGTTAAGAGTGCAATCTCTTCTCCAATGTCCACCACATTGACACTTGGAACAGAAAATGGTTTTTTGAGGAACAAAATAGTTATTGCTAAAAACAGGTTTGGAATAAGTATAACCAAGACCAGAACAATTTCTCAAAGGTCTAATTTGAGAATACATCCTATCAAAGTTTTCTCTTCCATGAGTAAAGTTTGACAAACACTTTTTCAAGGATAAAATCTCTGACTTTAGTTTTAAAACCAAATTCTTGTTTTCTAAAACATTTGAATTTGAACTAGAGTTAGACACTAAAATATTTTTCTTTGAAATTACAGTTTCAAGCTCCTTAGAAAGTTTATCTTTATCAGATTTGACTTTCTCAAGGGTTTTTAAAATACTTTCAAAATCAGAAGTTTTCTCATCAGGATCTTTAGAAAGATCTGATACTTCTTTAGTCAAAATTGAAATTCTAGAATTTTCTTTTTCAAATCTCTTTTTGAGTTTAGAATTTTCATTTTCAAGTAACTTAGAAAATCTAGAGACCTATTCAAAAGAAGGTAAAGTATCATCTTCTGATGATGAGGGTTCATCATTTGAAGATTCATAATATCTATTATCAACATAATTTGCATTTAAAGGGATATTTGTAACAGCTTCAGCATTATGTACCTTAGCCATGAGACAATGATCTTCGATTGGTAGTCTGGCTAGAAGTCCAATATTTCTTTGTCCTGATGTCTCATATTCTGAAGAATCATCTGAGGAATCACTACCACTTGCACTCCACGTATCATTTGCTTTCAAGCCTTTCTTTGTCTTATAAAACCTTTTCTTGTTTCTTTCAGAATGTTTCTCTTTTCTATATTTCCTCTTCAGTAAAGGACAATCAGGCCTTATATGTCCTGCTTTCTTGCATTCATAACAAGTTACCTCTGAATCTTTCCTATCTTTACTGTCTTTCTTTTTGAATCTATATTGAAAATCTTTCTTTCCCACAATCTTGTTCATCCTTCAACCAAGATTGGCTAACTCATTATCCGAAAGATTACAATCACTTGAATCAGGTATAACAACTTTCTTGGATTTAGACCTTGTAAGCCTTTCAGGTGTTTTAGCTTTAGATGCAAAAGCTACACTTCCATTCCCATTCTTCTTCTTATTGAAATCAGCATCTCTCTTCATTCTTGTCTCATGCTGTAGAAGAGTTCCAAAGAGTTCATCAAGAGTAATCTGGGAAACTTTTCTATTTTCATCAATAGCTGTCCTTTTTGACTCCCATTCATTTGGCATAATATCTCTAATCTTATCAACAAGAGCTTCATCATCAAGTCCTTTTTCTCCCATAGATTGTAAGCTGTTGACAATTGTCATAAACCTTTGTTGCACTTTACATACAGGTTCTCCATAAGGAAAAACAAATCCATGATACTCTCCTCGAAGCATTGCTCTCCTTGTTTCTATAACCTTGGATGTACCAAAATGAGTAACTTCTAATTTCTTCCAAATACAGTTGGCTGCTTCACATGAAGATATCTGACTATATATATTCCTGGTCATAGAGCATAATAAAGTATTGCGTACCTTGTAATTCAGTTGATATTCTTGCTTCTCTTGGTTGGTAAAAATGCTAACTTCTTTGTCAGGAATTTTGTAACCCCCAGTAAGCATAATAAAATTGTCTACAACAGTATTGATGACGAAAGTCTTCATAAGATCTCTCCAATACTCATAATCATTCCCATCAAAGATTGGTGGTCTAGAAGGATTCATATTATCTATTGATCCGATATTCATTCCTTCCATCTAATAAAAACAACTTTTCCACTCCACACGTTAGTGTAGTAAATATAAGAAAGAATTAAAGCTAGTAATACAAATCAGTGGAAAACCTCCTCTGATACCAATTGTTGGATCGAATAGTAGATATATATGTCTATTAGATGGAACAATACAAGAGGGGGGTGAATTGTAGGTTTAAAAACCTTTGAGTTTTTGCAACAAAGAGATTAGTTTAAATGATCTTAAACTAATACAAATATAAACACCCACAATTGTATTGAATATAAAAGGTAGGATGTATTGTAATACTAATGTAAAGTAAAACAATTGTATTCAAGGTGAACACAATAATCAGAGTAATACAAATATGAATGACTATACCTTAAAGCGTATAGAATCAATCAATACAAAAAGTAATAGAATGATTGTAATTGAAATAATTACAATTGAAAATGTAAAGAAGAAAGGAAACAATACAAATCCCTTTCTAATACAAGTAATAGCGGAAATGTAAAAGTATTACAATTCTTTTGACCCAAAGAGAAGGGTTATCCTTTCACCTAGGATAAAAGGTCTGTCTCACCAATACCTTGGTGAGCCCTCGATACGATGATCGGCATGTCTGTCTGCCTATCCCCGGCAGCCCTCGATACGATGATCAGAACGTCTGTCTGCCTATCCCTGGCATCCCTCGATACGATGATCGGAACGTCTGTCTGCCTATCCCCGGCAGCCCTCGATTTTGCAGGTAATCGGCACCTCTGTCTTTCAATTACTTGAAAGCCCTCGATACGATGATCGGACGCACAAGGCTGATGAGATAAGTCACAGTGTCTCTCTCTATAATCTTGGTAGTTCACAGAGTCTCTTCATTCGTTCTCTTTGTTCATCGTTGTTCTCTCAGCTTCAAATAACCTCCTATTTATAGGCCTCGGGTTCCAATGGTCATATTGCCTCCAACGGTCATATTGAAACAGAAAGCACGACATCGTTTTGATTAGTTTGTAACTAACTCAACGACATCGTTTTGTTAGGACAAGAGATATATAGAAATGAAAAACATGAGTACGATTCATATGCAGAGAGAGTTTTTGACAAAGTACCAAAACAAATAATGATCATCTGAATAGCAGAGTCAGTGCGATATGATTGACAGAGTCAGTACGATACGATTGATAGAGTCAATAAGATACGATTGACAGAGTCAGTACGATACGATTGACAGAGTCAGTATGATACGATTTGGTCGGTACGATCAACATCGTACGATACGATAAACATGATAAAAGACAATTGTAATTTACAAACATATGATAGAATACATTTGTGATTTCCAAAACATAATATAGAAGTCAAAAGAGGACTTTTTACTTAACATGAAATCCATTTCATCTCATAGGTTTTGATATGATGAAATATTTGTGTTCCAATGAAACATGTTTTTATTATTTTAATCATGTGATAGATGGGACCTATATATACCTTCAATTAATTGGGTAATGATACATGATCTATGAGCATAGATTTGTGCACAGGTTAGTTTCCCGAGCCCAAAAAGGGTAAAAGAGTGGCTAGCCCAAGCATAAAGCATGTATATAGGTAGTTTTATGAAGCCTAAAATGTTATGATTTTCATTGTGGGTATCCCTACCATAATATTTTCAATGATTTTATGTATGGAAAAAATCTATGTATTATGCCAATGTTATCCTCTTATGGGTTATGTACCTTGATTTCCTTATGATTCATGACTAATGAACCACCATTCATTATTCCATCACACAATATAATGATCTATGGCATTAGGGCTATTGATTTAAAATGTTATTCTCATGTTCAAATATGATTATATCCATGTTAACCTTACATACATTGATGGTTTATCAATATTTGGTATCTATGGTCACATTTGATTACATTTCTTTTCCCTATGTTATAAATAATGGCTTTATGTATGGTATGTTATTAAATATTACTAAAGGGGAATATCTTTATTGGATACATTAAAGATATTTTATGAATTAAGAATATTGTGTTCCATGTTTCCAAAGGTACTAAACCATTATAATCCCTAGGAATATGTTTATATAATGTAATGAATGGTCATATAGAATGATTTAATATCCATTTATAATAATCCTAGGGCACTTCATGTGGATTTGAAGAAACAAATAGAGGGTTCATCTAATAAGGGATTTATTATCGCTAGTTATTCACCATTATGAGCCATTATTATATTAATTATTAATAAATATAGATCCATGAGGCTTTTCATTGAATATTGTGAAATAAGTTCTATTATGATAATGAAAAAGAATAGTCTTCCTTGTATTGATCACTTATTTGATCAACTTCATGGTGATACATATTTTGGAATGATTGAATTTTATATTGGTTATCACCGCTTCAGAGTAAATAATGATGAAATTATTTTTGAAGCATTAAAAATAAGGTATGGACCTTAAGAGATTATAGTTTTGCCATTTTGATTGACCAAAGTACCTTCTATTTTTATAGACCCAATAAACAGAGTTTTCGAGAAGTATCTTGAGGATTTTTTTTTATTCATTAATGGAATCTTATTGTTTTCTAAAATATTTGATCACAATTATAATCACATGATTATTATTTTTGATATTATTATAATGAAATATTTATATGGAAAATTTATTAAGTGTGATTTAAATATTCATGAATTTTTTTCCCAAAAATGCTTTCTCCAAGGATGGAATTTTAGTTATTCATTTGAAGGAAACGGATTTAAGAGAACGTATTACATAAATAAAAATAATTGGGGTATGCAGTTTCTCTGTTTTAGTTGGTTACTATCAGCAATTCATTCATAATTTTTCCTGATTGGCGAACCCATTATACCGGATTACATGAAATGGGGTTATTTTAATATAGAAAATGATTGTGGAATATGTTTTGAAGAATTAAACAGAATATTGGATCATTAGATATTTTTTAATATACAATCATCGAATGATGGATTTGTGATATATAGTGATGCATTAGAGAAAGGACTTTCTTTTTTCGTTATGAAAATTAATAATGTTTTTTAATATGTATTGTTAAAGATGAAGACTCGTGAATAGAAATATAAAACCAATGATCTTGAGTTGGCATCTGTAATATTTACATTGGTGATCCAGAAAAGTTATATCTTTGGTGAATGATTTATGATATAAACAGACCAAAAGAGAAAAAATAAATCTTTTAACATAAAGGGATCATCCTGATACAAAGGTGTTTACTTGAGCTACACCTGGATTGTGATTTTTCAATACACTACCAACCATGGAAAGAAATTAAGGTCAAAGATGCATTGAATTAGAAATATAAAAGGGCTATTTATGAAAGTAATATTTAAAGGGATCATATGTTCATAGATCTAGTAAATATTAAAAAAGGAATAATTAAAGAGGGGAGACATCACTTCTTTTTCAATTGATTTTAACCCATCATTATTAAAAATGACAAAAAGATATAAATTTGATGTTGTTATTCTTCAAAACAATAATAAAGGATTAAATGTTCAGAATTTAGAAGAAATTTTTTATGAATATGATATTTTGAAAATTTTAAGTAAATTATATATTACATTAATAACATATCAAAAAAATATAATTTTTAGATGACACTAATAGTGTGAATTTTCCAATACACCCTAGAATCACCTGGATTGATAGATATTAATGGGGAAATTTTTTATGGGATAACATGATGTAATTTTTTTTGAATATATGTCTATAAATGTTTTTTCATTAATTTAAATTGGATAGGAAACATCCTAGATGTGTATTGAAGCCTCTTATTATTCCTATGTGAAAATGAGATTTCATTACTATGGAATTCATCATATGACTACTAAAAAATCATAGAATGAATTTTTCAATACAGGATATTATTGATTTCCCAACCAAATCTGCACATTTCACTTATATAAGAGAATATTTACCTCTTGATCTACTTATAAGGATATATATTAATTATGTTGTAGGAATTCATGAAACACCACTTTAAATTTTTTTTTGATCATGATTCCATATTTACATAAAAGTTATTGTACACTATATATAAGGCTCTTGATATTGACCTTCATTTGAGGATAACATACCTACCTCAAATGGATTGGAAGTACATAAGTGATATTCAAATATTGGAATTCGTTTTTTAGGTCATGCTTAAATGAAATTCATGTTACTTGGGTATATTAGTAACCCAGTGAAGAGTTTACTTATAAAAATATTTTCCATTGATGTATATAATTTGCATCATATGAATCATTATCAAGTAATAGGTTTTGTAAAAAAACGTGTTGGGAGGAAGTTGTTTAAAAGAAAATTATGTTCCCATAATATGATAAAGGGACAACAGCAAAGGTAAACATTTTTCATTATCATATTAAAGAATCTCAAAGTAGGAAAGAAAATTATGATGATAATCAGAGGAAGGATTTGGAATTCCATATTTTAAAACATGTTTTCTTTTTATTGTACACAATAAATGGTTTCATAATGTTTAGTGAGAAGGTAAATCTAAGCCTTTGGTACACTAGACCCTTTGAAAATTTGGGAAGGACTGAAGCTATGGATTACTTGATGATAATTCCACCAAGTAATCTATCTTAATAAAAATAAAAAAATATATTATTAATACAGTAGAGAAAGTATTAAGGAATAAAATGACTCCATTGGTATAGGTACTTTAAAATAATCATAAAATTGAGGAAGCATCATATGAACTAGATGATGTAAGAAGTATTTCTACCCTTATATACAGTGAATTTAATTACCATAAAAAAATTCAGAGACGTTTTTAAGGAGGAATGAATGTAATAACTTGAGACTTTAAAATATATTTATTTTATATTAAATTTAGTTTCATCGATAGCTTGACGTGTGAGAAACACCAAGTTGAAATGAAGCCCAATAATCAATTAATATGTTATTATTTAAATGTGACTATTATAACCTTGACATTATGTTGGTGGGTAATAATATGTCTAAAAATATTAATGGGTAATATATGTTTTTTCACATATTTATTCAGTATCTACTGATCATAATAAAAATAAAAATCATTTGAAAGAAAAATAAATATTTTATAAAAAAAATGCTCTATCACATCTTTTAAATTTTTGATAAAATTATTTTTTGAAAAATATAGAAAATTTATTTGATAAAATAATCTTATTTTTTTAATTATAATATCAAAATTTTCTTAGTATGATGCTTTGAGATATTTTTGAATAGTTTAATTTTGGATGAATAGTGAAAATTTTGATTTTTATTAGAAACTTCCTTTTTGTTTAAATAATTTTTTAGTTAATTTTTGGTTAAAACAAGTTTTAAAATAAAAATTATATAACTTATATTATTATGAATGCAATTAACATTATTTAAATCAATTATATGTTCATTTTTGATATGAAAACATTTAATATTTTTGAATACTTTTCCTTTTGAAAATAGTTTTTTCATTGCATCTGCAGGTTTAATTTTATATTAAATTATTTCAAATTTATGAGTTGAATTTGGTAAAATTTATTCTATATTTAGAATAATAATAATTAATATTAGTTTGTAACCATATTGAATAGTTAACATAAAAAAATAATTTACCATGGTTAAGTTAAAAACAGATCTGCGAAGGATTAATATAGGAATACCAGGATTAAAAATAACCTAAAACATATCCAATTATTATTTTATGTCCATATAATGACCTTTTTTAATCCAATATTTGATAATGGGATAATTTGCATCTTTTTACCTTGTGAAAAAACATGGGTGTAATTGATTATTTTCCAAAAATCTATGTGTGTACTCTCCCCCAACTATAGAAGACCACCCATGTCATCCTATATTCACACTTACAAAACCATTTGGATCAGGAAATGCCTTCCAAATACATTACATAATTCCCTAAAAACAACATATATTATTTGTTGTGATAAAAAATCCAATATATACAACATTTGTTTCCAAATATTATGAGGTTGTCAGAAGAAGTGGTAACATTCCTAAATGAGGATTTTTTTTATTCCATATGAATTAAATATTATTCAATCATGATAATATAATAAAAAATTATATACCATATCATTATATGTTATTATGTTATTTTAATAACCATTGTTCATATCCTCTTCCATCAAATGTGATATAAAGTCATTAATCATATGTACTACATACTACTGCCTTGTGAACTAATGTAACTAGTTTTCCATCAACAATTCTTAGGGATGGAAATAATAATTGATTTAATTTTAATATGAAATATTTATGATATAATTATACTTATTTATTTACAATATCACATATACTATCACAACCCCCTCCCTTCGATGACTCCCTGTCTAGACTAGAAATGAAGAATGTGAGATAATTACCCTGATTCCCGCCTTCAGTAAGCCCTGGGGTGGTGACTAACACCAAGAGTATTCAAATCTCACAAAATGGAAGGCATTACCATTTTATAGTAACCAATATTAATAGATAAGATGTTTCAAACTCAAAACAACTCCAAGACATATATAAAGAAAACCAAAATCCATCCCATATGAATCTTTATTGTAAAACTATTACTAAACAAGTGTCTCTAAACTAAATACGCAAAAGTAAAGATAAGCAGTGACACAACAAATATCCCAAATTCTAATCCATTAACACTCGACATGGTCCTTGTAGTCCTCCTAGAAACCCAAAAGATGATTTATAATATAGGGTGATCATTAAAGTATACCCATTATGAATAACCAAAGTATATCATGAACAATTGGGAGAAGCACATTAATGCTCTCGTGAGGAAATAATGAAAACCAACATCGCCTAACAAGTTATACAGTCAAGCTAAACCATACCTAATGCATGATCAAAAAATTACTCATGTCAAGTAAGGTAGTATATAGCACATCAATGATAGGGTACCCAAAACCACTTTCCCACTGATTATCCCCTCTCACACCATAATGAAAAATATCATGACACTCCCAACTCTTCTGAAAGAAGAACATCACAACCCACCAAAACACACCTAGTCCTTAAAACCACATCTCATCTGTAGAAACCTACTACATCACATCCTGTCCATAGACACCTAGTTCACTACTAAAATACATCCCACCCATAGGCATCTAGGAAATAGAACACACCCTCATACACTTAGGCCTCACAAACCACCACCTTCACAATTAATCATACGTTATCTCCACCTGGAAGAGGGAGCATGGAAGAGCTGGTGTCCATCCAGCCATACTCCCAATGAGATGTTTGGAAAATACACCCCCCCCTTAATAGTGGGGGTGTTTGGCACATATTTCTCAACTAGGGTGGGATGTATATAGGAAACATAAGGAAATAAATATATACATATATAGTATCAAACAATATAGCCCAACCTATGGGTTCTCAATAAAATAATCAACCACTCCACAACACGTACAACATTGATTCTACATCTTATTTAATTTATTAGCAACGTTCACATCCACAGTTGATAAATGAATGTCACTTTATAATAATATACAACTCAAATTATAACCCCATCCAATTTAATTAACAAATTCTCATTATTTATAAACTAATAATTTATTCATTACATCACTATATGGGATTCTACTTAGCACTAATGGAAATAAGAAACATAGGAAAATGGACAACACCACCATAGTCATTTCAGAAGGTGTAGAGCCTAACTATTTAACACACTTCACATTTACTCTTAGTTTAACACCCATTCAAGATATAACAAGGTTCCAATACCGAGAAATAGAGTGAAACTTTCTGCATGTTACTCATATATAAACGTCTAGTAAATTACCCATACAAAACATTTCCTTCATCATTCATCAAAATAATTTTTCCCAATCCATCATCTCAAAAAAAAAACCCAACTCACAGTGGGACAAAACAAAACTCACCATAACCAACTTGGAAACATTGCTTCATTACAACACCTCACCCATTACATCCACTAATATAAACATAGCACAACCCAATTATAGCCCTTCTTTAAAACACTTCCCATCAATTCAACAATCAATCAATATGTCAACATGAGATTCCATTACACCACCTGTAAAACCCCACATCACATAACTAAACCCAAAAACCTACTAAATCATAAGTCAGAACAAACCCACACCTATCACACCACCAAACATCCCAACGAAGAGCATATTTAGATTTAACAAGGAATTCCTCAATCAATTTCCTCATGTTAATGTAGGTGTTGTCAAAAAATATTTTGATCCTAGGTAAACCTATTATTATCTGAGTGAACATGGTTACCCAATAACATATAAATAGTTTTTAAATAGAAGAAACAAATAATAATTCACAAGCAATTCCAGGTGAAAAAAAAATACCTCCCACAACCATAATTTTTAGTGGGTGATTATTTTAAACAAAACCCAATATCAACAAAGAAATAAAAAAATTGAATCATGCATCTCTTTTTCCTAGCCCCTGTATATTGATATTAAATCAATTCAATAATCATTATTTATTTTGAATTATTATATCCTGAAAAAGGAAAATATTATACAACCACCTTGTATGATACCCAAATTAATAAATGATGAAGGGATCCCTACCTAAAATAAGAACTAATCGACACCTCTATATTGCGCCAAATAGGGGGTGCACATGTAGTAGGAAGAACCCCTAGGGAAACATGATCCAAAAACATAGGATGATGCACGACTCCTTGGGGAGAAAGGTTTGGGGAGAACCTAGAGAAAACTAGAGCGCACAATGAAGAGAGGATCTCAGCTTTAGGAATCCAAAATCCTATATAAATAGAAGGAAATTTTATTTAAATAAATTAATTTTAGATTTTGAAAAAGTGTTTGCAGTTTGACCATTTAGAATCCTCATGATATTTATTAAAGTCCAAGATATGACTAATCACCCTGAACTGGCTCCAAAACCATTTAAACATGTTATTAAATTAACTTCACATCAATTAAAATGTTAAAGGGGAGAAATTAAAAAAAACTAGGGAAAAAATATAATTTTGAAAAACTGTTAAAAATGAATCACCATTAGGTGAGTCACTGTAGTGACTCACTAGGGGATAAGTCATCATTGGGTGACTCACTATTGGATGAGGAACTGGTGGATGAATAACTATTGGGTGACTCAATAAAGGATGATATACTAGTGGATGAGTCACTATTTAGAGACCCACCAATGAGTGAATCATTATTGTATGGGGTACCGATGAATGAGTCACCCTAGGGTATCTCACTGTTGGATTACTCACCATTAAATGAGTTACTGTCGTGATTCACTATTGGTGACCTACTAGTGTGAGTCACCGTTGTGACTCACTATTGTGAACTATTGGAGTATGTCACCATTGCGACTCATCATCACAACATACCATTTTGGACTCACCGGTCCTGACACGCCATTGCGAGTCACTGACACAACTCACTGTTGAGATGACCAACCATTGGACAAATTGGAATTTCAGAAAACTCATGAAATGTGTCACTGTTACCTCCTAGTACACCTTATTGATATAATTTTCACTATGTAATCGACCGGAGAGGTCTGATCCATTATATCAGATAACTCTCAAACTATTCTCACCCTCAAAAATAAAAATGAAAACCGAGAAGGAAAATGGGGTTTCAAACAACTACCCCCATAGATACCTATCAAGGATCTCACTACACTTGATACAATAATACCTTCTTAATGGTTCAATGGTAAACCACCCTGTGTTGTTAGAAATATGTTGTGATACCTCAACAACCATGAATACCTCCACCGACATTTGTTATCCCAATGAACTAGAAGAAACACCACATATGCACAACATCCACACTATCCAAACATAAGAATCAGATAATATCATCCTTTTTGTTAAGTTACTATACGCTTTGGGTGGCACTGACTCACCCACATGCATTCAATCTCATCGCAATTAACGCATCTCGTTTAGAAATCAGGTCCTCCCCTTTCCACATGTCAAAACATTATCACACATTACGGAGTAAGGAAACAATCCATCTCATTAAAAACATTGTTCAAAAATAACATTAAAAGAGAAAAAATAGTCATGAAAACTAAATACAACTATGGGTACTTCGAACACATCTACTCTTCCTACTCACACGTACTCTCTTATAGGCCACCATGACTCCACAACACATGAACCAAGGGAATGGTCCATCAACACAACACCTTCTTCGGATGATCATGGATATCTATTGGCTTCTCCACAATGGTTTTGTGACCATCAATATCTAAATCTTCATAGTCGATGATGTGGGAGTCATCATGTGAATACCAATGAATTTGATAGATGTGAAATACATCATGGAATTTCTCCAAATATGGTGGTAGTGAAAACTAGTATGCCACCATGCCAACTCGCCCCAATACCTTGATGGGACTGATGAAGCTGGGAGAAATATTTCCCCCTCTACAAAACCTCCAAAACCCACATTGAGGGAAAACCTTCAAGAATAATTGGTCCCTAACCTCAAACTCCTAGGGCCTCCTAATATAATCAGCATATGACTTCTTCCGGTCTTGTACCAATTTCATCCTCTCACAAACAATCTGGACTTTCTCTATCATGCTTTTCTCTATGTCCAGATTAAGAATAATTATTCCCCTATCCTCCATCCAGTACAAAGGATAACGACATGTTATTCCATAAAAATATTCAAACGGAGAAATTACAATGCCGTAATGACAACTATTATAATAAGAAAACTAAACCATGGGTAATTGTCACATCCACGACCCACTAATATACCAGACACATGCTCATAGCATATCCTCCAGCATCTAGATAGTTTGTTCTATCTACCCATCTGTCTGAGGGTGTAAAGTAGTGCTTAAAAATAACTTAGTTCCAAACTCATGTTGCAATCCACACCATACCCGTGCAGTAAAACATGTATCCCCATCTGATAAAATGGATCTAAAAAATCCATGCATCCATACCACCTCATCCACATACTTATTTTCCAAGGTGTCCACTACGCCTGACTCCTAAATTGTTAACAAGTGAGTTGATTTCATCAACCAATACGCTACCACCAAGATAGAATCATAGCCTCCCCTAGCTCTTGTTACCCAATGAAGATATCCCTCAATATGTCATCCCACTTCCACTTTGGGATATCTAAGGGCTGCATCAAACCACCAGTAACAGGGTTCTCAACCTTCACCTACTAGCACACAAATCTTGTCACAAAAAACTCTTCCACTTCCAGTTTCAACTAGGGCCTCTAAAACTACAACCTCAATCCAATTTACATCTTGTAAAATCTCATATATACCACTGAGGGTGCGATATTAAACTCATAGAGGTCTCCCTCACACATCACCATAGGTAAAAATAGCCTTCCATGGAATAAAATCAGATTTTGACCATCCTTCAACCATCCCACCAGCGCATCACCTTGGTCAACAAGATTTTTTATCTCATCTAACTATGAGTCTCCCCAATAAGAATCCTCCACCTTCTGTATCAAAGAAAAATTCAGTGTCATCTGAATCAAATAGCCTATACCCCCATTCAATCCTTCATCCATGTGAAAGGCTACAAAATCCTCCACCATCTTCAAAGTATATAAAGATTCACAAACTACCTCCTTATCTGAGTTACTTCTCAAGGAATCATCCACAACATTCCCCACTCCTAAGGTGTAAGAGGTCTCAAAATCATAGTCCTAAAGAAACGACATCCACCTATACATTTAGAAGTTCATATCCCGCTGGGTAATGATATACCTCAAACTATTGTCATAATTGAAGACCACAAAGCACTCCCCATTGAGGTAATTCCACCATAGCTTCAGTGAAAACCCAACCACTTCCAGCTCTAGATCATGGGTGTCATAGTTACCTTTTTGGGATTGCAACTTCGTAGACCCATAATAGATAACTCCCCATTTCTACATCAGCATGCATCCTAAGCTTTTATGAGAAGCATCACAAAATACATAGAACGTCACCCATTCCTCTATTAACTAGAGTAGTGGAGCACTGACCAACATCCCTTTAAGATAGCCAAATTCTACCTGGAACTACACACTCCACAAAAAATCATGGTCTTTCTTAGTTAAAGATGTTAATGGAGCTGCAACTCCAGAGAAATCAGGTTCAAACCTCCAGTAATATACCACATGAACATGAAAGCTATGAACCTATGCAACATTCTTGGGTGCTGCCCTAGAAACAATTTATTTAACCTTTGAAGGGTCCACTAATACACACTGTTGGGAACCCACATGCCCAAGGAAATATAACTCTTGTATGAAGAACTTTCACTTGGTCAAATTTCCATAGATATGGTGGTGTTCAAGGACCTATAAGAAATTCTAGATATGCTCGATATGATCCTCCTCAGACATCGAGTAGATCAAGATTTCATCGATGAATACCATGTTGAACCAGTTCCGGACCTCACAGAATACAGATTTCATAAGCCCCTTGAACATGAATGATGGTTTTGTAACACCGAAATGAATGACTACGAATTCTAAGTGCCCATACCTATATCTAAAAGTGGTCTTCAGGATATCACCCTCCTTCACCATCAACTGGTGATATCCATGTTGGGTCGGAACAAAGACGGAAAAGATGGCAAGAGGGGGGGTGAATTGCCTTTTAAAAAAAATTGATTAACAAATTAATATCAAAGTGAAATGCAGCGGAAATAAAGGAGGCAAAACACAAGAAATTGATAACGGAGTTCGGCCAAAACCCGGCCTACGTCTCCGCTCCCAACTCAACCGTTGAGAGATTCCTACCGCTTGCTTTTCAATGGTTTTAGCAAGAAACCCACTAGGCTTTGAGGTAGCACTAGGACCTATTACAGCTTGCTTTTTGTGGTTTAGCAAGAACCCACTTGCTTTCAATGGAATAGCAAGAACCCACTAGCCTTTTTAACGGGTGAAGGCTAGCTCACCGAAACACAAGCCTTTTAAGAGGAAAGGCTTGAAGAAACCTCTTCACACCTTAGTGGTGGTGTGAAACCCAAAAGAAAGGGGGATGAGAAAAGGTTGGGGTTTGTAGGCACAAACCCAATTTTAAAGCTCAACAAGATAAAAACAATAAAACCCGTAATTGGAGAAGCCTTGGGTGCCTTTGATTGATTGGAGATGTTGAAGGCCGCTTCCAAGCTTCTTTGAAGGTGCTCTTGGATGGAATTGGATTGGAGCACTTGAGGATCCTTGAAGGTGGAGCGCCGGAGGTTCGCCAAACGTGCAACAATATGTCCGGGCGCTTGGTATGTGATCCGATTAGGTTCCGGGGCTTCCATGGCCTTTATTTATAGGCATGGAACCCATTGGGGGCCTTCGGAGCCGTTGGAGAAGTCCTCGGAGCCGTTGGAGGCCAAAAGATGGTTGACTGGTCAAACCCAACGGCTAGTTTGACTGGGCTACCGGCTGGCCGGTACAGCTCCACCGGCTGGCCGGTGCCTTGGCAGTGGAGGAGAATTCTGGTCCAGGCTCCACCGGTCGACCGGTGGAGGAGCCACCGGCTGGCCGGTGGCAAGACAGTAGCAAACACTATTTGGGCTGGGTGCCACAGGTCGACCGGTGACAGAGCCACCGGTCGACCGGTGGAACCTGGCAGTGGGCAATGCCTCTGCCAGTTCCACCGGCTGGCCGGTGCTATCACACCGGTTGGCCGGTGGACTGAATTTCAGTCCATTTTGCCAACTTTCTTGGGTCAATCCTTTGGCAATCTTTTTCCTATCATCCACAACACTTAAAAACAAAGTTAGATAAACATGAAAGTGATTGTGATCATGAAAATCAAAGAGTGTGGGGTACAACAATCTCCCCCTATTTTGATGATCACAATCACTTATCAAAGCAATGTAAAAACTTAAGTGAAAGGCATGCCTAAATGATAAGTTGAAAATAAATACTAAGCATGAGAGAAAAGATTCTCCCCCAATCAATCAAGAAATTTCTCCCCCTTTGTGATTATCAAAATAGCGTGGGGCATAAAAATTTGATTGAGGGAAAACTTTGAAAAACAAGATAGAGATTTTTAAACCAAATGAAATTTGAAATTTGAATTGAAAATTTTGAATCAAAAATTGAATAACAGTTTGAATTGAAAGTTTTGAATTGAAGAATTGAAATGAAAAATTTGGATAACAGTTTGAATTGAAAGTTTTGAATCAAAAACCAATTGAAAATTTGAAATGAGAATTTTGAATGAAAATTTTAATTCACAAAAAAGGCTTAAAAGAACCTAACTCCCCCTAAATAAAGACAATAAATCACCGGGGAGAGGAAACAATTTTTGGCCCGGAGAGACTCGCTAGAAGGGATTTTTCAATCCATACTTGTCTCATGGCGGGTCTTCTCCTATAAAATTCGTCCGAATAGAAAATAGACTTTGGTTGGCCGTAACGGGCATTTTTGCAATTGCATTCATAAATTAGGTGCCCGGTTTTCTTACAATAATTACAAAATTTAAAACAAGAGCTCCCCCTTACAAAAACAGTGGGTGCATGGGAGGAGGAGGCTTGGTTGGTATAGCCAAGCCCTTGGGTGGTCCTAGAAATTCATTGGGAACCTAGGAGATTGTTCAAATTTTGTTCCCCTTGGGTGAACTTAGCTAGGGTCTCCCTTAGGTCTTTGATGGTTGATTCCATAGAATCAACATTTGGGAAATTTTGGATTTTAAGGGTCAACTCTTCCTTCTCTTTGAGAAGTTGGTCTTTTTCGGAAGAGAGTTTTTTGAAAGACTTTTTCAAAGAAACGAATTTTGAAGAGAGTTTTTTGAAATTCTTTTTTAAAGCAACAAATTTTGACGATAATTCATGAAAACCATTTTCGAGTTGGTCTCTAGCGTGTGAGAGTTCTTCATAAGATAAATGATTTAAAGAATTGGAATTTGAAGAACAAGAGGAGGAGTCAGATGATGTTACCTCATGGAATGCCATTAGGCATTTTGTACCTTGGTCGCTCGAGGAGGAGGAGGAGGAGGATGAGGTGTCACTCCATGTCGCCTTGAGGACCTTCTTCTTTCCTTTTTCCTTGGCCCGTTTCTTGTTGAGTGGGCAATCGGGCTTGTAATGGCCCTTTTTGCCGCACCCGTAGCATTTCACCTTGGGCTCGGATTTTTCGGTGGGTTCTTGCTTTCGGTGCTTGCGGGATTTCTTCTTCTTGTGCTTCTTCATAAACTTGTGCATTTGGTGGGCGAGATTTTCCATTTCCAAGTCGCCGCTTGAAGATGAAGTAGATGAGGAAGATGAGGATGAGGAGGAGCTTACTTCTTTTTGTACCTTGAGGGCAATGTTCTTTGGTGTCTTGATTGGTGTGCCCTCCTTTTGAGATTTCCTCCTCATCATGATCTCGTACGTCATTAGGGATCCAATGAGCTCCTCGACCGGCATGTTTTTGACGTCCTTAGCTTCTTGGATCGCCGTCACCTTTGGTGCCCATGAGCTCGGAAGGACCCATAGGATCTTCTTGACCATTACTTCAGCTGAAACATCATCACCAAGGGACTTTCTACCATTGCACACGTCAGTAAAGCGAGTAAACATATCGGAAATAGATTCATGAGGATGCATAGAAAAAGACTCAAAATCTTGACGGTACATGTCCAATCGAGTATCCTTTACTTTGTTGGTCCCCTCATGGGTAACCTCCAAAAGCTTCCAGATTTCATGTGCGGAGGTGCATGTGGAAACTCGATTGAACTCATTTCTATCTAAGCCGCAATGGAGAGCGTTCATGGCTTTTCCATCAAGCTCAAAGTTTCTAATATCGGCTGGGGTCCATTTGGATTCGTCGGGGGAAGAGAGAGTGTAACCTTGCATGACTATTTTAAAAATGGGATATCCTATGCTTCTTAAAAAAGTGGTCATGCGGGTTTTCCAATAATTATAGTCGGTCCCATCAAAAAATGGAGCCCGACCCAAAGAGTAGCCCTCGGGGGCGAAAGAAGTTGATGCCATCAAAATGGATCTTAAATTTGAAACCGGGTTAGGGATTTATTCAAACCTCCCTCTGATACCAATTGTTGGGTCGGAGAAAAACGGAGGAATGATGGCAAGAGGGGGGGTGAATTGCCTTTTAAAAAAAATTGATTAACAAATTAAAATCAAAGTGAAATGCAGCGGAAATAAAGGAGGCAAAACACAAGAAATTGATAACGGAGTTCAGCCAAAACCCGGCCTACGTCTCCGCTCCCAACTCAACCGTTGAGAGATTCCTACCGCTTGCTTTTCAATGGTTTTAGCAAGAAACCCACTAGGCTTTGAGGTAGCACTAGGACCTATTACAGCTTGCTTTTTGTGGTTTAGCAAGAACCCACTTGCTTTCAATGGAATAGCAAGAACCCACTAGCCTTTTTAACGGGTGAAGGCTAGCTCACCGAAACACAAGCCTTTTAAGAGGAAAGGCTTGAAGAAACCTCTTCACACCTTAGTGGTGGTGTGAAACCCAAAAGAAAGGGGGATGAGAAAAGGTTGGGGTTTGTAGGCACAAACCCAATTTTAAAGCTCAACAAGATAAAAACAATAAAACCCGTAATTGGAGAAGCCTTGGGTGCCTTTGATTGATTGGAGATGTTGAAGGCCGCTTCCAAGCTTCTTTGAAGGTGCTCTTGGATGGAATTGGATTGGAGCACTTGAGGATCCTTGAAGGTGGAGCGCCGAAGGTTCGCCAAACGTGCAACAATATGTCTGGGCGCTTGGTATGTGACCCGATTAGGTTCCGGGGCTTCCTTGGCCTTTATTTATAGGCATGGAACCCATTGGGGGCCTTCGGAGCCGTTGGAGAAGTCCTCGGAGCCGTTGGAGGCCAAAAGATGGTTGACTGGTCAAACCCAACGGCTAGTTTGACTGGGCTACCGGCTGGCCGGTACAGCTCCACCGGCTGGCCGGTGCCTTGGCAGTGGAGGAGAATTCTGGTCCAGGCTCCACCGGTCAACCGGTGGAGGAGCCACCGGCTGGCCGGTGGCAAGACAGTAGCAAACACTATTTGGGCTGGGTGCCACAGGTCGACCGGTGACAGAGCCACCGGTCGACCGGTGGAACCTGGCAGTGGGCAATGCCTCTGCCAGTTCCACCGGCTGGCCGGTGCTATCACACCGGTTGGCCGGTGGACTGAATTTCAGTCCATTTTGCCAACTTTCTTGGGTCAATCCTTTGGCAATCTTTTGTCTATCATCCACAACACTTAAAAACAAAGTTAGATAAACATGAAAGTGATTGTGATCATGAAAATCAAAGAGTGTGGGGTACAACAATCCAGACTGCAGCCTGATCTTAGAAAACTCACTATCCCCTCTCAGATGGTCAAAAATATCTTTTATCCATGGAAGAGAGTAATAATTCTTGAAAATTACTTTATTCAACCTCTGGTCATCTATACACAACCTCAGTCCACCATTCGCCATATTTTTGAACAACACCAAATCACCCCATGGAAACACACTGGGCCAAATAAAGACCTTATTCAATGGATAATCTATCTGAATACTAAAATCTTTCAACTAAGATGGTTCCATTGATAATGATCCATCGAAATTGGAGAAGCACTGGGTTGTAAGTCTATCCTGAACTCGTCATCACATAAAGGGGGTAGAATCACAACCTCTTTATGGAAAACATCTAAAACTCCCCAACTACCTTGGGGGATTCAACCATTTCAATGGACATTGACTCCACTGTTAGCTCGGACAACAAGGAAAGAAGGGGCTCTACATGCCGACTGCCCATATGACAGCTCCTCTCGCTGATGAAAGCCACATGATGTCCATCCACGTCTAAAAAAATGATACTTCTTTCAAATAAGTCAATAACTGAATTCATGGAATACAAATAGTCAATGATGAGAATAACTTTTTTTATGCATTTGTAGCAAGAATAGATCCCCATGTGACTGACGTAGCCCCATCATTAGTCTACATACCCTAGACACATCAAATAAGTTGGTCAGATCTCTGACTAGAACATGCAATACCAGGAGCATGAAATGCCACTATTAGTATAATCCTAGGGAATTGGATAGACCAGGTGAAACAAAGGATTGTGATTCTTCTGAATCAAACAAATCACAAGAATGGGTACTAAATAACCGAATCATACCTCAAATGATCTCTAGACCTACTAGAACTACTTCCTCTACTATATGTAACTAACCATGCCCAACACCTATATACCTCTACAGATGAACGTATCCACGAACGCACCTGGGTTGAGTTCCCTGAGGAAGACCCTGAGGTCGGAATCTACATGATCCATTTTCACTCAATGGAGTGTGATTCTACCTTCCTTACTATAGAAATGTCCTAGACGAATATAGTTACTAATGATGGAATGTAACCTATCCTCATCCACCATACCAAGCTTGAATAGCCATTGGAATGTGATTCTAAAGGTACCCATGGACTCCATAGATGAAACATAGTGGCCCCAACCCATAGGAAAGGCACAAACACCAGAATGTAAAAAGCGAAACTAATGAGGACGACTACCCACTAGTTGAATCCTCGAAGGTCTTGGTGCTTGAGAACTACTATTGGCAACCCTACCTATAGAAGAAACATGTTGGTTCCCCTCTCATGGTAGACCTCCCCATGAGTGCATCCGCTTAATAACTTATGTCTTCTTCCAAACCTATAAGTGCATTGGCATGGTAAATGGGGTAACCATGTACTGGATAGAGGGAATACGTTCCTCCTATAGCTCTTTCACATGTGACTCCTCGTTTGGAAAGAGATCTAGGGAATAAAGAAGGAGGTCCTTGAACATAATCCCCAAATATTGTACTAACATACTCCCCTAACAGAAGGAGAGTAACTCCGGCCTCTTCACAGCGTTCATGGTCGATGAAATGAATAATTCTCCAAACTCATTATCCAAATCAACCCATATAACGTAAGACTCCTTCCCCCCAAGTACAACATCCACCACTAACACATATCTCCCCTAATCTGGATCGCCTCTAGGGGAACCCAGTTCTCCATGAGAGCCTATATAAAACTAAAGGTGATATCTATATCATTGAGATACCTCTCCATCTCTATGTTTGATACACTTCCATCATACATTCATAGAGTCTACCACTGGAAATATTTTAACATTCTCTACCTCTATCCATCCTCCTCTACTGGATCAATCCTCCCCTGATCTACTAGATCAGCCTGCTGAGCTTCAACTGTAAGAACCAAATGTGGGTGATGACCAGGTGCCATATCTGAAAAGGTAAACAAGGTATTACTAAGACCAAACAGTATGGAATTTTATTTAAGATTAATTTTAACTCATTTTTCTATCCATTTCCAATTCCCCATAAACAACCCAATTCAAATAGGAACATAATTCGTTATGATGCTTGTATATTTCCTATGTCTCTACCCTATAAATGGTGTAACATTAATTGGACATTCGATAGGCCTTGATTCCATGAATCAGATCATAGGGGTCCTAAAATCCTATGTCCTAGCCAGTCTTCTGTAGCCTATGTCACACACCTAGTTCACCTAACACTGTTTCCCTACCAGCCCATGTAATCATCACTCTGCATAGCTACAAACTCCATCCCATATCTCAAGCATCACCTATGACACGATTCGTTTGCACCCCACTCCCTCCTAATATGATCCTCTTAGACTATAAATGAAGAATGTGTGATAATGACCACCGAGTCCCGCCTCCAGTAGGCCCCAGGTTGGTGACCAGCAACAAGGGTTTACAAATCTCACAAAATGTAAGGAATTTACCTTTTATAGTAACCAAGACCGAGATATAAGATGTATCAACCACAAAAAATTCCAAGACATATATAAAAGAAAACTAGAATCCACCCCACATGCATGTTTAGATTAAAAACATTAAAAAACAATAGTCTCCAAAGTAAATACCGAAAAGTAAAGCTAACCAGTGAAACAAAAACTATCCCAAAGACAGATCTAGTAATGCCCAACATGATCCCAGTAGTCCTCCTCGAAGCCTGAAAGTAGTTTTATAATGTAGGGTGAGCATACAAGTATACTCAGTAGTAAAACCAAAGTATCGTTTACATAAGTCAAAGAAGCATACTAATTATCCTATGAAAAAATAAAAGAAACCATCATCACCTAACAAGGTACACTAGAAACCCCAAGCCCATAAAAGGCATGTACACTAAATAACAAAGGTCAAGTAAGGTAATATATGGAACATCGATGATAGGGTATCATGTACAACTTTCCCTCTGATAGCCCCTCTCACACCCTAAAGAAAAATGTCCTAGACTTCCCACCACTTCCAAAAGAACCACCTCCCAACCCGCCCGCACACACCTATGCCTCACACCCACATCTCGACTATAGAAACATGGGCCACATACCACATTACATCTTACATGCAGAAACTTGGTCCACAACCACAACACATATCGTCCACCAACACCTGGGAAAAACAACTCGTCGGCACACACCTGGGCCTCACAAACCACCAACTGCCCAAAGAATCTTGGGCCATCACTACCTATAAGGGGGAGTAGCGAAGAGCGGGTGTCCAACAATCGATCCTCCCACCGAGATGTTTGGGAAAGAAACCCACTACTATAACAATGGTGGTGTTCGTCATAAAGTGATAAACTAGGGTGGGGTGTGTATAGAAAACACAAGGAAATAATGGTATAAATATATTTTATAAAACAATAAAGCCCAACCTATGGGCTCTCAATCAAACAATCATCCACTCCATAAAACTTCCAACGTTGCTGCTACCTATAAATGCATTTATTATTGTCAGTCACTTCCAAAGATGATAAATGAAAGCCACTTCACCACGAGACACAACTCAAATCATACCCCTATCTAAATTTAATTAACCAATTATCATTATTTATTGACTATTAATTTATTCATTCCATCATTACCTAGGAAAATACAAAGCATAAAAGGAAATAAGAAACACATGAAAATGTTCAACACTTCTATAGTCATTTCATAATGGGAAGAGTCTGTTATTTTAATAGACTTCACATTTAATATCCTTTTAAGAATCATTCATGCTACAACAAGGTACCAATATCAAGACATGGAGTGAATATTTATGTATGCTACTAATGGAGAAAATCCAGGTAAATTACCCATACCCACTACATCCATCATCCTTCTCTAAATTCATTTCACCCAATCCATCATCTCAACCATAACAAACCCCCCAACTCACAGAAGGACACAACAGAACTCACAAAAACTATCTTGGTAGCCCCAATTCATTACCACACAACACCCATAATATCCCACAATATATACATTGCACAACCCAATGGCATCCACATTGAAAAAAACCACACATCAAGTCCAAAATCAATCAGTCTCTCATCCTCAGATTCCTTTACATCACCCACACCACCCCGCATCACACCGCCAAACCCACAAACCTATAACAACACATGTCAAAACAAACCCACACCCAACACACCACCACATGTCCCATGGAATAACATATTAATATTTAATAAGGAATTCCTAATTCAATTTACTCTTAATAATCTTGGGGTTATCACATAAACATTTTGATCCCAGGGAATCGATTAACTAGTTGAGTGTACTTGGTTAACCAATTACATATAAATAGTATTTCAATATAAGATCTAAAACATGAATTCACAATCCATTCAATGTGCACAAACAGAGACAACAAATGGCCATGACTTTCAGTGGGTGATTATCCCATACAAAACAAAATATTAACAACAATGTAATATAATAGAAGCATGTGTCACTTTTTTCTAGCCCTTATATATTGATATTAAAATGATTCAATTATAATTATTTATTTTTAATTCTACTATCTTCACAATAGAAAACATCGTACACCCACCCTGCATGATACACAAAATAATGAAAGAAGAAGATATCCCCACCTCAAAGAAGAACTGATCAACACTTCTTTATTGCGCCAAATAAGGGGCCCACATACTACAGGAAGAACCTATAGGGAAAACGTGATCCAAGTGCTAAAACACAATATGATAATCCTCTAGGAGAATGGTTTGGGGTGCACCAAGGGAAAATTAAAGCACATAATTAATATAGGATCTCATATTAAAAAATCCTAGATTTTATATCAGTATAAGGAAATGTTTTTAAAATACATTTAAGTCAGTTCATGACCAAGAGCATGTAGTTCGGCCATTTAAAAACCATTGGATTTTATAAAAGTCAAAGATATGATTAATCACATTTAACGGGCTCCAAAACAATTTAAACATGATTTTAAATTATCTTCACATTAATTAACATGTTAAAGGGTAGAATATATAAAAATTAGAGAATAAAAAGAATTTTGAAAAACTAATGGAAATGACTCACCATTTGGTGAGTCACCATCGTGAGTCACTAGATGATGAGTCACCATTGGGTGACTCACCATTGAGAGAGAAACTAGTGGATGAGTCACTATTGGGAGACTCACCATTGGACTACATATCGGTGAATGATTTACCAGTGGGCAACTCATAGTTTGACGAATCACCGTCAATAAAGTCACCATTGGATGAGTCACCACCATGAGTCACCACTGGAATCCTACCGGTGTGAGTAACTATTGGGACTCACCGTCACGACCTACCAGTGTGAGTCACCGTTAGAACTCATCATCGTGACCTACCATTGCATGTTGCCATTCCTGACTCACTGATTCTTACCCACCATTACAAGTCACTATCACAAGTCACCAAAGCAACTCATAATTGAGATGACCTACCGTTGGAAAAACTGGAATTTTGGAAAACTCCTGAAATGAGTCATCATTACCTCCCATAACACCATAAATACAATATTTTCACAAAATAATGGACCGAGGAGGCCCAAACCATTACATATTACATCTTACTTTCAATTTGGTTTAATATAAGTTCATGTTGCATAGGATTATGATAGAAAACCACCTTTCAAAGCGATGTGATTTGTTTTACACATACTATATACTAGGAAGTTAATAAGGACAAATATTAGTTAATATAATTGATATATATGACATGATAATGATTATGTAAAACTAATATATCACTAATTTCATTACCATTTCACCCATTAATAAATTATATTGTCACTCTTCCGTAAGTGCATCTTACCTTCTCCACTAAGCAATGAGAATCATTTTATTTGTCCAATTTTAATGAATGATACAAATGATGTATCTAGTGAAAAAATTAATTTTAATAATAGTAATATAAATATTTATATGAGGGAATTTCATACTTTTTTAAATATATGTAACTTTCATGCTAAAACTTTCATGTGAAAACAAGACAATCAACACCCAAAACAATAGTGAAAATAAAATATTGTTAATGAATGAGTGTTAATATGTGATAAAATAATCCAATATGACATCAAAAATATTAATATTTATCTAAACTAATTTATTAAGATGTTATAAACCACTATATAAGTGTGTAATGAGCCCTCAAATAATGTGATTTATGAGGTTAGTGATTTCATCTCAATTTCCATTCCCTTGAGACATATTTGTTATTATTTACCTATTTAATTTTATGTGGTGTATATTCCTACTCTTTGATATATTTAACATCAATAAATACTAATTTATTATTTTAAATGTTTCAATATATGTTTATTCATTCAAGGGGTGACAATTTATAAATTACAAAAATGATTATAATATATTTTACAATCTCTTTTTTCTTTTAGATTTTCTTTTACTCTTGTTAGAGGATACATATCTTTTAACCATCATAAGCTGTAATGACTATTGGCATAAATCCCTCAAGGTAACATTGTAGAATTTTTGGGTTGCTTGTGTTTGTTGAAAATGCAGGTTTCCTTGGTGAATTGTCGAATTCCAGAGATGTTGTTAACAATCCATGTTGAAAAAGAACCATGACAAAGGAACAGATGATCTGGAGGTGGAACAAAACAACAGATACAAGGTGGTGTAGTTTTACAGTGTTTGACAAACTTTTGGGGTCCAATATTTGAAGTTTGGTGAGCATCTAGAAATATGGATTTCTTTGAAGATCTCATCAAAACTTGGAAAAGGAATGAGTTTCATGAATATAGGATTAATGGATTGGATTTCCAGAAGGTAAGAAGAATATTGACGATGTTCTTCGTGATTATGATGAGCTTCACGAACGGAAGAGTTGAAGGGAAATGTGAGGGAGCCTTGCGGTGGTGGAATGATGTAATTGACTGAACGATCTGTAATTAAGATGGTCTCTATGATTGGAAAATATTCGTGGTGCTTTGTGATATTGAGAGAATTTTGGCAGAAATTTTGGAGCTTCGCGATTTGAGATGACGTGGCGCTGACATCATGTGGATGGTTTATGGTCAGTGGAATCGCCTATAAATAGGACTCAACCCCCTCGAGAGAAGCAGAGGGTTTTCCAATGAAAAATTCATAGCTCTTTAATTGTAAAGGTGGTTCGTGAAGGTGGTTCATGAAGGTAGTGTGCTTCGTGAAAGAGAGGATCTTCACGGTGACTAATTTAGATCTGCGAATGTTGTGTTCTCCACATTGTCACAGTGAGCTTCGTGAAGGAAGTCACTATGTGATGAATTGATCTCCACGACGGCCTGAGCTCTTCGATGGTGTGAGCTTCGTGAAAAGTCAGGAGTTTTTCTAAGGTTTGTTTGTGCTTCACGAAATTCAGAGCTTCGCAAATAAGGGTTCTTTGCGAAGGTACTTCCAAAAGGTTGGTGCCTGTGGTCAGAGGCAAAGGGGTATTCATTAGTGGATGAAATTTGGACTTTAATAGAGAATCACCATATAGTGGATGATGCATTCATTATTGGTAATAAAGAGATCTACAAGTCTATAAACAATGAGTGAATCTTATGAAGAAGCAGTGGGCTCGCTTCAGTTGAGAGAGCAGTGAGTTCCCAAATTCTTAGTGGTTGTAAACTAAGAGGGACGGTGAGTCCGCTTCAAACATGTAAATAGTAGTGTGCTTATAGTGGAATTAGTACATCCACACGCTACTGATGTATTCTCCTTGGACGTATCCTAGTGAGGGTGAACCAAGTAAAAATTGACGTGTCATGTCCATGATTTAAGGCTTATTCATACTCTGCAATGGGATGGAGAGAGAATAAGGTTTTGTCTAACAGCAAAAAAAAAGATCAAAAGGGGAAGTTGTTTTAATCTGTCATTCCCTAATTCAACCCCCTCTCAGGGTATCTAGCCTATTAGACCTAACAATGACATTATTTCCCCATTTATATTTAAGGATCTTATAAATTTTTTGACTTCTCATGTACTTTTTACTTAAATCATGAAAATAAATGATAAAAATAAAAATTAATTTTATATTCCTTTTAATCACATATATTTTTATTCCATATCCTTTGTTTAATATTATTTTACAAAATTGATTTCATTTTATAAAATGATTTAAAAATGAAATATTATTTTATCCTTGAATTTTAAAAAGGGTATTAATGGAATATTCATAAAATTTTTAAAAGGTGCATTGAAAAAAAAAAGTCAAAATGATCGTTTTTGACATATAAAATGATTATCTACATACTCAAAACCATAACCATTTTAAAAAAATGTGGGATATTCTACCCATTTAAAAAGGTTTTACAATTTAAAAAAGCTAATAAAAGTTTCTCTTAATATATCAATTTTATTCCCTTTATTATTCCAAATGATACAATTTAATTTTAAAAACATATATTCTCGATGAATAGATGAAAACCTCTAATTTATGATTATTTTTGTGATTATTTTCTTTTCCATTGAGACTCAATATGTTTTGATTACTTTTCATTGGAAATTACATTTCTATAAAATATCCAAATTTATTGTATCTTGGATATGGATATTTCTTAAACTATATTAAATTTTTACATATGATGTTAACATTTAATATTATTTTATTAAATGTTTAAGTATTGATAAAATTGTATTCATTAATAAATGTATATATTTAATGATACAGAATATTATTCATAAATTAATAAAATTATTAAATATATTTGGAATGATATAGATATAAATTGATTAATGGGAAATAAATTTATAAATTTTCTCAATGCATTGAAAGGGGTCATGAGGAAAATCTATTGGCTGAATTGATTTAGTTTGAACCCATAATATTAAAATTCCTTGTGAATGGTCTTTATAATAGAGGTATCATGATTCTGGGGATCATAATGTCCCATAATTAATAATTTCATTCATTAATAATTGAGTTATTATTATTATCGATGATATTTTCACATTGATGTTATCTTTGGATGCATTTCTCTATCATTTTTTGGAATAAATAGAATGATTCTTAGTTAGTTAACTTTCCATATTAATTATTTTTTTATCATATCATGATAGTTATGTTATTGAATAAATTGAATATGTTTTGAGTTATTTACCATTAAAAAGTTATATTTTCTTATTTTTTCTTCATTTATTCCAACAAATGTAACCATTGTAATGAATTTTATCTCACCCTTGTTTTGTTTTATTTCCCCAAGATATGAAGTATATTTCTTTGAATGGGTTCAAGGATGATGAATGTTTTCACTAAATATGTATATTTTCTATTACCAATTAAAAATTCATGTTATGTATGTATTTGGTTCTCGAAAAATGATAAAATGATCAGTTATTTAATATTTTACCTGTTTTATTTATGATTGTGTAATAAAATAGATTCTTACACTAGTTTACTGGGGCCGAAGTAGTTACAACAAATTTGACTCATAGAAAGGAAATATGTTTCATAAACCTATCATGACCAAAATAATATATAATCCATATAATGTATATGGATGGTATCATTGAATCATATCCCTAGTAAGGAATAATTAACGTCAAAGGATTTGATCATAAATGACAAACAACATTAAATGATTTCTAGTATATTTTTTTGTAAAATACCCTTTTCACTTTGAAATCTATCACTTTAAATCCATATATTTCCACAATATTAAGGAATAATTTTCTTTGGAAAGAGTAATTTATACTTTTAAATGTGGCATATAATATTGGAATGGTCATTTTGGTGAGAAATTTTATTCATACTACAACATTAAAATAATGATTATATTCACCCTATTGGTAAAAAAAATTGTGTTTATAAAATGATATGAAAATTAACATTAAACCTATTTTTTAAAAAACATTACATAGGTAGAAATAAATTTAAATATTTAATGATAAATATTCAAAAAATATTCATGAAATAATTTGATAAATCATATATATATATATATAACATAAAGTAATTCTAACAAAAAATGGATAAATAACATAAACTTTTCATAAAAACATATTTTGAACCATTTTGAGTACTGAATAGAGGAAAATGGTATTAAAACCTGGGAGAACTAGAGGATTTCGAAAATTCCAGGGGATGATTAGAAACTTATCATATAATTTCCTTAATCGAAATTTAAGTATAAACAAGCTTGATTAAATTTATATTGAATCACAATTCCCTTACCACTTTGGAAACTTTTGAATTATAAGCCCCATGAAGAAAATTTGAAAAGAATATTTAATTATTATGGAATAAAGATATTAATGATATAACATTTTAAAGGTTCTATATGTACACCCCATAAAAGTATATAGGTGAATAAAATAACATATATCCCAAAGAAGATAATTTGAGTTGATAAAATGTTAAAACATTAGTAATATCAGAATCAATATATCATAAAAGAGAGAGCCAGAGATGGTTTTTATAAATCCACATAATTTAATGAGAATATTTAAATAATTAAAAGAAAGAATATAAAACCATTAATATATAAATGTTGTAAATATTATAAAATCTCATAATTTTCATACATAAATATCAAATATTAATATATGAATATTCATTACATAACATAACAATTCGTGACATAATAATATAGGTCGTATGCCTTTAGAAACTTGGATACGTAATAATATTGTTCCTAAGATATCTATATAATCTCTCACTACGTTAAAAAATAAATAGAAATCATTATAGGTGATGTGGTAGTGTTTTCACACTATTTTCCACATTCTTTTGAATTTTTATTTACTTTTTTATATTAAAATGTTGTTTTTTAGTAAATAATTGATAATTGCTGTGATTTTGTACTTTTCTGTGTAAAATAATCATTTCTGGTTTTAATCATGTGTTTTTAGTTTTTATTATTGTATTTTTAAATAATTCTTAAATAAAATTAGTCTTGTGAATTTGACTCCTATTTATTCTTTTATTTTTCCAAATTTTTCATTCTAGTTAGTTTATTAACTCATTAATTAAATTAATTAATTCTTTATTCTTTAAATTGTAAATAAATAACACATTTTAGTTTTCAATCTTTTAATAATTAAATTAATTTTAACAATTTAAGTTTATTCAATTTATATTTTTTATTCTTTAATTTACATTATTAATTATTTAATTAACAGTTTAATTAATTTAAGTTATTGACTTTTAATGTTTTAATTTGTTTTTTAATTAATTTGTTTATAATTTTTAATACAAATAAATACATTATTTTAAATAAAGCATAATTAATTTTATTATTTAATCTTGTTTTATTTATTTAGTATATAATTATATTACTTTTAATTTATTTGATTAATTTTTAGTTGTATTAAAGTTTTAATTAATTTAATTTTTGTTTTGTTTGTAGGTGTTACAGTCGCACTGTCTTGTGCCACCAGTTCAGCCTGAGAGTGAGACAGTGGGCAGTCTTCATGGTGCCACCACTTTCTACCCACCGTATCCCACAACCATTGCCACTCCCACTATCCCACCGTGTCCCCCACTCACGGTGAGACCGTGAGAAATCTTCACAGTGACACATCTCACCGTTTCCCCGGTCATTGTTTCTCCTAATTTCTCACTCTTCCTTCACGGTGCCTCATTCTTGATTTGGACCCAAAAACACTTTCACCGGGAAATTCCAGTTCTGAAACGCCTCCCACTCTATGCCCAACTCGCCTCGATCCCATAGTCCGCATCGCCTGAAGCCGTCGCGCCTGGTCCTGCTCAGCGCTGTACCTCATCCCGAATCGGACACACCCGCACGAACCCTCCAACCGGATCCTATCTCGCCCTAGAATTCCATTTGCCTTGGCAATCCCCTACTCGCCGACGAGCTGGCCGAAGCCCGCACGACCATCGTGACCCTCCTTCCTTCTTCTACGCCGCACGAAGACCCTATGCCGCACTCCTTCATCTCGTCGATGTGTCCCCATCTCTACCTTGCCTTCTCCCTCAAGCCAACCCAGCACCGATACCTCCACTCCGCATCGCTCTCCTCTCCCACCGCCCAACCCTCCTCCCCCTCTCTCTCTCTTTAATTTTTTATTTTATTATTTTGTTTTATATAATAATCATAATATATATAATACACTATATACAAAAAAACATACTTATATATATATTTGATACAAATTACTGTTGTTTTATAATAAGTAAAATATTAATAAATATAATAATTATATTTACATATTATAGTAATAATAATATTAAGTATTATATATATATATATATATATATATATATTATTAAGTATTTTTATTAACTAATCGAAGTAATAATATTAATATATAGTCATTTAGTTTTCATTATTTTTGTTTTAAGTGTTTTTTGTTTTCTATTGTTTAGTGCAGGGGGAGTTGCTCAAGGAGTGGGTAATAACATGAAGTTTTTCGTGCATTAAATATGTCGTTTGTTTTAAAAAATCGGGGAAGGATACACTTATAGAGAGTTCACTAAAAAGCTGGTGTCACGCACATAAAAGCGAGCAACGTGGATTTGCTGATTTGTAGAGGGAAGATTGTAGCTTGCCGCATGCACATAATTTTCATTCAATTAGGAGAAACTGCTCCGGTGACAAGCGCGAGAGGAGCATCGTAGTGAAAGCTACACGTGGAGGCTAGGGAACATCTCGAGCAAGATTCCAGAGACTTCTATGGGTCATTATCATACACGATGGGCACAAAATGATTGAGACACCGGAGGGCAGGACTCGGCAAGGGGGCATCATTGATCAAGGAAAAGAAGGGAGGGAGGGAGGCTTCTATCCAGACAGGGAATAAGAGTGCGAGAGGAACATACAACATCACAGAGAGTACCGAGAGCAGAAGATCAGAGAATTTGATACATTGATTCCCAGGGCGGGATATCGAGGGGATTCCAGCATTGCATCCACCATCGAGCAGCAGGAGTCAGAACTTCTAAGAGCTTGAGCAGAGAGATAGACATCCTTAATTGTCTTGTGCTCTATTTTTCTGCATGAACTTCTTTGATTATTTTTTTATTTTTTCATTAAAACCAACCATTATATACAGCTAAATTCATTCGGGAGGGGGGGGGGGATAATCTAGTTGATTAGATTTTCTTATTCTGATTCATGCACTAGGTCGTTTTCTGGATTGTCTCTCTTGCAGAATGTATTTATTTTCAAAACAACAAGATCGAGTGAAAATCGATATTGATTGAATCTTAATGAAAACTGTTTTAATATGAGGGACTCATTGAAAAATGAGTCCTGCTCAAATTAGAGAGACACACTGAACTCAACTGTCAAGTTGAGCCCAGGGACATATGACTTGTTATCTCCATTTGATGTAATGACTTTTACAACCGAAGGACTGTAAGAGTTATTTCATCACAAACTTACCAGACGACAAATCTGGCTAGTTACTCTAAGTCAGATCCATATTTCTAAAACTTTAGTGCATGAATGATGCTAAGAAATATCGAATAGGCAAGTGGACTTCTTCCCCCTACTCATATATTGGTTGTTTACACCACAATTTCTCTTGCTGCTCTATCTACTCCCCTTACACTCACCAATTCACATTCACTTCTTCACACACTAATTCTCACTCACTCTACTTCACCACCACCAACTGCATTTGGTTGTTCTTGTGTTTGTTTTTGTGTAGTTTATTTTTTTTAGATTTCCAAACACAACATGAGGCCTCCCTGTGATTCGACCATATCATTCCATTGTCCTAAGTAGTATGTAGGGTATAAATTGTAGTTTGTCGCTTATGCCCAATGACGTGCGAGCATGAAAATTTTGGCACCGTTGCTGGGGAGGCTAGGTGAGACATTAAAAAAACCAAACAAAAATTCACATATAAAAAAAATATAAAAATCACTAAAAAAACTAAAAAATATTCTGCAAAATGAAAATTGAAATTTAAAAAAAAAATTGTGAAGCTGCTGCATACAAACCAGGTCTATGTTCAAACACATAGTACCTGGTAATACTGACATTGATAAGCACCTCAAGGAAGTGAAAAAGAACAAAGCCATGGTCAAAATGGAAGATAACATAAATGAAAAATTGAACAATCCACTTCCTGAGAATTTGAACCCACCTGGGAATGAGATAGCTGAGAGGAAAAGTTTGAGAGAGTTATTGCTACCTTTAGTATCTAAAAACCCTTCATGCATTAGACTCTCTCCTAGGTCTGGAAATTACGAGATAAAGAAATCGATGCTTATTCCGCTTCTGTCCTTTAATGGAATGCCTAGTGAAGAGTCTCTTGACTTCATTAGAGCCTTCTATTGTAGTGTCAAGCAGCGACCACTTAGGGGTGTCACTGAGGAAGAGCTTAAACTGAGAGTGTACCCCTTCTGCCTTAAGGGAAATGCTACGTCTTGGTTCCAATAGTTAGAAGAATAATTCTTTGTCACTTGGGATCAAGTTTACAATGATTTCACAATGAAATTCTATCCTAGGAGGTTGACATCTGAGATTAGGCACAAAATTTCTGGATTCCTTCAGGATGAATGAGAACTATTTCATGAAGCCTGGGATATGTTTAGAGGTTTGCTTAGGCAGTGTCCAAACCATCAATGTACACCCCAATTATTCATGGTCACCTTCTACAACAGTCTCACCCCTTACCACCAAACCTTGGTGGATTAGTCTTCTCAAGGAGACTTTAGTGATAGGACTTCTAAGGAGCTCAAATTGTTTTTAATACCTTAGCTCAAAACTCCCAACATAAATGCTCTAGGAGGAGAACCATTGTGAGAAAGGAAACTGCCCCTGCTCCTCAGGATAAATCCCAAGCTACTGGGTGCTTTAATGAGAACCCTCATCAAACCCTTAAGAAGAAATGCCACCATTGTGGCATGTAAGGCCATTCTCAAACTTGTTGTACAAACTTCAATATGCCTGTCCAGCCTCATGAGAGTGCCAGCTTCGCTGGCTATGGACCTCAGATGCAACCTAAGGAAGATCCTTTTTCTAACACCTACAATCATGGGTATATGAACCATTCGAACCATTCATGGAGGGAGCAGGGAGTTCTCCGACCTATTGCCCCTCCTGTATTTCAGCAGCCTCTTAGGCATTATTTCCAACCCCTACCCCAACCCCATCCCAAACCTAAGGGTGAGTCATACAAACACAAAATATGAGGTGAGAGACATGTTCCATCAGTTTATAGGGATGTTTGATGAACAAAAGACCAAAAATGACTATTATAATGTTCAAATGGATGCTAGAATGAGGAATTTGGAAATTCAAATGGGGCAGTTGGCTATGGATGCTAGAAATAAAGAAAAGGGTAGGCTTCCCAGCACCACTGAAGCCAATCCTTTGGAGAATTCCATGGTTGTGACCACCATAAGTGGTCGCCAAACTCACCAAGAGCCTAGAAAAGAACCACATAATGCTGAAAATGAAAAACTGGATGATTGTGGAAACTCAAATATGAAAGAACCTGAATCCATAAAACTGGACAACACCACTAAAATTCCTCCAATTCCTGCTGTTCCAACTCAAAAACCCAAATAAATGGATTAAAAAAAGACAACAAAGGTAAGTAAATTTTTGAAGAATAAGGTGAAGAGATTCCCCCAATTGTGAAGAATTTTGACCTTGCAATCCCATTACCACAAAGAATTAAGAATCCAATTCATGATTATGAACTTTTTAAATTTTTTGAATTTGGTTAAAAAGATGAACATTGATATCCAATTCTTGGAAGCATTATTTGAAAGCCCTTCATATCTGAAATCACTCAAGAAAATCCGTTCAAATAAAAAGACATTGGGAGAATTTTCCACATATAGCTAAATAGTGGAGTGTAGTGTAGTCTTGCCGAATAGGATACCTCCTATGCTTCAGGACCCAAGAAGCTTTGTCATCCCTTGCACTTTTGGGGATATAGGTGGTAAGTTCAACTGTTTGTGTTATCTGGGTGCTACTATTAATTTTATCCCACTGTCAATTTTTTATCACCTGAGATTAGGAATTCCCTAACCCACCACTGTTGTGTTACAGCTTGCTGATAGGTCCATTACTCTTCTAGTGGGTAGGGTCAATGATCTGTTAGTGAGAGTAGGCAAAATCTTTCTACCCGCTGACTTTCTTATCCTTGATATGGAGTGTGACCAGGAGGTTCCTATCATTCTTAGTAGGCCCTTCTTGGCCACAGGGGGAGCTGTGATATATGTGTCTAAGGGGAAAATCATTTTCAATAGGGGTGAACAGAAAAAATAATTCCATGTGTTTAAGAATGTCCAAGAACCCACCCAACCAATTTTCCAAAAATATGAGATGTTAATTGTTGAGAGTAGTGTTGATGAGGAGGAAGATGAGTTTATGAGAATGATAGATGAAATCAATAGTGAACCTGAGATCCCTACTGCCGATTTCATGGGGATCAACTCAAGTAAGGAGAGAAAATTTGTTGATGAATACGATGGATAATTCTTGGAGAACCTAGATGAGTTTGTTTTGGAGCACATTCTTACCCCGAGAGAGGAGTCTAAGTTTGAGGATATATTTTTTGGATGCTCTATCACTAAAGAAAAAATCCTTCTCTACTACCTTCTTTAAGAGGCAACATGAAGACCTTGGGCCACCCCGACCCAAGTGACTTCCCTCAATCTAGTCACCACCCACCCTTGAACTCAAACCCACCACTTCCCACCTGAAGTGTTATTCTATAGTAGATAGTTCCACCCTTCCTATTATTATTTCATCTAACCTAGAGGCGAGTCAAGAGAAAAATCTACTTACTATTTTGATGAAATACAATTCAGTCATAGGCTGGTCAATTTCTGATATCAAGGGGATACGTCCAGCCATCTGTATGCATAAAATTACCATGGAACCTGAGTGTAATCATAGAGTTGAATCCCAACGAAGACTCAACCCCATCATGAAGGAAGTCGTGCTGGAATAATGTTTCTAATTTTTATATACCCTGAGTCAGTCTATATAAGTGGTACCCAAAAAGAGTGGAGTGGCAGTTGTCACTAATGAAAAGAATGATAAAATCTAGAAATGATATGTGGATAAATGTATAGAATGTATAGACTACCTAAAATTGAATGCTTCTATAAGAAAGGATCACTTCTCATGCCCTTTTTGGATCAAATTTTAGAGATATTGGATGGTCATGAATTCTTATGATTTCTTGATGGTTATTATGGCTACAACCAGATTTCCATTACACCTGAGGACCAAGAGAAAACCACCTTCACCTGTCCATTTGGGACAATTTCCTACCGAAAAATTCCCTTTGGAATATGTGGTTCTCCTACCACTTTTCAGAGGTGCCTGATGGCAATTTTTTCAGACATGATTGAATGGATAATTGAAGTGTTCATGGATGATTTTTCTAATGTGGGGAATAACTTTGACAAATGTCTGAAAAATCTGTAACTATTGTTAGAAAGGTTCCAAGAGACCAACTTAGTCTTAAATAGGGAAAAATGCCAATTCATGGCCACTGAAAGAAATGTTTTGGGACACAAAGTTTATAAGAAGTGGATGATGGTCGATAATCTTAAAATTGAGGTCATACAAAGGTTTTCCCCACCTGAAAATGTTTAATGAATCAAAAGTTTCTTGGGACATGTTGGGTTCTACAAGAGGTTCATTCAGGAATTTTATAAGATTACTAGAGCCCTGTGCTCCCTTCTAGTAAAGGATACACCCTTTTTCTTTGATGAGACATGTCTAAGATCCTTTAATCTACTTAAGGAGAAGTTTACTACTTCACATGTAATCACTGCTTCTGACTGGAAGCTACCCTTTGATGTTATTTGTGATGTTAGTGACTTTGCAGTAGGAGATCTGTTAGGGGATATGAAGGATAGGAAACTTCGTGTTATTTACTATGAAATAATGTTATTGGATGATGCCCAGAAGAATTATTATACAACTGAAAAAGGATTTGGCTGCTGTGATGTTTTCTTTGGAATAGTTCAGGCAGTACTTAATAGGATCAAGGATGATAATTTTCATAGATCATTCAATGGTAAAGTATTTTCTAGCTAAAAAAGACTCAAATCCCAAACCCATGAGGTGGACCTTGCAGTTACAAGAGTTTGATTTAGTGATTAAGGAAAAGAAAGGGTTTGAGAATGTAATTGCAGATCATTTGTCCCGATTGCCCATTTCCTAAGTAAGGATCCAAAAGAGATCAATACTTCTTTACCTGATGAAAATTGTTTTCTTCCTCTGTGCAACAGTCTGCTTGGTTTTCAGACTATGCCAACTTTCTGGCAGCTGGAGTCATGCCCAAGGATCTCTCACAAGACCAAAGGAAGAAGTTTATATCTAAACTTTAATATTATTTTTGGGATGACCCTCTTCTCTTTAAGTGGTGCGCTGATGGGATTTTGAGAAGATGTGTGGATGAGGATGAGATTTTCCCATACTTGAGATCTGCCATTCATCACCTTGGGGTGGACACCATGGAGGAGAAAGGGCTGCACAACAGGTCATACAGGATGGTTTCTAATTGCAACACTGTTTAAAGATGCTAGGAGTCTGGTTATTGGCTGTGAGAAATGTCAAATGTTGGGAAATGTCGGAAGAAGGTAAGAAATACCCCAAAAAAGTTATTCTAGAGGTTGAAATATTTGATGTGTGGGGCTTGGAATTCATGGTATCATTCCCATCCTCCTATGGGAATGAGTACATTTTAGTTTATGTGGACTATCTGTTCAGTGGGTTAAGGCAGTTTCCCTGCCTGACAATTTAGCTGCTAGTGTTGTGAAATTAATCAAGATAAAAACAACTTTTCCAGATTTGGTGTTCCTTGAGAATTCATCATTGATAATGGGACTCATTTTACGAATTATAATTTCAAAGGTTTGATGGAGAAGTATCGGTGCTCACATAGGACATACACCACTTATCACCCACAATCCAGTGGGTGAGAAGAAGTTTCAAACAGATAGCTTAAATGGATTTTAGAGAAAACAATGTCTAGCTCTAGGAATGACTGGTCAAGGAAGTTGGATGAGGCCCTTTAGACCTATAGAACTGCTTATAAGACTCTTATAGGGATTTCACCATATAGGATACTCTTTTGGAAAACATGACATCTACCTGTAGAGTTACAACAATGATCTTATTGGGCAGTGAAGGCACATAACATTGATTTTTATTCTTCTTGGAGCTAGGAGACTGTTAGAGCTAAGTGAGCTGGATGAGATTCGAAGAGAGTCCTATGAGAATACTAAAATTTACGAAGAAAGAAAAAAGGATTTTCATGACTCAATAATTCAAAATAGGAATTTCAAGGTTGGTGAGAGGGTCCCACTTTTCAATTCTAGATTGAAGTTGTTTCTAGGAAAGTTTAAGTCCACAAGGTTAGGACCCTTAACCATTGTTAGAGTCTTGGTTAATGGATATATTGAATTAGTTGGAGAAGAGAATCGACCATTCTTATTCAATGGTCAAAGGATAAAGCACTTCTTTGAGGGGAATCCAAAGGGATTGGATGCCATCTCTTTGTTGTAAGAATGAACTAATTCATGTCTAATTGAGGACTATAAACTCAGTGTTGCAGGGGAACTAACCCATGGTCGCTTAGTTGCTTTCCTTTTACTTTTATTCTTCAATAAAGTTAACTCCTGTTGCTTGTTCTCTTGTTTAATTTTTTAACTACTTTATGGTGCTTCATGATCTGTTATTGTTTTAGAGAGATTTGTTACTTCCAAATACTTGGCCATGAAACCCTAAGGGAGAAATCCACTACATCATATGGATAACATTTCTCTCTACTCACTCCCTTGGGTTACTTATGTTTTACTTAAAACTCTAAAATATTAGTTTACTTATTTGAACTCACAGGTTAATGAAGAAGAGTAACAACCCAGTACTACTGATGAGGATATGTTGATGGAATCCACTGTTAAAGGCCCAAAAATTCAGGGAAGTGTTGGTCTGCCCATTTTCACTTTAAATTACTTGCTTAATCTTTACTGTGAACTAAGTGTGGGGGTCTTCCCACTATTTTTTTTCGAAACTCTTAGACTGTGATTTATTTCATGTGTGTTCAACTGCTAGTATCTAGAGAGTTGAAAAATTATTTTGAGCTTATTTGTGAAACATGCTTGCACCCACTGCTTTCAATTTCATTATGCTACTGCTTCACATCACTGTTCATCATGCTTCTAATTAAATTTCATTGATAAAATATTTTGTCTGCTCATAATAATTCAAATTATGAACATTTTAGAAAATACACTTGGTTGCTGGTGGTGGTTGGTCGGGTTAGGTTCTTAATTTTCTGTTTTTTTTGTTTTTATTTTCTTTCACTTTTTGTGTGGAAAATAAATTTTTTGAACCTCCTTGCTACCTCTACATATCCTTTTAATGCTAAAATGTGTATTTTTTTTGTACATAAACTGTCTCCCACCTTGAGAGTCAACATTGGAGACAATGTTGGGTTCTAAGTGTGGGGAGATGGGTCATTCTAGTTTCATGTTTAATCCGCCCCTCTCGAACATGAGTTTGTTAAAAAAATGGTCAATTTTTTTTCAAAAATTGTTCAGAATATTTCAGACAATTTCAAATTCTTTCATCACATGATGGTAATTGGAGGTTCAATGGTACTTCAATTATGTAATGTTTAGTGGATAAATGTTTGTTGGTGGTTGATAGTGAAACTTAGTCAGAAACTGTTAAGCATGAGTGATTATTGAGTAGAATTGTTCTCTGTCAATATGATCGTTTCTGTTTAGGAACTGAAGATGGGAGTGTGACAGGATAAGTTTTGTGGAATTACAATCATGGATTAGGGTAAATAGAATTTCTCACTGGATCCTAGGGGAATCACAATCTTATTAAATAATATTCAGTCGCTTTAGGAAGTCAACTCGAATCTTTTTTAGTTAAGTCATTTGTAACTAGAGTAAAATGGGAAAATGGGATCCCACGGTGAGTATCTGAGACAAGGTGCATTGGGTGCATTTATGTGAATAAATATATCCAATTTCAATCATAATAAGTGCTATGTACGGTGCTCTGCACATGGAATATGGCTGGGAAAATTTAAATAAAGTGCTCTTGTCCAAAATGAGCTCATTATGTTGAGGAGAATTTTGAACATAGACGAAGAAGGGAGAAATTGACTTGGTTAATGTTCATTTGATTTGAATCAGTAAAGTAAAAAAATTAATGGACATTAATTTTTGGAACTTGGGGGAAGGTGAGAATAGAAGGTGCTCTTGGTTATAACTGAGTTCCAATTCATCTAACCTTTCATAACTCCTTGAATCAGTATTTGATTTGGAAGGTGAAGTAGGACAATTAATGAGTACATATAGAAGGAATGACATACTTGAAAGTGTATGAATGTTTGAGGATATTGACTTCTGGGGAGTATTTGAAGCTAGGCAGGACACTATTTTTGAACACCTTTTAAAAGCCTAACTCATTGGTCGGTCCTTCTCCTCTGGGTATTAATGTTTAATCATGCACATTTTGAGTTGAAACTCACAAATCATCATTCTGTTTTAATGTTAAATGAATGTATTTTTTTGAGGACAAACAAAATTTTAAGTGTGGGGGAGTGTGATGTGGTAGTGTTTTAACACTCTTTCCCACATCATTTTTTCATTTTTATTGACTTTTTTATTTTAAAATGTTGTTTTTAGTAAATAATTGATAATTGTAGTGATTTTGTACTTTCCTTGCAAAATAATCATTTTTGGTTTTAATCATGTGTTTTTAGTATTCATTATAGTCTTTTTAAATAATTCTAAAATTAAATTAGTCTTGTTAATTTGACTTTTATTTATTTATTCTTTTATTTTTACAAATTTTTCATTCTAGTGAGTTTATTAACTCATTAATTAAATTAATTGATTCTTTATTCTTTAAATTGTAAATAAATAACTCATTTTAGATTTTAGTATTTTAATAATTAAATTAATTTTAACAATTTAGGTTTATTCAATTAATATTTTTTATTCTTTAATTTACTTTATAAATTCTGTAATTAATTGGTTAATTAATTTAAGTTAGTGACTTTTAATGTTTTAATTTGTTCTTTAATTAATTTTTTATAAATTTATTAAAAATAAATGCATTATTTTAAATAAATCATAATTAATTTTATTATTTGGGATTGTTTTATTTATTTAGTATTTAATAACCTTATTTTTAATTTAATTGATTAGTTTTTAGTTGTATTAAATTTTTAATTAATTTAATTTTTGTTTGGTTTGCAGGTGTTATTGTCACACTGTCCTGTGCCACCGGTTCAGCCTCACAGTGAGACCGTGAGCATCATTCATGGTGCCACGGATTTCTACCGACCATATCCCAAAACCAGTGCCACACCCACTGTCCCACCCTATCCCCCACTCATGGTGAGACCATGAGAAATCTTCATGGTGGCACATCTCACCATTTCCCCAGCAACTATTTCTCCTCATTTATCACTCTTCCTTCACGGTGCCTCCTTCTTGCTTCACACTACACCCCGTCACCCCCGCTACTCCTCTGCTTCTTCCTCATCCAAAAAACATTCACACTCAGCAACACAAAAATTCAAGAAAACAAAACAACATCATAGTAGCAAGCACAAAAGATCCGAAGAATCACCGAATCTCAATAGAACAATTTTGGAAGAACAACATAATACAAATTCAGAACAAAAAATCACACAAAATCACTATCAATTTTCAACACAACCAATAAAAATTATCTGAATAATTCCAAGAATGAATCAGCTTCACAAAACAAAATATGAACCCAAAAACACTTTCACTTGGAAATTTCAGATCTGAAACACCTACCACTCTATGTCAAACATGCCTCGATCCCACAGCCCACATCACCCAAATCCGCCGCGCCTAATCCTGCTCATCGCTGCACCTCATCCTAAATTAGCCATACCTGTAACATCCAAAGTAAGTAATGAATAATATATATTTTTATGTATGCCTATTAATGAATTAGACAGTGTTTTAGAGGCTTCAAATGAAAATAAATCCAATCTTAAGCATGAAATACACTAATATTTTTAAAAGATTGTTTTACTGCATTTTAATGGAAAACCATTTTTAAATATATCTTTTGACAATTTTATAAGATATTATTGTCAAAATAAACTTATTCTTTATGATTGGGACATCAAAATTTACTTTGTGTGAATTTTTGGTATTTTTCCGATAAAGTTCATTTTTTAATGAATAGTGAAAAATGTTGTATTTTAATTCAAAACCTCTTTTTAATCTAATTTATTTATATGATTAGATTATATTTTTAATTGGTTTTAAATTTAAATTAGAATATATTTTTACCATTTAATCCAATGTTGGTCATTGGAATCAATTTAACTTTGAAATTGGACTTAAACTAGTGTCAATCTTTTGATACTTATTGTTTCATAAAAACACACTATTTGTCATGATAGCAGGAATTAATTATTAAATTAATTAATGCATATTATATGTTTTGAATTTTGTAAAATAGACATCATTTTTTAATTCAGAATATCAAATATATCTTAGGGTGAAGTTTTGGAAGTTTTCTAAAAAACTTCAATTTTTGATGAATAGTGAAACCACTAAGTGGTTGTTAAAGAAACTGATTTTTCGTTTAAATGAAACTTTGCCACTTCTGAGATTTGATTTTCAAAAATCCGACATATATGGTTTTCATTAAGAAGTAAAATGTGGTTCAATGAGATTAAAATAATTGTTTGGTGAATAGTAACTTTAAAGTTCTTAATCGCGATTAGAGGTAATTAGTGTAGTTTAAGGTAAAAATAATATTTTAATAATATGAGATGAGCTTGAAACATGTCCTACCATTATTGTATGTGTCATGGCCGACCAAGACAATCCATGGGTAAACTTGGGGACCCCATGGAGCCACCTTTGTTGGGAAATGACATAAATAACTTTTTATTTAATGTAAAAGTAAAAATAACACAAACATGAGATGTTTTACTAAATGAATTTTTACATGGGGTTATACAAGTCATATTTTTGACTATAAATATTCATTAAAAAGATAAAAATCTTCCCTACATCATGATATTTGTTTTATAATTTTTAGACTTTAAATAACGTAAATTATTTATGACATCATGATGATGCAACGATTACCTCATTAATAAAGGATTTAAATAAAATGAAATGATAATGTAAAATCTATGACCTACACATGTAAAAAACCTATTTTAGGGGTGGATTTAGAACCCTTATCACCTTACCCTAAAATTATATCAATGTGGGACCTTTTGAATCCGAAACTCATTTTAAAATAATGTAACATTTCTTTACTTTCCACGAGTGCCCCTCCTCTCCTATTATAAAAGGCCCTCACCTCTACCTCCTTACCCACACTTCCAAAGCCTTTGGCTCAGCCAACCCCTGCCCATTTGTCTCTACACATCCCTATATTACTCCTTGAAGCCTCACTTTGGGCATAAGTGTTCCCATGGAATCCTTTGAGCTCAAACCAAAGGGAGTTACCCGATTTTAAGGTAATGTCTTCACTTGAGTCCTTTTGTTTTATTTTGCTTCTCCAACCCCCTAAACTCTTTTTATTCATTTATTTTGTAACAAATCCAGTATATTAAATATACTAGGATGTTTTTATAATAAGTATTCGAGCTACACCTACACACACCTACATCTAATGGTTAAAGAACATACTGTTTCCGTGGATGACGAATTTCTGCCTCCCGAAACGATGATTGTTCAACATTCTTTTAACACCTTCAAAGGTGGCCATTAAGATGAAATTATATTTATATATGATATATAATATGTTTATGTTTTCCTTAAGATTCTGTATTTTTAATTTTGGGCATACCATTATGGTTTCCATTATGGGTAAACGCGATATCTTCATTTAAGGAAGTGCGGACTACCGCCCCCTCAAAGTGATTTGATTCGTTAATACCATATATGGGACGTATAAAGGATGGAGTTATGATATTATATATGATATTACACTGGAATTATAATATACCTTTATATCATTATGATTCCATTCTATAAAATATTAAATAGAAATGAAAGTAGCGTTCATGCGTACGTACGGCTTACCGTCTCCATGAACGGTGCATTTCATTTCTTACCTCTAAATGATTATGTAATATTATAAATGCATGCATGTAATGGATATATATGACATATATGATATCTACATCATGAATACCATTCTGGATATAATGGATACATGAACAACTTGTAATTATAAAGGGTTTATTTTTGACTCAAGTACCAATGATCGTTAAAACGACCGTTATTAACATAAATAATTACATAGTGTTCATGACATGGAAATTAGTGATATAAAAGGAATAATGAACTTTAAAAAGGTTATTAAACAAGTATAAATTAACTCAAGTTTATTATTCAGTAGATTAAAGATCGATCGAGTCAAGTCGGACCCGAGGTATGGGACTTCGTCTCAATCTCCTTTCATTTAGGCTTATTTTGTTTTATACACAACCTTCTTTATACGGTGTATAAACCTCTTTGACTTTTAAGTTTATTCAAAATGAATATTTTTTATACGAAGCATTTACTAAAGTACAAAAGGGAATGTTTTTGTCGTACGTATGCGGCGACAACGACTTCTCCACCGCCGTGACCGTTATTTGAGTTTCAGCTTCCTCTACAAGCCATACCTTTTTTTAAAAGAAAAATAAATACCATGTTTTAATTTTATTTTATTTTGGTATTGAAAATGGTTTTCATAATGTTTTTATATCAATGTGTTGTATTGATATCTTGTGATTGAAAGGTGGAAATGTTATGTTTCCTTTATGCATGTTTTATGTGATACGATTATGTTGATGTTCTTGGGAATTATTATGAAGACAGGTGGTTCCGTGATAAACTAAGGGCGGGTGAGCCTGATATAGCTCTCCAATGCATTGGGTAACGTGAAGGAGTGAAACGTTAAGGTTTCTCTGAGGAGATTTAGGGAACATACTGTGATGGGTATTCCAAACGTAACCAAGAGGGTTACTCCCTACGTAAGAATGTTATGAATGCCTCAAGTTACCTTTATGTCTTATGATTTCTATGATTTATTCATGATTTGATGAGGTATGTTAAAGTGCTTATGTTTTATGGGTAAATTATGATTTCATTCTTATGTATATATGTACCCATGTTTCCTTTCCATATTTTTATAACCCATACTGAGCTTTTTATGCTAATCCCATGTTTTTTTTGAAATGTTTTTCACAGGTCAAGGGAAAGGTACATGATATGATGATAGTGTCAAGGAAGTGTCAAGAATGAATCCATGTTTTATTTTAAATATGTTTCCATTGATGGGAAAAATGAATACTATCTTTATGTAACCACTTTGTTTATATGTGGAATGTAATGCAATTTTTATGTTCTAATTCTCTAAAACTCTAAACCTAAAAAATCCTCAATGTGTAATCTTGTAATAACTCAAGATTAAGTAAGGTTTAAGGCCAGTGACTTATAGTTAGTATCAGAGGGTCGGTTTAGATAACTTTAGGAGTTAGAATTCTATTAAATGATTATCCAAAAATATTTTTTTTATGGTCAAATTGAAATGATATAGCATTTGAAGATTACCATGTTGCTTCATCTAAGACATGTTTGTTCAGAATGGTTTTCCGCAGAGGAAACAGGGAAGTAGTGCTAGGAAGGCATACAGAAGGAAATAACCTTCTGAATCAGCATCCTGAGATGGTCAGAATTGGAACTGAACAGTTTGTTGCAGTAATGGCGTAGTTGACTCAAGCAATAAATGGTGGTGGTATCCATGCACGAGATCAGCCAGATCAACCACAGAGGAACATGTCAGTGGTGGAACATTTCATGAGGCAACATCCCCCATCATTCAGAGGATCATCTAACCCTGTGTTAGCTAAAGGGTGGATTAAAGCACTGGAGATGATTTTCGATGTCATGGGGTGTTCAGACAATCAAAAGGATAGTCTTGCTATTTACCGTATGGAGGGTGAAGCAGATCAGTGGTGGTCGATGGTTAAAAATATCAGGGACGCTGATGAGATTGATACTCTTGACTGGGATGAATTTAAAGGCATGTTTCTAGAAAAGTATTTTCCTAAGGCTGTTTGACTTAGTATGGAAAAACAATTCTTGGAATTGAGGCAAGAGGAAGACTCAGTGGCTGCCTATGAAGAGAGGTTCACTCGATTGGCAAGGTATGCTCCAAATTTTATCCGAGACCTTGATAGTAAAATCAATCGTTTTTACTCAGGATTAAAGCCAAAATATCGATGGGCATTAGCTTCTCCAGAGTTTAAAAGTAATGAAAAGATTGTTCGATGTGCTGAGAAGGTGGAAATGGAGTTTGCCGATGATCAAGTGTTCTATAACAACCAGCAGAAGAAGAGACCGAGGTGACATGAGAAAGGGAAGAATTATTCAAAAAAGTATGATGGTAAGAAAACTAAGTTTCCAGTTTGTGATAAATGTGGCAAAAGGCATGATGGGGAATGTCTTCTGAATTCTGGAAAGTGCTACCGATGTGGTAAGATGGGACATAAGGCTCGTGATTGCACTGAAAAAGATCAAGGTGATGGTAAGTCCAAATTTTATTTACATTTAGTGAAATGTTTTAAGTGAAATGAGATGGGTCACTATGAAAATGAGTGTCCGAAAAAGAACTCGAGTGATGTGAAGCAGTTAGACTACAAGAAGAAAGGGGTGGTGAAATCCTTTGCAACTACTTCAGCAGATGTCGGGCCATCAAATGAAGTTGTATCAGGTACTTTGTTTATTTTTTCAGATTATTCCAGTGTGTTGTTTGATTCGGGGTCTACACATTATTTCATCTTTGAAAACTTTTCTAGTATAATAAGAATACCATCTCAAGAAATGACTCCTGAACATGTGGTAAAAACACCTGGGGGAAATTTTGAGGCAAAAAGAATTTATAAGAATCTTCCTATCCTTATCCATGGAAAGAACCTACTTGCGAACCTTATTGTTTTACCTCTAGTAGAGTTTGATGTTATCCTTGGTATGGATTGGCTCTCTATTTACCATGCTAAGATTGACTGTAGAGCTAAAGAAGTTTCTTTTCAGAAAGAATTTTTGTTTGGGTACAAGAATGAACCCTTACTGTTGATAACTTATCAAGAGGCCGAGAAACTTGTAAAAGATAGAAATGAATGTTACCTTGAACATATTGTTGAAAACAAGGGAACTGTTCAGATTAATGATGTGCCAGTGGTAAATGAGTATCCTGATATTTTTCCTGATGAGTTTCCGGGAATAATACTAGATCGGGAAGTTGAATTTTCTGTTGACTTAGTTCCTGATGCTAAACCAATTTCGAAACCCCCTTATCGAATGGCTCAAATTGAACTTTTAGAGTTGAAGGAGCAATTGCAAGATTTATTAGAGAAAGGTTTCATTCGACCTAGCTCGTCACCATGGGGTTCTCCTGTTTTATTTGTTAAAAAGAAAGATGGTTCTATGAGACTTTGCATTGATTATAGAGCCTTGAATAACATCACTATTAAGAACAAATATCCTTTTCCTCATATCGATGATTTGTTTGATCAGCTCCAGGGAGCTCAGTATTTTTCAAAGATTGACCTGAGATCGGGGTACCATCAGCTGAAGGTAAAGCAAGAAGATGTTCCGAAGACTGTGTTTCGTACAAGATATGGCCATTATGAATTTGTAGTAATGCCTATTGGGCTAACCAATGAACCGGCTGTATTCATGGACATAATGAATAGATTTTTCCATGAGTTCTTGGATAAGTTTGTGGTGGTTTTCATTGATGATATTTTGGTGTTTTCTAAAAGTAAAGAGGAGCATGAAAGACATTTAAGGGTTATTTTGAAAACCTTAAAAGAAAAGAAATTGTATGGGAAATTTAGAAAGTGTGAGTTTTGGTTGCAACAAATTTCTTTCCTTGGTAACATTATTTCTAAATACGGGATAACCGTTGATCCTGCAAAAACAAAGGTTGTTGAAGAATGACGAAGACCCACAAATGTAACATAGATTCGCAGTTTCCTTGGTTTGGCAGACTATTACTAAAGGTTTGTTAGAAATTTTTCACGGTTATCTAGTCCAATGACTAAGCTAACTCGGAAGGGTGTTAAGTTTATCTGGACAACAGAATGTGATGATTGTTTTCAGGAACTGAAAAGAATATTGGTGAATGCTCCAGTTTTGGCACTACCTTCCAGGAATGGTGAGTTTTTTATCTACAGTGATGATTCATTGAAAGGACTTGGTTGAGTCCTAATGCAAAATGATCAGGTAATTGCTTATGCTTCACGACAGTTGAAAACTCATGAGGTAAATTACCCTACACATGATTTGGAATTAGCTGCTGTTGTTTTCGCTTTAAAAATTTGGAGGCATCATTTGTATGGAGTAAAGTGTGAAATATATACCGATCACAAACGTTTAAAGTATATATTCACTCAGAAAGAATTGAACATGAGACAAAGGAGATGGCTATAATTAATCAAGGATTATGATTGTACAATTCATTACCATCCGGGAAAAGCAAATAAAGTGGCTGATGCTTTGAGTCGAAAAAGTAATACTTTATTAACAATGTTGCGGTTGGAACGTGATCCTTTGGTTAAGGATTTGATGAACTTTGGAATATAAGTTTTTGGTGCAGGATGTTCTTCTGTTTTGTTTCTGGCATCAGTGAAATCTTCTCTATCAGACAGAATCAAGCAAGTACATAATCAAGACAGTGAGTTGTAGAAAAAGGTAGAGCTGGTTCAGAAGGGTAAGTTGCCCGAATTCAACATTGATAATGATTGCGTTTTGATATTTGGGAAGAGATTGTGTGTGCCTTGTGATTCACAGTTGAAGAGAGAGTTGTTATGTGAAGCTCATAGTTCTCCGTTTTCAGTTCATCCTGGCAGTACTAAGATGTACAGAGATCTGCAGGAGTATTACTGGTGGGATGGAATGAAAAGAGATATTGCTGATTTTACTGTGAAGTGTTTGACATGTCAATAGGTTAAAGAAGAGCGACAGTTACCGAAAGTGATGCTTCAGCCTTTACCAGTGCCAGAGTGGAAATGGTAGAATATATCCATGGACTTTGTTGTGGGGTTACCGAAGACATCTCGAGGTAATAATGCAATCTAGGTTATTGTTGATTTCTTGACTAAATCTGCTCATTTCCTTGCTATACGAGATAATTTCTCTCTAGATCAACTTTCCCGTTTGTATCTTAAAGAGATAGTCAGGTTACATGGAGTTCCTCTCTCCATTGTATCTGACCGTGATCCCAGGTTCACTTGTAACTTTTGTAAAGGCCTTCAGAAGTCGTTGGGTACTGAATTAAATTTTAGTACAACTTTTCATCCTCAATCAGATGGGCAGTCAGAACGAACGATTCAGACCTTGGAGGATATGCTACGAGCCTGTTCAATGGATTATCAGGGAAGTTGGTACCAACATATTTCTTTGGTTGAGTTTTCTTATAATAACAGTTTTCATTCCAGTATACAGATGGCACCATTTCAGGCATTATATGGGAAGCGGTGACGAACTCCATCTTTCTGGGATGAAGTGGGTGAAAGGAAGTTGATGAGACCAGAATTGGTAGAAGAGTTGGCAACAAAAGTTCAACTGATACAGAAACACATGAGAACAGCTCAGAGCAGGCAGAAGAGTTATGCGGATAACCGGAGGAAGGATCTATCTTTCGAGGTAGGTGATCATGTTTTTCTCAAAGTCTCACCATGGAAAAGTGTGATGCAATTTGGTAAGAAAGGAAATCTGAGTCCAAGGTTCATTGGACCATATGAAATTCTGGAGAGAGTTGGATTAGTTGCATACCAGGTCGCTTTACCTCCGAGTTTATCTCAGGTACCCAATGTTTTTCATGTTTCGATGCTGAGAAAGTACATGCCAGATCCATCTCATGTTTTGAGTCCAGAGGTAGTTCAGATGGAAGAGAACCTATCATATGAGGAACAACCGGTCCAGATTCTTGACCATAGGGAGCAAGTGTTATGGAATAAGGTGATTAATCAGGTAAAGGTTTTGTGGAAAAACCATATGATGGAAGAGGCAACATGAGAATCTGAAAATGCAATGAGGGATAAGTACCCCCATTTATTCGATATGTAAATAAATTGTGGGGACACAATTTTCTAAAGGGGGGAAGGATGTAACATCCCAAGTAATTAATGAATAATATATATTTTTATCTATGCCTATTAATTAATTAGATAGTGTTTTAGAGGCTTAAAATGAAAATAAATCCAATCTTAAGCATGGAATACACTAATATTTTTAAAAGATTGTTTTACTGCCTTTTAATGGAAAAACATTTTTAAATCTATATTTTAAAAATTTTATAAGCTATGTTTGTCAAAATAAACTTATTATTTATTATTGGAACATCAAAATTTACTTTGTGTGAATTTTTGGTATTTTTCCGATAAAGGTAATTTTTTAATGAATAGTGAAAAATGTTGTATTTTAATTCAAAATCTCTTTTTAATCTAATTTATTTATATGATTAGATTATCTTTAGAATTGGTTTTAAAGTAAAATTAGAATATATTTTTACCATTTAATCCAATTGTGGTCATTGGAATCAATTTCACTTTGAAATTGGAGTTAAACTAGTGTCAATCTTTTAAAACTTATTGTTTCATAAAAACACGCTATTTGTCATGACAACGGGAATTAATTATTAAATTAATTAATGAAACTTATATGTTTTGAATTTTGTAAAATAGAAATCATTTTTTAATTCAGAATATCAAATATAGCTTATGGTGAAGTTTTGTAATTTTTCTGAAAAACATCAATTTTTGATGAATAGTGAAACCACTAAGTGGCAGTTAAAGAAACTGATTTTTCGTTTAAATGAAACTTTGCCACTTCTATGATTTGATTTTCAAAAATTCGACATAAATGGTTGTAATTAATAATTAAAATGTGGTTCAATGAGATTAAAATAATTTTTTGGTGAATAGTAACTTTTAAGTTCTTAATCGCGATTAGAGGTAATTAGTGTAGTTTAAGGTAAAAATAATGTTTTAATAATATGAGATGAGCTTGACACATGTCCTACCCTCATTGGATGTGTCATTGCCGACCAAGACAATCCATGGGTCAACTTGGGGACCCCATGGAGCCACTTTGGTTGGGAAATGACTTAAATAACTTTTTATTTAATGTAAAAGTAAAAATAACACAAACATGAGATGTTTTACTAAATAAATTTTTAAATGGAGTTATACAAGTCATATTTTTGACTATAAATATTCATTATAAATCTAAAATAATTTCCTACATCATGATATTTTTTATATAATTTTTAGACTTTAAATAAATTAAATTATTTATGACATCATGATGATGCAACAATTACCTCATTAATAAAGGATTTAAATAAAATGAAATGATAATGTAAAATATATGACCTATACATGTACAAAACCTATTGGATGGGTGTATTTCTAACCCTTATCACATTACCCTCGAATTATATCAATGTGGGACATTTTGAATCCGAAACTCATTTTAAAATAAAGTAACATTTCTTTACTTTCCAAGAGTGCCCCTCCTCTCCTCTTATAAAAGGCCCCCACCTCTACCTCTTTACCCACACTTCCAAAGCATTTGGATCGGCCAAACCCTACCCATTTTGTCTCTCCACATCCCTCTCTTACTCCTTGAAGCCTCACTTTGGGCAGAAGTCTTCCCAAGGAAGCCTTTGAGCTCAAACCAAAGGGAGTTACCCAATTTTAAGGTAATGTCTTCACTTGAGTCCTTTTGTTTTATTTTACTTCTCCAACCCCCTAAAATCTTTTTATTCATTTTTTTGTAACAAATACAGTATATTCAATATACTAGGATGTTTTTATAAGAATTATTCGAGCTACACCTACACACACCTACATCTAATGGTTAAAGAACATACTGTTTCCGTGGATGGTGAATTTCTGCCTCCCGAAACGATGATTGTTCAACATTATTTTAACACCTTAAAAGGTGTCCATTAAGATGAAACTATATTTATATATGATATATAATATGTTTATGTTTTACTTAAGCTTATGTATTTTTCATTTTGGGCATACCATTATGGTTTCCATTATGGGTAAACGCGATATCTTCATTTAAGGATGTGCGGACTACCGCCCCTCAAAGTGATTTGATTCGTTAATACCATATGTGGGACGTATAAAGGATGGAGTTATGATATTATATAAGATATTACACTAGAATTATAACATACCATTATATCATTATGATTCCATTCTATAAAATACGAAATAGAAATGAAAGTAGCGTTCATGCGTACGTACGGCTTACCGTCTCCATGAACGGTGTATTTCATTTATTACCTCTAAATGATTATGTAATATTATAAATGCATGCATGTACTAGATATATATGACATATATGATATCTACATCATGAATAAAATTCTGGATATAATGGATACATGAACAACTTGTAATTATAAAGGGTTTATTTTTGACTCAAGTACCAATGATCGTTAAAACGACCGTTATTAACTTAAATAATTACATAGTGTTCATGACATGGTAATTAGTGATATAAAAGGAATAATGAACTTTAAAAAGGTTATTAAACAAGTAGAAATTAACTCAAGTTTATTATTCCGGAGATTAAAGAACGATCGAGTCAAGTCGGACCCAAGGTATGGGACTTCGTCTCAATCTCCTTTCATTGAGGCATATTTTGTTTTATACACAACCTTCTTTATACGGTGTATAAACCCCTTTGAATTTTATGTTTATTCAAAAGGAATCTTTTTTATACGAAGCGTTTACTAAACAAAAAAAAGGGAATGTTTTTTTCGTACGTATGCGGCGACAACGACTTCTCCGCCGCTGTGACCGTTATTTGAGTTTCGACTTCCTCTACAAGACATACCTTTTTTTTAAAAGAAAAATAAATATCATGTTTTAATTTTATTTTATTTTTTTATTGAAAATGGTTTTCATAATGTTTTTATATCAATGTGTTTTATTGATATCTTGTGATTGAAAAGTGGAAATGTTATGTTTCCTTTATGCATGTTTTATGTGATACGATTATGTTGAGGTTCTTGGACATTATTATGAAGACGGGTGTTTCCATGATAAACTAAGGGCAGGTGAGCCCAATATAGTTCTCCAATTCATTGGGTAACGTGAAGGAGTGAAAAGTTAAGGTTTATCTGAAGAGATTTAGGGAATATACTGTGATGGGTATTCCAAATGGAACCAAGAGGGTTACTCCCTATGTAAGAATGTTATGAATTCCTCAAGTTACCTTTATGTATTATGATTTCTATGATTTATTCATGATTTGACGAGGTATGTTAAAGTGATTATGTTTTATGGGTAAAGTATGATTTCATTCTTATATATATACATACTCATGTTTCCTTTCCATATTTTTATAACCCATACTGATCTTTTTATGCTCATCCCAAGTTTTTTTTGAAATGTTTTTCACAGGTCAAGGGAAAGGTACATGATATGATAATAGTGTCAAGGAAGTGTCAAGGAAGTGTCAAGAATGAATCCATGTTTTATTTTAAATATGTTTCCATTGATGGGAAAAATGAATACTATCTTTATGTAACCAATTTGTTTATATGTGGAATGTAATGCAAGTTTTATGTTCTAATTCTCTAAAAATCTAAACCTGAAAAGATCCTCAATGTGTAATCTTGTAATAACTCAAGATTAAGTAAGGTTTAAGGCCAGGGTATTATAATACCAGCACAAACCCTCCAACTGAATCCTATCTCTTCCCAAACTTCCGCCTGCCCTGGCCATCCCCTGATCGCTGACGAGCTGGATGAAGCCCACACGGCCGTTGCGACCCGCCTTCCTTCATTTGTGCTGCACAAAGACCCTCTGCCACACTCCTTCATCATTTTGCTGAATTCCCATCTCCACCTTGCCTTCTCCCTCATGCTGACCCAACACCGAGACCTCCCATCATCGCTCTCCTCTCCCCTACGTCGAACTCTCCTCCCCCTTTCTATTTCTGTTTTCTTTTTTATTTTGTTAGTTTGCTTTATATAATAATCATAATATATATAATACACTATATACAAAAAAATACTTATATATATATATGATACTAATTACTTTAGTTTTATAATAAGTAAAATATTACTAAATATAATAATTATATTTTCATATAATATTAATAATAATATTATGTGTTATATATATATTATTAATTATTTTTATTAACTAATTGAAGTAATAATATTAATATATAGTCATTTTGTTTTCATTCACATTGATTAACATGTTTTTTGTTTTTTATTGTTTAGTGCAGGGGGAGATGCTCATGGAGGGGGTAACAACGTGAAGCTGTTCATGCGTTAAATATGGTGTTTGTTTAAGGAAAAAGCAAGTGGGATACACATATAATAAGTTCACTAAAAAGCCGTTGACGTGCACATAAAAGCACGCCATGTGGATTTTCTGATTTGTAGAGGGAATATTGTAGCTTGCCGCGCGCACATCATTTTCATTATGTTAGGAGAAACTGCTCTGGTGACAAGTGCGGGAGGAGAAGCACAGTGAAAGCTACACATGGAGGCCAGGGAACATCTCGAGCAGGATTCCAGAGAATTCTATAGGTCATTAGCATACACGATGGGCACGAAATGATTGAGACACTAGAGGGAAGGACACGATAATGGGGGAATCATTGATCGAAGAAAATAAGGAAGGAAGGGAGGATTCCACCCAGACGGGGAAAAGGAGAGTGAGAGGAACATACAAAATCATAGAGAGTGCTAAGAGCAACAGATCAAAGCATTTCATTCCTTGATTCCCAGTGTGGGACATCGAGCGGATTCCAGCATTACATCCACCATCAAGAGGCAGGAGTTAGAACTTCCAGGAGCTTGAGCAGGGAGATGAAAATCCTTATTTGTCTTGTGCCCTATTTTTCTGCATCTCATTTAAATATGAACTTCTATGATTCTTATTCTATTTTTTCATTAAAACCAACCATTATGTCCATCTAAATTATTTGGGGGGGGAGATAAGCTGGTTGATTAGATTTTCTTATTCTGATTCATGCATTGCATCATTTTCTAGATTGTCTTTCTTGTAGAATAGATTTATTTTCCAAATAAAAAGGTCAAGTGAAAACCAATCATGATTGAATCTTAATGAAAATTTTTTAAATATGAGGGACTCGTTGAAAAATGAGTCATGCTTAAATGAGAGGGACACACTGAACTCAATTGACAAGTTGAGCCGAGTGACATCTGACTTGTTATCACTGTTGGATGTAATGACTGTTACAATCGAAGGACTGTAAGAGTTATTTCATCAAAAACTGTCAGACGACAAATCTGGAAAGTTAATTAAAGTCAGATCCATATTTCTCAAACTTCAGTGCATGAATGAGTCTTAGAAAGACCAAATCGTCCATTTCACTTCCTCCCCTACTCATCTATTTGTTATTTACACCACAATTTCCCATTTTTCTCTGTCTACTCCTCTTGGACTCACCAATTCACTTTCACTTCTTCATATACTAACTCTCACTCACTCCACTTCACCACTACCAATTGTGTTTTTTTATTCTTGTCTGTGTTTTTGTTTAGTTTATTTTTTTTACCTCTAAACACAACATGAGGCCTCCATATGGTTCGACCCTATCTTTCCACTGTCATAAGTAATAAGTATGTTATAAATTTTAGTTTGTCTCCCATTCCCAACGACGCGCGAGTGTGAAATAGGCATATCATTCATAATACATTTCTTCATAACTTGTGTAAAAGATTTATAGTAAAGTGTGATATTAGATGCATATTAAGAGTCCACATGGAAAATATCAATATAAAATTAGAATAAGTGGATGATAACCTAAGAATAAGATTTTAAAACCAAACCTTTTATATCACATATAAATAACACGAGTATTCGAAAAAATAATAGATGTTTATAAGTCATTATTCATAGTGTAATTAAATAACATAATCTATGAGATAAAGACATTGGAATAAGAAATAGTTTTCTAGAAAAAACATAAGGATAAAAATCATATTTCAAGGAAACACAATGGGGAATTCATAAGATGTTATTCATGGGAAAATCACCCATGTACCAGCTTCTATTTGGGGTAATCACTTGTGTACCCCAATTTTTATGTAGGGGATAACCTCATGTATATGAATTTTTTTAGTCATGGGCGAAACTCTAACGTATGATATTATTTTTGGATTAGGATAACCTAACATTTACACTATATTTGGTCTTGGGATTACCCCCCCAGACCATCTTTTTTGTTTCTAGGAAAACCTCAAATGTAACCTAATTTTTAGGCTTGATATAACCTCCCATGTACCCTTTGTGACCATAGAGCATTGGTAATTTACCAATTCATTATATAGACTTGTAATTTAGATTCCAATAATCGCATAATAATTTTCATAAATTTTTTCCAAAAGATCATAAAATCTTCATCATATCATAACCCATGAAAAATCAATGTTTTTCTTAATCATTTCATCATTTCATAACACATGGAAAATAAACACATTTGAATAAAATTAGTTTTTACTCCAATAATATCCCATGGAAAAAAGAAATTTTCATAAAAATATTAATAATAAAATATATAAATAATAATAAAAATATATTTTTATTATATCCCCATTAGATCATAAGTATAGTGAAGGATTTTTTTATTGTTTAATTGAAATACTCTCAAAATATAATTAAAAACAATTCTTCTGGAAACATCCATTTAAATTTTAAAATAAATTATTAAAAATCATAAAATTTCATAAATATTAAAGAAAAGATTTCTTTATAAAATAACATTAGAAAAATTTAATGGAAGATTGAAATCATGGACTGGTCATGATGGTGGAAAATTCTATTCATGTATTGCATGTTAAAATAATGATTCATTTCACATTTTCATAAAAAGTACCATAAAAATCATTCGAAAAAAGATAAGAAGATTCATTTTTTACCATTAATTTAAAAGGTAAAACATGAGTAAATAAGAATTCATAAAAAATAGTAAATATATATACATTATTTAAAACTATTTGAGAAGGCAATTACTTGTTATAAAAATACTTTCAACCGAAGAGAGAAATAATGTCAATACAAATATTCTTTTGGTCTCAATAGAACATAAAGAGAGGACAATGAAAGGAAAACATTTATTCCCAAGAAATATATATAATATAGATATTTTTTGTGTTTCTTGAGATATAGACCATAATATTTCATCATAAAAATAAAAATAACAATCAATCTTGATAAATAATGAAGTTGAAATATAAAAACCCTATCCACTTTGGTAACATTTGAATCAGAATCCCTAAAGAAGGGAGAAAAATATATGGATATGTATATATAATAATTTTCTTGTTAATAATAATTAAATACGTTCATGGTCATAAAATAAAACATAAAAAATAAAAACATGGTTATTAAGGAATGTGTCCCATGAAAATAAAAGTGAGATGAATATCCCTTTCCTCAAGTATAGAATTTCATTTTACATGTTAAAAACTCATGTAAAAAAATATTTGTTTATTATACTTATATTTTAGAACTATAAACATATATATCATACCATATATAACTTACTTATAACATCTTACAACTTTTCACAAATAATTTTTTAAATCATTGTTCAAGGTGACCGCTACATCGATTTTCATGTGTGTTTTGCTTTGGTAGTTTTGGTCCTTGATCTTTCGTTATGGTTACATAATCAAAAAATATTAACTATGATATAAATATAATATGTTTTTATTATATACATTTATATGTTAATTCTTGAAATTTGTTGATGGAATAATGAATTACACCATTTATAGAGACGGTTGGCAATACATAAGCACGAACATTGTTTCCATTTTCTAAATAGATAAAAAATGGAAAATATTAAATAAAAATTATAGAACCATTTTTATATAATATATATAATATATGTATTAATTAAATCTATCCATATTATTATACATTAAAAATAATATGAAAATAGTATCACACTGCTCTATAGATCTGGAATTCCATATATATGCATGAGCAACATTATCGTTTTCCATGGATTGGAAGGTAAAAAAATAGATGTGATATTCGATTTATAAAAGTATAATTTTGTAATTAAAATAATAAAAATACTTTAAATCCATCATTATATCTATCCATGAGAAGAAGTGATGAAAAAAAATATCAGGTCACAAGGCGGTAGTCCGTCGTATACACGATCATCAGTTTCGTTTCCTATTTCATGGAGGAGGAGATAAACATATGTTATGAAATTAAGGTAATAAAATATAATTATATCATTATATATAAGATACCTAATTTTTTATATCATAATATTTTAATACGATTTGATTGAGGGGGAATAAAAAACAAAAAAAACACTCGGTTTAGAATAATACATCTACTTTGATAACTTCATTAGGTTTTCACTGAAATCATTCCTCATAGGGTATTATAAATAGAAAAATTATTATAGGTTTTGGGTATGAATTTTGGTAATGTATTGGGGTATATATTGTTTGAATCAAAAATAGTTTTATGTGAAAATAATAGATGATATGGGGCTCTCTTTTATAGTTGAGTTGAGTAACAAACTTGTAATTATCTTATAATTTACAATAATAATAAGTTCATTTCATAGGAAAAATATAAAAAATTGATAATTACTAATAATTAAAGGAGATAAGGTATATATATGGAAATAAAATATGAATTATACCTTTTTTGGTTATTTTAATCCGTATCTTTTTAATTCATCCCTCGGTAAACACCTAATATTTTACTATTTTAACTATACATTATAGAAAAAATTAAGTTTACATTATTAAATATTGTTAATTATGAGGATTATAAAAATGAAATACATTTTACTATTTTAAAATTATAGAAGTTGAAGAGTTTAATTTAAAATTAAACCCACAAATGGGATGAAAAGAGGTGTTCCAATAAGAAAGGTTCTTTTAGTATAAAATATTTTGATACCAAAATTCAACCTCAAATAAATTAAAATTACCTAAAATGGATTAATGATAATATAATTGAACTAGTTTTAATTTTTATACATTTTATAAAAATGAAACTTTTAAAAAGCGTTAAAATTAATGTTATTTTTGTAATAAAAATTATATTTTTTCGCAATTCGTCAAAATTTTTATTTTTTTAGAAAATTATAATAAAGAAACACTCTGAAAATTTTGACATGTTTATTCCAGAATCCCAGTTAAATTTTTAAATATTTTTTATAATGTTTGAAAATTTAATTATATTATTGTTTCACAATAGTCAATAAAAATTATCTTTTGGGGAAAATTGTTATTTCGATGCTTATAAAGACTTTACAAAAAATTGTTTAATTATTTATTAATATATTTTATTTATCTAAAACCATCTTACTTAATTTTAAAAATGTGACCATAAAATTCATAGATCTAATATTAATAACACGTTTTAATGTTCATGTTTATATAATAATACTTTTAATTCTATATTTTGGATCATCAGAACTCCATGCAGCATGTAATATAAGCTATTGGAAAAATTAAATTTATTTTAAAAGAAACACCACATAAAATATCAAGGTGATAAAGTCTACACACTAAATTAATTTCTCCCAAAAAATATCTTACACATATAAAAAACTATGGATACTTCTTTCTCATTATATTTTTAGGTTCCAATTTAGCTCCCTCAAATTGGGTTTTTTTTTCCAAAAAAACATTTAACAGATGAGTGGCATTATTTTTAGGACTTTCCCTATATTATAAATAAAAACAGGTCGTTTTACCTCAAAATATATATCCCAATGATGTGGTATTACCTCTAAGTTCAATATATGTGGAGTATTATATATGTACTTCATCTAGAGAGATATGTTGAACATATTATGTATACGAAACAAGATTAGTAGGAGCACCAAGAAATAAGAAACCATCCATACTAGATCAAGAATATCAAAAGGGACAATATACCTAGGGATCAACTTTCTCTTATTTCATAATATCATTTCATTCTACCATATAGTTTTTTATAGAAAAATCATATCACTAACAACAAATTCAGGTTTACACCGATGCTTTTCAATATATCATTTCTATTAACTCTAAGATGACACGATGTGTTGATGAATAGTTATACCAATCTCTTCCATTTAATTATCTAGATCAAGTACCAATATATTTCATTATCCATATTTATTATATAATTATAAAGTTCTATACTACTTTCCATACAGGGGATCATAAAGGTCCATCTGAATGCTCGTGTGAATGATATTTTAGAATGAAAAATCGACGAGAGGAAGAATTTTACCCGAAAAACATTTTAAATCCATATATTAGGATACTAATATTTCCTCTATGCTTGATTTTTTAAATAATACTAACCATATATCTATGGATGATACGTATTGTTGAAACTAAAATCTATATCATTGTGAATACTGAATACTTTTCTAGAACATAGATACAAACATTTTTCCCTATCAAATACAATACAATATGTTATTCCATGAAATCATAGAACATATATAATTTATATCCTATAAAGTCAAACCAATCATAAATATTCACTGATATAAATGATGTTTGTTGAAATTTTATGGTGATCAACAAAAAACCAAATACTATTATTCCCTTTAGATGTTTTGGGGAGTTTGATGAAAAAATCCATGGTGATGTTTTTATATTTCCATTTTTAATTGTAATTATTGTAACATATTCTTATAATTTGTCTCCCATAAATAAAATAATTAATATACCAAGAATCTAGATATAAACTCTTCAATATTTCTCTTTATGTTATGCCAGTATAAATACTCCTTTAATTTGATCTAACCATCTTTTATGTGTTATATTAAACACGTTATATGAGAATATGTAATTTAAAAATTTATGATTAGTATATTTATATCACCCTATTTTCCATAAAGATAATTTTTCTATATAATTACTGAAAACATTAATGCAATGTCCTCTAAATATTGATTTTGTAATATTCGACATGATAATTCAATTGTCTTTTGGTATAATAAACAACAATTTCATTGTGAATGAGAACTCAACCTAATCTATTCTTATAATCAATAATATAAATTAGAAACCATTATCCACTATATAGTGATGTATGAACTGATCCAATGGCCATCATTTTATTTAGTTACATGGATTTGTCCTCACATTCTTTATTCTATATGAATTTTTCTACCTTACACATCAACTTTTTGAGTGGATTAGATAGTCATGAGAAATTATAGGAATTATTTTAAAATATCTAGAAAACCGAAGTAAACATTGAATCTCTGTCACAATGGTTAGTCTAGGATGAAGTTCAATAAATTTATTCTTTTATGGATCTATAGATATACCATCATTTAAGACAAGATGACCCAAAAATAAAATCTTTTATAGTAAAAATCGACACTTGGTACAATTTTAAAACAACTACTTCTTGCTCGGTGCCTTTGGAACAATTCTGAAGTGATATTCATTAACTTAATTTCTCTTTAAATATATAATATTATCATCTATAAAGACTACCCCAAAATAATCAAGGTAATATATAAAGTATCTTTATATTAAATCCATGAATAAAGAAGGAAAATAAGTAAGGCTAAATTGTATCACTATAAATTCATGGTTTCTATAACTTCAATGAAACACCATCTTTGGTATATAATATTTCATGAACATAAGTTTATGATATATATTATAATATTAATCATTAGAAAGGTTCTTAGAATAAAAAACATGATAAAAAATCAAATATATTTTTGGTAGAGGATACCTTTTCATGATTGTGAGATTGTTTATCTCCCGATAATCAATAAAGAATCACATCAATCTAAAATTAATTTTTAAAAAATTAATGGATTCACCCATATGTGATAAAATTTACTGAATAAATCCCTTTTGATTATTCCCATGGAGTTTATTATTTCATTCCTCCAACTAAATGAAGACAATTCTATTGGTTGTCATTGAAATAGGTGTAGAACCAAGTATGGGTTCAACAAGAAACTCAACATAATTATTTAGGGAAATATTAAGAAATTAATCTATAAAGACATCAATAAATCCCACAAAATATGAATATAATTGATTTTTAGTTTCTACTCAACAATCTAAGATACAACTATTTTTTATAAAAAAACAGACCCATATAATGGGTGTGATTTCCTTCAAACATTAATATTTATCATCACATTGATTGAAAATCAGATGTTAGTTCATAATATCAAATGTTACTTCAATTACATATAAATTGATGTGGAATTTATGTAGATAAATCCATTTCAGGCCTAATATAAAATCAAATTACCCCAATTGGGATGAAAAGAAGATTTATAGAATGAAAATTCTCAAAAAATTAAACTCAGGAAGAATGATAGACATAAGATGCGACCATTATACCATTAAGGAAATTTAATTCTAATTAAACATCTAATAATTGAGGTGGTATTTCAATACCCTTAGGAAATTCCTCAGATATAAATGAGATGGTAGATCTAGAATAAAGTAATACATTAACTATTTTAGAGTGGATGTTAGGTGTACTTATCACCACATCGTTATCATACCCCTCATTACACATAGTTTCACATGAGATTTACCTTTATCTATCATCTTTATAGTTTCCTGATGTTGATCAACATAATTAAACTTCATATTTTAAGACCAATTAGAATAATGTAAATGCTAATTTAATTTCATAAAATGGAGTGTGTATGGGATATTCTACAGAATTTTCTCTCTATTTGAATCATCAACTAAATTCTTCCCATCATATCGAATTTTATCTACTCCGTGACATTATTTTACATAAATAAAAAATATAATAGTATCCTCAATAAAATCTGGCCAATGTTTCCTTCCACACATTGAGAATGAAGGAAATATCATCATCTTCTCTTCATAGCTGTTATTATTTCCTTCGAATTCCACATTTATTTACTTATTAGAATCTTGTGTTTGATAGGTAAATCCAATCTCAATTTCCACCATAATAACACATCAAAAAATTTATTCATAACTACTAAAATCCAATATGGATAACTCCCTTTGGAGACATGGTTTAAGAAACTAAATAATATATCACACTTACTTTTAGGTTGGATGAAAATTCCAAAATCACAACTCATATATTGTAAAATATACATCATATGTACAAAGAGATTCATCATCATTATAATTTAGATTAATAAATTCATCCTACATTTGTGTAAGAATATTATATGGTAAGCAATTATTCATAAATAATCTATTAAAAACATCCCACTCCAGGGAGTTTATTTCTTCTCAGTGCCTTATATTATTGATAAGGGTCACCATTGATATGCTTCACCTTCCAATGAATGGACAACCAAAATGATTATTTAATGATCCAAATAGTGGATAATGAAAAATATATTTTCAATTGTACTAGTCCATTACCCAACAATTAGTGTAACTATAGACAAAATAATACATTGTGGACGTTTAAAAATGAAAGACTCAATAGAATGTTGTTAACTCTTTTTTTATTTCGATGTTCATCACTACACATAGCTTGAGAAACTTGTGTGAATATAAAAACATTATTTTTCATTCAAAAACCCATCACATTTGGTTTATCAAGTGTAAAATCATTTCATTGTTCACCACATTTAGCATCAACATGATTCTATCATGTTCAAGCCATTAGATAAAACCAAAAAGTGTATTGTTAGAAAAAAATCATATCCGGAAACCATATGATCATGAAAAATCATTTACTACAAACCTAAATAATGAATCCTTTTTTTAATATATGAATCCTTAGGTTTAAAATAAATCATATATGTTCATAATCTGATAAAACCCTTCATGATAGTTCTTATTGATCTTATGAATTTCACAAAATATCCCATTAGAGTGTCAAACTACCTGTAAAGAAATGCATAAATTCATGCCCCATGTGACGATTAAATCAAATACCAATAAACCATTGTTGGATTAATTATTCATAGATATAATTGTTATAGATCCACACCAACATTAGAATCCATAATGGGATATAATTGCATAGAAACCACTTACACTATCATTGAAAAAAATTCTAAGAATATTTCATATACTTTAAATTTTCCATAAGTTTCGAACAAATGTTTCTCATTTATGTTTATAAAGGATAACCAAACCTTTACCTAAATCCAAAAATAGTGACCCTTAATATTAATACATATATATTAAATGTTAATGGATAAATATTCATTATATAACATGAACATCCACACAAAAATCATATTTGTACAGTTCCTTTTAAAAACATGAACACATAAAAAATGTGTTCATAAGATATATACATCATATCTAACTATGTTACTCATAAATATAACCCTTAATATACATATCATATGTAATACTTTTCTTCATAACCTTGGAAAAGGAATCATATCAATGGATGAGTAAATATTCTCATTAATGGTAAAAAAATGTGATATAAACATAACATTAGTATATGGTCATATGAGTAAGACAATATCATTTGAAAAACATACCCTATATATCAGATATCATAAACACGAGTCATGGGAAAAATCATGGTGGTTTATAAGACTTGAATCAACATGTATTCTGATAATGTAATACATAAGAGAATATAATTGGTATGAGACATAATTTTTTTTCATACACATAAGCATAGAAATATTATATAAAGGTTACCCACCAAGACAAATCCTTATATGTTATAATTGGGCTCACCATCCTTATACATAGTTCACATTGGGTAAAACCACTAGTATACCCACTTTTTTGGGATTAGGATAACCTCACATGAACCTTATATTTTTGGATTTTTGATAACATTTCATGAACTCTATTTGTTTAGGAATGGGATAATCTTTGATGTACCCTTTGTTTATCATGGTATAACCACCAGTGTTCCTTTTTTTGAAGCATGGTATAACCTTCTATATACCCTCTATTTTGTTCTAGGAAATCCTCTCAGGCACCCTTTGAGCTTATAGAACATTTATCTTTACCCAATGAATTAGTGGTATATAAAATAATGTACCCACTCATCACATAATGAGAAGCATATATATGTTCCAAAATATTAGAAATCCTTGGTCATATAATTACCCATGAAAATGAAATGGGTTTCATAGTCATTTAATCATAGGATATCCCATAGAAAAATTGGTTTGCATAATCACATTATATTTTCATCATAACTTATCTCATAATAAATAAGAGGGTTTAATGAACATATTAATAAAACATCTATATAATGAATATGGATGGTATCATTTAATCACATCCAAAATATAGAATAAGTATAGTCAAGGGTTGTTTTTATTGATGAATATAATTACCATCAAAACATCATTAATTGTTTTTGGGCAATATAATTTCTATTTTAAAAATATCTATTTAATATTTAATAATTTCACATATATTTTAAAAAAAATCATTGAACATAAGCTAGGAACCATTTAAATTTATAATCAAAACATTGAGTGGTCATCATGATGTACAATTCTATTTATCTCATACATGGTAAAACAAATATTTCGTTAACATTTTCAGTAAACATTTCAAAGAAAATAATTAAAAAATAATAATAAAAATAATTTCAAAACATTTCATAAAATGGTAAAATAATATAAAAATTAAACTAAATAATAATATGTAGATAATTAAGAGATTTTTAATTTTTTTTACAGAACATGGTTATGGAAGAGAAAAATTTTCAGCAAATGTGAGAAATAATGTTCCTAAAAAATTGTTTTAGTATCGTTGGTTCTTAAAAAGAAAAAGTATATAGGAAAACATATATTATCAAGAAATAACTATAGTAGATTAATTTATTTCCTTTTGTGATATATGTTAATAATTCAGCATCAGAATCATAATCTAATTCAATCAAAATAAACAATGAGATTGAAACATAAAAAACCCTTAACACTTTGGTAAATTTTGAATCATAAGAAACACGAAATAAATAACCTTATATAGATATTTATATCCCATAATTTCAATTAATATATATATATATATTCATGGGTTCCATACCCCAAAAAAATAAAGAAAATGTTGAATATTGATTTCGTCCCATAAAAATAAAAGTTTGACAAAAATCCCTTACCTCATATCTCAAGTTGATTTCTACACATTAAAAACCCATATATAGTAAATATTGGTTAATTATACATATATTATTGGAACACAATAATATATATTATTTAATATATGGATTACCTGTAACCTTTTTCAACCTCATCGTTAAAATTTATTTATTATAATCATTGTTCCAAGTGATAACTGCTTCAATTTTCAAGCCTATTTTTGTTCGATAGTTTTAGTACTTGTACTTTATATGGATCCATAATATATATTGTGGTAATAATAATAATAAATAATATATATTAATTATATATATATATATATATATTTATAGTTATTATTAATATTTAGAGATGGAAAAATGAATTACACCATTCAGGGAGTCATTTGGCCATACATGCGCATAAACATTTTTTCCATTTTTCAAAGGATGGATAGAACGAATTTTAAAAATTAATCACCATTTAAAGATAATTTTTAGATGATATATATAATATATATTTATCAAGATTTTTATTATTAATATCCATGATAAAATAAAATGAAAAACATGTCACATCTCTTTAAGAAGCGGGTATTCCATATGTACACAAGAGTTACATTATCGTTTTCTAATAGATTGGAAGGTAAGAAGGTATATGTGATATTATAATTATTAAAATTTAATTATTTATTTAATATCATATATATACATTAAATCAAACATTAAATCCATAAATGATTGTGGTGATATAAAATGAATTATATCGGTTTATGAGGCGACATATTTTTATACACCAGATCAATGATTTCATCAACCATTTTATGGGGGAAGAAAGAGCTATGAGCTTTTAAATCAAATAATATCTAATTATATTAAAAATAATTTTTCAAAATGGTATAGTATTTTAATCATATTTAAAGGGTTTTCGATAAGGAATAAAAGAAAAAAACATGATTAATAATGATACTTATTTTTCTTTTTCTTGAAACATCATTACATTTGAACTAAAATCCATAATAGGAGGGTTTTATAAAAATAAATGACTATATGTCATGGGAATAGGTTTAATTAAGGTATTTGGGTCAGTATTGGCCAAAATATAATTTTTATATCTAAATAGAAGAAGAGAGGGTGTTGCCATTTATAATTGAGGAGAGTGGCACAAATTTAATTTCCCATTGTTTTAAAATAATTAAATTTTACTTTATTAGTATAAATTTATTTAAATTATATATTATATAAAATACGACGTGATATCAATGAACTAAAGATATAAATTAGAAAATAGACACGATTTTTGTTAATTTGAACCATTACTAATGAAAAATATTTTTTATTGTTTATATGATTAAGTATGACGTAAAAATATGTTGATACTATTTAATAATATTAATTATTATTATTAAAATTATGGAATCCATTTTACAAAATCTAGTTAATATATGTGGTATAATTTAACAAAAAATTAAATTCGTAGAAGTGATAAAAAAGAGGTTATCCAAAGAAAATGAATGTTTTAGTATAAATTATTTCAATATTAAAAGATAACTTAAAATAGATTAAAATGAATAAAATTGGATTATAAATAATATAATTTTACTAATTTTACTTTTAAACAATTTTCCAAAAAAATTGATATTTGTGAATTCATTAAACGAAAAATAAGTTTTCAATAAAACCAGTATTTTTCAGCAATAATATAAAAATTATTCTCTTTGTAAAATTGTAAAAAATTATGTATGATATTAATTTTACAGGTTGATTAAAAATATTATGTTTGATTTTTAAAATAACATTTCTATAAGTGGTAATTTGTTTCATTATTTGGTGAGAAAATGAAATGAAAATCATTTTCTATAAAAAAATATATTTTTGAATAACATAAACAACTTTAAAAAACCTGTGTACTTATTTATCATTATTTTTTCATAATCTAAAAAATTAATAATAAAATTTAAATATTTTTATTTTATCGAGACCTCCAAATATAAAGGCTAGTATATAATTAATATGTTTAAATTACATTATTTCTAATTGTATGTTGTGGTTTATCACAACTCAATGTTATGTGTAATGAAATGGATCAAAAAAATTATTTTATTTGAAAACAATAGTGTAATAAAATATCTATGTCGAATAATTATGGAATGGGTCAAATAAAAACAATACCATGACAAGAATCCCTTACATTAAGTCTCATCTTCTTATTTGTTGAAACTTTGTCTTCCTTAGAAAACCTCCCTTGGATTACACCACAATCCTTGAGAGGAAAGTCTTGTAAAAAATATCTAGGATTTGGGGAAGAAATCCAGGAAGAATTATTTTGGGGTTTGGCCATGATATAAGGCCAATGAATAATAAAGAACAGATAATAGGTGGTATACATTTATAAGGGTGGAAAATGACACACAAGAAATTATTTAAAATATTAAACAATATATATATCATAATATAGTAAGTTTGAACTCAAGAACCCCAAATTAGATGATATGATGCTATAAGGTATGAATATACTCAAAAAATCAAATTTGGTAATTTTTTTGATACATTTTAGGCATAATATCATTGTAAAACTACTTTAAACTAATTTTACATTAACAATGATTACCTAAATTTTCAATGATAATCTAATTATATGAATAAAAATTAAAGGTTCCATAAAACAAAATTTGGAAATTTTAAACCGCAATTTTAAATACATTTAATCAGATTTAATTTCTAAAGGAGGAAGATATTATGTTTTATATAAGAACTCCAAACATATTAAATATAGTTTTAATAATAATAACTAATTTAAGAGTAAAAATCCTTTAATCATGAAATATATTGATAAATTTATTTCCATTAGTATTTGATTTAATTAATATAAAAATTAATGGTATTATACTTTTGGATAAATCCAAAATAAAATTGATAATTTTAACCATGATTTTAATTATAAGGGATCAAAAATGAATTTAATTAAAACAAAATAGTAATTATTTTTCAATAAGACATGAAGTATATCCCTAAATAAATATAATGTTTGAAAATACATTATCTAACTACATAGAAATACATTTGGTCAAAAACAACACATTAAATTGGATACATTAAAGTGTTAATCAAATTATTTTGATTTACCCAATAAATTTATCTTAGTTTATATCTTTTACTAAGCTAAAAATCCATTACCTTGGTTACTATTAAAAATAATCCAAAATTTGGTTGAACCTATTATATTTTTTGCATTACGATTATTCAAAATATAAAACCTATTTTATATAATTAAATTAAAAAAGTGGGAAATTTAAATTTAATATTAAACCTTCAAAACAAGATAAAAAAATATTTGTAATTTTTTTAATGTATAGAATATTTTTATTCAAAAATAAAACATAAAATTGACTAAAACAATATTAATTGGATTACTCATAAAATAAATCTATTAATTTTACATTTGATATATTTCAAATGAAAATTTCACATTTTAAATTCTTGAATCTGAAAATAATTAGTTTAATAAAAACCATTATTTTCTACTATAATGTGAAAAATTATTCTTTTTTGAAAATTAATTAAAATTAATCCTAATGTAATTTTGATATACCAATTTCAAAAAATCTACTTTTTTTAACAAGTATAATTTCTAAATGTGGATGAAATTAATAATAATATTTTCTAACAAACATATAAAAATTCATTATTTAAGAAAATCTATAATTCATGCTTAAAATGATTATACTAAAAATTGAGGACTTATATATAACTTAATTTATATTAGAATATATATATATATATATATATATTTCATAATGTGTTTATTCTTATTTATTCCACCAATATTAATGACTAGGTTATGATGTTCTCTCTTAAATAATAAAATTTATATATTGATTCATTTAGAATCAGTGTTGCATATAAAGAAATCTATCAAAGGCATCAAATTTATTTTAAAATAAATATATTATAAAATATTAGAAATTTACATTCTAACACCATAAAATTAATTACACTCTCAGAATTTTATCTTAGCCATTATATGTAAATTATTTTAAAAAACCTTTGTAAAAACACTCATCATACAATAGGATAAAAAATATTTATTTGAAATGAAAGTGAGAAGTATAATAGTTACCTAAAATAAAATATAATCTTGTTCCTATAAAAGGATCACTTAATAATGAAGTTAAATTATAGTAGTGGAAGTGAAAATAATGTTCATGTAATAATAGAGTGTCAGAGAACATGGTCATGTGAAAGTAAATGCAATGAAAACCATAAATCAGTAGGGGTGAAAAGAAAATCAATTCATTAAAAAATTTATGGTAAAAGGATAACCTTTTTTTCATGATTATTTTCTTATGTTTGAGGTATTATTTTAAAATAATGATAGTGTACAAAAGAAAATATATTTTCTTTATTTATTTCAATTCAATAATAATAATTATATCCTTCTACTTCGTTTTGATAAATTTCAAATTCAATATGATTTTTTATTCAATGAAATTAATATTGAAGATCATTTTCTCATGCCTAATGGATTAAAATTTAAATTTAAAGTAGAAAAAATAATTTATAATATCTCTATATATTTATAAAAATCAAAATTGTCAGCACAAGTTATCCAATATATAAAAATATATTATATTAACATCTTAAACCACAACAATAACACTAAATTTTTTTAATCCATTACATAAGTAGCTACCCATAATAACCTCCAAAATATTTATAAAAAATTTAGAAAAAAATATTCATGTATTTATATATATTAACATTAAAATTTATCACTCGAAACTAGGTAGTATCTCATAATTACATATAAAAAACATTTGAATTATTTGACCCCATATTATCTTAAAGCGTATAAATAGTAACCCAAAATAATAAGTTTTTTCTTAAAAACCCAATTGAAACAAAAAATAATCCACAAAATAACTAAATATCCATTTTGAAAATTACCATTTAACTAAACCTAATACTATGTTTAATGGTATTATCCCCATAAATATATTCCAAAATATAACTAATCATTTTCAACATCCCTAAAATAATACCATAAATGGGGAATTTGATCTATCAAACTTATAATTAACCATAGAGTTTTAACCCATGATAATTTAGGATTATCCAATACCACTTTGGAATATTATTTGTTTCCATAGGTTTTATCATATCAATCATCATAATGGATTATAAGTTAAATTTTAATTAGAATAATATTATTAACTAAGAGTGTCTATCCATATCAGAAGTCTTAGTGAAACTCATCATGTACCAATTATGATTGATTTAACACAAAATATGCCCAATTTAAATTTGATACCCCTTGGTACATTTGTGCAACAACTACATAGGCCTACTAGTATCCAAACAAGGATGTATTTATCATAATATGTTTACATCTCTCCCACAATATCATAAATCATACATGAAATAACCGAATCATAATCTGATGAAAAGAAATAGGGTTGATAAAACTCTTCATCATTATACTCATAAAACTTCTAGATAATGTATAAGGACAGTATAATTGGATTATATTCCCAGTAATGAATAATTATCATCAAAGTATATTATCCCATAATAAAATTTGTAATAAAATATTACCAGAAATGGTTTATCCAAAATACACTTTTCATTATGAAAACAATTTTTTAAAATCTAGATATTTACAAATAAATAACCAAAAAAATTACTTGAAAATATATTGGGAAACATTTAATTAAAGTATAAAATATTTGTGGTTTTATGAAGGTGTATTTTTTTTTCATGTCGTAATCACTAGAATAAAGAATTTATTCATGAATTCAATAAAAAGTATATTGTTCAAAAAATGGAACAAATATTCTTTCTAAAAATTTTCTTAAAAATCAATCATATGTAGAAATGAATGTAAATATATATTATAGAATGGAAAAAATCAAATTTTATTTTTTTAGAAAAATTAAATGTTGATCGAGAAGGTTATCCTTTTGAAAGGGGATAAATAAGTTCATATTTTCATAAATACGTTTTCTAGACCATTTAGAGTACGAATGTAAATAAAATGGTACTAACACAAAAAATAACTAGTGGAGAATAAAATTTATCCGGGTTTATTATATAATTAGTATTTATTTTATGTCAATTTATTTTAAGAATAATATATCCTAATTAAAATGATATTGAAACAAAAATAACTAACCAATTTGGTAACTTTTTAATCATATGTGGAATGAAAGAGTAACATCTGAAAAATCATTAAAAATAATGGATATAATAAAATTAATTTTATAACATGTTAATTTGGATGTATATAATCCTAATAAAAAAAGATAGGTTCATAACATAATATATGTCCCGAGGATGATAGTTTTAGTAGATAAAGACTTATATCATTTGTAGTATCTGAATCAAAATTTCATAAAATCATGAACAAAATGAGGATTTTTAAATCTAACAAAATTCATTAGAAGAATCATGAAATACATTCATCGGTAATATATACACCACACAAAAGATTAAATTGGTGAATATGGAATGTATCTCATAGAATAAAATTTAAGATGAGAATAACTTTACTCAAGTCTCACAAAGATTCAATTTAGACATCCTCTTCACTGAGAAACCCCCTTTTTCTTAGAATTTAATCCTTCAATGGATAGCATTTTGGGAGGAAAAAAATCTAGTGGATATGGGGAAAGAATATATTAATGTATTATAGTATGTTTTTTACAAATTAAAAGTACCATGAAGTGTATAGAAGAGAGGAGAGGTGGTATTTGTTTATACTAAAGGGAAAATACACACTAGGAATTACTTAAAAGATTAATATATATATAATCATCTTGTCAAGTGGCAAAAAGGCATGTAAAATTCAACGAAATGATATGGTACGGTAAAAATAAACTCAACCAATTATAGTTGGGAATGTTTGGGATGCATTTAATTCCTTATAAATATAATAAAATACATTAAATTCATTTTAAGCATAAATGTGATCAATTAATGTTTTAACAGGATAAAATAATTATATGAACAAAAATAAAAGGTTCCTTATAAGAAAGTGTATATTCTAGCTAAATTTTTTGAATAAATTTTATCTAATTTTATTTTTAAATTTGGATTAAAATACTTTTAATATAAGAATAAAAAACACATGAAAACACGTTTTTAAGAAAATACATCATTTAAGAGTGAAAAATATTTTACATTGTAATAATTTAAAAATTATATTATATTAGTTTTTTTGTTTAAATAATAAATAAGTGAAGTGTTTTATACTTTTAGATAAATCCAAACCAAATATAATTTTCAACCATACCATTAATTTTAATGACTCAGAAATAGTTTTATTATTTTAATAAAATCTAAATTATCATTCATAAAGGTCAAGGATGGGTTTCTAATTTCAAAATTTAAATTCCCTTTGATCAACGTAGGATTTCTAAGAGGGGGTGGATGAATTTGTTACATCTTATTATTTACATTTTATAATAATGTTTCTTAACTCCATAAGTATACTTTTCCCCAACCACTAAAACATGTTATAATTATTATACACTCAAATATAAACCTCATCTTCACCTTTCATCTACAAAAAATATAAATAGATATAAAAAAAATACTATTTTCATGGTTTGGTAAAATGACCTAATACTTTCCATTTGAGTGATTCAATCACACTTAGATTATTTTAATAAAATAATAGGATTTAAAATAGATATGAAATAAATAGTTTTACATTCTAGTAATCATTCCCCATGCTAATCATATTTCCACCCAACAAAAATCTACCTGTCTTTCATAGTTTGTTATAACACCCAATTTTCGTAAATTTATCTTCCTTTTTCATATCTGATTTTATGAACTTCCATAAGACTTTTTACATTAATGCTATACTCCCATTTACTATATCATTATTTCTTATTTTATGATTCACTATATAAATATATTCTGTTTTTTCCATAATAATTTTTTATCTCATTTACCTACATATAATTTTTTAGATATTTAACAACTCTATTTAGATTTATTTAGAGTTAATAATTCTAATTGAACTTTGGAAAACATTGAATACTCAATTTGAAATTTTCAGATCTCCATCTAGAAAATATAATTAAAAAGATTCATCTGATGACTCTATAATGTAGGCCCTCTATTCAATGGTCTCCATACAGTAGATCTCTATTCGATGATTCTCAAAATTTATTTGTCCAAAGTGACATGTTTGATACACCTCTATCCAACATTATTGGTCAAATTATTATATTTTTGAGGAATAATGTTTTGTATAATGTAGCTCATGATTCTACCAATGCTTCATGTGATGAATCATTGTTCAATAGTCTTCTTTTCAATTCACTCTTCTTCCACAGGGTTGGAACTCAACCGACCACTCCCACTGTGCTTCTTTTTTGACTAATGGAACTAATTCTGATGCACTTTTTTAAATAATGTAAGCGCATGATATGAAATATATTTTCACAAATAAACATGTAATTTTTCATATCTACAAATTATAATTAATTTTACGTACTTCATGTACTCCACTTTATAGAGATGTGTACTCATAACAAATTACAGGAAATCAAAAGGTATTTTCCTTCTTAGAAAGAAATTTTACATTATAGTTTCACATTACATTATATTTTATTTAATGATTATATTCCATTTTGGAACATTTTTGGGGAATCATGAATTTTCTATAAATATTTCCTTTATTCAAACATCTTTAATCTATATTTTACGGAACTGTTGCAAACATTATGAACCTTAAGAAGATAATTATAGTTAAATGAAAAGATTAAAATCATTATTTTTATGGGAGTTTTAAAGTATATATCGACTGTAATAACCTATAGATTCAGTGTAATCCTTTCCATTTCCTTTATGAGGGCATCTCTAATTTATGGATAACTGTTACCATTGTCTCTCTGATGGACATGTATTCAGTTTTTCCTTGTTTCAAAAACTTATTGGTCGATGACTTGTCTGGCCTCTATATGAACCTTTAGCATTGGAAATTCAACATGATACATCTTATAGTATCATCCATCTGTAGATATTATATTCCTCAATATGATGCTCATCTATTATACGAAACTCAATATTATATCAATTTTTGTACACCTTTATCTGTATGTAGTGTCTAGATTTATCCAATCAATGAAATCACAAACACCATATATTATATCACTCAAATATATTTAGGACATAACATTGGAAATTATATCTTCATTGAAATCTCCATATGATTCTCGGTTTCTAATTTCCTCCATCTAATAGCTTTGGGGAGTTATACTTAATACAAATAACCTTTATGTAGATTTCCTTTAGGTATCTCATGTAACTATGGTGTTAAATGTATTAATAACATCTGTAACATTTATGTAGATAATTTAAATCTGAGATACCTATATGTGAATGTTAAAAATCCCCCAAATATGTTAAAAATAATTCTTAGTAACTGACACCACAATCTGATATCATGAGTTTGGTATGTCTGAGCACATTATGTAACTATGAATAAATATTTTTTAGTGAAATTAGTTTTAAATTATTATTATGGCTTGATAATAGAACATATCTCAATTTTTACCTCATCCCAGGTTTATCTAAATCAAATTATTAAAAGGTATATAATGTTTCCTTTGATCTTGATAAACATCATGATGTTATAAACTTGATGAAAATTATAACATCATCGGATCTTGTAAGGAAGCTTTCCTAAAATAGGAATTTAAACATTTTTTTCTCTAAAAGGGATGTTTCTACAAATCAATATAAAACATCCTTAACTTCAAAAAAAAATTTTTCTCCATAAAAGATTAGTAAAATATTCCCTCATCTTCCTCAAAAAACACATATTTGAATATTAAAAAAAATATAACCAATAACACTATGTTAAAAAAACCACCCCCATTGAGTTCGCTGACAATATACACATAAATATTAAATCCCTCATTAATTATATATGTGTGATTGATACATTAATAAAAATGTTTTCATTATACCATATGGGAGTTATTCCACTTTTATATAAAAAAATAAAATTATTATATAGTAAACATATCTTCTTGCCTTTCTTCATCTTAAAAACATGAATATTCAATTTGATAGAAGAATAACATCACGTGAGTTTCTTAACAATGAGAATTTAACTAAGAATCAATAAGTATACTTAGGAGATCATAGTGTATAAAATTAAAGCATAGAATCAATGTAATAAATGGTATCCATAACACTAGATCCATGTATCACTTTATTTGAGCTTCATCTAACGTATTTATATCAGGGAAACTCTAAAAAAATTGTTATGGAAAAAATAAAATCGATATTTAAAAACATATAATAATATTATTATGATTTGTTACCAAAAACTACACAACCCCAATAGTGACCTCTGAGTCTTGATCAGAAAAAAGTATAGTAGCACTTCCATAATTTTTGTTTTGGTTTTTTAAAAACTATGGGAAATTTTTTTTCAAGATATAAATTCTTGATAAATTCCACTCTTTTTGAGTAGAGGATGATTTTACCTAAATCTAACATTTTTAAACATAAATGTTAGTAGAGGAATATATAAATTTAAATTTTTGGGAGAATAAAATCAATATACTTTAGTAGACCATTCTTTTCAGTAGCTTAAGAAGAATCACTTTTAAACACAAAAAATTTAGTGAGACCTTCTCTCATCATTCTAAACCCAGTTTGTATTATAATAATCAGTTGTTGTGTGTATATAAATTTTTAATCTTACTTAGGAAAAATTAAAGTAAAAAAATATAATATTTTGTTGATTTTATCCAATACAAACATGTTTTTATTACATTCCTCGATAACTATTTATCCTAACATTTTATGATTTTCATTCCTAGCTGATGTTTTGGTATTAACTTTCTATTTTATCCTAACATCATCAACCATAATATTATTACCTCTAATAAAATTAACGATTATAATTTATTTTTTTATTATATAACCATTATAAAAATTCACATAATTAAATTCATTCATCGACATCTACTTATTTTTCTTGAGATATTTATTTTTCTATTGGGTTGCTCCAAAAATTTCATTTGAAATCAGAACAAGTTTTTTTCCCTCTTAAAAATCATCATTAATATATAATGAAGCAATTACTTTACTTAAATTGGATGAGAAGCTATTTTAATAGTAACATTCATTATGGGATGAAGAATAATCCCACCATATTTCTTTAAATAATTTTTTCTACCTGTTATAAGGAAAATTATTCTTATGTTTCATCAATTTATATTTTTAATTCATCAAATCATTTCCATTCGACTGAGAATAGTCATACTTCATTATAGTTTCATATTGAGAAAAAAATACCTTAATAATTACTATTATAAAATTTAATATAATTTTTTCAATTTCCATTATAGTTTCACATTTTTTATCTTTTAAGAGGAAGATAAATCGTTTTCTTAATGTCATCCTCTTCCTATGCCTCTAAATCACTTGAGTCATTCTCTATTTATTTATTTCAATGATTTACCTTAATACGTGATTCAATATAATTTCATCCTTAGAGTTTTTATTATAGACTATTTTTTCCTCATCTCATATTACAAAAGAATATTTCGAAGTTCATTACAAGATAAATCTTTTCAGTTTTATAAAGATAACACTATAGTGTTAGATCTTTTTGGAATGTTTCTCATTATTTTCTTAAGGATAGTAACATCTTTATTAATATCACCAAATCCACTAATATTGAGGAAAATAATAATTAAACATATATATTATTCATCAGTCCATTCTTCTTCAGGCATGATTTCACCTTTAAATATACATCTCTATATTTTTATCTTTACTTCCATAACTTTATCATTTCCTTCATAACTGATTCTCAACTTACCCAGTATTTTTTATCTTTTACGAACCCCATAATGTTTTTATAAAGATTATTTATGAGATCCATCAACATGGAATTGTGAGAATTACCATCCAAATTTAAATTTATTTTATCAATAGCTATCATGGAAATGTCATTATGTAGATAAACTCTCCTTGTTTCAATATATATATCCACAATGACATGAGATAAAAGTTATGGTAACATTATATTCTTCCTAATTTTTTAGATTATTTAAAAAATAATATTACACCCCTTCTTTTAAATAAATTATCATTCTTCATTCCTAGTAGTTGAATAATTTATAGGGAACATGGTTATAATAAAAACTATAATACCCTTGAATTAGTGTGGTATCACTAAGAGGGGGATGGGTGAATCAATTATATCATTTTCTCTTTTATAAGAAACATTTTTAGGAATATAACGGAACTTTTCATTAAAAATGAAATCTTATACAGTTATGATCAACTCAAATCTAAATATCAACCTCACCATTCATATGTATTAAATATAATGAGTAATAAAAACATGATATATACAAGGTTTAATACAATTAACTACTCCAATCAATGTTGGTTATTCATCCCATAATTTATTCTTTTACTAATATTCATTGGAATAAAAATGAATATGAAACAACTAGTTCTACCCCCAAGTAATCCTCCTTATATATTACACAAGTTCTACCCCCAAATAATCAGTTCTTTTACCATTGTTCGTCATACCGCAAAAATTTCCTAACAATATTCATTTTCATCAAGGATGTTCATACCCCTATCTATAATAATTTTCATTAATTTATTATTACCCCATTTATAAGGTCACAGTTTTTTATTTTCCAAACTATTATTGAAATATCATCTCTTTCTCTAAAAGAATGTTGGATCACCCTTACCCATGGAAAATATTCAATATATTTCAAAAAATATCACAAGTAACTATTGGTTTTGAAATTTATTCTTTATCATATTAAGACTTAAATTTACTCAAATCATAAAATTTCAAAACATTATTCCGAAATAATCCTATGAAACATTTTCCCAATAGCTCCAATTGGTATTCCATCACTCTAATGACTTTATTCAAGTTGGTCTCCATTAAATGTATATCACTATACATTGGTATGATGTGATATGTTTGATGCACTTACATCTGGAATGCTCATTCAAATACTTACCTTTTTAAAGAATCAATTTTATTCTGTTGTTTTTACTACACTGAACATATATTCATGCATTGGGTATCTTTTAGAGGGCCCTCTATCTGGTGCTCTCTTAGTCTATTGACTGGTAACTCAATCAACTACACACACTATGCTTCTTCTACGAATGAGCGAAGTTGATCCAACACACATTTTTTAATCAAGTAGAAACTTGATCAGATATCTCATGTCATAAATCCTCTAGCAATTCAGCTTCCCCATATACAAATAGTAACATTGCATACTATACATACACTACCTTATATTGGAGTGTACTAGAGTAAAATTGTGGGAACTCAAATACATTTTCCCTCTCACCTAAAACTCAACTTTAAAATTTCCCATTCCTTTATATTTCTTTGGGTTCTTCTATACACATTAAAATAATTCTTATGCTTTCTTTACATTTCATTAAATCTTCAAAATTTATAGAAATTCCTGAAACATGGTGATAACGAACTTCCCAAAACATCTTTAGCCTCAGTAAGATAGAAATCATTGAATGATCATCTTAAGATCATCATTATTAAATAATTTACATTGTTTATATAAATACCCTCATTACACATATATCCAATGTATGAATTTATTTTATTTCATAATGAATAATTTTTCCAATGGTCCACCTTTATCATTCTATATCGGATAGACCATTTTTGGTTTCCCGTTATAAGGAAATATCTATCTAATGACTTGACATGACACAATATAATCATTCTACCATTGTACCTTATTTTGGTACATCATCACAGAATCATCGAACAAAAGAAATAATAAAAATCATCCATATGTACTTTCCTATGATGAAAATCAACTTCTCTCAGACAATGTAAACCCTCATTTTCATAGAGAATCTATAAATTTTTCAATTTGATGACATAACAAATCTATTTCTATTGTATCTTTCAAATTGTAATCCAATAGAAATCTTACCATTGTAACATCACTAACTTCTTCTTATGGTGCTCCATTCAAATTTCATATCGCAAATATCTTTGAAAATTTTATCTTCATTCATAGAACCTTTTTGCACTTAACAATTTCATATCACTTGTACCTTTTCTAATAAACTAGTGTAGAATATTTACTACCCTTATCTAGGTAATAAAAAGCACGATTTACCTTTACATAACCTTGAAAAATCACTCAACCCAAATAGAAATAATCCTTTATAACTTGGACTGCTTTCTGATAACATGTTTCTAGTCTGTCTAATCGCATTATGCAACAATGAAAAAAGATTATATTTGATGGATTTAGGTTGAAATTTATATTACTGCATGACCATAGACTTCTCTCACATTATTCTTATTCCCCATTATACATATAAAAAAAATGTACAGTGGCATAAAATCTTTAGATATATCACGATAAACATTTTCTTGGAATTTTATGTACAACACAACATTAACTAACACTGTAACAATTGTTTCCAAACTAAATTAACTAAGAAATATTTCATAACTTATGGAAAGATTCCATTCCTCATAATGAAATTTCATTAATGTCCTTAATAACAACTTTCTACCAAAATTATGCATTATCTTCTCTCAATAACTTAAATTGTAACATGTTAAAAAAATGGTAAAAATGAAACCAAACACTATTTGCAACAAAAATATCCCCCATTGTATGTGTTTTCAATATCCATATAAATACCAAAAATCTTCAAAGTTAATATATGTTCTTGATACATTGTTCATGTTGTTTTTATATTCTAAAATGTTACTTATACCTCTTATTGAGAATCAAATACAATGGTATCATATTGAACATCTCAGTATGTTTTTATTTATCATATAAGCATGAGTATTATCTTTGAGATAAAGGTCTAATCACACAAGCATCATAATAACGATCCTTTAAATATATATCTATAAGTCTACAAGGGTGAACCTGATATAGAAGATAATAGTTTATAATCAATGTGATCAATGTTTCCATAATAAACATCCATGTAATATTTTCCTTATGAATATTCCAATGTGTCTATATCAAGGGAAATATAAATTTTTTTAAATATAATCCTGGTCTTTTATAAAAACATATCATAACATTTTTGGTGTATAAAAAATTGCACTAATTATATCATATTTCATGAAATCACCATCTCCTTTTTATAAAAAATGCGATATTAATTCATCAGTGTTAGATTACAACCATATATATTTAACAAAACATTATTCATCATGGTGAATAAAATATTCAAAGATTATTTTTTCAATGTTTTTGTAAAACCTCTAAAGAATTCATTGATCTTCCTTAATTTTATCCTTAAAATTCAGTACAAGGTAGAATATGTAAACATGAATGGTAGAAAGGAGAAAACTCTTAATTACATGGATGTAACCATCAGATCGAGAGTTTGTATTTATTATTAATATATAATTTTTTCATATATTTTACATGAGACTTATTTTTTTTCTTTGCATCTATAAAATATTTTTATGAAGATTTCATGTTTTATTTATCTTCTATAAAATCATTCTTGCCACGAGTTTGTAACAACAATTTCAGGATTTATTCTTGGGCTATTAATATAATCTTAATGTTTTTATTGAATTAATATCTTGTTCAAACCTATTTCATATGACCTAATTTTTCAAAACACAATATATTTGAATTTTTTTATGAAATTTGATCACAATTTTTGAAACCATTTTTTTCATTTTATTTTGTAGAATTTTGGTCTTCATCAATATTTCTATAAATATCCATTTTTTTAATCCTAAAAACTATGAACACATTCCTTCCTGACCTTAAATTCTCACCATGCTCAACATTATATAACTTCTTTGTTTTCAAAACAATTTTATTGCTTCACATTTATCTATCTTAAAGATTTATAATTCTTCACAATTTTAATTTTCTTATTCTCCACCTTGATTCATACCGACTTCTTAGTAGAGACCTGTTCTATTCGAATGAGTATAATCTATTACAAAAAACTACAAAACACTAGCAACGACATCCAAACATTTAACATTTATAGTGACAATAATACATTTTTCATGTTATTTAGGTTTATATTAATAAAAAGTGGTTTAATTTGTTGAAGGAGATAAATTCATGAAAAATTCCACTCTTTCTGATTAGAATATTGTTTGTCAAGAATATTATCCTTTGAACATACATTTTTAGTAGAATATGATGTACCTTGAGATTCATTGGGAATATAATCAATCTTCTTATATGGAACATTATTTTCACCATCTTGGGAACATTCACCTGAAACCTAACTTGATTTAGTTAAGTATTATAATATATTTATTGACTCACATTTTTATATACTAAGAATTCATGGAGTTGTTGTAAACTATTCTTCTTTCTCATTGATATTTTCTTTTAAAATATATACTATTTTTTTTCAAATTTATATACCTTCAACGTATTATTCTTATATTCATCGAAAAGTGATGTTTCCACTTTTTTATGATTTTTGGACATGAAAAATGTTTCTTTATAGCTTATTAGTTTTATATTAGTCTCACCAAAATTAATTTTCTTTGATCTATTAACATTAAGGATTATATCAAAAAAAAATTCCTCTCACCAACCTTACAAGTTATCTCCTAAAAATATTTCCCAAAATTCATCTTTTTCTTTTTGAGTTTTGTATTTTTATCATATGTTACTTCCCAATATTAGTTTGGAATCCAATCATTTTTTATTCTCTCTTCTTTATCACCATAATTTTTTGAGAAATAACATTTCTTAGCAGATCAAAAAAATTGACATGAGAATTCGAATCATTACTGAATAAATAATATTCCTACTATCTTTTTTCTTGATAATTGTTTTTCTTATTGTAATTAAGAAACTTATTATGTTTATTATATATTTATTTCTAAGATTTATTTTTATAATATTTCTTCTAAAAATCATCATATATATTCTTGGGAAAAAATTATAAAAAATTTCATTTTAATTAAAATTATAGTATTTTATTGAAATTTTTCATTTTCCTTACAGTTTAGCATTTTTTATATTCTAGAAATAATTGAAATTATTATATATAATTCATCTTCCACTACAACATATGAATTGAATTTTCCATTTTAAACTAAGTTATCTATATTCTTTCCTCTATCGAAGCATAAAAATCTATTTTTTTAATATCTATTTCCTTAAATAAGGGTATTTTCCCCATATAATTTATCACATGAATAATCCGATGTTTATCAAGAGTTAAATATTATTGATCTTCAAGAGCTATTTATTTGGCATGAAATCTATCTGGAATTTTTACTATTAATTTTTTTAATGATTGTAAAATATTTCATCTTCTCAAACCCCCATTGATAATCTTGAAAATATCATAGTCTATTGTGGAGTTTAATTCATTAAATTCTTCATCAAATATGTTAAAATATTAAAATATACTATTATTTATATTTAGAGTGACGTTTTTTAACTCCCCCATATCCTTTATAGTTTATTTTATCCTTATTACACATTTATTTAGCCATTTTAAGACCCATAATATTTATATAAGCCTTCTCTATGACAGCCATCAACATAGAAGTATGATCTTCCCCATCAAACACCAAATTTAATTAACAATAATATATCATAGAAACATTATTATTGGTAAGAAATCTAATTTCTATAAATCTCTAATTTCATAAATATGAGATATAAGATATTGAAATGTAATATTCTTCCATCTTTAATAGTTTCTACCAAATAATATTATAACACCACATCTACTAAACGAATTAAAATTTTCTATTATTAGTAGTTAAATATTTCATATGAAACCTAGGAACGTATGCCAATTAAATTTTCAATTGATCAATGTGGTATCAATAAGAGGGGGGAAGTAGTGGATAATTAAAATATATTTGGTTTTATTTTAGTTCAACGTTTCATGACTTCATATGGATACTTTTTTCTTTCTACTAAACATTTCTTGAGTTATGATACACTAAAGAATAAATATCAAACTCTTCTTTTGTATGCATTGATTATAAAGATACATCAAAAAACAATTTTGATGAGTTTTGATAAAAATTAATAGTTCGTTACATATTGGTTATTTAACCAAACATGGATTATTAAATTAATCTTTATAGGATTATAAATAATTAAGTAAAAAGTTGTTAAAAACCCTAGTAGTTTTTCCTCTTGCTAACCCATGTTCGACCCCTAATAATAATATCTTCTAAAATAGTTGTTTATGCAACCCAACTATCCTAAATATATCATAATTCATCATAGTTGGTTATAAACCTCCCAGAAACAATCCTCTAGAGAAACATGTCATACCCCTAGCTACATGATAGTTCTTTACTATTTTTTGATCTTCTATAGGATGATCTTATCTTTCAACCTTAGTGAGTTTGATCACCTTTACCATTTTATAATAATAAAGATCTTCAATAACACTATTAAGAGTATATTGACATTGAAACTTACTATTAATATTAGAAATAACTATATATATTCAATCTAAAATTTTAATTAATTTATATATAAAATATTATTAACAGTGTTCATATGACAATCCCATCCATTATTCCCACTATATAATGAATCTATATAAAATTAATTTATCTTAAGATTCTCATTTCACTTTGTCATACGCTTTAGGAAATGGATATCTTTTCATGTGTCGTCTTTCAGATACACTCTTCTTCAACTAGGAAGGAACTTGGTTTCCTAATCTCACCATGCTTCCACTTTGACTTATGTAAGTCAATATTATTCACTATAATCCATAAAGTCAAAACATAATTGGAGATCTAACATCACATATCCTCTAGTAATTCGTGTTCTCTTTATGTCAAAATCTTTGGTATATACTAAACATAATCCCAATTATATAGGTGAATACATGTTAAAAAAGAAAGAAATTAAAAAATTCCCACTGATATGAAATTTTACATTTGAAGTTACCATTCCTTTATATTTCACTAGGCACATCCCAACTCTTATAGGAAATTCGTAAGTTATATTGCAGGTTCTTGAAATATCCCCTTTAATAAAAAAATGACAAACCTACTATTTAAGAACTTCTTTAATCCTTTTTAACCACATAATGATAAAAATAATTGAATGATCATTTTAGCATCATAATTGTTAACAACAATAAATAGTTTATGTAAATCTCCTTATAACCCTTTTACCCAGTGTATGATTATCTATTTCCTTCCTCTAGAGGTTGTCTGATGGTACAACATTATCATTATATATTATAGGGGCCTCCACTTGTTCTCAAAATTTTAGGATTTCTTTTTACTAATGAGTCAACACATCTCTGTTTAGTAAATTTACATGGAAACTCATGGTGATACTTAGTCATTATATTTAATGTCCAATGATATTTTATACCTCATTTTGATGTTCATCAACCCAATAAAACTCAAATTCCTATTGAAACATGAACACACTTATCTTCATGGAGTGCATTTAAATTTAAATATTTGATTAATTAAAAAATATACATATTTTTGATCTGTTGTATTTCAATCCAATGGAACTCTAACCACTACATCTTCATTAACATCATCATCTAGTTCTCTGGTTAAAATTTCATATGTCTGATAGCTTTATCAAGATATCACTCATACACAAAAACTTTTTGTAGATAGCCATTATTTATCTCATGTATATATATTACTACCTTTTCAAAAATCCCTTGAATCATTAACATTGGTATTGAAAAGTGTATGTTACCTTTATCTATCCTTCATAACCCTCTCTACATAGCCTCATCTTATCCTTTATAACATAGACATTCTTCTAATAACATGAGTTTAGTTAGTATGATAACATTAAGTAACATTGTAAAAATATACTTTCTAATCAATTTAGGTTGAACTTCATAATTAGAAATGATTTTATAATTCTCATAGTTTTAAAATCAACTACTTTTTACTTATATCATATTATATGATGGTGTGACAACTTTTCCTAGATCATGATAAACATAATGATATTAGGAGCCTGATGAACAAACATAATAACCTAACATTATTTGGAATTTTACAAGAACAATTAATGAATCATTATTACACTACATGAAGAAGGTTACTACAACTCCTAAGGAAAATTCATTCACTTATACATCTAAATATCCCTAGAAAACTTTAGTAACATCTTCTCTCAACATCCTCAACAAACATATGTAGGTTCATTGAAAAAAGATGAAACCAAACACACTTTGGAACATTTTTTTAAAATACATTATTTGACTCCTTAAACATATAGCTGGTCGAACATCAATCATCATATAGGATAAAGATACATTAAATGATATTATAATGTTTTACGCTATAATTTTGACTCCGTGAAACATCATTTACTATGGTGAAAAATAATTACTTCAGTCACAATTTATAACGGATAAAAATGATGGTGATCCTATTTTATTATATTATTTATTACAGTTAAAAATATAGAATCCTTTTTTTCTATTCAATTAATATAATTGGAATAAATTAATTTAAATTCAAACTCTAAAAAGTGAAGATAAATTTATTTTGCAGGAAAAATATATTGTTACATATAAAATGTATTCATAAAAAAAATAAATAGTAATATTAAACATAATGATATTAATGATATTATTAATTATTAAAATGAAAGAAAATATTAATTTTAAAATAATTGAAAAAATTGGACGTTTAAAAAATATCCGAATGACAAGATGAATTTTTTAACAAAAATCAATATTTTATATTATTCAATGAAAAATTAATCTTTTCTTAAAAATACCAAAATTTAACCCAATTTTAAGTTGCATAAGATAATTTCAAAAATTAAATACTTTTGTAATACATTTTTAAACTTGTAGATATTAACTATAGTATTCTATCACAATTAGAAATAATATCAATTTTTGAAGATAATTTATTTTTGATGAATGCGATTATTTTATTGAAAATTGATTCAAAATTTATTGACTAATTTACATTATATTTAACAATTAGTTTTTCATAATTCTGTTATAGTATATATATATCAAAATAATTAATGGATAAGTTGTAATAACCACATTTAAAGAGTAAAATTTATATCAAGGTTCTTCTAAACATGTAGTTTTATGTTATGTTATCTATAAAGAAATAAAATTTAATTAATGTAAAATATATTCTAATATAATGGGATGTTATTCATTGAAAAATATATTTTTTTTATTTTCATGAAATTTTTATGACATTTTTATATCCAAAGGAACATTACTCCATTCCATGTTAACATGGTGAGTGGATTAATTTTTCCTGTGAAATTATTCATAATGTGTCAATAATTCCAATCCAATCTAAGAAAAATTTGGATCTTAATCATAATTGTTGTTCTAGGACATTTACTAATAACTTCCAGTTTTTAGGAATCCCTTGATATACTCATTCATGAGATTATATGATCAAATAATGAAACTTTTTTGTCACATAATTTCATCCATGTGGAATTTAGAATATATTTTACCCTTCGTAAGAGTCATCAATACATTCATCAAATGATTTTCATTCCCTTATATTCAATTCAAATATATATAAATATCATCTATAAATACTTGAAAAATTTGGTTGAGTTACTATCTAATGAATTTTTTCATTAAATACTTTAATATAATAATGGAATTAATAAGTCCACATGAAATCACAACAAATTCATAGTGTCCATACCCTATATGGATTACTATTTTAGTTATTAATTCAATATTGACACTAAATTTATATTATACCCAAAAAAGGTAAATATTGAATAAGTACTTAGATATTATATTTTGACGAAACATATTATTAGTAAAATGTAAATGTCACTTATTCTTGATCATCATCTTGTTATGTTCTTGATAATCAATGAATCATCACATTGATACATATTTCTTTATTACAAAAATAATAGGTGTACGCCATGGTATTTTACTTAGTTGAATGAATAATTTATTAAGATTATACTATAGTTTCTTTTTCAATTCCTATAACTCAATCCGTTCAATTCTATATATAGTATTTGAAGTAGTTATAGAACCATGTCTGAATTCTTTTGAATCATAAACATAATGATTCCAAGGAAGACTGAAAAAATATTCAAAAAGGATATTAAATACTGTCATAAAATAGTTATATCATTTTTTATCTTCTTCCCAACAATATGATATAGATACCAGTTATGAATTGGAATTGAGACCCATTTAATTGAATTATTTTTTTTGCGTACTTCTTATTATTCCTTTTACTAATAAATGATCAGATATAAATTTAGAAAAATAAAATTTATATCCATTCCATGAAAATTTATATGATATTTATATAATTTTTTCCAATCCATAAAAAAATAGAGGGAGAATAAGAAAATTTGTAACACCCTATGCTTTTGTGAATTATTTTTTTCGAATTAATTTAATTTTTTTGATATTTTTCATTTAAAGTAACACTAATAATAGTTTATTTATATTTTAAAGAATTTTTTTATTAATTTATACATAACACCATGTTACCATGAACTATATGAAACACATTTTTTAGTATGCGCTACATGTAACACCGAGGTTAGCATACATTACATGCATATTTGACTTTCCTTGATGGCTTGTGTAACAAATATTATCGAGTTTTACTAAATAATAAAATTAATTTTAGATTCAAATAGAAATCAACTTTGATAAAATAAACATCATTTTTGAATTTCAATTATTTAAATTAGTTTATCGTGAAAATTTTGGATTTTTTGGAGAAACATAATTTTTGTGTAAATAGTAAAATATATTACAATTTAGTAAAAAAACCTTTTCATTTCAATAATTAGTAGTGTTAAATTATATTTTATATTTAATTTTAAAGTCAAAATATATAAATTATACATATATAATTCCCTTAGAGGTAATTTTAATCATTTTTATATTTAAATTAAATATAAACACTTATTGAACTTTTGACCATTTTATTTTAAAAAACCCACTTTCATGCCACTGTTATAGGATTAGATTAAAACTTAATTTTTCCCGCTTCTATGATTTTAATTTTTTAAAATATTGAATGAAAGGTTGTAATCATTTTAATTTTTTTAAAAATAATATCAAATTTAATTTTGAAAGAAAATATATGTGAAAGGGTTTAAAATTATTCACATCTATTAAGGCAAGATTAAGCTTAATTAAGGAATAAACCATAACTATAAGGACCAATATAACTTGGAAACATATACAAAGGAAATTGGATACTAATAATTCAACTATATCCCATTTTGGTTCTAATATATTGGTTTATTGTGATATCATTAAATTGAAGTACCCTATATAAATGGTTAAGTAATGAAAAAAATAAAAATTGAACTTTCCTAACCTTTATCATTTATAAATATTTTTTATATGTAAAAATCATTGTATTTATAGTCATATATATAATTTTAATATATAAATGGCCGATTTTTAAATAATAAATTATTAATAAATTTTTATAGATGATTTAGTTACCTAAAATGATGAAAAAATGACAATATAGTGATTAATTAGTTAATAATTAACTAAAATAAATTATACTATAAATGTTAAAATTGTTGTTAATTAAATGAATAATTTTTTTTTTATTTTTAAGATTAATATATAATTTTAAAAATCTTTAAACATAATTTATTTTAATTCAAAAAATATTTCTATATTTTGTAAATTAAAATTAAACAAATAATGTCAACATTGGCATTATTGTTATTTTACAATAAATTATATTTTATAAAATGATTTAAAATTAATAATAATAATATAATCTTCAAAGTGATTTTTAAGGGTTGAAAAATTTTAAATATTGTATATTAATGTACCAATTCATCTTTTATAATTAATATATTGACTGATAGAATATAAAAACCTGTTTAGCATCATCTGGGTTTAAGAAGTGTGTTGTGTATCACATGTGTTCATTTTAAAAATGAACATTAAAAAAACATGATATTTTTATTTTTATAATTATGTATCATATTTATAACTTAGTGAATATATATTTTATAATAAATCTCACTTTAGTTTAATTTAAATGGTTAAATTACTTATGTTAGGAAACTAGATGCTTTAATAAAAACCAAAATAATAAAAAAGAGGAATCTTAGAAGATAAGGAAAAAAATTATTATAATGAACATATTTTTCTGTGATGTAGATTTTTTTAGTCTATACATTAATATTGGTCATTTATATTTATGTTTTTAGTAAAATTAGGTAAAGGAGACCTCCCATTATTGAATACCTTTTGGTATTTACTAGAGTGTCGCTCCTCCTCTACTATAAAAAAGAAATAACTCTACCAAATCTTCACAACTCTAAAACCTCATAGGAATGTAAAATATCATCCTAATATTTTTAAAAACATACCTCCCTTTTTTCAGGAAGCCTACCTTTGGGCAGAATGTATTCCAAGGAATCCTTTAGGAATAAAACAATAGGAGTTACCCGATTAAGAGGTAATGCCGTATCTCAAACCCCTTTATTTTATTTTCCTTCCCCACACCTCCACTATCCTTATTACATGATTATATAACAAAACAAGTATAATAAATATATATATTCATTTTTATGATATGTTTTCTATGTAAAATTACACACACCTCCAAAAAAATGGATAACAGACATACTCTTTATGTGTATGGTGAAATTGCACATCACAAAACGATGGTTGTTTAATTTTCCATACCACCTATCATGGTGGAAATTATGATGGGAATCGTATTTATATATAATATATACTATATTTATTAATAATTTATTATTAGGTATTCCTTTTTAAAAACATATCATTTTTTTACATTCCATTTGGGTTGAATAAAATAATTTCTTTTGAGGGAGTGTGGACTACCACCCAAAAAAATGATGTGATTAATTCACACACTATATCAAATTTATTAAGGATGGTTTAAATAAATTATATGATATATATATAATTGTAATTATACTATAATAATTATATATATATCATTATTTTTAGTAATAAAAAATAACAGAAACAACATTCTTACGTACGTACGACTTGCCCTCTCTATGAATGATGTATTCCATTTCACACTTCTAAATTCAATATATTATTTTAATAAAAATATGATTAACTTAAATGATATTTATATCAATGGTCACATTTGGGAATTATGATTTTAATATAAGAACCAATGATATTGCAAATTTGGACACATGTGAAGAACAATGTGAATATTATCCAAAGTGAAACCTTAACATATGATGATTAACAAGAATGAAATATATGGTAATAATAAGACTATATATGGTATTATATATTATTATATGGTTCTTAAAAAGATTTATAATAAATTTATATTTATTATACAGGGAATTTTATTGATTAGGATGAGAGTCAAGGAACAAGGTAAAGTTATTTCATCTCAATTTTATTCTTGTGAGATACATTCTATGTTCGCCAATATTATATTTTTTGTGGTATATGTACAACCCATGATTGTATTAAATAAATATTATACCATATTTTATGGATATTAAGATACCCATTTTATAATCATTATTTCATATGGATTAAGTGTCAAAAGTAACCAAATCATTGAAATAGTTTTGTATCAATTTTCATTCCATGAGAATCATGTTTTGTTATGCACCTAAATTCTATTTCACTAAGTATATACTTACATTTTAAATTAAATAACATCTATTTCCTTATTTTCATGATATTTTAAGTTTCATGTAATTTACTTTTCTTACAATTTACTTTATGATCACAAGTTATCATGTTATAAGGGTTAATGGAGAAAATATCATTGCTTTTATATATTTTTTATTTTTATGCTTTCATTGATGAAATATTATGATCCATATCTCAAGAAAATTCTATAATTTTATTCTCCTATAGTTATAAATTATTTATTCATATACTGGTTCCATTTATTCTACTATTTGTTACATAAGATATTTAAGAAAGTGTATTTAAGAACGCCCGATTTTAACCTCTCTTGGGTGGGAAATCTATTTTCCTACAAAACCATGTTTTCTAAAAATGGTTTCCAAGAATATTGTACAATTATATAATAATATTTAAAATAAATTCTCACCTTATAGACTTTTTCAAATCACTTCAATAGAATCTTATGTACCAAAGAATGGAATAAATGGAACCAATATTGACTCAGGGTAATCTGGTGCACAACAATGGGCGGTTCTGCAAAAATGGTTGGAGACTCCCTAGGGATACGAATTAGAAATTCGAAGACTCTTCATGAACCATCACTGCAGACTTAAATAAAATTTGTATATATATATCCTAGGATGAACCTTGGGTGTCCTGGATTACGTAAGGTGTTATGATTTAGACATATTATAAGTAATAATTTTCTTGACTATTGGTTTTCTATTCTGATAGCTAATTCCCACATAATGATTCTAGTTTTAATCAATAGTGAGAACCAGAAGGAACTGAATTAATGTTGAATGTGATGGATGATTTTCTGACGATAATTCAAGAGGGATTCTCACAATTGTGAAATAGGATGTTATCAGGAATAATTAGTTTTCAGGGAACATGATTAACATCGTGTACCTTAACAAACTCTCAGACTCACCAAGGAAGAGGAAAAAGGAATTCACTGAGATTTTGGGTAATGAACACTAGAGAGGAAAAAATATTAGGTTTCCTTTTTGTTGGTAATGTGTAATGAATCACCTATGTGAAAGCCTTAGATGAATAAAAATATTTTTTTACTATGGAAAATAAGGACACATAGAATGTTACTGCAAATAAAAAATGGAGAGTTTGGTTAATGAAAGGTATTAAAATATTGGCCTCCTTAAGGCGTCATCGAAGGTTAAGTTTTCTATCTGTGGAGAAATTTGTCATTATGTAACTCAATGTCCCAAGAGAAATCCTCCTGATGATGATTATCATGGTTGTATGAGTAATGGTTACATTGCTGTTGATGAAGTGGCTAAATATAAAATATGAAAGGAAAGAGGTATTGTGTAATATAACGAGCTAGCAATTATAATGGCATAAGTATGAAGTGGAATACTAAAATCTTTTTTGTATTTTTATTCATGATGGTTGTTATATTAAAGTTGAAATATATAAGGATATCCCAAATTGTGTTTTTCTCCATAGATTTACCAGAATATGTTGAATGGATCTGATGGAATAGAAACATGATTTAATGGAAAAGTGATGTCCATATAAAACAAATGATTAAGTCACAGATAACCCATAATATGTTCCTTATGTTATGAAATTGTTTTTTGGATAACTATATATGGGATATTAATATGTCAATTGGATAGTACCGATTACCTTGGAACTAATTAAGGACTTGTTGACATGTATTTCATGCTATCGTGGAAATTTTTTACAATTTATTGGATTTAATGAATATGTCAAGTAATCTATGGAATAAGTGAGTATGAATGTTTTCAATAATGATTTATGGTAATTCAAGTTTTTACATTGTTTAGGGAGAATATATTATGATGGTATTCACATGTTTTGAGTGTTACATCCAAGAGTCATGTTTTGATATACATGTGATCGATGTTAACATGATTTCATGTCATTAATTCTAATGATTTGATTTTTAATTTTTTAGAAATGTTATGAGGTTAACCATTGATGGATAGTTTAAGTTAATATTTAGATGAAGTTAGTAAGAGTAAATTATTATCCCAACATATGGGTATTTTTCCATATTGGAAACACTGTTCAAACTTCTTTCTGTAGATGATAACTGACAAGATGACATATTGTGGGTCTCATGGTCTATTTGTACTTCAAGAATGAAAATTTCACATAACTTCTTAGAGAATTTTGTGAAGTGGATCAAAGGAAAAAAAGGGTCACATTTTCCTAAAATCATGAAAGTATATATTTTCATGAAAATTATTTAGCTTTATGAAATGTTTTTTATATAAAATTTTATCCTAGTACCTTTTTTTGATGGATCATATGGTCTTTTAGGTCATCAAAGATTTATGGATTTCAGATTATTAACTTTCTCATGAACATGTTCTCTATTTACTTTTATCAGAACATGATAGTGACATTTCCATTTCATGTCATAGTTTTTACATACCAACTATGTTCTCTTATGTGTGAATCTCATTATAAGTTAATTTTGGATAACCGTTATCGTTCCAACTTTTCCTTTTTGATGTAAGTTTTAGTATTCATTATTATGATGTGGGATTCTATGAATGAAAATTTAAAGTATTAAACCATGGATTTCATAAAATAATTTCTACGTATAAATTCATTTTGAGGGAGGTTGAATGTATCACCCTGAGATTTTTTGAATTATTATTTTTAATGAATTTAATCTCTTTGATATTTTTTATTTCACACAACATAGAAAATAGTTAATTTTATATTAAAGAAATATGTTTAACTTAAATTATATGAAAAACCATGTTATCATTAACTACATGCAACATTATATTTAACATGATCTAGCATGAAAATTGAGGTTAGTGTACAATACAAGCATGGTTGAATTTCCTTGCTGGCTTAAGTAACATGCAATAACGAGTTTTACCAAACAATAATAAAATTATTTTTTGACACTAATATAAATTGAACATGATATATTTATCTTAATTTATGAATTTAGGATTTTTATATTATCTTATGATTAATTTTTGGGATTTTTCAGAGAAACACCATTTTTTGGTGAATAGTAAAAATTATTGCAATTCAGTTAAAACCCGACTTTTCATTAAAATTTTGATTAGTGTTAAATTATATATTAAATTTCTTTTTAAATTAAAAATAGATCAATTATAGATATATTAATCCAGTTTATGTAATAGGAATCATTTTTATAATGAAATTAGAAACAATCATTAGTTGAACTTTTGAATGTTTTATTTTAAAAACCCATTTTCTCACTACATCTATGAGATTAGCGTTAAAATTAATTTTCTCGACATCTATGATTTAAATTGAAAAAAAACAATATAAATTATTGAGTAATTATAATATTTTTTGAGATATAATCAACTTAATTTTTGACCGAAAATATTAATGGAAGTGATTAAAATTAATCACAACGATTAAGGTCATATTACACTTAATTAAAGAATAAACCTTAACCATAAAAACCAAAATGAACTCAAAAAATCCAATGGAAATTATCTCATAATAATTTGACCATATTACCTATTTTTAGGAATTTTATTTGTTATTGTGATATTATTAAATTGATTATCCATATATAAAAGGTTAAGTAAGGGAAAATATAGAAATGGAAGTTTCGTTACCTTTAATGTTTATAAAACATTGAGATATATAAATTAAATAATATTTTCGGTTATATATATTATTTTTAAATATAATTGCGTTGTTTTATCATAAAAAAATTATCAATAGTTTTTATATATTGTTTAGTTACCTACAAGTCTTACAAAATGCCAACGTGGTGATTATATGATTAATAATTGACTAAAATAAATTATACTTTAAATGTAAAAGTGAAGTGAATTAATTTAATTATTTCATTTAATTATTTTTCATGATTAATATATAATATTTAAAATAATAAAACATTATTTATTCAAATTTTAGTGTTATTTTTATGTTTTTAAAAGTAAAATTGCATTAAAAAATTTCAAATTTTACATTACTATTTTAATAATAAATGATATTTTATTAAAAGATTTAAAATTATTAAAAATAATAAATTATGAAAATTAAATTTTAAGTGTTATCAAATATTAAATATGGCCTTTTAATTGACCAGTATATATTTTATAATCAATATATTTAACGATAGATTATAAAAACATTATTAGCACAGTTTGGGTTTAAGTAGTGTTTTCCGTGTCACATGCACTCATTGTGAAAAACAATTTCCAAAAAAAAAAAATTATTTTTATTTAGTAAACTATGTATAATATGTTTAATTAATTGGTTCTATATTTTATAATAAATCTCACTTTATTTTAATATGAAGGTTAAAATTACATAGGTTAGAAAACTAGATGGTTTAATACAGAAAATAATAAAATTGAGTAATCCTATAAATTAAGGAACCAAATTATAAAAAAGAACATATTTTTATGTGTTGTATATTTCTTTTGACAATAAATTTACATTAATCCAATATTTTTCAATTTTTGAGGTATATTTCGTAAAGGATACCTCCCATTATTGAATACCTTTTGGTATTTACAAGAGTCCCACTCTCACTACACTATAAAAAGTAATGCACTCTCCCCCTTCTTCACACCACTCAAAATCTCAGGTTTTTCAAATATAAACATAATAAACTTCCAAAAATACCTAAATTACACATTGAATCATCCATTTTGGTATAATGTATTCCATGGAATTCTTATGGCACAAATAAAAATGAGTTAACTGATTAAGAGGTTACTCCTTCTCTCAAGTTCCTTTCTTTTATTTTTCTTCTCCACCCCTCCACTATCATTATTTCATGATTTTATAACAAAAATAGTATCTAATATATAATAATATTTTTTGTTCAAAGGGTTTTATTTACAATTACACACACCTCTATCTAATTATTAACAAACTTACAGTTTATGTGTACAGAGAACATCCACCTCAGAAAACAATGATTGTTCAATTTTATGTACTGCCTCTCATGGTGGAAATTACGATGGACATAGTATATATATATATATTATATATAATATTTTTATTATTTATTTAATTTTATCTATTACTTTTATAAAACATATCTATTATACATTCTATTTGGTGTAAATATAATAATTTCGTTTGATGAAGTATGGACTACTGCCCCCTCAAAATAACATTATTCGTGAACTTACTATATAAAACATATTGAGGATGAGTTTAGTGAAAATATATTATATATATAAAATTATAAGGCTACATAAATTATATTATATATATGTATATATATTTTATTTATTTATATTATTTCAATATGACAATAAAAATGGAAACATCGTTCATACGTACGTATGGCTTACCGTCTCCATGAATGTTGTATTCCATTTCATATTTATACATTATATAGGATATTATAATAAAAACATAATATATAAAAACATGATATTTATATGAGGGTAACATTTGGTAATCATGATATAAGTATAAGGTTCAATTATATAACAAATTAAGACATATAGGAAGACCAAAGTGAATATTATCTGAAGTGAAACCTTTACATTGGATGGTTAAAAACTGGGTAATATAAGGCTCTAATATAACCATATATGTTATTAGATATAAGAAATTGGTTCTATAAAATATTTTTAATAATTATTTATTTTAATTTTGTCTTTAATTCTTAAGATGAGAGTCAAGAAACAAGGTAATGGTATTTTATCAGACTTTTAATTTCCGTGAGATACACGCTATGTATAACACTCGTTCCTTTTGTGTAGTTTAAGTACTACCCAGTATTTTATTTGATGTATCTTATACATAAATTTTTATTTATTCACATATCCATATTTATGATCCTACTTTCATGGGGATTAAGATTCAGAATTCACCAAATCGGTGAAATAATTTTCTCAAAATTTTATTTATTTAAGTCTCAACTTTTGTTATGCACCTAAATTCTCTTTCGAGGTGTATATAATTCCATTTTTCATGTTATATCATGAATTTAATTATTTTCCTGATATTTTATGTTTAATGTAATTTCATTTTCTTACATGGAGATTTTTATCCCAAGTGACCAGGTCATAAGTGTTTTTTAGGATAATCTCATCACTTTTCAAGGATATCTATATTTATGCTTCCTTTGAAAAACATTTATTATCCATATACCAAGAAAATTCATTATTGTTATTATCCTATGGTTATTAATGATTTATTAATATATTGGAAAAATTTCCCCCACTATTTGGTTCATAAAATATTTAAGAAATTTTTTTTCTGAAAGTCAGACATTACCATCTTTTCAGTGGGGAATCTATGTTCCTTTACAATATTTTCTAAAATGGGTTTCAAATAATATTGTACCATTATAAATTAATATTTGAAATAAAATTTACACTTTACTTTTTTTACCAATCTATTCAATGGAATCTTCTTATCATTTTTTGAAAAAAGATTTTTTCTAACATTTTTAACTATAAAAAAGAAATGTTCTTTTTATCTCTTATAACACGAATGGATTTACCCACTTTCATTTCATTAATGATTACTTTTAATTTTTTAAAAAAGTTAATTTTTATTATTTTTTAAAATTATTTTCATTGTAAATTGTTTTAAAAAAATTTTCAATCTTCTTTTATATGTTTTTTTATATTTAGGGTTTCGAAATTTTTTTAAGCCTTATTTCTATGTTTTCAATGTATTTGGAAAGAAATGGTTATCAAAAACAATTCATGGTTTCTTTATATGTTTTCAATGAGTTTTAATAGAAAATGGTTTTTAAAATATTATGAATATTATTTTATATCTTTTCAAGAAAAATGGATTTCCAAATGATCTCAGATATTCCTTATACGTTTTCAATGTATATTCGTATAAAATAAAATTTAAGTGTTTTTTTGTATTAAAAAATATTTTTAAATGAATAATGTATAATTTAATCAAGAATCATTTTTGAATGAATGATTACAACTAAGATGGTGTGGGGATTGAAAACATAATACCTAGATGGTCTTAAAAGTAATTATTTTGATATTATTGAAGTAAATTTATATTATTATTTGTTTTCCACAATTCAATATTTTATTCCTATGTTGTGCATTCATGAATTATTCTTTTAATTGTATTTTGATCAATGTATTTTTAATATCCAATCTTTATTATCATATCTAATATAAATGGTATGATATTTAATTGTTATTCTCAAGTTACATAAACTTTTTTCATGTTATGATTACAAATTTCTTTTATTTACCCTTACTAAGCATATGAGCTCACCCCTTCCTGTGTTTCCTTTCCACATATTTTGAAGAAAGGTTTTTGGTATATATACTAAAGGTGGGGATTTTTATGGGATATGTTGAAGATATTTATCTAGGATAGAATATTTTGTTTCTATAATTCTAAAGATATTAAACTATTATAGTACTCATGCTTGTATTATTGTAATGTACTTAATATTAATCTAAAATGGTGTAATTTCCATGTATGTTAATCGCGGGTCACTAAAAAATTCCTAAAAAAAAATTAGACATGTATCATAGGCTTGAGGTGTGATCTTCATACCATTATAGGTTTTCCTACTTATTCAAGACATAAGTATTGATGTGGTAATGTGATACCCATATTATATAATCCGTATATAAAAAATTGGGTAGAACCAACATCAAATAAAATATTAATAGTACTAAAATTGATAGTTCTTGTACTTTTCATCACTTCATTATCATAACCCACCTTAGTAATAAATATTGTGTGATATTACCCATTTTATTTATGAATTAAGATGTTACAGATGTTGATTCTTTTCATTAACCGTAATATTTTTGGATTTTTTTTTGTCTTAATGACAATATTACTTGAATTTTAAACATTATATTATAAGTGGGGAATTATATAAAAGTTTATATTTATTAATATAGTTAGATAACAACATCCCATCACCTCATCATTAAATTTCCTAATGACATTCCATTCAATAATTAATAAAATTACTAGCCCTTTAGAAAATTTCATCAGTGTCAACTTAAACAATTGTTTTCACAAAATAAGATTCATATTATTCCCTCAAAAGTTTCTATTTTTAGAATTTGTAATTAATTTCATCATTCATTTCCTTAAGAAACAATCATATTGATGGGTTATATAAACCACTATTTCATTCTTGATTCAACACTATTTTTTTTTCAATTATACTAAAGTCTCATATTGATAATTCCCTTAAAATATATGTTTTTTGGAAACCAATGAATCATCCAGTATTATATTCATGATAAATTATAATACTATAGGTATAACTCAAAATTATTGTAAAACATTATTTATAGGTATTATTTTATTCACCATCCATCTATTTCGACTCACTAAATTCTAATTTTTTATGAATAATATGAGGAACTAACTTATTCAAAAATAAACTCTGAAACTCATCCCACCCCATAGAGTCAATATAATCTTGTTTACTTGGGTTCTTAATATTATTCCACTATTTATAACATCCACCATATAAATTATAAACAACCAAAATGGTTTTTACATTATTTGGGCACTATAAAAAGTAAAAAATGTTATCATTGGTACAAATCCATTTCTCAATGATTGGAGGATTAGAGAACTAACTAAAAGAATCATTATGTTTCCTCATTAAGGAGACAATGGTAATTTTTTCTCCACATTAGTGATTTTTTAGTTCAAAATGACCCATATATTTGAAATTATTCATAATAAAAAGAATGTTATTATTTATTCCATTTCTCATACCATTTGGTTTCTCATGTTAAAGTTCATTATATTGTCCATCATATTCTGTGTGAACACGATTCTCCTAATAAAATCCATTGAATAAAACCAAACAAAATTGTTTGAGTGAATATATTCATAGATATAAATCATGTAATCATGAAAAATATTTGATATAATCCATAAATCTTGAAAAATTATTTTCAATCAATGAAAAATTAGGTTTAACATTAGTTTTCCATCAGCATATTCTATTAAAATCCATCATAATGGTCTATAATAAAAATTGTAACTAACCCAATCATATCCCATGAGAGTGTCTAGCTAAGTGTGTAGTATTAGGCACACTCATCATGCACCATTTATGATTTTATTAATACCCAATCCACCCATTTCATTGTTGTTACCCCAAGAAAATATATGACATAAATAAATCCATATCCATGTATCCAGGAATGCACATATATTCTAGGAAAAACACATAAAATACACATTATGATAACATCATGATATTAGTATATATTTTTAATTATCCCTTGGTTTTTCAAAAAATACCACTAATAGTAATCCTCAAAATAATTAAACCATGCACTAATATAAACATATGTTCTTGAAGAATAACATACTTACGAATACATCATTCTTTAAAAATATTGAAGTCATATCAAAAAAATACATTCCAAATAAATGTAATGGATTAATGTCTTAGAAGATAATATTCATAATCAAAATTTACATGATATATCTGTAATATCTCACACACTGTTCTTCTCACATAGTACACTTCTTAAAAAACCCTACCTAAAACCTCACAAGATTACCTTGTGAATTGAAACCTAATAATGTGGGAGATTGGATTCCCAATAAAGGTAAACATAGGAGATATTAATAAATTATCATATTTCATCATAGGATGAGTAAAAGTTTTTGAGAACATTTTATTGACATTTTAAAACCAAAAACCAAAATTCATTGATCGTAATCAGGACATGAGACATTGGTAGATCATAAGTCACGAGTCATATAAGAATAAAATATCATGAGAAATTAGATCATATCATTAGAATAATTTTTTTTTCATAAAAAGTTCTATAAAATGTGTTTTATATTAATAATCATTGGAATCAAATTTCAAGGATACCCATAAATAAATCCATGAAATAATAATCTTCAGATAAAAACTTGTGTAATTTCTATGGTCTTTTGATGACCTCTTGAATTCCCTATTTCATCCCTATGATAACCCTTATGTACTCACCTTTTTGATTCAGTAAAACTCACATATAATCTTGGAGCCCATAAATATGAATCATTACCCAATAGACATGAAGGTAATAATATATCAACCCACCAAATAATCCATTGATATGTATTTCATAAGATATAAATACCATTATTACTTGATAAATGATTAATATATGGAAAAAAAATAATCAATATGTTATCATCATAAATATAACCTATACAAAGTATTAATTTAGATAATATAATTAGATCATATTCCTTGATAATAATTACTAACATAATGGATGTTGTCATATTTTAAAATACCTATAAAATATTACTAAAACATTCCTTGATTAAAATACCAATTTCAATTTGAAATCACAAATTAAAAATTTATATGTTTTAAAAACATTATGAAACTAATTTTCACATGAAATTACCATGGAAAATTTTATTCTTTAAATAAATGAGAACTCATTATAGTGGGAAAATGAATTCAAGCGATGTATATTAAAATAAATTTTTCATTCGCACCTTTGGAAAAAATTACCTCATTTAAAAATTGAAAAGTACATTCATTTAAGACATTTAGATTGATTGTTAAAATTGTTTAAAACTGAATTTAATAAATCTTACTATAATTTTTAAAAAATTCGTGAAAATATTTTAAAAAAATATTAACATGGAAGAATATATTATTAGATGAAGAGTGAAATAATGCAGGTTTTCATTAAAACAATAATTTGGACTATTGAGTACCTAGAGGGAGTAAAATGATGATTAAACATGTGGTTTACATAAAACAAATAGTGGAATAGACTTTTTTTACGAGATAAATCATAATATTTAATTATCTAACAATTTATATCTCAGAAATCCTAGTAAAAAGGGTGATTATAACATAATACATATTCATCATGTCCAAAATAATTTGTAAGCACTTTTAACCTCCTATAAAAAATTTATTTTTATCAAAATTTCAGTATGGAACCATATTCATATACATAATTTTATAAATGTCTTACTTATAACATCTTATCATATGTTCATTAACAATATTTCATAATCATCATAATTTCAGGTGTGAATTGCATCCTTTATCTTGTATGTTTTTGTTTGGTAGTTATATTACATTAAAATTGATAATTAATGAATCGTATATGGAATATTAATAATTATTTAAATATTTATATATTTTTTTATATCAATATTTATATCCATTCTTATAATATGGTGATGAAAATTGAATTACATCACCTTATGGAGAATAGGGTTTGTACCTATGCACGATTGTTGTTTAAAATTTTGGATTAATGGTATGAGAAATGTTAAATAAGAATTAAGTTATAATAAATAGCTATAATATCATTAATTTAATATATTTTTATTAAGTCTATAATTATAACCACTAATGCGAAGTGGTACAAGGAAATAAATCAAATCGCTACATAGAGGAGGTAGTCTACATGTGTGCATTAGCAATAGGTTGATTTTTCATTTTCACGAAATGTGGTTGCAAATAGTTTTTTTTGTAAATAATTATTATAAAATTTTATAGATATTATAATAGATTAATTATTTTATTATTTATATACTTGATTTAGAGGATGTTTAAGAATAAAAAAATCAATGAGTTGAGTAGGATGATTACCACTTCTTTGAGTAACCTCCTTTGTATTAAAGTATTATCCTTTTTATGAAAGTGTAAGGGGAATAAAAAATCTCTAGGATGAAGTTAAGGAATCTAGGAATATTTTTTTTGTTATTTAATGATATAAAAGGCTCAATATTTCTGAATAATGGAGGATAAGAGGTGTCCCTTTATAAATGAGAGAAAAGACACATTTGAAATTACTTAAATGATTTAAATGTAATATATATCTCTATCATATAATATGGAACCAATTTAAAAAAATCTATATTTTTAAAATTTCATATGAACAAAATAAATTAAAAAAGTAACATTTATATATGTTTTGGATAGATTTTAATCTTTATCTCTTCGTTAAACAACTTTTTACCCATTTAATCTTTAACATAGATAACTCTAATCTTCACCATTATAGCATTATTTTATAATCAAAATTTAAAGGGTCCTTCTAAATTTTTTTGAGTATTATTATAAAAAACATGGAATACATTTTAACATATTAAATTTCTATAGTTTTTAGCAATTCCAATTAGTATAACTATAAAAAATAGATAAAGAAACTTTTTCAGAAAAATACACGGTTTAGTCTTAAAAATAATCTAACATTGAACATTAGTGAATAGATTGTTTCTATGAATTTCATTATTTTAATTTAATAAAAAAATAATCGATTTGGACTTTATCATTAAAGAGAAACCGAATTAAGCCATCCAAAAATACCATTAAATACAAAGACCCTGAAATATTTTTTAATTTGAATATAATTTAAATTATATACGATAATGTCAAATGTGGATTCTCTAATTCAGAAAACGTTTTAAAATACTAATTTTTGTCTATAAATATATATTTATGGGATCCAAATGTTTTAAAATATATTAAGTCATTATTATATGACAATAATTTAATTATAGTGATAATATTTGATAAATTGATATTTTTCACTATTTACAATAAGTTCAATCATTTTAATAAATATTAAAAAAATCAACAAAAAGAGTAATATGAAACGATTAATTTAAAATTTATATAAATTTTTTCAAATAAGAATTATAAAATAGGATTTAATTAATTCTAATATTTATGCATAAAATGTAATAAAAACCATTTTAATGAAAATGTATTTTTGAAGCTTAAATTGAATTTGTTATCATTCTATGCTGGATTTCAATAATTAAATGAATGTTAGTGTATTTTATTGATTATATTATCTATAAATTTTATTAAAATTATTTCTTATTGGGGGTTGATTTAATTTATTTTTATAAACACCTATTCGCCCATTAAAATAATTTTTTTTAAAAACACTTTTTTTTACATTATAATTATTTTATTTTACTTTCTTACTAATTGATAACTTGTGAATTAATATTCTATATCTTTAAAAAATTATTTTTCAAAATGTAATCGATACTATTCATACACTCCAATCCCATTACTAATTTATTATTTTCATATTAGATAATAACAATTAAATAGAATAACACAATTTATTTAAACTTGTTAATGTGTGTGCAAAAAGATATAAAATAAATTAAATTAATTTTATGATAAATATATCATAAAATATCGAGGTGTTTCAATTACAGAAGAAAAAATCTCACACATCAACAACGAAAATTACTTTAAAACTATTCGAATTATTTCGTATCATATTAAAGTAAATAACATGATCTTTCACTAATCTTCCTTCCAATATCCTACTATTGAATAACCTTTTCCTTAATAATTTTTATTTCATTTTTATTATCGTCACATTCATTTCCACCTGAGAACTCATATGCACCACATTAAAATTATCCTCTAAGATTTCATTGTAATCATTCTATTCCATTTATATTAATATAAATACATGTGTGTTTCAATCTAGCCTTTATCATTTGATAATTTCCACTACTTCTGGGACGAACCATTTCCATAATAAATCATGAAATTCTTACGTATTATACACCTCTATCTACATCATTATTTTCATCCCATAAATTATTAAAATCTAGACCATTATTTATTTTGAATCCATTCCTTTAAAAAAGTAACTCACATTCAAAAAGGAAATGACATGATAAGAATATTAAACTAAGATCTTGCTAATAAGAGTGTAGAGTCTTACTGAACTAAAACATAAAATAAAACAATTTTGGAATCAAAACTACTGATCACTAGAAGTGATACCAGTAATTGTCCCAAAAAATAAAATAAAAATATGTAACATCCTAGATTAGACAAACCTGGTGAAACCGATGTATCAGATAATATAAGTCAAGATGCAAATAATTCACTCAAAAATAATGATTCTATAATATAATGAATCAAAATATTATAATAAAATGAAATATTTAATCACAATAAATAAAGAAAAAATGGATTACCATGATTCTAATGCACCAAACACTAGTTTTATGTCAATACTATAACACTACTTAGATTCATTTCTTAGATGTTATAAAAAATATAATGACAGTTGAGGAATTATCCTATATAAGATCACAAATCCATTAAATCATATTCAGGTTTTCCCACCCCAACTTTATCATGGGTTATAGTAGGTCAATTTGTCCCAAAATCATATGATCATTGTAATGTACCCTCTTTTGGTTATAAAAATCTATAATTTCATATTTCTCAACAAACCATAATGAACAACTTCCTGGTATTATATAAGTTAATATAATATAACATTATGAAAAAAATTAATTATTTCATTTATAGCAGAACCTCCATGATATATATTCCCTAAATTGAAAACAATATGTGCTCTATAAATTTAGTACACTATAATTTAATCATGATCACATACAATCCTACTTTTAAAACAAGTCATCCAGACCAATAACTCCACAAAACATCAACAATCATGAGCATCTATCAAGATAAAAAATATACATTTCAGTTTTTCTTTAAAAATGTTTTGATTCATAAAATGAAATATACATCCCATTTATGAGTACTTTGATCAATCAAAACTCTATATATTTCCCATGCAAGTAAATTTAAAGACCTATTTTACAATGTTTTTTTATTTTACATCATACCCATACGATTTATGTTTGATTAAATAGATCATGGTAAAATATTATCCTATTAGGAGATATTACATGATGGGAGAGGAACTAAAACTATCATGTTTTGTTAAGGAAGTGTGTAAGACTGACTTACACATAGTTGTTTCTCATATATGATATATAAATGAATAAATAATTTCTAAATAATTTTAATTGGGGAGGAAAATTCTATAATAGTGGGTCGAGATATCTCCCGAATCAAATAGTCTGGTTTCTATAATATTTTTTATTCTTCAAATTATCATATTTATCATTTTCTTATTTATATATGTTACAAATAAAAGAGGTGACATTAATATGTGACATTATATAAAAAGTTCATTCATCAATTATTATTCAATAAAGAATGGTAGTTTAAGGAGTGTAATATAACGTGTATCTTCTATTTGTAGAGAGGGGAATTGATTTTTGTTAAAACAATTATTGAATTATTTGATATTTCTAGTATTTTTAATTTTTATTTCATTTGGTTAATTTTTATAAATGTTAGGTTTTTAACATTATATTCAATTTAAAAAACATCAATATTTTTTTTAATTTAGTATTCATTTAAATAAATTTAATATTTAAAATTAATAATATGTGGAATGTAATGGAACATATTATTGTGTGTTCTATAATCAAATATGACTAGAGGTCATTCACTATATTTCATTATATTATGTAAAAAGTTATAACTTGATAGGTTTGTGATAAAATGTGCTATACTTTTTTGTTCCTAGAAGTATCAATCTAGCTCATCAAACCTTGGTGAGGTCAAGTTGTGTAATAAACTATGGGTTATGGTTAGAGTATGGGATAACCCATTAGATGTTGGGGTTTTAATAAAATCAATTAGATGAAATATATATCCAAAAAAAGTTAAGATAATTATGAATAAATAATTTTTAATGGAGATCCCTGACTGAACATGGTGTTAAAGAAGTGGAACCTGATGAAAGAATGTTGGGTTCATGAATTTCCCCTTACATTATGTCTGAATTATTTCTTCACTTTAATGTAATTTATAACCACATTAGATTCATTAAATAACAATTCCATAACCCTGTGTACATTAATGCGGGTCATTATGATTTCAATATGTTCTTTTATGGGCCTTTTGATGAGTTATAGATTTAAGATCCACTGTTCGGGAGTTTTCATTGTTATAGTTTTCTTAAATGGTCACATGTATTCATGAATGGAAGTTAAAATAAAATGTGGATAAACATATATAATTGTAATTATAAGTCATTGATGATTTTACATAACTTGAAAACATCTTATAAATTATTTCTTATATACCATGACAATGAATCTTTAGATACGAATTTAATGATGATCATTTCGGTTTATTCGAGATGTTTTTCAACCACAACGAACTTTTTTTTGTTTAATCATTTAGTATTATGTACATATGTTGGTTATGAAACATTATATAGGATATAATACATATAATATAATCTGGTTCAACTATTAATATTCTTTCAGGACCAAATCTGAAGGTAGTATAGGAAAAAACATGCCGTTCTTAAAGTTGATAAATTAAAACCTCACGAACACATTTTCTTCTCTAAAATAAAGAAGAAGAGGAGAAGGGGGTTGGATGATATATTATCCTATTAGTATCATAATAGTTTAGTATATGTGAGATACTAGAGTTACCTTTCCATATGTATGATGATATGTTGGGAGATATCTAGAAAAGAACATGAAATTGAAAGGAAATTAAAGGAAAAGAGAGAGGGGAATTACCTCTTGAATCCTTCTCATGAGATCATCCATAAAAAACCTAATCATTGTCATTTGATGAGACAAAAACCTCTTGGACTTGGAGGAGGGTATAGTTATAATGTTTGGGTAGAGTTTAGACAAGGATTGAAGTATCATATGTGTGACTAAATGAGGATGTGAAGGGTGATATTTATAGCGGAGGGGAGAGGGGTTCTCTATATAATTTAATCATTAGTATATTAATTTCCACCAAGATAAGAAATTGTTTTGATTCCATGACCAAGAATAGTAAAGTGGTCATGTGAGTTAGAGATTTGTGTTTTTAAATCAATTGTGATGTCAGAAATAGTGGATTTAAATTATAATGTATTTATACTATAAATTAATGTATTTTACAATTCACCAAAAATTCATGTATTTTAGAAAAATTCCAAAATTACACCCAAACCATTTTTCAACCTATAGAATCCAAAAATGATGTCCATTTTTCAAATATAATTTTATAAATATGAATAATTTATTTTTTAATTAAAATCATAATTTACATGAAGAATACATTTTTTATAATTAAAACCAATTTTATAATGCTTTCAAAAATTACATAAGGTCTTATAAAATTATCTTATAACCAATAGTTATAAAAATGTTAATTTATGGAAGAAATTTAAGAAAATATATTTTAATTTAAATTATTCAATTTATTATACATATTTATTTATGAATTACAAAAATAAGAATACTTTTACTAGGGTCATAGTATCACCTATAAAATTCCTAAATTGTATTTAGTCATTCATGGGTGAAGTTACTATTATTTTTTCTGATTTACTATTAATAAGGTTCATATACTATTCATAATGTTAGGTTACTATTTCTAAGCCTAGTGATGAAGATGACAGCACAAGGGGGTGATGGGGAAAACCCTAAACCTGGTGATCCAAGTGATGGGGTAGGAATCAACTCAGAGATAATCCCAGAAGTGATGGATCGGTCGAAAGCTTTTGCTGAATGTCTCAGTCATTCCGCAATTTTTGCGGGCACGAAAAAGCCGACCAGTGTTTTGGAATCCTCTCACAATGCTATCGGTCCAGCATGGAATTTTCTAGATGTTCTCAAGTATGCCTCTAGGTTGTCTTTCTCCTTTGATGCGCCTCCTCATAGATAGGTGATTAAAAAGGGGTGGATTTCTCATGTGTCGGCAAACAAGGAAGCGGCGGAGGAATGGGTTAATATTTTTTGCTTCTCAATTATTACTCACGTTGTGACACCGAAAGGTGTAAATATTTGGAAATTCAATGAATTAATCAAGCGGATTGCTGAGACGTTGGGTTTTGATGATTGGAAAATGACTGCAATGGGAAGGGGATAATACCATGTTGTCTTTCTATCGGATGACTGCAAGCGAAAGGCATGGAGAAAAGTTACCATCTCTCTGAAACCTGGTTTCTTGAATATTCATGAATGGGACCAGAATTTTGATCCCATGAATGTATGGAATACACATTCCCAAATATGGATACGAATCTGTAAGATTAATTGGATTTACTGGCATCCACTAATCCTATGGGACATTGCCTCTGCTGTTGGCAACCCCATTCGATTGGATCGACAGACAGATAACCCGAGGTTTGGTCATTTTGCCTAGATATTGGTTGAAGTGGATATGGAAAGCACTCTTGATGAGGAATTTTTCCTCACAAAAAGAGATGATAGTATGAATTTATATATCATCTATGAAAGGAAGCCAAAATTCTGTATGAATTGTAGGTTTTTTGGTCATCTAACATTTGAATGTAAAAGGGATAAAGAATGCAGTGTTTTCAAGGTGAAAGGTCATGATGATGAGACTTGTAGAAGGAAGAAGAGCATGGACAAGATTCCACCTTTGTAGGGAAAGGATGGGTTTTCAGTGTTGGCACCCTCCAATGGTCTGGCAGGGACCTCCGTTGCTGCCCCTGTTTGTGAGGACAATGCTTCTCCTTGTGACATTACTTTGATGGCCTCTGAGGCACATGCTGAGAACATTGTACTGGTGGACCCTTCTATACGTCTGGACAATGAAATTGTTGAACAGGATGCTCTGCAATCGCTGGATTCTCTTAATATGTAGAATATTTCTCTGGTGGACCCTCCTGCATGTCTGGACATGGACCCAGTGGAACAATATGCTCTGAAATTGCTGGAGCATTCTTCTAATATGTAGGATGTCACTCTTCAGACTGCATCACATGATGACCAAGATAGGTTGGATGATCTCTTCCTTGACAAAGCCCCTGCTAAACAGGAGGCTTCTCAGTATCTGGTGGTGGCACTCACTGTGCAGGGTAACAGTACTCATATCATAGCATCTGAGCCATCATCCCATGCGGGTGTAGGTGAAGGTTATCAAGACAAGACTTTGGATTTATCTTATTTAGGGGGTGGGGGATTTTTCTAATAACCCACTCCAAGGCTGCCCGAAGGAGCATTCCCTCAAGCAGTTACCCTGCTCACATAAAATTTCAGAACAAATTTACACCATTGAGGGGAATCCTTTGGTCAGATGACACTGAAGACCCTCTTCATACTGAGCTGGAGCAGGCTAATATTACTGAAACATGGTCTCTCCTCCCTGAGCATTCATCCTCACCCAGGGCCTTGAGTAACAAGCTGGCTGATCACAAGGCACAATAGGATGAGGAGAGTTCTCAGGCGGTTCTTGTGGACAAGGTCGATATGGCTTCACCCATGAACATCGAGGTCGATAGCCACATTAAAGTGCAAGGCAAGAAAGGAAATGGGAAGAAGGGCAAGGATAAACAATCTATGACATCAAAGGCGGCCCCCAGACAAGGGGCATAGACCAATTGTAATGAATATATTCTTCTAGAACTATCAAGGGATGAGAAATTCACGAACGAACAAGACCCTTAAACATTTTATTGTGTCACATTAACCTTTTCATATTGGTATTGCTGAACCAAAGCTTATTTTGATATTTTAATGGCTTCAATTGGACCAATATTGGGTATCAATTTGTGTCAAGCAATTTTCATGATTCTGAGATGGATCACTTGTGGGTTCTTCAGTATGATTCCATTCAAGTCACCTCTTTTGTAAAGAATCCTCAGAGTGTTTTCCTCTCTTTCAGTATTGATGTTTATCAATTCTCATCCTCGTTCATATATTCTTGTACCACTTATATTAGATTATGGGAGTTATGGGCAGAGCTCAAAGAGGTTTATGGGCTGATGAGTCAAAGTTGGACATCCCTTGGAGACTTTAATACTGCGTTGAGGCCTGAGGAGAAGACATGTTATACTTTTAATAGGATTGTAGCTGCTGATTTTTCTTCTTGTCTAGATCATTACAATTTTGTTGAAGTCCAACTTTCTAGAGAGGAATTTACTAGGTGTCATCATACCTAGAATGGGAGGTAGGCAAGAAAACTTGATAGATGCTTTGTTCAGATGGCTGATCAAGGTGCTATGAATGGAGTCTCTGGTTTTACAGTATCGACACATCATTCAGATAGTAATCCTATTGTTGTGGATTTTAATACAAAATTGGTGTGGTCAGGCCCCATCACATTTTGATTCAACAATGGGTGGATTTTGGAGAATAAATGCAGGGAACTTGTGCTTGAGTCATGGAAGCTTGAACTGATTAGAATCCCCCTACAAAAGTTTGTTGCGAAATTAAAGCATCTCAAAATTCTTCTCAAGGAATGGAGCAGGGAGACCTTTTCTCAGCTTAGCTCTAACATTAATGCTACTGTGGAAAATCTTTCATCTATTTAGATTCAAAATCAAAAACAGGCTTCCCTATCACATGAGGAGATAATGGCTCATAATAAATTGGATGATCTCCTAATGCTTCAAGAAAGGCTAGCTAGAAATCACCTGAATGTTAGATGGCTCAAAGATGGAGGGAGGAATTCTAAATTTTTCAACCATCTACATAATGAAATGAAAATCTGGGCAACAGATAAGGCGATAATCATCCAAGTTCATAAGTTTACATATGAAAATGAGATATCTCTGGTGGCCGTGGACCATTTTAAAGAGTTATACTCTGATGATGGGTAGGAAAACACTCACAGTATGGTTGGGAACATAACTGCATGCATTGGAGAGCAGGAAAATCAGTATCTTGTTACCCCTCCTACGAAGGCGGAGATTCGCGAAGCCCTTTTCTCTCTTAATGTGGATAGTGCATCAGGACCTTATGGTTTCACTAACAAATTTTACACATCTTACTGGGACATTCTGGAGGATGATATTACTTGTGCTATAAAGGACTTATTTTCTCACTCTTACTTGCCATTTGGGATGAACACCTCTTTCATTTCCCTCCTGCCTAAGAAAGTTAATACTCTTGATATCAAGTATTTCAGGCCTGTTGCACTTGGGAACACCATCCCCAAACTCATTAGTAAGATTCTCATAAACAGAATGGGCCAGTTTTTTGTTGGCCTGATCACTGCGAATCAATTTAGATTTGTTCCTGGGAGACACATTCTGAATTGTCTTTTCACTGCATCGGAGAGTGTCAACCTGATGAGGAGGAATACAAAGGATGGATCTTTTTCTCTGAAACTTGAAATATCAAAAGCTTTTGACACTTTAAAATGGAGCTTCCTTTTTGATGTTCTTAAACAGAATGGTGTCTCTACTTCACTCATCAGGCTGATCAGCAGCATACATTTCCATTTAAGGCTATTTATCCTCATCAATGGAACACCACAAGGTTTTTTACCTGCACCAGAGGTGTGTAGAAAGGTGATCCATTCTCTGGCCTTCTTTTCATGATTTCTGACGATTATCTTAGTAGATGTAATTATGATCTTGCCAATATGGGTTTTTACAAGAAAATTACGACTGGTAGGAATGATTTTTCTCCATCCCATTGTTATATGCTGATGATATCCTTCTGCTTAGGAAGCCTTCAAGGAGAACCATTTCATCCATTAAAGCTATTTTTCAACACTATGAAAAGGTGGCTGGTCAGGAAATCCGTTGGGAGAAATCTTTCATTGTTTTCGGCAATGGTATCCGGGTTGGTAAGAAAAACAGGATTACTCGATGTATGGGGGTGAAAAAGGGATCTTTTCCCTTTCATTATCTAGGGATTCCCATATTCTAGGGATGGGTGAAGAGACAACATCTGGAGGGAATTTCTTCTAACATTGTAAAGAAACTTGCTAGTTGGAAAAAAAGGAGATGTCTATGGATGGGAGGGTTTTCCTTGTAAATTAAGTGATCACCTCCATGTGTCTCTAATCTTTCTCTCTTTATAGATGGCCCATAGGTCTCATTAAGGATCTTCAGGGCATGATTAGAAACTTCATTTGGACTGGGTCAGTCCATGAATTGAAGCTTATCACCGTTTCCTGGAAGGAATGCATCAAGCTAGTTGACTTGGGAGGCCTTGGAGTTAAAGATCTCAAGACATTCAATGATGGTCTCATTAGGAAGTTCACATGGGATCTGATTTCCAAGGAGAGGTATAATGATTTCTTAAGTAACATATTTATAAGAAGGATAATTAATGGTCACAAGAACTACATTGCATCATCAGTTTGGGAATCTCTCAAGTACCGTTTCAGGCACATTACGCATGATATCAAATGGTTGGTTTGCAGGGAATCTCTTCATAACTGTTGTAGTACGACATGGATTTAGAGGCCTATGTAGGATATGATGGTTATTCCTCCTGATAAAATTAATTACTATTTTTCTGAATTTATTTATCACAAGCCTTTGTTTTGTAGCATGGTCCCTTTTCAGTTGGAACATAAAATTAAAAAATACCTCTTTATGTATCGTGATATGGTGATATGGAATCATAACCAGAATGGGTGGTTCAATAGCAGGGATTTTTACTGGTTGGATTGTGGATGATCCTGTCACACCCCTGGTTGGATGAGAAATTTCCGAACCATTTTCATTCTGCCTTATCATTTCTTGCTGATTGGGCGCATCTGGAAGAACAGGGTGCCCACTCATGACTACCTCAAGTGGGATGGCTTTCATATTGCTTCAACATGTCCCCTGTGTATGGATGCTGAGGAGAGTGTCCAGCATATGTGGAATGCAGCTATGCAGGCCAGCTGTGGGACTATATTGGCGGCCTGTTTGGGCTGATTTTTTGACAGAAATCTGCTGCTACAGGACTTGATTGCAAGGCTGTCTAGGTTTACATGCAGCGAACAGATTGGGAACCTTCTGTTGGTGTCTGTTGCAGCTCTGTTTGCGGCCATATGGGTTGCTCATAATGCGGCGTTCTTTGATAGCAGGTGCATCCCTATACGACATGTCATGGCGGCTGTCCATGGGGAGGTTCATGCTGCTTCCAAGACTCAAAAAGGTGTGATGTATAACAACATATTTTATCTGCATGCTCTTAGGTTTCTTGGTGTCTCCGGTCGGCCACGGAAACCCATAATTCTTAAGTATATTCGCTGGATACCTCCAATCAGACCATGGTTCAAGGTGAATGTGGATGGAGATTCTTCTGGTGCACCAGGATTATTAGGGGGTGGTGGTGTCTTCTGCATATTTTTGGGCTTTATTAAGGGATGATATTATCATTTTATTGGTATTGGAGTTTCCTATGAAGCCGAGCTCTGGGCGATAATTCATGCAGTCAGGTACTTTGTATGAATTAATTGGAACATGATATGGATTGAGTCAGACTCGCAGCTTGTGGTTCATGAATTGGAGTCACGATCCCACAACGTGACATGTAGAGTGATTCTTCATTGGGTCGAATGCCTCAACCAAGATCCTCATATGCGGTTGGCTGTATCATACGCCTACCAGGAGTCCAATCAGCTAGCAGATGCTTTATCTAAGCAGGCGATTTTTGTGATGGATGTGATGTGGTATTTTACGACCCCTAGTTACTATGCTTCAATTGCTGAGGCGAACATGTATGGTGTTATGTACTCTAGACTCTGTAAGAACCCCCTGGCTGTCTGACTAATTTTATTTTTATTTAATAATTTTCTTTGGGCCAGGTTTTTCCTGGTTCCTAGGCTTTTGGAGTAGGATACTATTTCAATGGGTAGGTTACTATGCACCAAAAATTATGTCTGTTCCATTAGAATCCAAAAATCACCATAAACACAACCGGGTATGTGAGATTTCTGAAATTCAAAAAATAGAAGTGAAAAAAAGTATGTTTAATGATCACATAGTATTGAGTATCATTTCATTGTGTTTCTTAATGTGATTATACTTTAAGGAATAATTATTATAAGCGAATTCTATTGATAAGACAATCGATCATTACAAGCTCAATCGAACAGTTACATGGATAGAATAATACAATATGATTTTTAACTATCAGAATGTAAGGGAACTCTTCTAGATGTTATGACTATTATGGAATCACTCAAAGATACTAGAATCTACATTTATAGTAGTTTATAAAAAACATACTATGAAATAATTCAAATATTTTGAGTTAAGGAATATAAAATAACAAGTTAATTATTTTTAGTGATCACTCCAAGAGATAAAAAACTATTTTTAAGATATTGAATTAGTTCCTATAAAAATATTCCTTCCATTACAATTTTTTGAGGAGGAGGTTCGAATTATTAATACTACTCACTAAAATTTTACTTTTAAGAATAACCATTATTTTTTTAAAGAAATCCAAACATTCACCACTATGTTTTTGGGATGATATTATATATCAAGTATTTTTTTTCATTTTAAATGAGAATTCAAGATACCAAATTTAAGTTTGTTTTAAAAATGTAATATCTACACTAAAAATATAATATTACATGTAAAACCATTCATTATATCATGGGGATAAAGGGATATATCATTAATTATTATTAAAAATACTCCAATGTTAAGAGTGTAAAATATTTTAGAGAATTGATTTTCCTTTAGACTCATGAACCCATATTTGTATTGGAGGTTCATATACACTTATGTCAACAATAGGCACTATTTGTTTCTATTAGAAAGAATTTTAGAATCCTTATATATTTTCCATATAATTTTTTTAAAGATTACTAACAATATACCCAAACACAAATGATAATTTACCTTGAGAATGAATTTGTTTTGGGTCTGTGAAGGAAACATACACTCAGACGAGTATCTATAGATCATGTTCACTTATGCCATTACATTATACGGAGGTAAGACCATTTGGGTGTTGAATAGTTTTATAGGTGTAACATGTTGAAAAAATATATGTTTCTAGAAAATGTTTTAGCTAATAAAGAAGAATTTGACATTGGGGAAATTTTTCATACCTCTATAGAGGTTCCTATGATATTGAGTTGATAATATATCTAATAGATTATGGTATTTATCTACAATAAAATGTTAGGTTAAATAAATATGTTGATATGTTTATTGTGATGATATTTTTGTAAACCCAAGAATAGAACTAAATATAAAAAAACCATTATATTTTCTTTCTAAGGAGAGGATTATTTTATTTTTTTTTCATTTTTGGAACTGGGTCTAGAGATGTTTCAATATAGTCATAATAAAATTATATTTTTTAGAGTTATTAACATTTAGATAGAAAAATGGATATTCCCCACAAATTTAAGAGTCATTTTGTTGAATTATAAGGCTAATTCATATAATTTGGATCAAAAATTTCAAATGTGAAAAGATATCCTTTCTTCGTAACAATCATTTGTTTATATGAAGATTTGGTATATGAAAACTCTTCAAAAAAATACAATTATATATTGTTCAATCTATGGTAATGGAAATTTTTAATATTAACATTCATTAGTGATATGAGAAATCAACTAATCCATAAAGCATATGGGTTATTTTCAATAAATTGATAGAGTATTCTATACGATATTCAATTCTATAATTAAGGCTACATACCAGAGTCATTTTCAATATATTTGAGATCCATTTTGAGAATTAAAAATATATTCTTTGTGATAAAAGATATCTGAAGGTGTTATTTTTATTACACATAAGATTATTTCAAGCATATAATAATAATGAGTTCAATAAATAGAGGGTATACCAGACCTATAAAAAATAAGTATTTCTTGAAATTTAAAAAGGTATTTTTGTGTAATTATTTCTTTAATTTAGGTTGTATTTTAATGTTTTAAATATGAAAATTCTGAAGCTATTCATGATTGGAAATATTACATAAACAATTCACAACAAAAATAGTGGTAGGAGAAATAGGTAAATGTATTAAATTAAATGTTTCTTCCTATAAAATATGGAAGTATTTGAAGGTTAATAAAGAATTATGCTACAATTATTTAAGACATGAAATAATGAGTTTTATAGTTTTGAAAGAGGAAGGAAGTGGTTCATTATGTTGAAATGATGCTTATATAAGTTAAGGGATGTTTGATATTTTAATTTTAAATATTTAATATTGATGTAAAGATTAATATTTCTATTGGATGCTATATATATTTTTATTTTGTGTAAATATTTGATATTTAATAAAATAATAAAATATTATGTGAAGATACAATGGGATAATATTATATAAATTATACAATGAAAAATAATTGAATGAGGTGGAAGGATAACAGAAACAAAACAATACAATCAGGATGGAGGACTAATTTAGAGGCCAAATAAGTTGTTAAAAATATTTAATATATATACTATGAAAAGATAATTATACATAGTTAGAGGAAACATTTTTTTTGATTATAGGATTAAAAATAATGTTTTTCAATCAAAATGATCATAATACTATAATATCGGGTCTCAAGTGAATCTTTTTCATTCTAATGATATTATACCCAATTTTGGTAGTATACCTTTTCAAAATTATAATAATCCTTTTCTGAGATATCTTAGTGTGTAAAAATGATATTGAATTTAATTTTAATTAGTGATGAAATTAATTTCAAAATTAATTTAATTCAATAATTAGCATCGATTATAAGTGAATTATTACAAATTTATTAGGTCTTTTGGAAGAGGTATCCCAACCTTTAGTTCCTGTAAAATAAAATCAAATATTTAATGTTTCATGAGTAATATTTCATCTTTTTTTGGATATTTCGAGAATAAATTTCAACTATGAGTGTGAATAGTCTTAATTAATTGAGCAATAATATGATTACCATATATGATCAGAAAATATTAATTTTAAAGAAATAATTGGTTATACTATATTTTTTATCTATAAATTTGTATTTATTGTAGGCTACAAAAAAAGGTTTTATACCATGTACTAAAGATTCAACTACTGTAGTATATTATATAATGAACATGGTTGTTGAAGGAAATGATATGAAGGTTATTTTTTTCTTCTCATTTACTGAAAGATATTTCCCTGATATGTAGGGATAATATAAAAAATTGAATATAGGATAATATAGAAAATAATAATTATTATAATGAAAATGAGAAGAATTAAGAATAAATTTTTTTGAGATTAAATCATTAAGACCATAAGATTCTGGATAATGAATCTAAAGTTTACTTCATCACTAGAGTAAATGAAATTTTGATCCTAGTTAGAATGTTAAAAGAAGAAGATGATAATGATAATGAGTATAAAAGGACAAGGTTATAAACTATGGTAGAAGAAATATTTTTGAAACATAATTTTTTTCTTAAAAAAGTAACTTTTATAATTTCTATAAATAAAAAATCAAAATTTTATTTTTATTTTTTAATAAATTGTTCATAGTGAAGAAGCTCATACTTCTAATGATGTTGATAAAAAATAATTTATTTATAATGGTAAAGAATTTTAATTATGAAATGATGAAAATGATGATGCTAATTTAGAGGGAAAAATACATATGGAGTGTTCATTGCTGAGAGAACTGAAACAAGTCTTTATATATCACAAAAATTTATAAGGATATACAAAATATAATAAAATAATATCAATATTCAAGGAAACAATATTTTCTCATACTGGATAAGAAGCATAAAAAAAGAATGATATTAAAGACATGATGAAGTTTAGTTCTAAAGAAAATAATTTTAAGATTTAAATGGATAAAATGTATAAAATTATAAAGAAATAGTTTGAGTTGTTATAGTTAAATTTTATAACTTTTTCAAAGGAATTGGACATGTATAAATCCTTGTTTTATAATTATACTACAGTTGTTGGAAAATGATCAAATGTAAAGGTTGTGAATAATTATTAAGATTAATAAAATGATGATGCTCAGAACAAAAATAAAAAATGAAACACAATTATATGAAAGAATATTGAATGTGTTGGTAGAGTATTTCAGTTGATGTCATTGGGAATAAAAATCCTCTCTTTGAAAATATAAAAAAATATGTGAAATCTATAAAATCAAAGAAAACATAATCAATGTTAAAATATTATATGAATTATAATTCAATGAATGTTCAATTAATAATAAATTAAAAAATAATTTATTTAAAAATATTTATTTTTCCAAAAATTAGAAAAAAATTCATGACCAAAGGATGGAATAAAATCGGGTGTCAATATCTAGAAGAAATATGTTTTTTAGATAAATAAATTTTTTATTGTTATTGTATTGTAGGACCAAAATAATTTGTGAAATATATTTTTAAAATAAATTTTATTTCTTTTAAACTATTTATTACACCAAATACCAATGTTTTACCCAAATTTTTATCCCTTTTGAATTAGAAAAATGTGGGTACACTTTATTCTATTAAAAAGTTTCACGTGTATTATATACGCGACTTATAAAAGGACACCCACTATCCTATAATATCCATACATAATAAACCAATTGGATCCACCAATGCACGCCAAAATATCTTCCTAAATTCCATCCCCACAGCAAAGAGGCCTTATTTTTTTTATTAATCCCTCTAATTGTTTTTTGGTATAAACCTAACGAGGCATTCCAAAAAATTTGTAAAATTATTAAACCTGTATTTTTATTTTATTTTTTCTTCCACAACCTAAAAATATTATACAATTATTCCCATATAATATGAAAATAATCTCCCATATACTATTATGTTTTTTTCAAGAGCTACATCTATCTTAACATCCATCGAATGGTTAATGAAAATGTCTATGGGGTGTTTGGAGGAATATCGCCTCACGAAACGATGTTATTAATTTTACAAAAATACCTATGCTAGATGGAAATAATATTGGATTTAATTGTTATCTATGATAATTTTTATTATAATTCTTGAATTACAATATCACATATATCTGTTTGATTTTAATTTCAGGGAAATATGATAATATTGCTTGTGTGTACGGTGAACTACCCCCTCATGAAGAAATGTGATTCATTTTACAATTAATATTTCATGGAAGATTATTACGGAACCTTTAATTAATATATTATATATATATGAAATATAAATGATTATCTAAATAAGATTTTTTTATTTAACATGAATTTATTTATCCATCGAGAAAATCTAAATGACATTCATGTATACATACGACCAAATGTCTCTAGGAATGGTGTATTAAATTTTTTTATATCTACCATTAATGTATTAAATGAAATAAATATATACATAATATATATTATATTTATATCATTTTTATACTTATGTAGATGATGGGACCATGATCACTATAAAAGGATATATTATACCAAACCAAAATATACATGAAAACAAGGAAGTTATTACCTGAATGTAATTTTTTCAAGGAAGTTTTAATAAACAGGTAATAAATGGTCATAAGAAAAAAATATATGGTATGATACCTATGAATATGGTTTTTAAATTGATATATAATAAAATTATATTTATTATATTGTAAGTTTTACAATATATGAATAAATTCAAGAATTACGGTAATAGATTTATGACTTAATTTTTCTTCTTTGGTATATATGTTATGTTATACAACTATATTATATTATAAGGTGTATATATAACCAATTTAATATGTAATATCTATAATTTATTTTATATTATGATATTTTTAATTTCATTTATGTTTTTTATTTTCTATGGTTTTTGATTAAATGTTACCATAGTGGTATGTGTCTTATGATACCTCTAATCATTTATCAAGATTGTTTATATTCATTATACCGGTGATAAAATATCATGATTAAATTTTAAATAAAATCATTACTTTTTTATTCAATTTTTATTTCCTGAAAATACATGCATCCCTTTCATTATCCCCTATTTATGTACTAAAGAATTCAAAATAATATTTTTAATAAAAATATAATTTATTTTTCATTTCATTTGTCATGAATTATTTCCATATACATGTTTTGTAAAAAATATTTTAAAATTTTTCTAATAGTAATCTATAAACATTTAATTTCATTTATAACCTATTTCAAGTTTTTTTTAAAATAAAAAAATACTGTTATCTTTTTTCAAATAAGATCGATTTTTCATTTATCAAAACTATGGACGGATTAAATATTTTTACATGAAACACATGAATGATATTAAACACTGAAATTAATGATCAATTATTTTAATAATAAATTATAATTTTCAATGGTTATTTTCAATAAACAATTTCCTCTATATTTTAAGTATTTTTTATTTAAAAAAAAATTCTATGTGAACATTTAATTTTCCACAAAATGGTAAAGTGATATTAAAAATCATTTTCAATCAATGATGAAATCCTATGATGTTTTTTATAATTACTAGGGATATAATATGATGAAATGATCCTCATTATTTCTCAATATGGTTTATGTTTATATTAACTTTATGTTTTTGAAACCATTTCCATATACATGGATTATACTAGAGTGAAATATTAATGAATCCAATTCATTTTTAGGGGAAAAACTATGAAAAAAGGTTTATGAAATGAAATTTTTTTCATGTGACGTGATATGATGAATATTTTATAATTTTATGGATTGAGAATGTATGGATTATGATATGGGTGGGACCTATATCACCCTCCACAAAATTTTGTAATGATTAATGTTATATGAGGTTAAAGGTTGTAGGTGAGATTATCTCAAACCCAAAATAGGGAACAAGGGAGTTTATCCAAAAACATGAAGATGGTAAACATGAGGTTAACCAAATCGTCAAACAATTACATTATTGGTTATCCAATGGCTACATTACTATGAATTCATTGTTAGGTATCCTTGATATAGTTTTTTCTATACTTTTGTGTATGACACAACTCGTTGTCTTATGCCAATATAATCCTCTCATGGGTTATGTAGTTTTATTTCATTATGAGTAATTCATTACGAACTACCGTGATTTATGCCATGAATCATGTTTATGACATATGATATATAGGGGTAGTTTTAAAATTTAATGTTCATTTTCCCATACCTTTATTCTTATGTTATTCTTACGTGATAATTTATATCTCGCTTTTTTAACCTTAAAGATAATCTGAGATCTCCCTTTATTATGATTTAATCCCTAGTTTATGAAGATTATTTTTCATATGATAAATCTAATAATTGTTCTATATAAGAATAAATTAGAGGGAGGACATGTTGTTCAAATAAGAGGTATTTTTTTATATTTCCTTCTTTCCAAAGGCAGTAAACCTAAAAGATTATATAATGTATAATTATGTTATGTAACAAATATGTATATATTAATATTTAATATTTATATGTGATATATTTGGGTCTTTACAAGTTGTACCAGATAAATGTTTATTTGAAACATTAGAAATTAGGAAGATAATATTTAGTGAGAACCAAAAGTACAAATCCTTTTTTTTAATTTTCAAAATATCCACTTTATAGTCATTTGGGAACCTTGAAAAATTCTAGATTCAAAATTCAAAACATCCCAAAAATCAACATTTGACATTCAAAACAACCCACCTAGAATTCCATAATCAAATTTCAAAATTTGAATTCTAGAAGTACTTCTCCAGCCCTACACCTTACTCGAATCGAGGCCGCACGATGCCATATTCATCATCATCGCCGCTACTCATTGACATTGACACCTATTTTTGGAACTGTCGCACCACACCAGTAACACCAAATCATCATGGAATCTTGAAAATTATGCCAAAAACCGATTCACCCTAAAACATATTCATCCAAAATCAAATAGATACTTCACCAGAATCATGAGTGATGACAAGAGGGAGTCGACCCTACCTCCATCGAAGCACCACCACTGCATTGATGCACACCAGAGAAAACCACTAAACCTCATACCAAAATCCACCCAAAATAGAAAGCAGATAAAAAAATGAAGAACTAAAAAAACATCACTAGAACATTGGAAGAGATCCCAATTATAAACCAGCTCAAGATCTAACCTCCATCATCCAGAACACCCACAAAGGCCCCACCTAACCACCAAACACATGCATTCGAGGACGAATCGACTCCCTCATACTGCAGAAGCTAAGGTCAACCACTGGTTTGACACCATGCCTCTGAGGAACCCTATCCGTTGAAAGAGGTGTCGAGGAATAATGATGGACAATGATGGGTATCACCGAGATGTCCAAGCTAGAAAGCACTACCATGACATAGGAGTTACCATCACGAACAGTTGAGCATGGAATGTGAAGCTGAGTCAGTGTGGGACGAAGGAAAGAGGCATCAGTTGGAAGGAACCCTACCATGCGTCACCCCTTACGAGCTTATCCTGGCATCAATGATCTCATGAAGAACCATAAGGATATGTCTATATATAAAAAATATTTAGGAATTTTAGTGAAGGATAGAGATAGTGGTATCTGATAAATTACATCCCAACCTGGAAAATAAAAATGGATGTTTATCTCACACAATTTAACAAAGGGGAAATAACTCTAAAAGTTTTTCATAGAGCTAGAATCAATTTTCACATGGCACAAAACAACTATAATTACTAAAAACATGGGATTTCCACTCCAATGTGACATGATCTTGAAATTCATAAACTTTTTATGAACCATCAAAAGTAATTGAATAATTAACATTAATTATCAATGTTAAGATAGATGTATCATATATTTAAAATAATGTGTAATGATATAGAAAACCCATAAGTAATTTAAATAATATTTTGGTTCTTCACTATGAATATTTTTTCTTACATTATTTTTTTGGATGTAGTCAATATATGGAACCTGAAGGGACTATTTTAATACTGGATTGTATAGACAGTATAATGATTTTCATCCTTATAAACCAAATTTTTATGTGATCTATGATGAAAAATATTATTTCTATGAATAATTTTTTTTTGGATATGAATCATTCTAAACGTACAAATGAGAAAATGATGTAACAACATTTTGTGTGGTCCTTCATGAGGAAACATTGACCACATTTGTTTGTTTTTTTGGTCCACTAATTTTCTAGAAATAGATCATGAAGAGTGAAAAATATTATCCATTCTATAGTTAATGGTGGATGAAAAGTCATTTTAGTTATCTATTATTTTGAAGGAGAATCTGATCATTGGTGGAATATTATTAAGAATATGATACCACATGTTGAAATTGACTCTATAGAGTGTAATGAGTTTAAGAGGTCATATTTTAATATTCTCATTCTTTATATTCTTTGTAATTTTTTTGAATAAATACATGAAATATATGTAAGGTTTTATGTATTTTTTGGAACCAGTATATAAAATCAAAAATGAATTTTGAGTTTTTCTTTTGGTATTATGATATATCCTAAATGTGATGTTGATCGGTTATTCAATGGAGTAAAACATTCTTGGGAGGGTGTTAGCCAAATGGAATTACGTAGAGATCAAGAAATAATTTATTGTTCTATCAGTGTGGATATAGATAATGGATTTAACGATAAGTATTATGGTTAATATAAGTAAGGAAAGACAAAATTCCATTGAATATATTAAAGAAACATAGAGAATAATATGAGCATTCCTTCATGCTCTAATTATGGAAGGAAACATTAAGGAAATTGTCTTAAGGGAACTGCTAAATGTTTAAATGGTGTAAATTGATTTAATCATGTTCATTGAAAAATATTTGATTTGAATATTTTATCTAAATATATGAATAAATAGACATATCAACTTAATGATCCTCTTACTCATCAATGATACAAATTCAAGTATTTTAGAAAATATGCTAACAAGTTCACAAATATAAAGGTTACTGATGATGATAATTTTATGAAAATTATTCAGATAATAAAAAAGGTGAAATATCATGTGATCACTATTTTTGATGAGGGGTTTGATAACATTATGGTTAAAAGTATGATTTCAATTCACTCTAGAATTGATAATGTCTTATTTGATTTTGTATATACCTATTCATTTATATATAGATAATTTGATTAGGTAATCATAGTAACACCTCAAGTATTAGATGTATAATTATAAATAAACACCCCTAATAATATGATAATGTCATATCATTTCTATTATTATTCTATAATTTATTATTTCGATAACATGCTTCTTACAAACCTCATTATTCTCTTTATCATTGAACTTGATGTTATCTTACACATAGATTATTTTATTAAAAAACCAATATAAATTTGAATGTATGTGAAGTAAAATTTGATATTAAAAACTAAACTAGGTTCACCTATTATTGTGGGGATGGATATGAAAATCTGATGGAGATCAAATCACTGGATGGGTTATGATTTCTATTCAAATGGGGTGTTTATCTCAGATGGTTGTAGAGAAATGAAATGTTACACATTGAGATTTAGTGAGATATTTTCCATAATGAAATTAATATTTTAGATATATTTTTTGGCATGAAATAATTTTTATATATTTTGTAACATCCAATGTTTTTAAAAGAGAACATTATTCTTTATAGCGTATATGATATTCCACATTAATAATTAGATAACAAATAAATTATATTTAAATGTTACCTTTATAACCTAGCTATTAGAATAACAGGAATGAAAATTATTAAATTAATTATGAATATATGGATAATACATGTATATATAATTAATTCATTGGTGAACATTTAATTATAAATGAATTTAAAATCTTTTTTTAAAATAAATGGTTCTTGTTCCATGAAAAACTATTAGAATATCAATAATTTTATTTTTAAAATATTAAAATCACCCTTCCTATACTATATTAATGAAATATAAATTCCAAATAATGTTTACAATTCATCTTATATGTTTTTAGGCATTTTAGAAGAAGAGTTAAAATTTTATAGATAAAAGGAGTATTTAAAAAAAGCTAGTTTTGAAACCCTTAGATGGGACATCTATTCTAAATCTAGTTTTTGACAATTTTATAAATTATATTTGTAAAAATAATCTTCAATTATTTTTATTTGTAATATTAAATTATATTATGGTGAATTTTAATGTATTTTTCGGAGAAGCTTCATTTTTTGAAGAATATTGAAAAATACAGTATTGTAGTTAAAAAATGAATTTTCACTTAAAAAGTTATTATAAATTAAACTCTTTTTAAAGTCATAATATATAAATAATAAATTTATTAATTAAATTTAGGTCATTTTTGTAATTTTTATATTGAAATAATATATGAAATGTTTTGGAAATTTTGAACGTCTCTTTTACCCGCCATCTCGAAATATCTGTGGGATTTGTTTTAATTTGAATTTAGCACTTCTGTGAATTTAATTTTGAAAATTATAAATACACAGTAGTAAGTTGTATGGAAATTTTGGTCTAATATTATCATCTTAATTTTTTTAATAGTAATATTAGTATTTTATATACCACAATTAAGGTTAAATCATGTAATTAATGGAAATAATAATATTATAATATCATAAAACTTCACTAACACATGTCTTAAATTCAATGATTCATGGGTTTGACTAAAAAAAAACTTTTTCTGAACATTAAACCATTTTATGTCACTTGGGTAAGAATAATAGATTTATTATATATTATTTAAAGATATGCTAAAAATTTCATACTCATTTTTAATAAGTAAATAATTTTCAATATATGATAATATAGAAGATAACATCAAGGATAATTAATCATTAGAAATATAAAATACATATCTATATAATAATAATTTGATTATAATTTTTCAAAATTAAATTATTAAATAAAAATTTGACATAATGATGATGCATTAATTGATTTATTTAATGAATAATCAAATAAATGATATAAATAATATTAAAATAAAAATAATTTGAAATATTTTTTATAATCCAAAAATTTTATGGACTAATCTGATATGTTAGGGATTCATTAATATATGTTTTTTTAAGGAATATGGTTTTTATGATATTCTTAAAATGTCAATTATTGAATAGGGTCAAAATTGACATTTGTGAGATATTAAAATAAATAATATTTTATAAAATGAAATAAAATTGAAAAATATATACTATTCTGAGAAATTATTGGGGTAAGAACTAAAATGTAATTAATGGCTCATTTTTTGAATTTTTTAATTTTATTGTAATTATATTTACTCTCAATATGTAAATTACATAATGTAACAGTAATAATTAATAAGTGTTAAACCAAACAGATAAGGATTGAAAAATTATAAAATATTATTTTATTTTAATTTTATGGAGTTATTTAGACCCAAAATAAACCATTACTTTAAATAATTTATTTTGGAATCATTTGAAATAGATAATACTTTATATTAATAAAATACTTTTGATAATTTCAAGAGCTGCCCTCCCCTCTCCAGGAAAAGGGAACCCATTAATCTCTATTTGTTACACATCAAAACCTATTTGGTTCATCCATAATCTATCATGTACCCCTTCATATAATACTTCCCTACATTCTAGAGGTATTATTTTAGTCATAACAAAAACCTTAAAGGTGTTCAGTTGTTAATAAATGGTAATCGTCTGAAGGAAAAGTAATGTTTTTTTACATGTTTCTATTTTATTTCTTCTTCCATTACCTTCAAATATTATCCAAACATGATGATATATTAACTAAAGTATCCTCAATATAATGAGATTTTTTTATGTTTATATAACCACCAAAATCCATCTATGATACCACCAAATGAGAAATAAATTAATCATTTGTGTGTACGTGTCAATTATCAACTCCACCAATAGATATAATTCATTTTCCATAGGTATCTATAAAGTCTAGTTATAATGATGGAATTAATGTTAATAAGTGAAATAAATGAAATATTAATAATTTTAATAGAATAATATATCAATTAAATTCTATATTTTCCATGAAAATAAAAATATAACATCGTTCTTATATACGTGTGAACTATCACCTCCATGAAGTGATGTGATACGTTTTTCTCCACCACACCACAAGAATGATATATTTTAGTATATTTAAAGTATTAATATAATATTTTTGATATTATTATTATTCTAGGAATATAAACTAATAATTACCTCTTTTCTATAATGATCAAGGAATAATTAGAACATTACTTATATGTATGTAATGCATTCCGTCTCCATGATTATAACAATGTACATTTTCATAGCCATACATAAATGGTTTGCTTTAAAAGTATAATTAAATTTTATAATTTAATATTATTTTATGAATATTATAATGTATATGATGGGATAATTACTACAGTTGTCTATAGATATCATACCAAGACATTTTGGACTCATGTACCAAATATTTTAAAAAAATCCAACATGAACATAAATGATTTTTTAATTTTTATATTATGATAATAAGTGATATAAAAGAAATAATATTTATGAAACAAGGTTTTTAAAAATTAAATAATTTATATAAGTATATTATTTTGGAATATAAAGATTGTACGTGATGAGTCAGACTCAATTTAAGGTATTCTTTAACTAAAACCTCATTTTAAATGTCAAAAAGATTTATTCTTAGTTAAAATTCTATTTCATGTCCATGCTTCCAAAATTGTTTTTTTGAATTTATTTATATTGAAATAAGTTATTTAAAGTGTTAATTATCTAATTTCACTCACTTGTTTCAATGTGATACGAGACACTTTGAATAAAAATCACTTTTTAGATGTTTTAAATGGGTTTTGAAAATGCATTAGTTATTTCAATAACATGAAATATTATCTTATTTGCGCAACTAGAATATTATGAGTGACGTGTAGAGAATTTAAAGCTTTTATGTGTTATTATTATATAATGGTACCTAGACATTTGATGTGTGGTTATGTGATGCCTAGTATGGGTAGTTACATTATAATCTCGAATGCATTAGGTATGGAATTTGGTCATATGACTATTCCATTTGTTAGAGTGACATGTTTGGAAGTCATCTATATGACTATTCCATTTTTAAGAGTGTCATGTATGGAAGCCAACTGTATGTTTTTTCCATTTTAGTATAATTATGTAACAATTTAATTACTTATATATTATATGTTTTTTTAGTTTTCATGAAAATCCAGTATTCTCAAAAGGTAATATAATGATAACTTTGAAATCATGATATCATTTTCTGGGTAAAAAGTTATGTTTTATTTTAAGGATATGTTTTATAGGTTTCCACTGGACTAATGGTTTTTATTCTTTATAACCCTTACTGAGATTTTTTGTGTTCATCCAATGTTTTAAACTATTTTTCATATGTCTTAAATATTTGTAAGGATAAAGAAGGTGTCATAATGAAATTATTGAAGATGGGATTAGAAAAGAAATCATGTCTTTTTAAATGGGTTTCCATTGGTGGGAAAACGTGGATACTGAGTATAAATATCCATATGTAATTTAAGTGTTCTCTATGTATGTTTTTTCCTAATTCTATAAATCTTTCAGTTGAAAAGATCATCGAATGTGAATTCTATTTGAAAAAACACTAGAATAAGTCATGTTTAAGGTTGGGTACTTATAATGGGTATCAAATTATGGTTTATACAACTTTGGAGATTATTATGTTTTCAAAATAATTAGGAATATCATTACGAGTTTATAATTTTAAGGTTGAGAATAGGTTTAATATCTTACAATCCCTTTTTTGGATTTATTTTATGAAATTTTAAAGTGACTAACTGTATTTTTGGAGACTTTCACCTTTTAGGTAAATAATGGTTATTAATTTTGGGGATTCAAAATTAAAGTTATAAGATGCAAATTGTGGATATAACATGTTACGTTTATTTTTTGAGGTATTTATCATATTTTCTGAATTTTATTGTTTTATAAAAATGAAAACCCACCTGATGGGTGATAAACCATCATATTCAGCAAGTCTGTGAGAATCGAACCCACAACTATAGGGTGACAAGGGTAAATTATCTACTACAAGACTATGTGAAGTCTCGAGTTATTATGACTTATTTATTTTTAGTTAAATGATTTTATGGATGAAGAATAAGTCAATTTTTGTAACTTATATTTCATCTAATTGATAACCTGGGGCTTAGGAAATGATTTAGTGATTATGTACTTAATGTTGTTCTGGAAGACCTTCGTTATTTTGAGAACCATATATGATCAAGAAAAATAGAATACTAAATTACATAATTTGGGGAATAAAGGTTGAGTGATATTATGAAAAAATCTATGATTATATTATAGACTTATGGGGAGTGAGATTATTTATGGAAATGAATAATCTATCATAATGAATATCTGATCAGGAAATTTTCATTTTCGTATGATACTTAAAGAGTAATTGATGTTATTTGGAGATAAATATTTAAATTTTGTTTTGAAATATTCTATGATTAAATCCTTCTGATTCATGTATTTTACTCATATTTATAATATTTTTGTGAAATTTTAATGACTTTTATTTGATGAATGGTTTTTGATGATAATTGGGTAACACTTTTGCAGTTAGGAGAATGAATTTATTTTTCATCATATAAAGTGTTATTATATTTTAGAATTATCTTATCTTAACCTAACCATTTGTGTTTTGGATCATGTATAAATACAAGAGAAATAGACATTTAATATTTTTTGGTTTCAATAATTATCTAATAGTTTATTCTAGTGGTTTAGGCATGAAAAATTTATCTTGAAAACCAACCATTTGGGGGAAAAACGAGTTTATGGTAGAGATTGACTAGATTATGAAAATCTAATTTTCATGTAAGTATGTATTTTTTGTTCATAGTGAAGGAATAAAATGAATTCCACAAATCAATTAAAAGTATCTTAATACAAAAATGCTTTATGTTTAGTTCTCTGACTAAGGAATGAATGGCCTTTAAACCAATAATAGATTTTTTTTTTAATTTTTGATTGTTGATATTCACCTAACATTATTTGGTACCAATATGCATCAGAACAATATGGATAATTTTATCTTCTAGATCCATGTTTTCCTACATGGAATTGTAATATGTGTTATCTGAGGTGACCATAAATCTTCCATTTCGTTATTTTTAAGTGGAAGTCTTATTGACCCTTCTTCTGATGCGGTATATCATTAAAGGTATTTTGAAAATTCAAAACATTATTTTCAATCCTATGATTACATTGCAAGTACGAAATTTATGTGGTGGGGGGGGGGGATTTAAAATCACGTGATTTTTAGAGGAAACCCTATGCACAATATCATACATGATATTCCACATTGAGATTAAGCGATCAAATTAATAATAATAAAATGTTGCCATTAAAACATAGCTTTTAGAATGACTAGAATGAAAAATATTAACTATGTTATGCACATATAGTTTAAAAATGTATATATAATTAATTATTTGGTGAAAAATTAATTATTAATGAATGTAAAAACCTTATTAAAATAAAGTGAAACATTTTTTTTAAAAAATTATTAAATATAAAAAATTATGTTTACCAAATAATAAAATAACTCCTTTTAGATTATAATAAATAAATATAAATTCAATCCAATGTTTAAAATTCATCTTATATGTTTTAGAGATATTATATATGAACTTAAAAAATTCAGTTAAAAGAAATATGTTGGGAAAAAGGAAGTTTCGATTCCTTTCATTGATAAATTTATTATTAATCTATTTTTGAAAATTTAATATATTATATTTTTTTAAAATAAAATTCATTTTTGAATTTTTAATATTAAAATTATATTATGGGTAATTTGTTGTATTTTTTGGAATTTTTTTGTTTATTTGATGAATTTTAAAAATAATGCATTGTAGTTTCAAATGGAATTTTTGTTTAAATAAATATTATACATTAAACTGATTTTGAATGCCACAATAGATCAATAATTAATGTATTAATCCAATGTATTTTATTGGAGTAATTTTTATCTTGAAATTATATATGAAAACTTATTGAAATTTTGAACTTTTCATTTACCCACCTTATCCCCACATCTGCGAGATTAGTTTTAACCCTAATTTAGAAACTTCTGTGAATTGAATTTTGAAAAAAGTAAATATATTTTTATTATAGGTATGAAAATTGGTGTATGATAGAATCAACATAGTTTTTGGTGAACAAAAACTTTTTTATTTTATTTGACACGGTTAAAGGTAAATTAGGTAATTAAAGGTAAAAATAATATCATAATATTAAAAATTATCCTAACACTTGTCTTACTTTCATTGGATGAGTGCATTTCGATCAAATTCAAATTTAGGATGAAATTATAATTTTTTTAAGAAACATGGGTAAGAATATGACATTTATTATATTTTATTTAAAGGAATGTTAAAAATTCCATACTCGTATTTTTAATAAGTAAATCATTTTTAATATAGGGTAATATATATGATAAACTAGAATATAAATATTCAATTGAAATATAAAATGGATATAAATATCATGATAATTTATTTATAAATTTTAGACATTAAATAGCTATATTTATTTGTGAAAGAATGATGATGCAGTAATTGATTAATTAAAGGAAGAATACAAAAAAATGATATAAATAATTTTAAAATAAATATAAAGTGTAATATTTTATGATGTGAAATAATTTTAAAGATGAAATTTACATTTTAGGGATGAGTTCAAGTTACTATTGTAATGTCCTGGTTCCGGAAGCCACCCAGAGGCGCCCTATTCCCAGTTTGTACAAGGCCTCAAGTGAATTTCCCCGAATGCCAGTGGCTTCTAACTAGCAGCGAGGGCCTTGGGTGTGATAGTGGGGAAACAATTACCTCATTGGCAGAGTACACCTCAGAAAGGAATAAAATACAATGTAATGGAAACAGAAATAATCCATACACAAGTGAACAATGAAAGACTAGTTGTGATAAACAACAGGAGCATGTGTATATATTATGCATGATACATATGTCTAAGAAATCAGCCAAACAATTCACAATGCTTGATATACAAAAAATAATAAAAACAAGTAAAAAGAAAAGATAAAAAGATCCTCATCATCGCAAGCCCAATCTTGTTCCCATGCTCTCCAACTCCATAGCAAGTCAAGTGCTTGCTATTGAAGGGAACTTACCGTTGTCTATAACTGAAGGAATATAATCTGTTTGGGCCCAAAAGCATGACCCAAATAGGGTATGAGACTAAATCCCAGTAGGAAACCACCTGATGATATGTGACTAAGAGTCAATGAAAATATAGCAGATAAAAGTACAAAAATCAATAAACATGAAATTACTCAGTAGTAAATAATCCATGATATCAACATCAAGAAACAACTAAACACAAATAGGTAAATCTCTGGGAAGTACCCACATCCATCCCCTCTGGTCCTACCTATCAAGTACAAGTAACCCTCTAGGCAGTACACTCATCCTAACCCCTCTAGTTCTGTCATAATAATTCACAAAGACTCTATGAAGAAGTACTCATGGTTAATTCCCCTTATAGTCTAAGGTAGTCTAGTAATCTCAGAGTAAGAACACATGTTCATTTCCCCTTATAGCCCCAAGTTCAAGAGAATATCTGAGGAAGATCTCTCGGTCAATTCCTCTTATATCCCCTGGTCATACAACGACTCTCTGAGGAATCTCACTCGATGAATTCCTCCTATAGCCTAGGATGGTTTTAGGTAATTCAAAGTAAAACAAAGACTCTCTAAGAGATATCACTCGGTTTATCCCCTTATAGTCAATAATACACAAAGGATCTCTGAGGAAGCTCGCTCGGTATATCCTCTTATAGTCTATAATGTCCAAATACTCTCTGAGGAAGCTCACTCAGTCTATCCCCTTTAGTCTACTTCACCAGGTTCTGATGGGCCAATGTAAGTCAATGCTTAGGAATGTTGTATGGCCAATGTAAACCTATAGGTATACATGGATAACCAAACTACAACATACCAAGCATTCCAAAAAACAACACTCCATCCAAAAACCACATGGCATGAAAAATAGGTAAATGAAAAACAGGTTAAATAGGACCAAACGGTCATAAAAAGAACAAGGCATGGGAAAAACATCCAAGGCATAACAATTCATCCATATTTATATTCAAACATACACTACACATTTATACAAGCATGACAGTCATACTACAAGGGTAAAAATGGTAAACACGCAATACCACATTCACAATTATTTGTGGAATTTTCACATAATAATTAAATACTTCCTATAGAAATGCACAAACCACCAACCTTGACGATAGGAGATCGATATACTTGAACCACAAGGATTTAATCGACTTAGGACATCATAGATCTATGAAAATGAATAAAACATTCAACCCAATATAACTTGAGAAAGAAGAGAAATCATGGAATGAAACTTAAGAAGAAGGAAGATCTTGTCGTTGCGGTTCCAACGCAATCGACGTTAGTTGATTCAGAGAAAGAACGGATGCTCAGGGGCTCGGAGAAGAACCGTGGCCGTACCCTCACTCTCGGATGAACCAATCCTAAAATAAGGTTGTTTTATCCATCAGGCGTGACCCCGGTGCGTTTAATGAAAACAAAAAAAGTACACGTCGTGTAATTTTGGAGTACACAGCGTGTACTTTCTTTTTACGTACTCCGCATTAGGTGGACTCCATGTCACCCCTACATGGCCGTGTGTGTGGTCATGACACAGCCAACACACGAGATTCAGTGGCATCGATGTACACATCGTGTACTTTGAAAATTCCCATATTTTCCTCTTTTTTCTAAAAAACAACCATAATAAAAACATACCTGAAAAAAAGATTTGGGTTTTTACAATTATTTTGAAGGAATAACATTTTTATCATATTTTTAGAAAGACACTTATTGAATAGTGTCAAAAATAACATTCATGATATTTTAAAATAACTAATATTTAATTAAATGATATAAAATAAAACAAATTCATCCAACTGATTGGCGTAGGTAAAAAATTTAATTAATGAATATGTTTTTTTTGTATTTTTATAGTCATTTTATTTAATGTTAAAGTGTAAATTACATAATGTAATGGTAAGAATTAATAAGGGTTTAAAGAAAATGATAAGGATTAACAAATTATCAAAACATATCTAATTTTACTTGGATGAATCTTTTTAAACCATATTAATCCTATCATAGAAATAATTTATTTCGGTTCTAGTAGGAATAAAAAATTAATATATATTAATTTAATACTTTTGATAATTTCAAGAGTGCCACACCCCTCTCCTATAAATGGGCACCCATTAATCTCTATTCTTTACACTTAAAAAATAATTTAGTTTGGAAAATATATAATTTTATTCCAAGAATACCATACCACTTTAGAGAGGTTTTATTTTAACCAGGACACCCTCCTTAGAGTTTTTAAGGTGTTAATCAAATGTGATCATCCAAAGGACATGTATCATTTTTATTTAAGTGCTTTTATTTTCATTATTCTTCCAAATACTTAAAATCACCACAAACGATGATGAAATAATAACTATAGTATCATAAAAATACTGAGATGTTTATATATTAATTTCATCTCCTAAATCTCATATATGATTCCATTAAATTGGAAATGTAATAATAGTTTCTGCGTATGTGTGAATTATCACCTCCACGAACTGATATAATTCATTTTTCATAACTGTCACTCAAGACAGGTTATAATGATGGAACTAATTTTCAAATGTGATATAAATGATATATTTTTCATTATAATATAAAAATATAAGAATTATGTTTGAACATTAAATGAAGATAAAAATGATAATGTCGTTCGTGTGTATGTGTGAACTATCATGTCCATGATGTGATGTGATTCATAATTCTTCACCACCTCACAAGTATGATATATATTAGTATATATAAATTATTAAAATTATATTTATGATAATATAATCATTCTAGAAAGATAAAATTGTAATTACCCTCTTTCTATAAAAATCAATCATAAATGGGAACATTATTCAAGCATATGTATGACCTACCATCTCAATGATTATAACATTGTTCAATTTTCATAACCATATATAAATTGATTGATTTAAAAGTAAAATTATTTTCTAACAATTATTTTTATTTGAATATTAATATGGATATGATATATTAGTGACCACTTTGGACTTAAACATTATACCATGTCATTTTGGACTAAAGTATTGATTATCGTCAAAACGTTATTCAGGAACTTAAATAACGAAGTTATTGTTATATCTTGATAATAAGTGATAGAAAAGTAATAATATACTTGAAAAATATTTTAATGAAGGTAAATAATTTACCTATTTTTATTATTTTGGAATATAAAGACTGTACACGATGAGTTAGACTCAATTTAAGAGACACATTCTATAAATCCTTGTTTTAAATATTTAAAAGAATTATTCTTATAAAATATTCTATTTCATGTAGGTGTTTCTAAAATATTATTTATGAATTTATTTATAAGGACATGAATTATTTAAAAAATTTACCTTTTAATTTCACTCAAATAATTCAATGTGCTATTGGAAACTTTTAATCAAAATTTCTTTTTAAATTTTTTTAGTTGGTTTTGAAAATATGTTGGTTATTTAAATAACATAAAATATTTTCATATGTGTGCAAAAAACATTTTATGAGTTCCATGTAAAAAATTAAATCTTTTATGTGTCATTATTATATAATGGTATTTCCCCATTTGATGGGCGATTATGTGAAAAACAATGACAATTTTTGATATTTTAACATCCAAATCATTGGGTATGGATGTCGGTCGTATGGATATTCCATTTGTAAAACTGACATGTATGAAAGTTGGTCATATAGAAATCCCATTTATATGTGTGACATGTATGGAAATCGACAAAATGATTATTATATTTTATTGTAATTTTGTCCCTAGTTTCTGAATTTTATATTTTTTGTTTTCTTAAGAGATTTATTGAAAATAATTTTTTTTTCAAAAGGTATGATATTGAGTTTTTTAAAATTATGATCTGTTATTCACCGTAAAAGGTATGTTTAATTTTTGTGAATTGTTTTATGGGTTAACACTTGACCATTTTCTTTCTTTCTTTATGTTCTATACTTGTATTATTGTTATCATACCATGTTTTCAATGTTTTTCATAGGTCTTAAAGATTGGTAATGGAAAATAACGTTCCATGATGAAAGTATTGAAGATGTGAAAGAAAATAAATCATGATTTATTTTCAATGTGATTCAATTTCTAGAAACAATAAATACAGGGTGTAATTTTCCACGTGTTATTTAAGAGTTTAATATATAAGAGTTTTTCCTAATACTCTAAAAATATACACTAAAAAGATCCTCCAATGTGAATTATAGTTCAATAAAACTAGAATATGTTATCTTTAAGATCTGATCCATACATATTTATTTATATACAAAAATATGTTTATCTTGTATTACATGTAGCAACTAGTATCTTTGAAAGCCTACCTCACACGCCAAACCTATCTTCAGTGAACCATGAAATAATATTATTTTAAATATTACAGTTATAACTTATTGATTAAATAGGTTGGTATGAAAAGTATTAACAACTTTATGAAATATATATGTACAAATTTCCTACTAAATATAAATTTATTTATAATTCCCTAGTAAATAACCAATCAACTTTTACTAATGTAATTATATTCATAAAAAATATGTTTTCTTAAAACATTATTTTTATGAGAAAATTTATAATTTATTTATAAATATATTAGAAAATTTAATTTAATAAACTAAACTTTATTTCTGAAATCATAATTTCAAAATTAGGTTAGGGTGACATTGTGGGATTTTTATGGACAATTTCATTTTTTGACGAATAATGAAAGATGTTGATTCTTAATTAAAAACATCATTTTAGTTTAATTTATTTATAAAGTGATTTTTTACTATTTTAAAAGTAAAATTAGTTCAATTATACATCTATGTATAAAATTTAGGTAATTTTAATCAATTACAAATTGAATTTCAATATAAAAACATATTTTTTTAACATTTTGTTTTTCAAAACAGACATTCTCATCGCATGTGTAGATTTAATTTTAAATTAATATTTTCCACATATATAAATGGAATTTGAAAAAAGGATCCCCATTTTATAATATAAATAATTTATATTATCTAACATGTTAAACCTATTTTTTGACCAAATTACTAGGAAACATAGTAATATTGTTTTACATCAATTAAGGTAAAAATGGGGTTACTGGGGGGTTACATTATAATGATATGGGTTTAAAATAAAATAAACTTGTCAAATTTCTTTTATAGATACATATAGACCATATAACTTATATTATTTATAATGGAACATTATTTGAGCCTTGTGTCATGAAAAAAACATGGGTGTAAGTGTTTCTTTCAGAACACTATATGTGCGCTACTCAATTCACTTATAAAAGGACATCCCTTATCTTATCCACTTCACGTGATAAAACACTTTTTTATTGGATAATAACTACCTCGATAACCTCCCAAATTCCATTATCTCATCCAAAAATAATTTTATTTGACCGAAAGATAACATCAGAATGATTTTTTACAACTCTAAGGAGGATACCTGAAGAAGAGGTAACATTTATCAATGAGTGCTTTTTATTTCTTCCTCCACATCCTATAATTATTATTCTACCATTATTATATAATAAATTAAGTATCATAAATATAATTAAACGTTTTCATGATAATTTCATTACATACAATTTTCTCCACTTCAATTAAATTAGTTTTGAAATCATCATTTGTTTATACAAAGGACTTCAACAACGTGATCTGATGTAATTCATTTTTCCATTTACGCATCCCACGGTTGGACATAAATATTGATTTATTATTTATATATGATTTATATGATATTATTATTATTCAATACATATTATAACACACATATCATCTTGATTTCCATTTAGTGGGAACACGATAACGTCACTCGTGTATTCAATAGTCTACCTTCAAGCAAGCAAGGTGATTCATTAAATATTAAAAATACAGGTAATATTGTTGGTTTTGTTATAATATTCCATATGTATGACATTAAAATTAATTTATAATTATAACCTATCATTTAATTGTTTTTCAATACATCGAGAAAACGAGAACCTCGGTCATGCGTACGTATGACCCACCATCTCTATGAAAAGTGTATTTTAATTTCCAATCAAAATATGTTATAAATATATACTAAATATATATGATATTTAAATCATTTTTAAAATTATATATATGATTTATCCATTATCAAATAATTGGTAAAAATGAATCAAATCAAAACATACAGGGAAAGCAATGAAATTATTTTCTAAAATGTGTCTTTAACATGGAATTGTTAATAAATTAGTACTAAAGTTTAATATGTAAATGATATGTAGTATATATATATATGAATCATTAATATTTTTAGAATAAAATTATTTTTAATATATAAGTGTTTTGAACATATTATAATGAAGTCAAGACATATGTTAACAGATTTGGTGTCTTACTTTTATTTTAGAGATACGTGTTCTATATTCAACACTTGATTATTTATTATGGTGTATATAAAACCCCTATGGAAATATATATCATGAATATATCTATTTTAATGATAATTTAATATTATATTTAATTTTTTAGGGGGAATATGATTCAAATGCTACTCAAACTATAAGGGACTTGTTTGTCAATTTTTATTTTTTGAGGTGTACATTTTGATATGGATATATATTATTTAAGAAGGTGTTTATACATCTTTTTTTATATGTAATATGATTTAGTTATTTATCATCACGATTTTAGTGTTATATTTTATGTAATTCTATCTTGGGGTTATAATTTATTGTTAACCAAGTTATAATGATATTATATTACAATCAGAGCATTTATCAGGATTATTTATCATTATATATTATTATGATTCATCTTTAAATAAACTAATGTAATTTTTTATCCTTTATAAATTCATGATATTTTTGTTAATATAACCATTAACAACCCCATGTATCATAAAATAACCAAGAAAATGTTTTTTATAGAATCAGACATTATCTCACTCTTCATTCAGAAATCCATTTTCATCCAAAACCATTTTATCTATAAATGTTTTTAAAAACGGTTTATTATTATCGCATTATTTTTTTTAAAAAGAGTATACCCATATTGTAATTTTTTTAAATGTTTTTATAGTAATTATCTGGTTTTTTCCAAACAATTCACATTTGGATTTTACCAAAATATTTGAAAGGAATGTTTTCTTTAACCTGTAAAAATAGAATGAAACATCCCATAATCATGAACATTTATATAATTGAATATTATTTTAAATGTTTTCAACATTAAGTTAAAATAATTTTTGTTTCAAAATATTTTATGAGTCGGTTTTTTCAAAATTATATTGGATATTTTCTAAAAGAAACGTTTTAAATGATTGTTTAAAAATAACTTTCCCCCTAAGATGGGATCTATTGATGTTGTCTATCCCTCACTACGGAAATTATCCATGGTCAAAATTTTTATTCTATCTATGAAGGTTCTATGTTTAAGATATGATGTTTTTTTGGATACTCATTTCTCTTCCATGAGTTATATTATGATATAATTCATATAAAGCGTAATCGTTTTTTATAGGATTTTATATAATAAGATGATGAAATTATTATGAAACCTATAACTTTTCCACATGTTATGATATGATTAAATGTTTATGAATACCATTATATTTTATGGGTTATGATATAATGAATTTTTTATGAACTTTTTTTGTACATGTTAATTATTTTTATTATGAGAAGTGTGGGACCTATATCTCCCACTAATGCATTGGGCAATGATGAATTTTATATGAGATAAAAAGTTATATAAGTGTTTATCCAAATCCATGTTGAGGGTATATGAGAGGTCAATCCCAAGCCCAAGTTGGTACATGGGTGGTTACAAACATGTTATGAAGTTCATTGGGGGTATCCTTGACACAATATTTTTTTATGCTTATGTGTATTCCATTAATGTATAACTAATTCCAATGTTATGCTCTCACGACTCATGTTCTTGGATTTCCTAATAATTCATGTATTATGTACTGCCAACCATTATTCAATGTCTCTTGAGTATTATCATTGATATTAATTGTATGATTTTCAATTATATGATAATATTATCATTCCCTTATGTTCATGTTATCATGATATATCCATCTTGGTTACCTTTATTGGTCATAATAGCGCACCATTTATTTTGATTTCATTCTCCATGTTATGAGAAATATTTTTAGGACGGGTATGTTTGTGAAGAGTATTAAAGGGGATGATCTCAATGAGATACATTTAAGATATTTCATTAATTAATAATATTATTTTCAATGTTTCCAAATCCACTAAACTACTATAGTCCACATGAGTGTGTTTGTGTAATTTAAGGAATATTCATTTAGAAATATGTAATATCCATGTATGAGAAACTCATGTCGATATCGATGGAATTAGAAGATATATTTATTTAACAATTTTAAATTAGGATGAGATAACTTTAGTGAGATCCCTAGGAAAATATTTAAGGATATTTCTTGGGATGTATCTATGGAAAAGGATTTGGATGAGTCATTGTATAGGAAAATGTCCTGGAAGTTTGGAAAATGATATATAATGTGGATTCCAATAAATTACATCCATGTTTAGATACAACAACTGGATGTGGTTCTAGCATATAGGTACCTAGGGGTAATAACTCTAAAAAGGGAACATTGATATCGAATTTATTTCCCCAAGGTGCAATGAAACAAGCCTTGCAACAAACCTAGTTTGACACTCCCGAGATATATAATTTATAAATCCAAAAAACCATTACAAAACATTAGGGAGGATTTAAACATTTGTGTATTGTGTATATTCTGGGATGAAACTAAGGTTTCATAGATAATACATATGGTTTCATTATTTTTAAACCTCATTTGTGATTTATCATGATTATTTTATTCTACAATATGATTATTTTGGATCATACAATGATTTTTTGTTTTAGTCAATATATATAACTAGAAGGAATCAAGTTAACATTGAATCTGATAGAAATTTTGGTGACTATGGGGATCTAAATTATATTATGAATGGATAGGAAGATACTATGATTATGTGTAATCATCTATCATGATATATTTTTAACAACGTAAAATCTTGGGAGATTTCATACACATAGAATAAAGGTAAGATTAATTTTTATGAAAAACAAAATGATAATTAACATAGGAAAAATAATAGATAATATATGATATTTTGAAATTCATGTTTTTACTTTTTTTCATGATAATACATGATCAAGGTATTCACATGTTTCATATGTGAAAGTCAAGAGATAATTTATGATATATGAGGGTTAATGTTGAGTTGATTTTGAGAAATTTTGTGACATTTATTTGAAATTTTTATTTTTTTAAGGGCTATATGGTTAACTACTTATGGAATGGTTTATTTTTAATGTTGGATGAGGTTTTAGAAATTAACATATTATTTCACCCTATAATGCTTTATTCATATTTGATAACTGATGTTAAATTTTATTTAATGAGAGATAAAAGGATTGAATTACCATTATTATAGGGATTCTATTAGTGGTTCAAACATAAAAACATTAACCTCTCAAAGTACGATATGGAGTGTAAATTGATCATGGAACAACGAAAGTATTAAATTATTATTATGAAATAAAATGATATCATGTATATTTTCACCTTGATGAAAAATGAATTCTTCAAAATTTGGGAAAGGATCTTGAAATAAAATGTGGTTCTGTTATCATCATTTTTGATGATATCAATGGCCTTTATCACTCCACTCTGGTTTGTGTATTTTTTGTAATTAATGACTTATTAGAAACAATCATTCTTGTCTTTTAGGTTATCTATCACTCTTTATTAGTATTTTGGTGTTAGGTTTATCTTCTATGTCCATGTTGTCACTTACCGCCAATAATATACTTTTTGAAAACCTAGTATGTGTTATTCTAGATGAATTTATTGCATCACACTCTCATTTTTGGAAGGAATATTTATTAACTATTTTTTTTGAAATGGGTTTCTAAGAATATATTTTTACAAGTTAAACCATTGATGATTGAGAGTAATTTCTTGTGAGAAATTCATTTTATGGGAGGTTGAATGTAACACCCAGAGATTTTGGGAAATAAAATTTTAATGAATATAATCATTTAGATTTTTTTTACATGAATCAATGATTTTATATTTCAGTATGCACAACACCGAGTTTATCTTGAGTAACAATAAACATATAGATTATTTAAAATGTATATGACATGCGACACATATATTCGATGAAATGTGATATAATATAATATTAATTATGTCAATTATAAACTAGATATTAAATAGGTGGATATAAATAGAATTAACTACTTCATTAAATATAAAAATAAAATTCCTACTCAATTTAAATTTATTTATATATTCTTAGTAAATAATCAATAAATGTTTTGTAATTTAACTATAGTCCTCAAAAGTATGTTATAATTAGAATTTTTTTTTTCTTTTCATCTGAAAATTTTATAAGTAAATTATGTTTTTAGAAAATACAATGTGAAAAAATAAAATATTTTTTTAAAATTATAATCTGAATATATATTTGGGTGAATTATTTGGATTTTTCAAGAAATTTTATTTTTTGATGAATAGTGAATGATACTCAACAACAATTTAAATTTAACTATTCATTTAATTTATTTATAAATGTAAATTATACATGAATGTTTTGAAAGATAAATAATTTATATTATAAATCCATCAACATAATTTAGGTAATTTAAATCAATTGCAAAATAATTTTTTATTAAAATCTTTGAAAACCTTTGAATATTTTTTCTATAGAAACCTGTCTTTCTGTTGTGTTTGCGAGATTAATTTAAAATTATCCTTTTTTAACTTATATGAATAGAAGTTTTAAAAATATATTCCTTTTTTGTAATCATAATAATTTATATTTTATAAAATGTTGAACTTAATTTTTGACTAAAATGAATTTTAAAATTAGTAAAATCAATTTACTGTGGTTGATGAAAAATGGGGTTTCAAGGTGTGTGTCTGGGGGGGGGGGGAAATTAAACAGATAAGGTGTAAAAGTTACCCAAAACATTTACAACACCAATTTTTTTGGAAATATTTATCCATTGTGATTTATATTATATGGAATTTTCATTTATTTGAGCCTTTTTAAATACAAAAAACATGGGTGGAAATATTTCTTTCAAAAAATTACAAGTGTGCCACATACCTCACTTATGAAATTTTCCCCCTTGTCTTATACTATTAAAAATTAAAACCCCATAATCTTAGAAAATACTTACCCAAATTACATCCAAAATTCCCTTATTTCATCATATAATCCTTATTTTGAATAAAAATTCATCCAACGAATCTCTTTGGCACAAACATAAGGAGGATACTCAAAGAAGTTGTAAAGTTCATCAGTGGAATTTTCTGTTTTATTTGTTCTATCACCTTATTAACTTATTATTATAGGATTAATATCTAGTAAAATAATTATATTTAACATAATTTAATGTTTTGTATGTTATGTTCATGACCTAAAAACATCACAAAATCCATCAAATGTGTTACAAAATCCTCATTCATGCGTAAAGAGGACATCTACTTTGGGAACCGATGCCAATCATTTTCCCATTAACACCTCAAAATATGGAAATAATTATGGATTTACCATTGAAATATTATATTTATAATATTATTGTGATTATGTAATTATTTTATCACACATACCATCAAGCATTCCATTTTGCAGGGATACAATAACATTGCTTATGTGTACGACAAACTATCGTCTCGCCAAGTGATGCCATTCATTCATGATTTAAATGAACGATAAAAAGTATGAGTTTAATGAAAATATTATATATATATATATGACATATATATAATTATATAATGATAATATATCTTTTAAATTTTTTTCCTTCAATACATTGATTAAATCGGAACAAGATTCATGCATACATATGGCCTACCTTCTCTATGAACGATGTATATCATTTCTAATATCATTATTTTATAGATTACTATAAATAATTATATAATTCATATATATTATATTTATATCATAGATAAAATTATATATATTATTGAACCATGATCAATGTTATATGATATAAATAATGAATTAATATTTACACAAATAACAAATCCCTTATTGTGAGAATAAGGACTTTAAAAGGGAATTCCTAATAAACAGGTAATAAAAGGTCATAAGAAAATAATATTTGGAATAATATATATTTTTATAGTTTTTAATATATATATAATAAAATTATATTTATTATACCTGAGTATTGAATGTGTATGAAGGAATTCATGAATTAAGGTATGGGGAAACTAGTCTCACTTTTATTTATCAGAGACTTGTGCCATATTCACTGCTCATATCTTTTTTATGGCGTATATACATCCCATATGGAATGAAATGTATTTAATATTCCTAATTTTATTACTTTTATTTAATTCTATTAATGGGGTTATATTTCAAGATTTTCTCAAATATAAAGGTATTTTTGTTTTTATTTTCATTTATTGAGATGTATGTTATGTCACACACCTATTTTCTTCGAAGAAGTGTATATTTAGCCCAATAGGAATGTAATATAATTTATTTAATTATAATCATGATATTTTATGTTAAATTTTGTATTATTCAATCACGGGGATTTTGATTCATTGTTACTAAAGTTGTATTGATATGATTTCACAATCTCATTATTTATCAGGGTTTATATGAAAATAAAATGTAATGAGCCATATATCTAGAAACTCATGAATTTTATTATCCTCAATATAATCATGATAATTTCACCTAATTGTACCATTTTCCACTATTTGGTACTTAAAATAATTGAGAATGTTTTTAGGAAAATATGACTTTATTTTCCTCTTTGGTAAAAAATCTATTTTATTCCAAAACCACATATCATAAAAAAACAAAAATTTGTGTTATTCTATAATTATTTTTTAGAAATAAATTTTTTCAATGTTTTAATTTTATAAACAAAATTGAATGGAATCTTCATAATTTTTTTTGCAATAATTATCATTTACCATATATGAAAAATGGGAAAACAGTCCTCATTTTAACTTGCATAGAATGAATGAAAAATCCCATCGTCAGGAAAAATATTTTCTCTAAAAATTTAATTATAGTTTTTCAGGATTATTTTAGATGATTTTTTTTAATTTTTTTATGTTTTAATTTATTTTCAATGAGGAAATTATATTTTCCACAAAAAATGTTTCAAATGATTATTCAAATTGATTTTTCATCTAATATAGTGTTTTTTAATGTCACATTTACTTTAATATGGATATAATCCAATTATATAATTAAATTTTTTTATAAAAATGGTTTATGTTTATGATTTTATGATGATGATGAAACCCTTCTCTCTACCGTAGGTTATACCATGATATAATTCTTATGAAACTAGAATATTTCTGATATGATATATTTTGATGAAATGGTGAAATGTTTATGAAAACTATGTATTTTAAACATGTTATGGTATGATGAAATTTTTATGAAACCCATTTCATTTCTTGGGTTATGATATAATGAATGTATTATGATATTTTTGAAGACATGTGAATGATTTTCATTATGATATGTGTGGGACCAATATCCATCTTCAAAGAATTTTGTAATGATTAATGTTATATGTACTCAATGCGTACAAGGGTGGTTATCCTAAGACTAAAAGAGGTTTCAAAAGAGGTAATCTGAATACCAAGTCATATACATGGATAGTTAGAGTAAGCCTAACAAGATATGAATTACTTGGTGGGTGTCCTTAACCTAAGATTTTCAATTCTCAGATGTATGCCACAAATCTATGATTTATGCCAATTTTATTCTCCCATATATCATTTTATAAAATTTACTTATGATTAATGTCTTATTAAATAAACACCTTTATTAAAGAAATCAATATTATTAAATATGATAAAATTTTTCATTTTAAAATATTATGGTCATGTTTTCATTCTATTATGTTCATATTATTTTTATGTATCTCATTTGTTTACCCTTACTGAGCATATTAGCTAACCCTTTCTAATTATTCCTCTACCTAGGTTATGAATAATGTTTTTATGTATGGAATGTCTTTGAATAGTACAAAAGGGGAAGATCTTACTGGGATATAATGAAGATCATTTATGAATTAAGATGATTGTGTTCTATGTTTCAAGATACACTAAACTATTATGGTCTTATGGATTGTGTTTGTATAATGTAGTGAGTATTCATATAATAATATGTCATTTCCAGGTCTGAGATTCATGGGTTTTTATACTCAGTATAAATGACATAAATATTGTGTGGTAGGTTATTGATGTCATTTTGGAAGACTTCTAATTCCCCCCACCAAAATTATATGTTGATTTGACAATAGAATTCATACAAGATGTTGGAACTATTTCAGTGAAGCCCAAAAAATGGACTTAATTGAGTTATAATAATTTAAGGAGAAAATCCATGTGATCATTGAAAATGGATTCATTATTCCATGTGTGTCAACATACAGTGCACTAGTTAATTTTGTTAACAATAAAGATGGATCAAATGCCACTATTCATTGGTTATCAAAAAACTACAGAAGATCACAGTCCAAAAAATTTAACCACTACTATATATTGATGATCTATTTGACCAAATACACTATTCTCAATAATTTTCCAAGATTATCCATAGTTTTAGATATAATCAAGGGCCAATAAAAATGATATACCTAAGTCAACATTATTTAAAAGGTATAGAGCCAATGGTTATATAATGATACCATTTAGACTTATAAATAACTCTTCTATGTTCTTAGATTTGATGAATAGAGTCCTTAGATATTACCATGGTATATTTTTGATAGTATTAATAGATTATATCCTCATATATTTGAAGATCAATAAATATTAATATGACCATTTTAGGATTGTTCTAAAGCCCATTAGAAAATATAATATACATGAAAAATATACTAAGTGTGAATTTTGGTTAAAAAATGCCTCATTTTTTGGTTATATAATCTCATAAAAGTGTATATCTATGGATATTTCCAAAATTAAAGTTATTTAATGTTACCTATATGAACAACTATGATTTAGATCCGAAGTTTTCCTGATTTTTATGGATATTATTGATGGTTTGTGAAGAATTTTTCAATGAATAACTAATCCAATCAATAGGTTATGTAAGAAGGGAACAAAGTTCCTCTAAATAGATAAAAGTGAGGTAAATTTCAAGGAACTAAATAAAATAATAGATAGATAACCAGATCTAACATTTCAATAATTTGTAAAAGCATATGTAATCAATAATGATGCATCCAATATGAGATTGGGATGTGTTCTCATGAAGAATTTTATAGTCAATGATTATACCTCAAGACAATTTCAACTTCATTATCTAAATTATCCAACTAATGATTTGGAGTTAGCTATGATAAATTCTTAATTATAGGTATGAAGGAATTATATTTATGGAGAAAAGTGTGATATATATACTAATTATATATATATTAAAGGATATATTCTCACAAAAATATTTGAACATGCTCCATAGATGGAGGTTAGAGTTATCTAAAGATCAAGAATGCTCAATACATTAACATAATCGGAAGGGGAACAAGGTGACTGATTCATTGAGTTAAAATGGTCATTAAATCATATCCCTGTTAAAGATCCCAATAGATCTAATATTTATATCTTATAAATGATAAAACTAGAAATATGAATAGAAGAGGAGTAATCTTATCTTTCTCTAATAAGTATTCAACAATTAATCAAAATACTGATTAAAGAAGAATATAAGGAAGACATGAAGATATATTAAAAGGAAAGACATGTTCATATATTCTAACTTTATTATAATGGAAATATTTTTTTACAATAATTTTTGTTTTCTATTCATATCCAATTTTAAATTGGAGTTTTTTTATAGAGGATCATAGTTCTTTTTCTCATGTTAACCAAGATATAAAAATATGTATATAAATTTGATAGAGTATTTTTGGATAGGATGGAATAAAGGGAAATATCATAGAGTTTTGAACTCAATTCTCGGTATATTATTATGTTAAGGATGAGAGAAAAACTAATAAGTGTATATTATAACCATTATCCCTTATAAAATGGAATGGGAAAAAATAAATTTGTATTTTTTCATCAGACTCCCCAAAACATTTTATTGGAAAACTTTTCTTTGGGTTGTATTCGACCACCTTAAAAGTAATCAAAACTTATTTCTACATGAGAAGATATATATACAAATAAACATGAAAGGATATATATTAATAAAGTGTTAAGGTTCCATGGAGTAAAAAAATCCATTGTTTCTGATCAGGATTTGAGGTTTACCTCAATTATGTAAAGAAGTCATCGTCAAAATCATGATAAATAATTGAGTTTCAATGCTGTATAAAATCTAAAAAAATATGTTCATTTTGAGATAAAAATTCAAACACTATAGGGTATATCTATATCATGTTTTATGTATTAAAACGTATGTTTGGATAAATTCTTTCATCAAGGAGAGTCTCCTTACAATGATATATTTTATGTGAACATCTAGACAGTTCCTTATGAACCCCTATATGGAAATATTTTTAGAAAACCAATGTACAATGAAAAAGATGTATATTGAAATCTATTGGTACTTTATATAGATGAATAAATTAAATATATGTTTAGAGTTATGTAGAGACACATAATAGAATCAAAAACTAAGAAGATAAGTTGTTATGAAAATCGTGAGCCTGGTCTTGAATATTAAGTTAGTGACAAGATGTTTCTAATAATTTATCTATTGAAGAAGGTAATTATTTTAAGATATAAGGGAAAACTAACCCCTTGTAATATTGGTTACTTTTAAATTATTTATTTTATTATGACATTATCTTAATGTTTGGTGCTTCCTCCAAATCACTCAGGTTTACTGTATGATTAATGTATTTCTCCTAGGGAAGTATATACCTGATTCAACACATGTACTGAACTCAATGGTCATACCAATATATAATGATCTCTTTTATGTGGATAAACTAGAGTATATTCTATATCATATATATAAATATCTATGAAACAAATATACTAAACTGGTAATAGTTTTTTTGTGAAACCACTAGCTTAAGGAAGCGATGTGGGATCATGTGGATGTGAAGAGGTACAATTATGTTCAATTTTTTGAATCAGAGTGTTGAAATATGAGGGAAAATTCTAATTTTAAGGGGGTATAATAGAACACCCCACGTTATTATGAAATATATTTTTTTCAAATAAATTTAATTTTTTCCAAATCACTACATTACACACAATACCATAGTTTTAATTAACTAGGATATACTATCAATATTATCATTTAAGCATAAAAATTATAACATAAACATCAAAATGTGAAGTATGATTAGTTGTAAATAAATTTTTAAAATTATGTATAATTTATATATATAACTAAAATTTATTCACAAAAAGATATAAATTTTAGGTAATTTCTTTTTTTTCTTCCGAAATATATTTCTTCTAAAAATATTTTTTTTATTTTTCTTTGTGAAAAAATAATAAAACTAATTTTATCCCAATTTTGGAAAATTTACTTTCAAATTTTATCTTCTTGTTTGGAATCATCATGTCAAAAAACATAGGGTCTATTTTTTTGATTTTTCTAAAAAGATTGATTTTTCAATGAATAATGAAAAAAACACGTTTCATTGAAGACTAAATTTACATTTAATAAAATTATAAAGATACATTGTTTTTTAAAGTATTTTAGAAATTAAAATTATAAAAATTATAAAATAATGTATCCAAAATATTTTCTTCTGATCAGTTTATTTTTTAATTATGATATAAAAATGTTTTTATCCCTTTGAAAATTTCCTCTTCAAGAACCGCTTTTTCATCCTTTCTATGGGTATAATTTTAAATTAATTATTAAAAATTTTGTTAATTGAATTTGAAAAATTATATTCCATATTTTTAATCATCATAATTAATATTATATAATAATTTAAAATTATTGTTTAGTTAAATTGATTAGTAAAATTTTTTAAAATTAATTATAGCGGTTATGTTTAAATCATCTTTAAAAGAGGTAAAACTAAAATAATAAGGGAAAAAATAACCTATAATGTTTTCCAACACCCATTTTATTAAAAAATTTATACCTCATAACCACTATGTTTTTTTAGTAACCCATTTTGGATCCTTTTTGGAAGTGAAGAATGTGGGCATGCTTTATTATATTAACAAATTACATGTTTGTCCTCTACCCCACTTATAAAAGGCTACCCATCCCTTATCATATTCACACATCTAGACACATTTTTTCTAAAAAAACACCCAATTATCTTACTTAATTTTCCACCTCTATCTTAAATTTCTTATTTTTATTATTATTCCTTCTTAATATAGTTTTATATATAAACAAAAATATGTTGTTTGCAAAAAATGTAAAATTATTAAACTAGTTTTTTTATTTTATTTATTATTCCACCAGCTCTTAATATTATTCAACTAATAAAATATAATAGAATCACACTTTATAATATAAATATATTTTTATATTTTAATTAAATGACCTACATATTTATCATATTCTATAAAATGGTAAACAAAACTGTTGATTGTGTGTATGGAAGACTACCCCCTCATGTACCGATGTTATTCATTTTTATTCAACACCTTCCAAATTTGGATATAATGAAAATTTAAACTTTATATATGATATTTTCAATATTAGTATACTTAAAAAATTATACTATTTCATATAAGTTCTAACATTACATTATTTTTTAATATAATAAAGTCACTCATTTGAATGGTTGACAACCGCCTTGCAAAGCGATGTGATTTTTTAGATGATATTTACATAGAATGAAATAATGGTAAATTTAATGAATATTTTAAATATATATGACTTATAAATTATTTTATAAAGTTATTATATTATTAATCCTTGTTCCATTTCATTTTTTGATAAAAGGAGAACAACATTCATGTTTATGTATGGAATACCAACACCATGAATGGTGTATTTCATTTTGTATCTATAAAATTTATTGATTAATATAAATAAAAATATATATATTGTAAATATATTTTAAATTAATATCATGGATAAAATTATAGAGATGGTGGAACAATTATCAATGTGAATGATAATTTATAACAAACCAAAACATAGATTAAAAATGAATGTATTATTTCCTGAAAAGTGATTTTAATATGATTTTTTTATAAAGTAAATAAATAGTATAATTAAATAATATATGGTGTGATAAATATTATTATATTTATTTAATATATGTATAGTAAAAATTTATTCATTATATTTAATGTTCATACATGTATAAAGGAAGTCGAGACATAAGATATTATTATATTAGTTTATCTTATCTAAGAGATACATTCTATTACACACCTATATTATTTTATAAAGTTTATATGAAAACAATTTGATATTTGATAACACTGATTTATTTATTCTCATGATATTTTATTTTTCATATAATTTTCTACATTCACGGGGCTTATGATTTAATTTTACCAAAGTAGTGTGTGTTTTATGATACAATCTCATCATTTCTCGAGATTGTTTATGCTTATGATTATAATTAAAATGATTAATTATTATGATATATCTATCAATTAAGTAATTAAATTTATTCTTATATATTTATTTCATGAAAATAATTTTTTTAATTCTCTTTTATCTATTTAATTACTCAATAGATCAAAATTTTGTTTTAATTAAAAATAAAAATTATTTCTCTCTATTACCAGAATCTATTTTTCATTCATATCCATATTTTATAAAAATGATACCATGAATGTTTGAATTTTACTATATCATTATATAAATTCATGTTACCCCTATTTTACTTTTTTCTAAATGTTTTTAGGTGAATCAACTTCTTGTTTTCCAATCAAGGACAATTTGTATTTTATCGATAATGTGAAAGGAATCGTTGTTATAACATGTTTTTCATAAACTATATTTTAGGCCACCCTAACTAATGCCTAAAATAAATCCTCCATTATAAGTTATAAATTTTATTTTTAATGAAATTGTTTTCTTGAATATTTTGAAAATATTCAGATTTTAGATAAATGATTTCATATGAAAAATGTATTTTCCACAAGAAATATTTCATGAGGTGTTTTAAACTATGTTTTCATCAAAGATGATATATATTGATTCAACATAATATTATTTATATATATATTCCAACGACACCATCCTTATTCTTTTTTTATGGTTTGAATTTATGATAACTTTTTGTTTGTGGAAGTAATTCATTTAACATAGGTTATATATTGATTTAATGTTTTTTAAAATTAATAATTTTATAAGGGTTATAATTTAATATAATGTTAATGAAATCAATTTATTTTCATGGATTCTGATATGAAGACTTTTTTATGATATTATGGTAAAAAATGTATGGATTATGTGATGTTTGGGACCGATATCACAATCCAAGGAAGTGTATAATTATTAATATAAAGGGTATACATGATTTTATCATATTCATGAAAGAGGGAAAATAAAAGGTTATCCCCTGAATAAAATTTGGAAGATAGTATTTTATACCAAGATTATTGTTGGTATATGGGTGGTTATCTCAATCCTAACTTGTTATGAATTTCTAGGTGTGTATTCTAGACAAATGGTTTTATATGATTATGTATGTATCATAACTCTATGTTTTATGTCAATGTTATTATCTCATGGATTATGTAAATTGATTATTTTATGATTAATTTCTTACGAACAACAAAATTTTATTATGTGACTTAGGTTTATTATCTATTATATAAACTGTATAGTTTTTGGAATTTTAGATCTAATTATTATACCCTTATCCTTATTTTATTGTTATGTGAACATTTACATCTTCTATTTAAACCCTTAATGTGTATCTAAAATCACCCTTTATTTTGTTTTCTTTTTTAATCTAATGAATAATGGTTTTATGTGTGATATGTTAAATATGGGTGTTATACATGAAGAAATTAGTGGAAGGAGATTTAGTTCAGTTATGAACCATTTTTTTATATTTCCATGTTTCCAAATAAACAACGACAAAACAATTAAACCATGGATCGATATATTGTGTAATGAATATTTATCTATTAATATATATCTTTAATGTATGAGATGTTTTAGTCTTTAAATGTTTGAACTATAAATGATTTGGGAACATGAAATGAATTTTTCATTTGACTAAAAATATTTATATTATTCCAAAAATAATTTACGGTTAATTTTGTTGGGAAGTTAGGTCACTACAAAGATAAAAATGTTGAAGAAAAAAATGTGGAGTTTATCTTGAGAGTAAATTTAAATAATTAGAATAGTTTTTATGAATATACAGATAACCATGTCACTTTATTAACTATTTTATCAACATCACACATGACCAATTTTTTATTAAATAAAATTCTCAAATGTTTTATAAGAAGAAATAAATAATTAAAGAAAAATATCCTTTTATTGTTACACTTAATGAATATTAAATGGAATGTCCATGGGTTTTAGAAAGTGGATTTTATTCCTATGTGATAAAATATTTAATTTCTTTGAAATATAGGGATAAGTTTAATAAAGGCCTAGTGATTTTTAGATATTATAGGAAACTTAATATAAAATGATATTGATCATTAATTTTTTGAATGGAGATGGTGAAGTCAATGAAAACATTATACATTGATGGGTTGAAACATAATCTGTTATGTGCATCACAATTAGGTGTCAATTGATATGAAGTTTATTTTTTAAAAGATGGGTTCATGCATAAGAGGTTAGAATATGGATGTTTATTTAAGATTAAATTGAAAATACAATACCTTTATTCATGTGGTAGATTCTATGAATTCATTATACTTATTTTTGAAAGAATATAATTTTTTGTGTGACAAAATGGTTTGTTATAATGGTGAAAATAATAAGGAAAATCTCCCATGATAAAAGAATGTTCTTAATATCCCTATATAGAAATAAATAGTGAAATTATATTTGATCCACATTTAAAAATGTAAATATTGTTAACTCTCTATATAAGAATGTAGATTTCAAAATACCTCAACCATTATATTATTTTTATTTAGAAATTTGAGGGAAAATTAGGACGCAATCAACTAATGGATATATCTATTTTTCCATTATTAATTACTATACACTTATCACATGTGTGTTATATATGAATCATAACAATTGATCTGTAAATATTATTAAGAGCATCATAACTATTATTGAAATGAAGCATATTTTATCCTAAAAAATTATCCAAGTAGATAATGGTGAAGAATATGCCAATGAAATATTTTGAGCATATTTCGAGAATCTTGGATGTCACCATGAACTTATACCAAAATATATAGTAGAAAATAATTTTTTAATGAATGCACATTTGTTTATGGATATATACCATGCCATGTTTATTGATCATGTTACACCACTTTATTTATATAGAAAATATATTAGTGCAATGGATTATATTCAAAACCATTTTTGGTATAATAAATTTAAATATTTCGTTTAATGAAATTTCATATAAAAATTAACCATGATTAAAAAAATTAATGTTGTTTAGAGGACCTTTGTTAATCAAAATGATAGGTTAAAATCATTTTATTTTTATTAAAATATTATTTGATGAAATCTTCCTCAGCAATAATTTTAATTCAATAAGATATTAATATTACAATAATGAGATATGAATGATTTTTGAGTGTACTGATGTAAATGTGATAGAATAATCAATCAATGAAATGTCACGTAAAATGTTGTAGATGTGATGATAATGATGTTTTAGTTGATAATTAGAATAAAGTTTCAAAGAATAATGAAAATTTTGATGAAGTGCATGTTGATGATGATTATTTATTCATTTATAGTGATGAATATCAATCTAGATATTCTAATAAAACACAGTAAAAATTGGTGTAGTTAAACAATATTTTTGGAGAAGAATGAAAATTGAATTTTAGTAGAAGAACATTTGGGAAATAAATAAAATAATAATTGTTTTTTAATTTAATTTAAGATATGTAAAAGTGGTATTAAATCATTAAAAGTGGATAAATTGATCTTTTATATAATCAAAAGTGGTTTAATGTAATGACTGATTAATTTTCGCTTATAAATATGAATGAAACATAGGAATTAGATCCCAAAGAATAAAACTATGTTGTTATAAGGATAAAGTTATCGTTTGAATAAATGTTAAATGAAATATGAGAATTATAAAAAAGGTGAGGTAGGACTAGTGTTCAGAGGATACCCATAGGTTAAATGTATTGATTTTATATAGGCAGTTAGAGAAGTTTCATTGCATGATACCATTATGATATTTCATGATATTTCTAAAGAAATTCATTAAAATATTTTCTTAATGAATGTTAATCCTATATTTCTCAGTGGATTATTGTTAGAAGAAGTATACATTAATAAACAAAACTATTTATCTCTTATTGAAAAATAATTGTTTGTTTTCTAATTAAAAAATGACCTTAATTTTTTAAATGAATCCCCATGAGGATATTATTCAAAGTTATATTCCCCCATTTTTCAGTTAATATAGAATAAAATAAGATTGTACATCAACTAATTCATTGAACAAAATAACGAAATATCACTTATTTTATTGAGTTAGTAATGGATATATTTCTTGTAGATGTTTATTTTTATAAAATGTCGACTCTCTAATTAATGAAATATGTTTTAGGATTATTTAATAATTAATATTATGATAATATCATTATCTATAACATGATGAAATTACTAAATATAAAAATTATTTTTGATTGTATATTAGATACACAACACTGAGCTTAAATAACACACAAAATATATTTTTTAAAATTTAATTTAATCAACAGCTTGCGAAACATGAAACAACAAGTATAAATAAATAATAATACTGTTTACTATTAAAACATAGACATTAATTTTTTTTGGAATTAAAATTACAAAAAAATCTATGAAGTTATTCTTATCTATTGATTAAAAATAAAATAAAAATCATTCAAAAGGAAAAAATTGATTTTGAAAACTGTATTTTTTCTCATAGATAGTTTAGTAATTCATTGTGCATATGATTTAAAATTAATTTTCAATAATTTTAGATAATAAATTTGATCAAATTAAATTATTTTTATAAATAATCATATCTAAAAAATTTTATGATTAATTTTCATGATTTTTATAAAATGTTTCTTTTTTCAATGAATAATTTAAAATACATTTTTTATTAAAAACTATTTTTGATTAAATAATTCACTTGTTAAATTAAATTTTAAAAATTTTTAAAGTAAAATTTATTACATTATATTGTTATTTAACTATTATAGTCCATTAGAATCAATTTCTTATTTCCTTTGGTAGTAGAACCTTCTATAACTATGAGAGATTATTCTTTGGAAACCTTCTTTTTTCTTCATAATTGAATGTATAGATTAAAATCGGATTATACCACTTTTGTGAATTGAATTTGGAAAACTGGATTCATTATTTTGTTTCCTAATAATTTATATTATTTTATAAGGTGAAAATATTTTTTTATCATTATGAAATGTAAAATAAGTAAAAATTAATTAAACTGCTAAGGTAAAAACTATTTTTCCAAAAATGGGGGTTAAACTAAAAACATTAAGGATTAAAATGACCTAAATACTTGTCTAAAACTAATTATGTAAAAATATTTTGATCTAATAACTTATATGAGCCAATAATTACCAATAGTTAAGTCTTTTTCTTGATTAAAATGATGGTGTAATTAAATATTTTCATAAAATTTCATGTGTGTCCTCTCATCCACATAAAAAAGTTCGCCTGATCTATACCTCTATTCAAAAATCCCATTCCTTTTGGGTTAGTCAATACCTACCCAAAAAAAATCATTTATCCCCTTGAAACATCAGAGATCCATTGGTTTGATTAAAAAGATTTTATATTATGGATTTTGGTGAAAACCAAAAGAAGTTCCCCGAAGAATAGATAACATTCTTAAATGAACCTTTTCTTTTTATTTTCTATTAGACGTAAAAGAAATTTATTTAATCATTATAATATAATAATAAAAGGATCTATCATATACATACATGTTATTATGTTAATGTAATATCCTATATCCATCTCCTCCTCTGTCAAATGGGTAATAAATCAATTGATCACGTGTACAATGTACCACCTCCTCACGAACTAAAGTAATTCATTTTCCAACACCACCATTAAAATCAAGATATAAAGTTATATATATATATATATATAAGTTATAAGATATTTATGTTGTTATCATAAATTTGGAATTATAATATAACACACACACACATATATATATAATCATATTTTCCACACCTTCTAAAATATAGAAATATCCCTCAGGTATACGTTTGATTACCACCTTGTGAAGTGATGTGATTTGTTTTTTTATTACTCTTTAAATGAAATGTAACAAGGATATATATCATCGATATATGTGAGATATATGATAGGTTATTTATTGGTGGAGGTTAACATATCACCAAATTCCTTAACATTTCACATGATAAGGGAATTATAATGTCTTTATTGTGTACATATGGCCTACTATCTCCACGATAGGATGTGATCCATTATCCATGTGGAAATATCAATAATAGTTATAAAATTTATATAATGGAAAAAATGAAATTTATAAAATTAATATAATTTTGCACATAAAGATTTTATATCCTATACCTATGATCCATAACATTCCTGACAAAACATGCATGATAAAAATTAAAATTAACACCGAATACAATGAAAATAATGAAATATTAATAATGAATAAGTAATAAGATATTATAAATAAGATAATATTTGATATTATAAATATGAATATGTTTCTAGGATAAATTAATTAGTTTATTAAAACAATTTTACATGTTGTTAAAGCATATTAAATAGAAAATAATAACTAGGTAAGGGACTCCATCTCAATTTCTTTTCATTAAGGCATATTGTAATATTATAAACATAATTTATTTTATATATCATATATAGTTCTCCTTATAAATATAATATCATGATTAATGAATACTTTATTTAATTTTATGTCTTAATTTTAATAACTTCATTTAAGGTGATTTCATATGAATTTTACCACGTAGTAAATAATTTAATAATTGAGTTTCATTTCATAGGGTTATATTACATATTTTTTTTTCATCGATATTATTAGATTATGTGTATAATTGATTTTGATTATCTTATTTTGTATTTATAATTATTTTATGCACATATGTATTTGATACACATAATCTATAGACTCTATGAAAGTGTTTTTTATTAAAATATCAATAATATCAAGGGGGTCTAAAATGATACATGGTAACAGAATCACTGCTTAAAAATTATTAATGTTACTAGAAAGAGTCTCTAAACTGTGGTAGATAGTTATGTTTTCTATGATAATCCCTTAACTTGTAAGAAAATATTTATATATGATGATATGAAAAATTATTCATGAACTAAATATATTATTTGATATCAATGAATTATTTGGATATGAAGATATGGGTGGGGATAAGTTTTTGGTACCCCTTTGATGTAGCGATGGTCTTATAGGATGAACCAATTGTCTAGCCTTTCATAAATGGGTTTCTAGTGTATACCTGCCCATCAGATTTAGCTTATCTTGAGTACGATATTTAGAGTAGAGGTTTCATGATTCCCAATATCATGATGTCCAATAATGAATAATTTCCATGATTTAAAATTCAATTTTTATTTTCCATGATATTTCACAATGATATTATCTATGGATACATTTAATCCCCAATGTGTTGATTAAATTCCAATAATATTCATTTGTTTAAAGTTGTATATTGATTATTTCTTATCCAATTATTTTATTCATTTTACTTATTAAATTTAATGTGTTTTTAGTTATTGACCACTCCACGACTATTCATATTGATTCATGATTGATTCTCTATAATTAAACCATACTGAGAATTTTGTACCACTATTACTTTTTTTCCTTTCCCAAGAACTGAGGTAGTGTGCTAAGAATGATATGAATGAATATTCTAGAGGTTATAATGATATTCTAAAACACATTATTCTATAATTTTTGTATTCAAATGTAATATTGGAATCATGAAGGTAACTATTTTACCAAGACTAATATAATATTTATTAATTTAGGATATAATTCTTTTTTATACCAATCAAATAAAACAAGACACCAAAATTGGGATACTCCTTTTTTGTTCATTATAGTTGGTATCAGAGTATGTTCAGTAGATATCATAGGAACTACAATTAGGATTAAATAAAATAGGGATCATAAGCCAATGATGAACATTTAGGATAAGTGTATAATAACATTAAAAAATTTGTTAGGGATACATTATGTGTTTTTCTAGTAATAAATCTCTATCTATAGACTACAAGTGGATGTTAATATTGAAAATTTGTACCTGGGGGTAATAAATTAGAAAATGGTACATTTTATGTGACTATAATGTCACCTAGTGCTTGTCAACGGGACATAATATACACATGGTTTGAAAATTTTTGAAGATATGCCTAGGATAACACAGACGGAGGTCGTCACAGTTGGGTAATATTGAAAATTTGTACCTGGGGGTAATAAATTTTAAACTCGTGCTACCTTCAAAGTTGGGTTTTAAGTGTGGGGGAGGGGGGAAATTCTTGACTGTGCTAAACTGTGTTTAATTGTAATGCTCATCAATTCCCACTGCTTTTAAACTTTTTGACAAAAAGTTTAAAAGCAGTGGGAATTGATGAGCATTACAATTAAACACAGTTTAGCACAGTCAAGAATTGACCCCCTACACCACACTTACAACCCAACTTTGTCCCCAAAGTTGACTTCTAAATATGGAGAATAACAGTTAATCAATTAAGGTTCAAAACAGGTTTTCAATTTAGTAGATATATGACATGTATAAAGGGTCTTAATGAAGTTCAAAAATAGTGTTTTCCATAATGAATAAATAAAAGCAGGTTCATTTCAGACACACACATGCTTTAACATTCAGTCCAGTGACAAAGATTTTCATTAAAGCACAAAAGAAGCATATAAGGTGTAAGTGTGCAATTAACTGGGTGTAAGAATTTTAAACAATAAGTTCAAAAATATGTTCAATATAGTAGAAAAAGTTCATGCGAAACACCTCAACGAAACAAGCAGATTCAAATGACGAGCAGCATGTACTCCCCCCCCCCCCACACATAGTTTCATGCAGTGAAAAGATTTTATCACAATAGTGAAATTCAATTTTTTAAAGTAAGGAGGCTCATGCAGATTTTTAATTCATTAGTTACACGACATGTAGCAGAATTTTATAATACAAGCAGAATTTTAAGCAAGCAGAATTTTATTAACCAAAACAGGAGAAGAAAAATAATTGGAACAAGTTGAAGTACTTCCCTGACTAAGCTCTTGTCCAAAAATAACCATGGGAATTCCACTCCTTAGATGACAGAAGCAGCATCCCTAAAAACACAGAGTATATAGACCAGGAACAATTATCCAGCAAAAACAGAGCATATATAAGCAAACAAAGAAGGACTTTATTCAAAGTAAAATAAGAACAGAAGAAAAGTAAAAACAAATAAAGAGCATGGGTTGACTCTCATGAAGCACTGAATTTAAACTCTTCAGTTAGACTTTATTTAATTACAAATTTTATTTATTAACAAAATAAAAACCATGGGTTGACTCCCATGCAGCGCTAGGTTTAAAGTCCCCTGCCAGACTCACCTAGCAACTAACCGTAGTCACTAGGTGGATTTGGTTTCCTTAATAGGAACCACCACATGTGTTTGGCCCATTTATTTTTAACAGAGCAGTGAAGATTGTGGGCACCAAAACATAAGCAGATAAAAATGGAATTCTCAAAGCCTGAATTAACCCCTAAGTAGCACCCTTTAGCAGTAATGGATATAGTGTTGTCCACTTCCAGTTTTGTTTCAGATTTATCAAAAGTTGAATACACATGAAGGGACACCATGGTACTAGGTGCTTCAAAGGGTGTGACATTATTTTCATGGCTTTCTCTCTCATCTTCAACACTCATAGGTTCAAATACAAGGGTTCTTGTGGGTGAATACTGAATAGTAGGTTCAAAACGGGATTCAATAATGTTCTGAACATAATCATGAGCATTGGAACTCAATTCTAAGTCTCCCTCTAGACTACTATCAGTATCATGATGATCTTTTGAACCCTTCACAGATGAGAAAGTATGTGACTGACAAGGAAGAGAATTTATGTTATCACTAAGTGGTTCAGCTCTAACAATGTTATAAATCTCTTCCAAAAGATCCTCATCTGTTAACTCACATTGAACATCTACTACTTCTATCAAATCAGTTCTGCAACCATCATATAATGTGCGTTCAACATCTCTTTAAAGTTCAAGTTCAAAAGGATCACTTTCTAAAACCATGTCATTTGAGTGTTGCAATTCAATTTCAGGAGAGGAATTGTACAATTCAGTTTCAATAAATTCACTTTACAAAATGTTCATGTTAAGACAATTCTCCTCAAGTTGATCAACACTGATTTCCATTTCATTACACACTGATTCAGAAAAGTGTTTACTATGAGAATAAGGAAATGAAAAATCATCAATTAATCTTTCTTCAAATATTATTCCCTCATTATCATCATCATACATCATTTTAGAATTAATTGGGTTTACAGTTTCAAAACAAGGAAGAGAAGTTTTTAGTTGAGGTTCAAAAAATTTAGATTCTATGTTATCCAGCTTAATGTTATCTTCCAAAGTGTTCCCAATTTCAATTTTAGGCTCATTGTTCAGAATTTTAGAAAGATTGGGTGAAGAGTTTTTAACATTCAAGTTTCTAGTTTCAAGTATATCTTCAACCCGAGTGACTTCATTCTCAAAGCTTCTAAAACAGTGATTTTTCTCAAGTGTAGGAATTATGAAAAGAACTGGGCTATCTTTTTCAATCTGTTTCAATTCATCTTCAAAATTGTCCAACTCGATTCCATTAAAGTTCTTTATTGGATTTTCAATGATGTGTTCTTTATTTAGAGAGTTGGTTATTTCCAGATTTAGTTCAACAGAATCAGATTTTTCAAAGTGAATGGGTTCTTGTCCAGTTTCATTATCACTTTCTTCTTCCACTTGATTTTCAAATCTTTTGTAAACATTTTATTTTTCATTTTCTTCAAATACTTCTTGTTCTTTAACCCTTTGTTGCAATTCCAAGAGCATGGTTTATATTCTTTTCATTCTTTGATCTCGCTCTTGAGAATCTCTAAGTTGAATCTCATGGGTTTGACTTAACCAATTATTAATTTTCTCCACCCTAGCATCTAGTTTGGAATCAATTAATTCAATTTTAGCTAGGGTGATAGGACTAAACTCACATTGTTCATTTTCATCAGTGTAAACATCTTGTTGTGGCTGGTTATAGACACACTGCCAAGCAGTATGTCCATAATCACCACAAAAAACACAGTTAGGTCCCGGTTGATACCAATTCTGATTAACATCCATTTTTAATTCAAAATTTAATGAGCTTAAACACACAACAGTTATCTGTGAAGCATATTTTTCTTTTCAAAACAACAAAAGTAGCAGATACAGTTCAAAGTAGTTTTTTTAAATCAGTTTTTTTTGTGTTTTTTTTTGTGTTTTTTGTGTGTGTTTTTTTAAACCCTAGACTCTCGGTGCGTGCCTTCCCCGGCAACGGCGCCAAATTTTGAAGCGGCCGGAGGACGTCACAGCCCTCAAAATTACATTTATACTCCTACACTAGTACAACAGTGCAGGGTCGATCCACATAGAAGGCAGATGAGTTGTCTAAGGTTCTAAGAAAAAAAAATACTCCACTGTTGTCAGCAGTGGAGAGAGTGAAAATATTTTAACCTTTTATATTTTTTTTTTATTTTTAAAAGATGAGTTAGAAACAGTAGGAGGAAACGAGATTCTTTACAAAGAAACTAAATTTTCTACAAAGGGAATAAAATTGCACTAGGTACTGTTAAACTACGAAACTAAGCTAACTACTTTAAGCAGCAAAGACAAGGAGCTAAGAACAACAATTTTCTCGGTAATTCCAAACTTGATGATTAAAAGGATAACTATCCACTAAACTTAATTTAATCACACCCTGGAAATTGTTTGATATATCTTCCTCGCCAGAAGAAACATCAAACAGAAGTATGACTTTTAGAGTTCGCCACTCTAAAGATCATCGTCTGTTAGAATTTTGAAAAACAATACAGTCGAAGTTAAACTTGCCGTAAAACTCCAACTGTAATGACATTAACGCTTGAACAAATTGAAGATCAAGTTCAACTTCGCCAATTGAACTTGAAACTATGACATTTTTTACAGTAAGGTGTGAACAAATATACTTAACATCAATGTTGATCTCGCCGATTAATTCTGATGTCAATCAATGAGTAGTGAACAATCTAACAGATAAACCAACAAAGCTTGAAGCTCCCGAGATGGAAAATCAACTCATGTTCATAATGAAATATATCATTGGAAACAATCCGAAAACAGAGTACAAGACGTTAAGAAAAGAGGGAGAAAGACTCCCTAAATATCGCTCTGCCTTCGGGCTCCTTCGTCTCCAGTTTGACTCTATCATCTCCCGGGAGTTCTGCTCTCGTATTTGGTGTGGAATGTCGAATGAGAGTTCCCAAAAAAATTCTACTGCTGCTCTGCTTAAGTAACATCTGTCATCCGCTGCATGTCACCGCTCAATCTCCGCCGACTTCAAAAGTTCTTTACCCACGCACTGCAAAATGTGCGTTTTTTCGCGACCGGCACGTCGCGCAATCTTTTCTCACGTAACTAACTTCGGTAAAGTTAGTTGTATGTATCTGGACGTTTTCCCATCTCTAGAATGAACCTGCGAAGTTAGAACAGAAGCGTAAATAAATAAATACCCAAAGAAAGATAAATAGTTATTTTTAGAGTTAAATATCAAATTACTCGTTAAAAGTTACTTAGAGTTAATTGATAATTATTAAATTTTAAATTATTTGTACAATTATCCACTAAAAATTACTATGGGGAGAACATAATTTAATAAAAAGTAATTAATTTAACTAAGTTTATAAAATATTTACTAAGTTATTAATTTTATCCATTTTTAAACTAAGTTATTAAATAATAAGAACATAAATAAATAAATAGATAATTTTATATTGTATTAAAAATTTAATTATTATTATTAAAGAAATTAAAAGGTTAGGTTAATTAATTAGTTAGATAATTTTAATTAATAATTAATAATTAATACTTAGGCTTCAAGTGTTGTTTTTTTTAAAATTAAAAATTATGTTTTATAATTTATTAATTATATATTTTTACTAAAGTGTATTAGTTTATTAATTTAATTTAATCTTCAATTTATCAATTTAATAAAATTATAAACGTTTTAAATTTATTACCTTAATAAATTTTAATATTTAATTGACTAAGTTAAAGCAACTTTTATATAAAGCTAATTTACTTTATCTTTACTTTTAACTTTTGCTTTTCTTTTTGTGTTTAACTTTTTTTACTTTACTTTTCCTTTTGACTTATCTTTTGTTATTATATTTTTATGTTTTATTATTATTATTTATTATTATTATTTTAAATCCTCTCTTCTCCTCCCCCAAATCCACGGCGCAACAGGTAAAAGGGTTTCTTCGACGCAGCTCCACAGTGCAGCGGTGGCTTCAGCAGATGGCGCAACAATGGATTCCTCTTCTCCCACAGCAGCACAACATCGGCTTCTCGACTTCTCACACGGCGTCTCCGGCTTCCCTAAATTCTAGCATGGTGCGGCGTGGCTGCATCCTGCTCTACAGCAGCGGTGCGCCATCACCAGGTCCAGCATAGCCCTCGGCTCCTGCAAGATCCCGGCGGTACCTCCCTCCTGCTCTGTAGCGCAGCTGCTTCGACTTCCATTGGCAACCCTGCAAAAGAACTCAGCCCGTCTCCTCTTCAACATCAGCGACCTCCCCCAGTAGACTGGTGGCACAGGTTCCTTCTACTCAGCGGTGGCTCAACCTCCTGGTCACGGCCTCCTCTCAACAGCAGCGTGAAAAGTTCTTCCTCCCGAAGACCTCACACCCATCCCAGCATCGGCCTTGCGCATCAGCGGACACCCACATCGGATGCAGTGCGGACAAAGGATAACAGCAGTAGCGGCTTGATGACAGACCTCCCTGCAAGTCCCGGCAATGGACACCACCAGCAGCACGGCGCGGCGGGTTCTTCTCCGACCAGGGCTACGGGGGCAGCGCTTCTTTTATTTGAACTTTTCTTGTTTCAATTTACGGCTACTATCAGTGAGGTAAGGCGGAGGTGTATCGGTGAGAAATACCTCACCGATAGAGGAATGAAATGAAATGTATATCGGTGGGAGAAAAGCTACATCGGTGATAAAAATAAAAAGGTTGTATTGGAAGGTAAAGAGTATCGGTGGGAAGAAGTGGAGCGTATCGGTGAGGATTAGAAACAAAGCAGCACTACCATTAAGAATGGGTATTAGATGGAGAAAAATAAAATATCGGTGAGGTAAATAAAAAAAAAGGGCTGCGAACAGGAGAATTAGCCTATCGGTGAGGATGAGCTACCGATAGATGGAGAAAAAATAATGAAAAGAGAGCAGTGAACCGGTGAGGCAGGGCAGGAAACTGGTCACCGATATAAAGGAAAGCTCACCGATACAGCAAAATGCAAGGTTAACATTACACAACACGAACCTTAAAAAAAACACAAAAATTAAACATAAAATTAAAACTTAAATAATTTAAATAAATAGACATAAAATAATTAATTAAAATATTTCTAAATACAATTAATTTAAAACAAGATTTTTTATTAAACCTTTAAAACCTTAAAATTTTTAATTGACAACGCTAGAATTAAAAACTAAAAAATTATTAAACTAAATTAATAAAAGACTTAAAATTAAAATAACTAAACAAATTAATTAAAGAGTAGCAGCACAAAATGAAAATTAGCATTGGCGACCCAATATGTCACCATAAGAGCTAATTTAAATCACTGGTAGACTAAAACCTTTATAAAATGGATTAAAAATTAATCTGCATACATAAAATAATAAAGTTTAATGTTTAAAAACTGTTAATTAATTAATTAATTAACTAATTGAACTAATAAAATTAAGGGAGAACCAATTTAATTAATTTAAAAGAGACATATTATTTACTTAAATGACGAGCAGGAAAACTAAACACATAAAATAATAAAATTAACCTATTTTAACATAACTTAATTGAAAGAATAATTAATAAAATAAAGTCTAGATTAATTAATTAGAATTATGTTAATTAAATAATTGTTTAAATAGAACACCGTTGTTAATAAAATTTAAGCGCTTACTGATAGAAGTGAGTATCGGTGACAAGGGTCACCGATAGAGGCAGAGTCACCGATAGAGAAAAAGTATCGGTGACAATGGTCACCGATAAACAGCACCGGTAACCTGCCTACCGGTAGAGAAAAAGGGCCCCTGCTATCGGTAGCTTAGCTACCGGTAGTCTGGAAAGCCGCGACAAGTTTTAAATAACATTAAAAATTAAAATTAAATTAATTAGAAAACTCAATGATTAATAATAATGATAAGTTAAATAAAATAAACAAATAAGGATTTAACTAAACAAATTGAAAATTAGTTATATTAAAAACATATAATGAATAAATCAATTATTTTAAGGTCCAAAATTACAAAAAATGTTATAAAAAGTAAATAATTGACAAATTTATTTATAAAAATACAAAAGTGCATTTATTTATTAAAAAGTGTTAAATTAATTAAATAAATTGTATAAAATGTAAATAAAAGATGTGGCAAACTGAGTAAAAATAAGGCCACATCAGATAACTAAAAATTTAATTATAAACAATTATGAAGGATTAGAAAATATCTTGGTTATTAATGACCTCGGTTATTACTAATGTTTCATAGACATCTTTAACAAATGGTTTCATGATTTATAAATCCTATAAATGAATATATGGTTTTCCAAACATGATTATTATTCCTTAAATTATGATTTTGGGATTTAGTACATGACTAAAACCTAAAGAAATCATGTTAACATTGAATTTTAAGAACAATGTGGTGACTATGATAATCTATATTGGAAAATGATAGGAGTAAAATAAATCATTATTTTCTTATTTAGTTATCATGAAATATGATTAAACAATATTAAAGGTACCCAACATTCAGACTCAATAAATAAGAGATGGATGAGTTCTCTAAGTGCATGGGTGGTTGTTCCCATGGAGTAATGTATGCCTAATTTTCTTTATTTTATAATGATGAAAGAGACACATAGAAAAGTTACTCAATAGAATGTGAATTTGTTTTATGTGTGTAATAGAAGGGAATTAAACAATTAATTAATGAGAAAAAAGAAGATTATTGTTGAAGGAAATAGATCTCAACCTATAGAATCATTTATTGTTCGTTGTTTTAAATGTGATTCAACATCAATATAAGATATAATAATGATTATTTTTTTATATACATGATAATTTCTAAAGACTATATTTCATTTGATATTTATGAAATCAACATTATAGTTTATAGTTTTTATTACATTATGTTCAAGATAAAGATTTTCACTAAATAAATATCATTTTATTTCCATAAAGTTCTCTGTTTGGTATATTAAATGTATAATGGACTGCTAAATTAAATTTTGAAAACAATAGAATCATTGTCCATTTTTCTTATATAGGCATTGATTAGGATTAAAATATAGATAGTTATTGATCATAATCCATTTTTGTTTTTTTGGGTGAATGGTATGTTTGTTATAAAAAAAATAAACAAATCAAGGTTAAATTGGGTACTATTGAAGTAGTATATGTTTTTTCACCTCAATCTATAACTTGTTCAATCTTTATAGGGACTCAAATGGATGATCTAATGGTGGATGTTCTGTTGCCACTACTTTTGGTCAGGATAATACATATTTTATCAATCTTTCATGAAACATGATTCAATATTCTAGTTTACAAAATTGGTATAAAATATATCTTCTTCAAATATCATATGGAAATAAATATGACTAATCAAGAATTTTTTCCAACAAGGTAGTAAATGTAAAATAATTTAAATAAAATACTACAAAATGATACATTTAAATGACTTAGAGTGATATTGGTATACCAATATCTTTCGACTCAAGAATATTGAATTGTGATTGCATACTATCTCTTAGTAGTTAATTATACATTTATATCAAAGAGAGAGATATAAAGTTAATATATCCTTATACTTACTACATTTTTTTACAAAATAATGTTTTAAATTTTGAGAAAACTATATAGTGATTGAATCTATTGATATTTTCTTTACCATATGAGGGAAAATATCACTTATTTATTGTGGTAAAATAATTAAAAGTATTTTTTAAGCATGGTAATCTATAAATTCATCATATTTTTGTGGAAATTTATTTAATTTTGAAATAATCTAACATTTTTTTTGTGGTAAATTTATAAGGGAATTGGAAAATAAATGTTTAGGTAAACTATTTTTATTTTGAATAATATTTATTCTTATTTGTTATAAATATGAATAATGTTTTTTAAAATAATTTAAATAAATAAATATTTACATAAAAATGATTTTATAATTGATATTAGTATTTTTATTACCGATTTCACCAACATTATCTTAAAATTAGTAAATATTTACTCACTAATTTTTTTTCTAAATTTTAATTTAATTTATGATCAATGGTTAATAAAAATTTATGATGGGGGATATTTTTAATAAAAATATTTATTTTAGGATATTTCTCCACCCATTAAGAAGAAGGTTTCTTAAAGCGATTGTTGAGATGATGTGGGAGTTTTCAGTGATATAGAGAAGATGAGTTAATTTAAATGATTTTGTCTTTTTATGGATAATAATATTTTCTGATATAAATATATGGATATGTTTATTGTATATGAATATATTTTCAATTAAGATATCATATATAAAATCACATTAAATAATGTTTATTATATGAAAGGAAGGTTATTTTGACGTTTTAAAGTGTTTAATGTATGTATTAAAGAGTTGTGAAGTTTTTGGATATAATCTTGAAGTGTTTTTTGAATTTTGAATAATTAGAATGAATAAATTTTAGTACCATTAAAATTAAAATCCATTTTTTATAAACATGGGATACCTTAAGCTGAATTGGAGAATATTTCAAAATGGAGGGAAAACATTATTTTCATAAGTTTCATGTATCCTGAGTAAGTCTTAAAATTGCACAATTCTTTAATGCGTAAATGTAATATTATTGTTGTATAGTGTGAACTTTATTAAAAAATGACTTATATAGGAGTTTCTCTGAGTAGTGAATGGGGAAATCATATAATTCATTAAATTTATTATTAATTTTTTACAAAGTAAACGACTCAATTTTAGTTTGAGTTAGAGTTACTTCTTTAACAAAATATTTTTTGTAACAGTGATTTTCAATGCACCTAATAATTATATAGATATATTATATGAGTCATTTATATATATAGATCGGGTTCCAAATATAGAAAAAATATGATATTATAGAAATTAAAAGAGGGTTTTTTTGAATAATTATTTCTCTAAATTTGGGAGTATTCATATGGTTTAAAATAATAATAGAAATTCAATTTGTGTGTGGAAATATTATAATAATTTATTTTTATAATAGTAGTTATATGAGAAATAAGTTCACTCTAGAAATGAAATATTTCATTTCATGAAAATTTGAAAAATATTGTGAATACTAGTCAATATTGATTCAATGATTGAAGATTTTTTATGAAGAATTATACTATATAAAAGGATAAATAAAGAAAACAGATAAATTTATACCAAAATAACAATAGTTGATTTAGTTTCAAAGAATAAATTTTAATTTAAAATCTTAATTTTATTCTAAATATTAATGCTAATTATGATATCAATATATTTTCTAATACTATGAAAAATATGTGGAATATACCAACATAAAAAATATAAAAAAATTTCTAGGTGCAGAAACTATATAATCACTATAATGTAAAAATAACTATAATAGGAAGAATGGGTAGGATAAAAAACAAAAACATAATTTGATTGGTGTATAATTCATTGATGTAATATGTTATTTTATTTAAAAATAAATGTAATATTTAACATTTTTGGGGTAAAATAAAATCATAGAGTAATATTTTATATAACATTTTAATAGGATATACCATACTCATTTATCATCACATTATCATTCTATTTGAATGTCTAGTATCAAATGAATCTAGATCATGTTGATGAATAACTACTCATTTTTTATTGGTGATCACAGTAATATATTTTATGACTCATGTGTGTGTTCATTGGCTATAAAAGAGAAATAAATTAAATCACTTTAATTATAGATGAAATTTGATTCTAAAATAAACATAAAAGGAATTTAAATCAATGTGTCATCTCCATTAGCGAATTCTTAGTGATCTTGAATTCCCTGTTCAAAAATAATTAAATATCCTAAAATATGTTACATAGTGATTTGTTTTTTCATGTGATGTTCAAGAACATTGATGTGATACTATTTTTTCAATTTTTATATATCCAGGTTGAGAATATTTAAATAATTTCAAAATTATATTACTTTTTTTAATGGTCGATAAAACCTATTGAGTAATGGTTTAACATTTCATGGGTCCTATTGACTATGTAACTTGATTTATGTCACTTTTTATTAATTATTTAACATTAATCTATGCATATTGATGATTAGGAATTGTAGGTGAAAACATGAATTTACTTAGGTTTCACTTATACGATTTTATTCTAAAGAAGTGTTATATCTCATTTGTCACATGGCTAATGGTTCTAAATTTTCGTTATTGTGGTTTATAACATGTGTTGATGATATTTTAGGTCATAAAACATTACTTAATAATGATTTTGGATTATGTTGAAATATATTTGACCATATTTTGTCTCTTTTTGTAAAACATATTTTGGACTAAAAACCCATAACGTTTACCCACAAAAAACCATGACTATTAAAATGACATGAATAATTCATTATATAATATTGAAGGTATTTCATGACGATAATGCTAAAATTTTATTTATCTAATCTTCATATAATAAAATAATCATATCTTAATGTCAAAAAAATTATAAAGAATAAATGGATATAATCCAAAAAAATTGAAATGTACTATCATACAAGGATTGGGTAGAAAATAGAAATATAAAGATGAGACCATGGTAGAGAAAAACGGATTCAATGAATATCCAATAACAACCATATTCAACAAACCTATTTTTATAAAAATGGGATCCTTTATATGGATCTATATTTTACTAATGATATTTTTTAATGATATCACCCTTAGGTATTTTTTTTGGAAAACTCCAATTTGAATTGGTGATATAATATTCACTTTGATGGAGAGGGGAATTATATTTTTTGGTTGGTATCAAGATCAATGATTTGAAAATCAAAACATATTATATAAAGGAAAAATCATTCCACACATAGTTCTTAAATAGAGGCAGACTTTTAATTGAATTTGATCATACATAGAACAAATGGAAATGACATAAAATGATTCGCTAATGAGAGGAGGGCGTATTTTAACCCTACTTGTGTAGTGAATAAATAAAATTCATTAAGGATGTGAAATGTATAATAATTATTATATAAAATTACAGTGTTAAAAATATCAATCGATAAAAATTATATTGCTTCTAAAATTTAATTGTCATATAGTGTGGGACAATATATTAGGCTATATAATATTATTAAAAAAGGAATTTATTTATATCAGTATATTCACTAATGATGTGGACCATAAAATAATTTTCTATATATATGTGGATTTAATAAAGTGGTGAACTCAAAGGGGTTTTTCCTTTTACTTAGTCCTCAGAGAAAACCTAATTTTAATTTTTTATGTCTTAATTTTTTTAAATTTAAATTATTTTCATTTTATTGGTGAGCCATTATATGAACTAATGTGTATGATGAAACATAATAAAAATGGTAAAGTAGTTATTTTGGGTGAATGGATATTTCTTCTTGACATGAAACAAATTTTCTAGGAGTCAATATGTATTATGATGTAACAGGAATCACTCCACATGTATTATTTAGAAGAAGTGATTTTTTGTACTAATGAATACTTATTATGATGGAGCTATTCTCTAAACCTTATATATCATATTACATGATAGATTATGTCATATATAATTAATTTTATAAAATCAAAATCTTATCATATTCTATGGTGTTGGGAATATCATAATGTATAACATATGACGTTTTTATGCTACTAGTCAAATTTTTAATAGGTTAATATTTTTGAAATAACCATAGTAAGATATCATTAATATGATGGTTTCATAAAATTAAAGGCAATGTATAATATGGATTTGTAAATGGATTTTAAAGTAGTCACAAAATTCTGTTCAATTTACATGTATTACACACATATATGAGTAATCTTATGGGGATCAGATAGTATACTCCAAATTCCAAAATAAAGTTAGTCCTCAGGCGGTGGTAGATCCTAAAAAATTCCAATGCCTCACTTGAGTCACTCTTTACCAATTCTATCTACCCTCTATCACTAATTACACTATGATATACTACAATATGATTTTCGTGAGAAGGATCTAACCCATTTAATGTTTGATTTGGTTTCAATTTGTGAATATTCAATAGAAATGAGAGTTTGATAGCTTCCCTTGGTTGATCTACATAAATCTTGATATATGATAGATGAAAAAAAATCAATGGTGTATGGTATACATGAAAGTGTTCTTGATTTTATAGTATAATGGAATCTAGTTTGATTCATTTTTTTCTTGGGATTATGGATTTATGATATCTTATATGACAAAAAATGTGTGGAATATGATTTTTAATTCCACTAAAGTGGTATTAAAGGTATTCACTGAATATATATTCCCAAAACAATTTATTAAAATAATTCATTCCAGAAACAATAACAATGTATATTATATCATCATTAGTGATCTAATGAACATTATTAAAAATGAAAAGTATCCACATGATTCTGTATCATGAAATTTCTATAAGAACATACTTATTGTTATCTATGATCAGATTGATTTTAATCATAGACATGTCTTATCATCTAGTGAAATATCATCATTCCCCTTGGGTTAATCTTATGGGGGTTTATTTCACAATTATTTTAGGAGTAAACTTTTTTTAATATCATGAAATCCCCACACATTAGGGGTAATAATATATATTTTCATACCAAACTCTAGATTTTATCATCATACTCACTCACCCTGCACAAATACCCACATGGTGAGTTTATTTCATGAAAGGCTCGTATCATATTCTATTTTTTCTAATTCCTTATTTCATATTCTTATACGGTATATTGTTTACTCAATTAATCTCATATAAATATTTTCAATGGGAATTATTCTTATAAATGGGAACACATGTCATATTAATGTTACATAGAACATATAGTGACCCACCTTTTTATTATATACATATTCCACTTCATGATACAAGATTTAACAATTCAGCAGTTCTTTTGGGGTTTAGTGTCTTGTAAATAAGAACAGAATACATAAAAATTAAAATTATTATAATCTATTTGATAGAATTATTCATAGATTCTTCTATGGTTACTCTTACAATATTTCAAATCCTATGGACACACATCAATGAAATGTGTGAGAAATAATCCCAACAAGAGTGATAAAGAATTGAATCACATGAGAAATATGTATATATATATATATATGGAATTATCATATAAATGTGAGGTATATCATAATGAAAAGAAAAATAATTATGACATGAAAATGTGGCTATCACATAATATTGGTACATTCGTAAGAATATCAGATTTTTTTATCGTCGAGGATTCATAAATCATAATTAGCAAGTCTTTTGACTAAGGTATCATAAGATATTATGAAGGAATTATTCTAGGGTATTATAATCCAATAAAGTGGAACTCTATCGAGGCATACCCTTTATATTACCATGTTTATTCATCAAAGTAACATAAAACATTTCCTTGGATTGCTTACAATTTATCGTAATCCAATTAATTAGAGAGATGTCTAGGTGCACATTTCATATAAAAATGTTTATTCACCAAAGTATCATAAGAAATAACAAGGAATGATACAAATTTATCATAACCCAATTAATAAGAGAGAAATAATATGGATCACCCTTTGTATAATCTATATTAGTCTCCCATGATAAAAAATATAGCCCATCTAGTCATATAACATGTATCATGATCTCCTATTTTTTATATATAATGATCAAGTACCATATAATTAATAAAACATTTTATTCATGGACATTTCATTATCAATAATTTTAATAACTCTATTAATCCTATTTTAAAAATAACTTTGGATATCAAAATTCCATTATAATATAAAAAATTCATTTCCATAATACAAAAAAATGATAAGAAAACTATGGTTTTGTTTTAATAAAACATTAGATATTATAATGAAATCCAACATCTATTAATGGTTATGGTGGATAGAAAATCTATTAAATCTATATATGATAAAACTAAATATTCATTTATATATGTTTTAAATAGAGTCAAATTTTTTTATTGAAATATTCATATTGAAAACCTTTTAAATAAATGAAAAATAAAAATAAAACATTATTATCAATTCATTTAAGTCTATATAAAATATTGACTTCATTGTTTCTTCAAGACATGAACATGACATCATTTTAACCAATTAAAAGGGAATATGTTTTTCATATATATAAATCCCATAATAATTAAAATATTTTTACATCGATGAGTATAACAATGGAAATAGAAGAGTTTTGTGTATTCACAATATGAGAATATTACATGAAATGGGAAATATTAATGAAATTATTTTTGTAACATAATAATATACAACATGGATTATGTGGAAACATTAGAGATAATAGAGGACTCTAATTGGTAAAATACATTTTTTAGTATATGAAATATCAAAAGCGATTTAAAAGACTGAATATTTGAAATTAATATGACTCAAAAAATTTGAGTACATAAATGAAAAATGGAGAAGAGGAAAATTACCTTCCTTTGATGAGTAACATACTAAATCATCATTGAAAACACTTTAGACCAATAATACTCTTTATGATTTGATTTAGAGCAATATAAGAGTCTATTTAGAAGGTAAATTATGGTATACAATAATTTTTTGTCCGGGAATGTTAATAGGGGGTGGGTATTTATACTAGAAGTGGGACGGTTCTAAAAGGTAAAATAATTATTACTTTACCAATTAATTTAATTAATGTTGGGAAGAGTTAATTTCCCAAAACATTTGTTGCTAACTATTGTTTTCACTTATGTTAATGGTCATCCAAAAAACAATCAACCATTTAATATTTTTGATTTTTATTAAAAACATTTTGACCAAGAACAAATATAAATTTGAAAAATTGCATAGGAATTCTAGTTTGTGTCTTTCAATTATACTATATTAATTTCTTTCTAAAATATTAATTTATCCATATTTAATTTTTTAAAAGAATATAATTATATATATATAATTTAGATAATGAAATGTTGTTCCTCATTTTTAAGGGTCATAAGTGTCCATGAAATCAACATTTGTATGGATCCGACATAATGGGCCCCAACACAAAAATCCAATCATTAGATTTTCCAATAGATTTTATTGGATTTTATTTTTGGCAGATGACAATTGAAATAATTTGGATAATTTTATCCCATTGGAGGAACATCTTGTTCTATGTTTATCACTTTCAAAAGTGCATTTAATTAAAATCATTTAAGATTAAAGAATATGCCAGAAAAGAATTATTTTCATTTATTATTTGACCATGAATCTAATAAAGAATCATTTCTGAGGATGCAATATTAATAGAAGATTAACAATACATAGTAGAAAAATTAATTTTATGTAATTCTACCATTAATGTATTCAGAAATGTTTGGACATTAGGTGCATTGAATCTTGACAGAATTTATGAAAATTTTTATGTTATAAATTAAATTGGTCAACAATTCATCAATACATGGACCAATAATATCATATTTTTGTTGTCGAAATAAATTAAATAAGGAATAGTGTCTACAAAATACCACATTCAAAAAATATTCATTAAGAAAATAAAAGACCCATGGACATTAAATACTATCCTGGATAGTATGATTAGGTATAATTATCTTCTGTAATGATTTGGCTATAAAATCTTCAATAAATATCCAAACAAATATATAAATATTGAGGGACAAGGTAGAGAAAATAATGTAAAAGTTACTAAAGGAAAAATATCTATATTCAAAAAAAATTATTGTCCCAAAATATGGAATCATTGTGAGGAAAAAATTGAAACTAATTTTCTATTAATGTCTAAGTATTATTGTAATAATTTAATAGTCATAGGTTCCCAATAAATAATATAGGACATAATAAATTTATATTATCATCTAATGCATGAATTTTATATTATAATATATTATTAACAATATCCAATGACATTAATTTAATATATATTAAGAACACATTAATTTTATTTTGAATATATCATAACTTATATATAATGTATATTTTTACATATTTATATAACCCATATATATTCCAATATAAATTATCCCATTAATTAAAATTTTATTTTATTTGGAAATACTATAAGAAATTATATTATTTAATAGATCCATTATATATAAATATAAAAAACTAGTCATGAATATCTTACCCCCTTAAAGAAGATTAATCCCTAAAACTTGATATATATTGTAAATCCTTTAAAAACTTTTAATGTATAGATTAATTTGACACTTTTCTTATATAATGATTTTAGGATGATATATTTCTATATTAATAGAATTGTTTAATTATATTTATTTCCTTTATAGTGGTTTTTACATGCTTGTGATCAACCAAAGCATATCCTCTAGTTCTGAAAAACTGGGTGTTCAGTAAGGATTAGTGTCATTCACCAGTTCACGATTTAGTATAACTCAATATGCTATTTTAGGGTGACAACCCTTGGTACATCTGGGCTAGAGCCACGTCCACATGTAATATCTTGATATACATGTATTTTCTTGAAAAACACATACAAAAAACTCACCAAAATAAAAGGTTGTTATATTTTATTTAGGATCATTCTTTTGGGTTTTACTGATGTTTTTTATCCTAATTACCAAAAATAAATAATCCATTATTTTATTGCAAAAATGGTGGCCCGATATTTTATTACACAAATAATATAATTTAATATACAAAATTTTATAATTTAGAATATCTTTTTGGATTTAGGGTCTTGGAAATAAGAAAATAATACATAAAATTAAATGAACATAAAAATTATTATAATATACTTGATAGAATTCATCATTGGTTCTTCATTGGTTACTCATAATACATCTCTTATACTTGGGATATACATCAAATAAAGGGGTGATAATAAATCCCATAAAGGGAACAAACAATGGAATCATGTGAGGAAGAGGAATATGAAGTGGGACTAATCATATGAATATTAGTAATATAATAATATAAATAGAATTAAGGATAACATAAAAATGTATCTACAATAAAAAACGGTACATTCATTAGAATATCCCCATGTTCTAGCTGAAAGGTTCCATAAATCACAATTCCCAAGTCTTTTGACTGAGGTATCATAAAACATCACAAATTCAGGCTTCCACGGTATCAAAAGTCAATTCATTGGAGATCTATAATAGATATCCCTTAATATTACCATGTTTCTTAACCAAGGTATTGTAAAATATTACAATGTAATGATACCAAGGTATCATATCACAATGCATTGGTGTTATATCAATGCACACTCACCATATTACAATGGTTTTTCACCAAGGTATCATGAATCATTACCAATGAATGATTATAAGGTATCATTACTAAATAAATTGAAGATCAATATTCGGGATCACAATTCGTATAAGCTATATCGATATCACTTTTCAGATATAATGGGATCAAACCATCGTAAAATATATATCATTCTCAACCATTTTTCATATATAATACTAAAGTGCCATATAATGAATGGAACATTTTATGTGGTCACTTTTTATCAGAAACTCATCGAAAAACACTTTTCAACACAAATTAAAAATACATTTTCAATACATATAACCATTAAAAAACAATTTCCAAAATACCCAAAAAACTGGAAAGATGGGTTTGGTTTGAACAAATTACAAAATCTTGTAAAGGAATCTCACTAAAAGTAATTGTTATGGTGGTGGGAAGAGTTGTTGATTCTATGTATGTTAAAATAGTATAATCCTTTTTGTATTCTATAAAGAGGGTAATAAAATTATGTAAAAATATTCATTTTTAAACCTATTGAAATAAATTCAATAGAAACAAAAAACATACGTTACAATAAATTTATGTTCATATACAACATTTAGTACATATGTGATTCAAGAATTGAACATGACTTCATTTTTAACCCATAAAAAGGGAATATGGGTTTTATATTTGTAAATACCATAAAAAAAATCTTGCATCTGGGTGAATACCTGACGAAATAGAAGTTGTTTTGGTAATCAAAATATTATAATATTTCATGAAAAGAGAAAAAAATAGGAAATAATTTGGTCGCATAAAAATATACATCCTATATTATAGGATTACACAATGGGAGTGAATTGAGGTCTCCCATTGATAAATTTTTTTTAGGAAATAGTGGGATAATAAAAATTGCATGAAATGAATGAATATTTGAGCATTATTAGTAGAAAAAATGGGGATTACATGAATGAGAAAGGGAGATGGGGGGAATTACCTTATCTTGAAGAAATTTTTTTAATCATGGAGTGGATAAACTTTTAGACCAACAAATTTCTTCATTATTGAAGAGCCAAAAATGGAAGAGACTTATTGGGAGGTGAATGATGAGATAACATCAAATTGGGTGTGGGATTATTGGAATAGGGTGAGAATATTTATATATGAGGAGGGGTGGTGTTAAATGGTTATATGTATTAACTTTTCCATAAAATCCAATTATTTTTAAATGGAATTAATTACATCATTATTGATTGTTTATTAATATGGTCTCATATGGTTATCAACATCCAAAATAGGAATCAACCATTTAATTTTATGTTATTTCTTATATTTTAGACTATGTATAAAAAAAATTTAAATTTTCATGGAAATTCATGCTTTTTACATTATATTTGAGTTTAGTATTTTTCATCACAAACATTATTTCAGAAATATTTTAATATTTTATAAGAATAAATACTAATGTATCTATAATTTTCATTCATATAATGTATAATGGATCCATATTTTGGCGGTCGATATGTATCCATGAAATGAATGTTGATGTGGATTCAACTATATGGTTTAGACCAAAGAAATTTGATTATAAAAATTCCCTAATTTTCTATTTGCTTGAAATTTTGAAAGATGTTAGATGAGGTAATTTGAAATATTTCATCAAACTAATAGAATATATGGTTCTAAATTTATCATTGTCAAAATCACATTTGATGTAAAATAATTTAGCTTCAGTTAATTAGTCTAGATATTTTTATTTTTATAAATTATTTCACTATTACTCTTAAAAAATTTCCTTTTAGATTATGAAATTTTAATAGTGAAAAAACAATACGTAGGGGAGAAATTCAAAAGGATTCCATGTTCCAAAATTCTTCTATTAATGTGTTTAAAAACATGTACAAATTATATATGATGAATCTAGATAGAATGTATGGATATAGAAAACATATTTAATAATATTTTCATAACATCATCAACACATGCCCAAGGAAGTTGAAACATTAATAGTGGACATAGATGGCATAGGGGATAAAGTAAATAGAATAACATATTCCAATATGCTTTCACTAATATAATAAAAATCTCATGGACATTTGGTATATTGAACCTTGATAGTTTGACAGGAAATATTTATTTTCTATAATTATTTCTCTATAAAATCATAAATACAACATCAAAAATGCTGATTTTTTGGGGATAAAATATTAGAAATTGAAGGAGATATTTACTTAACTCGACTTATCTAGATTCCAGAATTTAATTGTCAAAAATAAGTCAATTTTTTTTTCAGACATAAATAAAATAGATGTTCTATTAATGGATACGAATTAAGGTCAATAATGTAATGCTCATTAGTTATTAATAAATTATTAAGACTCAAGTTGTTTATATTATAATATAATATATGTATCTTAAATTGCATTTGATTAATAATAAAAAAATATGATATAAACATAACTTATAATAATAGAACATATATTTTATCATGTGTATATCTAAACATTTTTATAGTATATTTATTTTAATATATTTATATTACACATATATATTCCAACATAAACTATCATGATAAATAAAATATTATATTATAGTAAAACAATTATAGTAATAGTTTGGGAGAACAAAACCAATTATATCATGTGTAAATTCTAAAACCAATTATATATTTTGGAAACAAGACGTGGTCATGGGAGAACCCCGAGTACAATTTTTATATTACACAGGCTAGAGAATAAATTGTATTAGATGTTTTATAATACTAGTTTGGGTTATGGATTGTTTTTCATGACTAATGACATGGTAAAAATCATCTGTATATATATATAATTTTTTTATAAATTTATAATGTTTAATTGAAATAAATAATTTATAAATAATTTATAAATTATAAGAAATAATATTTGGGGACATTTACATAATTTATAATGTTGTTTATAAATTAAACTCGAAAGGTTAGGGTAGAGCCGTTTTATTAGGGAAGAAATAAAATACAGAAAGGAGATGGATGGGGTCATGTAAGAATTCTTGAACTCATTCCAAGAAAAACCACTGAAAATAAAAAATAATAATCATGATGATAGGATTCATCCTAATCATCATACCAATAATAATCAGATTCTACAAGACTATGAGACCTGGTAGCCATAGTTGGCATTAGGTTGGGGTAATCATTCCTACATCCCACAATCCTGGGAGGAACTTGTTGGATACCATCATCATCCAATACAACTTTTTTTTTCATTTTGAAATACTACACTATATGATTATTTTTTCGGGGAACCATCCCCAATATCATCCCATAATCCATGGATGCACTGGGCATTCCTTAATTTCTTGATATCCTCTTGAATCCTTGAAGGATTTCTATTATCACCTAGATTTTATTGACCCTCAAATGTAGGACTGAATCCTGATATAGGGCCACCCTGAATTGCTTATGGAACTGAAATAAGGGTTATCTCCCCCGCCACATGGTGAAATACCCTGATATTTTTTTGAGATAGATTCTTTTTAATTTCTTTGATGTCTTGTGTTTCACTCTACATCAAGATTAGTTTGCTCAATACGAAACAATGTATTAACTTGTAGTATACACAACACTATTATTTTCTTATGTTACACCAAATTTCAAGTTATTTTGATAGAATTTATTTCATGTAATAATATGTATAATTGAAAAATAAATATTATAACCTAATCATTATAATGGCACGTATGAATAATTTTAACTTCTTTTTAAAAAACTATTTAAATGAAAATCAGTGAGTTTATAAAATAATACAATCATATTTTTTTGGATTTCATTAGTGAAATATATATTTAATATATTTAATTTAGTTTTTTGAATTCATATTATATGTTATATATGTATATGATATAAGAACCAGTTCATTTTTTTTGATAAAAAATGTATTTTTAAAAAAAATACTGTTTTACTTTATTTTGATGGAGAAAAGTTTTTAAATATAATTTTTGAAAATTTTACAATTTCTATTTGACATAATAAATATATTATTTGAAATAGGGACATCAAAATTTACCTTTTTTCCAATTTTTGTATTCTTAGGATGAAATTTATATTTTAATGAATAGTGAAGAAATACTGCATTTTAATTCAAAACATCATTTTCATCTTATATATTTATATAGTTATATTATTTTTTCATTGGTTTTAAATTATAATTTAATTAGGGTTTTCTAATTTAATCTAAATTTTTAAATTTTGAGTAATTCCACATTTAAATTGTATAAAAACACATTCCAATATTTTGGTAAGTATTTACTTCTTAAAAACCCGTTTTTTAGATTTGATGAGAGGAATTAATTTTAAATTAATTTATTCCAATTATATGTTTTTAATTGGAAAAAATTAATTCAATATTTGTAATTAGAAGGTTCAAATTGTGTAAATAGGTACCTTTTATTTCTGGACATTTTGAATAGTGACATTGGTAAAAAAATTACCATAGTTAAAGGTTAATCGGGTAAATTAGGATAACAAAAAATATGGTATGTTTATTAAAATTACCCTAAAACCTACCAAAATATGATTAGATAAATTAAAGTAGACAAATATCATTTAATGGTTAGAATATATTCATTTAATGGATTTATTTCCATGAAAGTGATGTAAATATAATGAAAACAAAAGAAAGTGGTGACATGTCACTCTCTTACCTATTATAAGTATAATAATTTTAATGTAGTGATAAACATGATAAAAAATCAAAAATAAATAGTATCCAAGAATCTAAGGAATTTATATACATCCTGTTAATTTAATTATAATTTTTAGAGATTAAATAATTACTATTAATAATGAACCAACCGTGATGTAGAAATAATTTTATTATAAGAAATATCAATTAAATGGGTTTAAAAATATTAATAAAAATATAATATGAACTAATTAATGTGACCCAAAACTTTTATACATTACTATAACATGTCAAAAGTGTATAAAATATTCTGGTTCAAATTTATCTTTTTTTGGATTATATTTACTGTAAATAAATGAATACTGTTAAAATTGACAATATTGATATTTTATAAAAATAACATATTATTAAATTATTTAAAAATCACAATAATATTTAAAAAATTAAAATTGAAAATTAAATGGTCTAAAATTTCAAAATGTATCCGATTATAGAAAATTTACTACAAATAATTAAATATTTATAACTATTGAATATTTAGAATATTATTAACAGATTTAAAATTAAATACTTTAAATAAGGGTAAATCAAACTGAGAAGGTTTAAAATAAAATAAAACATGTATAAATATTATTTTTTCAGATTATTTTGACTTATACACATCTTATTATCAAAATAAATGAGTTTTATACTATTATAAACCTAAAAAGAATTTAAAATAAAGTAATATTTCAAGACTTTACTAAAGTCCCCTCACCTCTCATATAAAAAAGGACCTTCTCATTGTCTTTTATTCACAACACCAATGCCTAATGGGTCAGACAAAACCTACCTGAATCTCCTCAAAACATCCATCAATTTATCCTAGAGAATACAATTTGGGCATAAATCTATTCTAGGAAGGCCATTTCTGCATATCAAAAAGAGATACTCGAAAGAAGTTATTTGTTTTATAACTTCTTCCAAAATTATTTTCTTCTAATACTTCATCTTCTTCTATTTTTTTCAAAAGTAATAAATATTGTATCCCATATATACTTAGATTTTATTATAACTATGGTATAACATTATACCTTCTTTTATCCATCATACGAATAACAATTCCACTATGTGTGTGTATGCATGGCTTACCATCTCCACACCGTGGGGTAAGTTGTTATTCAACAATACTTAATTAGGATTTATATAATTATGAATACAATGGATGTAAAAAATTAATATAAAATTATAATTATTATTTATAATAAATATACCATTCAATTAAATACCATTTACCCATCAAAGGAATGATATTATCGCTCATGCGTACGTACGACTTACCGTCTCCTGGACGCGAAGAGATTCATTCTCCATGTTAACCATTCAAGAGTGATTATAAAGTATATATAATAAATATTCATGAAGTAAATGATATAATAATTCTACATCACATATATATATATATATTTCATTTACATGCTGTCATTCAATTCAATATTGAAAGGTAAATAGTGTTTATGAGTACGTTTGACCTACCGTTTCCATGAACGGTGTATTCCATTTTATTTATCTGTCTGTTATATAAATTTCAACAATGAATATTTATGAAATGTGAATCATGTTTTAAATTTTTTAATTAATTACATAACAATATATGTAATAAGATCAATAATAATAAGTCAAAATAAATATGATAAATAAATCAATTATTACCCAATATGGTGCTTCAAAATAGAATTGATAAATAAAAGGGTAATATAAAGTCATAAGTGAATCATATATGATATCATAAATATTATTATGGTTATATTAAAATTAAATAATATATTTAGAAACACTATTTATGATTTTCTAATATAAATGGATGAAATCAGACCTAAGGTAATAGATAATATTGTAATCTTATTATTATCTCAGATTGATTATTCGTAAGTATCTATTGGGGTATATTAATATTTCATGTCCATGTTTCCTAAAAATATAATATTATTTCTATTATTATACTAATTTTGAAATTCAATTTTTACATTTGAAAATATGTATAAAATAGTGTGGAAGTAATCTTTCTTTCATTTTTCGTACAAGGTACTTTTTGACTTTTCCAGCAAAAGAACGAGGAGATTTTTTTAAACTTATACGGCATGAATAAATATTTAAATATTCATAATTACTTATTTTCATGAATCTTTCGCTACAAAATTTCAATTTTATTTTAAACTAAATAAATATCTTTTAAAATTTCACATCATTTTGTAAAAATAAAAGGTTTTTGAAAAAATAATTAATATTTTTATCAAGAATTAAATTCCTGTTTTTTAATGAAAATTACATTACATCTAAGATGAAATAAAGTTATCTTTCTATCCCTATTATTAGTTTTATTTTATTATCTTTATAATGGAATTATTTTTATTAAATCCATTTATTTTATATATATTATGATGGAATGATGTTTAAGAAACCCATTTTTTATTGTTTATGCTAGGATAAATGATTTGTGTTTTTGTGGAACATGTAAGAATGATTTCATTATGATATGGGTGAGACCTATATCTCCCAACCAGGCATTAGAAACAATTTATATCTCATTATATATAAAGAGTAGGAATAAAACTTAAATTTGGTTTAGTTATACAGGGCTAGAATGACAGGTAAATCAGGTTAAGTAATACATTACTGGAACAACATGTAAATACATTTCAGTAATGTACATTGTCCACTATAGTAGACTTGGAAGAATTTCACTGGCTACTATGTAAATAATGATTTGTGCTTTTTTGTTTTTCCAAATTCCATGTTTTATGAAAATGCTATTTTATCAGGGTCAATATTCCTTTATGATTTATGCATTACGTTCTATCATGATTTATTTCATAACTCACAGTTTTTGATATTCAAAATTTATGTTCATGTTTTTACTTAATTATGTTTATGTTTTATCTCTTTTTATTCATTATTACCATTATTGACCATTTTATATCACCGTATTTATGTTTTCTTTTCCACCGAATATAAAGAAAGGATTGAGTTAGGAAAACTAAAGGGGATGATCTTTATGAGACATGTTGAAGATCTATCACTAAGTTAGAAGAATGTGTTACTAGTTTTCAAAGACAATAAATTAATACGGTCATTGATCATCTATTTTTGTAATGTATTATGTATTCCACAAGAAAAAATTAATTTCCATATATGTCAAGAATGGGCCGTTAGAGCTGGTATCATTGTTAAGGATTAATTAACCTTTGGAAACGAGGATGTGAAAACATTAGTGACATCCTTAAAAATATTTCTATGATATTCTCTAAGGGTAAGTATAATTATACGATATATTCCAAGAATTATGTAAATTATCCTGAATAACCTAGTATTGATCCTAAGATGTTAGATATTAAAAGTAATCCCCCTTGATTTTGTTGTTTTCTTAGTATTCCTTTTTCCTCTGAAACTATTATTTTTGGGTTTTAGACAATGGATGTAACCCAAAGGAACCACGTTAAAGATGGATATGATGGAAAATGTAATGATTTCCCTCTTGAACAACCAAATTATATGGGATATAGAATAAATAATCTTGTTTCTATGACCACAAATCTTACCATGCTTCTAAATTACCAATGTTGGGAAAAAGTTTTATTGAATCTATCTTAAGGTATCATCCACCTTATTTTAGTGGAATGACCAATCTACTAGTTTAATAGAAATGGATTAGTACCATTTAAAAGATATTTTTAATTATCCGTTATTTAGAACATGAAAAGGATATGTTGGGAACTTATTGCTTAGAAGTTAACAAGAATCTATGGTTGAACTTCATCAACAATAAGAGACAATAAGATAAAATTTTCTCAATGGATTCTTATAAGTTCGAGAACATATATTTCGATATGGAACTTCCTCTTTTTATTCTTACAAAATGAGAGATTTCAATTTCACATATGTCTCCTGGTTATGATAAAAATAGAAGGATATAATTCAAATGAAACTATAAGAATTATGGAGAAATGAATATTAGATTTTTTTATGATCAAAGTGTGGAAGGATACATGGAGTCAATTGTCTTAAGGGGACTGATAATGGTTTTATGTGTGGGAAATAAGGCCATCAATAATTTTATTTCAGAAATAATGGGAATAAATAGATCCCTAGAAAGAGTGCACCCCCACAAATTTGGGTTATAAGTGAAATTAAATTGGGTGTTAGGCTAACCAATGACGTAATCCTAAGGTTATAGAGGATTATAAACGTCAACGACCTCTTTAAGACAAATACAAAGGTATTTCACATGCGGTCACTACTGGTGATGTTGAGTATGAAAATTATGTGGTGGAATGATTAAGTGTTTATGTAAGGGGATTCCAAGATTGTGTTTTAAAATATCTTTTATAGTATTGTAATATCTATGTATTTGTCCTTTGTTGTTTTCCATAAGAATATTGTACTGATAACCATGAAAAGTGATTTATTTTTTTAGAATGCACATGATATGCGTATAATGAGGGGATACAGAGATAATAAGATGTTTAATAGTATTAATAAACTCATGAATCATATAAGGAAAAAGTGATATAATGGTTTTAGAATATAGAATTTGAGGAATTTTTGGTGTTTGGAAATATTTAATTTTGACCGAATTAATGTTTTCACTAAGGTCCTATGGTAATTCATGTTGTTACAACGTTTCATTAGAAAAAATTATTAAGGTATTGACATTTTTAGATCTTGAAAACCATGAAATAACTTATGAGATATTTGAGAAAATTTTTAAGTCGATTTAGTTCACCTTTTTCTAATGTTTTGTATTTTTTAGTTTTTAGGTGGATTCAAATATAATCCATTTATAAATAGTATAAGTTATATTCCAATTGTAGTTTGTTATATTTTTGTATTTTATCACTATAGGTTGAATTATGAATATTTTATTAACTATGGTAACATTTATTTGAGATAGATGGATTGACCATTCATTCTATCACATGGTCTACTAACACTTTAAGAGTTAAAAATTAAACTTCATTTCTTCAAATAAGAGATGAGTTGGGAATTGTCCAAGTCCTGAAAAATGGTGGTATTCTACTAAAAGAATATATTTATTCTCCAAAAAAAATGATTTAGCTTTAAGGAATGTATCAAGAAAATTAAAAAATTTATCTTAGTACCTTTTTATTCGACAAATCATATGGTCCCCTAAATAATAGAATATTTACGACTTTCGGGTTTTAAATTTATTCAAACCATGTTCTCTATGAACATCCATTAGATCTTGATGGTCATATTTTTCTTCCAAATCCATGTTTTCCCTTACCACCAATGTTCTCCTTTTTTGAATCCCAATGATGAGTTATGTTGGGTAACTATCATGTTTCTATATTTCTTTATTAAACTGAAGTTTTTTTTATTTCTTTTTACAATGCGGGTTTCTATGAAAGCCACATTCATGTAGTATACCATTTAAAAACCCAAAGAATTTTGATGGAAAAATTCAATTTATGGGGTTATAACATAACACCCTGAGATTTTATGAGATAGATTCATTTTTATTTCATTGATGTCTTGTGTTTTATGCTACACTAAGATATTCTTATAATATACGAGACACAGTAATAACCTGCAGTATACATAACACTATTAATGGCTTGTGTTACACAAAATTTCATGTCATTTTATAGAATTTATTTCAAACAGGACCTATTAATTGTGATAAATAAATATTATAACCTAGTAATTATAATGGTGGGTATGAATAATATTATCTTCATTCTAAAAAATCATTTAAATGAAAATAAGTGTCTATAAAATAATAAAATCACACATTATGGATTTTATTAGTGTCATATATATATTCAATATATTCATTTTAATTTTTTAAAATCATATTATATGTAATATATATATACATGTGATATAAGAAAAAAACTCAATTTTTGGGATAAAATAAGTATTAAAAAAATACAGTTTTACAGCCTTTTGATAGAGAACCCATTTTAAATCGAGTTTTGAAAATTTTATAAATTCTATTTTACATAATAAATATATTATTTGGAATATGGAGATCCAAATTTATCGTGGTTGAAATTTTGGGATTTTTATGATGAAATTCATACTTTAATGAATAGTGAAAAATTCTGCAGATTAATTCAAAACTCCCTTTTTATCAAACTTATTTTTTATTGTTTTATTATATTTTAATTGGTTTTAAAGTTTAATTAGATTATTTTATTATATCTTATAATCTAATTTAGATCATTGGACGTAATTTCACATTTAAATTGGATATAAACACATGTTAATTTTTTTAAGTTTTTACTTCTTAAAACGCACTTTTCGGTTTTGACAAGAGGAATAAATTTTATATTATTTTTTTACAATTATGTGTTTTTAATTGAGAAAAATGGATTCCCTATTTCTAATCATAAGGTCTAATTTTTTTAAATAGGATCCTTTTATTTTTTGACATTATAAAAAGTGAATTTAGTAATTTTAATTTACAATAGTTAATGGTATACCAGGTAAATTAAGATAACAAACAATATGATATGGTTAATAAAATTACCCTAAAACTGACCAAAATCTGATTTCTGGAAATTAGGTTTACCAATATCACCTATGGTAAAAATTTATTCATTAAATGGACACCTGACCACAAAAGTGATGTAATTTTAATTAAAAGAAAAGAATGTGACAACATGTGACTCTCGTATCTCTTATAAGTACAATAATTTTAATATATTGATAGACATAATAAAAAATAAAAAATAAATGACTTCCAAAATGATAATGAAATTACCCAGATCATGGGAATTTATTTAAATTTTTATATATTAAATATTTTCCATTAATGATGACACAATAGTGATGTAGAAATTATTTTATTAATAGAAATATCAAATAAATGGTTTTAAAAATATTAAATGAAATATAATATGAACTAATTAATGTTACCCACTAATTTTATAGGTTATTATGACATTTTAGTAGCGTAATAATGTTTTTTTTTCAAATTTATCGTATCTGTGAATTTTATTTTGGGTCAAATAAATGAATAGTGTTAAAATTGAGACTACTGATATTTTATAAGAATAACATAGTATTAAATTCTTTAAAAATCAAAAAAAAATTAAAATTTTAAAATTTTAATATTATACGTTCATAAATGTTATAAAGTATCCAATTATGGCTAATTTAAAACAAATATGTATATATTTATAATCATTTAATATTTAAAATATTATTACCATAATTAAAATTAAATTGATTAAATAAGGATAAATCAAAAGGATATGGTTTATAATAAAATCAAATAATTTATAAATTTTATAGGATCAAATGAGTTCGACCCATAACCATATTATATTAAAAAAATGGGTTTGGAACCATTATAAACCGAAAATATATTTATAATAAATTAATAATTCATGAGTTTTTTAAATTGCCACTCACCTCTCCTATTAAAGGGAAATTTTCCTTCTCTTTTATTCACACCACCAAAGACTTTTGGATCGATAAAAACCTGACCCAATATCTTCCCAACTACCCTCACTTTATCCTAGAGTCCACACTTATGTCTAAAATCAATCCTATGGTGACCTTTTGCGCAAATCAAAAGGAGATACTTGAAAAAAGGTAATTGTTTAATCACCTCTTTCAAAATTATTTTATTCTTCTACATCATCTTGTTATGTTTTTCCTTAATAATGTAATAATTATTGTATCTTATACATGATGCGATGTTATTATAATTATAGTTCGACCTTATACATCCTTTTATCAATCCTATGAATAATAATATCGTTGTATGTGTGTATATACGGTTTACCGTCACAACGTCGTGGTGTAATTTTTTATTCAACAATACATAATTATGATGGGAATAATGATGCTTATAATAAATTTAAATAATAAATATAAAATGATATTTATTATGTATAATTAATATAACATCAGATTTCATACCATTTAACCATCATGGGAATGACATCGTCACTCGTGTGTTGGCACGACTTACTGTATCCACGACGTGATGAGATTCTTTTTCCACATTAACCATTCAAGAATTATTATAAAGTACATATAAAAAATAATCTTGAAATATATGATATAATAATTCTACTGTTTATATATATATTTCATTTACTCGATTACTTCAATTCAATAAGTAAACGGAAACTACATATATGCATATGTATGACCTAGAGGTATTACATTTTATTTACCTATCTATTATATATATTTCTATACAAAATATTTATAATATATAAATCGTGTTTTTAATTGTGTATGTAATTTAAACATGATCAATGTAATAATATCAATAAATAGATGAAATCAGACGTAAGGTAAGGGATAATTTGGTAATCTCATTACTATCTGTGATTGTTTATTCATAAATATTTACTAGGGTATAATAATCATTCAAGTCCATGTTACCTAAATATATAATTTTATTTACATTAGTATACTATTTTTTAAAGTTAATTTTACCTATTGGTAAATTTTTATTATACAATATTTTAGGAATCATTCTTTCATTTTCCAAATAAGGCACTTTTTTAACATTTCTAGCAAGAGAAGAGGAGAATATTTTTTTTAACTTATACGACATGAACATATTTTTTAAACATCATAATGCATTATTTTCATTAATATTCTTCTATATGATTTCAATTTTATTTTCTAATAAACACATATCTTTTAAAATTGTGTTGTATTTTGAGAAAAAAAATTTATGGAAGAAGAAAGGATATTTTCCTCAAAAATTAAATTCAAGTATTTTATCAAAATTATTTTCTATCTTAGATGACATAGGGTTATGTTTCTATCCATACTATTACATTTATTTTATTTTGTTTATGAAGGAATTTTTTTTAAATCTATTTATTTTATATGGATTATTATGGAATGATTTTTAAGAATACCATTTTATTTTATGGGTTATGATATGATGAATGATTTATGTTTTTGTGGCACATGTAATAATGATATCATTATGAGATGGGTGGGACTTATATCTCTATCAAATGCATTGGATAATATTTTTATCTCATGAGATTGAAATTACAGGAATGGAAAGTAAATCTGGTTTATTAATACAGGGAGGGAATGATAGGTAAATTAGCTTCAATAATACATAGCTCGAACGTCAAGTACATTTGGTCCAGTAATGGAATATTTCCGCTATGATTGTATTGGATGTAATGAATGATCTACTCTAGAAATTATTTTACATGCTTACTTGTTTTCCACAATTCCATGTTTTTTGAAAATGATATTTTATCATGGTTAATGTTCCATTATGATCTATGCCATACATACTGCCATGATTTATTTCATGACTCACTAGTTTTGATATTCAAATTTTATGTTCATGTTTTTAAATTATTGTGTTTATATTTTTTTTTATTTTCATCATGATTACCCAAATGATCATTTTATCTCACAATATTTATGTTTTCTCGACCCAAGGATATAAAGAAAGCATTTAGGTAGGAAAACTAAAGGGGATGACCTTTATGGGATATTTTGAAGATAATTCACCAAGTTAAAAGAATGTGTTTCGAGTTTCCAATGTCAATAAAATTGAATGGTATTTTAGAGTCTATTTCTATAATGTATTATGTATTCTAAAAAATAAATATAATTTCCATGCACCTCAAGCATGGTATGTTTCTCGTAGTTCTCATGTGACAATTACTTATCCAAAATTGATGAATGATATTGAACCTGCACATTTACTTTGTCAAGAATGGGTTTTCCATTACCAGGTGAGACTACATTAGTTTTTGTAGTATGCTTCGTCAATTTATTCCTATAATAAAAATTAAGGTGAAATTTTAAATAAAAAAAGGATAAAACCACATTCTTTTAACATTTAGCTTTTACATGACCAAAATATTGATATTCTGGAAAAAAGTTAGAAAGTATTTCACACTCCTCATTTATAGGAATATCATCATCTAGTGTTGAAAAAAAATATTATGGATGAAGCTTGATCTCAAATAATCTTCCACTTATATCCTAGTATAATGGAAAAATTTAGAAATCTCAATAATCTTATCCATTTTGATTAGAATTCCCATTTCATAAGAAATATAAAAAAAGTTCATAGGATGCCACAAAATAAAATTAAGGCTAATAATTTTGATCTAGACTTTAACTCTAGTTTTTTATTGAAAAGGGATTAAATCTAAAAACCCGCTAATGATAGAATATCATACATGGTTTTAGGAAAATTGAATTGATCCCCCATGCCCTTCACTTTTGGTCCTCATAAAGAAAATTGATGTGAAAGAAACCACAACCTAGTGGAATACATCTCTGTCCAGAAAAAACCCATTTAGAGACCAACATCCAAACTAAATCATTAAATTTACATGATTCTCCTCCAGTAGAAAGAAGAAGCCTAGCAAATATGGGGTATTCACATATTTTAAATCTATCAAAAATCGCTTCTCATTTATTAGTCACACTAGATGTGTCACCTTTATTGACTATTCTCTTTGGAGTAAAATTATTTACCTATGAAAAATACCATTGGTTTAGAATTCTAGATTGGGACTTACTGGTCTTTAGCAGCTGCTACACCAAGAGGGAAATAACCAACCAATGTTAGTCACTCAATCATTAATTTTCCTGTAGAAATATTAATCAATTATCCATCCACTATAGAATCATCAAATATAGTCAGCAATATGCATGTTCCATCTCTACTGACCACAACCACACCAATCACCACCATTACAGTAGTCATTTTCACTCCCTTTGAGCGGAAAAAATAATCTATTCTGGTAAGAATCTCAATCACTGTAGTTGAACCAGTCACACAACTCATGCCACATATATCAATCTTAACCACTATAGAACAACTTTCTGTACTCACAACATTTGCACTAGTTTCCACCAACTTATGTCTTATCATATGACTCCCTCCACCCGTATCGGGCAACATTGTGACTCTGCCAGCATGAGGCACTAATACAACAATCGCACAAGACACCACCATATCATATCTTCCATATTCACCGATCTCCACCATCATGGATCTATGATCAACATTTTTTCTAGGAAACAACATTACAACCACTCTATATGGATCGAAATCTATTCCCAATCCATATTTGTAGAGGTTGAGGTGACCATGAGGAAGATAATCGAATGCGCCATTAACCCTAAGTTGAAATTGAAATGAGAGATAAGGTCCCATCCACCCATCAACACCCACTACCATAATTTTGTTTATGAATTATTTAATTTTTATTTACATACAAAGAAATTATTAAATGTTTCTAGAAAATTAAATACATAAATATTTATAAATATTTATAAATATTTATTATTAATTTTGGAATAAATTTTTTAAAATATATTACAAAATAGGAAATTTGGATATAAATAATAAATATTGAAATTATATTTGCGATTAATATAATAATTTTTTATTACAAAATAAGGGACTAGTATAATTTTTTCTGTATTTGAAATTAGAAATTGTTCCGAATTTCTCAATATTAATTATTCAAATAAAATGGCTTATAAGGGAAAATATTTAAACCATCGTAAAATGAGTTTACATTACTAATTTTATAAATGTAAAATATTATTAATTATTTGATATTTGGAATGTGATATGATTATGTTTTATTTAATAACATATAATTATGTAGTATCCTATGTTTTTGGAGCTGAAAATTTTCAGAATGAATTTTAATTTTCAACAACTATATATGATAATTTTTTTTCAAAGATTATGATTTAGAATTCATCAGTTTTAATGTCGATAAATAATGTTTTTATAAATGGTTTGAGTCTTGGAAGATGGATTAGAGGTATTGGGAGTGTCATTAGGGTTCAATGATTGAAACTAGAGTTTTAGAAGGTTGATGATAACAGTGCATGATAACAGACAACTTGCGTTAACTATGATTGAAAAATCAATGTCCCTTTTTATACCAGATCAAGGATTAGGGAACTATATAGCAGTCTAAGGTAAACCATTTGGGGGCTATTAATTTTTTACAGACATGTTTCAAAGTTTAACTAACAGTGACTAGTAATCGTTTAAAGAGAAATTGATTGTGACCAATAGCACCACATGATTGGTTAAATGTATTCCAAACCATGCAGTCTAATTCGGACCCATATTAAAATTAAAAAAATTAACATTTTACCCTTTTAACCATAACAGGTTTTACACTCATTTCTCCCTAACTTCATTAGGTGATCCCCCACACACATCAACATCCTTAACCCCTTCTTCCAGGGGACTTCCTCTTCATTCTAGGTCAAAATCAAATTCCATCAGATGTGTTAGAAGCAATGTGGAAATCCTAAAAATCCATTTGAATCTATTTTTAAATTTTTTTATTCCAATATTATTGGATTATGTGGTTCTGAAATTATTCCTCCTTCCATCATATCATTGTGGAATTGGATATTGGTGATAGGGATTTCATTCTACTTAAGAATATGGTGACCTTACAGGCTTTATTCAACTCACCACATGTTGTTTTATTGAGGTATGCTACCACATTAAACCTAACAATAATTAATGTATAAATTTAATTTCTATTTTGTTTCTTTGGGAACTGTTTATTAGGGATTATGAATAGATTGAGGTTGGACTTATGTTGCAGGATGTTAGTGAGCACTAGGTTGTAGTTTTGGTGATACATGATCAATTGGTGATGTTTTAAGAATTATGAATTTATAAATAATTTGTATAATATTATTTATAACTTAATGTTACAAATTAATAAATTATGATCCCTATTTTTTTGTGATACATGATCTTCATTTGTCTCATATGAGCTTTTACAGGCATCTATAGCTGCTGTGATTCCTTGGATGGTAAATGAAAACATCATAATTTCATATGGTCTTTCGTACCATCAATATGGTATTCATACATGATTATGGAAGTATGTGTATGCTTGGGCTCACCTTGGATGGTGACTCATCCTATTTAAATTTTCCCATGTTATTTGTTTAATGAATTAAATCGATGAATTGTTTGGGTTGAATTTTAGGGGTCAAAATCAACCAATATTATATAGCCAAATTCCTTGCACCATAGTTGTTAAGACATAGTATCTTGTGAATTTTACTACCCTCAAGACCTCTCAAGAGGTGAGACTGTACATTTAATGGAATATAGGCCTTTGTATAGGCCTTGGAAGATATATTGTAGGCATACCGGGATGGGATTGGAAGTATAGAACATTATATAGAACTTGGCACTAAGATTGGGTCATGTCCCATATCCTTATAGTTACTTTGGTTGAATGAAACAATGCATCCATAATGTCAATGATACCCTATTTAAGATGTTATGGGGTGTGACGTCCAATTGCATCAGGTGTTGACCCAAGACCACAGTATGAACCTAAGGATCCCATGGCGAGTTCTTCTACCTATGAGTGTAATTTTAAGACCATGAGTATGATTCATTTTCTTTTTATTAGTTTATTGGACTCTCTATAATTCCATAGTGTTTAACCAACACTGAACTAGAGCATATGGTTTTTAGAGATGTTTTTGGGTGTCACCTAGAACCCAATCCAAACATGTATTCTCTTAAGGCTATAGAAATAGAGGTGGCTCAAGGATTTGTGTCCACCCTTACTCATTTATTTTTCCATTCACATAGATTTTTATGATGATTCTCTAATGTCAAATGTTTTTCCCAATACTCACCTCATGGGGCTTGATGTGATAGGATCCTATAGAAAGGATTCCAAATGGTAATTTGGGATATTTTTCCTTAATCCTCAATTGTGATACCTTGAGTGAAAAATGAATTCTAATTTAATAATTATATGGATAGATACATGGGGTGATTGAATTATATGATTCCTATAATGATTCATGAATTTTAATGTTGTAATGTATCTGAATAACTCATATAGAGATTAAATTATATGAATCCATCAATTATACTTGGATTCCTATATTTTAATGTACTGGGATGAATCATATGGATATTTAATTATTTTAATCCTTATGTGATACTTTCCTTCGGATGTTGGAATGCTTAGGAAATACTCCTATGGGTAATGGATTATTTTATGCCTGATTATCATTATACATGGATTCCATGGTTACATACCTTGGGTCCCGTATTTATTTATACTATTTAATTTTCTTATTCATAACAGATTCCAAGACACCTCCTATAATCCTTCGTTATAGTTATTTTAGGGGAGTAAATGTTAAACAAAGGCTACGAAATGTATCCCCATGTGGTGAAGTAACTCTCTTAGAGATATTCCAGCATTGGATATAACATGTTTCATCATTAAAGATTATATACCTAAGGATTTATAGGTTTTTCCAAATATAGATTAGTATTAAATCTTGATCAATGGAATTTTCATAGGATATAAAGGACATTAGGTTTAAGGACTAAAGAATTGACTATGGATTTATATATTGGATTTTATTGTATAATCATAATTTTAGTTTTGTATAGGATATGCTAGGTACTTCTAACTGCCAATCAATTTTGGTTGCATTCCTTGTATAATTCTATTTTAGATTATTTACAATAGTGTATTATAATTATTATTATTTCTTTCATCTTATTGAGTTTCACACATACATATACTACATTTACTTTATTTTCACCCAGACCATGTTGCTAGTTCCCTACTATGTTTTTACTCAATCACTTCTTGGGTTTCCATCACTGTTGGGTACCTGAAGAGATGATCACATAGTTTTAGGGATTTTTTTGGTAGAGTAACTATATTAATTGACCAAAAACTCTCATATATGTACATAGACCTTTGTATGTGACCATTATCGATATGGGATGTGGAAAATTGTACATTTATATTTGTTTCTCTTATTTAGTCCATTATATGTGGTAAACCCATTGGGTTATTTGATTTTTATATATGAAATGGTCATTTAGGCCTTTACTATATTCCATTTATCAGTATAATATGCTTTTTTTTATTTACTATGTATGCACTATGATAATTAATATTTTAGATGCTACTTAGTTATTTTGAATAGTTCCTTTTCTATTTCTTTTTAATTTGTGATATAGTATATTAGAGTATTAGAATTGTGTCATAACCTGTGATGGATATCCGAAAGGTGTGTTAAGAACCCTTGTTCTGTAAGAAGTTGTTTTGGCCATTGATAAGGTCATACTATTCATTAAAACTTACATCATTGTTTTATTTTATTTTCCTTTTTAGGTATGTACATGTTATTTGTAATTTATGATTTATTATTGATTATTGGATCTTGGACATTAGTGAGAGTCTACTGACTAATTTTGATGCTTATTTAGTATAGGCAAGAGGCATATCATGCATAATTATCAACATGCAGGGTACAAATGGGTATAATTTCGTGTGGATTTAATATAGATCACATAGGATATTGTTGAAAGTGTCCAAAAAAAACCTAAATAGAGTTTTATAATATAGGTTTTTGGTGGGATTATTTTTATTCGAGATAAAATTAATATATATATTATTTAGATGGATGTTCTTGTGGATTTGCGATTAGATATTTAATATTGAGGATGATGAATCCTTACTAATAAATAATGGCTGCAGTGACCTCAGAAGGTCGATAGGGAACATGGTTTCCAATGATGGTATCGTTAAAGTGTATTTTTTTTACTTTGGTGCAATTATTTATCGTTTGTCTAACAACCTATATTGTGTTTTCCCTCATAGAATGTAATGAAATTATACCTAAATGAATAGTGTGCTAATGATATTTCATATTTCATTGAAGAAATAAATTTTGACCACTATTGACCATTATTGGTTTTTGTTGGTGGTTGATCGCTTGATTTAGGGAAACAATGTCTGGACACTATGTACAATACGAATAAAATGCTAGATATTTATATTGGATGAGGACCTCAAAAGGGTTTTATTGTAATGTAATTATCGTTGTGGATTATTTAATTATCTTTTATAAGTTCATATCTTGATAATCTAGGTGGATGTTCCTTATGAGGATTCATTGTGAGTATCATGGACCTAGTAGGTCGATTCTTGGTTGCTGATTATTTTCATGTTCTTCTTAAGGTTATTATTTTCAAATGGGTTTCACATAAATGGGTTACCAATTTTATATTATAAGTTTTTTTTTCACTTATAAATATGGAATTGATAACCTATATAATTAAATCCATGTTGACTGGATTTGACCCCAAGTAAGTCATATTATACTAACCTCCCATTAAGATGGTTGAAATGTGCATTAGATGCCTTAATATGATAATGGTGTGTTGATAATACCCTTTGGGAACTAACCATGGTTAGAGGTTTGAAGTATGGTTTAGGTGGTAGGTCCATGTGACCCATCATGAGACTTGATCAGGAGGTTTAAAATGGAGACCTAGAGACAATTATTTTGGATTCATTTCCTAGTAGGTCAAATTTTGGTTGGATCAAGGTAAACCTATTAATGGGCATTTCTGATGTTTTGAATTCCTTTTGGGTAGTGAGATTTTTTATTTCTTTTTTTGATACTGAAGCATGATATATTCTTTTTTTTGGTGGCTATAATAATTATTATTCATTTGGATAAAGAGGAATCACCTAGAGAGACTTTTTTGATACTAAATTTCATGGGAATGACTGTTTTGGTGTCTTTCCATTTTGATTATTGGTTTTTCTATACCTTATATGGTTATAGAATGAGTGGAAACTTATTGATGGAATAAATTCATTTGATAATAGGTCATGTGACGTAATTGTTGAATATGAGATATTCTTTGGTTTTAAGAGTAGTACCAAGAAATCTTCTACATTAATAAAACTGATTTTCCATGTGGAACCATCATATCTTCCTTATGATGGATGAATTATAGGATCCTGAGTTCACTGATAAGGGTATGAGTTGACTTTGTGTAGAATTTATAAATTCTGAATCATTGTTTGCACATGTATGTGTTTAAGAATTTTTTTAAAGAAATTCTACATTCTTGGTTTCCTAAAGGTTGTGATTAAAAACAAGAAATTTTAACTCCAAGGTATAAGAAACAATAAGGGTATATTCGAGGCCTTGAGGTCACTGACATGTCCCTAAACATGTACATTCATTATCAGGATACATAGGGTTAGGATTTATTTAATTGAATGTTTTCTAGTTTGAGGTGAGTGTGGCTTGATATGAGTGATAAAGATATATTAATTGAATATTAGTGTACTCTGAGTTAGATATCATCATGCCCCACATATTGACATTGTGTTCAGTACTCTGAGAGGGGATCAACTATAAACCAAGATAAATCGAACACTTTTCTCATATAAAACAGGTACCCTATTGGATTTGATCTTGAAGAGCGGTAAGATGGTAATCCATATAGTGGGGAGTGCAAAAACAAAACATTTTAGGGTGGATAAAATTGTTAAAATTTTAATTTTATGGTTACTTTGGATGTTGTTTTCATTGATCATAAACATGAGACAAGTGATGTTTTTATTGACACTCAAGTATGAGCGAGATTTTCACCATTATAGTTTTTATGTATATTAGTGAATTAGCAAGGGATACAGTAATCAATAACTCATTTTGATAGTTCAACACTAATGATACACCTAAGGTTTCGATTGGATAGTGATCAATCATTGGGTGGTCCTGCGGTTTTTGGATTCCCTGGTTAAATGGAACATTGTACGATTTGATTTTATTGAAAATTTCAAGTGAAATTTTGAATATAGAATTGGAATATTTCCTCGTGTGGAAGTCAAACCCATGATAGCTTGTGATTATCCATGTGTTATGGATCCAAAATTTCTCAGTGTTCATGTTGTTTCCATAAAATGGTATTTATAGAGGATGGATCAACCAAGAGATTATACTATAGGAAAATTATAGGCTTCAAAGAGTGTACTCAGAATAATCTTTTTCCGCCATGAGATAATGATTTTGATATTAGTATTTTGTGACATGTCGGTGGTTGAATAAGATTAATTTGGAAAAAATATAGCAGAAGGTGCTTCCAAAAACATTATATTGTATTGTTTGATTCAGTGGATAAGGAAACAAATAAGGCATGTCATTGGGATAAGGCATGAGTATTATAATGGTCATCCAAGAATTTTAAGGGTAATTCTCTCATGACCAGTTCAGTGTGGTCAATTGGGGTTCCTCCATTTTGATCAAACTGATACTTTTTTCTATGAGTGTCATTAGGATGAAAGGGGAATTTTTTAGTAGGAAGTTTTTCTTGTTTAAGTACCATGGCTTAGATGTTGCTATTAAAATCAAAAACATATAACAGGAAGCCCTATATGATGATTGATGAATGAAGAGACAACATGAACATATCATGAGTTATATGAGACCAGATATGTGTTTTCAAGATGTTTTAGCTTTCGATAAGGGTTTTGGCTATGAATTTGTGTAGTTATGCACCATATGTTTAAAATTAAGTTTTGAGTCATTTTTTGTGTCATAAGATTATTTTAAGCAATTGTTATGGAGTTCTTGACCCATGTAGGTCATTTCTATATAATTATTCCCATAAGGACATATCGGGGTTCAGAACTATTATGGTGTGGATGTTATAGGATCCCATGTTTTTAAGGCTATTCATTTTTTGAAGGATGTTTAATTTTTAATTAATATACATGTTACATTATAATCCTAGATTCAGAATTGTAATATGATAGTTGCAGTTCCTCTGAATAATGTTTTCAGAATTGGTTTCAAGCATGAAATATTCCTTAGAGGTTTGTAGATCATCATGGGGGGTTCGGGGCTCGAAACTCGTGTTTGGAAAGGTATACATCACAGAGAATAGTTGACACATGGTCAATGAAAACCATAAGGACTAACCATGTGGCCAATGTTTATAATTGCATGGTTTGTGAAACCATATAGCAGGCCAATGGAAACTGTTAGGGGGTATGAAATTTCCAAAAAACATGTCACAATGTTTGTTCATAGTTTGAGTAAGAGTACACAAGAACCATGTGAGATGGATGATCTTGTGGGAATTAGAAAATCATGGTTGGGGCATAGCTTTCTAGACCATGCAACAAAACCATTTGCCTTGTTAAAAAGGTCAAAATTACCAATTTAACTTCAGTCCTAAAGGGGATTTACCCCACTATTATCCCCCATTTCCCTATGGTCCCCCATCATTGTCTAGCCTATTAAATTTTCATATCATGGATGAGAAATTGTATGTTGAGGGTTTGAGTAGCATATAGACCTCTCAGGAGTTGAGACTAAACATGGTTAGGAATGTTAGTATTTTTACAGGCCTTAGTGGATAAACCTTAAGAAGAACAGGAATGTATATTTTCTATAAACTATTGTATTGAAAAATTAGCAATGATATTAGGAAATGAACCATATAATGATGGTTTACTTGTTGGAATGACCCCATATAGGTTGAATTTCTATGAAATCTGTTTTATGATGTTTTCAGATGATATGTCTTAGAGGATCTCATGATGGACCAAGATCATGGTACTAACCTAGAGATTCCCATTATGTAATCCAGATCCTATGTAGGGACCTCAATGATCCTGATTATATTGGTTTTCATAGATATTGTAGCGAGTGTCACATTTAACTCGCACCGAATGTGTAATAATGTGATGATATTGTAGTATCCTTGAGTCTAGGTGTTAGACCACGCAAACTCCTTTATTTATGCATTCAATTGGTTGTTGACTATGAAGATATAATTTTATAGGTTCAACCTTGTAATCATCCCATGGGTTATAATGCGATAAGATCCTATGGTAGTGATTCTAAGAGGCTATTCATGGGAATCATCTTCGATCCTTAATTTTGATTCCTTGGGTGATACATAGGTTCCCATGTAGGAATGACTTCAAAAGCCTCATTGGTTGATTGAATTATATGATGAATTTTGTGATACATCGATTTTAAAGAATGAATGTCTTGGGAATACTCATAGGGAGAATAAGTTATATGGTGTCTTGAGTGATTCTTGGATCCCCATATTGGAATTCCATGGATGGTCTCATAGGGGGAATGAATTATATTATTCCTTTAGGGATACATAGAGTCCCACTTAGAAATTCAAAAGACAGAACCACAAAGAGGATGGTTTATGATATGAGTTTAGTTATACTGGGATACCCCTAAAGAAATTGCATAGAACGAATGATAGGGAGAATGTATTATTTTAATATTTATTATCATTGTACGTGTATGACTTTCTTACGTACCTCATTTCCGGAAATTGTTTACATAAGGAACACAAATGGAAAAAATATTATTTGTGATTGGTTATTTACAGCAAGGATGTTTCCTATCGCAAAGAGTTTTTAATAAGAATTATCATTTATTAAAGAACACGTATCCCATCACAAATAAATTTTAATGATGGGATTTTCTCTTATTAAAAAAAATTTAAAAATAAAAACTAAAAAAATAAAAAAATTGACAAAATATTAATAAAAGTTATAATAAATAAAATTGTAAACATCTTAAATAATAAAAAATATTACATAAAATGTTTTCATTTAAATTTTAGAATATTAAATATGTTTGTAATATTAAAACCAATATGGAGGGATAGGGGGTGGTGTATGGTTATCTGGAAGAGGAGGGGGAGTAAAAATCCATCCCGAAGCCTTGAACAAGCTACCGCGTGTACTCGTTCTGGTGCTCCTTTCATCGTCACATCTCCTCCTGCTGCTGTTGGTGCTACTGATGAAGCTCATTCTAATCACATTTCATGGCCTCAATAACCTCACTTTGATGTCGCAGTTTCTCCTTATACTATGACCTAGATGATGAAGAATCTCCATGAACACCCCTCGAGATGGATGTTGACCAAGTATTAGTACCATTAAAACTTCGAGGTGTTAATAGAGAACCTATACCAACCACTCTTCACTTCTTAAAATCACACTGTCTTACTAGAATCTATGATGCGTCATCAATCATGCCACATCAGTTTTCTGACACTCATTCTCAACCTAACTCTCATCAGATTTCTTAGATGTCACGGCCTCATACGAATCCATAATTTTGAATTTTAAAATTAGATAGTTTATTAAATATTATCATTTAATTTTTAATCATAGTAAAATATACTGACCTCAATTTGATGCTTTCAGCTACCTGTTCTCTCTCTAGTAATAGGATAACTGTACATCCTTTTATAAACATCTAACTCAATAATATCAGGATTTTTGAATTCCAATATTAGTAAAAAGATAAATAGTTTATATATAATTGTATCTAAATTAATATTAAAAAACCACCATGTTTTATCAATGTGTACTGAATGATGACTACCAGCGTGATGTGTCGCCTTCTACATCCTCTGATTCTGCCTTCCTAATGGTGAATTCTTATGAATGACCCCTCAAATACAATATGAACATAATCCCTCTTAACCCTAAGATGTGATGTAACAAGGTTGATGGGTGTAGTATAACTGAACAAAATATGTGACTCCTAACTTCTTCATGGTTTTCCTCCTTTAATTGTGAACAAAACAGACTATAGTGCTGACTCATACAGTCCTCCCAGGACACCATGATAGAACTTAACCAGCTATCCTCAACAATGTACCATAAACCATGCAATATATTTTAATATAATGATAATAATCAAATAAATTTAAAAATAAGTATTATTTATTTATATACCATCCATTGATCAAACCTATACTACTAAATTCCATAGGGAACCTCATTCCATGTCACCCATACCTCAAAAAATTAGTTTTGAAAAATATAACATACCTAACCAATAATTAGATTTGAAAAGATATTAAAAAAAATATAATCATACATTTAGTATATAAATAAATAAATGAAATTTTTGAAAACTAATTAAAATATACAGCTAAAAATAGCTATGCATAGTGGATCTAAATCAAGACATTGTCATTGCTCAATAATAGGGAAAAGAATCCTAAATATCGCATGACCTTGATCCCTCCAAGTTGAAAAGGAAATAGGTGGACCTTGAGGGTCTGGTAAAATATCATCAAGATCATCACCCGATAATAGAGACTCTTGTAGGTCACAAAAGTTATCATCAAAAGTCTCATCAGCCATCTTAAATAGGAAAAGAATGTTTTCAATAAATAATTTAAGGTGATTATAATATATATTAACCATAAAAAATGAGTAATTATGTCATTCACTATCTTCATTCCCATTATCTTATAAAAAAGCGTCAATATCTTCATATTCCTCATCAGTATCATCATTTTACATAGGATTTTACCCCTCATAATCTCTTTATATTTCAAATTTATTTGTCAAAATAATAACATCCTCTCCACCATCAACCCATAACCGTGGGGTTCGATAATTAATATTTATCCCTCTTCCTGGAAAAGAGGATTTAAAGATGTATCTTGAAAAACTCCAATTCATTTCACTTCAGCGTAACAACATTCACATTGGATAAACTGATTTTCATGGGATTTCATTTTTATTATGATCCACCCTTCACATAGGCCTCTGAATGTTGCACAATAATTTTTATAATATATTTGATGTGCCTGAAGAGCTAATAAAAATGGTTTCTTTTCTGGAAGAAGGATTTTATAATTAGTATCAATGATTCCATGGCTAGGGTGAAAAGATACACCTCTATCAGTATCCTGCCAATGAAATTTAAACATGATTACTTAATTATGTCCAAGATAACATAGTTCAATGTTTTCTTACAGGAATCCATAAATGTTAAATTCACTTTATCTATATGGGATCCTCTCAAGAAAACCCAAATATTTATTATTATTTTTTATTCACCATATGAATGTGTATGAAACTGAAAACCACCCAAATCATATGAATTATGCGTTTGATCCATTTTGGATGGTGGGTTACCCAATATAGACAATCGATTATTAATTTTATCAGCATGTTGAGATACATAAAAATATGAAAAAATTGTCAATATAAAAAGTAATTAATTTATTTTATTTTTCCAACCAAAATCAATTTACCTTACTTGTTTTTGAAACCTATGGGAAAAATTATTTTCCAAATCTTATTCAGGAGAAACAGTTGTGATTTATTGAAATTGTTTCTTAATATGAATTTAATAAAACCTATAAGTAAAATAATATTAATTTAATCAAAAATATAAAATAAATGATACTAGCACTCATTGTAAAAATGGTGTCATTTCTTCAGATTTGAGAAGACCATATGTATGATCCTTGGGATGTTCATTATTTAGAACCCATAATTCATGAACTCTACTAAATCCAAGTTCATGCTTATTAAAAACTAATAATTGACCGTTCATTTCATTTTTAACATTTCCCTCAATATAACCCACTAAATTATGTTTTGAGGGATATTCAGATTTAATATAATGAGAGTAAAAAAATTTATTCTTTTCCTGAAATTAAGATTCTAAAATTGATCCTTCAACCGAAGATTTATTACACACCTTTTTCTGTTATTTCAATGCTCATCTCTTGTATTGGTATATCCATTCTAACTGTACCCATCCAACAAAAAATGTTTCATGCAGAAATATTATTATCAAATGTTCTATTGAATCAAATAAATCTAGCATATTTTTTCTAATTAATATAAAATTAAAAAACATCTTCTTTCAATCTACTTAGTGAATTGTATTCTATTTTCACCTTACAAATGTCTCATAAAAATATTATATTTCTATAAACGCATCCAAAATAATAAAATTCAAAAAACCACTAAATTTAATGAGTTGATGTATTTATATTATAACAGGATTATCACGAATATTTAGTCCATTAATGTGAACATTTATGACCCATATAGCCAAATTGAAAACATAACCATATGGAATCCCTTAATATTCAATATAATGAGTAAATAATAAAAAAATATTTGAAAACTACATAATCCTTTGTTAGATTAATTAAATTATGCGATCTATCATTTTCAAATAGTTTATGTTTCAGTCGCCTATAATTTTATGAATGATATAATCATACCTTTACATTATATTTTATCTATCCATTTTTTTCCAAAACAATATGAAATATATTGTAAAAATATTTATTCTCAATATTCATGACATCCAACATGTGATGTACCAACAAATCAAACCAATATGAAAGATCCTAAAAAAATGATACGTTTCTCTAATTATCTTCCTTCCCAATGACATCTATTTTTTCTGAGATTATAATTGGTCCAAAGGTAATGGGAGGTAATGAAGAGATAAAAGATTCTAACTCAATACCTAATATTATTATTTTTGGTCCATCTATTTCAAGTGAGCATTTTTTGAAATGATATATGTTCTTCGAAAACAAAGATCAGCAGGAATAAATATTCAACGAATATCGAGAAAACTCATTTTCCTTCCATTGATGATCCTAAATGATTTTGATACTCATATAGTACATACATGATTTTGGACAACGTGTAATCTAGGAAGATAATATTCTAAATATTGAGAAGTCACTAATTATCTACATTAATGAAGCTTCCATTTATAAATTTAATTTTCAAACAACATCATATGTACTGTCAACAGTAAATGATAATAAACATAATTCTTCAATTAATGGACTCAAATAAACATTGATATAATTTTTTGGATTTACTAGAATGAATATGGACAAATATATATAGGGCTCTTTCATCAACATCGAAGGAGGTAAATTGTATAGACTACTAAATATGGGCCAAAAGGAATATTTAATGTCATATGAACTGAATTGACAAAAACCATCAGTTGACTAAACCTATTATATGTTTCAAGATTATGTAGAAAAAGATTGATGTACTTTGTCAAAATTATTCCATGAATCACTATCACAACAATGATTTAAGCTTTTACTAGTTAAATGTTTTTTTATTCCATGACATTAGTGACATTTTTTTCTGAGAGATAAATAAATGCTTCAATATAGGTGTCAGCAGGAAATAATTCAACTATTTTACATGAATAAATCTATAATTCTCTAATTATTCCTCTTTGTACCTATGTTTTCCATATGCATGATGCTATCCAATTACTCATTAACACCATAATATAAGATGGAATAATTTGAACAAGAATGAATAACCTGATAACCAAGACCCAAATTATGAACTAACAACTTTATCTCATTGATATTTGTAGGCAACACATTTCCTTCAGGTAAAAATTTGTTGAAAAAAGATTATATCTAATCCAAATAATTATTTAACATTCCATTATCTGATTAAATATCCATAAATTTGAAAACGCAAAAACTTTTCTTATCTTACAAACATGATATATTTTATCATTTGTAGACTACAAAAACTCATAATATTGATATGGTTCCAACTCATAAGTTAAATAAAAATCATCTTGAGCTTTAATTTGTTAAAAAGACTTACCGACCTCATCATGTACTAAATTTTGATTCTGTGATGGATTTGAAACCAAATTAGAAATATTTTCTATAGAACCATGTTAACTATATTGATACCGAAAACCAAAATCTATTTAAAATCCAAAATACATAAGATGACCACAAAAAATTATCAATTTATTCTATCCTCCTCCTCTGACATTTTTTACAAGGAAACTTAATTTTTCCCTCTGAAACAAATTCATTTTTTTGTGATGAAAATGATAAAAGATCTTTAAAACCTTCAATATGAAATGGGTTAATACTTGAAATTTTTGGATTCCAATGATGATTTATAAAATCATGATCATGTAATTATTACTTTTGTGGACTTCTTTCTTTCATATTTTTCTAAAAAATAAAAAATACATAATTTTTTTGTGAATAATTTTTTATAAGAACCAGACATTAAAAAAAAAGGGATTAAAATTAAAAAATTTAATTTACTTCTAAATTATGTTAATTTTATATATTTACCACTAATTTTTACTAATTACCAATATTTTTGACAATTATTGTGATTCAACTTTCAATTTAATAATCACTATTAATTATCAAATTTTTTTCTAATATTTTATAATTAACACTATTTTCAATGATTTTTTGTGATTTACCATTAATGTATAGTAGTTTATACATAATGTTTAATAATTAATTGCTAAATTTTATTATTTAATTCTAAATATTTCTAATTTAAAATATCTATCACATTTACTCCATCATCCGCTCATGTTGTTACTCATGTCATCAATGCATCACCTCCTCTTTCTATAATCGACACGACATATCAAGTATGCCTCTATTATAGAGGCTTAATAAACAAATTTGGACTTTTTTGGAAGGAATTGGTCTTTTATAATCACCCAATTATTGTAAATTCAATTATTTACTAAAAATAAGTAAATCATAGATTTTTCAGTATTCCAGAAATGAAACCAATTTATGCAAACCATGCCAAAATTTAGCTTTGCACTAATTTATACCAACAATGTCCTTTCATCAACATATCTCCTCCTCAAACTACTATTACTTCCATAGAAAATTAAAATCCAACATACCCCAGTTCTGGTGACTGAAAGACATATTTGGATATAGATGACACAAAATGGTGATTTTTAATCACTTAAATATAAGAAATTCTATGACATACAAAAATAGGTAAATCATAGATTTTATAAAATTCAAGTGAAGAAAACAATTTACTATAACCATGTCCAAATATAAAATTTCACTAATTTATTCCAATCATATCCTCTCATCGATGCATTTGGTCTGTCTACGATTTTTATTGCTACCATCGACGTGTCACAACCTGCCTACGCCACTTTTTATTGAAAATTAATCCTAATATATTGTAATTATCACATTTCTTAGTAATTAATGTCAATTTTATATATTATTTAATATAAAGTAATAACATATAATTTAAATTACTATAAATGTAGAAATCATAGAATTTTCAATTTTCAAGTCATGAGAAAAGACCAATTTTTGTCAACCATATGAATATTTTTCATTGTTGATGACCTGAAAATGGATGACCACCTTAATGTTCACATTTCTAGTAATTTATAATAATTTATTTTACTTTATAGTTGTTTTTACTAAATTTAAATAATTCATATCAGTTTACTGTAATGTATATAAAAATAAAATTTATACTACTTCATATCAATATTTTTATTCCATAAATTTATTATTTTTTTATGAATTTATATTAATATTTTAATAATTATTAATAATTATTACTAATTTTTATTAATTAGTTCTAATTAGTACACATTTTTACAATTTTTTACATTTATTTTAAATTATTACAAATTTTTACTAATTACTAGAATGTTTTACTTCTTACCACTAGTTTTTTCTAATTACCACTAATTTTTAACAATTTTTACTAATTACCACAAATTATTCTTAATTATTAGGAATTTTTACTAATTATTATTAACTATTATGAATTATTAGAAATTATTAGAAGATGTAACTAATTATTACAAAAAATTATGAATAATTACTAATTTTAAATAATTATTATTTATTTTTACTACATGTTACTAGTTACAATTACTTTTTATTTATTTTAATTAGTTTATAAAAATTATTTACAAATTTTTATTATTTTATTACTATGTATTACTAATTTTTTAAAAAATATTAATAATTATTACTAATTACCACTAACTAATAGTAATTACAACCAATACTCACAATTTTTTACAAATTACAATTTTTTACTAATTAAAACTACTTTTTATTAACTAAAACTAATTATTACAAATTTGTACTATTGACAACTAATTTTAACTAATAATACCCAATTATTACAAATTATTACAAATTTTTATAAAATATTATTAATTATTTTAAAATATTAATATATATTTTTAAATTTTTTATTAATTATAAGAAATTTTTCATAATATTACAAAATATTATTAATTTTGATTAATTAGTTCCACATAACACTATTTTTTACTAATTTTTATCAATTTACAACAATTTATTACTAATTATTACTAAATATTATGAATTTTTAGTAATTATTAATAGTTTTTATGAATTATGACTAATTATTACAAATTATTGGAGATTATTATTAATTATTACGAATCATTACAAATTCTTAGTATTTTTATGAATTATTACTAATTATTAATAACTACAACTAATTTTTACTAATTTTTAATAATAATTTCTAATTACAACTATTTTTTACTAATTTTTATATGTTTATAACAATTTATATATAATTATTACCATTTATTAGAAATTACTACATATTATTACTAATTTTTACAAATTAAAATTAATAATTACAAATTATTACTAATTGTTCTGAATGGTTACTATTTTTTAACATTTCTTAATAACTATTACAAATTATTTCAAATTATAACTAATTTTTACTATTTGTTAATAGTTTGCAACAACTAATTACTAATTTTTATTAGTTTCTATCAATTTAATACTAATTTTCACAAATTATTTTTAATAATTAAAAATAAAAATATTTACTACTAATTACTAATAATTATTACTAATTACCACTAATTATTACTAATTACCCATTAATATTACAAATTACCACTAAATATTACTAATTAAAACTATTTTTTTCAAATTATTTCTAATTACCACTAAGGTTTACTAATTATATCTAATTTACACAAATTATTACGAATTATTACGAATTACTACTAATTTTATAAAATTATAACTAATTTTAGTAATTTTTATTATTTATTAGCAATATATTAAAAATATTCTATTACATTATAATAATATAATATTCATTTTTATAATTTATTAATATATAATACTTATTAATAATAGTTAACTAATTACCAATAATTATTAAAATCTGTACTAGTTATTTTTAATTACTACAAATGTTTACTAATTTCTAATAGTTTAAAAAAATTAAATTCCAATTTTTACGGATTACTACTAATTTTTACTAATTATTAATGATTATTACTACTTACTACTAATTTTTATTAATTTCAACTAATTATTATTATTAACCACAATTTTTTATTATTTTTTTACTAATTTAAACTAATTTTTATTAATTATAGCTAGTTATTACTAATTACAACAAATTATTAGCAATTACAAGTAATTATTACAATTTACTAATAATTAAAATAAATTATTGCAAATTAATACTATTTAATTACATTTATAAAAATCTCTATAAATTAAAACTAAATATTTATAAAACTAAATAACTCTAATTAATCATAATTAATACTAATTAATAATAATTATTACAAATAAAAAAATAAAAAATAAAAAAATAAAAAAATAAGAAAACATTAAATAAATTCCTTAAAACTTAATCATCCCGGTGATACAAATCATAAAAGTTCCTCCCTTATAAAGAATAAAACTGGGAAAAGTTTAAACTAAAGAATATGAAAGTATAGATGGAGAGAATAATTCAGATCGAATAGAATGAGAATTTTTTTGGTGTGGTTATAAAAATGATAGATTATTTGTTATGGGTCCCATTTCTAATAATACAATGATTATTAATTAGAGTGGTGGTACGAAAGAGTATTTATGATAAGGCCCATCAAAAATATCTGTTTCTGTCACTTTAGTTGCGATGGGAAGATATCTCATCGCAAATAATTTAAAATGACATATAATGTTTGTAACGATTTTCATCACAAATACTATCCAACTGACAAATTTTTTTTCGATGGGTGTAAACACCCACTTCAAAAAAAAACACGGTGTATCATTTGCGATGGGTGTACATCCTCATCGCAAATACTCCGTCTACTGTTTGGTTCACATTGTGTGTTAGATTTATTTCCTACGGGAATATATTCTCGTTGCACATACTCTTTTTTAATCATGTTTTTTATGGGATACAATTCACATCGAAAATAGTCTCTTTTAATAGACTATTTGTGGAAGGTCAGCCACCCATCACAAATAACCCCTCACAAAAAGTCATTTTCCAATAGTGTTAATAGTGATTTATTATGTCCATTCTAGATACTGCATGGAATCCTTCATTATAGTGAATGAATGTGAGTACTTGTGAACCCAGGGTTAGGACATGCATCCTCCTATTGTGATGTATATTTCTTAGATACATTCTAGCATTGGCCAAAGAAGGATTCATTGAATAATATTATGGGCCCAAGGATCAAAATGATTATACAAGGCCTGAGTGGAAGAAAATGATACGCAATTCCATTTTCACACGATTCTAAGGTGATGAGATTCATGGGCCCAATAATCAACATTGTATTTATTTATTTAATTTAATTTTATCCTCTTACTCCTAGTTGTGTCTCAGATAGGATCAGAACATCAATTGACAATTCACTTTTGATGGAATTCCTTAGAAGAATTTAGTTTAGTTTATTTTCCCCAATTACTTATTATTAATACTGTTATCTGGATGAGTAAATAAAATACATTTTAACTTAATTAACTGGTTATGTAAAGGAGTAGTTTTTGGTTCTCTAATGTGTTTGTACTCACACTTGACTATGGATTCCATTTCCTTAAGGTACTCGATCATACATTCACTTGATAGGAGTCATAGGTTTGGTTGAGGCATGATATTGATCAATAAGATATTATAATTATGTTCATGGAGTAGGATATGTGATATGGATTAGTGTGAGAAGTAGACCCCTATATATTTTTTGAATAATTTTATTCACTCTTGAATATGTTTTCAGTCGAGTGGGTGATTAGTGTTGTATGTATGACATGGTTGTTCATGCCATTATTTCAATCTATTTAATATTCTAACATTCTACTATCCAAATTTATTTACGTCTTTCACACTCTGATTAATAGTCTTATATATGATATCTGGTTATTTCTAATAGTTTTTACTATGATAAAAGGGAATAACATCTCTATATAAACACCATGGTCCCTTACACAAGTGGGGATTGCTAATTTCATATTACACTGATAAACCATCATGATAAAATGACATTAGTGTATAGTCTCCCTACTATCACCTCTATAGACCATCACTGCTAGTTGGTATCCTATGCAATATTAGGAGCTGTGCCTAGTGCCATGTGACCCCATGGTCTAACTACCATCTTAGTGGTGATCCGAGCCCATATGTTACATCTAATTTTGACATTAACTGAATTTATGATGCTCATTTCCTCTTTTAAATCACAATCCAAATCAGAAAATGTTATTCTATTTTGGTTTCATACTATATCTCTAGCATATATATGATGGGAATTTCCTTCCACGATGTTATTTATTTGACTGATCATGAGACTCTATCATCCATTTATTATCCAACCCCTAGGAATTATTGGAATGCCAAATAATTATTTATACTTTGTGAATATATTAAACGAGTTTTTGAAAGATACAACTTTCTCTTATAGATAAAATATTTCTACGACTTGGTTTTGTTCCATTAAAGAATCCATATCGTTTTCATTCATACCCAAGGATTAAAAAATAACTATTCCTTTTAAGTCATGTAAAATTTTCCTAATAATTACCAATTCATTTATCCTACTTTTTGTATATATCATGTAATTCAATACACATATTTGAAAAGAGATTATGTGGGATGTACGTACTAAATTTTTTTATCTTAAATTCATATCATTACATGGGGTGAATTTCTTCCACTATTATAATATTATAAATAAGGTTTCATAATTAATATTCTCTTCATTCAATAATATAAATCGATAGAAAAACATTTTCATGTTCTGAGCACTATATAAAAAAATATTATTTTGTTAATGCTGCCGATCCATCACTTAGTCACTAGTGGAACTGGCGATCTTCTAAAATAATGTGGATGTTTCCTCATGAAAGAATCAACAAGAAATGGATCCCTATTTTAATAATTTGTGTTGGCCGGAGTGGACACTCAAGAGGGGGGGGGGGGGAAATTGAGTTCCAATCAATATTTCTATTAAAAATATTTTCTATTCAATTCCCCCAATTTATAAAACAAGATAAACTGCAGTGAATTTGTAAAACTCTAAATGTTCAATTAAATTCTCAAAAGATTGATTAGTTCTCAGTTAATCTAATCAGAAGATTAAATTAGCTTTCGAAACTGACATACTGATTTACAATAGGTACAAACACTTTCTAGATTAAATATAAGAGTAACTTTAAAACAGATTTGTATTTCAAATTAATAAGAAGAAAAATATAAATCATATATTGTATAGTTTGAACATAATCTAACAAATGCACAGAAGATATAACCAAGAGGTTCAGTCTCAAGCTGAGACTCAGTCCTCTCAAATTTATATATAAATTTTATCCACACCCTGGATCGGGGTTAACAACAGTACAAGACTGTCCATGCCACGCATGGACCTCTACCACTGTTCTTCATGGGTAACAAAAATAAAGACCAGGCCTCACAAGGACCTCTTCCATAGTTCTCGTGGGTAAAGAAGAGTAAGGAGTTTTTGAGTAAGGATTGTGATATCCTCCAGTTCAACACATGAGACAATGTGAGGGTGTGTATAATAAACATGATACACACACTTCTCAAAATATATAATAAATCACTTAGAGATAGTATATGAAAGTTAAGAAGGCTCTAGTGATTGGTAGTGCATCTATGGAATCGTTGGATTTAGCAGAAATGATTCTGAGTCCTTCTCAATTTTTTCTATTGAAAAATAGATTATTGTGGTTCAGCTTTTGTTTCTCCTGGAGAGAAGATGTTCTCTTGACTGCAGAGTACTTTGTGTGTTCTTTAGTAATGTAGGATTGCATGTATGAAACTTATTTGAGGATCGTGTAATGTGTTATTCACAATTTTTCTCAGGATTGTTCTTAGGTTCAGTACAGAGATCGCGTGTTTTGAAGTATGTGTGTCGAGACATGTCAAGCGTGAGTATATCCTCTACTGCAGCTCAATATTCATTATATTCCACGAGCTCCGGCAATAAGAATTACTTCCTTTCAATAGGTACGATGTACTATTTCCTGACAGACCAACAACTATCATTATATAACATTAATTTTATTAAAAACATCAAATATGACCATTAGTATTATTTAAATAATATTCAAAATAAGTTTAGGAAACAGTGTCATAGTATTTGTGAAAACAGTTTCTCTTTGAACTAGTGTCTCCTTCATGGTATGAGCTTCACAGTGTGTCCATGTCATGGTGTCTAGCTCAGGATGTATGAGTCACGGTGTGTCCGTCACGGTGTCTGGGTCATGGTGTGTCCTTCACGGTGTCAGGGTCATGGTGTGTCCTTTACGGTGTCAGTCTTACTATCCCTGTATATTTAAGTCACGGTGTCTCATTGCTCACAGTGTCTGTTTGACTGTGACTGTGTCTTGCACACAATCTATCTTACTGTGTCAGACTTCACGGTGTCTTAATACTTAGACAAATATCTTTATTCAAAATTAAATAGTAATATGCATAAAATGAATTAAGCTTAACTATTATAAGATAAATACATAGGTTTCATACAATAAGTGAGATTTATGGTCATGCATTAGATTTGTAAATAATAAAGAGATTAATTGATAGTAATAAGATTTGTGATCATTAAAACAACATTAATAAATGAGGAGACAAACCATCTCCCCCTTTTTGATGATCACAAATCATGTATAAGAAGAATATAAATGAAATGCATCATTAGACAAAATAACACATAGAATAACAGAGTTAGAGAATAACAGATTCTACAATTACATATCTAATTAGAATACTAATACTTGTACTTTTTCTGCCCCTTTTGGGATTATCTAAAAGTAAATCAGAAAGAATGGGGTGAAACAATGTATTTGTCATTAAAAAACGTCTAGAATACATGATACAAAAAAATAAAGACATCCCATCAAAAAGAGAGTAGTCAATGGAATCATTAGGGATCAACCTTTTCCTTTCCTTTATCAGTAGAAGGAGTTGGTGCTGATGTAGAAGAAGGCATGAAGGTAGTATACAACGATGGTAAAGGTAGACCATCATATATGGAGGGAGCCAAGGTAGAAGCTATAGAAGATCTAGTCTGTGGTTGATCAAGAATGACTGGTCTGATCTGAGAGAGGCCTTGGCTGACTGACATAGCTGTTGAGGCCAAGGCAGGTAACCCATGTCTACAGGGTGCAGCAGCTAGAGCAATGATAGCTGTTCCCTACAAATGAAGATACAACATCAAAATATTGATGAAATGAGTAATGATTTATCTCCCATATTGCATAGCCTTTTCAAAATCATCCTTATTTTCCATGAACTTGTCCAACAATCTAGTGATCTCTTTATGCTTCTAAACTTGAGCTTTAAAATCTTTAGTTACGGGAGGGATTTTTAGGTTTTCCACAAGATACTTAAAGTGATTTGTCATGTCACTTTTAGAGAAAATCCAAGTGAGATAAAAGTCTATCTTATTGGTAATCTCTTGTTGAGCATCATTGGAAATCTTGTAATGAATTCTAACCAGGTATAAAGCACGATCACTATTCTTAACCACTTATGACAAAGGAGACAGATCCAAGACACTGAAAGCATTCTGAATTTCTTCCTTGATTATGGATCTAAGCACAAAATCAAACAAAAAGGGAACAAAAGTCTGACCAGAGAGAGGAGAAGCCTTGAAAGCTTTGGTTAGAACATTGAGCTGTTTCAAAACTTTTTGCAGACATCCAGTGTACTCATCTGTGAGCTTATTCAGATTTTCTACAAGCTCTCTCAGGAGTTGCAACATCTTTGTGTGTCTTGTTCCAATATTTTATTCAAAAGATAACAAATAAGGATGCACACGAGGCACAATCTATCTAGAATGGTTGGAAATATCTGGTTCAGGAGAAGCAGTAACAGGGAAAGGAGCAGAAACAGGAGCAGGCTCTGATCTTGATGTCAATTCTGTTTGCAGGTTTTCCACCAAACCATTCAAATTTAGAACATCATCACTAAGAAACTTATTTTCAACTCCGACTTCTTGTATTTCATGGATCATACTTGGTTGAATATGCAGAATAATATTTTCCAAAAGAATCAATGAATCTTCTAGACTTAATTGAGTCACTGGGCGAGGTTGAGAGGATACAATATTCTCAACTCCAGCCAAGATAGTCTCTCCAAATATTTCCAAGTCAAACTTAGTTACAAAATATTGTTTCCCGGGTAAGAAAGTAGATGAAGGTAGTGGTACAGGTTATGAAGAAAATCCTAGTTGCGGTTCAGAATTAGTTTCAGTTTCAGATTTAGATTGTGGTTGAGGTTGAGGCTCTGGTTCTGGTTTTGGGTCTAGGTGAGCTACTAACCACAGTTGAAACAATGAAGAAAGATCTATACCAGTTGTACTCACTTGCTGTGATTCACCCACATCATAAAATCTTGGAAATTCATATCGAGTATACACAAAATATGTGACATTTGGTTGAGAAGATTTAGTAGATCCATCTTCTACAATCTCAAGGTTTTGAGTTTCCTCCCCCTCAAAATGTGCTTCCCTTTCAGATTCTTGAGGCATAACTTCATGAACAAGATTCAAAGGATCATCTATAATCTCTTCAGAAAATTCATGCCTTGCCAGCTGAAAGGGAATTTCTATCCTATATTCAACAGAGGGTATGTACTCAGGAAACGACTGTTCCACTGGTTGTGCTTCCATACTTGCTTCTTTTTCATCAGGGAGATCTTTTTCACCTAGATCTGTCTCTTCCATGGATTTCTGCACTAAAACAAGGAAAACCAATTCTCTTCCATCCAGAGGATGAGTTTCTAGATCAATATCATCACTAGAAGAAGAACCTTCTTCCTCTCCAAGAATATCAAGAGATTCTTCTTCTCTAAAAACATCATCAACTTCCTTTCTAAGAGGTATTTTAGCAGGAACATCAGCAGGTACAATAGTCCTTTATTTTTCAACAGGATCTTCTTCCTCTTGAGGTATTTCAGCCTCTTCTCTTGGTGATACATCAGCTGAAACTTCCTCTTCTTATGCTTCTTCTGAATACTCAGACACTTCATCTAGTTCCAAACCAGGATCAGTAATGTTCTTAGGCTTTCTTGGATAATCAATAGGATTATACTTCTTATAATGTTTATCATTATCCTTAACCCACAACTTCTTACAAGGGTTCCAATTAATTTTTATCCTTTTGATGATAGGCTTGGATAAACAGAAATCAAAGTCCTCTATCTTTTCTTCATTCGGTCCAACCACTCCTTTGGCAACTAAAATGGCCGAAATCATCCTTGAGTAAAACAAGGAGGTGGATTTGGACGTGACTTTAATCAGCTCACATATATGGTTAATGAAATATTTTCAAAGATTAATCTTATGTCCATTCTTCCACAGGTGAATCAGGAACACATCCTGATACTTCATCATAACAAAATCAATTTTTCTTGGACTAATCAAATTTTGAACAAATTTGAACATCAGTCTTGTCTCCCCATCTAATTCAGCTGCTATGGCCCTTCGTTTGGTGCCATTTCAAGTCAAGATTTCCAAAGCATTATCTAGGTCAAATATTTTAGTTGAAGGAGGAGGGTCACTCTGGTAATCATCACACACTCCTTCATGTGGAATCCTCAGACATGCAACCCATAACTTTGAATAAAATGAACACTTTTGTCCATTTACCCAGCTTGTTACCATAGAGATTTCTCTAGTATCAAAGGAAAACTTTAAATACTGGTAAAATTGAGATACTTACCTCAGATAAATTGGTCTATCTTGTATAGAGAACCATTCGAGCCATCTTTTTTTATCTTAGTATTTTCAAGACCAAATACTTTCTAGACAGAAGCCACTCAGGGAAAATCTATTTTTCATGTAATACAGTATAGATTACAAGGTTCAGATTCAGGGGTCCTTCAAGTGGTATCCTCGGTGCCCTCTTATGTTTCTTAGAGTGGCGCTTCTCAGACGAGAGTGAAGATGGATGCTTCATACTTGGCATTCACTGAAGGTTCAAGTGAGAGAGAAGGAGAGAAGGTTTTCAAGGTAAAGAGGGTTCGAGAGAGTGAGCAGGAGAGAGCTCAGGAACAGAACCGAGTGAAAACCCTTATGTTTTATCATTTGGGAATGTCAAGCGTCATAAAAACAAAAACGTGTGAAATTAAATAGTGGTGAAAAAAAAATTACCGCAATGTGGGTTAAAATAAATATATAGAGAATCTTCACGTTGAGACAGTGAATAGGTGTTATGGTGTGATGAGAAACAATCGTTACAGTGAGATAGTAGATGGTCGTCACGGTGAAACAACGACCATTCTGTGCAGTCACGGTGAGACAGTGAGTGAACTGTTCTGTCATGGTGAGACAGTTAAGTGACAGACTATGAACACAAGGTGTTAACTGTGAGACCGTAAGCATGAAACAGTAACTAAGAAACAGTGAAAATGAAACTGTAAAGTAAAATATAGAAAAATAGTAAACAGTTAGATTTGTAAGATGTATATTTGTAATTAATCATACCAAGATCATGTATGATGTAGTCCAATCTCTCAGAATTTAATGGTTTAGGGAATATATCAGCAAGTTGATAATCTGTACCAATGAATTCCAAAGTGATATCATCTTTTTGATGATGATCCCTCAATAATTGATGTCTTACATCAATATGATTTGTCCAAGAATGTGAAACAAGATTCTTTGAAATGTTAATAGCACTTGTGTTGTCACAATTTATTGGGACATGTCTGAATTTGTATCCATAGTCTAGTAAAGTGTGTTTCATCCACAAAATTTGTGCACAACAACTACCAACAGCTATGTATTCAGCTTCTTCAATAGATAAGGCAACCAAATTTTTTTCCTACTACACCATGATTCAAGTGACTTGCCTAAAATGGGGCATGTTCCAGTGGTGCTTTTTTATCTAACATACATCAAGCAAAATCAGCGACAAAATAACTAATTAGTTCAAAATATTTTTCTTTGGATAGAACAGTCATAAATTGGGAGTATGCTTGAGGTATTTGAAAATTCTCTTTACATCATTTAAATGTGAATCTTTATGGTTTGCTTGAAAATGAGAACACATACATAAACTAAACATAATATCAGGAAGACTAGCAGTCAAGTAGAGTATACTTCCAATCATTCCTCTATAAGTGGTTTGATCAACAAATTTTCCATCTTCATCAAGATCAAACTTACAGGTGGTACTCATGGGAGTGTCACTACTTTTAGTTCTCTCCAATCCAAAACATTTTAAAAGATCTCTAGTATATTTACATTGAGTTAAAATAATTCCATCATTATTTTGAAAGATTTGAAATCCAAGAAAGAATTAAATTTCACCCATTAAACACATTTCAAATTTGTTTTGCATCATTTTAGAAAAATCAGTACATAAATAAGTTTTCGAAGATCCAAAAATAATATCATCTTATAAATTTTTACAAATAAAACATCATAAAAAATTCATTTTATAAAAAGAGTAGGATCGGATATTCCTTTTGTAAAACCTTTAGAAATTAGAAAAGTACTTAATCTATCATTCCAAGCTATTGGAGCTTGCTGTAAACCATATAAAGCTTTTGATAATTTGAAAATATGATTTGGAATATAAGGGTTTGTAAATCCAGGTGGTTGTTCAAAAAAAACATCCTCATCTATAAACCCATTTAAGAATGCACTCTTAACATCTATTTGATATAGTTTGAAATTTAGATGTGCGGCATAAGCAAGTAAGATCCTAATGGATTCTTGTCTTGCTACTGGAGCAAAAGTCTCCTCATAGTCAATTCCTTCTTCTTGACTATAGCCTTGTGCAACTAATCTAGCCTTGTTTTTAACTATATTTCCAGCTTATCTACCTTATTTCTGAACACCCATTTAGTGCCTATGGTGAAAGTGTCCTTAGGTCTTTCTACTAGTTTCCAAACATTATTCGTTTCAAACTGATTGAGTTCTTCTTGAATAGAAATTACCCAAAATTCATCATTAATAGAATCATAAATGTTTTTAGGTTCAAGTTGTGACATGAAGTCTTGATGTTCAACCTGATTTCTGAGAGAAGCTCTAGTCTGTGTACCTCTATCAAGATTACCAACAACAACATCTAAAGGATGATTATTTAGAATCCTAGTTGATCTAGTAAAGTTAGGGATATAAATTTCAAGTTCTTCTCAAGGTTCGGGTTCATTAGGATCATATTCTGAAATATTTCTAGAACTAGTTGTCTTTACAGCAGGTTAATTGATTTTATCATTAAGGTTCAGAACAGATAAATCTTCTTCAAGATTTTCAAGAGATGACTTAGGTTTATGTGGATCAGTTTCATCAAATTTGATGTGAACAGATTATTCCACACACTTGGTTCTCTTATTGAAAACTCCATAGGATTTTATAGTTATAGAATATCCTAAAAATATTTCTTCATCACTCTTAGAAGCTAAATTATCCAAATTATCCTTGGTATTAAGAATAAAGACTTTATAGCCAAAAACTATAAATTAATTGACCTTAGGATTTATATTATTCCATAGTTCATAAGGGGTCTTCTTGAGAACAAGTCTGACTAAGACTCTATTGATGATATAAAAAGTTGTATTTACAACTTCAGACCAAAAATAAATAGGCCGGTCATACTCATTAAGCATGTTTCTTTCTATTTCATGAAGGTTTCTATTCCTTCTTTCTACTACAACATTCTGCTGAGGTGTCATATGAGGAGAAAAGTTGTGACTATAGCCATTGTGTGAGCAATAAGATTCAAATTATTAATTTTCAAACTCACGGCCATGATCACTTCTCAGGTTTTTAATCATAAGTCCACTATGGATTTCTACATACTTGGAGTATTTTACAAAGTAAGAGAAAGCTTCACTTTTGTGGGCTACGAAATATACCCATGTATATCTAGAAAATTCAGCCACTAAGACATAGACATAGTGCATCCCATTTATGCTAGAAACTCTAGAGGGTCCAAACAAGTCCATGTGAACCAACTCGAGAGGTTTATAAGTTGATACTTCTTTCTTTGATTTGAAAGAGATTTTATGTTGTTTTCCCTTTTGGCAGGGATTACAAACTTTGTCATTTGGAAAATCTAGTTTGGGTAAGTCTCTAACTATGTTCTTCCTAGTTAGTTTTCTAAGTGAGTTTATATTTCAGTGTCCTAATATCCTATTCCATAACCAAGACTCTTTATGAAAAACATTTAAACAAGTAACATTTTTCTTAGATAAAGAATTTAAATCAACAACATAAACATTTTCATTTCTCAAAGAAAAAAATACTAAAACATTATTATAATTAAAAAATTATAAGAATCATTTTCAAACGTAACATTAATTCCATCATCAAATAATTGAGATATACTTAACAGATAATATTTTAGTCCATCAATAAAAATAACTTTAGAAATTATAACTGAATCAGTGTTACTAATTTTGCCTAGGCTGATGATTTTTCCCAAGGAATTATCACCAAAGGTGACATGGCCTCCATCAACCTTGATTAGGCTCTTGAAGCTTGAGTAATCCCCAGACATATGTCTTGAACATACACTATCCAAATACACTGTGTTTTTGTGGGAACTCTTTAAACATGTTTCCTACAAAACAAATTTAGATGGGAAATTACTTTGGTACCCAGATCTTCTTGGGCCTAGATAGGTTAGCAATCAATGATTTTGGTACCCAAATTTTTCTTATGGGTATCATATAATCAATAGATTCAACTTATTTTGAAAGATAAACTCTATTTGATCTATAAATATTTGAGTAACTAGTTTAAGCATGCAAATTTCTAGAACTAGAACTTGCAAATTTTTTTCCAGATTTAGGAATAAATCTAGTTTTAGTAAACTGTCTTTTTCCTGGTTGGTAGCCTATTCAAGTAGTGTATTTTGGTTCCACTTGCTTTCCTAACATTTGAGTTAGAGTATCCTTTCCATTTGTGAACTTTTATAAGTCCATTCTAAGTTGCTCATTAGACATTTTCAGTTCTGTATTTTCCTTTAATAGTTGAGCATTCTTTTCTTTTTCTATATCAAGGGTAGATTTAACATTGGCAGTAAGAGCATGAAGTTTATTTAATGACTTATATTTTTCCTTAAGTTCATTGCATGTTTCCTCCATGATGTTACAGTATTCAAGTAATTCATCTTTAAACATATCTTCAGAATCAGAATCAGTTTCAACATCAACTCCAGAATAATCGGAATTGAAAACAGGAGTATCTAAGGGTACCTCAAATGTGTTGGTCATGAAGCACATGTTGGAACGATTAATTTCAGAATTAGAAATTTCAGATTCACTTGTGCTGTCTTCTAAATCACTTCAAGTAGGTTTCATAGATTTCTTGTACTTCTTTTCCTTATAATCATGTTTCTTTTTGAATTTTAATTACGGACAGTCAGCCTTGATGTGTCCATTCCTTTTGCATTCATATCAGACTATATCATCTTCTTTATCAGACTTCTTCCAATCCTTTATCGAATGAATTTTGTTGTCATATTTACCTTTTTAGTTTGTTTTTTTGAATAATCTCTTCTTTCTATAAAATTTATTAAACCTCCTGGATATCTGTGCCATTTTAGCATCACTTTCAGAGTCTGAACTTTCACTTGTTGAACATTCAGTTTGTATTTGAACTTTGTCTTTGTATTTTCTCTTTGAAGCAGTAAACTTAAATGCCACAGATTTTCTCTTGGGTTTATCATCTTCTTCCTTATTCACCTAGAGTTCTTCCTCATACATCATAAGCTTACCAATAAGCTCTTTGATAGGCAGATCTCCAATTTCACATGATTCTCTGATTGAAACAGATGTGTCTCTCGATCTATCTGGAAAACATCTCAGTATCCTCATGATTTGTTCCATTACTGGAACAACCTTTCCAAGTGTACTCATTGTGTTGAATATCTCATTGAGCCTAAGATACATATCAGAAATAGGTTCATCAGTTTTCATTTTAAAATTATCATATTTAATAGTATAAGTATTTAATCTCATCTCTTTAACATTATAGGTTACCTCATGAGAAACACCTAAATTATCCCAAATTTCATAAGCTGTTTTACAAGTAGATATTCTATTGAATTCCTCATCTCCTAAAGCACAGTATAAAGAATTCATAGATTTACAATTATTATTGTAAGCATTTTTTTATGGGTCACCCCAAGTTGTTCTTTCAGTTTCTGGAATTTTATTTTGAGATTTTATAGCAGTACAAATGTCAAAACCCATGCTTTCTAAATGACTTTTCATCTTAAGTTTCCACTGGGCATAGTTTGTACAATTAATGAAAGGTGGCATGTTAGTAGTAGAACCTTCTAGTCTATTTTCCATAGCTAGATTTTAGAAAATATATTTAATGAGATAAAACTTATAACTAACAAAAATTTACGATCATTAAAGATGCAACTAAAATCACAGTTGTAAAACAGAGTATTTTGAAATTCTTTAACAATAAATAAGTCCTCCGATACCAAATGTTGGTCGGAGTGGACACTCAAGAGGGGGGAGGGGGAATTGAGTTCCAATCAAAATTTCTATTATAAATATTTTCTATTAAATCTTCCCAATTTATAAAACAAGTTAAATTGTAGTGAATTTGTAAAACTATAAAGGTTCAATTAGATTCTCAAAAGATTGATTAGTTCTCAATTAATATAATTAGAAGATTAAATTATCTTTTGATACTAACCTACTGATTTACAATAGATACAAACACTTTCTAGATTAACTATCAAAGTAACTTTAAAACAGATTTTTATTTCAAAGTCATAAGCAGATAAATATAAATTAGATGATGTATAGTTTGAACATAAACTAAAAAATGCACAATAGATATAACCAAGAGGATTAGTCTCAATCTGATACTTAGTACTCTCAAATTTATATATAAATTTTATCCACACCCTGCATCAGGGTTAACAACAGTACAAGACTGTCCAGGCCACACAGGGACCTCTACCACTGTTCTTCGTGGGTAACAAAAATAAAGACCAGGCCTCAAAAGGACCTCTTCCACAGTTGTTGTGGGTAAACAGGAGTAAGGAGTTTTGGTGTGAGGATTGTGATAACCTATAGCTCAACAAAAGAGTCAGTGTTTGTTTATAATATATAAGATACACAAACTGCTCAAAAATAGATAATAAATCACTTAGAGATAGTATATGAAATTTAATAAGGCTCTAGTTATTGGTAGTGCAGCTCTTGACTCATTAGATTCAGCAGAAATGCTTATGATTCCTTTTCTAGATTTTCTATTGAAAAAAAAGAGTGTTGTGGTTCTGATTTTGTTTCTCCAGGAGAGAAGATGTTCTCTTGACTCCAGAGTACTTCATGTGTTCTTCAGTAATGTAGGATTTCATGTATGGAACTTATTTGAGGATCGTGCAATCTGTTCTTCACAGTTCTGCTCAGGATTGTTCTTCGGTTCAGTACAGAGCTCATGTGTATTGTAGTATGTGTGTCGAGATGTGTCAAGAGCGAGTATATCCTCTACTGCAGCTCAATCTTCTTTATATTCCACAAGCTTTGGAAATAAGAATGATTTTCTTTCCATAGGTACGAGATACGGTTTCCTAACATACCAACAACTATCATTAAATAACATTAATTTCACTAAACACATCAAATATGACCATTAGTATTATTTAAATAATATTGAAAAAATGTTTAGGAAACAGTGTCATAGTAGTTGTGAAAGTGGTGTGTCTTTGAACCGGTGTCTCCTTCACGGTATGTGCTTCATAGTGTGTCCATGTCACGGTGTCTAGCTCACGGTGTCTGAGTCACGGTGTATCTGTCACAGTGTCTGGGTTACGGTGTGTCCTTCACGGTGTCAGGGTTAGGGTGTGTCCTTAACAATGTCAGGATTACTATCACGGTATGTTGAAGTCACGATGTCTCATTGGTCACAATGTCTAAGACTTAGGCTTCACGGTGTATGCTGGAATGTGACTGTGTCTTGCACACAGTCTGTCATACTGTGTCATACTTCATAGTGTCTTAATACATAGACAAATATCTGTATTCAAACATAAACATTAAAATGCATAAAATGAATTATGATTAACCATTATAGGATAAATACAAGGGTTTTATACAATAAGTGAGATTTATGGTCATGCATAAGATTTGTAAATAATAAAGAGATTAATTGACTGTAATATGATTTGTGATCATTAAAACATGATTAATACATGAGGATTACGACAATATGGAATATCAAATTCATTAATAACCTACTAATTTTGTGTTAGAATAACTACAATATTTTATATTCCATCTCTTGAAGAATTTGATTTCTTAGTTAGACAATAATTCCATTTTCAATCACAATTTTTGTTAACTAGATGTCTTCTAGTTTTATTAATTAATAGAATGAAAAAACTAATGTTTAAGAATGATATATTTATAATAAGATTAAATAATAATATAATTAGAAATTAATGTTGATATGATGTCTAAATTATGACAAATTCATTCCAATCAATGAATCCTTTGGATTCACTTGGTTATCCATAGTTATTAACGAACCCTCAGGATGTCATCTTATACATAGACATATCCCTAGGGTTATCCCCAATGTTTTCTAATCATACTCTCCAATGAGTGATTTAAAAATATGGTTCTAATACCAACAATATTATCCCATTGTTTTCATACATAAATATTATATTTTTTATATGGATATTAAATTCATTTCATAAATACATTCCCATAAACCGTAATTGTTTATAATATTCGGAGACTAGATTCATGGAAATATTATTTCATGAATTATCTTCATTATACCCCATAATGATATTTACATATAGTAAAATACATTGAAATATCCCATATAAACCACTACTTATAATGTTCAGAAAGAAAACATAAGAAATTGTGATATTAGATTCTCGGTAAGGGTAAACAATGATGAAAAAAATCTATGACCATACGAAATAAGAAGATAATATTAAGGGTATTAGATCAAAAAAATTATTGTTCATACTCAATCAATTATGGATCATAAACACAATCCAAGGACTAAGAATTTATCATTTTAAAAGCTATGTATCATAAAGGTGATAAATCATTATAAATTAGTCATGAACTCTATGTTCATTTCATAGATGTATGGCTTCATAATTTGTATAAAAACAATTTCATATAGAAAGGTTAACTTCCTTGTAAATCATATCATAGTGGAATATATATAACTTTTTTCCTTATATCACAATAGGTCAGAAATTATAATATATATCCCATAGTGGACCAATCACATCAACATGTTTACCACAGGGGATTAATCATTATGGTTTGTTTTCCATAGTTGATCATGTATATGTACTTGTTTTTAAAAATTATTTGAAGATATGTAAAAAACTTTCTAATGAATTAGAGCACTATATAATTCCATCCAAGACATAAAATAAAGAAAAAAATACATATATTGTTCATAATGTTTTAAAACATTCCTTAAATCATATTTTCATAACCCATTAAAAGAAAATAGTTTCCATTAAAATTCAATTAACTCATTATAACATATCCCATGGAAAATAAATAGGTTTCATAGAAACATCTTAAATATTAATAATATGTACACAGAAATATTGAAGATGGTATCATTGGATCATATCCATAGTGAAACATAATTAACATAAAAATATGTAATATTTGATAAATATTTAATTCAATTAAATACTAGAATATTTATGAATGCAAATATACATATCAATTTGAAAATTGTTCTCTAAAATATATAATTATCATAAATATTAGGGAATAAATATTTGATAATAAAATTCAATAATTATAATGTAATCTTCAATTAATTTACTAGTCCATGACATCATGAAATTCTATATATGTTTTATAAGTTAAAGGAAAATAATTTTTTCACACTTTTGTAAAACATCAAAAAGTACAACATCTAGAAAATAACAAGAAGAATCCTATTAAATAATTTTTTTAAAAGGTAAATAATGGGTAAATATGAATTTAAAATATCTTAGTATAATATTAAAAACATTTTTTTAAAATATTTATATAGAAAAAAATAGTTTCTTCAAGGAGAGAAATAAAGTGGGTTTCCCTTAAAGACATTATTTAAAAATAGTCTCTATCAAAAGTAAAAAAATTAAAATAAAAACATGTATTCCTAAAAAATATTAAAAGGCTAAGAAAAATTATAAGGTATTATCTGATAAATATCATATAATTTCATCTATTAATGTTCAATAAACAGTGAATCCTGATTAATAATAGGATTAAAAATAAATCCCTTACCACAAGTCTTAAATTTCAATTTACATGATCGAAAATCCTTTATAATAAATATTGATTTATTATATATTTATTCTGAAACCATACTAATATCAAAAATAAAATATATTATTTACTTATGACATCTTATCACATGTTCATTAATAATTCATTATTAAAATAACTGTTCTGGGTAATAATAATTTTTTTCAAGCATGTTTTTGTATAGTATACCTAATCATTTTACAATGAACATAGTTCCATCTTACCCAAACCAATAATAATGATGTAAATAACATAATTATTCATTATATATATATATATTACTTTTTCTTCCATAATATATATATATATATATATAATTACATCATTCATAGTGATGTTATGTCGTACGTACGAGTGAACATTGTTTCTATTTTTCAACGGATAAAATTAAATAAAGGATAATAATAATTTTCCCATTGAAAATTTATAGTATTATTTATATTTATATTATATAAACATTTAATCTATCTTTATTTACATACCTATATTGGAACAAATCACATAACTTCGTATTGGTGGTATTCAACACATAACCATTAGTGTCGTTATCATTTCCCAACCATTTGGAAAGTATGGATGTAGAAATAATAGTTTCATCCCAAAAGAATAATTTTATCAGAAATATAATATTTTCACATTAAAACCATCATAATATCCATTTATAATAGATATTGATAAAAATATCAATTGTATCTCTTCATAGAGAAGGTAAGAAGTAAGTACACACAAGTGATATATTCACATCCCATTTTTTGGAAACAGTGAAGATAATGGTGTTTTTATAACAATAATTTTTTTTTCATTATTTATGATGTTTAAATTATAATTTTATGATAAATAATTAGTATTTATTGGAGGATAAATAAAAATAAAAAAATTATCGGGCATAGTGATTTCCAATTCTTTGAATAAAATCCCATAGATATCCTCCCATGGACCGAAGGTTGATCTTTTGGGAAAAAGAAAATCCATAAAATGTATAAAATTATTATTAATAGTTAATTATTTTGGAATTTTCTTAAATTTTAGGATCAAGATGGTCTATATAAAATAAAGGAGGGGTTAACATTTATAAGTGTGGGTAGGTGCACTTATGGAATTTTATAAATGATTAAATTATTAAAAAAATCATTATCAGACAAAATTGCCTCCCAATGGGTAGATAATATAATAGAATGTTTTATTCAGTTGAAATATCATAAGGAAATAACAATTGGATATTTTTAAGAGGCGCTCTAAACCTTATATTTTGGATTAACCCCTAAGTAAACATATTTTAACCATACACATGACAACACCTTTCTTACTAATAATGTGTTATAATTTTATTTACCCAGAAAAAAATGTTTCCTAAATTGAAAAGGGATGATAATTTCGACTATAACTTATCCACCTTGTATTAATTCATATTTGTTATTTTATAAAATTATTTAATAAAAATTAATTTTCAAAAAATATCTTTAATATAATTTGTGATAAAATTCATTTAATTTCAATTTAAAGGCATCAATAAAAATATACAATTCAAACATAATCATTAAAAACATAAAACATATGTTATATTCATCAATAATATTCATGAACAAAATATAAATTAGTAAAATTATATTACAAATTTTTTTGTCTAAATAATTTATTTTATTTTTCTATTAATTGAATGAATAAATTATCTGCATTGCATAAGATTTTATGTCGATTATATTATCCCTAATAATTAGAAATAAATCATCACCATGAAAATAATATCATTATTCTAACAATAACCATTACTATTGACGTAAAATATTCATTTGTCATTATGTGACCAAATAAGATATATTTAATAGTAAGAGATATTCAATTTGTATTATTAATTGATTTAAATGTTATATTGGAAATTTTCACGAATAGACTGCTTAAATAGTAAAAGTTATCGAAGGGGGTGAAATGGTTTGATGTACCTTCATAAAATATAGTTAAGTTGAAAAATTGTGTTCATACAACTTAGTTCTAACTATGATTAACCAGATTCACCATTTACTAAGGTGATAATTTTTACCATCATTATAATTCATTTTTCCAAAAAATAAACTAGAACCATTTAAAAATATAAAACATATAATTACTACCATTAAATATAATTTCATATATAAGTTTTTATAAATGGTAGAAATTAATTTTAAAATATGCGTGACAAATGCGATGAAAACTATTTTTAAGAAAAAACATAATAATCATAAAATTGGATTTATTCCTATCCCATGATGAAAAAATGGAATGTGAATGATAAAAAAAATTGATTTATTATATTTTATTTAAATTTTATTAAAATAATTTATTATTGGTGATTAATTTAATTTATTAATATAAATTAAATTTTCACATAAAAACATTTTGTTTTCTAAAATCACCTCATTTATTTTTAAATGATTTATATTGTAATTTATAATAAATATATATTAAATAAATTAATTTTATAGCTGAATAATATGAAAATTAATCATTATTTAGTTACATCACTTTATAAAAAAATTTCAATTACTTGGTGACAAATGAATAGTTCATTATGATTTATTTATACAGGGGTTTGCATATATCTCAACCTATCGATGAAATTAAATCTATTTAAAGGGAAATATATCAAAAACAGTCAGGATGTTAAAGAATAGGTCCACTACCTATAATATACCAAACCATCTAGCCAATGATCAATTTAGAACATAAAGTATTTTATAAGGACCATTGGCCATATAGTGTCCAAGAACTGAGTAGTGGCCGGTGCCACCAGTTTGGTGATGAGGGCCACCAAGTAGCCATTTTTCCTTGTCCAAGGGTGAAATTACTAAACCATTTTTAACATTAATACCCTATTATATTAACACCTTAAAATACAAAATGAAAACCCCATGGAATTAATTTGAATCATAAATCTCATATCTTTAATATTTCCACTTCTACTCATATCCCTTTGGCAATTTTGTTTTTGAATGATCCAAAAACAAGAAAAAATCAAATATTAATTATATATAATCCAAATTCTAAATCCATATTATAAAATGATAATAGATATATAATGGATAATTATTTTATATAATAACTCAATTATGAATTAAAATATTCCTTTTAGTAAGATGGTTGATTTATCAAGTAGACTTATTTTCTTGACCAACATAAGATATACAATCCTATACGATTGTTATATTGGTATGTATTGTTGAAAAAAATTCCTAGAACTCTTCATGTTGGTAAAAATTTGATGGAATTATAGTGCATTCATTATCACTTTGTATATTTAGAGAGGATATGATGTGTTAATGAAAACACCCTTAACCCAATATTGAATTCTCATGAACAATTGATGTTTTGGGTATGTATTTTTAAAACAACCATCGGGAGAACTTTATTGTACTTGAAAATCTATTGAATCATTTTTTTCATTAGAATATTGATAATGGATCTTTTGTTTTTGTATAAAACCATGGTTATCTTTTATAATCAACAATTAATTCATATTTTTTTATTCTATCAACAAATATATCAGGTGAATTAGAATTCCAATATTCGACATACCTTATAATTTGTTCAATTTATGAAATCCTATATTTATGTAACTCTATAAATAAACCATGGAAATATAATTTAATAGATTATCTATTCTAAAACTCTTCACTTTATGAACCAAAACAGAATATAAAACACTGACATGTGAGAAAGTCGTCCATGGGTAATAATGGATGAAATATTGAGTAATTTGTCAAAAACCATTATGAATGATGTTTATTATCCTTTTGGGATATCATATTAACTTTGCTCAATGGTTTGATTGATATGTTGTTATGGTTTTTTAAAAATATTTTTGGTGATATCTTATGGGTGTGTGTACTGTAGTGATACTCATATAGTATCCTTATCTCCATGAAAATTTAAATATGATCTTGATACGTGGATTGATATTGACTCACATGTTGTCATATGCTGCTAATATATCCTCATGTTCCCACACATTTTTGGAATTATAATTCTATACTCAGTTATGTGTATTACATTTATATTGTTGATTGTTCATAGTATTAGTGATAAGTAACCATCATTATATGATTCCACCATATAGGGGATGTGAGCAAGATGTTAGACTTTGAGGACAATGGACCCAAATATAGGGTATGATCATGGTAGCATTATGGATTGTTCATAACTTTATGCTTGGAGGATATTAAGGAACATGATGAAAATTTATTCCATATGGATACTAAGAATAATTTTCATATCATTTACTTGAGGGAAATTAAAGACATATATCTATACTTATGTTTTGTCCTTGATCATTTTTGATGATCCTTGACCATATTTACGTGATGGAGTTGAAGCTGCTACGGTCGAGGGTTTTTGGGGGCTTAGTTAGACCATGACAACTTTGTATCTATTTGTATGTTTTTTATGATTGGTTTCAAAATTAGTATTATCCTATAATATACATGATAAAAATATTTATATTTTTTAAGGATACATTGGTGGCTGCCTACTAGGTTTTATTACCCACACACAAGATGATAATTTTTATGAGTGAGTAGAATTCATGTATAGGGATATAGGAAAGGGAAAGGGGCATGTGGATGATGGTTGGACCAATCTTCATTGATATATGAGTTGTAAATAGACCTACTTTCAAGTTTACCATTGTTTACTATTAATTTACCTACTTATAGATACACTTATTTTTGGTCATCCACGCTAGGATCCTGTAGAATATTTTGAATGCCTATTTTCAAATATATATAGGTTTTTCAGGTTTACTCTAATTATTATACATTACTATTTTTTACATGGCCATGATAATGATGGTATAGTCTCCACAATTTTGGACATTTACTATCACTACTATTTAGTTTTCTCTTGCTTATAAGGAGGTTCATATGAGTTCATGTTGATCTATAGTTTATAAAATTGTTTCAACATGGTATGTTATGATGTGTTTGAAGGAGTTCCCACTAGATTAAATTATAGTTAGAGTAGAATCAATTTGTTATATGGGGAAACTCTTTGATTACCCTTATGAATTTAGGAATTTATATTCTGACATAAAGATACAACTTCACACATAGTCACACTATGCGGTTAAGTGAATGTGGATTGAGTATTAAGTAGAGTGATTATTTAAAAGATCATTAATTTATATACAAAAATAGTTTATCATGGGTATTATGAATGTATAAAATATGATTTAAAATATACTTATAATGATGATATAATGGTAAAAGAGTTTGTGATAATATCTTATGGTGTTTTTATATGGTTTTAGAAGTTATTTTTATTATTTAATATAAGATGAATTAGAAAAAAATAAAGAAGGATTTAGTTCAAGAGGTATATTCATTGTGATAAGACATAAAGTCTCATTTCATAGTGTGTTATAGAGAATTACATCTATTATGAATTTTATTATGTTCATGGATTATCATATTTTTTGTTTTTTATAATATAATAAAAAATGACACGTTGTGTTATGGTAATGAAAATTGAATATTAAATATGATAGATTTTATATTGTTTCCCGTATAAGCTATTTTTAATACGAACATTTCATGAAAATATATTCAATGGGTAATATATGTTGGATAATTGTTTATAATTGAGTCATTGTATCATATACATTTATACATATGTTACAAATATATAAGTTAATTTGTTGAATTTTCTTAATTCTAGAGTTTCATTCCATAGTGTTTTATGCATGATGTTTTTGGGATTACTAGAATTTTATTGTTTGTTTAAATATAAACATATGTACTTTGATTTATAGAAGACCATAATTTGGATGAGGAAACTATAAAAATTGGACTCCTATATGGACCTAGAATTCATGTATGAAAAATATTTATTTTGGTAGACATCTCTATGTTTTTTAAGGGTAATGTATAATGTAACTACATGTATTTCATTTTAGATATGAGGGAATATGAGTGAAATTTCATGTTTTTTATGGTCTATAAAAATGTGCTTATTTTGAGTATGTTTTATTTAGATATAATATACATAGTATAATTTAATTCATTATGTTGTCACATGGTTATCATCTTCATTTCACACAAAATATTCCTTTTCAATGATTTTTGTGGTTTGTTGTGGGATATAATCTCTATGACTTCCGATTAAAGAATATTCACTATTTGGATAAACCTTATATATGACATAAGGAAACTCCCATTTGAGTTTTAATTTCATAAGATTACACCCACATATCATTTATTTCTTAATGATCTATTTAAATTAATACAAAATGAATGATCAGAGATGAACTATTTTTTAATTGGATTAATCTATGCTATAAAAAATAACTTCTAGACTATAGAGTGAATTTACCCTTTTCCCATTAATACTATCTATCTAATTCAATCAATCTCTAAAATGATGATATTAATTTAATAGTCCATAGAGTATATCCTTGCATGAGTGTTATTGAACATCAATAGAATTGAAATCCACTATTACATAAATAGGTGAATACGGTGTCCCCTCAATAAGGGTACATGATGTGGTGTTATAGTCCTATATCAAATAATGGTACTAGTATTGACATGATTTTGTTTCATTTTCCACTATCATATATTTTTTTTCAATTGATCTATGTTGTTTTTCATTATGATTCCCTTACAAAATAAATGGTTTTTATATGAGAGGTATAAACGAATTTATTAAATTTTTATTAACCATTCCAAAAAATACGTGAATTGTTTTTCACTTTTTTGGGTTGAAACATGAGGAAAATTATATTAGGAAATTTTATGTCATTGTATCAACAAAATCAATGACATAAACCGGCCAATAACAATGGTTATAAAATCAAAATAAAATATGAAATGATTTATAGTAATAATGAAATTATCACATCCAGTTTTTACTATAGGGTGAACGATGATAATGTGTTATATTGGTTAAGAAAATGGTCTGGCATATGTAGTTACATATAGGATCTGTTCAGAATGACATATAAAATTATTATTGATCTAGTATACAGGTAACATGTTTTTGAATATACAAAATTATTTAATCATTTAAGGCATGTATTACTAGATCCTTTAGGCTTGGTGGTTGATTTTGGAACATGTATGATTAGACCTAAGTGCTTATCAATGTAATTATAATATGATATTTGTGATTCCCCTATTTTGAGGAACCTTAGGACTTAATGAAAACATCATTTTCCGAATAATATCTGAAATATTAGTTTACCATATGGTTTTATGGTTAATTATCATCTATAAATATTCATTTCCTTAACTAATTCCCATAAGAGATCCCAAAATTAGAGATTTTCCCCAATAAATAAAATACTTCATTGTACATTTGTATCTTTATATAGATTTAGTGTTTGAACCCATGTTATATATGTGTTTATTTCATCCAACATCTCTACTCCTTTAGATTTAAGGATGTCACTAATTATCATTGTGTTATCTTGTTAGCTATTTCAAACAAAATTTAGGTTGGTATGAAAAATGAGATTGTAATAAATTTAGTATACAATAAATTATATAAAAATTAAATATATTCCACAAAAGATTTTATGGGATCCTACACTATAACATCTTGAGTGATATCATTGATAAGTTTCATTATTTCATTATTACTATAATATTATCAATTAAGATGTATTATTAAAAAAATTAAGTCAACATTAACTTTGATTTTAGTGGTCTTTTTATATAAGTCCTACTCTAAACCTAAGATCCAAGCCTAGAAATTTTTGAAATTGTTAGTGAATCTATCAAAGAGAATAAATTAATATTATGAGAGTAACATTGGAGGAGAATTGAATTCCATCCCGATGTTTTCAGTAATGATTTTAGGGTTCTCCTTTATTTTTCTTATAAGGATGCTACAGGACCTATTGAGGAAAATTTTCTATGTTTATAAAACATCCATAATGTAAAATATCTCATCATTATAAACCTCTGTTTTGAGATTTTAATCATCTGTAGAAGCATCATGATCAAGGAAATATACAATTTCCTTCCATATAGTTTCCTTGTTAGGATAAAATATGATATTATATTTTAGTATACATACTTCCAAGAATAAAATATTCCCCACCATAATTGGTTGAATTAGGCTAAACATATAATATCTATTTTAGAGACCTTGTAGAAAACAATATTATATAGGTTGTGGTGTAGTTTATACACAACAAAGACTAATGTAAGATAAATCTTTTTAGTTGTGTCATATGTGTTATCATTTTGTATCATTATTTTGTTATGGTAATATAATCTATTATATCCTCTTTCATAATTATGTTGTGAAAAAATTCCCCCAATTAATTGCTTAAGGGATACAATATATAGTTTATGAGGCTTTACTTCTATAATAAATAGTAAAATTACTAGACGAGAGTGATACTACATCAAGCTGGTAAAGGATATTATGAAAAATACATCGCATTCATTGGTTTCCCCATTCTTTAATAATATTATAAAGGGAAAACATTTTATAGCACGATTGAAAATGAAGAACCTAATGTAAAGATAATTACCTTCAAGGACTTTTAAATATTAGGGGTTCTATAGAAGAGGTTTATTTTAAATGAATTTATTATTTTTGAGATATAACATGACATCTTAGTTGTAGATAATGATAGGGGTTAATTTTCACAATATGAATCTGAATATTCACTTTGAATGTTTCATTTTATGGTTCTTCCTTTATAATCAATGTAACATCATTTTTGAATTGAAAAAGTATTCTTAATTTGGGTACAAATATAAAACAATATTATCCACTTATAACATTATATTTATTCTATGAAGGGTATTGAATATTTTGTGTTTGGATTTATAATAGGATTTCCTAATATTTATCTAGACCAAAAACATCACATGATAACTACACATCACATGGGATGCCAATTAGACTATATACTGTCTATTTTCATGGTTTATTTAGATTTAATTATAGCCAGAGTATCCATCCATGCTGTAATGACTATATAATACAATAATTACATTTATCAATCATTTAGTGACTAGCAATAAAAAAATTCCATTTTTATGTGTCTACTGAGGTCATGAATGTTGATTTAGACACTGACTTGTTTCTTCTTCATATTGAGTGGAATGATTTGTGAAAACTATTTGGACTTCCCTATTAAAAGGTGACATGATTAATTGTCCCAAATAATCTTTCTACATATTACATTATGATGGATTCATACTTCTAGTGTTATGTTTATAGACCTGCATTTTTTATGGAAAACCATGTTGATGTAAGGTTATTTGGGGGGTCCTAATCCTAGTATCTTCATTTAATTCTAAGCGAAGATATATCAGCACATCATGAAAAATGTAGTATAATTATATTTTGATACAAATTTAATATCTTCACATATTGAAATATGTATTTTCTATTTTATAGTTCCCAAATATACCTATATAAGGTAATCAATATTGTTCCTCACAACTTCTTCTAGAATGAGATAAATATTATCATAATCAACCTTATTGAGGTAGGAATAATGGGATGACTGATATTACCTTTTGTGTTTTCCTAGAGGGATCTTATCATCACTCTTATCATCATAAGAGTAATAATTAGATGCATTGTAATCAGGATATTCTAGGATATTTTTATATTTAGAGATCTTGTTCAAATGGAGGGATAAATTCCTAATCATTGAACATTATTCTGGAAATTCTATTATATAACATTATACTCCTTAGACATTTTTGATCCATCATCAACTGTCTCATATTTCAGATAATCTATTTTCATTTCATTCCCAAATTTTAAGATGAAACTATGAATATTTCATATTCTAATATTTGATAATGGTTTGATGATTACATATAGTTGAACATAATTTGGAAGTATATTATTCTAGAAGTTTAATTTTTTTGATCGCAAAATATAGCTTCTGGGGATTGAGTTTTTTTATAATACAATTAATAGGTAATAGTATATTTTCTTTCTTATTATTCTAGGGATTATAATTTTTGAATTAAACCATATTAGAAGCTATTTATTTTAATACATTCTTATTTTGATGGTTTCCTGTTGCTATAGTAATACCCAAGATTGATATATTGAGTTTCATATCTATTGAATGGGGAAATGTTACTATAGATGAAAAAACCAAATATTTTAGAATATATATTCAGTATATACCATAATTTATAGTATCATATAATTTAAACATCAAGCTTAAATGAACTATGATATACTATAAATATATTTTTATTTAGGTATGACAATTATTAACTAATCATTTGGTTGGATGGTGACACTAGGAATAGCCATACTTCCAAATAAAAATAGTTTTTTCTCATTGAAAATAAGAATATTAAATCATCCATTCATTATAAATTGGATGAAAATTAATATAGTAGTTGTTAAAGGTAAAGGAGATGGTTTTCATAAAATATTTTTTATTTGCACAATTTACTTTTATCTTAATAGATTAAATTTATCACTATTGTTAAATAAAAAATTTATATTATATATTCAACAGAATATAGTATCATTAATGAATTTTTTTTATTAGGAAAGGAATTATTGTAAAGAAATTTTATTATTCAAATAACACATGTCAATGTTGAAAAATTATTTTCATTTCATGCTAATATTTTTCAAAACGTTTGAATGTTTTTTGCATTTCATTTCAAAAAATAGATAAAATTAATTAAATCACCATTTAATGAAAGGTCAATGATTAACAAACAAAATAGGCTAGTAATAATTTTTAAATTATTATACTCATTTGACATAATTTTCATAAATTTTAGTATTAGTTCATTTTATAATTTTGACTCCATCACTCATCTTTCTTGTGATTAATTATTAAAATATGTTAATACTCAGTACATTTATTATCCCATTGTAGAGGAAACTCTGGTAAAAATTATGATTTTATATTTAAGGATTAGGTTAACCATTGTATGGGGAATATTTCATCTTTATATCAAACTTGGTGTGTTATAATAGATGGAGTTAAATTTTGTCCTTGAAACCATTAAAATCTTCGGCAAAGTGAACTAGAAAACAACCCATGTAAATGAATACATCGACTATGATGAAATTATAATAATTATATAGTTTTAACTAGACATAGATGAAATCTTGGGGAATATTAAATTAATCTATGTAAATAGATAGTTCTAATTTGAAATGGTTGTTCCCTGATTTCCAATTAGAAGATGAAATTCTTGGCTATATTCAGGGGCCTAAAATAATATCCCACCATTTTGATCATAACTGTACAAATATGAGGTTAAATAGGATAAACTAATTATTTGATTTAGTGGAAATTCAAGGAATAAATTTCTCCACTGAAATAATATGGAATTTCATCCATTGTGGTACACATTGGGGGAACCTATTTATATATAATAGCTAGCTAAGATTTTTTATGGTGGGAAAGCCCAATCCCAATAATAATTCCAAAAACCTAGGCATACCATTATTAATTGGGAATACATGGATAAATGGGGTCTCAAACCAAGGGTGTAAAAAATTTCTATTTAATGGTTTTGATAATGTATTTATTTTTTCTGTGTTATAATAATGTTTCAATACTTCTTAATTTGTTTATGTATTTTATTCCTCAATTTAGTTGATGAAATAAAAATAATTTCTTAATTTAACTTTTTATTATTATTATTATATGTTTAATTTTAAAAATATTTATCCCATTTCATTATTCTGTGAATTTTTCACCCAATGGAGAGAGAAATAGTTCACACAGTTATAGAGTTTACACTATTTCATTCTTTTATTTTCTTTAAATTAAACCATTATGTGACAAAGTAAATCTTCCCATGGGAGATTTTCTTGAATGGATGGATAAACTTTTTATAGATTTATCCATGAAAGATACTAGGTAATTTATTTTATTTTATTCTCGCACTAATTATTGATAATAAATTCATTTAATTGGAATTATAATTCACTGATTTTATTTCTCTTTATACCTCACTAATTTTTAGGATACACATTATGAGTTCTAGAATGAAAATATACCTATGAGTTCTCATGAAAATGATCATCCAATCATATAGGTGTTCAACATATTGTTATTGAAAACATTAAATCAGTTAGGGATTTTGGAAGTAATAATTTTTTTAAAGAAAAAAAAACAATTTTCAACAATGAAATCATTTCAATAAATTAATCTATTCAAACCATAGTTAAATCCTTGGATCACATAATTCTATGAAATAAAACAAACTCATGTCTCTTATTGTTCATTTGAACCATATAAAATATATCCAAGGCTCACTAATTTATATCCAAATATCCCAACTATAAAAGGTATATATCTGCAGGTTTATTATTAGGAAACTGAGGATTCAAAAACCTAGGATAAACTACAAGTGAACTCTCTATCCCTAAACTTTGGAAAATTTTGCTGAGACCTATTTTTTTTCATTTTTAGGGGAAAAGGAATGATTCCATAAAACTCACATCTTATTCTCACCCCACTTCTATATTATCACTACAATTTTCATTTATCATTATCCATTTTTATTAATAAATTTAATTTTAAAACTAAATACATTAAAAAGATTTTGGTTTAGAATCTTATGTTTAATAAATCAAACAAATATATCAAAATTCCATATTTAGAGTCAAATTTTCTAGAAAACCCAAAATCATAAAATGAATTAAATCATATGGAAGGTGTTATTAGAAAAATAAACTGGTGGGGATCATCTCAATAAAATTAGTAACTCACAAAAATGGTGATATACAATGACCATTCTATATTCCCTTGTTGTGGTAATCAAGAACCCTGTCAACTAAAAGTTCAAAATCCCAACCCTGACAAATAATTTTCAACATATAAATCGTATAAACCCCAAAAATCGAAAAAAATTATTTTTTTTCAAATCCAATAACCTTTGAAACAACCCCACAAATATCCTAAATATACTCTTATAATGGACCATATTTCTCAATCTCTTGCAAAATTAGTTCCACTACCATTACATCACTAAATTTTTTATTAAAATGGAGAGAATTATTTCCATGGTTTCATCATTAATAATAGAATTAGAAAACATTTTAACATTTGAGACAACCATAATCCAACTTGTAGTCATATCCTCAATCATTATAGAGTAATATTATTACAAAAACCTCTCTTGGTAATATCAAATTTGTTAATATTTTATGGAGTGAGGAAACCACTTAAAAAACTATAACAATTCTCTGGAAACCATTAAATGATTTGAAATGAATTGATTATGTTGAAGAACCGTGTTTTTAATTTGAAATATATGAGCATTATAATGATGACATTTATTTTTTAAATGATATAATTGAACCAAAGTTACATCAATGAGTTAATAAAATATGTTTACATTAAGAGAAGATTGGGTTAATTTTTTGAAATTAGGTAATTTTTTCAAGGTAATTTTTTCAAATTAGGTAATTTTTTATTTCAATATTAAATCTCCAAATATAGTTTCGTTGATGATTTTATATGACCAAGAAATCACTAAATAATTTATAAAATTCATAAACATCATTTCTACACTAATACATAACATTAATCCAACTAATTGTTTCTTTGAATATCTTTTTGAAAGGAAATAAATCCTTCTAAAATATTTATTAAAGAGAAATTGAGTTTTATTTGTGTTTCCAATATTTTTTTAGGAATTCTCATCAAACCCATTCTCTATTTCATGATCTTAACTAAAAAATAAAGTATTAATTCATAGGGGATTATGTAAACCTTAATATTTTAATTAATTTATCATCTCAAATATATGGAATACTACATGGATTTTAAAACATGATTATTAATGATCTTATATATAGTCTTTCTGATATCGTGAGGCATAGCCCACAGAATGAGACTTATAGTTTAGTTCTAAAATTTTATTCTATTTCTTCCTAAAAATAATTATATAGATTTAAATCCATTATAATTTATGGGATGGAGAATTAAAATATAAAATGGTATATTATAGTATTTTGTGATTTCTGGGTGTACATGTAATGAAAGTGAAGGTAGAATTATTTCTTTCTGGGAGGAAACCCATATTCACCATGGGTTTTATTTTAATTAATTTGATTTTAATTTTTAAATTTGTGTAAAAAAAAATTATTTTTCATCTCTTTCATTTAATTTTAATTATTGAACAATTTTTTTCAATTTTTCATTATTCTATGTAATGCCTTTTTAATGTTTGTAAATTTTATATTAAATGAAAATAATTTAAACGAAAAAATATTTAAAAAATATTTTTTTAAAATGTATGATGAATGTCAACAGAGGACTAACCAAAAATGGGAATCAAACCTATAACCTAAGGTTAAAATAGGTCACACCATCCACTAATATACACCTTATCTCGGTCACATCATCAAAACATATATATATACTAATATATATATAAATATTTGAAAATAAATAAATGAAAAAATGGATCACCATATGTCATTGAGAATACACCAATATGTTCGGAAAATCCACATGAAATAATCTCATTTATGAAATGAGAAAGGTGTTCTACCTTTTACGGATATATAAACCATAAGTCATCAATTATAAATTTTTTATATACTTTTCCATTATAATATATAATATATATATATCTAATTTTATTTTATGTTCTCTCATATATGTTCCTTTTATCAGTATTGGGTGTGATAAAATAAAAATTATTTTATTCCATTCTGTTTATTTGGATATTTTCTCTATGGTAACATCTCTGGTGATCCATAGATTCTAAGAAGGGGTTTTTTGTGAAATATAGGGGTTCTTGAGGAAGATAGTTTTCTATAGGGAAATCTCATATAACCAAAACATCCAACCCATTACACCACCCACTAATGTAATTATACAAGTAACATGAAGACCAAAAGGACAATTAGTTGTGGAATGATATACCTTAATAAACCACCAGGTTAATTTTTGTTTCCATTACTCAGTTTCAAATTATATTTTAGAATTCCTATCAACACATACATCTTTTTTTCATCTTTTTCATAACGTTCAATTTTTTTAACACAAGTTGATTCTCATTATAGGTGGGTGTGGATAATTATATTTTTCAGTTTTTATGTGAGGAAAAACTATTTTAAAAATGGAAAAAATAACGGGAGAAAAGTTTCATTATCTACGAACATGATAACAAATATTAAAAACATTGAAACTGAATATCGAATAATTCTTCATGACATGATTCTAATTTTTATGAATTTTTATGTCTATTAAAAAAATATTTAGACAATAAAACTATATAATATGATTTTTTACCATATATATTTTTATATACTTATGAAAAAAATAACTATGTATATACTTTTAATTTTAGGGTATTAGTTTCAGTTCTTTGGGTCCCTGAATAAATATCATAGTTTTGGAGAACATTTAAAATGCCACATGAGTTTTAAAAAAATACCAAAAAACTAAAATAATTTTTTTTATCATAGAGTAATGAATCTACTAGATGTGGGGTTTTGGAACTATAGGATCATGACTCTAATGTTCTATTTTCCAAAGATAGATATTTTTTATATAGTTTTTGTAATTTTTTTTTATTTTTATTGTGACAAATTAAATTGATTCCCCACTATTTGAGATTGACATGGTTACCTAAGGTCGTTGATATTGTGATTCATCAACAAATTATTGTTATAGGCATTCTAACAACCATAATTCTAATAACCTAGAGTAAGTGTGATTTTTTTTACAATTATAGAAAATATAGGGTATCACATAACATAGGACCAAATTGTTTAGTAGTCATTGGAATCTAGTTAAATACTCTAAATTATCATTATATTTTAATAATAAAAAAAAAAAAATTTTTTTCTTTTATAACACTATTTCCCCCCATATTATATCTCAAAATTTCTATCACAAATCTCTTATTGGAATCCCGAGGATAAAATATAAGAAATAGGCGAGCTTAGGTGATTATTAAGGGTATGTGTATAGTTTAAGAAATTAGGAATAAATAAAAAAATCAATATGGAAATGTAAATAAGTAAAACACATTTCATTCAACCAATAAAATGATCATAGTATGAAAAAATTATTGATGATAAAATAAATCTATATAAATAATCACTTAATATTGAAACATATATGCATATATTCTTGACTATTAGAATAAACACATTACAAAATTTATCTCATAATGTGAGAATGCATAATGCCAGACATCTGAAACCATCATGACCTTTCATAAGAAAATTTAAATTTTTGTATTTAAACCTATCAATAATTTCCAATATATTTGTATCATATGAGATTTTGATACATTGATTGGATATCTATAAATGGGCCCTTGTGCCATTTTTTTCCAAATACATTCCTCATATTAAATGGGTGAAACATAATCCACAAAAGTAATCATAATGAAATAATAATATACTAAATTTCAATAACTCGAAAAATGCTTGACATATTATAGTTCCTTATGTGGGTATAGGGGACCCTCTTTTTTGGGTACCTAGACATATCCCACCGACGGTGACCAATTTGGTGCCAATAGAGCCTTTGGGGAAAGTTCAAAGGGTTTTGATATAGAGGATCATTCCAAAAAAAAAACTATCACATATCCTTTAATTTTGACCATACAAGGCCCATATCATCAACTTATAATTCTTTTAATTTTCCACATTTTACTTCTATTCCTCCAATTTCAATCTCAAAAAACATATCATCTTAATTCAAGGTCTCCCAAAAGATTTTTTTCCATTATTCCAGTCACAGAAGGTGAAAACTATCGATTCTTGGACACTTGTTTCCAGATTTGTTTTGGATAGATCATATCCAATTTTTTTTGAGTTTTGTGTTAAATCATATTTTGGACTTCCTACCCGGGCTGCAGTGGTGGTTCTGGATCGACGACATCAGAGTATGCATCTCTTTTTGGATGATGATTTTCCATGTACCTAGTCATCGAAGCCGTGACTCAGTGATAATCATATCTTCCTCCTCTTCCGCTAGATATATTAATTCTATCATGGTTGGGATAAGAGTCATCTATAAGTGTGGATTCATCTTCCCCGACATCCTCTCCCCTTTCAGAACCCATCCTTCCTAAATGGTATGAGTGACTGGATCAACTATTTTCTATAGATTGGAAATTATACAGTCTTCCTCAAGGAACTAGGGTTTTCTTGTTTATTCATCAACATAGTCCTTTAGGATCCCCTCTAAAAATTCCTTCTTCTTCATGTGTAAGGGATGTTTAGTTTTTATAAACGCATACAATATTAGGAAACCATTGGTTTTTTTATTTTTTCAGTCACTAGTGCCACTGGACTTCAAGGTGCTCTCATCATGAGAGGAGAGACTGAAATATTTTGATGGCTTATCCTAATGGAAACATTTACCCTATAGTTTTTGATGGTATTCGTACTAGTTCCAGGAATATATCTTAGCTCGTTGGTCATCACTCTCCTTGTTCATTCCTTCAATGTATGGATAGATTGATTCCATGCATTTGATCTACACCTGTAATATAGGGAACACTTCCTAAGAACCAATTGCCATCGCCTAAATCCTAACTCTTGTGTTCTGTTTCCCATACATCCCCCATTAATCCGAGTGCACCTGTGTCTTAAAATTAAGGGACAGAAAATGGAATTACATTTTTTTGTATATGCTAGGACTATTATTCCATCCAACTCGGCTACCTCATGTCTAATTTTATATGAAAATATAGTGTGTGTAATGATGTCTATTACTGCTCGAGATTTAGTGAGTGTTGTAGGGGACTATGTTTCAAATGATGTCACTAAGATTTAACCAATGGTCGGGGATAGACATACTATTTACATGGGTGTTGAGGGGTTCTTGGTAGTTTTTATGGTCACCCATAATAAATTTGGAGTGTTTGGGGTAGTGCTCTCCCAAAATGAAAGAAAAAAAATTCAAGGAAAGGAAAGATAATTTTCAAACCTAGTTTTTCCACATAAGGTCACTGGAAAATAGAATATGGCAGAAATTACATGCAATATGTGTACTCACTCCATTATACATCAATCTATTTTCATACATGATGATTCAGATCATGATTTTGAGAGGGAAAAATATTCTTTTAAATGCATGACAATACCATTAGTGTGGCCTTTTTTTGTTCTCACGTAACCATAATGTGATTTATAAAAATGGGAATATTTTTTTTGTAAATATAATGACTAATAATACATTAAATAATCAAATAAAAATAATCAAAACCCATCAATAATAATATGTTTAATTCTAATAAAATTAAACATGTTCATAAAAACTATCCATAATCCACCAAACAAAAGAATAATGATGATATTAATACATCATATCCCCAGTGGATAAGGAATACAATTAAGCATTTATTTCTTCAATTAATTAAAATAAAATTGGAAATGTCATAAAATAAACTATTTATAGAAATAACCTTTTCATTTTCAAAATAAATTGTTACAAGAAAAATTACAAAGAAAATTAAAATTAATTTTCATAGAACATAACCTTTGAGAAATTTTCAATTACACTTTAAAGGATTGAGTGTTCATGATGGATGAAAATACCATTCATGTAGTTCATCATTGAAAATAGATTCATTTCACATTTTTAGTAAGAGTCAAATTGATTTTTTTACACAATGACATAAAGATTCAATTAATATTTATTTTGAAAAAATTATAAAATTGGAAACAATTTTATTAAAAAATCATTTGGATAATGTTATAATGAATTTTTAAAACCGTTTTTGAAAACACACTTTTTGATGGAAAAGTATTTTCAATTGAAGAGATAAATGAGGTCATATTTCCATAAAAGAAATTTATAAATAATTTGATGAAACAATATGTAGAAATTTTATTATTTTGAATATAGTCCATGAATAACCATATATTATGAAAATATATTTGTATAATTATTTAAAAATTAAATTTTATCTGTTAGGGAATCTTAAACATAAACAATCGCAAATAATTATGAAATTATGAAATAAACCATTTCCACTTTCACAACATCTAAATCATAGGCCCTATAAAAAAATAACATAAAGAGTAACTATAAATGAAATGAAAATAAAGAAACTCATGATTTAAAATTTGAAATGGGATCTATATACACCACAAAAAGGAATAAGTGTTGATTATTGAATATTAGTCCTAGAGGTAAAAGTGGGACGAGAAACCCTTACAAAATGATTAACTGCTTATATCTGTGTCTTATCCTACAATATAATAAATATAGAGTTATTAAAAAATACATTATAGAACCGAAATCATATATCACATTTTAATTATAATTTTCTAAAAAAAATTATACCATGTTTTTTAACAATTATTTGTTGAAATCATTGTTTCTCATGGTAATTGCATTATTTTTCATGTGTGTTTTAGTTAGTCAAATTTGGTCCTTTTAATTTGATCATGTTTAAATAATATTTACAATATTAAATATAATACAAACATGTTGAATATTAATTAAATATTTATTTATAGTAATATTTTAGAATTATTGGCAGAAAATGAATTACATTGTTCATAGAGATGGTAGGTTTTATGTACCCATGAACGATATTAACATTTTTCTTAGGAGATGAAACAAAAGTAAAATAAGTATTAATGAATATTTTTAGAATCATTAGAATTTTATAAATATTGTTTATATTAAAAAAATTCCTCTTTATTACCATCGACGTAAAAATAAAATGAAAAACAAATCACATCGCTACGTAGAGGTGATAGTATACACTCACTCACCAGCGATGTGATTATTTTCCAACATATTGGAATGCATGAAATTACATGTGATATTATATTTCTGGAAGTACAGTCAAATTATAAATATAACAGAAATTCATTTAATTTTACCTTACTACATTTCAACTAAATCAATAGAGAATAACAAATGACATCGTTTCATGAGGGAACAATCCATCGTACAAACGAGCTACATTATCAAATCCACCATTAAATGGAAAGTAGAAAAGTATATATGATATAATAATTAAAAAATATTAAAAATTTCATAAATAATACACACAACACACATGTATATATATATATATATATTAAATCCATCATTATATATCACCTTTAAAGGTGGTTATTGAAAACAAATTACATGAGTTTGGGATAAGGTAATTCATTATACACATGATAAATATATTTGATTCCTAATTTATAAAAGTGGAGATGGATATGGGTTATAATACTAAAAAACATTA